>JAPTHN010000007.1:24675688-25947355 GCA_026936325.1 Platynereis dumerilii
AACCTCCAGATCGCCGAACTTTCAGTCTAACATACGCATCAGAAATTTTTTTGAGTACCCCCCCCCCCAGGGATTTTATCAGAAGGTTTCAATGAAATTTTTAGGGCTTTAGATAGGTTTAGGAGGCATAATTTAGGTAAAATGAAGGGTTTAGCAAGGGGTATCAAGTTTTATATATATAGAAGGGTTCGGGAATGTATCCTGGAAAGCAACGCAAATTTATATTCTCTATTTTTAGTACAATGTGTAATCCACCTCTCTTATTCCCTGATATTATAATTTGGTGGTAAAGAAACTATCGATTGAATCACACTGTGGAGAAAAACCGTATAGATGTTCAACTTGTGGCAAAAAAACAATAGCACCGAGGACATGCATATATCTACAAGGAATACACTGTACACATGTGAAAAGCCCAAAGGCAAAAGGAGAGAATTAGATGAACCCATATGGTGTGGAGAAACCACACAAAGGTTCCAATGGGGTGGCCAGGTTCTGTGTTAAACTTAGGACTAGAAAAACAAATTTGACCCCACAATGAGGCAAAACCACATTCATGAATGTCATTATTTCCATTTTAATGAATTTATATGTTAGGTGATTATAGTGCTGCCAGCGACATGTAGTACCTATCTCTGTATTAAAAGCACACCCCTTAATAAAAGCCCACCCCAATGCCCTCCGTATAACCAATTAAAAAAAACATAGTTGTGGCAAATCCAGTTTATTGAAAATTCTAATGAACAGCATTTTTTGGCAAATCTTGACAGAATACATAGATTCTCAAATCAATCATTTTGACTAATGTGTTGGCAATTTTCAATTTTCAGCCCACATCAGAGAGGTCCTATAATGTTTTACATCAGAAGTATCTGATAGAAAAGGTGTATTACCATGAAATGTTCAATTTGATATAAGCCCAGTATTTATAATTCGTTCACATAAATAGCAGGAAGGGTTTTGAATAAAGGCTGTGCAGAGTCACCCTTGTCAAACATGCCACAAGTGGCGACACCTATAATCTGCCAGGATTCAAACATTTAACTGCCACTGAGGGTTTTTTACCTACAGCGAACAAAGTTCGAAGAAGGTATTGTTATCACTTTGGTCCAAAGTTGTCCGTCCCCCTGGCGGGCGTCCGGGCAGTCGGGCGGCGGGCGGATAGATAGTTACCGGGCCAGTACTCAGCCTCTATTGAATGTGCATGGATGAAATTTTGTTTACATGTAGCCTGTATGGTCTATTTGTGCCTATCGATGGTCTGATTGATGGAACTTTTGTAATTTTTGAAATATTGAGAAAAATATTTTTTTCGTTTCCGGGCTAGGACTCGGCCCCTATTGCATGCACATGGATGAAATTTGGTACACATGTAGACTGTATGGTGTAGTTGTGCCTTTTGATAGTCTAGTTGTGCCTATTGATAGTCTCACAGATGGATATTTTGTACTGTTTGAAATATTAACAAAAATATTCTAAAAAAATTTGTTTCATTTCCGGGCTAGGACTCAACCCCTATTACATGCACATGGATGAAAATTTTTACACATGTAGCCTATATGGTCTAGTTGTGCCTTTTGATGGTCTGATTGATTGATATTCAATACTTTTTGAAACATTGAGAAAAATTTCTTAAGATGTTTTTTCTTTCATTTCGGGCCAAAACTTGATCACAATTGCATGCACATGGATGAAATTTGTTTACATGTCACCTATATGATAAATTTGTGTCTTTTGTGGGTGTGATTCATGGATATTCTATACATCTTGAAATATTAAAAAAATATATTTAAATTATTATTTTTTGTTTCCAGGCCAAAACTTGGCCATCATTGCATGTCCATAGACGAAAGTTTATATACATTCACTATAAAATATTTAACTGCCTTTTGTTGGTCTGCTTAATAGTTACTCTTAATGCTTTTTGAAATATTCTGACCCATACCTCACAACTTATTCCTTGTTTATGCATGAAACTGATCCATATTATGTGTATATTGATCTAGTGAGGTCTTTCCATCGTTCAACATACCCTGGCATGCAGGCGAGCATATAGATAATTTTAGACCAAGATCGGGCCACTATTGCAAATACTACATGCAATGTGGTTCACATCACTTTCATGGTGTAATGTCCTTTCAAAACGTTTTTCGCTGAAGGTTTGCTGCTACACAGCCTATGTTTTATTATTACACCCAGGCAAATAGTCTCAACTTCTATAGGCCTACCTCAGAGTAGACTGTTCCACACAAGAAATTGGCATTTTTTGAAGGTAGGGATATACAGAGTGTGTAGTAATTAAGTCATCCTTTATTATCACTTTCTATCTCCCCCACTAGGACTGTATTTCATGCTGAAATCGATCAGAATTTTAATTCACTTTTAATCATATTTTTACTCTTGTAATTTGTAAAATCATTTCATATATTTATTGTGTATTGCTACAATGTATATTTTATTGTACCAATTTAACCTGCGTGGTTACAATGTAATAAAGCTTTATCTATTAAGACTCAGACATCTTCTTATTGGACTTCCCTTCAAGGAGAGGGGGGAAGGAAGCAGTCTGGTACTCAGAGAGGACTCGGGCCAATTTCCACTAAAAGACTGTTGACTAAATTTAATTTTGAATAATTGAACATCACAATGTCTTCCAAAGCGAAATATTTTGAAATTGAATACATATGTATTGAGTAAATTATATTTGAACACAGTATTGTGAAAGAGAAGAACCCTGTGTTTTGAAAGTTGCGCAATTCTTCATTTTGTGTGTTTTCAAAGTTGCCCAAAACCTAATTTTAGTAAAAATTTCAGCGGATCAGACGAACCCACAGTGAGGAGAAACCACATGAATGTTGTAATTGTGTGACCTGGTTTAGTGAGAAATCTGATCTACACAGAGGACTTGACAAACAAATGAGAACCCACAGGAGGGCAAAACCATATGAATGTCATACCTTTCCATTGAAATCTACAGTACAATATAATATATGTGCTGAATTTTTTTACCATTGAGTAGTATTAAATCTACCTGTGTGGAAATCCAGTACATTACTCACGTTAAGAATAACACCTTTAGTCCTTTACCTTTACCTATTAAAAATTCGAATGAACATCGGGAAAGGTGAATGTGTCACAAGTTTAATGAGTCTAATATATATATATTTATTTCACAAACATAATGTATGGTGTAAATTGAAAAATATATACGTAAAGATGATTATTAATAAATAAATACAATTAATTTATAGATAAATATGTCAAAGAGTGCATTAATGTCATTGGGAGTAAATTCAGACAATACAGCATTGCGGAGGTCCCTTATGCCCTGAATTGTTGCCATATCCTTGGCGAAACAGTCATATTTCAAAAGACTGAAGTTTCAGAGGGTCAGTACATCTTCTACTATACGGCATTTTCAAGTGACATGCACATATCATATAAATATTTATTTTTATCGGGTTCAGCTTGAAATAAAAAAATCTGTGAAGTTTTAGACACTATGAAGTGATTGGTTTCCGGTGGTAAAATTAATTATTTGCAACTTAATCGCAGGCAAAAAAATTATTTTCAACTTCAGCGCTAACCGAAAGTTTAGAAAAATATTTATATTGAATTATTGTTTTTCTTGCAAACAGTAAGGCAATCATTCTAACATTACTTTTAACCTGTATAATATTTCAACAGTTTTGAGTATTTTTCATGGCTTAATTATCAAAATCATGCTCTTTATGATGCTTTTTTTTTTTCAAAATTTGGGGAAAAATCAACTAAAAAGGCAACTGAACCAATTTCAAATTTATTTTGTTTTTGTGGTTTGTATTTTATACAGTGGCGGATCCAGACATGGTCATCTAGGGGGGGCCCGGGCGTGTTTCACTATTATTAATCTCAGTGGTCTAAGGGGGGGGGGGAGGCGTGTGCCCTAGGCCCCCCCTGTATCCGCCACTGTTATATCAAAGTATACTTGGCAATTAAGTTCAAAGCAATTTTCAGTAAAAACATATAATTTTTTAAGTTCATTTCACCTGCAGATTTTTACAGAACTGCACAATTCCTACAGATCTGCAAGAAGTGTTCTTTGACCTCTCTAATGTTTTTGTTGTACTAAATATTTGAGGGTATTACGACTTTCTATCACACTCAAATTAGAATTTTAGCTTTATCACAATTATATAGACTCCACACAGCTAAGACCCTGTAAAATAAGTTCATCTTAGGGATAAGTGGGGGGCAACCATTAGATGTCCAAGGGGGGGAGGGGGCTGTGATTTTCTTTAAAATGAATAATTTCTAGCTCAGTTTTGGTGAAAAAAAAATCTTTAGAGGTATCCTTTAAAAATTAATAATTTCTGGAGGGGTTATTTCTTCATTAACATGGTGTCTAAAACTGAATATTTTGGGAATACTCTAAGCAATCCCCTGAATATCTATAGGCCAGGTGGTTTCCCCATTACAATTACTTTTTCAAATTTAAAACAATTAAGCACCTAACATATTTTGATTTTTAAAAAAATGGAATAAATGCAATCTGTGAGCCTTCGTGTTAAGGACCCTGTAATAAAAGCCCCAACAAAAATCAACTATTTTTTAACAATAACACCTACCACAGATGGCATTTATTTGCATTCCACACATCCTTTATAACATTAAGTAATGCAAAATATCCTTTCTCCTCTTTTCCTAAATTTTGTTCAGGTTTAATGACCAGTCCTTGCCCTCTATCAAGTTCCATGTATCCCCTGTGTCAATGACGCAGCACGGCTTGGCGGCTTTAGTATCGGCTGCAGTATCGGCTGCAGTATTTTCTTACTGGTGTCATTGTCTTGGAAATTTAATATCCTACGTTTTGAGCTAAGTTTGAGCTCTGTACGACCAGTCTTGCCATGTGAGAAGTCCCTCTGAACCCCTCGAAGTCAATCTCCGAACTTCTGTTGACATGTTCTTTTTCCTGTCATTTCTCTAAAAATCGGCCTGATGAAAATATTTCAAGTACAAAAGTTTTCTAATGGTAAAATCTAGATGCTCCTATTTTTTAAATAGATTTTTCAAAGCCATAAATCACCTCAAAACCATGCCCTAAAGATTCTGTTATTTCACCAAAGAAGAGATAGCGATGGCCCAGACCTGTGTATGCTAGACCTACTACCCTTCTAAGCCAAGTTCATGGACATACATTATAGAATAAAATAGTTATTAATAAGTTAACATCATGTACATAGGTTATTAGGCCCTTTGTACACCCCCCACATGGCTTCCCGCTTTTTCCAAAATATTTCAATGAAATCTCAATGAAATAATGACTGCTCCCTCGTGACGTCACGTCGTGATTATCAAACATGGCCGCCGAGTAAACAGAAGTGGCTGCTGTCAGTCAAACAAACGTGAATAAGGCCTCATTCCTTCATGCTGAAGTACAAAACAACATGAAAAAAGTCTGATAGAAGTACAAGGACGAATATTACTTCAATTTCGGGAGGCGTCATAGGTCCTAAAGGTCAGTTTGATTTTCACCCCATGTCAAATCAGAAGGCATCAGACCTGTGTAACAGTGCAGACCTATTTAACCATTAGCACATGCAAGAAAACATTTTGTTGTGTAGGTGCTATTGATATCCTGTATTTGAGGTGATTTACATGCTACTTGCATGTTTGTGACTTTGGTAGTAAATCAAGTTTGTACAAAGATGGCTTGTGATGTAAACTCGAAAAGGCAAGAGGTCAAGAGGGTTGATACTCTGCTGCCTTCTAAGGCTACTACGTGTGACATTTTGACCCCTTCGTCTTTGTCGTGGCCTCTCTGAATCCTGTGTTGTACGGTCCATAGGCGTATCAGAGGGGGGGGCAGGGGGGGCGATCGCCCCCCCCAAAAGTTTGGGAAACAGTAAGATTCGGGCAAAAAGGCTAAAAAATTTGGGCAGATGATTAAATAACCACCATTGAAAATTAACGATTTTCAGGCAATTTCATTTGAAATGGTATTAAATATAGATCTTGAAATTCGGGCAAATGTCGCTCGCCCTCCCAAAAATCGCGCGTCCCGTACGCCTATGGTTGTACCTTTTGTGGAAATCTGATTGTTACAAATTAGTCTCAGGGGACAGTAAATGGATAGGTTGGTCACCCTAGGCTTGTCTGGGGACAGCTAACTATTTTTTCTCAGAGTGTTTGAGTAATTTTCGGATAGATAATCACAAACTGTAGCTTTGCACAAATTGCCATTTCCTGAGGACCTTGTTCTACTTCTATTGAAAACTGAGCAATTGAGAGTGACAGATGTGTAATTGACAATTTTTCTTTCTATGAAGTACAAGTCTGGCTACCAACAAGAGCTTTTGATGAGGTTGTGAGTCCGCCAACATGCAACACATTAACCCCATGCAACTCGGTGGCATAGTGGTCAAGGTGCCCGCCTGCTCAACTGAATTCTTTGCCTGCATGGGTTCAAATCCTGATTGGGGAATCCGAAATTTCGGTTGATCTTATGGCTTTTTTTTTTTTTTTTTTACAAGTGGGGATGCCTTAGTTTTTCTGATTCATGAGTTCATATGAAAATGTTTGTTCAAGAGCATGTGAATTTCATCTTTTTCGGATCTACAAACGTTACCTTAATGTTTCCTTCATAAAAACAAGAAACTGGAAAAACCTTCATTGAGTTATGCCGTTACTATTTGTTTGGTTGAACTGCCTCTCCTTGCCTGAGCCTCTCCTTAACAATTCTAGGTGGGCACCTTGTCAGCGGCAAGTAGTTGCCTTATGGGTGTCCTCCTACTCATGTAATGCTTTTGTTTTTATATATCTGTTTACTGTATAGCCATCAAACATCATATTGTATATATCCCTTGCATTTCATGACAAATAAAACTTCTTGAGTCTTGAGTCTTGAGTCTTGGACTTTCATGAGCAAAATTCCAATTGGATGTCGTTCGGATGAGACATTATTATTATTATCATTATTGAATATGTTTATTCACGGTAACAATCTTTATCAGATAAATCTGTCTTTACAATTGGTCCTGGTTCAAAACACAAGGGAATGAAAACATAAAAATAAAGCTAAAAATTCAATATAGTTAATTTGAGAAAAGCATAAAATCCTCGTAAAATCACAAATGTCCTTAGACACTTCTTCAAAGTCTCCAAATCTGTAAGTCTCTGTGTCTCTGCCGGAAGTCCATTCCATAAAATAGTACCATCATCAGTAAATGAGGATGAGAATTTCATAAATGACACATCAGATTCATGCCATCACCAGATCTTAAAGCATATCGATGTTAAAAAATTATCACAAGTACATTAAATTAGCAGCTCCTTGAATCAGTGCTTACATGTATGCTGGGAAGTAAAACATCCCTCACCAGACAACAGAACTTTGTTGATGTGTATTCTAATATCAGCAAAGGCAATCTTTAGGACAAATATTGCAAATGATAATTTCAAAACCGTGTTATGAATATTGTCAAAGTTGAAGTCCTGTATTCAATATATTCAGAAGTTATCTTTCATACAATGTGAATTTGGAATTCTACACCACTTATGATGTCTAGACTCTGCCATGCGCACAATTAATATCAGCTTTGGCTGCATGTGTCTGCATCAGTTTAAAGAGCCTGTAAGGGTGCTCTAAAGTGAGATTTCACACTCTACTTGTCTGAATTTGCAGCATCATTTTAGCTCCTATTTCAATCCTTTTTGTTTTCTTTCCTGTGACAAAGTCATTCTGCTGTTTCGTGACATTGCATTATGAGGTTTAGGTTGGCTGCAAAGAATTGCATTGTAACAGTGACATTTAACTAAGAGAGTATCGTAGAACAGGGTGACTTTGAACAGCCGGGGTGACTTTGAACAAATTTCTGAAAAAGATTGATCCTCTATGAGTGCAAAGCTAAATGAGATACTGGAAGTATTTGACTTCTGGTAATATTCTACTAAAGCCTAGTTTCTTTCTACATAAAGTCATTGTGACTGGAATTTTTTTTTTCATTGTTTTGATGAATAAACTTAGGATACCTATTTTTGCAAGATACCATAGCCTGTGAACTTCTGTGCCCACAACAGTACTGAATGACCCTGGCCTTATAAATACTTGCCTTATTACAATGTCACTTAAATACTTCCAAAATCCACCAGAAACTTGTTGGAGGCTATTCAGAAAGACTGACAAGAAATAATATAAGTGGATGATGTTGAATTGTAACAAACTTTGGGGTGACTTTGAACATCACATTGTGATGGTGAGCGCAGAGACCATCACATTTTCCCATAAACTATATTCACAGATATATCATATTTTATAATACAATGCATATAATTCAATGTCTGAATGCATATTTCACTATATAAGGCAATCATTTAGCTCCAAAGGCACTTAAGTAGATCAAGAATAAAAAAGTCACAAAACATAAAAAAACCAGTGACAAAATTTTAGGGAAAGGCAATCAAGCCCTGCAAAATTCATAAATACAGAAAAACATTTGTTTTTGGAGAATTGATGGTTTTCTTTCATTGAAACTCACTCTGTTCAAAGTCACCCCGGATCTCGGGGTGAGTTTGAACGCCCATTTATCCACTTACACGGGCATATACATGATGTCTATCTCAAAATGCCGATGCACAGGTTAACTACATGCCAGTGGCCAACATTTTATCCCATGAAATACCACATAGATCTTATATCTTTTTAAAGATAAGGGAATTGATGTGAAAACTGTTCAAAGTCACCCCGTTCTACGGTATTTTAAAAGGATATTATATGGATATAGCTAATTTCACTGAAATAGATTGATGTAAAGAAATCGGAGGTTCATTGTACAAGTGTACATATATTGAAATATTATACTTGGCAGACAGTTTTACAGAGTATTAATTATACATTAGAATTTTACTTCTTGTCCAATTTGTATGCTTCCACCATTCACCACACCTAAATAAAAATGGCAGTTCTTCAGGAAGGTGTAAATTTTTTTGCTGCTAATATTGTATGACATAAGCAATATTCACAACATTTTAACCAATTTCTTAGTTCTACAATGTATTTCTACAGATGAGTTCCATTTTCTCTGAATATGTTAGCAACTGTTAAACTTTTGTATCTAACAATTTTCATTATATATCAAATTTTTAAAAGACTGTTGTTTACCAAGTCCACAACTCCTGAAGGCTAACTTAAAAGTTTATTCACAGAGAGTGGCCAAGGAAAAGTCAACCTCTGCACTCCTGGGCTTTCACAACCCATCAAATGCAGTTGTCAACACTTGGCTTCAGGGAAAATGGTATTTCTCAATGTGTTTATACTGTGTAGGTCTAGAACCTGTAGACCTCATCAGGTGAATGGCAAAATCTTGAATCTGGACTGTTTCATTGTTTGATGTTGTCACTGTCAGTGTGAGTGATAGTTCTTGTTTTTTCAGTGACTTGTTCTCGAAATTGATGCTCAATGCTCATATACTTTTTGCTTTTTCTGAGCATTGTCTTTTAAATGCAATAAACATCCTGAAATCTATTTTTTCCGGCTTGATCATAAAGATAGAAAAGTCCGATACTACACATTTCAATTTAAAGCGTGGTTCTGCTGTCAACAAACATTTTTGACGACAAGCGATTCTGAGTTGTCATTACTTTTCCAAATAACAGAATTAAGTTTATGAAAATGATTTTTGTTCAGTCCTTATACGTTATTATATATAGATTTATGTATAGACATAAATTAGTGATAATTGGATTGACATGAGATTATCCCAGTTCCAATTTAAACAGCCAGCTAAGCTTGTTTCTTTGCAGATTTCTTCTTTACTGGCATCATGTTAAATCGCTTCCTGGAAATATGCTACCCAATTTGGAGTGATATGAGATGTAATTCTATATCCTATGAAATGGGGCTGTCAATCCCCCAGATTTAAATATCTCCAAAGACTTAAATTTGATTAATAACTTTTTCTGATGACAGTTCAAATCCAATTGCCAACATAAAGATTATAATCATACTTCATAAACTGTTCCAGCTGGTTGTGGATGCCCCCTGTGGCAGATATTGAGTCTTTGTTTGTAGGATCACAAAATTGACAAATAACATTTTAAAAATCTTTTTTCTCTTTATCTGCACACAGGGGGCGGAAAAATGCATGACACTTAAGGAAAATGATATCAGCTCTTGGGACGCTTCCCACTGTTGACAACAAGAGGCCTCCGGAATCATGACTAAGGATACGGCTTTGCTGAGGCATAGTCACATCAATTACTGATCAATATGTCATTCATTGTACCTTTTTTGGTTTTGGCTACTTAGACAAGATAAACGATAGGCAGTCTTCCTAAAGATAGGAGTTTAATATTTTTCGAATCAAAAATAAAGAAGAAAATCTGTATTCACTTAATAGCAGATTTATATCTCCTTTGTTGTCACCAGATTTGTCTTCTGTAATGAAATTGCATTATGGACCTCTCTCATACATTTTTGTGTTTTTGCCTTTTCTTTTGATGCTGTCAGATGTTGTCTCCAGGCTTACAAATAAGTGTCAAGGGAGAATGTTTTCTTCGGCAAAAGAGATAGGTCAGTTAGTTTATGTCTCAGAGACCAACGGTTTGGAACAATACAATCTCTTCTTCATAGAGTAACTGACTTTGTGGTAGTATATAGAGGGAATTGTTTTTGTACCACTGAGACATGCATGTATGCTGTTTTACTTCTGGTTTCCTTGTACAAATAAATATAAACAATTTGAACGAAATCATAAATTCCATGGCAGCGGAATCAGAAACTTGTCCTGAAAATTGAATTTTAACCCTTACCGAACTAAAGGGACATTTATGTGCATCCCCAGAGTTAACTGTTTTACAATATACATGTATTACCAAAGATGTGATGGAAAAATTATGACGTTGACACATATACTGACTTGCATTAATATCTATATTACTCACTTAAATGTTATATACTTTAGGACAGTTTTGGTCAGTCGTCAGCCCAAACATTTTTTAATAGTAGGCAAAAGTAAAATCAACAGAATCACAAGCAAAAACAAAAATTTTTGTTTTCTCTTTTACTGAAAGTTAACTTGCTGAGAGTCAAAGTAAGATCAAACTTTTCTCTCTTTAACTTTTACAACCCATCAATATCAAGTGCAATTGACAAAACTAGGCTCCAGGGAAGATGGTATTTCTTGGTTGCTCATTGATGTGCTTCAGCACTTTGCATCATCTACGGTTTTGTTGACAAGAGATATCAAGTTTTCTTTCGATGATTTTTGCTGTTGTTCATCCTGAGCCACAATATTGCATATCAAGTTGATAGAATCCTGAGCCACAATATTGCATACCAAATTGGTAGAAAACTAAATATTTCATACATAAAAAAAAGGATATGGTCTTTATGTTCCAAAGCCACCATTTAGTGCTGTATTGCTTCTAAGAAAGTAAAAAAAAATCCACTATATTATTTTTCTGGAAGAAGAGGAATCTATGATGTTGAAATTTGCTGCTATTAAAAGTATCCAATATGAACCAACAGCACATGTGGCAACATTTATTTTTTCGATACAACTGATTTCTTGACTGAATTAGATTATTGTAAAGGAACAGGAGTCTCACTATATATAGGTACATATCTATTGAAATACTATATTTGGCAGACATGCAGTTTAACAGAGAACTAATTATATATTAGAATTTTACTACTTGTCCAATTTGTATGCTACTGTAATGCGCCACACCCAAAGAAATTGGCAGTTCTTCAGTCAGGTGTAAATGTCACACATATGGCTACTGCTAATATTGTCGGAGGTAAGTGATATCCATGACAATTTAAACATTTCATTAGTTCTATATTTACAGGTGAGTTCCGTTTGGCCGATTTTCTCTGAA
This sequence comes from Platynereis dumerilii, assembly GCA_026936325.1. NCBI lineage: Eukaryota > Metazoa > Annelida > Polychaeta > Phyllodocida > Nereididae > Platynereis > Platynereis dumerilii. Next base: position 24,687,548 of record JAPTHN010000007.1, read on the forward strand.
CATGTAAGATACTATTACCTGGTATCAAACAATTTTTATTATATAAAATGTTTAAAAAATTGCTGACTGTTGTTTACCAAGTCCACAACTCCTGAAATCTGACTTGAAAGTTTACTTGCAGAAAGTGGCCAAGGCAAAGTCAACCTCTGCCCTCTTTGGCTTTCACAACCCATCAAGTACAGTTGAGAAAACATTGCTTTAGGGAAAATTGTATTTCTTGCCAATCTTGGCTGAAAATTGCAGGCTGCTGAACGCTGTATTTCAGTATACTACCATACCGGCATCATATTTTGTTGACATAGGAGATAAAATTCATTCACATTTTGGTACGATAAATTTTTGTTTAATATGATTTGTGCTGATAAGCCATGGTATTTCATGGAAGGTCGATGGATTATTAAATATACATTGCCATCTTCGATAATATAAGTTCCGATTAAGCTCCAGTGGTAGTCCGCACTTTATTTGCTTGTTTTTGTAAATACCTAAGCAACTTGTTATCCAAGGCCATCTGCAGTCATTGTTGTATGGCTTCCCAGAAAAAAAAAGCCATGATAAATCACCCTGCAGAAGAAAGATTGTATGTAGGCGTCGGCTGTCAAATAAATAATGTGTCAGTCTATTTTAAATTCCAACGCTATTCTACTGAATCTAGGTTAGTTCTCCTCGATTATCTTTTGAAATCGACTTTGCCAAACAAAGTTTTCATTTATCTTGAAAAAAAAGAAGAAGAATATTTTTCACTTTTGGTTTGCATTACTGAAGGGCTGAAGATATAAATTTACCTCCCTGAAAGATTGTATATTAAAAAATAATAACTTGTGTGTAGGGAGGATATAAAAATGGTATTATTATTTTGGAGATATCATGAAGAAGCAAGACTGTACAATATTTTAAGACGCACTTTGGTGTGGCACAACTCCTAACATTATGCTCCCTTTCTGCCTTTGATGTCTGTCTTGAGAAATGTTCAAAGCTATCATAATGAGTGCGTTTCTAACATAGTAATAAGTGGATGACTACAAGTCTACCTCAACACGATTTCCTGTAACAGTCAGCAAAACAGTTTGAGTCCTTGTTGCAAGCATACCATTACGAATATATCTGAATGGTCTGCAGCTGAACGTTGTGAACAACAGCTCTACAAATACTGGCTCAATCTTGTTCTAGCAGTCTTTTAATTAAAAAAAATCTTTAAAAATGCTCTGATCATAGTCTTAGTCTTAGTCATTACTAAGAAGGCAAGCTTTTGGCTCTTTTTCCAGATCAAAATTATACGGTTTGTGACAACTATGTGAGTAATCCATGTCTTAACAATTTATTTTTTAGGATATTTAAGATTGTGATACATCATGATTCACAAGGTGGCTTTTTTTTAGCAGTTTATTACTTTGGCGACAAATTAATCATATTTCATTGATTGAAGCCTTTCCAGTCCTTGCTGAACAACAGGGTGCACTGGATTGGTTTCTCCGTATCTTGTTTCCTAAAAATAGATCTTGGAAGAGTAGCATAGATTTCTGAAATCCTGAGATGTCCTTGAAGGCTTATTTTCTCCTTTGGGTGGATGATGCCCATCAAAGAACTCCAGGAAGAGCTATTTATAGAATTTCTTTGAAGGCTCATTTTGGAAGGGATCTGTAAGATGGTTGTATATTTGTGTGTCAACTGAAATAGCCTGTAGGGTCCAATATTGTTCTTTGCAATTCACATTCTACAAAGCGTATTTTGGCAGATGAAAACAAAACTGCAATGTTCAATTTGTTCGTTGTGCTCTTCAAACAGTTTCAGGTATCATATTTCAGTTTTCATAAATGGACAAGTGGCACGAATTGCATGCCCTCCAAATTAGATATAGAAATTTGGGAAGGGGGAGGGGGTTCAGAGTTCAGTGATGGGAGTTCTGTAGGATGCCAAATACGAAGGGCTGAAGCACATGCAGTGGGGGCCTTGGGGGTCACTATGAGAATTCCCGTTCTGCATGCAGATTCTTTTACAATAATTGTGTAGTTACACAATATAAATCTAATCCGCAAAGTCCTCATGAAATTTACTAAATCTGTAAATATCTATGACCACTGTAAGCTGGCATCCTGTGTGCATGCCACCAAATTGCTTGACCTACTTCTGAGTGCCATATGGCACAAAGACTCTGTGCCTAAATTCAGATGTAGCAAGCAATGGAATGAGAAAGCAAGAGCCCAAACGGATGAGCAAGCCTTCCCAGCTGGTTGTTGAAACAAATACTTAAACATAAGATTGTGTGTTTGGTTTAAGGTGACGGCAACATTAGTGTCAAAAATACACACTAACTCATTCAAAGCTGTTTGTGTAGCATTGTTTGTCCGATTTTAAGCTGTCAGTAATGCAAGTGTCAGAGACACAGCCTGATTTTTCATTGCAAATAAGTGGATTTACTCATGCAAGGAATTGGGTCATTGAAATCCATCAGTCTTATCCCGCAGAAGCAGTTCGACAAAGAGTGACTGTGTTAGTCTGGAGAATTCCTCCCTCTGAGTGAGCCTGATGGTCGGCTCATGGACAATCTAGAACATGTATAGACTTCAGGTGAATGGCAAAATCTAGAACATAGACTCTTTCATTTTTTCTAGCTCGATCATAAAGATAAACAATTTTCAATAACACACATTTTTAAAACTGATTCTGCTGTCAGCAAGCGTTTTTGAGTGAGAAACGATTTTGAGCAGTCATAACTTTTTCAAACTTACAATACCCATTTCTTGGAATTATTTGGAAAGACCTTATATATATTATCGTAAATATACATTTGTATGCATTCAAAATTGTGATAATTGGATTGATATGAGATTATTCCAATCCCAATTTAAATGGCAAGCTAACCTGTTTTTTTAAATTCTCCTTTTCTGGAATCATTTAAACAATCTTCCTGGAAAATATGCCACACAATTTGGAGTGATATGAGGTGTAATTCTATATTCCACGAGATGAGGCTTTCAATCTCCTGTTATAAAATATTTTCGAAAAAACTCAAATTTCATTAATGACTTTTCTCGTGACAGTTCAATCCAATTGCCAAGATAAAGATTATAATGGCATTTTATAAACTGTTACAGGCAGTGCCAATGGCTATAAAAACAGTTCCGGCTGAATGTGAATGCCCTTGGTGCAAATATACTGGTGGTCCTCTACAGTTTGCAGGTTCACAAAATGGGCAAATAATTTTTTTCCTTTGATCTACTTTTAAAAAGGGTCTGACAAGGACGTCTTTCCTTATTTCCATTAAACCTTTATGACAAGGAAAATCGTATCTGCTCTTGGGACACTTCCCATTGTAAAGATAACCAGAAGCCTTCCGAGTCTGACTGCGGATATGTCTTTGCTTAGGCACAGTCACGTCACTTACAGATCAATACCTCGCTTAGACAAGATAAACAATAGGCAGTTTTATGAAAGATGGGAGTTTAATATTGTTTGATACTTTTTTGTAGAAAAAGAAAAAAAATCTATATTTGGAATGTCTTAATGTAAGGTTGATGTCTCCTTTGTTGTTTGGAATCGACAGATTTGTCTTCTGTAATGAAATTGCATTGTGGACCTCTGATAGATGAACTTTTCTTTGCCTCTTCTTTTGATTCTGTCTAATGTTGTCTCCAGGCTTACAAATAAGTGTCAAGGGAGAATGTTTTCTTCAGCAAAAGGAGATAGGTCAGTTAGTTTATGTGTCAGAGACCAAAGGTTTGGGACAATACATCTTCAGAGAGTAGCTGACTGTGTGGTAGTATATAGAGTGGATTGTTTTTGTGCCACTCAGACGTACATTGTGCATGTAATGCCATGTTGATTTACTTCTAGTAAGCTTGTTCAGATTGGGACAAACATATTCAACAAAATAATTGAAACAGTGTCTGAGAGGTGTACAGTATTTACCATTCAAGTGATTTTTTAGAATTGAGCTTAATATTGACTGCTGATAATTATGATGGATATGTTTTTGCTTGGAAATTCTGGTTTTTGTCTCGAATGTGCACTTCTTTGAAAAGTTGTAAATAAATTATCTCATCAACTACCAACATGTCTAAACTATACCTATGTAGCCCAGGGATGTCGCTGTGATTTATAGTTAATTAATGCTGCTCAAGACAAGAGTTACTTTCAACAAACTTGCTATAAATAATTCATAGTCATTACTGTCTATTCCAACATTGGGCCCATTCATCTGATCATAATTATAATTAGATACATTTGGTATTTCTAAAAAGATGATGACTAATATTTGAAACTGCTAGATTATTTCACAACATTCAACTGCTCTGACAATTAATCTCTCAATATGCCAAGTCATAATTTCCATGGCAAGATAGAAAATAAAAAGATATCTAAAACACACTTCACACTGTTGACAGTCTCTCAAGACTGTTGAGAAATCAATAAATGACTCGTGATCCGATAGTCTTTTTCATTAATTTTGTGACTCCAGTAGGCTTAACAGCGATCAATCAGATGATCTCTCAATTGGGTGCATGATGAGAGAAGGATCAAATTCAGAGCTATCAACTTGTAAATGATGCATTGGACTTTAAATGATACCCTCGACATCATTCTATCGCAACCTATACTTGTCTTAGCACGCTTGTCGTATAAATGTCATTGATATTTATAGATTCTGAGAATTTAACCGCTGATTTATGTATGGTGCTTTTTTATGCTTTCACAAATCATGAAATATTATAGATGGAACGGTGCATTTTGAAAATTGACAAGAACATTTACTGTTGTAAGGGGTTGCATGATTTTGAAATACTTATGTGTAAAACAGTACTTTCCTGATCAGTGCATTACTTCGAAGGAGTACTAAAGGTACTTCTCCAGGGTATTATGACATATCATCAGTTGAGAAGCGAACTAGAGTGCATGCTGATGTAGGGATGCCCAGGAGGCCATTTAAAAATTAATTTATCCAAACTCTCGACATCAGCTTTGGTATACTATGCAAATTGATGCCCTACTTTCGGCACATTAACCTTTTTTCATACTGAATATAGTTCATCATGGATTAGAACACATTAAAAATTTGAAAGATATCTCAGATAATCAGTCTACAACTGTTAGTTTACATGAGCTATACCACGATGCTGGAGTATTGTCAATACTTTGACCAAGAAAGCATTATTTTTCATTGTGCCTTTAATAGTGACTATTGGACCAAAAGCCAAACGTGTCGTCAAGCATCCAAGCGAATCATTGTTTATTGATTATTGATTCAGTCTGCTGAGGTCTTTGTTTGGTGCTTGTCAGATTTTGTCTAGACGATAATTATGCCCTCCAGTGATCAGCAACATCATCATAATTTCATTCCATTTGATCACAACAATGATTTTTCCATGTCATTTACAGATGATTATCCCCATTTGTAATACTGCGAAGGGTATCTCTCCTATGAACCTAGCTGTTTTCATTGTTGTCTTGTGGAGCCCTTTATATGTTCAAATATACTAATAACTTGAATATGGTTATTTAAAAAAAGTCATATCACTGTTCTCCTGTCTCCCCAAGATACTACATGGTCCTATTTGACCTATTATCTTTTGCTATATGATCTTTAATGATGCTGCACTAAATGAAGTGTTCTAGACTCATCTGGCTCGTAAAAACACTTCAAGAAAGAAGTAACTGGGGATCACATCTCCTTAGGCTTAGGGCTAATGTAGAGTTTATTCAAGAATATGACCAAAGAACAGTCAGCCTGGTCCCATGGTATTTTGGTCTATCAAAGGAGTCAACTTAAGTTTATACTCTAGGGCTGATGGTATTTCTTGGCAGGAGCTTCATGTGGCTGATCGATATCTAAAGCAGTACCGGTACTTGTGATCTTTGCCAAGCTACAACTCGACATACACTGTAGAGTCGAGGAGGGTAAATCCGTCCACTTTTGGCAAAAACCCTATTTCCCAAACAATGGGAATAGATTTAAAAAATTTAAAGTAGTCCAGTGGAAGGAGCATATTCTGTGCTACCATTAACAACCAAAAAGGTAAATAAATTCAAATCATTTTTGATGAAACTATGGCAACCAAAAATGAAGGTTGGGGCTGGTAAATCCGTCCAGGTTGCTGGTAAATCCGTCCAGTAAGGATGGTAAATCCGTCCACAGGGCATAATACAGCCCCCACCTATCATATCTTAAAAAATTTTGAAATGTTGCAATTTATCAATCTTCACCAAGGATTTTGGGTTGATCTAAGAATAATTGGACAATGATTACACGAAAAATAGAAGAATTAAATAATAGATGTCAAGTTTTATACAATCATTTCAATCGATTGCCCTAATGACAATTAAAAATTTGTTTACACCAATCAAAGTGGTATCAATTGTTCCAATCTAATTTCTGTAATAAATTATATGCCATTTATGATTATTGCAAGTTATACAAGTACTCTGATGTAGGTGGACGGATTTACAAAACACCCAATCAATCCAGTTTTAATATGAGGATGGCAATTCCGTCCACTTTTATTTCAATTGTATTTCCTTCCAAAGTGTCACAACTGAGTAATTTTTTAAAAATCCAATAAAAATAATAAATTTTCTATCTTATTCATTGATTATTACATGAAATACATTTGTCTGTTGATTTAAATAGGCCTACAAGGCCAACCAACTAAAATTCACAAAATGGCTGATGACGTCACAGAGTTTGATTGTCTTTTATCTTTTGTTGTTAAATAGACCCAAAAAATTATTTAAAATGCTAAGAACCGCAAAATCTATTAAAACCGAATTTCTCTTGCTTTTAAAACTCACAAAACTTCAACAGATGTATTTTTATCCCCATATTAGAGGGTGGACGGATTTAGAACCCTGGACAGATTCACCATCATTGACTCTAACTTGACTAATCGTTCTGATGTGTGTTATGGAAACCATTATAAAAGATGTTGCAAATGAGTCGATGGATGATTGTCTAGTCATGTAATAAATATTGTCAAAATGGATATCTAATCTATAGTATGAAGCTAATACCTTCAGAAATTGTTCATACAAAACTACTAGTGCCTGTGCTGAGACAACAATGTGGGTGTTCTACATTACAATGTTTTGAAAAATCCATGTTGGTTTTTTAAAATTGAAATTTGGTTTTTCAAAAAACCATTTTGAATCTAAAAAAACGATTTTGTCCCGAGATTTTTTAGAGTGTAGCTCTGCCAGGTGCACAATGAATATCAGATGTGATTTCATGTCAAATGGCAGTGCACATTTAGTTAGCTGGATTTTTTTGAGTTCTCAACCTGTTTGTTATTCAAGTCAACTGCACTATTTAGTGGATGGCTTCCCAGAGAAAAGAAAGTCATGATATATTATTGCCCGAAAGAAGAGCTTTTTGTGTGGGTGTTAGCTGTCAAATTGTCATTTTTTCTCTGCCTTTAAAGATTTCCAGACTCTAGCAAACAAAGAGGCATAGCAAAGTCTGCTTTCCAACAGCCTATGGAACAGTTTTATATGTACCAGGAATCCCAGTTTAACTTGTTTTCATGACAAGTTCTTTAAATAAAAATAAAAAGAGCCATGTGAAACCCAAGATAATTTTCAGAATCACATTTCATAATTAATTGACCGAAGCCCTACTATCCCATGCCAAATAACAGGGTGCAAGGAATTGGTATGCTTGGTTTCATGTTTAATTCAGAAGCACCGGGATGTCCTTGAAAGCTTATTTTCTTCTCAGGGATGATTATTCCAATCAACAAACTCCAGAAAGAGCTATTTATGGAGTTTCCTTCGAGGCAAATTTTGGAAGAGATATGTGAAACGGTTCTTTTATATTTGTGTGCCAACTGAAATCGCCTCTAAGAATTATGCCAACGAGTTTGAATACCCCTGTGGCAGATATTGAGTTGGTGTTTGAGGATCACAAAATTAACAAATACAATTTAATTATTATTTCACTCTTGATCTGCATTCTAGAGGTGGGGGGGGGGGATAAACATCAATTTTTATACTTACATCCCTGAAAAATGTTATGTCAAGGAAAGGCAAGTGAGCTCTTCGGACCCTTCCCATTGCGAAGACAACAAGAAGCCTTCAAGAGTCTGACTTGGGATATGTCTTTGCTTAGGCATTCTTACGTGGTCATCAGCTCACTTTCGAGCTGGCTCTGCCAGTGAGCCTCTGAGCTGGATGGCTGCAATTAGTGTGGTTAGGGACCGTTCAGAATTTATGACTGGGGGGGTGGGAGTTTTGGCCGAGGGGTACTAACTTTTCACACGTGTTTCAAGGGGGGGTATTAATTTTTGACAACACTTCCAAGGGGGGGTAAGAAATTTTAACAAAGAAAAAATGTTAAAAAACACGCATAAACTCATTTTATTTGGACTTTTTTAAGCGCAAAATCCGCAAATTGACGCGAATCTGTACGCGTGGCCGTGTGTAACAGTATATATGTGTATGTGTATATTTGTATGTCGAGGGGGGGGTACTAAAAATACGCGTGAAACCTAAGGGTGGGGTACTAAAAATCCGCATGAAAGTCAAGCAGTTTATTACTTTGGCGACAAATTAATCATATTTCATTGATTGAAGCCTTTCCAGTCCTTGCTGAACAACAGGGTGCACTGGATTGGTTTCTCCGTATCTTGTTTCCTGAAGAAAATATCTTGTAAGAGTAACAGAGATTTCTGAAATCCTGAGATGTCCTTGAGGGCTTATTTTCTTCTTTGGGTGAATGATGCCCGTCAAAGAACTCCAGGAAGAGCTATTTATAGAATTTCTTTGAAGGCTCATTTTAGAAGGGATCTGTAAGATGGTTGTATATTTGCGTGTCAACTGAAATAGCCTGTAGGGTCCAATATTGTTCTTTGCAATTCACATTCTACAAAGCGTATTTTGGCAGATGAAAACAAAACTGCAATGTTCAATTTGTTCGTTGTGCTCTTCAAACAGTTTCAGGTATCATATTTCAGTTTTCATAAATGGACAAGTGGCACGAATTGCATGCCCTCCAAATTAGATATAGAAATTTGGGAAGGGGGAGGGGGTTCAGAGTTCAGTGATGGGAGTTCTGTAGGATGCCAAATACGAAGGGCTGAAGCACATGCAGTGGGGGCCTTGGGGGTCACTATGAGAATTCCCGTTCTGCATGCAGATTCTTTTACAATAATTGTGTAGTTACACAATATAAATCTAATCCGCAAAGTCCTCATGAAATTTACTAAATCTGTAAATATCTATGACCACTGTAAGCTGGCATCCTGTGTGCATGCAACCAAATTGCTTGACCTACTTCTGAGTGCCATATGGCACAAAGACTCTGTGCCTAAATTCAGATGTAGCAAGCAATGGAATGAGAAAGCAAGAGCCCAAACGGATGAGCAAGCCTTCCCAGCTGGTTGTTGAAACAAATACTTAAACATAAGATTGTGTGTTTGGTTTATATTTTAACATGAGTGTCAAAAATACACCCTAATTCACCCAAAGCTGTTTGTGTAGCATTGTTTGTCCGATTTTAAGCTGTCAGTAATGCAAGTGTCAGAGACACAGCCTGATTTTTCATTGCAAATAAGTGGATTTACTCATGCAAGGAATTGGGTCATTGAAATCCATCAATCTCCTACAGCAAAAGCAGTTTGACAAACAGTGACTGTGTTAGTCTGGAGAATTCCTCCCTCTGAGTGAGCCTGATGGTCGGCTCATGGACAATCTAGAACATGTATAGACTTCAGGTGAATGGCAAAATCAAGAACATAGACTCTTTCATTTTTTCTAGCTTGATCATAAAGATAAACAATTTTCAATAACACACATTTTTAAAACTGATTCTGCTGTCAGCAAGCGTTTTTGAGTGACATACGATTTTGAGCTGTCATTAATCTTTAAAAATTACACTAATAATTTTTTGGAATGATTTGCCAAAGACCTTATATATATTATTGTAAATATACATTTGTATGCATTCAAAATTGTGATAATTGGATTGATATGAGATTATTCCAATCCCAATTTAAATGGCAAGCTAACCTGTTTTTTTAAATTCTCCTTTTCTGGAATCATTTAAACAATCTTCCTGGAAAATATGCCACACAATTTGGAGTGATATGAGGTGTAATTCTATATTCCACGAGATGAGGCTTTCAATCTCCTGTTATAAAATATTTTCGAAAAAACTCAAATTTCATTAATGACTTTTCTGACAGTTCAATCCAATTGCCAAGATAAAGATTACAATGGCATTTTATAAACCAGCAGTGCCAATGGCAATGAAAACTGTTCTGGCTTGATGTGAATGCCCCTGGTGCAAATATACTGGTGGTCCTCTACACTTTGCAGGTTCTCAAAATGGGCAAATAATTTTTTTTCCCTTGATTTGCTAAAGGGTCTGACAAGGACGTCTTTCCTTATTTCCTTAAACTTTTATGACAAGGAAAATCGTATCTGCACTTGGGACACTTCCCATTGTAAAGATAACCAGAAGCCTTCCGAGTCTGACTGCGGATATGTCTTTGCTTAGGCACAGTCACGTCACTTACAGATCAATACCTCGCTTAGACAAGATAAACAATAGGCAGTTTTATGAAAGATGGGACTTTAATATTGTTTGATACTTTTTTGTAGAAAAAGAAAAAAAATCTATATTTGGAATGTCTTAATGTAAGGTTGATGTCTCCTTTGTTGTTTGGAATCGACAGATTTGTCTTCTGTAATGAAATTGCATTGTGGACCTCTGATAGATGAACTTTTTTTTGCCTTTTCTTTTGATGCTGTCTGATGTTGTCTCCAGGCTTACAAATAAGTGTCAAGGGAGAATGTTTTCTTCAGCAAAAGGAGATAGGTCAGTTAGTTTATGTGTCAGAGACCAAAGGTTTGGGACAATACATCTTCAGAGAGTAGCTGACTGTGTGGTAGTATATAGAGTGGATTGTTTTTGTGCCACTCAGACGTACATTGTGCATGTAATGCCATGTTGATTTACTTCTAGTAAGCTTGTTCAGATTGGGACAAACATATTCAACAAAATAATTGAAACAGTGTCTGAGAGGTGTACAGTATTTACCATTCAAGTGATTTTTTAGAATTGAGCTTAATATTGACTGCTGATAATTATGATGGATATGTTTTTGCTTGGAAATTCTGGTTTTTGTCTCGAATGTGCACTTCTTTGAAAAGTTGTAAATAAATTATCTCATCAACTACCAACATGTCTAAACTATACCTATGTAGCCCAGGGATGTCGCTGTGATTTATAGTTAATTAATTCCATTCAAGACAAGCGTTACTTTCAACAAACTTGCTATAAATAATTCATAGTCATTACTGTCTATTCCAACATTGGGCCCATTCATCTGATCATAATTATAATTAGATACATTTGGTATTTCTAAAAAGATGATGACTAATATTTGAAACTGCTAGATTATTTCACAACATTCAACTGCTCTGACAATTAATCTCTCAATATGCCAAGTCATAATTTCCATGGCAAGATAGAAAATAAAAAGATATCTAAAACACACTTCACACTGTTGACAGTCTCTCAAGACTGTTGAGAAATCAATAAATGACTCGTGATCCGATAGTCTTTTTCATTAATTTTGTGACTCCAGTAGGCTTAACAGCGATCAATCAGATGATCTCTCAATTGGGTGCATGATGAGAGAAGGATCAAATTCAGAGCTATCAACTTGTAAATGATGCATTGGACTTTAAATGATACCCTCGACATCATTCTATCGCAACCTATACTTGTCTTAGCAAGCTTGTCGTATAAATGTCATTGATATTTATAGATTCTGAGAATTTAACCGCATATTTCTGTATGGTGCTTTTTTATGCTTTCACAAATCATGAAATATTATAGATGGAACGGTGCATTTTGAAAATTGACAAGAAAATTTACTGTTGTATGGGTTGCATGATTTTGAAATATTTATGTGTAAAACAGTACTTTCCTGATCAGTGCATTACTTCGAAGGAGTACTAAAGGTACTTCTCCAGGGTATTATGACATATCATCAGTTGAGAAGCGAACTAGAGTGCATGCTGATGTAGGGATGCCCAGGAGGCCATTTAAAAATTAATTTATCCAAACTCTCGACATCAGCTTTGGTATACTATTATGCAAATTGATGCCCTACTTTCGGCACATTAACCTTTTTTCATACTGAATATAGTTCATCATGGATTAGAACACATTAAAAATTTGAAAGATATCTGAGATTATCAGTCTTATACCATTATGCTGGAGAACTGTCAATACTTTGACCAAGAAAGCATTATTTTTCATTGTGCCTTTAATAGTGACTATTGGACCAAAAGCCAAACGTCAAGCATCCAAGCAGATCATTGTTTATTGATTATTGATTCAGTCTGCTGAGGTCTTTGTTTGGTGCTTGTCAGATTTTGTCTAGACGATAATTATGCCCTTCAGTCATCAACTACCTCATTATAATTTCATTCTATTCCATCACAGTAATGATTTTTCCAAGTCATTCACAGATGATTATCCCCATTATGTAATGCTGCGATGGGTATCTCTCCTATGAACCTAGTTGTTTTCATTGTTGTCTTGTGGAGCCCTTTATACTTTCAAATATACTAATAACTTGAATATGGTTATTTAAAAAAAGTCATATCACTGTTCTCCTGTCTCCCCAAGATACTACATGGTCCTATTTGACCTATAATCTTCTGCTATATGATATTTAATGATGCTACACTAAATGAAACGTTCTAGACTCATCTGGCTCACAAAACACTTCAAGAAAGAAGTAACTGGGGATCACATCTCCTTAGGCTTAGGGCTAATGTAGAGTTTATTCAGAGAATATGACCAAAGCACAGTCAGCCTGGTCCCATGGTATTTTGGTCTATCAAAGGAGTCAACTTAAGTTTATACTCTAGGGCTGATGGTATTTCTTGGCAGGAGCTTCATGTGGCTGATCGATATCTAAAGCAGTACCGGTACTTGTGATCTTTGCCAAGCTACAACTCGACATACACTGTAGAGTCGAGGAGGGTAAATCCGTCCACTTTTGGCAAAAACCCTATTTCCCAAACAATGGGAATAGATTTAAAAAATTTAAAGTAGTCCAGTGGAAGGAGCATATTCTGTGCTACCATTAACAACCAAAAAGGTAAATAAATTCAAATCATTTTTGATGAAACTATGGCAACCAAAAATGAAGGTTGGGGCTGGTAAATCCGTCCAGGTTGCTGGTAAATCCGTCCAGTAAGGATGGTAAATCCGTCCACAGGGCATAATACAGCCCCCACCTATCATATCTTAAAAAATTTTGAAATGTTGCAATTTATCAATCTTCACCAAGGATTTTGGGTTGATCTAAGAATAATTGGACAATGATTACACGAAAAATAGAAGAATTAAATAATAGATGTCAAGTTTTATACAATCATTTCAATCGATTGCCCTAATGACAATTAAAAATTTGTTTACACCAATCAAAGTGGTATCAATTGTTCCAATCTAATTTCTGTAATAAATTATATGCCATTTATGATTATTGCAAGTTATACAAGTACTCTGATGTAGGTGGACGGATTTACAAAACACCCAATCAATCCAGTTTTAATATGAGGATGGCAATTCCGTCCACTTTTATTTCAATTGTATTTCCTTCCAAAGTGTCACAACTGAGTAATTTTTTAAAAATCCAATAAAAATAATAAATTTTCTATCTTATTCATTGATTATTACATGAAATACATTTGTCTGTTGATTTAAATAGGCCTACAAGGCCAACCAACTAAAATTCACAAAATGGCTGATGACGTCACAGAGTTTGATTGTCTTTTATCTTTTGTTGTTAAATAGACCCAAAAAATTATTTAAAATGCTAAGAACCGCAAAATCTATTAAAACCGAATTTCTCTTGCTTTTAAAACTCACAAAACTTCAACAGATGTATTTTTATCCCCATATTAGAGGGTGGACGGATTTAGAACCCTGGACAGATTCACCATCATTGACTCTAACTTGACTAATCGTTCTGATGTGTGTTATGGAAACCATTAGAACAGATATTGTAAATGAGTCGATGGATTATTGTCTAACCTTGTAATAAATATTGTCAAAATGGATATCTAATCTATAGTACGTAGCTCGGTTTAATACTGCAGAAATTTTTCATACAAAACCACTAGTTCCTGTGCTGAGACAACAATGTGGGTGTTCTACATTACAATGTTTTGAAAAATCCATGTTGGTTTTTTAAAATTGAAATTTGGTTTTTCAAAAAACCATTTTGAATCTAAATAAACGATTTTGTCCCGAGAATTTTTAGAGTGTAGCTCTGCCAGGTGCACAATGAATATCAGATGTGATTTCATGTCAAATGGCAGTGCACATTTAGTTAGCTGGATTTTTTTGAGTTCTCAACCTGTTTGTTATTCAAGTCAACTGCACTATTTAGTGGATGGCTTCCCAGAGAAAAGAAAGTCATGATATATTATTGCCCGAAAGAAGAGCTTTTTGTGTGGGTGTTAGCTGTCAAATTGTCATTTTTTCTCTGCCTTTAAAGATTTCCAGACTCTAGCAAACAAAGAGGCATAGCAAAGTCTGCTTTCCAACAGCCTATGGAACAGTTTTATATGTGCCAGGAATCCCAGTTTAACTTGTTTTCATTGCGAGTTCTTTAAATAAAAATAAAAAGAGCCATGTGAAAACCAAGATAATTTTCAGAATCACATTTCATAATTAATTGACCGAAGCCCTACTATCCCATGCCAAATAACAGGGTGCAAGGAATTGGTATGCTTGGTTTCATGTTTAATTCAGAAGCACCGGGATGTCCTTGAAAGCTTATTTTCTTCTCAGGGATGATTATTCCAATCAACAAACTCCAGAAAGAGCTATTTATAGTATTTTCCTCCGAGGCAAATTTTGGAAGAGATATGTGAAACGGTTCTTTTATATTTGTGTGCCAACTGAAATCGCCTCTAAGAATTATGCCAACGAGTTTGAATACCCCTGTGGCAGATATTGAGGATCACAAAATTTACAAATGAGATTTACTAATTATTTCAATCTTGATCTGCATTCTAGAGGTGGGGCAAGGGGGGGGGGATAAACATCAATTTTTATACTTACAATGTACATCCCTGAAAAATGTTATGTCAAGGAAAGGCAAGTGAGCTCTTCGGACCCTTCCCATTGCGAAGACAACAAGAAGCCTTCAAGAGTCTGACTTGGGATATGTCTTTGCTTAGGCATTCTTACGTGGTCATCAGCTCACTTTCGAGCTGGCTCTGCCAGTGAGCATCTGAGCTGGATGGCTGCAATTAGTGTCGTTAGGGACCGTTCAGAATTTATGACTGGGGGGGTGGGAGTTTTGGCCGAGGGGGTACTAACATTTCACACGTGTTTCAAGGGGGGGGGGGGTATTAATTTTTGACAACACTTCCAAGGGGGGGGTAAGAAATTTTAACAAAGAAAAAATGTTAAAAAACACGCATAAACTCATTTTATTTGGACTTTTTTAAGCGCAAAATCCGCAAATTGACGCGAATCTGTACGCGTGGCCGTGTGTAACAGTATATATGTGTATGTGTATATTTGTATGTCGAGGGGGGTACTAAAAATACGCGTGAAACCTAAGGGTGGGGTACTAAAAATCCCCATGAAAGTCAAGGGGGGGTATCAATTTTTGACGGGAAGTTCCAGCAAAACTCCCACCCCCCCCCCCAGTCATAAATTCTGAACGGTCCCTTATCAAGTATGCATGCGACCGACAGTGGGCGCACAATCAGAGAGGCTGTTATATTTAAGGCTGGGTCATGTCATTTTAGACTTTGCATACTGTTGATAGCTGTTGTCTGTTGATCTGTTTGTTGTTTTTAAGTTGTCTTGTTTGATTAATCTTTAACCATGAGGCTATTTATGTTGTTTATGGTGACTTGCTCATTTCACTGTTTTTGTAACTTTCGAGTGACAGCTTCTTGTTTTCAGTTTGTATGTCTGCTGCATGGTTCAGCACTCATGCAATGATTTCAATCCTGATATGAAAGCTTCGTTCTGGTTGGCTGAAGCCACTAGGGCATGGCTAATCTAAATATGACGAAATCCACAGGAAAAACTATCAAAAGAGTCAAAGCCTCGCTGTGCCAGCTCGCACAAGCATCCTGCCATGACAGGGTTCGTTTACATTCACCCTGCCAAGAAGCACTATAAAATGACGGAGTTTTATGAATATGCTAATTTTTTTATCGCTTTTTCCGGCGTTTTTCTACAAAGAAAATACTTAAAACAATAAACAAGACAACAGTGACAACAGTCAAACATTCATTCAGTTGCTTTCAACAATGTCAAACTGTGAATTATGTCTCTCATACCGGAGTCTTCTTAATCTTTTAATGACTATTACAAATGTGTCAAGGGAGAGTTATTTCTTCGGTAAAGGTCAGTTTATGTCTGGCAGACCAAAGGTTGGGGCCATACAATCTCTTCTTCAGAGAGTAGTTGACTTTGTGGTAGTATATAGAGATTTGTGCCACTCTGACATACATGTAGCCCAATGCTGTGTTGTTTTACTTTCTATTTTGAGCCATAGATAATCTGAATGTGCACTTCCTTGAAATGCTCTGTCGACAACCATTTTGAGATTTAATTGGACATTATCTATTTTGATTGTGTTTATTTGCAACATGATATAAACGCAACAGCAATTTGGCAACTTAGTGTTAAATGCCACTTTATTAATCGATTTTTATCCTGTTTCCGCTATGAGCATTGGTGAAATCTCGAATTTGATTTGAGCTGTACCTCAATCAATGTTGTGGACAAAAAATCTTAGTCGATGTACATTCTTTTATGCGTGTTTCCTAAACATCATTCATCTATTGTCCCATATTAATTACTGTTCTGTCTGCTCTATGGCAGATATACTATGACATTCATCAAATACACCTGTTTTTGAAAAAGTCTTTAAAAGTAGGTAAAAGTAGCTTCATGCCCTTTCTTCTTTTCATCTTCTGATGTAAGCGAAAACACAGGGTCGGGTGCAGCATTGGTACCTTTAATCATGTACATTATAACTTTTTTACCCAAGGTTTTGTCTTTCTTTTAACCTCTAATAGCCTCCTTTGTGCCTTTTGTGGACATTTGATTGTTGCAAATTAGTGTCAAGGGATAGCATGCTCTTGAGAAAAGTAGATACGATGGTCACTCTGGTCTCTTTTAGGCAAAGGAGGCCATATGTATGCCATGGTGTTTGTGCTATTGCTCAATAAATAAGCCCAAACTATACCATCGTAGCGCAGAGACGTCACTGTCTGACTGAGCGATTTGTATTCAAATAAATGCTGTTTAAGACTAGCATTACATTAGGCCAAACCTTACAGTGAAAATTCTATAATTATAAGTGTCTATTAGGGTACATCTAACCCCCTGACGAGGTTGGATCACCTCTGACTTTTTTTTGGGGGTGAGGTTTGGTGTCCTGAATAAAACCCTAAAATTTCATTGAAATCCATTAAGGTCTAGGGGTGGCTGATTGCAATTGAAAATTATGCAATATTTATGTTTTTCGATCATTAAAATAATCCGCGGTTCTCCGTAACTCGGTCAATATTAGAGATACATCAAAGATAATTATTTCTCTAGAAAGCCCTGATCAAGAGCTTCAAAATGAATACCAACAACCTATGTTTTCATGCATTTTAAGCAGTGGTAGTCATCATTTTCAAACAAGAAATGAGGCTTTTTCTAATGACTCTATGCTAGGCCGCACCAAATTTCGACAAAGTTAGCCCGACCTTCCCAAAAGTTGTGGATGGAGTTGAGAAGACTTCCTGTGAAATTTCATGTCAATTGAAGATGTCCTTACGTTGGTACACCCCTACTTTAGAATTTACATTAAAAAGTGGCCATTAGGATTTTCGGGCTGTATCTCAACAACCTTTCCACATATAGAGCTGCAAATACACTCAAAATGTACGGAATGGTCATATTTGGTATGGTCCATGTACCCTTTTACCTTCCAGGTACCACCTACAGCATAAAAAATGTATTCTGCATGTCTATTTTATCCTCAATAGCATTTCAATATATTTGCCATAACCAAATAAAAATCAAGTCTTGTGTCGCTGACACAAAAGGGTTCCTAACAGCATCTTCTCTGTTAACTTCATCAGCTAGTAGGCCTACAGTTGCTATTGTCTTATTGTGAGCAGCAGATTCATTCATGTGAGCCTCAACAGCTTTGTATTCTTCTCCAACACTAAAGCGTGAAACAGCATCCAGCAATTTAAATTGAATTGAAATTGAATTGAGGGGAGAAATTCAGCCTTGTCAATAATTATATGCAGTCCAGTTGTGGTTACAGAATCAGTAGCATGTGTAATTATGGGACCAGCAGCTTTTGTTTCCATCTCCCTTTCATTGAATTCCATAGTGTCTTCATAGAAGTATCATTATGAATCAGGCACATCACTATCAGTATAACCAATCTCTTGCACATATGCCCAATGGCATTGCCCACTTGTTGCTAAACATCGCTTTACCACAGCAGTTTCTCAGCAATGGCATGTCTATATATGCGAGCTATTGTTGAGGAAAGATGGTGTGGTGCACATTCAGATTTAATAGTCCTGAGAGTTAGATGGATCATCATCTTCATAATGGCATTATTATTTTGATGGAAATTGGCCGTTTCAATCACCTCTTTCTCACTTGATAGCTTTTCTTTAATAAAAAGTTTCAAACTTGGATACATTTCCTGGAAATCAAGCTCTCCACATTTTTCTGTACATCTCAGTGACCACCTGTCCCTTTTGGAATTCATGATTACATTTACAAGATTTAACTGCCATTGACTCACAGCCTTCACCAAAGATTTCAATTTCTACTTCTAACAGCAAAACAAAAAGTGGTCTTATCCATATGCAACCTCCAGTGCAGAATGGCACTATCTTCTTCTCTCAATTGGACGATGTCTTCACCCTGGTATTTGCTCCAACTTGCCAAGTCCAAGCCCTCAGCCCTTGCAGTCTTTAAATGTACCAGTTGCTGAATGAAGTGGGACTGACTTACAAATCAATAGAACATCTTTCCACTTTTTTAAAGTGATGCCTATGTATTTTCAAGACTGTCCCAGATTATTGTCTCTCATAATATAAAATTCTTTCTAATCTCAGTCTCAAGAGATGAGTTTATTTTGTAATTTTTCAATGAATATTCACCCAAAAGGCCATATCTCAATAACCATTGAACCTACAAAATTGGAATTGATGCTAAATGTTCAGAATATCCAATTTTGTATTCAATGTCAATACATTTATATGACCTAAAGTCAATAATTTTCATATTTTGATGGAAAATACGATTTTTGACATCTAAATAGACGCGGTTAGACATTTAAGCCAGCAGCTGGAATAAGCCTTGAAATTCGGTTTGGTAATATTTTCCTTGTTTCTGCAGACAATGAGCATGATTTGAGAGGGTCCCTACAAATTTCCATGATAATGATCCCTCTACTTGTTCACAAAATATAAGGATTTTTGGCGTTTTCGTAGCTTTTTAGAGTTTGCAATCTTCAAACGAAATCAGCCACCCCTAGGCAACCTTCAAAATGGATGAAATTTGGCAGAATTACTCCTTTCTATGAACCTCACCACCAAAAAAAAGTCAGAAGGGATGTGACAAAATTTTGCATTTTGAGGGGGATCAGATACACCCTAAATTGTCTATTCCAACATCGGTTAGTTGCCTTCATCTAATCATATGATAGATTCATTTCGGTATTTCTTGCAGGAAGGTGACTGACTACTACTGACACTGCTGAATTATTTCATGACATTCAACTGCTCTGACAATTAACCTCCCACTTTGCCAAGTCATAACATCAATGGCAAAATAGAAAATAATATAATATCTGAAACATACTTGACACTGTTGACAATATCTCAAGTCTGTTTAGAAGTCAATAAATGACTCGTGATCCTATGGTCTTTTTCATTGATTTCGTGACTCCGGTGGCCTCAGTGGCGATTGATCAGATGATCTCTAAATTGGTTGCATGATAAGAGAAAGATCAAATTCAGAGCTATCAATTTGTAAATGATGCATTAGACTTTAAATGATACCTTCAACACCATTCTATCACAACATATATTTGTCTTAGCAAGCTTGTCGTATAAATCTGAGAATTTAACAGCGGATTTTTGTGTGGTGCTTGGTCCTGAGGCTTTCACAAATCATGAAATATTGTAGATGGAACAGTGCACTTTGAAAATTGACAATAAAATTTACTGCTTGCAATGGGTCCAGCGATTTTGAAATATTTATGTGTATAATGTGATAGCGTAAAGTGGGTGTATAGTATGCATATACTCTGTGAGGTCTGCTCTCTTCTGGTTCTCTGCTTCAACTACTGTCACTCAAGAGCCTCTCAACAGGTGGCATGGCAGTTCCTCCAAGAGTCACTCACAGGTGGCACCAATTGCAATATATGACAGTGCTGCTCACTGCCACATTCCATCCAGGTTTTTTTTTATGCAGTTAGTCAAGTTCTTTCTTCATGCTTCTTCTCTTCTGATCTTCATTTCTCCGCACCTCTTCTTCCACCCAGGTTTGTTTTTAGCACAACATCACACCAGCTCACAGTCTTTAAAATCGGAGGTTGGAGTCATGCAACTCCACGGGACATTAAAATCATTTAAATGGCAGTAAAATCTGAATAGGAGCCTTGCAACCCCAAAAAAATCATAATAAAATCACGATGGTCAATAAAAACTGTACAGGGGTAACATTCTAGAAAATTGGACACAAGGACCTGGAGCCATGCAGCTCCATTGGAAGGATGAGCTTGGAGCCATGCAGCTCCATAGGAAGGATGAGCTTGGAGCCATGCAGCTCCAATGGAAATTTGGATCATGAGACAAGTTAGAAGATGGAATTACTTAGGGGCAATCTAATGAAGAGAGGAAATTTACATCAAAGGTCCAAGGTAAGGGCAATAGGAGAGCCATGCAGCTCCCAAGGACAGGTAAGGGCAATAGGAGAGCCATGCAGCTCCCAAGGACAGGGAATTGGGAGTCATACAACTCACCGAGAACAGATTGTTATTTATAACAGAAGTGCAACATTACAGCATACTTCATGACAGACAGCTCTGCTTGGGTACACTTGGTCATTTTCCATACAGAAATTTCCTCCAGGCTGATGTGTCACACTCAGATGTCTATCAGGCTCAGAAATGACATCACAGTCAGAGGGTCCACTCATGAAGCCTGAGCTATCACTGCTGGTTTCTTGAAACTGCTGCATCATGGACTTCCTTCTGAGATATGGGATTCGATGATACTTCCTGCGATGTTGTGGCTTTTGGACCAAGTTAAGCTGAAGTTGATCTTTTCTTCCATGCTTCACTTCAAAGCTGATAAGCACATCATGGGCTTGGACGGTCTTCTTGCTGTTCTTCAGTTTTCTCCGCTGAAGTCTGTTCTTCTTTGCCGGTCTTGGGTAATTGAAGTTCATCCTGGAGGCTTTACAGCATGAGGTGTCACGAAGACAAGATGACTTATAGATGCAGTCTGATGGATAGACATGCTTTACTGTCTCATAGAATGGATTGGCATTCACTTGAGCTGCAGGTTCTGGCACCTCAGGTTCTGACATCGGATCACAAGACTTTAGAGATGTAGATGGAAGAGAGGGATCCTGCTCTTCGAAAGCAGGGATGTCCATAGATGAAATATCCATAAATGCAACTTCATCAGCACTTGAACTGAGAATCGCCATAGTCTTCATTCTACACAAAGTGTCACTTATCTTCATGTAAACTTTCTCCATCTGCTGTCGTTCTTTCACAAATTCTGCAACTGTGTCACACATCTTCTTGCGCAGGTCCTCGCTTCGCTGTCGTCCTTCTGCCAGTAACACTTCATGATACTGCAGTTCTTGCTCCAGTTTCGCCAAGGATGGCTGCTTCATATTGCACAAACTTAGCTGGTGTTCATCAGAACAGGAGTCATTTTGAACAAGGTAGCATGGTCCATGTCCGCAGAATGTATCATTCACAATAGATGAGGGAAGCAGGCATGCACCTGCAGTGGAAGGGCTGGTCAGGCATTCACCTGACATGGAGAGAAGGGGATGAGTTGAAGAAGGTTGAGACACATAGTTTGCAGATGACCAGCTTTGTAACTTCGTAATTTCTTCATTTGCAATCATAGAGTTTCGCAGACATAGGTTGTCCTGACAGTCACTTTGAGCTGGACTCTGGGAAGCTCCATTAGAAAGTCCAATGTTCCTTCCAAACATCTCCCAAAGTTCCGCCACAGAAGCAGAAGCCAAGTCTATATCCATTTCTGTAGACATGACAGGTCACAATGATCGTAGCTATTATTTTATGAATAATGTTGCATAATCCAGCATAATCCACTCTCTCTTTTTTTAAATAAATCAGCCTGCTGCACAACGTGCCAAATTAATATTTTGACTCCCAAATAAAATTGTATTTATACAAGCCAAAAGTCAGCACTTAAATTCTCTCATCTCACAGTACAATTAAAAATGTTTCTTTCAACTCCAGAATATCACAATAGTCTATAATCCACTGAATGACCAATGTTTGTAGCAGCATTCACACACCACAGTAGAGAAACAAAAGCTTTCAGCAATAATGTGGGTTATCGTTCATGCATGGAGATTTCAACAGCTGATTGGAGTTTTGCTGAGTCAGTGATCAGTCATCAAAATAAGTGTGAAAAATGTTAAATTTTCCACTGACTGTCAAAATAATTAGAAAATCTAAGAGAGAATGACGTAATAGTTACTATTTTGTAGATGATTGGCTTGTATTTTACTTCATTTGAGAGGATTGATGCAGATTAGAAATGTAGATACTCATGTGGTCAGGATGGCTGTCCATGCTTCTCTATTGGCATCCAATGCAGAGTAATTTTCCTGGCTTCCAAATGTCAGGAATCCAACATCACAGGCTGCTTGTAGCAGTCCATGGCATGAGCTCCTTCTCACAGATAATTCACAAAAAATCCCATTCTGGCACCAATGTGATAGCGTAAAATGGGTATATAGTATGCATGTACTCTGTGAGGTCTGCTCTCTTCTGGTTCTCTGCTTCAACTACTGTCACTCAAGAGTCTCTCAACAGGTGGCATGGCAGTTCCTCCAAGAGTCACTCACAGGTGGCACCAATTGCAATATGACAGTGCTGCTCACTGCCACAATAACAATACTTTCGTGATCGGAGTATTGCTTTAAAGTCTTACTGAAGGTGCTTCACCTGGGTAATATGATGACATATCATCAGTTGACAAGCATCAAGATAGAGTGCATGCCAATGTAGGGATGCTTGGGAGGTCATTTCATAATTAATATTTCTAAACTGCTCGACATTTCATTATTGATATTTCTTAACTGCTCGACATCTGCTATGGTGGATTTTGCAAATTGATGCCATACTCATGGAACACAATTCAACACATTAAAGATACGGAAGATATCTAAGATTGTCAGTCTACAACTGTTAGTTAACATGAGCTACCACTATGCTGGAGTTCTGTCAATACTTTGACCAAGAAAGCATTATTTCTTTTTTTTGTGCCTTTAACAGTGACCATTGGATCAAAAGCCTAACGTCAAGCATCCAAGCAGATCATCGTTTATTGATTATCGATTCAGTCAGCTGAACACTCTTCCAAGTGCGCAATGAATATCAGATGTGGCTGCGTGTGTGTGCATTAGTTTAAAGAGGCTGTAAGAGTGCTCTAAAGTGAGATTTTACACTTTACTTGTCTAGGTTTGCGTTGTTGTTTTAACTTCCATGCCCTGTTCTTGTGTTTCCTGTGAACTGCTGTTCGTTAATGTGAAAATTTACAGTGGTATGGAATACTATGGATGCTTTTCTAATATTGTCTGGAGTATGTTTCTCATTACTGATATCAATGAACATTTAACTAATTCCTTCTTTCTTTATTTCCAGGTGAGTTTGATGGATTTTCTCTGAATGCGTAAGTTAAGCTTTGGTTTCCAATCATTTTTAGCATTCAGTTTTCATTAGATCTGATCTAACTAAAGAATTGACGACTGTTGTGCAGATCTTTGATATATATATATATGTCACTTCTTGCATAACTCAGTTGGTAGTGGTCAGAGATACCAATCAGTTAGACCCTGGCTCCATGCTAATGGACCTATGTTGAATGGCAGTTTCTATAGTCCTTCACTTGATTTTACTGTCCTCACCTGTCCTGGTAAGTATGCTAAAGTACATTAAACCTTAGACATGAAGCTGAAGCCCCATAAAATAAAGTAATCTTTTTATCAGCATATATCTGAACGTAAATCTGTCCGCGATCCGATTTAACTTCAACAATTATGCTTTCTTGTTGTAAAACTGTTCTTGCAGGATTCTTTTCATCCTCCATTTCAGCCGGTTAAAATGAATACAATAAGAACAAGCGAAGTTACTTGAGAATTTGAGACAGAGCCTGTCTCGTCTCATGACATAAATTAGATGGTACATACATCTCGGAGTACTCAAGAATTGACAGGATTGTAAGAAACCATATCTGACAGTAGTCCATTTTTACTTAGTCCACAACTCTTGAAAGTCTAGATTGAAAGTTAACTCGCAGAAAGTGGCCAAAGCCAAGTCAACCTCTACCCTCCTGGATTTTCACAACCCATGAAGTGCAACTGACAAAAACATGGCCCAGGGGAAGATGGTATTTTTCGGCAAAGCTAGTAGGTTGTTGATCGCTGCATTTCAGTACTTGCATCATGTGCAGTATATGTATGGTTGATATATGAATAACATTCAGCCGTATTTCAAGGACATAAATAGTTTTTGAGAGAAATACTATACTCTGATAAATATTTTTTCAGGCCCAACCTTTAAGATAAAAAATCTTAAATCTGTAAAAATTGAATAAGGAGGATATATGCCAATGTTAGTGTATTTCTATGGCTATGCACATGTAGTTAGATGAGAACAGTAATGGAAAAATAATTTATTCAAGCTAGTGATGTAAAAATGGAGGATCAATGCATGTGATCTTCACTGTGGAGGGTAAAGATAACAGAAATCTTTCCTATCTTTATTGAAAAATTTGTGATAAGAAAAGACACAACAGCTCTTGGGACCCTTGCCGTTATAAAGACAACTAAAAGCTTTCCTAGTCTGACTGGGGATATGTCTTTGCTTAGGCACAGTCACGTCACTTACAGATCAATACCTCATACCATTTCTGGTTTGGCTACTTAGACAAGATAAACGAGGGGTAGTTTTCCTGCAGATAGGAGTTTAATATAGTTTAACCCATTCTTTTGAATAAAAAGAAACGAAAAATCTATATTTAGAATGAGTTAATATCAGGTTTGTATCTTCCTTGCCACGCGAATCACCAGATTTGTCTTCTGTCATGAAATTGCATTGTGGACCTTTGGTGAATCAACTTTGTATTTTTGCTTTTCTTTTGATGCTGTCTGAAACAGCTAAAAACAGGGACCAAATGTAGGGCCTTACTGACGCTACTGACGTCAGGATGGGTACATTTATTAAGCTGTACTGACATCAGTATAGCAATGCTTTTGCGTTCTTCCTGACTGTCAGTCCAGATAATAAAAATGGGTCATCCTGACCTCTACTGCCACCATATTAGTAATGGCTTCTGAGGTCAGGAAAACAGTCATTTACCAAGGATACTGACAGCAAAAGTAGGTCTTACTGACACTGCTGACGTCAGAAGGGCTTCATTTATTAACCTGTACTGACGTCAGGATAGCAATATTTTGTGTTCTTCCTGACTGTCAGTCCAGATCATAAAAATGGTCATCCTGATCTCTACTGCCACCATATTTGCTATGGTATATAGGGTCAAGAAGACAGTCATTGGCCGAGGATACTGACAGCAAAAATTATGTCTTACTGACTCTGCTGACGTCAACAAAGATAATATTATTTTTTTTCATCCTGACGTCAGAACATATCATAATATATGTTCAGCTGACATCCACTGCCAACTGGAGCCCTGTCAGTAAGAGTCTAAAAATGCCCCACTTCTGACTGTCAGCAAGGATAGATTTTTCCATCATCCTGACGTCAGCAACAAACTAAAAATATGACCTTTCTGACGTCAGTAGTGTCAGTAAGGACCCAAAAACGTTCCCTGTATTTACATGATCTGATGCTGTCTCCGGGCATACCAGTAAGTGTCAAGTGGGAAAACAGTTCTTCAGCAAAGGAGATACATGTGTCAGTCAGTTTATGTCTCAGAGACCAAAGGTTGGGAAAAGTACAATCTCTTAGTCAGGGAATATCTGACCTTGTGGCAGTATGTACGTCTAGTGTGGCTGGTTCCTGTGCCACTTAGACATACATGTTTGTAATTATTGTCAAGTGTTTAATGTGTTTTCTAACATCAGCAGTATATTTGTTGCATGAATGTGACAAGTTACACTAATTGTTGTGAATTGCATCATCAAATTTACCAATAACATTGGTGTTTGCTCTTTCCACTTCCAGGAATGATTTTTCTGAACAGGAAGACACTGAAGACATAAAAAATTAAATTTATAGTCCGGTTGCTGAGGCCCAAAAATGAACCCGAGCGGTAACCGGCTGGAATACATTCATTCCAAAGCAGAATTTTCTGAATTTTTCAGAAATGGTATTTTTATTGTTCTATCTGGGGGCTATCTTGGTTAAAAATGGTTACCATGGCAACCAAAATATAAAAAAATACTGAGATAATGAAATCTAGTAATTTCCATATCTCTGTGTCTTTTTATCCAATAGACAAAATTTTAGTGTCGATATATATGTTATCAAACATGCCCGTGTCATTGGTGCTATTGGGGTTAAGGTCAAAGGTCAACTTCATTTGCATATGGAATGTTTCTACATAAAACGTACCGATTAAAAGAAGGTGGTTTGTTATATTTTATGTTTCACTAACTCAAACTGGGATATTATTGTGAATTCCAAACACGAATTTATTTCAGCATCCATCCACAAAGAGATTTGACCCAAATTGCGATATTTGATTCAGTTATAATGCGAAAAATTTCCATAGAAACAGGAAAGTTGATCTACCTTGCAATTTCTCGGTCATTGAAAAATTCACACTCATCTTTCATGCACCACGTATACATCACTTTAGTTCCATTTTATACGTACACTAATGTAACTTTCCTTTGTAAGAATGTACCAATATGTTGTAGAACTTGCTTTTTTTTAAAATTTACATGATACTATTTATTATGTTGCCATGGAAACAGTTTGAAAGTGAAACAGAATCACAAAATATGATCTTCCAGGCATGTGTATTTGATCTTGGTGATAAGCAGCCAGAAAAGATAGATCGAAGCAGAATTTTCTGATTTTTTCAGAAATAGCATTTTTAGTGTTCTATCTTAATGCTATATAGGTCAAATATGGTTTCCATGGCAACCAAATTATAAATAAATGTTTATTTTATTAAATCAAGTAATTTCCATATCTCAGTGGCGTTTTATCCTATAGAATAAATTTAAGTGTCCATATATATGTTTCCAAACATGTCATTGGTACCACTGGGGTTAAGGTCAAAGGTCAACTTCATTTGCATATGGAATGTTTTTTCATAAAATTTACCATTTAAAACATGAAAGTTTGTCATATTTTGAGTTTCACCAAGCCAGACTTGGAAATCATAGTGAAATCCAAGCACTAATTTATTTCAGCATCCATCTACAAGAAGAAAGGACCAAAACTGTGATGCTCAATTTTGTTATCATGAAAGACATTGCCATAGAAACAGGACAGTTGATTCGCCTTGCGATTCATTGCAGCTTTAGTGCACCACATATACTTAACTTCAGTTCTTAAACATATTAAAATGTGACATATCTTCATAAGAATGTATATTATGTAGAACTTGTCTTTTATTTAAGATTACATAATGTCATCTATTCTGTTGCCATGGAAACAGTTTTGTTAAATAACAGAATCACCAAATATGTTCTTCCCAGCGTAATATTTAATCTGGGTGGTAAGACGCTAGATTAGGTTGATTCTGAAACAGAATTTTGTGACTTGTTTTTTTTTTTGCTCAAACTTGGTCAAAATTGGTTGCCCTGGCAACAGAAACATGACTAATTGCAACATAAGTTCATCAGTCTGGGAAATTACCACGTACATGTACCGAGGACTCCAATGTCTTCAGGCCCGGAGGTCTCGAGCTACTGTCCTCACTGTGCTGTGAAACTGTTAGTGTTTAGCTTCATCTTTCATAGGCAATTTAAAGATAACTGTTGTTGTTATCACTACCCAACTTGGCATGGAGGTGTATCAGGGTCTCAACTTTCTATGTACATTTCGTCAGGCCTTTCAATTACATAACCAGGAAAAACACAATAATGCCAGAGAAAACAAGGGTACTGTCATAGGGGCTAATGAATTAGCAAAATTTTCTTCTGAGACCATCCTGGTCAACCCCAAAGACTAATTTTGTTCAAATGATGTTGAAATTATCTAAAGTAGCCTCTATCATAGGCCCCTAATCTGTAAGGACAGGGGCACCCCATGATCTGTTATGCCAAATATCTGTTATGAAGCAGGCGCCCGGCTGGTTGGCACACTGTCAGCTGAGATTTTTCCAGCTGGCAAAGTTGTCAACTGGGAGTCAATTTTTGGCATGATCAGTTTGTCAACTGATGAAATATGCAACCGGGTAACCAGAAAGCCGTTGAGACGGCCAGCTGAACAATTTTCGTATCAGCTGGCTGGGAGGTGCTGACTGGCACTTGGGCTGGCTGGCAACCCAGCTGGCAGCATAACTGATATTTCACCCAGTTGCATAAAAAAGGCATAAACCAGTTGCATAAAGACTGAATCTAAGTGTCACAAAAGATGTGCAACTAGGAGCTTATACTGATACGGGCATTATTGTAACAAGGTTACAGGCTGTCATGAGGATATTCTGGTTATGCATGGCAATTACAATTTTGGCAAAAATATTTTTATCTGTTTGTAACTCACGCATGGCATGGCAAACAAAATAACTTGCAACTCGTCTCACACTTTAATATTTTGGTCTTTAGATATCTGTAGCAAAGCAAATCTCTTTTATTTGTGTTCTTTCAGTATTAAATAACAGAAAAGTAGAAAAATAATTTACAGATTTATGCCTTTTTAGCTCCTTTGGCAGCTGTGTGGCTTAGTGGTCATGGTCCAGGTCTGATCTGATGGGTTCGAACAATGTGAGGAAAATCTAAATATATTCAGTAGACCTTCACCAGCAAAATCCCAGATGTATGTCATTTGGATGTTAAATTGGCAGATCCTTCATCTCTATCTGTACTGGGCAAGTTAAAGATCCTTCACATGCAACATGTCGAGGACTCCCATCTTGTCAATAAACCCTCATGAGCACTCAGAAGTGGCTTAGATGGCTGCATTTCCAACTAAATAGCCATGTACATATTTTGACATGGAGAATTGGAGATGGGAGCCAGGTGAGTTGGTAGGATATGAACCATCATGTCAGTGGAAGGAGAACTTCCCTAACTCTCCCCACATAAAACTGGTATAATCTTATGATACCTGATCTTCAAGGTTATGGTAATTAAAAGGCTGCTGTGGAGAGAGTGTCTGCAGAGGGTATCTGGAGGGTTTTGGGATCTCCTACTGTCATTTTCTGAGCCTTCTTGTGACAATGGGATCTGTTGATGTTGTGTTGCTCCAGTTGGATCCTTCTTTTTGATGGAACATGAGGCTGAGGTCATGGGCATCCTGCCACAGCAAAACAGTACTGTCAATGCAAGAGTTCTGGTCCCCGAGTCTTCTTGACTCTGGGAAGGATACGGCTGAAGCTGCCTGCAGCGTCAGAGTTTATTTTTCCTTAATTCATTGCTTACAAGTTCTTCCATATGATTGATGAGCATCATAATAATTTACATAATAGGAGGGGCTGTTCTCTTGATTGTGTGTGGTCTTGGGAGCCGCAGCGCCCACTAATGTCTGTCTAGTCATCTTGTCATGAACACCATTTACTATGTGTCTGACATGCTGACATTTATAGCAGCATCTAGGATAAGAGATATCGGGGTTGTTAACTGTTCCAATGTTTGGTGAGTGTTGAGGCTCAACAGATACACTGGTTTCTGCAGTATTTTTTAGCTGAAGAACTTTTCTTTTTTTCTTACATTCCTTGTCTTGACAAGGATGGTTCCATCTTGTTGTTGGCTCATTTCTTCGAGTTTCTTTATCATATCGAGTATTAGTTTGTTGTTCTTAGAAGGAGGATTTCTTGTCGGTTTTATAACAAAATATTGATCTGGATAAATTATTCTGATTGCCTTGTTGCCATTGAGCTGGCCAGGTTGATGTAGTCATCTGATGATGACTGCTGTCATTTCCCTTGAGATTCTTGCGAGTTTTGCAAAGAAAATGCCTTTTTTCTATTTCGTCCTCCAAGCTCCCCACCCACCATGGAACCCGGCGACAGGAAACTATATTACGATTCTGCCCAGTACCCTAGTCCCAGGAAAACATGGCAAATAAAATACTCTTTAAGAAAGCTTGATCATTAATCCAGCAGCAATCATAGTGAGAAACATGTCAGCATGTGCACACATTGTCAAAACCATCCTTGGTTGACCCATCAGCCATGGTCAAATAGGACATGCTCTAATGGAAACATGACAAGCCGATTGACTGGATCAGGCAAATCCAGCCTCCCATCTAGGTAAAACCAGGCCTGAGTAATGTATTTTGGACAGGACAAACTTTGTCCTACAAACTCAGGACCCCTTCAATAGGCCTTCATCCTTCATGTAACCCACGGCAAAAGGGTATGCTTGATAACATATATATTGATATATCGACACAAAAATCTTGCCTATTGGAAAAAAGACACTCGAATATAGAAATTACTAGATTGCATTGAGCTAAGTACTTGTTTTTATTTTGGTTGCCATGGAAACCATTTTTGACCAATTTATCATTCAGACAGAACAATAAAAATGCCATTTCTGACGAATTCTGCTTCAAATCAATCTTTTCCATCTGCTTACCCCCAGGTCAAAAGATACATGCTGGGAATAACGTATTTTGTAATTCTTTATCATATTCTATTTCCATGGCAACAGAATAGCTAGCATTTCGTAAATTAAAAACATAGCAAGTTCTACAAGATATGTTGGTACATTCTTACAAAGAGAAGTTACATTTGTGTATGTATAAAAATGAACTAAAGTGATGTTAATGTGGTCCATGAAAGATGAGTGTCCATTTTGCAATGACCCAGAAATCTCAAGGTAGACAAACTTTCCTGTTTCTATGGCAATTTTTCGTGTTATTAAGCATCGCCATTTGCATGATTTGGGTATCTTCTTTTATTTTGGATGCTAACTGAAATAAATTGGTGCTTGGATTTCACTATAATTTCCAAATCTGGCTTGGTGAAACACAAAATATAACAAACTTTCGTGTTTTAAATGGTAAATTTTATGAAAAAACATTCCATATGCAAATGAAGTTGACCTTTGACCTTAACCCCAGTGGTACCAATGACACGGGCATTTTTGGAAACATATATATGGACACTTAAATTTATTCTGTAGGATAAAAAGACACAGAGATATGGAAATTACTAGATTTCATCAACTGAACATCTATTTATAATTTGGTTGCCATGGAAACCATTTTTGACCAATATAGCATTCAGATAGAACACTAAAAAAGCCATTTCTGAAAAAATCAGAAAATTTTGCTTCAGAATCTATCTTTTCTGGCTGCTTACCATCCGGACTCCGGAGAAAAAACTTGCTGAGAAGAACATATTTTGTAATTCTGTTTCGTATTAAAACTGTTTCCATGGCAACATAACAGATAGCATTATGTAAATTTTGAAAAAATGCAAGTTCTACATCATATTGGTACATTCTTACAGAGGAAAGTTACATTTGTGTATGTATAAAAACGGACTAAAGTGATGTATACGTGGTGCATGAAAGATGAGTGTCAATTTTTCAATGACCGCAATATTGCAAGGTAGATCAACTTTCCTGTTTCTATGGAAATTCTTCGCATTATAACTGAATCAAGCATCGCAATTTGGGTCTCATCTTTTTGTGGATGGATGCTGAAATAAATTTGTGTTTGGATTTCACAATAATATCCAAGTCTGAGTAAGTGAAACATAAAATATGACAAACCATCTTCTTTTAATGGGTACATTTTATGAAAAAACATTCCATATGCAAATGAAGTTGACCTTTGACCTTAACCCCAATAGCACCAATGACACGGGCATGTTTGATAACATATATATCGACACTAAAATTTTGTCTATCGGATAAAAAGACACAGAGATATGGAAATTACTAGATTTCATTATCTAAGTATTTTTTATATTTTGGTTGCCATGGTAACCCTTTTTGACCAAGATAGCCCCCAGATAGAACAATAAAAATACCATTTCTGAAAAATTCAGAAAATTCTGCTGTGGAATGAATGTATTCCAGCCGGTTACCGCTCGGGTCCATTTTTGGGCCTCAGCAACCGGACTATTATTAGATATTCTAATCATATGAACACAATATATAAAATAATTTAATACATAACTTGCAAGTAAAAAATTAATAAGTCACATCGTACAAAAACACACAAGTATATGCGGCTTCAATGACTTAATGCTTACTACATGTCCACAAGGCCAAATTTTTAAAAACCATGTTTAAAATTTCTTGATACAAATTTTGAAGAGTTCATGATGTTTCTGAAGATGTTAAGCCTCCAAGAGCTCCTGACACCTGGGTCATTTCACAGCTTTGCCTGCACAACTCTTTGACACGCTCAGAGACAAACTGTGTCATCATGACACAAAAAAATGAATCTGAGGCTCATTAGATAAAATAACCTCTCATGCCTGAAAATAAACACTATAGCCCTTGGTTGGACCATTGCCAACAACCATTTTTCTTTTGATATCTAATCGCCTCTGTTGTGCCTATTATAGTCCTTTTATTGTTGTAAATTAGAGCCTCTAGGGCCAACAATCTCTTGAGAAAAGAAGATACGTCGGTCAATCTGGTTCTTTTTGGCAGAGAAGGCCATGCGTATGTCGCAGTGATCGAGTCCTTGCTAAATAGATAAGCGCAAACTCTTCTAGCGTAGCCTAGGGATGTCATTGTCTGCTGAGTGATGTCTATTTAAATAAAAGAAATTTTAAATGTCTTGTCTGACATTGGGCAATGGGCTCAGAACTAATCTTATCATATTAAAATTAGATGCATTTGGTATTTCATATGAGAAGGTGACTAGTTCCAATACCGCTAAATAATTTCATGACATTCAACTGCACTGACTGCATGAACCTCCTACCTTGTCAAATTATAATTGCCATGGCAAGATAAGAAAGAAAAAAAAAGCTCTAAACTCAGTTGACAGTATCTCAAGTCGGTTGAGAAGTCAATAAATGACTTGTGATCCAATAGTCTTTTTCATTAATATTGGGACTCCAGTAGCCTTATCAATGATCAATCAGATGATCTTTCAATTGGTGCATGATGAGAGAACGATCAAACTCAAAGCCATCAACGTAAATGAGCTGTTGGACTGGAAGTGATACTCTTACCATCATTCCATCCCAACACGCGCATGACATGTATGTATAATACTTGTCTTTGCAAACTTGATGTCTGGGAAATGAGACGTCTGATTCACTGTAAAATCAGAGGCACTGATTCAGCTCAATTGATTGAGTGAGATGGTTGCACAAGTTGATTGAGCTAACATAGATTAATGTTTTAAGCTGAAATAACTCAAAATACCGAGCTGAGATAGCTCAAAATACTAAGCTATGTTGACTAAGGTATTCAAGCTGAGAAAACTCAAAACAATGAGCTGTGTTGACTTACAGCTAAAAATATTGAGTTTTGTTGACTGATTGATCCAAGCTGACACAACCCAAAATTTTGAGCTGTGTTGACTTATTTTTAGTTGTTTTTGATTTATATTTGTGTGACCTGTCTTATAAATTTATTTATAAATATGGGCTGTAATCCCAAAATATTGTTTGATCTCTCAAGGGGATCCACCTGATCCAGTATGCTTCATTTTAGCACACCATGGACAGGCCCAAGGTGCATTCAACAAAGACCATTGCATCACAAGGAGATTTAAAAATGTATTTCTTGTGAATAAATCCCAATGGTCTATGGCTCATCTCAGTGGTATACAGTGCTAGAAGCCTATATTTGAACACACTCTGACTTGGAAATGTTGGTTGACGTGTGAAAGCATGCATCTAATTACTCCCACAAATTAATTTAAGAGAGATAAAAATAAAAAAGTAACCAGCTAAAGTGGTGTGCTACTCATTTTTTCTCTGGGATAGTGTAATATAAATGTTCTTTTTTCGTGTAAGTAAATAATTATTTAAAACTAAATGCAGTCTTATGAGAAGTGCTTGTTATAGATGGCGCTATAGGTGGCATGGCTGAGATGTCAAGCTATCTGCAACAACTGAAGCTTTCATGTTTTCACAGCTTAATGTTATGATTCGTTTGGACAACTTACAGCATTGAGCTATCATACCTTGACAACTTATAGGATTGAGCTATCATAGCTTGAAAATTATTAACATTCTCAGACAGCTCAAATTATTGCTTCAACACAGTTTTCAAATTTTACAGTGTTTCTGTGTCTCAGCTAATTATGTCCCATTGTTCTTGTTGCTTAGTTAAGAAATTATCATCAATCTTGGGAATGCACATCGACATGCAGATTGGCTAATCTTATCTGCAGTTTTTTGGCATTCTTAGTTTTCTTCTTCTTCAACCAGTATCTTTAGCTTTCACATCATCAGATAAATAATTTAGCAATAACAGGTTTCGTTTTCTGATATGCCAAGTTATAAAAACTGGAAAATATGATGTCCTTGCTCTTCAGCTGATTGCGCAATTCCAATTTCCAAATAATCACCGCATAGACCAGAACCGTGTGTCTTTAAGTGCAGTGGTTTCCACAGCGAGCAATCTGTGTCTGGAGATAAAAGTGATTTAACATTATGTGGAAGGGCAGGATACTAGTAGATATTGGTGTTGGATATTGAAGAGCTCATTCACTGTATGTCAACACAAGGTTATGAAAAATATTAAGTTGAACACTGGGGTGATTAGTAAAAGGAAGGTCACACCTTGGTAATTACTGGATGGAGGGGTCACAAGTTCTTGTCAGCAAGGCCCAATTGCAAGTCTTGGAATAGATCATCATCAGAAGAAAAGCTGTTGATTGTTACACTCCTAAGGGGGATAGTTTGCAAAGATATAAGACTCTTTTAGGCTGACAAGCTATCATCGACCTTGCCATACAACCTCCAGAAAAGGCCAAGTGGGTCTGATAAACATCCGAGCCCCCAAGCTTTATTTGTTTTTTAAAATGTGTCTTTTCAAAATACTGCTCTTCCAAATTTTTCCATAGAAATGCAATGAAGGACACATATAGTACAATGTTTTATTATTCATATATTAGTTTGCAATTTTTTCGTAAAACCTTTTCAAATCATTGTCATATTATTCATATATTAGTTTGCAATTTTTTCGTAAAACCTTTTCAAATCATCATTCAATCCAGTCCCTTTACATTTCCTGTTACCTTCGGGTCACAACTTTTTACATGAATAATCCAAACTAAATATAGTCAGTTCTCCCCATTGTCTGTGTTTCTGATATCAAGGTTAGAAGTCAAAAAGGCAAGAAGGAGGAAGCCCCAGTGTCTTGTATTCTGGGCCTTTTTGACCCTATGTCTTTCCAATTGCCTGCAAATCCTCTTGTTTTGCGCCTTTTGTGGAAATCTGATTGTTACAAATTGGTGTCAGGGGAATGAAAGTTCTCTGGATAAGTAGATAGGTTGGTCACCCTGGTTTCTTTGGACAGAGAAAGCTATTTGTTTTTTGTGAACGTGAGTAATTCCCTAAGAGACAATACGAAGCTGTAGAGTTTCGCACAATGCAATTGCAAAGAGTTCCATTCCTTTCAGACCTGAATAGAAGAGTAGAAAAAATAGAAGAATGAATATAACTTTCACAGACAGATGTTTCACCACAATAATGATGGTTGTATGTATATTGTATAATGCCTTCTCTTTTTTATGATTCAAAGAATTACCAACTATGTTCACACAGCGTCCCTAAATAAAGTTTGGGGTTAAAAAAATTGAACAAATACGCCACTAGTGCAGTGTTTCAGAAGACAGTCAAGGGAACATTTTAAGACAAAAACGAAAAAAATCTGTTGGGAATTCTTTGAGATATGACAATTTTAAAATTTTGTTTATCACACAAAAATTTTATGGTTGTAGGAGATCTAAACCAATTAAAAAGGGTCAAAAAACCTATCAAAATTATGCCATTGACATTGGCAAACATTTTGATTTCAATCCCATTGCCATTTTTAGCAAGTATGTATCATATATTTGAATTTAACTTATTTGTGTGTGATAAACACTGCCTGTTTTAAGTTTATACCAAAAATGGCATTTTATCTTTGTGTAAAATCATAACACACTTAAGAATCTTTCATAAAGGTGTGCCCAAACATTTAGTATGACTAGATTCAAAAGAATAAGTAAAAATAATGTTTTGAGATACAAAAACACTTATCCTCATTCACTATTTATGCTATTATGATCATACGAGTACACTACAGTAGTGGTAGTTTTTGACAGTGCAAAAAGTGTACTTGTATTCCTACTAGTTCTATCACACACACATGTTTCAGTTTGAGCTTTTTCATTTGCTTTCTTGTCAATTTTGAAGAAATCCCGAAAAATCTGAGAGTTAGGTGATAAATCTGATAAAATGCAGTTCTAATATATATCAAAATTTGAAAACATATAGATTGTGTCGTTAACAACTGAATTTGTCTTTTCACTATTGTGTGATCTTAAAACTGCTTTAAAGAAACCAGCTTTAACCTTTTATTCAAAGATATTTCATAGTTTTTTGCAAAAAACCCATAAATTCCAGTAAGAGACCAAAGGAAACTGCTGACAAAATATGTGGTTGTTTTGCCAACCTTAATCAATTTTGGGTCTAGGTATTGCTTTGAGAATCTTTTCTGGTAGACAAAAAGATGATATACATTATACAGGCAACAGAACACAGTGTACTCCACGCATTGATTAGAAAGCTTGAAAAAATAACTGAAAAAGTGTGTTTTTAGTTTAAACAGCTTAAATAAATGCAAATCTGTAGTTTCTTACAGGATTATGAAAAACGACACAAATGAATTTGTTTTCAGAAGTTCTTGTGCCGGTTTACCACAAAATTCGAAAATGATGTTGTTTGTCACACTCAAAAATCACTTTTACATAAAAATTGCATACTTCCGAAACAATTACTTTGGAAACCATGTGTGAATACTGGCCTCAACATATCACAGTCTTAACTTCACTTTTAAACCAATATACCAGGTATTACTGATCATTAAAGCATGAAATTTGTGGTGTGATAAACCAAAATTTTAAAATTGTCATATCTCAAAGAATTCCCAACAGATTTTTTCCGTTTTTGTCTTAAAATGTTCCCTTGATTGCCTTCTGGAACACTGCGCTAGTGGCGTATTTGTTCAATTTTTTTAACCCCAAACTTTATTCAGGGACACTGTGTTCAGTATTGAATAAAAAAGCGGTTATTAGTTTAAAGTTCGGAAAGTACCGTAATATGGGGTGAATAGGGACACTGGGATGAATCGGGACAGAACAGGGAAGCATTTTATTTCTTCAAAAAACACCAACTTCACCTTAACTCAGGAAGTTGATTTTGCCACATTTATAGTAGACATAGAGTAGGTCGGGGCAAGAAGCCCGGGTTAGGTGAGAGGCCCCCCCAGGGTTATATCCAAACTAACATTTTTGGTGCGTTTATTTATTGATGGGATTGAAGCTAGAGGCGTTTTAGGTGACGTCACAGATTTTCAGGGCAAACAGCACCAAACCATAGTAGAAATTAAAGAAACAAAAAAATGTGCATGGTTTTTGTAACTTTGACTTATTCTTTGAAAGGGGTTGTCAGAAATATCTTTGGACATTTTTTAAAGTATAATGGATATCTGCATTGCTTCACTTTATGACCATCACATAAATATGATTTGGATCATGTTTTTTGCATTTTAGTTCAAAATATAGAGCTCAAATTAAAATATGTGGGTTTGGGGCGAGAGGCCCCTCATGATATGGGGCATGAGGCCCCCTTCACAGGGGGTCAAAGCTGCTTCAAGAACCATTTAATAATGTGTACTTTACCTTAAATCTTGATAGAATAGCTAATTAAAATAGAAAAAATGTTGGCCCGAAATTGAAACAGGGCAAATAATATTAAAAAATAAAAGTATGAACAGAAAAATTCTGAAATTCAGAAAAAGTGAATAGAATGCCTTAAAAATGATAGAAGAACTCTAAGAAATAACTTTTAGGCTGACTGCGCTCGCAAAAAAAATTGCCATAGGATTATAATAGGGGGGCTTCTTGCCCGATGGGTGGGGTAAGAAGGCCATTTAAATTTTTTTATAAAAATGGCTGTAACTCCTTTATCTAAATTGGTTGACATTTGTTTCACTAGTTATTAGTAGAGTCAAGTGATCCCTTCCTGACAGCATAAGCATTCAAATAATCGCCCATAAAAAATAGGTCAAATCGCACCTCGAAGTTAAGGGGGCCGCATGCCCCGACCTACTCTACCAGAGCATACTTCGGTGTAGTTTTATATTTCTAACTGCAGGCAGTGAGGAGCTGCAGTACCTTAAACCTAGTACTGCGGAAAGTGAATTATCAGAAGCAGGTCAAAACTTTGCATGAACTGCAAAAAGTATAAATACAAGAGCCACCAATCTTACAGGTATCTTTTATAACCTAGTTTTGTTCAATTGACGGACCAGAATAGCAGACCAGATATGAGATTATGTATGTTTGGTCATGGGTTCAGATTCAGGGCAATGACAAAGTTTCGGAATTAACAAAAATAACCTTACTGATTTTCATTTGAATGTACTAGCATGGCTTTTTAAAGAATATTGTTGAACTTAGTATTATTAATAGTGGATTTAGTCCAGAATTATCAATCACTAGCAAAATTAGCAAAAAACTACAGTTTTGGATAGTTTTCTGCTATTTATTAATTTTTTACATATTATCAATGAAATAATTTCAGATTTTCCTGAAAATACATTTTTGGCATGTTGAACATTGTTTTCTAATATCTACATCACAAGTAGCAATCACTTCAAAAAGCTAAGAAATATAGATTGTGAAAATAAGGGAGTGTCCCGATTCACCCCAAAGTAAGGGGTGAATTGGGACAGTGGTTTTATGGGCCTTGGGCATTGGGAATATAAGATATCGTTTCAAGCTCTTGGGGATATTTAGACCTTGTTTTCGGACACAATTTGACACTATATTTTGATTTCTGAGTTTACTTTTGTTCATGCTATGACAAAAAAACGAAAAAAAAACGGCCAATTCTGTCCCGATTCACCCCATATTACGGTACTGGAAATTATAGGAATTAACAAGAATTTACATTTTGTCTGGTAAATGATTTGCCTTGAGCTGTACAAGGGGTTAATGCATTTTGCTTGATAAAGAATGCAACAGCTCTACAGAGAAGAAACTGTTTATGACTGTATGGTGTCGGGATTGAATGTGTAACATGATGTTGGTTACACGAGAGATGCTTAACCAATTTTATGGCTGTATGTCCTTGTCTGTGAGGTGATATCTAACCTCGATTTAAGCATGTGCTGCAACCGGATCATAAGCAATCATTTTTCAAGGCCCACATTAAATAATTCTTTTTTTTATAGCTCTTAAAATCTGTGGCTGTGAAAAACTTCTGGTTTTCATACTGTGGAAGAGAAAGTCACAGATTGCTTTGAGAATCGAAATGCCTTGAGACACTTGGAGCTTCAAATGTCAGTCAGTTTTCTTGATGATGTCAAACGAATTGATGGATCATGATCCAGTAGTCCTTTTCATTAATTTTGTGACTGAAGTGCCCTTAATTTCTAACGGGCGTGGAATGAAAGAGTTCAAGTTCAGAGTTATCCACTATTCAATCACCTACTTGACTAGATGTTTAACTTTGATCACTTTATGTTTTACATTGTTTTGTGTTCATTATCCAATGATGCACTAGGTTGTATGATTACAACAATAGCCTATAGATACTGTGTAGGCCATATCACTGGGATAATGAAACATTTCCAAATGCCCTGCTTTTTTGCAGCTTTTAGAATTTAAATACAACTGGCAAAGTCTGGAATATATGGTTTGTTGTTCATTGGATAACAAATGATGCAATAACAGATGACACTATCTGCTTATGTCATCTTATAAAAACATGATATGTTGGAGTAATATCCTTGCTCAGGGCAATTCTTATTTCCTCATACTCACCACATAGAACAGAACCATCTGTTGTTAAGTGTAGTGGTTTCCACAGCGAGCAATCTGTGTCTGGTGATAAAAGTGATTTAACATTCTTCCAAGGGCAGGTACATAATTTGGAGTCAACCATATTGGAGGTAATAACACCATACTAAATATTGTATAATTATGCTACTACGAATAGGCCTATGACTTGAATATGATATATATATAATCATTTTTTATTATCAAACAGCAATATTGTTGATGTTAACTTTAATATCGCATCGGTAGTAACTATGTTCTCTGCAGTTTCTGAGAAAGTATCTGAAAAGTAGGCAATGTACTTTGATGATGTTTCTTCTCTTGTCCCTGCCTCTGATAAGTGACAATAAACAAATGGACCGGAAGAGTGTCCGGTACCTTCCATGTTTGACCTTTTATCATACTTTGGCCTCTAATCTTCTGTGCTGTGTCATTTGTGGAAATCTGATTGTCACAAATTAGTGTCTAACAACAACTTGTTCTAAGGAAAAGGAGATTCTTCTGATATGTAAAGGGGAGAAGTCAGAGAGCAAGCAGGGGGAAGCCCAAGTGCCATGAGTGTATTCCTTTTTGGCCCTGTGTCTTTCCTTTTCACCAGTAAGTCCTCTTGTGTGGCACCTTTGTGAAAATCTGATTGTTACAAAAGTGTCAAGAGATTTCAAGTTCTTTGGGTAAGTAGATGTGATGTAGCAGAGCTTTATACAACACAAACTCTTCATTCCTTTCAGACCTGAATACTAGTTAGGACACTGCAAAAGAATGTAATCTTAGAATTTTCATCGATGCTCCGGTGTTTTGTGCTTCCATGTCCGTGTCTGTGTGTGATATTGCGCCTAAATTGAAGCAAAGTTTGCTTGCTGTGGCAAATAGTAATAAATAATTTTCAAGGCATACATTGCATAATGCAATGTCCATAACTCTTGACATGCAATTGAAATAGATGTCCTCCTGTATTCATTCTGTGGAAGAGAAGATTCAGTATAACGCAACCACAAGTCATTTGCTCTCTTCAGTCATTTAATAATTTCATTACTTTATTGACTCCTGTGGGCTTATCATTCATATTTCAATTGGAGAAAAGCACACCGACCTTGCCCTTTAACTATCTGCACAATTTCAATTTCCACATAATCACCACGTAGAACAAACCATGTGTTTCGAGTACAGTGGTTTCCAAAGATAGTATTTGTGTCTATAGTTGTAAAGTGATTTTACATTATTCCAAGGGCAGGATACTTTACTTGTAGATATATAGGTGCTGAATATTGAAGAGGTCACTGTATGATAACAGACAGTTTTTGTTTCTTTATATACCAATTTTCTACAGTTTGTACAAATATGGATGTCAAGGTCTAGGTAATCTTCGTTCATATTTGTCATTGTAAAATCAAGCGCCATCATCACTCTCTCTGGGTCAGGAACTATAGTGACGGACGATATATGAAGTACTCTTTTTGGCTAACGAGGTATCATTGACCTTGCCGTATATAATAAATATACTGACTGTTTATGTTGAAGGCATACTCACTACCCTGAGGATATATTTACTGCAATTTTTCTAATATAGTTGACCTAAGGTAAATTATAAGCACGAATGATGCCATATACAAGTTTGTTACGGTATTCTATATGACTCATATTCGGTGAGTGAGTTCACATTTCATACTTGACATACTGCTCACCATAGAGGCCACAAGTCTCCCAATGAAAAAATTAAAGAGGGAACCTGTTCTGATGTTACTGGTTTCCTCAAGCAGTGGAATGGAAGGTGTATGGTTTAATTATTTCAATGCCAGTTTCAACACCAAGCTAGGCATTTAAATTGATAGTTTCTCGTCCACTATCATAATTTCAACCTGTCATCCACAGAAAGTGACATATCAGATTGAAATTTTATCATGCCAGTTATTCTCTACAATAATTAAGGCTTTCAATCTCCATGACAGAAAACTTCATTAAGCCATTTTCAGATGATGACTTTGCCTTGAAATGATTATGTTATAATCTAACTTCAAAAAGCATCCACAATGACAACTCAGAACATTTGAAGTTTTTCATTTTTGTCAATGACCAATGTCTTTGCTGTTTTCTTCCATATTCTGAATAGTTGTTCAGGAAATGTGATATTTTTTTCATCTGTGTCCAATACAGCAATTCACATGAAAATTTTATAACAGGCTGGATTGATGATAAAGAAATTAGCAAACCAATGTTTCCCATGTAGATGGAATTCTTTTACAGGTGATTTCATTAGTACGCGATTCTTAGGTTCTAGACCCACAAAATACATGTCATTTTTAGTTAATCTGATTGGTTTAGAGACAACAGAACGT
This sequence comes from Platynereis dumerilii, assembly GCA_026936325.1. Lineage (NCBI taxonomy): Eukaryota > Metazoa > Annelida > Polychaeta > Phyllodocida > Nereididae > Platynereis > Platynereis dumerilii. The sequence continues at coordinate 24,730,290 of JAPTHN010000007.1, forward strand.
CACACATTTGATTTATCAAACGTAGTATGTGCTAGTTTAGCATTGATTCCTCACAGCCAAGTGTGAATGACAAGAATCGCATGGTAATGAAATCACCTGTAAAAAAAAGTTCAAAATGATATTTCACATTTACTATTTTCAGACAGGTCTCCATTTTGAACGAATATTATGAAATATACTACACGTTTGTCATGAATCTTCCTTTCACTTCTAACATACATTTGCTCAGTTAGAACTCTCAAACTACTCTCAAACTTCGTGTCTGTCTGACACTTGGTGGCATCTCTTAAATTTGTCAAGAAATCAATAAATGACTTGTGATCCAATAGTCTTTTTCATTAATATTGGGACTCGAGTAGCCTTATCAGTGATCAATCAGATGATCTTTCAATTGGGTGCATGATGAAAGACAGCTCAAATTCCAAGCAATCAACTTTTATATGTTATGTTAGACAAAAGTGATGCCTTGAAACATTTTCCAAGACATATACGTGTCATTGGGATGTAAATTATCATAGAGAGGTTCCATCTATTTACCATTACGTCTTTTAGGGTGTAATTAAATGCATATATAAACAGGGCTCATTTCGTAGCCTCTACAGACGTCTAGAGTCTATAGGTGGCCTGTTTAAGGTTCTCTGAGACGTCTGTAGAGGCTCATTTTATCAGATATCTAGACTGTCTACAGACGTCTATAGTCAACATATAAATCACTGCTGCAGACTTCAATCTAGATCCTTATTAGACCAATAAATCTATGTCTATATCTTATTCTTATTAATCATTTTCTGTGTACTATAGATGTCTGCATATTATGATTTTCAGTAATTGGTCTGGATGTCACATGTTTTCATTATTTGGAGACATCTATAAAGGTTCACAGCCATGAAATTCGCGCAGCTCTTAAAAAGTTATTGTTTTACCACATCTTTCATTAAATTTATTTCATATTCAATGTAGGAAAGGCAGTTATGTTACTGTTTCAAAGAAATTGAAAGACAGATATATAGAAAAATAGAGAGAAATTTAAACTAGAAACTATAAGAAAAATAAAATGGATCAAAAATAGAATATATAGATAGATAGATAGATAGATAGATAGATAGATAGATAGATAGATAGATAGATAGATAGAATGATAGATTGATAGGATAGCAAGTAAATAGGATTAAGAATGAATAGATAATCAGCTAAATAGTAAAAAGGAAGACTACTCTGAAAGCTGCCAAATTAAAGTCTATGCTTGATTGTTGATATTACATAATCATGTAATAGTGATAACAAAAACAATAACATGATCTGCACGTAGATTAATTGCTCACTGTTACATCAGTCTCCATGAGACTGCTTTATGTGTTAGGCAGTGCAAGCATTGCACTGCAGTCTCCGGATATTGGCCATGCAAATGAGCACAAGCAGCATACAAATGAGTATGATATGGCAAAATGAACTTCAAACAAAATTGTTTTCTTTAAAGTGTGGGAATTTTTTAATTATTGGATAACAATGTAATTGTTTATAATTTTAAGTTGTCAGTCCCAACTGCAAGTTGTTATGTGACAATAGGAGAAGCCAAACAAAGTGACATAACAAGTATTTATAATTAATTACACAAGGTGTTTTAGGACATAAAACCACAACAATAACTACTGTTTATGAAAAGTTATGTAACCAGTCAGTTAAGATATTTGGAAAATAACCAGTAACAATTGAATGTTATGTAACCAAACAGTAAACATTTTTGGACAATCCAATATCTGGAGTCCCTCTGACACTTCGTGTCATCGGAAAAATAGGGACTCATGGAGTCTGCTGTTACATAATAAGTTGACAAAGATTATGTAACCTTAATTTTGTTATGTTTTCTTGTCTGTTTTGAAATAAAATGAATCACATGTTAATAATTTAATTTAGCTTGTCAAGGCTAATAATGAACTATTCCATGAAAAATAATAGAAACAGTGAATATTAATGGAGAAAATTGAATTTTTAAGACACTTTTGAATATGAATATGTCATGTTTTGTTAAATTCGAAACTAAATCATTTATAAGAAGCTGGTCCCACTTGACCTAATTTCCTGCTGTCGACCATTGATGTTGAGACAATCACTGCACAGATTTTTGAAACCTTTCTTGTGCTAAATTTCGCTTTGCGAAACCACCTTCGGCCGTTTCGCTGCGCGAATAATATGGCATATCACAGACTGTCTGTTATACCAAGAATTTTGAGTGCTCCAGACGTCTGCAGTTGTTCTGAAATTAACATCTAAAGCCACATTACCAGATCTGGAAATGCAGAAAATAATAATTTCTTGACTGTCTAGATTGGCCAGATATTGTCTATTAACAGACGTCTCAAGAGAACACCAAAGTGATGACTGGAGACACTCTTGACGTCTGTAGAACCCCTGTTTTGGGTCCTGTTTATAGCTGATTTTTGGCATTTCTCTTTAGGTTTCCTTTTTCTAATGGTAATACACTAATACACAGTTCAGAATCATTATTCTGCAACTATCATGTTTAGTTTTCTCTTTCTGATAAATAATTATGCAATGACAGATTTCATTATCTGATGTGCCAAGTTATGAAAACTAGAAAAGCACAATGTCCTTGCTCATCAGCTAACCGCACAATTCCAATTTCCACATAATCACCTCATAGAACTGGACCATGTGTTTTAAGTGCAGTGATTTCCACAGCCAGCAATCTGTGTTTATTGATAAAAGTGATTTAACATTATTCCAAGGGCAGGATGCCAGTAGATATTGGTTTTGGATATTGAAGAGGTCATTGTATGTTAACATAATGTCATGACCAAGCAGTTTGCTGAGTGCAACTACCGCCTTTACCAAGATTACTCAACTGCTCAATATCCACAGATAAGGTGGTGGGAGATTACTGGATGGAGGTCTAACAACACAAAGTACTCATTTCTTTTTAACCGATATCCATGGCCCATTTACAGCGGCTAGTCTAGGAGAAGAAATTGCATCCCACTGCTTCATAAGAAATTTTCCTTAATCTCAAAGCAGCAAGGGGGCAATACTCATACTGTTCCTGTTATGCAAAATTTCGGTTATACTCTTGACTTTTGTGAGATTTTACAAAATGTTGTAAAAAATGTCAAATTCTGAGCATTTAAATTGATAGCTTTTCCTCCACTGACACCAATTTGACTTGTTATCAGAAGTTAGTGACATTTAATTGTCAGACTGAAATTTGATCATGCCAATTATTCTCTGCCACAAAATGAGGCTTAGGCTGGGAACTCCATTAACCCATTTTTGAATAATTGCTCCTTCTTAGAATGATAATAATCCCTTTCTGTAAGCAACCATGGTGACAACTCAAAATGAAGCTTTTCATTTATTGATGGCCAATTTCTTTACTGTTTTTTAAAAATAAAAAAACAACAATTTTTTGTCAGTTCCAATTTTGCAATTAAGGCCTGGTGCAAATAAGAGCGTGACAAGATGGTGAAAAATAAAGGTGTTCTTTTCGCTTGGAATCTTTCTGCAATTTAAAGCACGTATATGTGGCAATAAGTAAGCAAAAAATCAGAGTTAAGTAAGGATTTCCTGCATAGCTATTATGATTTTTTCAATGGAGGAAGCAACATCAAAGCATAAAATTTTGGTGTGATTTAGTTCTTTTATAAGTATTGTGTTGGCCATATCTCATCACTTTCTGAACCTGTTAGACCATGAATGACATGCATTCATATTTTGGTGGGACACAGAACTTCTTAAATTGTTCCAATATTCATAACTGCCGTTTTTCAAAGATTAGCCCATTTTGACACAAGATAGAATTGAATATATATCCCAAATTAAGATTTACATATTTAAAAATTGAAAAAGATGACGAACTGTTGCTCTGCATACTAAGCCTAGCATGCAATTTAAATTTCTTATAGATATAATTATTAGCATTGGATATATAACATGAAACATGGCCCTAAACATTTTGTTGGAGGCGTCAGGGTCGGGACACTAGCTGACAATAAAAAAAGAAATGTATGAACTTCAACCAGTGGCCATGGTTAAGTCACTTTCCTGGTCTAACATTATTCCTCACTCAATTTTTAACTTTTAATAGCTTTTACATTCATCAAAAAAGGTTTTTTGATAATCTTAAAGTATATTAATATTCATCTTTATTTATAGTCTTGTTTCATGGTTCTGGGTCGAAACTGAGTTTAAAATTCGGTCTCAATAAACCCAGTCTAGCCAAGTTTTGTCAGACATGAAAATTCTGCTTTTAAACTGGGTCTAAACTGAAGTTAAACTTGGTTTATTTAAAGGTGTTAGGGTCGGGACAGCGGTGTTAGGGTCGGGACATTCAATAGTTTTCATCATTAGCTAAAAATCCAGACAGGCAGATGCATCCTTTTTAGTGCTAAACAATTGTGCCACTATAGAGGAAAAATGTCGAAGTGAAAAAGTGCATGTAGCCAGCCTGTATTGCAATGAGAGCAACTCCAAAGTTGGTGTTAGGGTCGGGACAACTTTTACAAAGCAAGAAAAAATGATACAAACAAGTAGCTATGACATGTATATATGGAAATAAGGTATAATATGCAATAAAGGGATCCTCAAACTAAGCTGGGAGAGCTAACACTACATAGAATACCAAGAGCTAACCAGTACACAGACCTTTTTAACAGAAATTGCTAAAATTTCAATTTTTGGCTTCATTTGCCACTTCCGAGTCTCATCGACACTATTTGACAAATACACAGAGCATCAGATTGCAATTGATAGTCACAGAACCAGAATTCCCATGGCCACAGTTGAGAATACTTTCTACTGCCAAATTGTTGAAATTATTTTGCAAATGAAGGGTTAAACATTGCTAAAAATATGCATGTCACGCTAAAATGCTAAAAATGGCCATTTTTTGGATGTTCAAGACCTCAGATTTCTGGAACCAGTACTCTGATTGCCATGAAATTTGAAATATTTACTGACAAAATAGTTCTAAATATAACAAATTACTTTTGAATGGAACATACATATTTTGTATGGTTTTGTAGCAAATACAATGCTGGCTTCACCTGAAATACGCAAAAATTTGCACCAGGCCTTAACAGAGAGTCATGCCACTGAATGTTGTTTTTGTATCGATGTCTTAACCCATAAAAAAACTTATATGTAAGTTATCTTAACAGTCAATCGATTCATCAAGGTAAGGGAAATCTACAGGCGATATTTTTTCCGTGTGAAACGTCATCAAAAAGTGTGTATACAGTGGCGAAGTTAGAAATTCATCAGAGGGGCCCAAAATACAAATTGGACTGCAGACCTTAATACATATCCGATTTTCAAAATTTCAAAACCTGCATATATCAAATAAACTCCTCCGAATTCATTGCACTTATTAATTTTGCTCTACGTTCAGTATTAAGTTCGCAAATAAGCTTGTCGGCGCATTTAGCTGTGAGCATATAACTTCAATTGCTAAAACCCAGTGACCAAAATGGACCAGTGGCATATCTAGGGTCTCTTTGCAGGGGGGGTTCCTAAATTAAGGACTATCTATTATCTCTTTATTGATCACTTAATTCAATTGTACAAACAAATTTGATATTTCTACATAGCAATTAACAAAATAACAAAATTAATTCTATTTGCATCCTTCCTGGTTAAGTAAGATATGTATGAAACAAGGGGGAAGGCTTAGACATTTGTTTCATAAAATGCCTACTCATTTTAGATATTAGAACATTTTAATTACACGCCACATGCCTTCAGGTTCATAGTAAAATCGATACAGTACCCTTTTTAAGGGTACTTTTCTTGTTTATTAGGTAGGTAGATTTTATTTATTGTCGTTTTAAATCAATTTGAATTTGTTAATCACTTTTATCAATTTGAATATTGAATTGCTTCTACATGGGATATAATGGTTTGAATACAATTATTTCCTTTCTCTATGCTTCTGATGTAAAGATGACAAGTTGAAGTGGCCAGCAGTAGGAAGTCCCAGTGTCTTGTATGTATACCTTTTTGAACCTGTGTTGTTCCTTTTCGCCAGTAAATCCTCTTATTTTGTGGCTTTGGTGGAAATCTGATTGTTGCAAATTGGTGTCAGGGATTGAAAGTTCTTTCGTTAAGTAGATAAGACGGTTTGTCCTGGTCTCTTTAGGGATATATGAAGTCCGTTTGCATTCCGGTGCATGAGAATAATTCCCAGAAGACGACAAAGCGTGTATACCTTCACACACAATAATGCATTGTTCTTCTTAAATTATTTGTCATTGATTATTGTTGAGATGTCCTTTGGTATTCGTACTGTCGAAGAGAGTGTTCCTCAGGATACAATATGATACACGTCACTACATTGTAAATGTGATCCTACTTTCAATTCTCAGAAGACACCAAATAATTTGACAAGCAGAAGGCCTGAGGGGCACTTGGAGCTTCAAACGTGAGGCAATGTCTCCTAATAATTTCAAAAAGAAGTGATGGATCTTGATCTTAAAGTCTCTTTCATCTTTTTATGACTCCAGTGGCCTCATCAGTGATGAGTTGATTGATCTATGAATTGGCACACAATGAAAGAGGATACATTTTTCAGAACCATCCGCTTGACAATAATCCAGTATCCGGTTATTTATGATCTGATCATATTTCTATTTTCCTGTGTTGCATTCAATATCCAATGATAAAATGGGATAAAATGCTAACAGCAAAATAGGCCTAATCACTAGAATACTGAGAAAGTTCTGTCCTCCATTTATAAGAATTTGTTGATGTCAAGTATCATTTTGTTCACTAGACAAAAAAAAAGCATGTTTGAGGATATTTCGTGATATGATATGTCATGTTGCAATAGATGTTATACTTTAATGTTATGACCTTGCTCGAGCAATTCCTATTTCCTCATAATCACCACATAGAACAGGACCATGTGTTTTCAAGTGCAGTGGTTTCAACACCGAGCAATCTGTGTCTGGTGATAAAAGTGACATAACATCACTCCGGGGGCAGGATAGAATATTTGGACTTGCCATCAGGGAAGTCATTGGATTAAACACGATGCTATATATGCATCCCTTGAATGGCCTGCAATGAGTGTTTTATTAATATTTTGTAAGGTGTATGAATTGGTCACAAAATGATATTCCAAGTATTTCAGTTATATGGATGTGCAGTTACCAAGAATATAACTTTAACAATCTGAATAAAAATGATGACACATTGGCTGAAACAAATGGCCTCAGGCAATTTGTCTGAGATTAGAGTGATTATTATGTGTAAGAAGTTTTTTAAGTGTATGATAATAGTCAGCTTGGTGTTTCTTTTTCCCTTGTTCAGTGTTCATGTTCTTTTTGCATCAAGAAAGCCGGGGGGAGGGTTGGTCTAGTGGTAGCGTGCTGGACTGCCAATCGCTGGGTCCAGGGTTCGAATCCAGCTCTTGCCGGGTCATCTGGGCCTAAGTTGGACGGCTGTTTCAATCATCCTTCACCTCATTGCCGTGTCCTCCTCCTGTCCTAATTAGCCTACCAAGTGCATAAATACAGGACGTAAAGCCCCAATCATCCATCCATCCATCAAGAACGCCAATGAAAAGAAAATTGCACTGCCCATTTTTTTCCTGCAGCAATTTTAAACTGTTTCTCTGGAGGCTGGTTTGCATTGATGTTTCCATGTACAGTACAACCATCATAAAATGGCTTGTCAGTTTGGATCGACACTTATCTATCAATCTAGAGTGATCCATGGCCATCTTGGTTGATAGGTAGTGATTGATCTGGAGTGATCTGTTGAGATCTCTATCTAATAATCAAAATTGATATTTATAATTTTACTTTTCTGTGTTTAATAACTTCTGGATGTGTTTCCTTTATCAGTATGTTCAATTGCTATATAGGATTTTAATACCCTAAATATACATGAAATACCAAGAGTCCAAATCTATCAGTCCATCGTGTTCCGTGTCTCCATTGCTTCTGCCAGCGGCGCCCTGCGCATGCGCAAGGGGCGCCGCTGGCGCCTCTGGCGGCGGCCTGGTGGCGGGAAAGGTCTGTTTCCCACACTCTCCCCCCTAATGTTTCTGAGGAATTGGTGACTCGATGACCAATTAACATCATCTTCCGGTTCCTTAGATGGCTCTCCAATGGACATCATCTTCAAATCCAGGCTTGGAGGGTTCTCCACTAGACATCATCTTCCCATCCAGGCTTGGATGGTTCTCCATTAGACGTCATCTTCCTATCCAGGCTTGGATGGTTCTCCATTAGACATCATCTTCCGATTCCTTAGATGGCCCTCCAATGGACATCATATTCAAATCCAGGCTTGGAGGGTTCTCCACTAGACATCATCTTCCTATCCAGGCTTGGATGGTTCTCCATTGGACCTCATTTTCATTCATCGTCAAGGCCACAACCTGCTAGCACCAGGCCGCATAACACCCATAGGACAGGCCTGCCGGCAGTTGCATGACAAATATATCCTCTTCTTCACAATTTGGCACATATTTTGAGAAGCGAGACACTTGGACAGACATGAACGAAAGACAACACCAGCCAACCCGAAACAACTGAAGCCTCGTACTATCTACCAACCAGAGCCGTGACACCAACATAAGCAACAATATGGGACAACGATACATGCCACCTAATTCAACCCCTGTATTTACAAATCCAGTATGTACACCCAATTCTAAACACCATCAACATAACCACACCATGTTAAAACACTCACATAGTCGACATTCAACATTCGATCAGACCATGGGCTCCAGGGCACCCGGCATGCGGAGGGAAAGCCCACCTGCAACACACGGTCACCGGGTGGACGCCCGTTCAATACCCATAGCTGTACACCAAGAACCATGGCCCATGAGGGCACCCTGCCAGGCAGAGCCAACCGCGATGCCCGGGCCGCGCCATTGGCGCGGGCAGGGGACCGCTAGTCTCCGCCTGCCTGCCTGAGGCAATCCAACGGGGAAAGCCCGAGAGGGATAACTTGCTCCAAGTTTGTGCAACAAGAATCTGAGGATTCGATACCGAGGTTCACCAATTCGCAATCAATCACATTTCTGCAGTGTTAAGCGCTTGTCGGTCGGTTACCTGTTAAAAACATACACTTTAGAGGGGAAGTTGGCAATATAACCCCTTCAACCGAGGCACACATGCGCAAACCGCCCCACGCAACCATGCCACCCGTTTCGCCTGCAGAAGAGTAACTGTACTGTTTCACCTATCTGCATGGAGAGAGGAATGAACGGCGGATTGGAAATTTACTCTACACCGAATACTTATACACCTGGGGGGGACTTACGGTAGTAAAACTGATTTACCATACTTGTAAAAGAGTCAAGCCCTCTCTGAACCCTACAACCAGCTCCGGAATCGCACCACGGCTACCAGCAGGAGACTGACTCACACAAGCCGGCCAAGCCCGGCGCCAGAAGCACACCAGGCCAGCCGGCGGCCACAGGACCCCATCGACCCAAGGTCCGCCGCATAGCCCCGAGAAGCCCCTTAGCAATTCAGTGTCATGGGGATTCCCAACTACAGATAGAATGCTATTTACTGACAAATTGAGTTATCGTCACCATATTACCCACTGTAACTTCGCTGTTTCAATCCATCTGTAAAGGAACCACCGTCAAGCTCGCATTCAGCTCCGAAGGTCAACACTCCCGAGTATTACTCTTTCTCTCATTCACATGACCCGGTGTGAACCTCGGGTCATAACCATAACACCCAGATAACGGACGACAGCAGAGGCCCCCCAGCCCTGGGTGTCACCTCCGCCGACCCAAGAGTGGCAGAGTCCACCTCCGCCGACCCAAGGGTGTCAGAGTCCACCTCCGCCGACCCAAGAGTATCAGAGTCCACCTCCGCCGACCCAAGAGTGGCAGAGTCATCAGCGGAAGGCCGTCTGCGTCATCACCGAAACCAGGTATTAGGCAAGTATGAGCACCGCACCCTGCCCATGGAGGAAGGAAGCGGCCTATGCTCACATGATCTGTCTCCGTTGCTGGTGACCATCCGGGTCAAGGACAGGTCGCCTGTGTCCTTCTGTTCACTCCACCATCCCATGACCATCGTGATCACGGAGGCCAGGGGCAACAACCCCGGAAGAGCCGAAGCCCACCACGGGCCAGACTCCCCGGCAGTTCCGTGAACGTCGGCCATTAGGATTGCGGAGAGTCACCGAGCAATGGTGTCCCGAAAGAGCCGAAGCGTCCTCAGAGACAACATACCCGGCCCCTCCGCGCAGGAGCAAACAACCAGTCTCTGGCCTCCCCCCCCCCATCAAATTTTGACAGGAAAAGGACCACACTACACACAGAAATTATTTTGACAAGCAAAATATCCCCTAGCACTATTGTGGTTCCGATGTTGATAACAGCCAGAGATATGGCCTAATTAAATCTTATAAACACTGGAACTTCGGATTGCATGAACAGAATGGTGCAAAAATTCCCACAAAAATAGTCTTTACTGCAGAATAAAAGAATGCTGAGAATGTCCGCATCAAGCCAGTATGAAAACAATCATAAGATGGAAGCAAGCATAGACCAGGATTGGGGTGATCCCAGATCAGGATCATGTATGAATCCCAATATCAATATAATTCCCCAGAACAACCTATTATATACAATCCAAGTAGTCCACCAACCAGAAAAAACATGGTGATTTGCGGTCAGGCTGTTGCGGCCACGTCCTTACCAGCAAATCCCCCGTGTTTGCCTCGCACTGGAGCCCGCCCTATTATCCTATTGAGAGCAGTTTCCTCCTGCACGGCATTTAACGCATCGACCACTGTGGCCGGATGAGTGCGGGCTACTTCCCGCGCAACCGCATTATCCCTGGTCCCTCGTAGGAACGTCTCGGTTGCAACTTTATCTCGGAAAGGCGGATCAACTTCTTCGTAGGTCATAGCGGCTGCCTTTTGTACCCGATCCGCAAACTCTTCTATCCGCTCATCTGTGCGCTGTCGCATATCGTTCATCTCTCCCCGTACTACTTCCGCCCGGTCCGGTGCGCCAAAACGTTTGCGCAACCGGTTCCGTAAAGAATCCCAGTGACCCCCCTGTGGGAGGTACCGATTCAAGAGCTCCAATGTCAACACGCCATGCGTTTCACGTGTCCGGATTATCATCTCGGCGCGCGCCGGTCCAACTAGCGGTATCTCGCGCAGCTGATCCCGGGATGCCGTTTGCAAATTAGTTGGCGCCATGATAATCAAAGGATTAAGCCGTGCCCCGCAAACCACCACACAACTACGAGTTATATAACCGAGAATCACGAGATGCCCTGGGACCTGATTAAGAGCACTTGGTTGGCAAACGACACGCCCGGCAAATACAATTATATGTCAATATACATAGACCACCAGTAAGCCAAGGGAGCGTCAAGAGCAGCTACTCTACCTCTTCCCCTTCAAAAAAAATAGAAGTTAATTCCAATTAGCATCAGGCCTGAATTAATTGGGCACATTAACAAAAATAAATAAGTAAATAAGCTAAAGCGCTATGTAAGACCAAGGCTAGCCCGCTCCCGTCCAACAAATTTTAGAGAAGCTCAAGTCACGAAATTCAAATCATGTAACTCAAGTCATGTAACTCAAGTCATGTAACTCAAGTCATGTAACTCAAGTCATGTAACTCAAGTCATGTAACTCAAGTCAGGAGACTCAAGTCAGGAAACTCAAGCCAGGAAACTCAAGTCTTTAAATTTCAATATTTCACCACGTGCGTTCACAGCGGCCTGGACGCCATGAGGAAAAAATAATTCAACATGGTCAGATTCTGTCCAAAAACAAGTCACAGAAAAACGACAGTGGAAGAATAATTACAGCCTCGACAAACCTGGGAATCCTCAAGCATGTAGAAAACAACCAAGCAAACAAAATGACACCACAAATTACTAGTGTCAGTAATTAGAAACCACTAATAAATCGATCGCCAAATGAATCACTTCAGCGAAAATCGCCCAGCCGCCATTACAGGCAGACAAGCCAAATTTTGACAGCTGTCAGACAGACAAAAACATCAGGAAAACGCCCGAAATTTCAGGAAAAAATGCTCAGAAATCGCCAATCCGATTCCAGAACAGCACCATTAGGTTCTGACACCAAATATAGGATTTTAATACCCTAAATATGCGCAAGGGGCGCCGCTGGCGCCTCTGGCGGCGGCCTGGTGGCGGGAAAGGTCTGTTTCCCACAGCTAGATGGATTTTATCTGTTCTTTGACTTATAATCCTAAAGAGTATACTTGATTTTCACTAAAAGTGGATTAGTAGATCACTACAGATAGGTTTATATCATGTCAGATCACTGCAGATCACTCTTTATCCGGACCACTCTGGATCACTACGGCTCACTATGTTGAGGCACTTTAAGATGGTTGTACTGTAAGGGCGCTACAGATGATTTGAATCAGCATGATATGCAATTGAATGTTGCTTTTTAATTAGTTGCTTCAACACAGGATATAATGGTTTGCAAATTTCTCCTAATTATCAATCCTACCTGTTTTTCCAAGTTTCCTGTTTTCAAAGTACAGTATACAGGAAATCATTTATTTTCTCTATGCTGCTGATGTAGAGTTGAGTAGTTGAAGGGGCAAGCAGGAGAAAGCCAAGTACCTGGGAGCATGCCTTTTGACCTTGTGTCTTTCCTTTTCACCAGTAAATCCTCTTGTGGTGTGGCTTTTGTGGAAATCTGATTGTTACAAATTAGTGTCAGGGGATTTAAAGTTCTTTGGAAAAGTAGATAGGTCGGTCACCATGGACTCTTTTAGGCAAAGAAGTCCATTTGGTTTTCAATGCATGAGCGTAGTTCCCCGGGGGACAAGAACAAGTCATATAGTATAGAGCTTTATATAAAGATCTGATTCAGTACATATCATACCAGGCAAAGGATACACAAGCGATATTAACCAATTTTAATGCACTATGGCCTCGTTAGTTAGGAGCCATTTCATCTAAATTATAAATAGCAAAGTGATTCTACTGGAACCAATCACTTCACATCATTGTTGCAAGTGGCACTGGCAATAATGCATTCTTTACTTTGATATTGATTGGTAATGAGACTTCATGTGGTATTCATATTGTAGGATAGAAAATTCCACAAGATACAAAATAGTTCACTGAACTACATTGTACATCAATGTAAATGTATTTCTTTATTAAATCAAAATAAAGAAGGAATAGTTCCAGAAATCAGTAGGCCTATACAACACAAATATCAGTAAAAATAAAAATCTATGAGGTCTTATATATGGAAGCAGGTAGTTCTTTCCATAATGCTACAATCAATCAGTCTCATAAGACACAGATTGATTTGAGAAGCATAAAGCCTGGAAGGCACTTGGGGCTTCAAACGTGAGTCTGTGTCTCTTTTCCTGACATCAACTTGAAGCGATGGATCATGATCCTCTACAGCCATGACAAGTGCTTAATTTGGTGTGTATTTGACACATTCATACACTTAGGCGACTATTACCAGCATGCAATTGGCATAGAGCATCAAAACTGATTATATGTTTTTAACTACTTTCATGTTTTGCCTTACAGTTGTTATGTAATATTATTCCATTCATCAATTTTAATCAGAACACCTGCTGCAGTGTACAGACTATAATTCCTGACAATTTGGTGAAGATTGAGCAAGTATTTGCTCTCTTATGATTAGTCACAATGATAGCCCCATAGTGAAGCATAGCAACTGAGCATAAACTAACGACCATGGCTGTAGTCTTTTTCATAATTTTGTGACTGCAGTGGTCTCATCTATGATTTGATAATATACTTCTTTTCCTGTTTTGTGTTATTATCCATTGATGAACTTGGATAATATGCTTACAGCGAAATAGGCCTATTCTCTAAAATGCTGAGAAAGTTCTGTCCTCCATTTATCAGAATTTTGTTCATTGGACAAACAATATTATTATGCAGAAAGATATTTGTATTTTTATATGTCATGTTGTAATAGATGTCATACTCTAATGTTATGTCCATGCTCAGTGCATTTTTTATTTTCTCATAACAGGACCATGTGTTTTTTAAAAGTTTGGTGGTTTCCACAGTGAACAACTCCAAGGTTATGATAAAGAATTTGGACTTGGTGCAGGAAGGTCATGGTATTAAACACCATGCTATATGCATCCCTTGAATGGCCTGCAATGAGTGTTGTCAATATTTTTGTCTGGTGTATGAAAAGGTCACGGAATAACATCAGAGTGTGTTTGTGTTAGTACTGTTAACGTGCAGACAGCAGTTTCAAGAATATATGTAACTTCGAAAGGGAAACATAAACAATGAAATATTTTTTGCTGAAATTAATGACCTCAAGCAATTTGTCTCAGATTAGATTGATTTGTTTTGTGTAAGACGTTTTTAAATGTACAATAATGGTCAGCTCTGTGTTTCTTTTTCCCTTGTTCATTACTCATACTTTTTTGTGTCAAGAACGCCAATGGAAAGAAAGTTGTTCTGCCCATTCATTTCCTGCTGCAGAAAGTGTGTCTCTGGAGGCTGGTTTGTATTCACTTTCCATATAAGTGCACTATACAAACTATCTTAATCACCACATAAATTTCCCATAAAAATGCTCAAAATAATATAAATTGTTTTGTCATTTCTTTTCGAATAAGATCTATTGATCTGAGATTTGATTGTGTCAGAGTCTGATTTTTGCAGCTTGCAATCTTATGTTGCTGGTATGAGTGATTGGAAATATCTACATCCAAGTTGTGGGCCTGGGACCTGGGTAAATGGTAGCACACATGACCACTAACCTCTGGGATCTTACTTGGAAGTGTTCATTATCCGGCATCAACTTCTTTCTAAATGTCTAAAAAGTGGCCCTCCTCAGGAAACCAAGCCAAACAAGTATTATATATGGATCTGTGAGTCGCGTGACTGAGCTATAAGGAAAAATGAAAGACCAGTCTTCAGGCTAATATATTTCTTTTTTAATGGACAGGAATATCTCAGTTGATATACAACCTTTCAGGGAAGCTGGTAGTAGAATGCTTGATCATTGTCTTTGGCCACCAGTTGTGTTGGTCCAAAGTACAAATGTCAGATCAGGCAGTGAACTGTTTTGGAATTGTTGTTGGCAACTGTTTGTGGTTTTCATGGAAATCTGATTGTTGCAAATTGGTGTCAGGGGATTGAAAGTAGTTTCGATAAGTAGATAAGACGGTTCGCCCTGGTCTCTTCAGGGCAATGGAGTCCATTTGCTTTCCTGTGCATGAGAATAATTCCTGGAAGACAACACAGCATATGTATAGCTTCACACACAATAATGCATCGTTCTTTATTCTGCATTGATTGGTAATGAGATGTCCTCCAGTATTCGTGCTTTCGAAGAGAGTTACTGTGTTCTTCAAGATATAATATGATGCGCGTTACCGTAATATTATAGTAAACTAGGATTTACCCGTGATAGAGGATAATAAGTGAAATGGCAGTGAGAGAGGTATTTGCCAGTCTGCAGAATAAAGTTTTATGAGACATAATGTGTTGATGGAGGAGAAATGTCATAAATATGGCTCTATTAAATGCCTGTAGGTGGAGTGGCAGTGAGAAAAAGATAAAACCGCCAGGTGGTGCAATTGTGCATTATGCAGGAAGCCACCTAGTGTAACTGAGAGGAAGCTCCGGGCAAAATGTCAGATTATGGATGGTTTATTGAGATTGGATGGTTAAGCATGATATAAAGACAGATTTCAGAGGATATAGGTATGTTAGAAGGATAGCAGCCCTTATTTCAAGGGAGAATGGCAGCAAGGTGCAGCAGAGGAAATTTGGTGGTGATTGATGAAGGATTGGCTGAGGTAAACCATTAACAACAAAGTTTCAAAGATGCTAAATTATGGTGTGGATGTAATCTTACTCTCCATTCTTAGAAGACTCCAACTGATTTGAGAAGCAGAAAGCCTGAGAGGCACTTGGAGCATCAAATGTGAGGCAGTGTCTCCCAATGATGTCAAAAAGAAGTGATGGATCTTGGTCTTAAAGTCTCCGTCATCTTTTTGTGACTCCAGTGGCCTCATCAGTGATGAGTTGTGTGATCTTTGAATTGGCACATAGTGAAAAAGGACCTATTTTCAGAGCCAGCCACTTAAAAATGATCTAGTATCCTGACCAGATCATATTTCGATGTTCCTGTGTTACACTTATTATCCCATAATAAAATGGGATAAAATGCTAACAGCAAATAGGCCTAATCACTAGAATATTGAGAAAGTTCTTTCCTCAATTTATAAGAATTTATTATGAGTGGCAAGTATCATTTTTTCATGAGACAAAACATTATGTTGTCATGTTGCAGCAGATGTTATACTTTAATGTTATGTCCTTCCTCAAGCAAATCCTATTGCCTCATAATCACCACATAGAACAGGACAATGTGTTTTCAAGTGCAGTGGTTTCCACACTAAGCAATCTGAGTCTGGTGATAAAAGTGACATAACATCACTCCAGGGACAGCTAAAGTATTTGGACTTGGCATCAGGGAGGTCATCGTATTAAGCACCTTGCTATATGTATCCCTTTAATTTCCTGCAATGAGTGTTTTGTCAATATTTTAGCCAAGTGTATGAAAAAAAGGTGAAAAAATGATGTGAGAGTTACACTATTTCAATTATGCAATTTACATACAATCATGCAATTGAATGCTGCTTTTTAATTAATTGCTTCTACATAGGATATAATAAAGTGATGTAATTATGAAAAGTTGAAGGGGCATGCCTTTTGACCTTGTCTTTCCTTTTCACCGGTAAATCTTCCTGTGGTATGGCGTTTCTCGGAATCTGATTGTTACGAATTAGTGTCAGGGGATTTGATGTTCTTTGGAAAAGTAGATAGGTCGGTCACCATGGTCTCTTTTAGGCTGAGAAGTTCATTTGGTTTTCAATGCATGAGCGTAATTCCCTGGGGGACAAGAACAAGTCATATATAGATCTGATTCAGTACATTTATACAAGACTAAGGATACACAAGCGATATCTAACCAATTTTAAATCACTATGTTCTAGTAAGGTGACATTTCATCTCAATTATAGCAAAGCGCATCAGCTGGAACCAATCACTTCGCATCATTGTTTCAAGTGGCAATAATGCAATGTTCTTTATTTTGATATTGATTGCAATGTATTGAGACTTCATGTGGTATTCATATTGTAAGATAGAAAGTTCCACAAGACACAAAATAATTCACCGTACTACATGATTGTAAATGTATATATATGTTTATTGAAGACAAAATGAAGATGGAATGGTTCCTGACATCAGTAGGCCTATACGAAACAAATATCTGTACAAAAAATCTATGAGCACATATATTCGGAAGCAGGTAGTTCTTTCCATAATGCTACAATCAAGCAGACTCACAAGACAAAGATTGATTTGAGAAGCAGAAAGCCTGGAAGACACTCCAGGCTTCAAAGGTGAGTCTGTGTCTCTTCTAATGACATCAAAATGAAGTGATGAATCGTGATCCTCTAGTCTTTTTCATGATTTTGTGACTGCAGTGGTCTCATCAGTGATGAGTTGTGTGTCCTTTAAATTGCAGACAATGACAGAGGGTTCCTTTTTTTTCAGAGCCTTCCACTTGAAGGTGATCTACTAGGCTGGAATCTATGATTTGATAATATACTTCTTTTCCTGTTTTGTGTTATTATCCTTTGATGAACTTGGATAATATGCTTACAGCGAAATAGGCCTAATCACTAAAATGCTGAGAAAGTTCTGTCCTCTATTTATCAGAATTTGATATGAGTATCAAGTGCAATTTTCTTCATTGGACAAACAATATTATTATGCAGAAAGATATTTGTATTTTTATATGTCATGTTGTAATATATCATATGGTTAGCGGAAATACTCGCTTCTCATTGGCCGACAGCCGTGCAATATTCTACGATATTGCACGCATTATATTGCACGCTCATTTTAACATGTCAAAGATTGGACGGACCTGAGAGGAAGCACCATATTTTCATGCTGCAGCAGCCACAAGCTGACAAAAATGTTGTGTTTTTCAATTATACTAAAAACTCCGCCGCTCGGCAACGGAAGAAGATAGGAAGATGATTTTAGCGGCAAAAGATGCGTCCATAAAGGGCTAATCGGATATCAACTTTTTGTACTGCTAATGTCATTTGTTTTATCAGAATAAAGCATTTAGTGGCCGAAAAACGGCATTTTTGCCGATTTTTTGGTGATTTTATTTTGTTTAGAGGTCAAAAGTCTGCTACAAAGTTTTTTTTAAAAATCGAAAATTTAATAAATCATCAAGTATATAATTTGACGATTCCAAAGGTGTGAATTTTTTTTTTTAAAGTGAAATATTCATCAATTTCTAATGAGATACATTTTAAATATGTGGTTCGAAAGAAACACAAACTGAGGTTTGCAGCAGCAACAAGATCTTTTTTTTTGTTTTAAATAGTTAAAGAAAGTCACTGGACAGCACTAGACATAGATAGAAAAATGATTGTGATGGCCAAAAGATGAGTATATTAAAGGGTTAAGTAGATATCAACTTTTTGTACTGTTTATGTTATTTGTTTAATCAGAATAAATCATTTAAAAGTGGGCGAGAAACAGTTTTTTCTCCCATTTTTCAGTGACTTTGTTGTGCTTAGAGGTCTTAAGTCTGCTACAAAGCTTGAGAATAAAAAATTAAAGAAGACCCATCATTAAATATATCATCTATGGATTATGGATTCCAAAAGCGTGGGAAAAAAAGGTGATTTTTGACGAGATACATTTTAAACATGCAGGTCAAAAGAAACCCAAAAAGAGTTTGGACATCAAAATTCCAGCCCTTTCCTTAGTATTTGCCAACAAAAACATAGGCTGCGCAGCAGCAAACCTTCAGAGAATAACACATTTAGAAGATTACAATTACACCATAAAATTGATTTGTTTACCAAATTCCGTATATTATAGGTATGCAACAGTGGTCGAGTAATGGCGTTTTATTATCTGTTATTTGCCTGCTGCCCTGCGATCTACCTGTGTGCTTGCCAGGGTTTGTAAAAGCAGGGAAAGGCATTATTATACTAATTTACTTATATTATGGTACGGTTTTATGCATGCACCAATTTTTTTCCGATCATTCAAAAAGTGTTAAATACAAGGCAAAAAGCACTGCTACATTTTATAGGTGAAACGTGTAGGAAATGGCATTGCTGTATGTGCAATAGTGGGCACGTTTTGGCTCCTATAAGAAAATAAGTATTTTTAATATTTTTTCTCAATTTTACAAAAAGTATAGAATATGTATCAGTCAGACCATGAAAAGGCACAACTAAAGCACATAAGTCATATGTGTACCAAACTTTATCAATGTACATGCAATAGTGACCAAGTCTTGTGCCAGAAACAAAAAATATATTTTTTCTCTTTTATTTCAATATTTCAAATAGCATTTAATATTTTCCACCAGACCTTTCAAAGGGTACAACTAGACCTTATGGGCCATGTGTGTACCAAACCTTATCCATTTACATGAAATAGTGACCGAGTCTCAGCCCAAAAAACTAAAAAAATACATATTTTTCTATTTTCCAAATTTTTGCAAAAAATGTAGATTATCCATCAATGAGACCATCAAAAGGCACAACTAGACCATATAGGCCACATCTGTACCAAATTTCATAAGTGCACATGCAATAGTGACTGAGATTTGGCCCGGAAACGAACAAAAATAATTTTTATATTTTCTCAATTATTTCAAAAGGTATTGAATGTCTATCAATAAGACCATCAAAAGGCACAACTAGACCATACAGGCTATATGTGTACCAAATTTCATCCATGTACACTCAATAGAGGCCGAGTGCTGGCCCGGAAACGATCTATCCGCCCGCCGCCCGACCGCCCGCCCGCCCGCCCGGCGGACGGACAACATTTTTACCCAAGTGATTACAATACCTTCTTCGAACTTCGTTCGCTGAAGGTAAAAACCATATGATATAACAGTTATTGCACATTACCTCGTGCAATATCAGTTTTTATGGCAATTCGGTGACTAATATTGCACTCGGGCTGCGCCCTCGTGCAATATTAGTCACCTCGGTGCCATAAAAACACTCGGTGCTGTGCGATAACTGTATAATATGTCATACTTCAATGGTATGTCCATGCTCAGTGCATTTTTTATTTCCTCATAACAGGACCACATGTTTTTTAAAATTGTGGTGGTTTCCATAGTGAACAATGAACAATCAGTGCCTGGTGATAAAAGTGATATAAAGTGATATAATGTCACTCCAAAGTTATGAAAAATAATTTGGACTTGGCCCAGGAAGGTCATCATAATAAACACCACACTATATGCATCCCTTAAATGGCCTGCAATGAGTGTTTTGTCAATATTTTTGTCTGGTGTATGAAAAGGTCACAGAATAACATCAGAGTGTGTTTGTTTAGTAAGTCAATGTGAGCACAGCAGTTTCAAGAATATAACTTCAAAATGTCAACATAAACAATGAAATATTTTTTGCTGAAAGTAATGACCTCAAGGAATTTGTCTGAGATTAGATTGATTTGTTATGCGTAAGAAGTTTTTTAAGTGTGTAATAATGGTCAGCTCTGTGTTTCTTTTTCTTTTCCTCGTATTTTTTGTGTGTCAAGAACGCCAATGAAAGGAAATTGCACTGCCCATTTATTTCCTTCAGGCTGCAAAAACTGTTTCTCTGGAGGCTGCTTTGTATTGCTGTTTCCATATGAGTGCACTATAAACTATCTGAATCAGCACACAAACTTCCCATAAAATGGTCAAAACAATATTATTTTTTTTTGTCCTTTCTTTTCAAATAAAATCGATTAATCTGAGTTTTGATTTGCCATCATATGTTGCTGGTATGAGTGATTGGCAATACATCCAAGTTCGGGCCTGGGACCTAGCTCAGTGGTAGCACACATGACCACTTGCCTCTGGGAACCGGGTTTGATTTCAGGTCAGGGCAACCCATGTGAGATGGGAATGTTTCATCCTGCCTTAGGGCCGCACTCTGCTTCGTTACTGCAGTTCTTGCCTGTCCAGTTCGGCCCAATCATTGCAAAATCTAGGACTTGCAGTGACAAACTGACATTCTTGGGAAAAAATACTATAATTCCCCAATATAAAATATTGTTTGCTTTAACAATATCTTTTTTTTTAACCTATAAAATCAGCAAATTAGCATTAGAGCCTAATTTCTGATCAATCATTGTGACATTATCGTGATTCTCAAATTCATTACTGGCTAATAATTTCTCATTCTTCATCATCCAATATAGGAATTGCAATGTAATTTTAGGAGCACTTAATTGAAGGGCAATCAAAATTTCCCAAGAAATTGTGTCTGACTCCGGCAAATGTTTTTAACTACTGGAATCCTGTGATGCTGTGGGACTATGTTGTTAATTTGGCAAAATTTAATTCAAATATTCTTGGAAGGAACAGGCATCCTACAGTGTGATTTTAAGGTTATAACCATTTCCATTTTGGTCTCTTGTTCTCATGCAGCCGAAAACTCAATCGTTCGGCTTGGTGCTTGATATCAAGAAATAATTTGGTGAATGATTAAGTCTTGTGTCTTGACTTTACTCGCTAATCTTTAACTGCATTCATGAGGGTCTTATTGAGAAGTGTTCATAATCCGGTATCAACTTCTTTCTAAATATCTGAAAGTGGCCCTCCTAAGGAAACCAGGCCAAACAAGTATTAGATATTGATCTGTAAGTTGCGTGACTGAGCTTAGGCAAAGAAGCATCACCAGTCTGGAGGCTGATATTTTTCTATTTTTAATGGACAGGAATACCTCATTTGATATTCAACCTTTCAAGAAAGCTAGCCATAGTACGCTCGATCATAGTCTATGCCCCCAGTTGTGTTGGTCTAAAAAGTACAAATGTCTAATCTGGCAGAGAATTGTTTCAAAATGTTGATAGAGACAGTTAAGCAGTGTTTTTTTTTGTCATTACAATTGTGAGATTGTCTGGACTTTTTAAGAATCAAATTTACATGTAAAATTGCTGATAGGTGAAGTGCATAATTAATTTTTTGTCTATGCAAAATAAAAATCAAAGCCAATCCTTGTTAATCTACGGATGTAGAGTTTGTAGACCGTAGATGACCTTTTTAAACAAAGCTGTGTTGGATATACTGCAACACTTTATGTCACAAAAAAATAATTTAGTGAATTATTTGGTATTGTATTTAAACTTGTGTCATGAGTCTTTAACAAGGGTTGCTTGATTTAAATCGTAATTTAAATCAGTGATTTTAATAAATGATTTAAATTGAAAATCACCATATATGTTAGAAAATTGCAAATAGCTTGCATATAAATGCTTTAATGGATGAGTTGACACCTTCACACTGGAATTGGTAAGGAATCACAGCTACAATGCGGATAACAGGGTGGTTTTCGGCTTACTTTAATTCATTTCAAGAAGCAATAAAATACTGATTCTGTGGTCATTGTTAATAATTTCAATTATTCCTTTCATATTTTATGGACAGTGGCTGTCCAAGTTTTCAAAAATTGTGGCTTCGGAATAAGATCAAACCCTGTTAAGTCTTTTGGAAGCCAAGTAAAACTTTTCCTATTTCATTGGTCATTCCTAGCAATAGTAGCTCCAAAAAATTGACAAAATTCAACACTTGAATTGACGTAAAATTCGTATTCTGAGGGAATTTGTTGCAGCTGGAAAAAGTGAAAAATATTAATGATCTACAACTTTGAATTTCAACTTGATTACATGACTTTAAGGAAGCGAAATATTTTTTTCCCGTTACAGAAGACCTAATTAAAAAGAGGTTATCATTTATCGTGACTTCAAGTTCTTCGAAAACCATTATATTTGAAAAAATAATATGACAGCTTGATTTAAATCCGATTTAAATCAAATAAATCGGATTTTTTTGCAACCCTGTCTTTAACAGGTCTGAATCCAGAGTTCATCATTCTGTATTATTCAGTATTAATATTTTTTAAATCACTTAAAATGGCCCTCCTTGGGAAGCCAAGCAAACAAGTATTTGATATTGATCTACGAGTTGCGTGACTGAGCTTAAGTTAAGGCAAAGAAGTCTGGAAGCTGACATTTTTCTATTTTTAATGGACAAGAATACCTCATATGATATTCAACCATTCAAGAAAGCTAGCAGTAGTACACTCAATCATAGTCTATGCCTCCCAGTTGGCATTGGTACAAATGTCAGGTCTATTGGCGAATAGTTTCAGAATTGTTGATGGCGACTGTTTGGCAGTGTTTGATATAAATTCTAGCCTTAATACATCTTAGTTAAATGATAACAGAGTCTGCTTGATTATTTGTTTTGTCATTTATGATATTTATGTAAGAGTCAAATGAAAAATTTGTCCATCAACAACAAACTGTGACAGTCTCTTTTTAAAAATAAAAATTAGTGTAAATTCTTTTTGGCCTGTGTTGAAATAAATATTTCTGGTAGGGGTTTTCCTTAAAAAGGCAATGATTGATTCAGGAACGAGTATTCGGTGACTTCACCCTCATGAAATAAATTATTACATCACCCACATCACCCACATCATGAATCACAAAGTGATATTTTCACTTCTTCAATATAAAAATTGGAACAATTGGAATACAGCAACTGCTTGCTGTATAATTTTACATATCAATAGCTGCGTGGTTTTAGCCTGAAAAGTGGAGAGCCAATCTCTTAATTGTCTGCTGGCCTCAGTTATGAAAGCTGTAGCTGTCAATCCTTGTTTTTCGTGGGCATTGACAAATTTGGATTGGTATCAATTTAGAAATGATTGCTTTTGAAATTTAATAGCCACTACTTGATATTCATGAGCAGTCATTTGACAAAGGTATTGTCAAGCGGTCACTTCCCAGTAGACATTGTGATGTCAATCGGCAAAAACTTACGTTTTACTTCGATTATTTTAGTTTGTACCTGCATTTGACTCATGAAGTCATTGTGACGTTATTATTTCCCAACACAGAGACGTCAAAAGCAAGTTGTATGTTGACTGATCTTCTATTGACATCAGACTTAGTTCCGAAATGGACCTCACAATGATGCAAAGGAATTTTCGCGCACAAAAGTTGTCCTTCAGACAGGTTTTTGACTTACCTGCTACTGATGTCGTACTTCAGTCAAATGCCCAGCTCAATATAACTCCTATATATGAGATTGAATTCACAGCAGATTTTGACATCCACCAAAGGGTATAATTCATCGCTATTTTTTTGCAAACGCATCTAACTGTAATGAAAATTGAACATCAAATCTGACATCAGAATGATATCATATTTACGCTGCCTGCCCGCTGGGTAGCTAAAAACACTAAATCATCAAATAAGGTGTTAGCAGTCAGTTACTTTTTTGAAAAGTTAAACATTAAGCAAAGTCAACAGCATGATCTATCATTTGGAGCCTTCGTGCCTATCAAACATAGTGTAGAAATGTTTAGTCTTATTCGATTTTACTTATTTTCGACATGACCATGATCTCGTTCTGTTTTGAGTTTTTAAAATTCATCTGAAAATGTTGAATTAATTGATAGCTCTGTTGGAATGTCTGAAATGGCAAGAGAAAGCTTGTGCTGCATCATATTCCACATTATGTCAAATGAAGATTGATACTCCATGAAAAGAGACTTCTAACATTTTAATTATTTTTTGCTCCCATAATTATATCAGATAATACAGAATTTTTTACTCTTTGAATAAACATTAACGAAAACTCAGTAATTATTATAATCATTTATGCAATATTTATTAAATGTATTATTTATTATTATCATTTTTTATGTATCATTGGTGCTCATTTTATTTTAGTCATTTCTTGTGAGCTTGAGGCAGCAATCAAATTTTTGATGTGCTTATATAGTACTTGTACATCAGCTGAATGAAATATCTATCTATCTGTCTATCTATCTATCTACAGGACCTTCAGTGAGACAATTACGCATACTTTGGACATCAGAGTATATTATGGGGTATCGCCAGGCATATCACGTTCTCCCCTTATAAATCATGGCATTAGGAGGAGAGGAGGGCCTTACTGCTAAGAGCACCTTCCTCATGTCTAGAACATATTAAGCAGGTTACAGAATATTGATAATTCACATGACACCTTAGTATCTTGTCAATGGCAATCTTTGGGTTGAAGCTTTGTGTGTGGAATCTGATCATGAGTATCCTACTGTAACACTATATTTCTTGTGATTGTCTGTGGAAGTTTTGATATCCCTATCCATGACATAAAAGTGTGTTGCTTGACCATAGAGAATACCATCTCTATGGCTTGACATGCTATACAAATTTTCACAAAGATAGGCTTAAAATTAAGACAATAGATTAATCAGGAAGAATCAAATCTTACTGAGGTTGTCTTTTTGGTATTGCCAAATTAATGTGCAAATATCTTTTCATAAATTCCCATATATGATTCTCACTCGATATAACCAGGCTTATGTCACCAGAAATAAGTGAAATGTTATCCATAATGAATTGCCAACATTGCCAAGAATTCTGAAAAAATATGGTCTGCTTAATGGGTATACGCCTAATTAGTTGTCAACAATGACAGGTTCTGGATGGACACTTATTTAGTAAAATTGTGTCTTTTTTTGCTAATTCAAAGTAGCAAAATTATATACTTTGAGGAGGATAGATACTCTGAGATAGAAAATTAGTCAGTGAGTCACTTTTCCGTATGTCAATGACACAAGCAAATAGTTACTAATTTTCGACATATTTTACACATAACCTGGGTGATTTACAGGTGATTTCATTAGTATGCGATTCTCAGGTTCACTATCTAGTGTGAATGACTAGAATCGCGTGGTAATAAAATCACCTGTAACTGAAGAGTGTCTGTAACATACGTTTGCAGGCACAACTCTTCTATGCTTTGGCCTTGAAAACTTCGATCATCAGAGATTGCTTTTTTTTCCCTAAACTTGTTACGCATTTTTCCCATTAGAGGGATATTTTGTTTTCTTACAACATAGGCACTGATACAAGGTGCCAATAATTTATTCAATGTCTCATTTGGATGAGATCCAGGTGGTATGATGCTAATGAAGTTCCTTAGAAATATGTCGGTCACCTCCACAGACCTTCAGAATAGCAGCCAAGGACTGGAAAACTGTATCCGTTCTGTCACCCAGCTGCATTACAAACTCATTTGATTGCTAATTCTTCAAAAGTTTATGGAAACCAATATTGTTTGGAAAAATATCAACACAATAGCTTTTGTATTCAGTTATTTGCTCTGGTCATGTATTCGGATGAGTGTGCTATGAGATACATTGTAAGGCATATCACGTTATCCCCTTGTAAGTCATGGCACTTTGCCCCAGGTTGGAAGGAGGGCCTTGCTGCTAGGGACACTGTTGCAAACGTGGTGGGGCTACAGAATATTGATAACTTACATAATTATTACTTTCAAAAGATACATTATTTTCATCAATTTTTTGGTTGTGGCTCTTCTGATCCTGAACTGACTGCATTTCATATCTTAGTAAGTGAGAGGTTTACAAGTTTATCTAATTATCTAAAGCAAAAGATTTCAGATTGAATCATGGTGCTTGTCATGCTTAGACACTTTGAGGATGATAACACAAAGAATGTCTAAAACGAGAAATTGATCACGAAAAAATGGGACATTTTCAAAGTCAAAAATCATTTATTTTACCAAGAATGGCCCATTAAGTATACATGGCCTCAATTTCCAAAATGGAATAGAATGCCATTTTACATATTTTTTGTGGGTTTCCTCTTGACTGTAAAATTGATGATAAATATTCATTGCAGAGGCTGGAAATACGTGTATACATTATAATATACAATGTAGTAACTGGAAGTGAGGATAGGTTGTTCCCAATTTTAAACTAATCAAGTCATACACTGTACGCATATGAGGAGTAAAACTAAATCTGAATTAAATTTTGTCCTGGTTGTTTGGACCAACAGTCCAACACCACTTTTTGTGCTATCGAATATCCCTGAAAAGATCATATCTCATAGCGGATCACTTCTGTCCATTAAAACTGAATAGCCTCAAGACTGATGATGTTTTCATGCCTGGACACAGTCACGCAACTCATAGATCATATCGAATGCTTGTTTGGCTTGGCTACTAGTGAGTGAGAGCTGGTATTTTTAGAATTTAAATTGAATAAAAACTCCCAAAGATTTAGGAAACTTGTGACGCATACAGATTAATGTTTATCGAAAAACTGACAACCTGATGTATTGCGCTTAATATCAGGTTATTTGTTAGAAGAATTGCGTACGTGATTTTTAAGATGTATACATTGCAAGTAGCTAAAATTGCTTAAAAATTCCCGGCTCATTGTAGCTGCTCTTCCTGTTGAATGGTTCAAGGACTCTGGAAAGATGTCAGGAAACGGGTTTTTGACTATAGGGGAGACCGGGGTAAGTTGTGCAGCTTTGTAAGTTGTACCGCCCACTGTTGGGGAGAAATGAAGAACTGGGCAAAGAAGGCAATGTCACTCATATATACCCACTTGGTCAACATCATTAGGCACCAAGAAAAAAACTACCAAATATAATTGTATGTAGCTACACTCATAAATTCCATTTTGTTGCTGAAAACTTGAAGTGCTGAGGACAGACATTCTTGTTTCTCAGTCATTTGGTATTTGTAATAAGATGATGTCCCTCTGGTAGGATGCAGTTAGGAGGTATATCTAGACATTTTTGTTGTTCGATTCATATCGCATTGTTTGTTTATTTTTGACAAACAGTTTCATCAGAAAATCAATTTGGGGTACATTGTGCCGTTTTGATTGGGGTGAGTTGTGCAATAGTATTACATAGGAATTAATTTTTTATTCATCTTTTTTTGTCTTAATTTTATGCAAGGCCTTAACAATAGTAAACATGTTGTGAAATAACTTACACTGAAGGGAACATGTGTTAAGAGTGTTATACCACCCTCTAAATAATAAATAATCCTGTTTTTTTTTTCAGAATTTTCAATTTTTGTATAAAATGGCTCATAAATGTCTGATTTGTTTCATGTAACATGTCAGTCATAAGTCAAAAACATGTAACAAATGATCTATCTGAAGAAAAGGCTGAAATACATGGTTGTTTTGGAACAAATTAAGCGGAACAACTTACCCCTTCATGCGGCACAACTTACCCCGGCACTGGGGCAAGTTGTGCCGCTTGACCTACTTTTTTCAAATGCCTACCATGACCTTCCCAATGGTCGGATTGCCCAGAAACTTTGGTCGATTCTGGCCAACGTATTATATTTCGACGTCTGATTTTTACATTACATGATTAAGCTTTGGTTTTTCGGAAAATCAACCTGACGCAAAAAATGGCACAACTTACTCCGGTCTCCCCTAAGTTAGGGGCTACAGCCAATTTAATGAGTCTTTGAAAGCATGATAGAAAACAATCTTTGATGATTGAAGTTTTTCAAGGCCCATGTATAGAAGAGTTGTGCCTGCATACATTACATATGTGCTTCAATTAAACGATACCGGCTATGTGTAAATAATTTGAAAATCAGTCATTCTCTGCTAATCTTGTTGACATGAGCAAAGAGTGACTCATATTCTATCTACGAGTATCTATCCTCCTCAAAATATATAATTTTGCCGCTTTGAATTAGCAAAATTTAAGAAACAATTTCCTAATTAAGTTACCATCCGGAACTCGTGATTGTAATGTTGCTAACAACTAATCAGGCGTATACCCATTAAGCAGACCAGAGTTTTTCAGAATTCCTGTGTTGGCAATTCATTACGGATAACATATTCATAATTTCTGATAACATAGGCCCAGTCATGTCGAGTGAGATCTATATATAGGAATTTGTGAAAAGATAATTGGAAATTCAATTTTGATATACTGGAAAGACAACCTCAGTAAAAATTATTTCTTCCTTGTTGATTCGTTGTTTTAGTTTTAGGCCTATCTTTGTGAAAAGTCCTATAGCATGTCAAGCAAAACATTTTTATGTCATTTATAGGGATATCAAAACTTCTACAGACAATCACAAGAAATGTAGTGTTACAGCAGGATATTCATGATAAGAATTCACACACAAAGATTTAACCCAAAGATTGCAGTTGACAAGATACTAAGGTGTCATGTGAATTATCAATATTCAGTAACCTCCTTATGTTCTAGACACGAAGAAAGTGCTCTTAGCAGTAAGGCCCTCCTCTCTACCTAATGCCATGATTTATAAGGGGAGAACGTGATATGCCTGGCAATACCCCATAATACACTCTGATGTCCAAAGTATGCATAATTATCTCACCACAGGTGCTGTGCTGGAGCATAACTGATTATGATTGTAAATGTTTATTCCAACAGTAAACAATTCTGTGATTTCTCATGTCTATTTGTCTCATTGAAGTGATATGTATGTCAGCATTTCAACGACCATTTGCACTGTAAAATACGAATTTTGAGTAAACTTAAATGATTGGGTGTGATGGTTAAACAATCTCTTTGAGCAGACATAGATTGTTGAGATAAGTTGTGTTAAGACTTGTTGCTGATATATTCAAGGCACTCTTTATCTGATGTCCAGAGATATATTTTAACTTGATTTGACTCAAGTGCTAAAGCATTACACATACTTCTCCAGTCACACACCTCCCTCACCTATACCATTAATTGCAGCTATTTGAAAATATTTCTGAATGAAAGGATATTTGATTAGAGGCTACAAAATGTAAAATTTCAAGGTACACTACATATGCAGAAGAAGACAATGTACAAAAATAGAAATGATGTTGAGTATTTTTTGACAAAATAATGTATTTCTTCCTGACAGAACTTCAGCACTCTATTTCGTCATCCATTATTCAAAATTTCTCTGTCCGTCTTTCACATTTCTATTCTTACCCCTCATCATTCATCATTCCAACTTCATGCCGTATTCTCTCGAGTGTTTCCTTTATGAAAAATTATTATTGCATGACAAGCATCATCATTCAATATTCCCAAAGCTCTCTGTATGACATCAATCTATTTTTTCAAATAGTAAGAGTGGAAAGTATCTCAATTCCCTCCCTAAATTTAAAATGCAAAGGATTTAGAATTCTGCAGATAAAAACATAAATGATAGGCTTACATTCAAAATTTCAATATTCGGTACATATTAAATCATCTGTATTCTAAACCTTGCTGATTCCTAGAATTTTAACATTATAGGCCTACCATGGCTTGTAGATGACAACCTGATACGCCTTGCCACATGCAACAAAATAAGTTTGCAGTGGTATGTCAAAATTATGCATCCTCTCCTAAATATAGGTATGGAGCAAAGAAATGTCAAAGGAAAGATGTACATGACATGGATATTCTGGCAATATATGCAGCCAAGCACACAATCAGGGCATCTCTGCAACTGGAAAGCAATGGTTTCAGGCACCCTTATAATATAAGGCCAACACAAGGAGTAGTGTGCAAGTGTCTCCCTCCATATTTGCAGATCAGTAGAAAATGCTCTTAGTGGAAAGGTTCTACTTATTGCATAATACCATGATTTAGAGGTTGGGAACGTGATATGCCTTGCAATCCTCCATTTCTCCAGGAGAAGAATAAGCCAATAACATTTCACTGTCACTGGGTCTGACCTTATCATTGAAAAGGGGCTTTGAAGTTCAGTTCTGTTGTTTTTTATTAAGTCTCAAGGTTGACCATCCTATATATATACTTTTTTCTTTTCTTTTTTCAGGTGGGTTGAATCTCTTGACCATCCATTATATACCTGTTGGACTGTTGGTGAGTAAATATCTTAGCCAATTTTATTCTAGTTCAATTAATTGTGTCATAAATTGTGGGAATAGTAAAATTCATAAATATATAGCTCTGTGTTTTGTCAATATTCAATACCAAGATCAGCTGCTCACAGATTCGTCTTTTTTTAGCCAAAATTGATGAAAAAACTTCACACACATATCTGAAGTGATGTATTTTGTTTATCAACTTCATTATTTTCTCTGAATAAGACTCAATAGTTAATGTAGTTGATTTCGATAAAATTGGAATCGTTTTTGCTATGATGTGAATTCTTCCGATAATGTGTCAAGAGCAAAATGCCTGTTTTGTAATCATTCTTTGACATTGAGAATTTCGCTAAACTACTGACTGTCAATTTGTTGATAATAAATACCGCAATAGGGAAGTGAACCACTGAGTCATGGTTTTAACACTCTTCTCACCACCCTGCCACTTGGTGGTGCACAGTTCCAGTAATCAGTCATTGCTGAGGAAGGTGACAGATTGGTCAACGAAACTGTCCAGGTATGGAAATATTTTGGATGTGTGACATAAACATTTAAATCTTTGAAGTGAGCCACTTTGAGTTATTCTCTGAAATTACTGTGTAGATTACTTTCTGGACTTTTAAATGCTATCAAATTTCAAAAGTCTGCCACTTTAATAGAATCTGTCTCGCTGTCAATACCTTGGGGTAAACAGTAGCCAAATTTCAAATAGTTGGCATTACTTGAAAGCTGATTATTGTGAGGCAAGTCTGATGCTTAATTCAGGCATTTCGATTAAGTCGTGATGGAGTGTAATTATTGCCTGTCAAATTTCAGTTCTAGCATTTCTAGTATTTCCAACCCAAACTGTGACTGAAATTAATTGATAAAAAAAAATTGTAAGTGTGGAAAGCCTATATCTGATTTATTATGATTATGAAATAGCTAAATTATTGAGTTTAATTAACATTTGCATTGTGGCATTTGGACATTAGCAACTCTACATTGTATTTGAGAATGCAGGTCCCAGTACTTTCATTGGCTACACTAGTCAGACAGTCTGCACTAGAATGAGTTTGTCACCACATTTATGTGGTGCATTACTTGTTAAACATGAATTCAAGTTGTGGTTTCAGTATTTTGAAGACAACAATTACCATTTTTATACATGAAACATGGACGTGAAGACTGTCACATTATCAGAAATGAATTGTTATCATATTTTTGCATTCAATCCACTATAATCGTATAACTGTCCCATTTCAAAGCATTATCGTGTTTTTGTATAATTGCTCTGTCAACCTAAATCATATGTCACAAGCCTATAAATTGACTTACGTCCCAACACCCCAACCACGATTCCCTTTTGGTAAAAGAATGTATTGTGCAATATGTCTTTTGATATTGCACATATATTGGCTGTGAATCAGAAGGCATTCTGTGTGTCACACTGCCGTTTCAGCCAAGTGGCCTTATATATGTTTTGAGCTTTCAAAGATGCTATTGCTATTGCATCAAATTATATATATTCATTATAGCAATGACATGTTCCAGCTTTTATGTCTGAGACCATGTTTGACCCTTAACTGAACTTGAATTGAGTTAAACCTAACTTTGGATCCAATTCATAGATTAAGACCAGCATGCATGTTTTGGAGAGTGAAGTCTCTGAACAAGACTTAGAGTAGTAAAAGCTACGGCTGTTTTCCATATCATCTGCTGAGAAAAATTTTCTTATATGAGCACATTTGCTAGATGTAGGCTACTTTAGCAATGAGTGAAAAAGGAAGAGAGAGACAAATGCCTCACAAAAACTAGCTCTCGGCGATAGAAAAACACATCACTCAATTGAGTCAACCCTGACAAAGATATATCTGTATAATAATTCTATAGATTAATATGTTACCTGACCCTGCCTTGGAGGAATGGAGGATGGACCACACAATAGTGGTTAAATCTTACTTGCACTGATGTCTTCAGTTGCTTATGGATATGTGTATGTAAAGGAATTTTTTTTTATTTTAAAAGACATTTTATGCACCCTCTTACGCATTATATACTCGTATATTTGGAGCAAACTGTCTAGGTTATGTCTGACTAGTGTAGCCAAATAATGAACAATCTTCTCATTTATTTATCTGAAAATATAACAGAGGCACGAGACAGCTTGTCATATTGATGATTTTGGATACAGAACTCTCTTGGTCCGTTGACAATACTAATCACACAACAGCCTTGCTGAGGTAATTTACCTCATAAATACATGTTTCCTGTCTTGGAAGTAGTGCCAGGCAGACTGGATTAACCCCAGTTGTACAGTTCACATCCTTTACTGCAACTCAAAGGATTAATAAAAAAAAAGAGTCTGGTGTAATGAAAGAGAAAACAAGTCGCTATACACTGCACTCTCCATCTTTTTGAAGCTCAGAGCCTTTGAATTGTTGCTGTCTTATTAAGCCATGCCAATCTTTCCCATCTTTCCCAGCATACACAGCATGTAGAGCAATTTTTGTGCAGGCTTGATAATGGATGGATGATGCAGGCTTTACTTCTTTTATTCATGCAATTGGTCTGGCTAATCTGGACACAAGAAAAAAATGATTAGACAAAGGATAATTGAAACCCCTCCAACATAGATTTAGGTGACCTAACGAGAGCCGTAATAAACTTTATTATTCTCTCCGATTAAGACATAAAAATTCATTTTTTTCTCAATGAAATAAGTTTTTTTATTTACTATGATGCTGACACTTATGGTTTATGTCAAAAGACAAGTCATTCTTTGAAATTGAGAATTACTATCCCCACAATTACCGATTCTCAATTTGTTGGTAACTTTCAAGAGTCTGCCACTTTAATGAAATCTGTATCTCCATCAACGCTTTAGGGCTAACTGTAACCATATTGCGAATAATTTCAAAACCTCACTCAAAAGCCGATTACTGTCAGGGAAGTCTAAGAGTTTAATTCAGGCATTTTGATTAAAGGCTACTAAGATGGTTGTTGTGTAGGAGTACATTTATTATCTGTCAACTTTCAGCCCTTGCGTTATATACTTTTCCAACCTAAACTGCGATTGAAATAAGGAGAACAAAAAACCTGTACTATGGAATACAAATATTTTTTTAATATATTGCTTATAGAATTGGTCAGTTATTGGGTTGGGAATAATTAAAAATTGTTTCTTGTTATTTAGACATTTGAAAGTCTATTTTGTATTTGAGAATAAAGATTTCAATTCTCTAACTTTAGCCATTCTGTGAATGAGTTTGTCATCGTATTGATAATTCCTAGAATCAATTCTTAAACATCAATTCAGGTTAAGGATTCATTATTTTTAAGACAAAAATTTTCTTTTATATGCTACGTGGAAATGAAGATTCTTTAACGTCAAAAATGCATTTTTCTTGTTTTTTGCATTTATTGCTCTGTCAACATAAATCAGTATAATTACGCTACAAGCCTTACAAATTGGCTTACTGTACCAGCCACCAAACCGCGTTTCCGTTTTAGAAAAAAGGGATGTATTGTGCAATATATCTTTTGATATTGTGCATATATTGGCTGTAAATCACAAGGCACTGTGTGCAACACTGCCATTTCAGCCAAGCAGCCTTATGTATTTCAAGCTTTCGAAGCTGCTTCTCCATCAAACTATACAATTGCACAAGACCATTGTTTGAGCATTATCTTAAATTGAAAGGAAATGTCCGGATTTTAAATAATCAGACATTAAGTTTATGTTCTCTAGAGGGTTTTTTTGGAAACCAGTCTGTAGATTCACTGGGCACATGGACCAGTAAATTCCAACTTTAGGGGTCTCCTTCATAATTGCATTCATCACAAATATAATCACTCCACTTATTGTATGTATGAATGTGAAAATGTAACCAAATAGTTATGAAAATAAATAATGTCTGTCTGTCTGTCTATCCGCTTTATTACTGGCCATAGACTGAATAAAAATCGAAGTGAATGAAATGATAAAAGGCAATCAGGAACATCTATCAAGAGCTACAATTTGCTTTTTGTCGTGGGAGTAAAAATACCAAATTCTGGTATAATGGGACCACATGTGTATTCTACTGTGTGTCTACAACACAAAGGACTTCCAGCTAAGTGTACTTGCTTATTACTCAGTTTGCAGTACTTTCTAACTTAGGCTCAGGTAACCCAGGACTGTGATCAAACCCAAACCCAAAGATAGGCAATAAGGGGCTCACAGTCCTGGGTTACCTGAGCCGAGGTTAGAAAGTTTCAATCATCCTTAAGTTTTTTTAAACCAATTACACAAATGCAAGAAGTAAAACCTGAATCATCCATCCATCCATTATTTAGCCTATAGAACAATCTCTCTACATGCTGTGCATGCTGATAAAGATTGGTGTGACCTGTCAAGAGAGTCACATAAATTTTACATTTCAAAACGATGGAAACACAGGATATTCGAAATATAGTTTATAATTGTGCTCTTCTTCATTAAAGAAGCTTATTTGATTTTCTCATTTATGCTTTTGGAAGTAGCAAGGGAAGCAGCAAAGGAAGTAAACAGTGCAATGGCTCAATCAAATCTACCTGGCATTTCCGAGACAGGAAACATGTATTTATGTGTTCAATTCCCTCAAGTAAGACTATGGAGAGATGGGTGTTGTGAAGGACTAAGCCGGCATTTTCACTTTATTATTGATATCACAAGTTGTCATGTGTCTCTGTTGTATAACTGCAGTATAAGAATATTTTCAGACAAAAAATACCTGAATGTCATTCATTATTTGGCCCCCTTAGTCTCTCATAAACCTGTTTGCTCCCAGTATAAGAATAGAAATCCTAAGATGATATGAATAATTTCTTTTAAATAATCAAATTTCTTTTACCATGATAGTGTACAACTGTACATATCCGCAGGAAAAAAAAGAAGACTTTTATATGGCATACAGTACAAATTTCTAAATGTGGCTCAACTTAGCTGTCTATAGCTATTCATTACTAGTCTTATCCATATCTATCCATAGCTATCCATTTCTATTCTTTTGTATACACTGGAATCTCTTTACCCCTTGTTTAAACAACAGTAATTGTGGATAGCTATGGCTAGCTATGGATAAGTGTAGCTTAGTTTAGCTTGGAATGGCTAAGGATAGATAGCTAAGGCTAGATTTTAAATGACGAGCCACTTTTAGATATTTGTACTGTAGAATTATTACATCATAATCACTCATTCTCAGCAATTACAGTGAGGTCATCATCCAATTTCAGGGTCAGTCTACATTGACCCTGCTCACAAAATGGCTGATGTGATAATCGGCCTTTGAAACTCCCGCCAGACCACCAGCGACTCACTCCAATTTGGAGTTGTCAGTGGATCGTTTACTTGCAGGTTTGGAAACACAAATGATTATTAAAATTCACCCAGATGTTCCTTGTGCCTTTATCCCTATATTAAGTCTCGCACTAATATACACTATCATTCTTGATGATTCATATCTATAGTCATGAAAAACACAGACATTTTTTCTATCCTTTTCATAATTTATTTTTCTATTAGTCTGGTTAGTCCAGCAAAATAACAAAAAAGACGTTTCAATAGTTTTTTCTAATAATGAAATAAAATAAAAGTTGTGTATTAACCTCTTAGGATTTCTTTTCTTATAATTGGAGCAAAGTCAGAAAGCTGTCTAGTTTATGTAAGACTAGTCTAGCCAAACAACAACTTCTTTTCTTTGGTAATATGACAAAATGACAGAGGCTATGAAAGAACTGGCTTAGTTCTCCACAATACCCATCACACAACAGTCTTACTTGAGGTGACTCGCCACATAAACACATGTTTCCTGTCTTGGAAATGCCAAGCAGACCCAATTGACCCCCATTGTACTGTCTACTCCCTTTGCTGCTGCTCAAAGGATTAGCTGAGAAAAGTATCTGGCTGAATGAAAAGGAAAGCAGGCAGGATTACACTCATTCGAATTTCCTGTACTTTCCATCTTTTTGAAGCTTAAAGCCTTTTTGGTCCTCCCATTAGCCCAATCTTCCACACACATACAAAGCAGAGAAATGAAATTACACAATGGATGGATGATTGGGGCTTTATGTCCTGCATCATGCTATGTGTTAGGCTAATGAGGACAGGAGCTGAAGGTAGCAATGATCATATATAAATAATGCTTCCTTCCCAAGATAAGTCCGGGTGCTCTGCTTAAGGTCTTTGCCTTAATCATATAGTTCATGAGTTCAAACTTGGGTGGAAAATCATTTTCACATTGTCAAAGCCTCCAGTGCGAGCTGGCACAGCAAGGCTTTGACTCTGTTGACTATTTTTCCTTTGGTTTTAGTGACATTTAGATCAGCCATGCCCCAGTGGCTTCAGCCAACCAGAATGCATCTTTCATATTATCCATGAATGTTGAACAATGAAACAAAAATACAAACTGAAGAAACCGTCATCTAAAAAATATGTAAACTGTGAAATGACTGATGATTTATACTAAAACCAAACACTAAAATTGTGAAAAATTCATATGTTGATCATCATCCATGCATTTAATTATGACCTGATTGGTCATTAAGATGCTTCTAAAGGTAATAGCTTCATGGGCAGTGATTGGCTTGGTCCAAGTTTGACATTTTCACAACGCATCTCACTGCCAAGTTGTTCAGGGGCAGCCATAAAATCTTGGGGTAGGGGAGGGGGTATAAAGGTTTATATAAATAATTTCTTTCTTGAGTTTTGTGAAAATATATCTATCTATCTATGACACATCTATAATTATATCTATCTTTCTATATATCTATCTATCTATCTATATTATTCAATCTATCTTGATCAATCAATTTTATTCTATTAATATTATTGAATCTATATCATTCAATCTTTGTTATTCAATCTGAATTTTTCAATCTATATTTTTCAATCATGCGAGAATTAAGGGGAAAGTAAATTCATGCACCCAACTATTGGCCAATATTTAAAGGTTCAAGTGCTGGTTTGTTTAAACTGGTTTTTTTTTCTGAGGAGCCCCCAATCCCCTTAATTTTCATCGCTGTTGCAATTCAATGAGATGACAGTTCATAATCACTTGCAAGAAACAATGTTATGCAATGATCAACACTTGACTGTAACAGTCTCTCTGATTGGGTGCGTAGGCAATCCTTCGCAACTCAGCTGCATAACCACACTAATTAGTGCCTACCAAGTCAGAGGCTCACTGGCAGAGCCAGCTCGAAGTGATCCGATGACCACGTGAGAATGGTGGAAAATGAGACTGGGAACTAATTCATGCTCAGTGGCAAAATAAGTCAATGGGCCCCATACAAAATTCATATTTTTGGCATTACTCCATTTACAACTATGTTGAAGGGCTCTTTTCTTCATAGGGCCCTCTCACATTGCAGCCCTAACCTAAAAGTTTGATTGTATCACACAGTCACAAATGTGGTTGCAAAGATTCATTTGGCTTTTTCCTGGATTTTGTATTTTTTGACACCTTGCGTGAAAACGAATGGTTGGGCAGCCACTCTGCCACGTAGATCAGTCCGCCCCTGCAGCTGCACTGACCTTATCTATCTATCTACATTGTATATATACCTATACCAATTAATCTAGAATTTAACCAAAGGAGAAGTGAAAAGAAGCCAAGAGTGCAGCCAAGTGAGCCAGCCCATTCACCTCTCTTCACGGGCTTAATAAAAGTTGTAGAAAATTATTGTTTCATTTGAGAATCTTGATTCCTTTCGAACAGTAAGAGCAATGAAGCGAGCACATTCAGCTGAAAAGCCCATTGTATTGCAGACACAAAGTAGAATGTATGGCCCCATTATCTCAGTATGCAAAAACTAATGTTCCCAATATTGTATTTGATCTTTTTTCTGGCATGACAAAAAACCTGTAGCTGTCCTTATCGTAGTATTGACAAATGTTCCATTTCCTTTTATTTCCCTTGCATCGATTTTTGTGCACTGTCTGCAATTCTGCAGATCTGTGACTCGTTTGTGGGCTTTACTGTTTTTATTGTAGTTTTGAAAATCAAGTGATTAGCAAACTTATTAAACAAAGCGTTCCTTGTGGGATAGTTGGAAAAAGTAGGGAATTTGATGTCATTCCTGGAAATTTAAAAATTTCACTGGAAATCTTTGAACAAATTTCCAGATTTATGACTTGGAAGTAGTCACTCAATTTGTGACCATTTGAAGGAACTTTTGTCATACTTCATGGAATTTAAAATATAAATTCAGATTTTTATAGCCCCACCTTGTGGTTTCAAATCCCTATAAATATTAAATACTCACTGTGGGTTAATATGCATATGTTGATATTTTTCCATGTTATTCTTGATTATTCATGTCCAGTGAGGTCATATCCCAATAACAAATTGATCACACATTTCAATGTAGAAGACAGGTAATTTAGTGAAATGATATCTCAAAATAAGCAACTAAAATTGTTCATCCTTCTCCTGCTTTATTGAAAAAATCCCCAATGCCTTACAAAATAAATGTATCATTGCCTGCTGGTTAGGCCAATTGTTCGCAGTAGTGGTGCATGGCAAACCAGTAAGGGTAAGATAAAAAATAATCTACTTCAAGAGATGCTTGTGTATATCAAAGGAATTTGCATTGATATGAGATTGGTCTAACTGCCTCAATTAAAAGCAAATGGTATTCCTTAAATGATTATGTTTCATCTGAGCCATCATTCATATTCTCTTCAATTTCATTATTTCCTTGATCCCCAGAGAAAATCTTGCAAAAGTTATCATAAAAGAGTTTTTTCGAGGTTGTAAATAATTACAAAAGAAAAGAAAGAACAGTGACTAAATCAAATATCTGCTATGACACTGAATAATGAAGAATGTCAAAATTTTATTTTGCCATAGTATACTATGTACTACCTTTTAAATTGATGTAGAACTTGGTGAAAATACTCCGCCAAACCTCCTACCAAATGGTATAGTGTTCAATAAATACCTGAAGCAAACCCGTACAGTATAGCCCTGCACCTATCACATTAAAGATGATATTTATAGTGTAAATTACAATATTCTGTAAGCTCCACAAATTGTAGACCTAAGGAAAATGCTCTTAGTTGCAAGGTTCCCCTTTCCAACTAATACCCATGATTTATAGTCGGGGAACGTGATATGCCTTGCAACACCCCATTTCTTGTAATGCTGTGACATTATCATCTGGCTGGTTGTGAATGTTACTGTCTGAAGCCAAAATAGCAGGGCCTGTGAATGTAGATATATTTATTGGTTATACCATGGACATATCTGGGAAATAAAGGTCCAAGACATGTTAAAACCTATTTTGGCCTGTCCTAGGATTATAGTAATTTTGATCTATATCCAAAATAACTGGTCGATTTTAAAACAAATTGGTCGCCTGCCGCAAAATTTATTTCTGTCTAATCATTATTAGACGATGTTGACGGTTAGGATCCCCGTTAGGACTGAAATCGGTTATGTCTAATCCGAAAATTTTTCAATGCTATATCTGAGCTGAAAATAAGCTTGGTGCAAAGAAGAAATATTCAGTTTATGGTCATCCAAGAAAAAGCTGAGCATCCACATGACCATGAAGTGGAGGCCTCAGATAGCTGTGAGCAAAGTATATATAGTTGTCAGACATGCATGATATTTTGATGCAATTTCAAACTGCGCAGAAGAATCAGATTAGGTAATTCACCATCGGAGAGGGAATATGTGATTTATCACCCGATGACTTTAGCCCAAGGTGTGATAAACACATATTTCCGGTCACATGGTGAATAACTGGCTTATACCATGAGACCACACACTCAAACAGTCAAACATGGGACAATAAATGGACAACAAAGAATATGATATTTGTCGTAGTGAAATACAGGCTTGTGATTGACTGATAGACGCGTTTAATGATATCATTATTATTATATATAGTGATGTGGGATTCTCTTTGTAAGGAATATCATGGCACACAATGTACCACTCCCAGTCTTAAATAAGGTCCAGTGATGTTACATATTCTCCGAAGCAGCATTCCCATTACTTGGCTGTTGTCAAGTAGTAATCACCTGCAAGAGGCTTTTGCAGTTCACACTTCATTAGTCTCATCACTGGCTTCTGATTGCATCTTTGGTTGCCTTTGTTGGCCAGGAGTATCCATCCACTGCCCTGGCAAAGTTATATGATCGAGAGCTCCCCAGTATATTTCAATAAATTGTTATACGGAAGATCAGATTTCTTGAAGTTGGTTTTAAAAGTAGTTTTGTTTCCAGGTTCAGAGTGTTCATTGTTCAACATGGTGAAATATCATATGGCAAGCTAGAATACTAACTCCTGATTGGTCTGGAACTGTTCCATATTCTACGATAATGAATGCCTGATATTGCATGACAATTTTAACGTGTAATAGATAGGGTGGATTCCGGAGGAGGCACTATTTTTTGGTCCTGTAACACAAGCTTACCAAAATGTTGGGTTTTTAGATTCACCAAAAAAGTCACTGAACAACAAGGACTAGTGATAGCAAGACGGTTTTGGTGGCAAAAGAAGACTATTTGTCAGTGACTTGGCTGCACAGTTTCAGAAATATCAAACAAAACCGACTGTCTATAGTACATCATTTGCTGATTCCGACAGTGTAAATAGAAAATCTGTTGGTACAATTATATAGTTTTAACGTTGTAATTGGCAATCTTAATTAGTACCTTCTCTTTTTTTTCAGGTGGGTTTCTTTAATTGAACCACAAATGTTGACTCTGTTGGTGAGTAGATGTTTAAAATGCTTTCATTCTTAACAAATCTCATTCATCAAATGCTAAAATGTATGTTAATGAATAGCACAATGTTCTTCAATAAAATAATAATGAATTTAAAGTCAAATTAGTGATAATATACATGTATATACAAGTCATCATGATGTTGCAACTGCATCTTTTCCATTTTCAATGCCCAGCTTTTCCATTTTAACCAAAACATCACATGTCAAGGCTAACAGAAAATGGCATCTTTGTGGTTCACCTCACCCGAGAAACAATCGTGGTTGACATTGTAAAGACTGTAGAAATAATACGCAATGTATCCTTTGCATGTGTGTTCTTTGCCCCAATTGATTTTATTATTCTGGCATTTGGGATTGTGTTTTACTGTCAAATATCTGCCAGTTAATGGAATGTGACAGGTCATTAGGCAATCAGCCGAAGAAGGAAAGCCCAGAGGCAAACTGCTAAATAATTAACATTATCGAAAGTCGACGAGACTTAAGGCAGTTTTGGGTGTTAACATAATTCCAGTACTTTAAAGTTTGATAAAGATTGAAGTCTGTGATAGACCATCTAAATAATAACTCTTCCACCAATCAGTCCTGCATTCATTACTCGAATTGGGTTTATTATGTGGAAT
The DNA here is from genome assembly GCA_026936325.1 of Platynereis dumerilii. Taxonomy (NCBI): domain Eukaryota; kingdom Metazoa; phylum Annelida; class Polychaeta; order Phyllodocida; family Nereididae; genus Platynereis; species Platynereis dumerilii. Next base: position 24,772,416 of record JAPTHN010000007.1, read on the forward strand.
GTCTGCACATGATTTGGAATTTGAGATTTTCCAGGGGATTGAAGTAATCACAACTTGATTCGAGTCAATTAAGCTTCGATATTCTGGATTGCAGTAAGGAAATTATGTTCCAATAGACCTATTTCACTAAGTGGCTTAACCTTTTGCCACTTGTAAGTTATGCCTACAAGTGCTAAAAGTAAGCAGCCTAAGTATCTGAAAACCTGTTGAAGCATGGGTTGCATGGTGACAACTACATTAATAGTAGAATGACTCCCTGAGCGGCCAGAAGCTTTCAAGTAATTTCCTAGATCTTCATATATCAAAATATAAAATAGTAATAGATCAGGTTTATCACACCGGTTTTTGCTTGCAAGCTACATTGTTGCATAGTTTTTGTGGAAAACCATACTCTCTTTAGACATTTTTCCCCATAGCTCTTTTTCCATAGGCTGTTCAGTATGCATAAATCAATTTTTTATAAGCCTCATAAAAGAGCTTGCTGCAATATTCCACATTGGAAAAAATGATATACTGGTATCAGATGTACATTGTGATATATGATAGATATTGTACATACACTGTATATTGGCTTTAAATCAAATATGTTACACTCTGTAAGTGCCAGGCTTTTCATATATTTCAACATTGAAAGCCTCCTTGCCTATCAAAGTACAGCTCCTGAATTTTACAGGACTGCTGTGTACAAGGGCTATCAAAAGGCCTTTTCTGTGGGGCCGCTCGCTGTATTTGTTATTGTATTTTATTGTATTTTTGTATTTTAACTGATAACTGAAGCGGTAATTTGATACGGGGCACGGAGGACAACGATTCTAAGATGAAATCATCAAAAACTAAGACACAACAAAGTCAGCGGGTGCGATATGATCCCTGCAAGACTGTTAAAACCCATCCCCACAAATTTATCACAGCGTCTCACTCTCATTTTTAACCAGAGCATTGATCTTTGTGCTTTCCCAAAATGTATGAAATTGGCTGACGATGTCATTATTAAAAATAGGGAAATTTAATGAAGAAAAATCACCACTCCCTCAGCATCCTTCCCTGTATGGCCAAGATTCTAGAAAGACTGATACATCAGCAACTGCCACCATTCCTCAATGGCATCAGGATAAAGCATATTAAAGTTGCCGAAGAACAGCATTTTTGCTCACTTTTCAGTTACATAGTTGTGTTGGGAGGTCTTAAGTCTACTACAAAGTTTCAGGAAAAAATTTCCAACAAAACCCGACAACAAGTATATTTTTTGTGGATTCCAAAAATGTGATCAAAAATTATATTGCTCCAATAATTTTTGATATATGACAAGATACATTTAAAAAAATTGCTCAAAGAAAAAAAAATAACGTCAGACGCCAGATTATCATGGTATAAATAAACTATCAGCCATTCATATCGTGCCCTCGATCCGTGCATCTGGCCTCAGCTCTCACAATTTAGGTTTGGTGGTTTACCATTAGCAGGGAAGACAGGATGTTACACTAATAAATATCATTAGAATATAGAGTTTGTGAAGTTTGTTCCTGTCATATTCTTAAGTGAAGATGAAAATCAATTTTTGTTCCATTGTAATACTTATAACGATTTTTGTAGCTTACTTTTACCTGTTTTAGATTATTGTGTAGATTTTTAAATTTTATCATTACAAGAAAAAATAAAGTTTTTGATGTCTAAATTTTAAGATAAATTTATCGCAGAATATTTGTTTAAGCTTGTCATGGATGATGGAGTTCTTTATAAATGTATGTATATTGTAGTTTCTAGAAAATTTTTTTGATAAAGTTACTTTTGCAAAGTTTTGATGACTTATAAGCCCATATATACGGCTTGGTATATTTCTTTACACAGGTCATTTGAATGAAGAATTTGTCTGTCTGTCTGTCGGGCTAGCTGTCTATTTTGTCCCTCCCTACGGTCTGGCCAATATGAGGAGTCTCTGACAGATACATAGCTCTCAGGCATGATACGTGGGCTGATATCAAAAAATCATGTGATAATGTATAAACTACTTTTGTAGTTTGAGAAACTGATATGGCATGTGCAATATAGAGAAAAAAGTTTCAAATCAGTCTTTCTTTCATTTTTTCAGTCTTTTGTGCTCTTGGTCTGTCGAGTTGCCAAGAGTATACCTTGACAAACAGATAAATACATGAGGCATGGATGAATAATAAGAAAACTTGAAATACAACTCTCAATTCTGACAATGCTACAACTCCTGCGGTATTCCCTTGAGACCATCAACCGTATACTAATTTGAATTTTGAGACAAAGATGATATTTCTGATCTCCCCTGAAGTTTTAACTTGCATTTGAATGTGTTATTGCTTTCTGTCTGATTATTCAGCTGAATAATCAAAGCAATTAAGACAGGGACACTGTTACAGTAAACAAATGAAGAGTACTTACTTTCAGCTGCTAGTGGCCATCAGTGACCTCACAACAAACCCTATCTAATACATTGAAATGAAGTGTCAATTTCGTCATTGGGTAACTTGTGACCTCACTGATGAGTACTGCACTGAAAAAAAGGTTTGTGTGAAACAGAAAAAACTGAATGTTAGCTGGTGTCCATCCAAAATGTGTAAATTCAGACAAAAGGAATATGTGTATTTTTGACATTTCATTGATCAAATCACACAAAAATTTGATCAAGATTGACAATGAAATGTCAAAAATACACATACATTTTGTGTGAATTTACACAAAATTTTGGACGGACACCTGGCAGCTAACGTTCGTTTTGTCTGTTCCACACAAACCTTTTTGTCAGTGTGTGAAGCAGCAGGTCACTCCTTTCGATAACATTGAAAGCATAGGGTATGACATCATTAATTGCTTATGACTCAGTTATGAGTAATGGAAATAACATGGAATAGATAGGCTATGACTTCACAAGGAACGTTTCAGTCCAGTGGCGTAGCTAGTGGGGGGGCAGGGGGGGCAAGTTGCCCCACCAGACAACTTTTTGGGGAAAAATGGGGCAAAAATTGGGAAATTGGGGAAAATAGGGAAAGGGGAGAAATAAGGGGAAGCAAATGGGAAAAAGAGGAAAGAAAAAGAGAAAAGGTGGAGGAAAGGCATACAGTGTATTTTACTTTATATATGGAAATCCATGAATTTCATGCTGACACTATATGGAGTAAGACTGTATGATAACTTGACAAAATATGATTGAAAAAAAAAAAAGTTGGAGACATTTTATGAGTTAACGTATGTCCTGTAGCCTACATAGAGAGTGAAATTGAATGTTCATTAAATCTATCTAAATTTAATTTTGTCTGCATTACCTGTGCTTCATCTACAGGATGTATCACCCAACACCCAGAATGATCTTTCAAATGAGGGCTTGAGTAACACACAACAGAGATAATGAGAGATTCAAGGTGTTGGTAAAACTATTGAAGAGACTAAAATACAGATTAGTTGAATGGTGGGAAAAAATGCTGATGATGAACAAAACATGAGAAATCAAGAGCAAAATTGGCTACGCACTGCATGATGGAATATAACGAGAAAAATTCATGACTGATTTTTCTGATGATAATCACACTGTTGAAAAAGTTTTCCGGGCAACACATGGGTAAATTTTTTATTTTCTTTACAAATAGCAACAATTATTTCATGGATGTCGCTGTTTACATGAAGCACATGAATACAGAAGTATTTTATCTTTGATAAAAGATATAGATGGGGAGTCCTCATCATAGCAAAATCTACCTTCATGTATTGCATCTTTTTGTGAGTTTAATGTAGAAGCAACCTATCCAAAGATATTTTAACTACATAATTTTGTTATGCGATACATACAAGCAACTTTCCAACACTTTGTTAATTCTCTTTAGCTCTTCTTTGTAGAAAGTGTGCATCATCACCATCTTTAAAGGGTTTGCAGCATTTTATGTTTTAATTGAGAGTTTGGAAAAGTTTGTAAAAATTTTTTCAAAACCCATGTCATGTGTATGGCGGGTTGCCGATTGCTTTTTGGGGGAAATCCAGGGTCATTTGCCCCCCCAGAGAAAAACCCTAGCTACGCCACTGTTTCAGTCCAATTCTGTAAGCACTTGAAGTTCGTCTACTGTAATACATGGTTGAGAAGACTGCTGCTACAGATAGCCTTTGGAGGAATTCAAGATTGTGCCTTCCGATTGATTAAATGGTGTCCTGGTTAAAATTAACCCTTGGAATTTCATTAAGTCGCGCACTCCCTCAGGCCAACATTCCAATCGACAGTCACTGTGGCTATGGTAAAACATAACCATCAGTGTATTTTGTGACAGACCTGCTCTACTGAAGGTCTTTGTCCGCAAGGGTTTAAACCACAGGCAGTGAAACCAAAATTTTTATCGACAATCAAGAGCAAATCCAACAGGATGTCAAATACAAGAGATTTTAGATTAGCAACCCCTTTTTTCAATGTTTGTGCGGGACAGGTGAAACATCCTTCATTTGGGGTAAATGTGTGGCGTGTTCCGGACTCTTTTTTCCCCATCTCATCAAATAACCACTCAGAACTTGGCTTAGAGGGCTACTCTTACCACATCTATCTATCTATCGATCTATTTATCTATCAGTCCATTGATCTATCTCTGCCATAAAAATTAATTATTTACAGGTCATGGTTCATATTTGATTAATTTCATCAATCCTCTTCTCCAGCTGTTGTTGTTGTTGTTGTTTTCTGTTGATGACCCTATTTCGTGGTCTGAATGGTCCCTCTAGCGCCTGTTCCCTTAATAAAGTAGGTTTTTTAAGTGAAAAGTAAAAGAGTGAATCACTTTTTTGTTTTACAAGTTAGCACAGTTCTAAAATTTGTGGCATTGTCTCTTTAAGAGGTTGTACAAACTTCTGATGGATGTGACATTCTGTTGTGTGGTCAATATACCTCATTAATTTCCATGTGCTTCTTCATTGTGAGAGCATACAGCAAGAAATTTAGACTAACATATATTTTAGGTCATGCCAGGCAGCCTCCTTGATGAGTTTACTGATGTTTGGCTAAGCTGCCTGACATGATTTGTGTGCCCTTGGATTGCAACATTACACCCAGGCTGCTTAAACTGGAATTACTTCAAAATTATTACAATTGGATTTCTGTATCACTCCTCACATTTTCCATAGCAATTGCTTATACATTCATGCATGAAATGTACAGAATCCATAAATTGTAAGAGTTTTATTTGCCTACCTTTTCAATTCAGTGTGTCCCCTCTTATTTGATGTGGTTGCTCACAATTTTGAATTAATTCAATTTACAATGAAATTAGCTAAGATTCCTAATCCTTAATTGAAGAGCCTTGAGAGAAAATTTTAATCTGATTCCAAATAATTAAGATTCCAATCATGTGTTTAGCTGTCTTGGGTGTATTTCAAGGTCTGATAGTGGGTTATGTTTTATAGACCATAGTCCACAAATACATAAATCGAATACATAAATTGCACATCTGCTCAACATTACCATAGGAAGAAAAAAAGAAAAAAAAAAAATTTTACATTCATTGAAATAACAGTAAACTTTTGCCAGTCTATCCTCTTCCGGCAATCATACTCAACTGCACAAAGTATGGTTATGAATTTTCTGCCTATTGAACTATTTGTCTGTCTGTTATTACAGATCGCACATTAGTGTGCCATGTTATTTTCAACTGCCAGAGTGCTCTTGTGATGTCAGTATCAGCATAATAATTTCACAGTTGGTATATTCGCAGTTTCAGCTGTGTCACTTGGAACCCACACAGATGACTGATCACACCATTACAAATCTGATTATTCTGTTTAATGTTTCAGTATATCCAAAAGTTTCTGATTGAAGCTAATGCATGGATTTTGAGTATTTATCTGCTATCTGTTTTAACACTTTTACAGCAAAACTTGTTCATTCACTCTCACATGCACTTGTTGGTCTGAGATGTAATCATGTTCTGCTCCGTCCAGACAAAAATAATATACTCAGGGATCCTTCAGAATTTTGGACCTGAGGTGGGGGGGGGGGCTGGAGTTTAGCTTGAAAGCTTTGATGATCGACCCAAATTTTAACCTCCTTGTCTGGCCTTTCCAAATTTTTTGGGGAGCAACTATCTCCCTTCCCTCCTCCATGTTCTGTCCTCTGGTATGCCCATGCAACTCAACCACGTTCACTTCCAAATAATCTACCCACCATCTCCCCCCCCCCCCAGTCATAAATTCTGAACCATTTCTTAGGCCCAGATCTCAGCAAAAAGGCTGATAAGCCACAAGGTGCAGCCCTCGAGAAGAAATTTCACATTAAACGACAAATTGATGGATCAAGCAAGTGGCTCAAACATATCAGTTTCACCTGCTCCAACTGAATCCAAACTGCCATACCAATGAATGCAGATTAATCAATTGTTATTCAAACTTTACAGCCCATATGCCTGATTTGTTGGTAGCAGTTGGAATCAACGCTTAAGCTCGGAGTGCAGATAGTGATGTCAGTATTGGAATACTGACACCATCTCTGCATATATTCACATGGATCATGGCACACTGATATGAGATCTGTAATAATGGTGATATCTTCAATAGCTATTACTCCACGATACTCAAGTCTCGGAGCAACTCAAAAAAATTTAATAGCTTTAACCTCACCCTGGAGGATGCCACGGTTTGGTTTGTCATATGGGTAAATATAATGTGTCTGATTCTCTGATTAAAAATAATCTGTCTGCTCTTCCTTGAAGTTCCAAGCATCCTTTTCTTGTAATGGGAGCAGATTGTCTACTTTCTGTCAGATTATTCACCCAAATATCAAAGCTTTCATGGTACTTTTGACATCAAGACAGTGAGCTTTATAACATGACACGTTTTATGTTTTAGAAGATGGCCCTCACAAGAACAAGTCAAATGTTCATTTTTATAATGCCCTAAGCGTTATACATCATTAACCAAAGGAACAAAGTATTGTTTAGCTGAATGTCGAGGGAACATTTGTGCACAAAAAAATACATTAAGTGTGGATGAAGGCGTGAACAAATCAGAAAAGCATCAATTAATTCTCACAGTGCTTCTGTTGTTGCCATATCCTCTTAAGACCATTAGCCGTACATTGAGTTGGCGGCTTTATGAAGCACTGAGCAAGCTTCATAAGTATTGTTGCTGTTACCTGAGCTAATGTACCAATTACGTATCTCAGTATAGCTGCAATATCCGAACTCTTCCGCAGTAATTGCTTGTCATATCTGTTTATGCAGTGCAATTTGCACATTGGACTTTGAGCGATATGTCTCATGCAGCACACATCACTTCTTCGAGGCATCCCTGAGCCCTCTGGTTGTCATTATCTATTCTTTGCAGGTACAATTCATAATAATTATAACGTATTATGAGGATGTGCTGCACACAGTTCCATTATTTCTCTATCGTATACATATACACTTACAAGTGATATTGAGGATGAAAATGGAAGACAATAACTCTAAGGGTAAAAAGCATTTCTATGTCATTGACAGTTTTCTGTTGGTCTCTTACTCTTCTTATTTGATGAAGTACTTTAGTCATTTAATTTAGTTTGTTTGTTGTGATCTACGCTGCTAGATATGATAAGCACTGAATCAACTGATAAATCGTAACTGACACAAACAAAACATTTTTCATCCTGTGACATCCCAAGACCAAGTTAATTTTGAAACTGTTTGGCCCACCAATCTGCAAACAGCTATAATGTTGTCCTTCCGGCATAATGCTCTGATTTATCTATTGAGGGAATGTATGTCTGTTAATAGTTAATAGATCCTTTGTCTCTTTTTCAATAATATTACCAATGAATAATATTATATTTATTCAACTGATTAATATGATAAGAAATTGCTGGTGAAAAGTATTTGAACAACTCTATAAATAGCTTTGACCTCATTCTGATAGATTATCTATTTTCACATTTCTTATTGGTAAAAATAATCTATCTGTTCTTCTGACAGCAAGTTTAACTAAAATAATCTGTCTGATATTCTGACAGTTTGACAGAAGTAATCTGTTTGATCTTCCAAGCGTCCTGTTCTTGTTTTGAGAGCAGATTGTCTCCTTTTCCATCTTTTCTGTCTGGTTATCCAGCTGAATAGACTTTTGTGGTAGTTTTGACATAATGACAATGAGATATGGTTACTTGACATATCTTGGATGATGACCATTTCCAACAGGAACAAGTTTTATCCAAGACACCTTTGCCAAATGCAGATTTTTTTTATGACAAAAGCATTAACCCATCCCCTGTCAAAGGACCAAAGAATGGATCAAACACTGTGCAATGTTATAATATTTCCAAATTTGTTGTCAAAATATATGAACCACTTCAAACTTAAGACAATTCGGCAGAATGTTTTCGCTATTGTACCAGTATATACTTTTATATGGGGAGTAGTAATAGTAGTCATGCATAAATAATTTGTTCTCTACCTTTTATTTAGGCAAATGTTCTGCCATAAAATTTCCAAACTTTTATACAATCAAGCCGCACTGTTAGCTGTGAAAGTGGCAGCTTTTGCAAAATTTTTCAATAGTACTACAATAATGTAATTATTGTAAGATGGGGGAAATCAGACCCCCTTTTATTCTTGGGGAAAATCTGGCACCTTATTGGTTTAAGTAATTGTAGTTGCTGTGATGAACATAACGTGAGGACTAAACTATAACTGCACCAAAGAAAAAGAAGGTGAAATTGTTTGATTGTCTTTTGAATATAAAGCTGTGACCTAAATCATCTGTTTGTTTGCTACTGTTTTTTGCTTGTTGCTGTGTTTAATCTTCGGTGCCGGATTTGCCCCACTTAAATGATAACAACACGATGTCAGTGCAATTACTCAGTGAACTAAGTCACCAGCACTCACCAATATACAAGCCCCAATAGATCGATTTTCAATAAAAACCGGATATATCTAGTGAAAAACAATCTATGCAGACGAAATAAAAGGAAACCAGGACCACTCATTGTCAATATTACGATAAGAGCAGCAATCTACTTTTTGTCCAGGCAGGAAAGCAGGCAACATACGAGATATCAATATGTCATTATTAAATGTGTACACTGATAATGAGGTGACAAATTTTGCAATGTACAAGGCCATTGGAATCTAAATTAAATGTACAAGGCAATGTGCATTTCTGTTTGACCATATATATTGGCTGTGAGAAATAAGAGTTCTGCTACTCAAGCACTCTTGATCTGAAAAGAAAGTAAGATGCAATCCAAGGACTCCCTTTCCTTTTCATTAATACACACTTTTCCCTTCCGAAATAGCTTAGGTTAAGCGAAAAAAGAGACTGTACTATCATGTCTGCTGGCACTCCTACAACTATTTATGAGGACAATTACTTCGACAAGAGTTTAGTGTGACTGTTATTGTGTATTATGGGAGGAACCATGTCTGCCTGAAGGCTGGAAATTGTTTGCATGTCAAATTTCTTTGTCTAGAAACATATAATGTTATAAAGTAGGCCTAAATGTAGGATAGACCGGTTCCACCCGGTCCAGGGTACACTTTACGCCTGCTGTTAGTATGGTTTTGTTGAATTGTTCAGTGAACCCAATGTCATGGTCTCTATTGGGCCAGAACTGGGCAGAGCATTATCACTTGTCTTTTAGGTAAAAATAGTCTGTCTGATCTACGTACCGGGTAAAAGTAATCTGTGTGATCTTCCGAGTAAAAGCAATTTGTCTGATCTACCAAGCTTCGTAGTCCTGTATTGGGAGCAGATTGTCTCCTTCCTGTCAAGTTATCCACCCAAATGATCTAAGCTTTTGTACTTTTGTGACATTATGACTATGAGACGTGATAACTTGTCATGTTTTGGATGATGGCTATTACCAACAATAGCAAGTCTAGCAACTCACCTGGCACGCTTTGTCTGAGGCGTTTGTAAAGTGCTCATTTTTTAAAAAATATTATGCCCAGACCATTGCCTGGCCTTCATCAAAGGACTAAAGTATTGGCCACACTTTGGTGTCAAATGCCATTGCTGCTCTAGCAAAAAAATAATTCACTTGCTTTGTCAAAATGTTAACTCTTTTAAACTAGTTGGAACTTCTATACCGGCTCAGAGTGTTTTCGATATGCTAATATGTACATTTGTATGACAAAATGATTCTAGCATATAAGAAAAAATAATTATTCAATTCAGCTTTCGGTATTTTGGGATATTGGGCATTAGAAAATTAGAAAATAGATCTATATTATATGAACTGGGGAAATCTTTTCCATACTTTTTCTTAATTCCTTTGATGAAGGTCTGGCTGGGGATGTATGGGAACCTAATGAATAAACCGTCTGATCAGATTCACTTGCTAAATTCTCATTCATGCCCATTGTGAATTTGTACACCATTTCAATATATCATACGCGACGGAATAGTAATGGCAGTTATGAATAATCTCTTCTGTATCTTGCATTTAGCAAATGATAGATTTGTTTTAATCATTACATTTCCAAACGCTTACAGAACCAGTTTGCTAACTGTGAAATAGGCAGTTATTTTGTAGGGAAGTAGAGGCAACTGGTTCGATAGAACTGCAATATTGCCTGTTGCCAGTGCAATTATCAAGTAAAATATGTCACCACGATAAAGCCTCAAAAAGATGAATGTGCAATAAACACCGGACATCTTGAGAAACAATCCAAGCAAATGAAATAAAAGGATACCAGGACCATTCCTCTTCAATAATGCGATAAGAAAAGCTATCGATTTTTTGTCAAGGCAGAATAGAGGACCATACACAAATAGGAAATGTGTCATGATGAAATGTGTAAACTGATAATGAAGTAACAAGGTTGGCAACGTCCAAGGCCATTGGAATCTATGTGCCAGGCAATTTGCATTTCTGTATCGCCATATCAGATTCTGCTTGCTGTGAGAAATGAAAGTCTTCCTAAACCATTTTATTGATATCCAGAACTTTTACTTGGCCTGTCAAGAAATTTTTCTGCCTTTTGGCATGAATGATGATCCTACAAATAATCTGAAGAAACAAGTTCGATGTAATCCAAGGTCTTCTTTTTCCTTCCATTATATTGGATTGGATTGGATAAGTTTATTTACACAACATAATGTACTTACAATTTATACATAAGTTATATATCAGTAATTATAAATATTTAACAGTGTTGTGCTGGAGGGCACCCGAGCAGAATATCTGCCATAACCCGTAGGTGGGTGCACCCCCTCCCCCCTTATATACATATATCCCAAAATATTATGCAGGACTAATATGATTAACAGGTCAATCCACTGATAAACCTATGTCAGAAAACTTTTGAATCTATGTACACATATAACTCAATGACACATATAACTCAATGACGCATATAACTCAATGACACATCAATATTATTATGAATACACATTCACGCATCTAAAAAAATAATATGGTATATAGAGTGCCCTCTCTTTTTATCTTCCAGAAATTCTAAGGTAAAACAGAAAAAAAAAAACATAACAATCAAGCCTGCTATTGCCCCAAGACCGTTTATGTGGACAATTACGTATCCCCCGTCCTAATTAGCCTCCCAATTGCACAAATACAGGATGTAAAGCCCCATACATCCGTCCATCCATCCATTCTGAGAACGTTTTGGCTGAGGATGGATGGAAAAAACCTTAATTAGCAAAGGACCATTTGGTCGGATCAGACTCAGAAGGTGCTTTATGCCCACCCCTTCTAATCAAACAGATCTCTGACTCTTTAGTGTCCAGGTTTATCTAAAATACATAGCCAATGCATTATGATTTCGATTAAGTTAAAATCAACTCTTTACCAGGCCATAATTATCTGATAGGATTATTCAAAGTTGATTTTATCAATGTGTTTGAATGTAGATGGTCATGAGCAAATATTCACAACTAACTTCGGCTGAACTCATTTAAAACTGCGTCAAAATGTTTACTTTTAAAATGAAATTCTGTAATTATTTTTGTTATCATGCATTACGTTACTTTTGAATTTGATTTCAAATCAAGAATATCACCCAGGTGAAAAAAGAGTACATTTGAAGTGTTCGAATAATTTAAATCATGCTTCATTATTACTCCCAATATGCAAATTCATATGCTCCAAGTACGCTCCCTTGTAAAAAAGTATAGGCATTTTTGCAGTACAATCGGAGTACATTTGGTCATTTTAATAATTCGAGAGTTTCAAATGTACTCTTTTTTCACCTGGTTAGATTCAGTTGCAATGAAATGGCATTTGTACATAAAAGTGTATGACTTCAATTTCTTCATACAAATAGTCTAATTAGAGTATCGGGGGGCAAGAGGCCGGGTCGAATTGTGTTTAGAAAAAAAATCTTGTCGCGTCTAGGCAAAAAAAAGAATTCCTGGCAGTTTTATTGTGCCTGCTTTCAGTTTGAGCTTACATGCCGACAGACAGCCATGTGTGTTATCTTCCAACTACAAACAGTGTAGTAAATAAACATTTTGTGGTATATTTTTCATTTAACATACCCTCGTCTAACCCATTCATACGAAACTTCCCTATTATATAAACTAATGCCAGGCTCAGGGCAGACATTATAATGTGCAATACCAATCACACTACATTCTTATTTGAGGTATTTTGTCCACATAAACCCTCTTGGCAGCACCAGCAGACTTGAGTAACCCCATTGTACTGCCCCCTTTCTTTTCCTTTACTTACGTATTCTAATGAAAAGGAAAACAGGTTTCTGGATTAGGCTACTTCTTGTAGAGTGCTATTTGTGTCTTGTATTTTTTTTTCAATCTCGCTGTCTCTGTTTTTTGGGGGGGATCAAAGCAAACTAGTCGTTCATGGTGTATGCTGGAGAGGGATCTCCTGATTGGCTTAAAGAGGCATTTTCCACAGAAGATTCAGCCAAAATACGACAGTTATTTTATTGTTGAATTTAATTCTATATTCATTCTGATAGATAAAGCAAACTGAAAATAAGCTTAAATTTGCTGTGAAGGTTTGATCTTCTTAGAAATGTGTGTGTCTGGTGGTTGTTATACGACAAGACTAAAATAGACAAGGCTTGTGAGATTTCAACCATCAAGCAAGTAATCAGTTTCAGATTACAGGAATTAAATTGTAATAGTTTTTTCTCTATGCCCTACGGTACTGTACTCTTTCCTATTTTATACGTCTTCCTAGGAGACCATTCATGAAGTAATTACAGGAATCCAATCATTACTGCCACTGAGCAGAAGTGTATTATTTCCAGGAACAAGGACAAACTACTGATTACATTTATATCAGATGTTAATGAATGTAAAATGGATGTGATCTTGGTGATTAGGATCATCAGTCTGCTGTCCCCCATTAAGATAGTTGCTAAGCACAGTTTTGCATTAGAATAACATGGTGTTTGAGACTTTGAGTTGCACTTTGAAGAACAAATGCCCTGGACCTGCCAAATTCAGTATGAGGTACAAATGCCAATAGATGAACTTTATGCCAACATGTGGTGCTAGACTAGTTTTTGTATGACCTTGCAAAACTTTGAAGTTGATGAATTTCATTAAAGATGGATCCTGATATAGCTCGATATCTCCTCTCCGGGCTATGTGCGATTCTCCCCCCCCCCCAAATAAATTAAATGCGCAAATTGACTGAAGAAGCATGCTTTCTGAGCAGAATAAAAGCCTCTGTTATTAACATTAAAAACATTGGAAAAAGAAATGTTATTGATTGATGCCCAATGTTTGATTTGATTGCTCTAAATTTTAATTGACTAAATCTGCAGTGGAATAAGGCCGTTAATTCAATTTTCTGGTGGCAAGTTCTAATTGAATTCAACATCTTTCAATTGTTGGTGAGCATTTCTTACGCCCAATTATCTTGTATCTACCATATGAAGATTGGTTTTTCTTCTTTTTGTCAATTATTTTTATCCTAATTCAAAAGCAAGAAGATTATAGTCACTGCAGGCATTGGGTCCTTCTTTCTCCGCCGATGTAAACTTTTGCTGTGATGTCAGTATATCATTTTTGTTGGTCCCATATAAAAATGCTAATTCTTATTTGCCTTTACTGGCACTGGCAGAGCTGATCCTATTTAGATTACTGCTCTCCTTTGCTGGTGGTAAAAGTCATATTTACGAGAGATACATTGACTAACTGCTTCAGGAAAACTTATTTAAAATTTTCTTGCTATGAGACCATTCGCGAAGTAATTACAGAAATCCAATCTTTACTGCCACTGTACAGAAGTGTGATATTGCTAGGACCAAGGACAAACTACTGATTATGTTAATGATTCTAAGATGGAAGAGGTGTTTTCTTATCATACACATGATCTCTTTTGATCATCTACCCCCCCCCCTTCCAGTAAGGTGGTAGGTAATGACATTGTAGCCAGAACAACTTGTGGTTTCTCTGTGGTGTTGGACTTATGGTGTTGGACTCTAGAGGACAAATATCCTGGGCTTACTGTAACCATATTCAGAGTGATGTACAATTGATGTATTTCAAGACATGTAGTGCTGTTGGGCCAATCTTCTAAGCTAGTCCGACAAAGACAGACCAACAACAACGGAGTTGTTGGTCAGACAACAAACAATTGAGACTTTCCTGCATTGCGATGTTGCAACGGTTGTTCAATGTTCATGTGTGCACAAAATCTTGGCCCCCTATTGGCTGTAGCGGACAAATTTTGGCGTTGCAACACCTTGCACCATGTGCATATTCTACCATTTTCTGCTGGATAAAATTCACGCAGCTCCATTCAAAAGTTTGCAGCTCTATAATTCAAGTTTCCCGGAAAATTAAAAGCTCAGGTCAGTTCATGTGAAGTTTATTTGGATGTTTCTGGGAAAGGAAGCCCAGAATGTCCCATATATTGTCCATACAGCCTGGAAGAGATGGGACAGATTCTGTGTCGCACAGTGCTAGAAAGTCTCGATGCACTGTATTCTATCTCAAGGCTGTCTTGAATAAGATAGAATATTTCGATCTACTTCTAAGCTATGCACTCATATTTGATTCAATCTCCCAGAATTTTGAATTGATTGTAACTGCAGTGGAATGTGAAAACTAACTATCAGGAGCCTGAAGACGAGGGAAAATTTAAACCACATCAATTAATATTTTGTGCGCACTGAGTTGTCCTCTTCCAATGTTGAATGTCCCTTTTATCCGGGAGATTAAGATTGATACAATTAGCTGTAATTTATTTAATATATTTATCAGAGACCAAGCAATTACACTTAGAGCTCTTTGCAGATTGGTGGTCCATTGGAAACTGTATTTACTTCTTTTCAATTTGTAAATTGGCTTTGCCCCGTCAGTAACAGTTACCTGCTTGTTTCTTCTTATTAAGTAATGCAGTCAATGTTAGATCCCTAAGAGCTGAAGGATATGGCATTTAACTTTGAATGTTGCCTCTGAACAATTATAAACATCCTGTTGGAAATTTTGCCACATCTTAGAAACTCATTGGCTTGTTTCATTCATCAAAATGTCTTAAGTTTTTAACGGCAAAACTAATTGACATCGTGGTTAGATAAAAAATTTTAAGGCATGAAAGGCATCTGGAAATTAGCTTGTTCGTCAGTGTTTGTAAAGAGCAAATATGATACCATTATATGATTATTTGTATGTTGACAATGGAACAATCTGCCAGTAATGTCAGGATGTTGTTTATTCTTTATGCTTTTAACTCCCACCCTTAATCAAAAGTAAGATGAGTTTAGTCAATTCAGATATTGAGTCCTCATCTAATTCTCCTAGATGTAAACAGTTGCTTCGATGTCAGCATATAATTTGAGACATTTTGAGTGTAATATTTGCCCAGACTGACAGAGCCGATAAAATTTAAATTACTGTTTTTCCTTTGCTGATGGTACAAGTGAAAGTCATATTTATTAGATAGACCCATTGGCTAATAGCTTCAGATAAACTTGTTATAAAACTAGATCAGATATGTAATTGCTTACCATCCAAAATTGACATATCTGAAATCGCATCATTTGTAAAAGTATTTGAGACTTTGATTCTGCATTCATTCTAGTAGATTTTTTGATATGGATCCATACAAGTTTTTGCCACTACGCTGACTTCAACCCATAGGAAATCATTCCTTACATTCAAAGAATGATGAGTACTTACATTCAGCTGCTAGTGGCCATCAGTGACCTCTCAACAAGCCCTTCAAATACATTGAAATGAAGCTTCAATTTGTCATAGATGATTGGTGTGACAGGTTAAAAGACTTTTTCTAAAATCAAGTACAGGATATGACCTCACAAACTGATTGTGACTCACACAGAATAACATGGCAGAGATAAAGACATGACCCCACAAGAAACATGCTGGTACTTTTCAATAAGCACTAAATTCGTCTACTGTAACTGTTATTACAGATCTCGTATAAGTGTGCCATGTTCCATGTGAATATATGCTCAGATGATGTCAGTATGGCAATACTGACATCACTATTGGTACTCCAAGCTTGAGTGTTGATTCCAACTGCTACCAACAAGTCGGGCTTATGGGCTGTCTAAGTGTGAATAACAATTGATTAATCTGCATTCATTGGTATGGTTGTTTGATTCAGTTGGAGCAGGTGAAACTGATATGTTTGAGCCACTTGCTTGATCCATCATGGACATTCATGGCGGTCCTTTTGTGAAATTTCTCCTTAAGGGCAGCACCTTGTGGCTTTTCAGCCTTTTAAGTGAGATCACGCCAAAGAAACTGTTCAGAATTGATGACTGGAATGGGGATGATGGGGAGATTTTTTGGAAGTGAATGTGGCGGTGTTGCATGGGCATACTAGAGGACGAGAGAGGGGGGGGGGGTAGTTACTCCCCAAAAATTTGGGAAAAGGCCAGACAAGGAGGCTAAGAATTCGATCATCAAATAAACATTATTGGAAATCAGTGATAAGGATGCCCCTAAGCATTTTTGCAAAGACAAAGCAGCACATGATAACCTCTCAGACCAAAAAATGAATGTGAGAGTGAATGAATTTGTTTTTTTGTAAAAGTGCTAAAACTGATAGCAGTTATACACAAAATCCATGCATCATACATAGCTGGATATTGTAACTTTTGGATTTATTCAAAACATCAAACTGAATAATCAATGTTGAGCAACAATCTTACAGCTTATTGTGGATTTGTAATGGTGTGATCAGTATGGGTTCCAAGTGACACACATGAAACTGCGAAATATACCAACTGTGAAATCATTATGCTGATACTGACATCACAAGAGCACTGTGGCTGTTGAAAAGAACATGGCACACCTATACGAAATCTGTAATAATAGCCATTTCTCCTGTCTATAGTAGTCCTCCCTGGAGACCATTTCCAATCACTCCTGTCACTGAACAGAAGTGGGTTATTGCCAGGAACAAGGACAGGCCACTGATTTGGAGTTTTTTATCAGATGATAATGAATCTAAGATGAAAGAGATCTTTCTCTAATCACAATTGTCTACTGCCCCCCGGCAAGTGATGGGAGTGTTGCCTTAGAATGTCGACCGAACTTAAGAGGTATTTTAGACTAAAATGAGGTTGATTGAAAATTGGTAACAACATCTTTTAACTTCAATCTACAATAGTTTCTTCCTTGACGTATTGACAGACAGCATTTTTTTTCTAAAGATATTTCCTCTACAATGATGTTAAGGGAATTACATTGGAGTTATCTTCCCATCACCAGAATAAATGTTAGAAATTGCTGCCTAGTTTACATAATTTTCAAGATCTCTTGGAATGAAAGTGCAATCTATTATAGTGTATTCTCTCAACTTGACACAGCTTGGAGGCAAGGGAAGCTCATGTTCAGCATACTGGAGTATACAGGAACAATTTGGTACTTATACTAGACTTGAGCCACTCGTCCTCCGATTGATTAAACGGTGTCCTGGTCAGAACCAACCCTTGGAATTTAATTAAGCGGCAAACTCCCTCAGGCCAACATTCCAGTCCAAGGTCACTATGGCAATTGTAAAATAAAACCATGAGATTTAATTTTCAATAAACAGTATTGGCTCTGCTATGAAGGTGAATGGCAGTTCCACAGTTCAGATTTCTTACATTTAACAACTCAGGCCGACTATTCTTTAGCTGTATAAATGGAATAATCGCTTTATCAGTTTTAAATTTGGTTTTAAAATATAAGATACTTCAGGGAGCTCCTAATGGAATTTTACTCCGCCACAGAGGGAGCCACTTCTCATAACTATTTTCCGACAGGTGTCAGCACCTATCTTCATCTGTTTTTGCCTCGAGACAGCCCGAACCTTACGCAACAGGCACGTCGTCCCTAAGTTATCATGATTCGATTGCCTGCTAACCTGGCTGTAACAAATCTTCTGATTGCCCTGCATGCTCTTTTTAGTGCATGCCACCTACCAGGAGGAATTCCTCCTGCTACAAATCACGCTGTAAGGTCTCACACAGGCCTCCAGCTAATATCTGCTTGCCATCTACACAAACGTGTCAACAATTACCCATTTTCTGAACAACCTACACATCACTCTAAATACCAGGTGTTCCTAAAATATTGCCTTATTTTAACATGACAACATCCACATGTAGGATCACTTCACAATAATGCATTTTCAAACTTTTTTCACTAATGGGCATTTTATAGTATGACAACAATGTTATAAGATAGCAATTGTACACATATACATCACACATGAACGTTTAGCAAAACCTAGTACTGATAAAAGTAAAAGTTGACGTTTATGTAAGTGATATTTCCTATGTCTCTTTTTATTCATATATTTCATTTTTTGTATAAAATTACATAAATTCAAATATAGAAATTTCTATTTTAGTTTTGATAAGGTAGGTAAAATGTAAAAGCTTATAAATTTTTATATTGCTCCTGTTCTTTATATCTAGAATTTGAATATTCCAAAACATTTTGCAAAAGGTAGTAAATCCTAAGCAGGGCACTACACGTAACATATAAATCTCTCAGTTAGATTCTGGTTTTTTTTTTCGAATTTTATCAGTATCAGTACCTTGGTGACGTCTTAGCAGTTTTAACACTCAAATACTTAATTTGATTGGTCATAATTTTAATGAAATCAATTCGAAATAGCAAGATTCCTAATAAATAATAATTGAAGAGTCCATCAGAAATCTTTGTAGACTTGCAATGCAGTTTCCTTTCTGTATAGCTACATCTGTTTGCTCTGACAAATAAACGTTTTCCCAAACAATTTGTTCACATCTGCGTACCTTCATTAAAG
The DNA here is from genome assembly GCA_026936325.1 of Platynereis dumerilii. Taxonomy (NCBI): domain Eukaryota; kingdom Metazoa; phylum Annelida; class Polychaeta; order Phyllodocida; family Nereididae; genus Platynereis; species Platynereis dumerilii. Next base: position 24,791,593 of record JAPTHN010000007.1, read on the forward strand.
CAGTCGAGCTTCCTCTCTCTGTAGAATGACATTAATGAATGATGTTCCTGTGCTGGTCTGAAAAAAAAAGAAACATGCAATCCAAGGATTTCCTTTTCCTTTTCATTAGTGCATACTCTTTTTTTCTAAAAATTCGTCAGGTAAAGCAAAGAATGGAGACTGTAAAATGAGATTAATCAAGTCTGCTTGGGCTGATAAGAACGTTTATGAGGACAGTCACTACAGTGATTGGTATTGTACATCATCATGATTATACAATATACAGTAATGTCTACATATCTGGACGACTAGAATTTTTTAGTTCCGTGCCTTCATTAGAAAAGACTTTTACAGTCGCAAATGTATGACTGGGTTAAAAAGATTCACAGTAACTGTACAGTGTACGCCTTCTGTTAGTCCTGAATGTTCAAATTGTGCATACTGACCCGACTATCAACAATGACAGTTTGCCTTCAAAATTATTTTATGGAAGATTTGCTAAAATAACACGCCTCTATAGAGAAAACTATAGACCAATGTCATTAACATCTGTGGTCTTCAAGTTGCAGAACACATCCTGTGCAGTAACATCATGCGACACCTGGATTCACACAGTAACTGATGTTCAACACAGATTCCGCAGACGAAATCCTGCGAGACACAGCTTGTCCTCACAGTTCACGATCTGGCCACAAGTCTCAACCAAACAGGCCAAGCCGATGTCATCTTGATGAGATTTTGCAAAGGCCTTTGACAAGGTACCACATAAAAGGCTTCTGTCCAAGCTGCATTGCTACGGTATAAGAGGAGCTATTCATGACTGGATAGAATCTTTTCTTAGTGGAAGAACTCATGAAGTGGCTCTAGACAGCAAGAACTCATCTCCTGCCCAGTCCTTTCGGGTGTGCCACAGGGTAGTGTCCTTGGACCCTTCTTATTCCTAGTCTTCATTAACGACCTCCTGGACTGGGCACACAGCGTCAAGACAGGAACTTCTGTTAAACTCTTTGCCGACGACTGTGTCCTGTATAGGAAGATAAAACGCCAGGGATGTGAAAAACTTCATGAAGATTAGGTACTGGTTGAATAAAGCAGCATTGTACACGCAAGTCAACACTATAGCGCTGGAAAAATTACAGAGAAGGAGTTCCAGATATGTCAAGTTGACTGTAATAGGAGGACGAGTATGGTGTGGCAACGATGATGAAAGATCTCAAATGTCTATTGCTAGCCGAGAGAAGGGCTGGGGCGAAAGTCTTTATGATACATATAGAGTCATAAACAGACAAGTAGACATAATACCCATGCACACAGCCATATCATGTTCCATCAATGCCCAGCCAGTCAAAATTCGTTCTTCCGAGTTCAAAAGCAAACACATACCAAAGATCATTCTTTGTGGATGGGGTTAGGCTCTGGAACTCACAAGATACCGATACCAGGGAAGAAGAAGGAGTAATCAGGGTCAGATTACAGATGAGAATTTATGTAGTTTTCTCTAAGGAGACCGTTTATTTACCAAGTAATTACAAGAACCTGATAAATTCAGCGACCATTATACCAAAATGGTATTATTGACTAGAACAAGGACAAAACACTGATTTGACATCTATCAGATCCTAATGAATGTAAGATAAACAAGATTTTCCCCAGTTAATTTAATGTTCAGACCATTTTCTGCCCCCAGTGAGGTGGTGCAGCTTACAGGTCACTGTAGGTGAGAATGACGTTTGTTTTCTGTATCATCAGTGGAGGACGGGCATAATAAGTTGATGGGCCTATTCCTATTTTCGTAACATTATTTACACCAAGATAGGCCCTTTCCTATGCTACGTCATCTCACATTGGGGTCCATGAAAGATAGTCAACTCAGTTTATGTAGTTGAATGGGAAGCCCCGTATATTTATTAATAGATCGTGACGTCATTACGTTGCAGCAATACGGATTCACTTTAGGTAAACGGAACGGTACATGAAACGGCAATACATTACATTACCCCTTTGTTAGTTAAATTTTACCTTTACTATCAATAAAGTTGAAATTTGATATACCTTTTACATAGTGTTGAAATTGTTAAACTTTTACATAGTGTTGTAATTTTACTGAGAATTTTATAAAAATTACTTTACACAAATTTACTTTACCAGTAAATATATTTGGTAAAAGTTTACATTACCAGTAAGAATACTGAACAGGTACTTAACAATTTGTTAACAATCACAAACTTTGTAGATTATACAAAATCTTGAACCTCAACGGTTGGTTCTTAGTTACCAATACTGATTACAGAATTGTGAAATTGTAACCTCAAAATTAATACTGTCGTAAATCACAGAACAATATAAACCATGAACAAGTAAACTTCATTACACTTTAAACATGTGTATGATTAACTCACTGAACATAATCATTCAACCTTTTAGGTTTACGCAGAGTCCTACTTGATCTTTGCATGGAAGCTTGACCGCTATCTAATGGAGTGGAATCTAAAGTAGTAGGAACTGATGGAGTTGAATCAGTTGGAACTAACTCTGGCTCATAAGGAGTCGTACCCCTTTGTAGGTCAGAGACTTGATCTCTGCTAAGATTAACTTTTTTGAAATGACTTGCATTTCTGGTCTTAATCTCAGAACCTCTTGCAGCTGTTATCATAGACTGCTTTCTACCTATGACCTTAAAAGGAATGGGTTGAAATAGTGGAACCAGTTTACCCTTCTTGAGAGTTTCTTTCATTAAAACTGCATCACCGATTCTAATTTCAGTTTCTTTGATGTTTCTTGTTCTTTCTGCGTTACGTTTCATCGTTTCTTTGGATCTATTATCCTTCTCTAAGAAATGTGGTCTAGGACCAACTTGAACAATTTCTGGCAATTGGGTCTTAAGAGTGTAGCCATTCAAGGCAGTGGCAGGAGCAACACCTGCTGAACTATGTGGCGTGGCCCTATAATTTCTAAGAAATCTGCATAACTCACGTTGCCAGTCTTTGTTTTCTACCTGAGCACACTTGACTACTTTGCCTAGTCCTTTCATAAAGCTTTCGGCTTGACCGTTTGCTTCAGGCCAATAAGGAGTCACAGTTTTGTGCCTAAATCCTAACTCTTTTGCAAAGTTAGCAAATTCAGAACTTTGGAATGGAGTACCATTATCTGATTTTACCACGTCTGGAATACCTCTAGAAGCAAATATCTTGTCAAATTTCAAGATGACAGGTTTGGCGGAGAGAGATTTGAGAACTTCAACTTCGGGAAATCTGCTATACTCATTAGGGTGGGACTGGTGCCCCAATGTTTGTGGATCAAACCTGACTTTTTTTTGCAGGTGAGGTTGGTATATGAGAGTATGTGTGTAAAATTTCAGCTCATTATATTAATATTTAGAGGTGGCACATTTCTCTTGAAGTTTATAATGTAAATCCCCATTGGCGAACCCTGAAAAAAGGAGAAAAAAGCATGATTTTCCAAAAATGAGACTCATTTTTGGAAAATCATGCTTTTTTCTCCTTTTTTCAGGGCTCGCCAATGGGGATTTACATTATAAACTTCAAGTGAAATGTGCCACCTCTAAATATTAATAGAATGAGCTGAAATTTTACACACATACTCCCATATACCAACCTCACCTGCAAAAAAAAGTCAGGTTTGATCCGCCCAAGATTTCCAAAATGTGGGGCGCCAGTCCCACCCTAATACTCATCTGCTACGACCATGAGATAATGTCCAGATGGCAATGGTCCAAAGAAATCAGTACATACACTTGACCAAGGTTTATCTGGTAACTTAGTCATTTGTAAGGGAGTACGGGGTTTGGAGTCATGAGTACATTTACATGGAATGCACGAGCTAATCTTGTCCTCAACTAACTGATCTAGACCTGGAAACCATGCCTTTTCTCTGAGCAACATTTTGGTTTTGACGATACCTTGATGCCCGATATGTGCTAAGTCTACGACCTGTTTCTGTAAGAGTGGGGGAATGAGAATTCGCGAACCTCTCAATAAGATACCCTCTTGAGTTACACTCAATTCAGATTTGACTTTAGACAAAGATTGTAAGCAATTGAGATCAATATCTGCGTTCCAATGAGTACTGTCATGGACTAGGTACCATTTACCTGATTTAATCAGTTCTTTCACTACAGTGAAAGTGGGGTCTCTAACCGAAACATCGGCTATTTCTTGCAGAGTCATTGCTGTGGGAACAGCATTGTGGGAGATGAACTTAAGATATTCTTCAGCTACGTCGGCTGATCTGTCATCATATTGACTCGCAATGGGATGCCGTGACAAGTAATCGGCAGGGTTTTCTTTGCCGGGGGCATACTTGATGTCAGGCATGTAGGGCTGAAGGCGGAGTTGCCACCTTTCTAATCTAGTGGGAAGTTTATTTCCTGATTTGGAAAATATTCCTAGCAATGGTTTGTGGTCGGTCATTACGGTCACAGGCTTGCCGTAAATGTAGATGTGAAATCGCTCACATGACCACACAATACCAAGAGCTTCTCGCTCGTGTTGAGAGTAGCGTTGCTCGGTGTCTGTTAAAGATCTACTGGCGTAGGTGATAATTCTAGAATTTCCTTGTTTATCCTTCTGACTCAACACTGCACCTAGTCCGACTGGGGATGCGTCGACCGAAATTTGGCTACCTAGGTTTGTGTCAAAGTACATGTAGGCTAAGACAGGATCAGTCTGAAGCCATTGAACAATAGTGTCGAAAGCACTTTGTTGATGGGTTGACCATTCAAACGACACATCTTTTCTAAGAAGTTTGCGCATGGGCGCTGTTAAAGTAGAAAAGTTGGGAACTAGTCTGGCACAAAAATTCAACATTCCAAGAAGACTTTGCACCTCCGATACGTTGGTAGGTGGAGCTAATTGAGACAGAGCTTCGACCTTGATAGGATCAGGTTGCATACCAGCACCTGAAAAGATCATGCCATAGTACTTGACTGAATCAGTGTTGAACACACATTTTGGCAAATTGATAGTTAGACCTCTAGCTGATAGATTGTCTAAGACTTTGTTAAGAGCAATATCATGCTCGGCTTGAGTGCTTGCCCCAATGATAACATCATCAGATATGTTCTTTGCTTGAGAAACATCTGCAATAGCATCTTCGATAGCTCTCTGAAAGATTTCGCTCGCACTGTTGATACCAAAACTAAGACGCTTTGACCTGAATAGTCCTTTATGAGTAATGAACGTTGTCAGATCTCTACTCTCTAGGTCTAGTTCTAGCTGTAAGTAACCTTGGCGAAGATCAATCTTACTGAAGATAGTACAATCTTTGAGGTGTTCAGATAGATCATCTAAAGTAGGCATAGGATGTCTTTCCCTAACAATAGCTTTGTTTGCCTCTTTCATGTCTACAAATAACCTAACTGCACTAGGATCACTAGGTTTCGGCACTACTACGATGGGAGATACCCAGGTCGTGGGACCATCAGCCGGTTCAATAATGTCATTTTTCAACAATCAATCTAACTCTTTCTCTACAAGTGAACGAACATGGAAAGGAACTCGTCTACAGCGCTGAATAACTGCAGGATAAGATCTGTCAATGTGAAGTTTGAACTGCTTGTCTTTCATCTTGCCTATCCCTTTGACAAGATTTGGATAACTCTGACTAACACTTTCTGCTACTGTGCAAAGTGAATTCACGTTGTGAAGTGGTTTGTGAATTGTAATCATGCCTAGCAACTGGGAAGTTTTGACACCTAGAAGACAACCTGACTTTCCTGGTAAAACATACACAGTATCTCTAATCGACTGATTATTGTACGATTTGTCAGTTACAAATTTGCCGATTGGCTTGAGCATATTTGAATTGTCACCGTAAGGGTTGATCTTACAATTTGTGTCACACAGAATCACATTGTTGAACAACTTCTGATAAGTAATGTGATCAATCACGTTACATGACGCGCCAGTATCTGCCATAGCTTTGAGAATTACATCACCAATTTTCACAGAGTACACAGGTGGATAGTCTACAATGTTTGAAGTTGAATTCTTGACAGAGAATTGACTTGACAGTTTGTTCACAGTTTCATTTGACACATTGTTCACAGTTTCATTTGACACATGCAGTGTTCATCACAAATTCAAGAGCATTTGATTGATATGACACATTTGATTGAGCATTTGATACATTTGACTGAGCATTTGATACATTTGATTGAGCATTTGATACATTTGATTGAGCATTTGATACATTTAATAATAATAATAATAATAATAGACATTTATATAGCACCAGTTCCAGTAAACTGCTCAGTGCTTGTGTAGTATAGATTTATTTGTAGAAACTCTTGAACAGGTGAGTCTTCAGATTTCTCTTGAAGCAGTCAAGTGTTGTTGTAACCTTGACAATATCTGGGAGTTTGTTCCAGAGCTTTGGGGCAGCATGCGAAAAGGCTCTGTCCTCAAATTTGTTTTTATTGCAGGAGGTTGGTTCATTTAAGAGCACTTTGTCATTGCTTCTTAGATTACAGTTCTGTTTGGATTTTGGTTGGATCAGACTTTGAATATATAGAGGTGCTTGCCCATTGACTGCTTTCCATGTGGTTAGCATAAGTTTGAATTGGATTCTAGCTGGAATCGGTAGCCAATGTAGCTGCTTCCTAAATTGGCTGACACTATCATGCTTTTTCAGTTTCTCTATCAGACGAACTGCGGAGTTTTGGGCTACTTGTAGTTTATTCAGTAATCGACTAGATGCACCATACAGAAGACCATTTCCATAGTCTAGGTGAGGAGTGACAAGAGCATTAACTACCGTTTTGCAAACGTCTTTGTCTAATGATTTCCTGATTTTTGAAATATTTCTCAAGTTGAAATAGGCATTCCGGCACATTTTGTTGATTTGTTTTTCCATGGTCATGTTTTTGTCAAAGATTACAACTAGGTTCCTGACATGATCGGCTGCATTAATTTTGACATTGTCTACACCGATTGACGATAATTGGAGTTTATTGAGTTGATGTGAACTGCCAATGAGCAGTAGTTCGGTCTTTTCTCCGTTGTTACAAAGCTTATTTTCATGGAGAAAGTTCCTGATTTCAGCAATGCACTTTTCCATTTTGTCTGTAGCATTTTTCTGATCTAAAAAGGTTGGTTTAAAAGAGAGTATAAGTTGCTCATCATCAGCATATTTTTGGTCTTTGACTTGGTTTTTTGCAGCCACTTCACTCATTGGAGCAATATATGAATTGAATAAGATTGGTCCCAGTTTTGAACCTTGTGGAACTCCAAATTTAAGAGGCAACTTGGTTGATATTTTGTCATTAATTATGACAGATTGTGATCTTTCAGAAATGTAGGACTTGAACCAGTCTAGTGCAGAATCATGAACACCATATCTGCCTTTCAGACGTTTCAGTAGAATATTGTGATCAATCGTGTCAAAAGCAGCTGAAAGATCTAACAGTACAAGCATTGTTACGTCACCTTTGCTCATATTCAACATAATATCATCATGGATCTTCGTCAGGAGGGTTTCCGTGCTGTGGAATTTTCTGTATGCAGACTGTTTGTCATCATCAAGTTTGTTTTTAGTAAGATGTTCAGTGTATTGTTTAATAACAGCACTTTCAATTAGTTTGCTGAGGAAAGACAAGTTTGAAACTGGTCGATAATTCTTTTTGATTAAAGCCAAACCAGATTTTTTCAAGAGAGGTTTGACTAATGCATGTTTCAGGTCAATAGGCATTTCTCCTTCTGTCAGTGACTTATTCACAATATTGGCCATAATTGGTAGGAATTCATCAATGCATTCAAGCAAAAGCCACGTGGGAATAGGATCTAGTTGGCAGTGTTTAACTGGCATATCAGCGATCAGTTTCTTGATGTCACTTTGAGATAATTTTTCAAAGCATTGCAGCTTGTGAGAGGCAGGTCCATTATCATTAACAGTCTCATTTTGTGTGGAGTCCAACTTAGACCTAATTGTTTTAATTTTCTCATCAAAGAAGTTGTTAAAATCATTTGCCAGGTCATATTCATTTGTATGAGGTGGTAGAGGTAGTTCTGGTTTCCTGTTGAGAGTAGAGTTTAGTAACTTGAACAAAGTCTTTGGATTACCCATGGAATCTTTTATCTTGGTTTTCAGATCTTCTGATTTGAGCTGACTCAGCCACTGATTCAATGCATTTCTTTTTTCTTTGAAAGACTCCCAGTCTGTATCAAGTCTGGTTTTCCTCCATAGCCTTTCAGCCTTCCTCTTTGCTGTTTTTAGACTCTTGATATCAGCATTACTAAATGGAGAGGGTTTGCGTAATGTTATTTCTCTAGTTGTCACAGGGGCGTGTTTGTCAAGAATCTCTTTAGTAGAGTTATAGAGTGAAACAAGTTCATGGAGATCTTTCTGCTCGAGAATATCTTCAGTTAAGTGTTTTTTGATGTCTCTTTTGAAAACTTGGACATTGATTTTACTAGTTTTTCTGAAACTGATTTTCTTTGTGCGATTTTTTGCTTTCTTTATTGGAATATCAAATAGAATGCAATTATGGTCAGAGAGGAGGTCACTAACCAAGCAATTGTTCAGCGCCAAATTTTCTCGAGTAATCACAAGATCCAGCATGTTGCCATCTTTGTGAGTTGGTGCTGAGACATGTTGCACAAGATCAAACATTTCAAGGATGTTGTTAAATTGAATAACTTTGTGATCGTCTGGTTTATTCATATGAAAGTTGAAATCGCCGGTAATGAGAATTTCGTTGTTCAATGTTTGATAGAGTGCTAAAAATTTTGTAAATTCTTCAAAAAATTCTGCAAGACTGTATCTATTTTTGTTGGATGATTCAGGACGGTATACCAGCAGAGCAGTAACAATTTTTCCATCGAGTTGCATTTGGATTTCCATGTGTTCAAAGGTCTTAGTCTTCATTCGATCCCTTTTAATTGCTTGAATGCCTGATCTCACAATGCAACCTAGTCCACCTCCGGGTCTCCCAACTCGGGGCGAGCTCAGATAAAAATATTCACCATCTTGTTCCAACTCACCAATTTCAAATATGTCTTCATCTTTTAGCCACGTCTCTGTGAAGAGAAAGATGTCAAGATCATGCTCATAAATGTAGTCTTTAACTGTTTGTGTTTTCTGTCTGAAACTTTGAGCATTCCATACACAGCCTTTAAGAAAATTATTTGCTTTGAAATAGGTCTTGTTCGGATGAATTCTTCCATTTGCTGCCCAATCTGGAGAAGGCTCAGTTTGCGATAAAATTTCGAACCTATTTGAAAGTGTGATTGGGTTCCCTTTTACGCTTGTGTATTTTCTTGTTGGTGGAGTCGGAGCGAGCCTGTTATCAGACATTTTTAGTCCAGTTCTTAGTGCATCAGAATACAGCTTTCGATGCCTGTCCATTTTGGCAAATTGTGGCAGGAGGAGTCAGTTGCAATCAGTAGCCAGTTTGTGAATGACCAGAAAGAATTTGTTTAAGTCAGTAGCCAATTAGTTCGTGAATGACCAATTAGAGTGATAATTTGTATCAGTGGCCAGTCAGTTAGTGAATGACCAGGGAGAGTTGTTTCAATCAGTAGGCGATCAGTTTGTGAATGACCAGGGAGAGTTGGTTTCGATCAGTAGCCAATCAGTTTGTGAATGGCCAGAGAAAGTTAGTTTCAATCAGTAGCCAATCAGTTTGTGAGTGACCAGAAAAAGTTAGTTTCTATCAGTAGCCAATCAGTTTGTGAGTGACCAGGGAGGGTTAGTTTCAATCAGTAGCCAATCAGTTTGTGAATGACCAGAGAGAGTTAGTTTCAATCAGTAGCCAATCAGTTTGTGAATGACCAGGGAGAGTTAGTTTTAATCAGTAGCCAATCTGTTTGTGAATGACCAGGGAAAGTGAGTTTGTGCCAGTAGCTTATGCAGTAAATCTCTGATGTTCTAAGGTGAGACGAGTAAAGCTCTGAGGTCTGTCAGAGTCCGGAAGCGAGAGTAGCGAGTCTCTCAGGTCTGTGAGAGGCAACAGGTGAGAAGAGAAGGCTCTGAGGTCTGTCAGAGTCTGGAGGCAAGAGTAGTGAGTCTCTCAGGTCTGTGAGAGGCAAGAGGTGTGAGAGGAGGCTCTGAGGTCTGTCAGAGTCTGGAGGCAAGAGTAGTGAGTCTCTCAGGTCTGTGAGAGGCAAGAGGTGAGAGGAGTGAGGCTCTGAGGTCTGTCAGAGTCCAAAGGCAAGAGTAGTGAGTCTCTCAGGTCTGTGAGAGGCAAGAGGTGAGAAGAAAAGGCTCTGAGGTCTGTCAGAGTCCAGAGGCAAGAGTAGTGAGTCTCTCAGGTCTGTGAGAGGCAGGAGGTGAGAAGAGTAAGGCTCTGAGGTCTGTCAGAGTCTAGAGGCAAGAGTAGTGGGTCTCTCAGGTCTGTGAGAGACAAGATCAAGTCTATTAAACTGAAAGATTTCACAGGTCAATGAGAATTATGAAGTTTGTCGGTTGCTGATGGTTTGCTGCAAAGCAAAAATAAAGTTAAATTTTGTAAAAAGTTGAAAATTTGTGAAGTTAAAATGAGGTATTGAATTTGTTGAAATTGTTCAAAAACGTCGTCCAGGTATGCCGTTAATACAAATAGATTGTTGATCAATTAATTGGGTCAGCTGTTCAAAGAAACATGGAAGGACTGTGTTGAGTTCGTGGATGTGTATTGGCAGTGTAATAAGCTCTCCCTAACTGAAATTCAAAAACTAATGCTGTCTGGTGTTTAGGTAAGTGTCTTGAGTAGTAAATCAGTGCTGAAGATAGAAAATATGACAATTAAAAAGCTTCACAGGTGCAAAAACGAAGGTAAAATGAGCGAAAATCGAGGTCAAAACAATGTGGATATTTGATTGAGCATTTGATACATTTGATTGAGCATTTGATACATTTGATTGAGCATTTGATACAATTGATACATTTGATTGAGCATTTGATACAGCATTTGATTAAATTGATACATTTGATTGAATTGATACATTTGATTGAATTGATACATTTGATGGAGCATTTGCATTCACGTGAGCATGAGCATTAGCATTTGACACATTGTTCGTAGTGTTCAAGGTGAAGGAATCACAAGCATTTGAAGCATTGTCAAAATAAATGGAAAACACATATTCGTCGGACTCGTCGCTCGAGTCGGGTGCTTGTTCGACAGTGTTAATGGATTTTCCGTGTGATTTTCCATGCGATTTTCCTTGCGATTTACGATTCTTCTGAAACGATCGATTCTTGGGTCGTGTCGTAGCGTTTGCTGAGCTTGTTGCGCTTGATTTGCAGAACGATGTGAAATGATGTTTCCTTTTACAGGAACTGCATGTTGCTCCATAGGCCGGACATTGTCGCTGTCCGCCTTGATGGGGGTACTGTCCACCACAATTGTAACAAGTTGAAGTTGTGCTCACGGTTGGCTTCTTCCGTTGAAAGTTGTTGTATTTGCGTAATTTGTTCACCGCTGCTGTGTTGTCTGATTTTACGGACATCTGAGCAAATTGTTTCTCGATTTGCTCGTTTTGAACGTTGACAAATTCGTTGTTCCTGGCTTCTGCAAGAACGTCGGCAAGTGTCAGCTGGGCACCCTGACGTGAAAGTCCTTTTTTGCGCACTTTGGTGTCACGCATGGTCTGAATTAAGTGAGACTTGATTTCAGCGTCGATGTTGGGGAATGCACAAGTAGCTGCTTTTTGCCGGAGGCGAATGTGATAAGCGTCGACAGTTTCATCTGCTTTTTGTCTAAGCGATCGAAAATTTGCTATTTCGAATTCAATGTTCACTTGGGGTCGAAAAAATTCTTGCAGCGCTTGTTTAGCATCTGCGTAAGTTGCACCTTGGTTGGGCAGGGACAGAAAATCTTCATAGCTGGTGGGGCCTATGAAATGTAGGAGGTTGGCTCGTTTACGTAAATCGTTAGTTACATTGATGGCAACCAAATAATTTTCCAGGCGCTTTACCCAATTGTCCCAGTGTGCCCCAGGGTTTTTCCGATCTGGCCCAACTAAATCATCAAACATCACAACTGCCGGTACATTTGACGCCATCATCACAGCTGCCACAAACACAATTACGATCAAAAATAGTAGTTTGAACATACTACCGACTCAAATTTGACGTTTTGTTAAAAGTCAGACAGTCCACATGGTCCAGACGTTCCATTTTGTCTAGAAATGGTGCGGGCTTGATGCCACATGCATTTACAACTGATCTTTTGAGACGCTCATTCTCGAGGTTTAGTCATCCATTTAGACGAAAATTGTAGTCCAGTTTGTTCCATGGTTGTTGAACTGCAATCCTACCATATTGGCTCCCGATGGCAGGCTGTTTAAACAATAATTTTGGCCTTTATCCTCGTCGCCAATGAAAGATAGTCAACTCAGTTTATGTAGTTGAATGGGAAGCCCCGTATATTTATTAATAGATCGGACGTCATTACGTTGCAGCAATACGGATTCACTTTAGGTAAACGGAACGGTACATGAAATGGCAATACATTACAGTCCAAACCTAAAGGTTTGATTATATCACATACATATACTTAAGTCATCAAGAAAGACATTTTGGCTTTTTAGCGGACCTCTTATCTAAGAGGAGCCGCTTATGACATTGAAATTCTGCAAAACTTGTGGGTCAAGTTTCTGCTGCCCACTCTCTTCAAACTTAATGCCATTTACCATGTATCATGTGATGGGCCTTCACGTGAAGTGATCAACTTTTGGTACATGTTAATCCCATAATAAACTCTCTGGCAAGGGAAATCCATTCAACCCAATGCTGTAGCAATGAATGACGTCATATGAACCCCCCCCCCTGATCTCCAAGGGGGTTCCCCAAACAAGGCATCACTCTGAGCAACGTGTACAGTCAACCGTGACCTGTGTAATTAGGGTCCAATAACTTCATATTTGTGTGTTGTGCCTTTCTTATTTGTGAATTTTATGCTCTAGAAACCTTGTCATTCTTAGTATTTAGCAAAATAAAGTGAATTTGCTACCAAAATCATAATATGAAGGTCGTAACATTTTGGCTAACTTTACCTTTCAGAAGTGCTACAGCAATGCCCTTAAGATTTTACTTAAATGCAACCAGGGAAACCAACTATTTTACAATCTGCGAAGTGACATTGCATACTTCAGTTATTGTTCATGCTGGCATTATAATGATTAAATTCATGATCATAGTTTGGTTATACTGTACTGTGTTAAACTTTTAAGCCACCCCCACTTTTTTATGTTTTGAGTCCTGATGATGCCATTTCATAAGTACGTCTATAGTCTAAAGGAATGATTTTTAATGGTATTCGAACAATTTAATGGCTCATTCTCACTTCGCGCCACGAGGTCCGCTTTAAAGTGCCTTGTGCACGTTATGTTTATTTTTACAGCCATGGCCTCTAGTTTTCACTCGGCTGCCATGCTACACCGCGGTGTTTTCATTGTGAGCAATCATAACAAAGCAAATACTTGCTCAATCTTCACCAAACTGTCATGAATTATAGTCTGAACACAGTAGCAGGTGTCGTGATAAAAATTGTTGAATGAAGGAATGTTACAGATGTAATGACTGTATGGCAAAAAACTAAATTAGTGGAAATTTAAGCATATAATCAGTTCTGATGCTGTATGTCACAGTACTTTATAGTCACCGAATGTATTAGGTGCACATCAAATTAATCATTCATGATGAAATTACAAAAAGATACATGGTTTGACTGTCTGTTCGTCAGATTTTACAGAAACGATTTTGGCTTTAAATATAGCCAAAATCTAAGTAGGTGTAAAAAGATAGAACACCACGCCATCTGAACAGTAAATTGTGTTAAATGCTTACCAAAGATTTGGAATTTAATAAAACAAATGAAATTTTTATCAGAAGAAAAAATGTTTACTACTGTATTCTTGCTTAGAAATTAACAATTATCATAATCAAAAACACTTCAAGCAAAACCGATGAGAAAATGTTGAATCTGAAGATTTAATTGTTATTTTGTCATGAATGCTTAATTTGTTGTGTGCCAAACACGTCCAGACACTTTGGTGACTATCACTATCATGCTATTGACATTTTACATCAGAACTGATCATATGCGTAAATATTGTAAAAAATCTAACATTTTGCTCTAGAGTTGTTGTATAACATTATTTCACTCAACCAAATTTTATCAGAACAACTGTTACAGTGTACAGACTATAATTCCTGATAATTTGGCGAAGATTGAGCAAGTATCTGCTTTGCTAAGATTGGTCACAATGACAGCACCATGGTGAAGCAAAGCAGCTGCATGAGTGAAAACTAACGGCCATGGCTGTAGTTTTTGGCGCCTTGCATAGGCTGCCACTCTACCCCCGGCATCATCATTCCTGGGAATGAAAGGCAATGATATATTTTATCCACTTTACTGATCCATCTCTTTCTCCCATGATGTAAACAGACCTATGCTTCACATGTATAGTTTTAGCCGTAATACTTAATACTCACCCAGGCTGGCAATGTTGATCCCATAAATTTAGATAACTGCTTATAGTTTATAAATGAGTAATACAAGTCATATTTGACAGATACACTCAAAGCAGATTTTATCAATTAATGCTTTTTGTCAGTGCATCATCATGATCAAATATTGACTGATAGCTTCAGATAAACTCATCTAAAACTACATCAAACTTTGAATTGGTGACTGCCCTGAACTGGCAGATATGGAATTGCATTTTCACTTGAGTATTAACGCATTTATTCAATATTCATTGCAATAGATTTGATAGGTTATCATGAAAGAGCAATATTTGATTTGCTGTTCAAAGTGGTTTTCCTTTGGGGTCATAATATAGTTGATTTGCAAAGGTAATTATTTACTGCTACTTACTTAAATTTTGTTGATACCTGACGAAAATGACGTTTCAAAAGTGAGTTACAGATAGATGTTGCAGACTTTTGTTACTTAACCCTAAATCAACAACAGGCCTGGTTTGTCCAAAGCAACAATGCTGTCTCCTTTCTATGCGTTTGTTTTTGAAAAATTCATGCAAAGGGAAGGAGTTTATTAGAAATTAACTTTACACAAAGAGCTCAATGTATTGTGCATAGCTACGATGGCATGATCTCAAAATGCATTTCATCATGACAAATATCCAAAATGTTTGTTGTGCTATGACAAAAATTCAATTGCTGCCCTTATCGCAGTATTGATGATGAATGTTCCATTTTTCCTAGTTTTCCTTTTATTTTGTTTCCATGGCTTTTAGTTCACGATGGCCAGAGCTTTTTGTATTGTATAGAGTAGACAACTATTAATCCAATGGCATTTCTCGAAATAAGTGAAACTGCACCATGTTTGGAGATTCATGCATTCATTGTATGTCCGTATTATTAATAATATTATTAGTGGTAAAAAGTAACTCTTAAAGTTTTTAGCCTCTTTAGCATACTGAAAATCCTTCCTCTTCTTCAATTTTTAGCCTGGCTTGCCAGGCTAATTCAGGAGTAATGGTCTGAAAATATTGTCTGTCAACTCTACTGTTCAATAACTATAGGTTCAATATATCTGTTTTTGTGTTTTATTGGTTTGTTAGTGTAGCTAGATGTATGGAAATTACTTTTTTTTTTCAATTTCAAAAATTTTTTTTTTCCAAAAATTTTTTTTTCCAAGATTTGAAAAAAAAAAATAATAATTTTTTTTTCTTAAAAAGAGGAAATCGGGAAACTTCTGTTTTTCAAATTTAAACATTTTTTGTTCCAAGATTTACAATTTTTTTTCCTAAATTTAAAAAAAAAGAAAAAAATTGTTTTCCTAGATAAAAAAAAACATTTTTTTTTGTTCCAAATTTTTTTCAATTTCGCCAATTTTTTCGAAGGAGGAAATTGGGCGACTTCAAGATTTAAAAAAATCGTACACATTCTTTTCGTGGTTATTTGGATATCATTTTGTACATGGAACAACTACAATAACAAAACTTCACTTGCCGCAATTCAGAACCACCTTTCTCTGCCATTTCCAAATCATAAAGTATACTTAACTATTTCACCAGCATTGCTACATATTTTGCCGTCATCACTGCCACTTGAGCCAGGCTTTGAATCCGCAGATTCTTGTAATCAAATTATAGACAAGAGGCCCACAGACATTCTCTACTGGATTTGGGGAAGACTCAATTCGAATTGTTGTGCGTGTCGTACCATTGAAACATCGTTAACAAATTCGAGCTAGAATTCTCTCGCAATCATTATATGTGGTATTACTCCAATCAATTCTTTGATCAATTGTAGCAAAGGAAATGAGATTGATGGAGTAAATTCAGCGTTGCAGGTCCACACATGCCTTGAAGCAGATCAACAGTCAGATCTCTAAATTTTTCGCCAGTGATCAGGGACATATCCATGTAATAAAATTGTTTATAGTTTTCATCAGCTGTTGTGTCTAGCTCCCATTTTTCCATTTTATTGTCCTCCCAGAAGAACATTTACACAGTAATTACAGAAAAGGAATTCAATCACTCCTGCTACTAAAGAGGGCAGGATTCTGCAAGAGACAAGGACAAACCACTGATTTGATGGTTATATCAGATGTTAATTAATTTCAGATGGAAGAGATCGTTCCCCAATCACGATTGTCTACTGCCCCAGGCAAGCGGAAAGTTGGGATAGTTTTACCAGGCAATGCCTTGAATTTTTGGAGGTATTCCAGCCTGAAACGAGGTTGATAGCAAAATATTACTACTTTTACTATCCTGCCAACATTTTATCATTTTATCATTGCATCTTGATAATTATGACATTGATACACAGAGAAAAGGTCATCCGATTATGGTGTCAAAAGGAATTACATGCATGCACTAACAGCTGGTCGATTAGATGGGTCATTCCACAATAACTGAGTCTTTTGTGTCACTCAAGCTGTTTACGGTAAAATCATAATATTAGGATTTTTTTACTAATCATATGCCTTTCCCCTCCTTTAAAGAAGTTATTTTCATTGTCAAATGGAAATTATCAGCTACTGCTTATATTGTGCACCCTTCACAATATCCAAAATATAGCCATAAAGTGATGTCACAGAAAATTCTTCTGTCAATTATCATACGTTTTTAACCATGTCAAATCAATGTAAATATTTGTGGTTGGTGAAATTTTCTGGACATTCTCCATATACTTTATCTCAAGACCAACTGAACTTTTCCTCTCCTGTGTATTCTGTGAAAAACAAAATGACCAAGCCACCAGAAAAAATGTCACTGGTGTTACTCATTAAATAAAGCATGGCTGTAAGAGGAATGCTCCCTTCTATCTTTGGTCTAATGCACCAGGGGGCTTCTTCTGATGGACATGCATCCATGATAACTGCAATTTGTGGCATTTATATGTTTTTAGCAAGGAGGGTGGCTTTACGGTGAGTTGAAATTAAGAGTATTATTTTTCGGTGTCACTAGTGCTACCCTCAAAAATGGTCTATAATTGTGGAATTTTCAATAACTGCCTAAGTCATAGGATATGTCCTGTTTACAGGGATCAATCTTTGGCAACACCTGTTCAAATCATTGCATCACTGTGGGAGCAATTGGTATTTCAGATCAAATTGTCACTGGTGTTACCGTCACTGGTGTTACTCAAAAATGGTTAACACAGGTGTCCAATGGCAACACCAGTAATGAATGGTGACAGAAAATCTAATTAAATTCTTATTTCAATATGATATATTTCAACAATTATTAATTTGGTCACTGGTTTTACTTTCAGTCAATTGTGCTTTTTAACTTTTACTGTAACACCAGTGACAGTTTTGTCTCAGTTATTGTTGAATGACCCATATGTGAAATATGAAGGGACAATTTCATTGTGAAAAAAATAACCTTTATGACTCATGAAAATTGATTCATCATCATCTTACTTTTCAGTCACTATTGACAAACGGTTCAAGTAGTTTCCTCAAATCATAAACTTTTCTATTGAAATTTTTGGCATGGTAATGACACATCATCAGCATTATGTATCACAAAGTGCAATTTTCATGATGAAACTACATGTCCTATCATTCGTAACAACCCTTACAAGTATGTATACGCTCTGTTTAGTTGTTATCTTCTAGTGCCATGCTAGACCAGACAGTAAGAATTGGCCACCTTTTACATTAGTTTCGTGTTCTGTAGTGCTGCCTGCCTGAGCGACTACTTTTGAGGGATGAAATATTTGTCAGTTTCTATGCAATCAGATTTAATGTGATTGCCCTGAATTTAACAAATGCAGTCTGAAATGGAATTGGACAAGGTTCAAAATCCAGATTTAAATAATTAACTTCTCTCATTTGGTGAGCAGTCCCGGATGTCCTTGACTGTCTGTTTCATGCGATGCAGCCAATTCATATTGCTTGCTATTGCCTGAAATTAGAACAGATTCTAATTTTGATCCAGACTATTTTCCTCCTGAAGTATGACTCCTTAGGTCTCCTGAATTACGACTCCGACTCCTGACTCCGCTTATAAGCATTATTATACATATATATTATATAGTAAGGGATGGGGGGAGGGGTGGCCTAGTGGTAGAGTGCTGGGCTGCCAATCGCTGGGTCATGGGTTCGAATCCAGCTTTTGCTGGGTCACCTGGTCTTACGTTGGACGGCTGTTTCAATCCTTACCATCATTGCCATGTCCTCCCCCTGTCCTGATCAGCTTACCCAGTGCATAAATACAGGACAAAAAGCCCCAACATGACATGGATTTTGATACCATAGATTAGCCATGGATTTGTGAAAACATCAGACAACAAAAGTGCTTGAGATCAAATTGCAAATTCCAAATATTCAAGACGAGAATCTGTTTTAGCTTAATATATTCTTGAGCAGCAAAAATTCGAGGCAATAATTGCTATCATGAATTCATGATTTATAGGTTTGAAATGATTATATCAATTACATATTTATAACTTTTGTCTCCTCCAGGAGCAGAACCTCAGAGTGTATGCGATGAATTGGCGACTTTTCCCGTTACAGATAATTTTGATTCAATTTAGACTCCTTTGCCTGATGTTATTTGATGGAAGCATTCAATTCAGATATATCAAGGCAGTTCAGTTGGCATACCATCATAAGCAAATGTTGACTGATAACGTCAGGCTAACTTGTATAAAACTGCTTCAAAAATGTATTCACTCTCTTTATCTGAGAACCGTTTGTTAAAATGCGGAGGTTTAATTCAATATTATTAATTGGATTTGGGCGGACGATGTGCGTCTATAATAACTCAATTTGTTTCAATAATTATGGTTAGGCAAAAAGTCCAGCCCATCTAATAATATGTAGATGGCAATGCCATAGATTCGCGGAGCTCAAATTAACTGTTCTTATTTTGAAACCGTATTATAGTATACAAATATTGACTGATTTCGAGGGCATTAGTCAAATCTATTTCCCTCGAGGGTGTGTAAGTGAAAACTATTTCACGAGGCCGAAGGCCGAGGGAAATAGTTTTCCTTTCACACAGGAGAGTAGATAAGCAGACGCATAGCCTACATTGCACTATTATTACTACTTTTGATGAGTTTTTTTTGGTCTTTACTAATTAATGCCCTAATTTTATTTTTTTCCTGCACTATTGCAAATGTATGGAAAATTTTAAAAGAAAAATGTTGAGAAAAAACATTTAGGGAAAGAAAATTTTAGAAAAAACAAATTTGGGAAAAAAAAAATTTTGGAAAATAAAATTGGGACAAAAAAAATTGGGACAAAAAATAAAAATTCGGAAAAAAAAAATTTCGGGTAAAAAAGAAATTTCGGAAAAAAAAAAATTTCGGGAAAAAAATTTTCGGGGGAAAAAAAAAATTTGGAAAAAAAAAAAATTCTGAAAATTTTTTTTTTTCGGAAAACAAATTTTGGAGGGCAATAGTCCTGGTCAATATACTAAAATAATGACTGACATGTGACCAGCTCTCAGCCAATGACAGCTCTGCTTTCATGGTCGAGGTATAATAATGATAAACAAGAACACAATCAGTTGGGCCTAAATTAGGGCAAGTTGACCTAACTTCAGCCTACTTTGGTTTTTGATGGCTTGTCAGTGGCTGGCTATTCATGGGAATAACCTGTAGCTGTGGACCTAACCCCAGCCTCCACTCCTCTTCATGACCATATTTTGAAAAAACAGCCATGTACCTTATAGGGTAATGTTCTTTGAGTCGGACACCTAAAGGGTGTTACCTTGAGTCGGACACTTTTTGTTGGGCTGTATTGACCAATTGAGAGCTCCTATACCTATGTGTTTGGTACCAATCTTTAGTTTAAGACCTCTTTTATCTGTTCAAAAAGTTTCAGCATGATACAAACAAGTATAGTGGGTTTTTCATGACCCTGAAAATGGGGTAAATACCCCGTTTTTTCACTTTTCTGTTTGATCAAGAATTGAGTATTTTAGTAAAAATTTCTCCAGATTGAAGGGTTTTATTCAGGTCTACATGGTCTATGGTATTGATTTGACCTCAGATTGTCATCAAAATGGTTAGTATTGAGCTCAGTGTATTTTGTGCTCTAATATGGCATCTATTAATGGATTGGAAGGATCTTAAACAAATGTACTTCAATGCCTTGTAACTGTCCGACTCAAGGTTACCCCTCTCTTTTTTTAAAGTCCCAAAAATAACCCAATGCACAGTGTTCCAATTATGCAAATTGTCAATTTTTTTTATGGATTTCCAGAAAACGTTCAATTTGATACCCTGGTTAATATAACCTATAACCCTTTAACCTGGCCAGATATCACTTTCTAAAATGGCTTGAATCCAACTGTCCGACTCAAAGAACATTACCCTAAGGCAGTGCAAATGTGCTCCAAAGACAAAAGTGAAACATGTACCTAACTTCAGCCGCGTAGTACCTAACTTCAGCCTAGGGTGTACCTAACTTCAGCCCCATACCTAACTTCAACCAATTGACCCTATTCTGTTATAAAAACAGCAGACTGTTTAATTTGGCTTAATTACTTACCTGTATATAAAACCCGATGGTCTGAAAAAAATCAATCCCCCAAAAATGTATTTCAAAAAAGCTTGGAAAGAAGTCATCGTTTTTGCGGAAAGAGGATAAAAATTTATTTTAAACTCCAATTCAGGCAACTGGTCTATTCCAGTATGCCAGATGTAAAAAAGCTTTAAAAATCAAATTTCTAGATAGATAGATATTCAGGGATGAATAAACAAACTTCTCATGTGAGATTTATTGGCTGGAGTTTGGGAAACCTGGGAACTGAAGTTAGGTCATATGGGGGCTGAAGTTAGGACCATGGGGGCTGAAGTTAGGTAAGATTGACATGTCTTATAAATCACCTAATTCATTGAATGATCATTAGAAAATATTGAAAAAAAACCTTAATTTATGGAAGATTACTAATTTTCCCTTGTGATGCAATTTTTTTTTGGTTGCTCCTGCTTGGGTGAATTGGTTACAGCCAACTGACAGATTTAACATTTTATCAAACTTTTTTTCGTTTCGCGTTGTATTCGCGTAGCAAAACAAGCAAAATGCGGTCCACCAAAAAAATATGTAAAATTCCTGATTCATATCTTATGATGGTCATAACTTTCTGATAATTTATTCTAAACACATTGACAATAACTTTAAACCCAAAAACTGACACCTTGGCAAAATGGAAATCTAATGAAAAGGAGTTTTCTGTAGGGGGGCTGAAGTTGGGTGAGAGGCTGAAGTTAGGTCAACTTGCCCTAATTGATGCTATAAAAGTACAGTAATAGCAATCAGCTTTTAAAATTCACACCTCAAATAAACTTCACACATCACTGCTCACAAGCAGGCTGCTGATAGTTCAGTCATTTTCCCTGGGTGTGGCACTGCAAGCATGATGCTACACCGGTGGTGACACCTGTTAGCAAAATAAGCTTTTTTCATGCAGACGACATAAATGAGCATAAAAATGAAATTTTCAAAACTGAATAGGATAGTTAAGAACCAAATGGAATTTTTCAGACACTACTGCAGTATTGCAAGAGAAATTCAGGGATGTTTACTTTTACCGAAACTAACTGTTTAATCAGGGACCAACTCCATGGCAGGTACAGGCAGTCCTTCATTCTCACTCCACTGACAGATTCAAAATTTGCTATGACCTGTTGTTAAGCTAAGTTCGCTGACGCGAATATAAACTCCATCAACCTGATCTTTTCTATTTTGGAGCTGTCTGCCTGTTTTTCTCAGATAAGTCCTGTTCACAGCTTTCATCATGATATTTATAACCATTCTGCAGATTCTAACTATTTAAGATAGGTCGTACTAGCAGCAACCACAAGCCACAGGCACTAGTGCTTCCAATTTCCACAAATCCCTCAACTCCTTTCATATCGTTTCTTTCAGTTCTGGGGCTGTTCAGCATCGGACAAACTCTAATATAGTTCTTGATTTATTCAATTTACATAGTGGATATATGGGTCTGTTTCTTCTTAAAATTTTACACTGTTGAAACATATTGAGTTCAGTGCAAAATTGTATTATTTCATGTACATGCCTAAGATGCGGAAAGATGATAGCAGAAAAACTTGCATGATTCTTACAACAATCAGATGGAGTTACACATATAGAATGGCATATAGATTCACATAATTGTCCTTGTATGAAGAAAATATGTGGTTCTGCTATCTCCAAGCACATTTACATGACAAATATCCAATGTTTTATGTGGTCTTTTTACTGCCATGACAAAAACCAACAACTGTCCTTATCGCATTATTGATAATTCATGTTTCTGGTATCCTTTTATTTCATTTGTATCAATTTTGTATTACTGTTTCCTGTTTTACTGCAAGTACTAGGGATTTTAGAAGATGACACATTACGATAAACCAGATAACAGTAACAATAAAGCATCTGAGAATCATAATGCTTTGTTGTTTCAGAGCCAAAAATGGGTTATGCAAAAAGGGAGAGGCATTTAAATGTGAAAATGCTCTTAGTGACCTGTTATGAAGTGTCGCCATCATGCTTTTAACATGGGAACTGTAATATGCTGTTTCATTAGTCATGATCAAGAAAAGGCCATTTGATTTGATTTATGATGAGAATCAGATGAATAATCCTTTCATTTGTCAGTCACCAACCAGCCGTATTAGTCTCCTGAAATCAAATTACCATTGGGCCCTATTGTAAATAAGTATTTATACTTAGGCCTACAGGTGATTCATCAGTACGCGATTTCTAAGGTTTTGGCCACTAAAAACATAGCATTTTTGCTAAATCTGATAGGTTGAGGTACAACAGAACGTCACACATCTGAAATACCAAACGTTGTAAGTGCATGTTATGCATTGATTTCTCAATGTCAAGTGTGAACAACCAGAATCGCATGCTAATGAAATCACTTGTAGGGGAGACTGGGGTAAGTTATGCCATTTTTTGCTTCAGGGTGATTTTCCAAAAAACCAAAGCTGAATCCATATAACTTAAAATCAGATATCAAAATAAAATACCTTGGCCAGATTCGAGCCAAACTTCAGAGCAATCTGACCATCGGGAAGATCATGGTAGGCATTTGAAAAAAGTAGGTCAAGTGGCTCAACTTGCCCCGGTTCCGCTTAGTTCATTCCAAAAAAACCTAGTAGTTCACCTGTTTCTTTACATAGATCATTTGTATCATGTGTTTAGCAATTAGCATGTGGCCAATATGTTACATTAAACTTATCAAACATTTATCAGCCATTTACGCAAAAATTCAAAATGCTGTGAGTTATTTTACAACATGTTTAGGCTTTGCGTAAAATTCAGACCAAAATAGATCCTTAAAAATTAAATCACATGCTACACCATAGGCACAACTCACCCCAATGTAAATGGCACAATTTACCCCGAATTGATTTTCTGGAGAAAACTGGTTTTCAAAAATAAGCAACATGAAAGATGAAAATTTAATATAACAACACAAAAGTCTAGATATGCCTCCTGACTCAATCCTACCGGAGGGACTTCATCCTATTACAAACCCCAAATGACCAACAAACAAGATTGTCGCTCCTCGTCACTTCAGGTTTTCAACAACAAAATTGAATCTATGAGTGTATCTTTTCATATACACACAGTCAAACCTGTGTTAAGCAGCCAGTCAAGGGAATGGGCAAAAGTGGCTGCTTATAGCACTATATTTGGCAATTTATTTCTTGGTGCATATTGATGTTGACCAAATGGGTGGCATTGGCTTCTTTAATTTCACCCCAACAGTGGGCGGCACAACTTACCCTGGTCTCCCCTAATAGGTTTTACCTTTGTGAAATAAAGTTTATCTATCTATCTACCATTGAAAGTAGGCCAGATGGTATGATCATGTCACATCAGAATTCTGAACACAGAATTCGCTTTTGATAACGAAATTGTCCTTTCCTGGTGGTTTTCTTAATACAAACAGTGTTGATTCAATTTAGATTACACAAGTCTCTAATGCTTGAGGTAAATTGTATGGAAGCATTTATTCAAATTAATCAAAGCAATTCAGTTGGAATGTCATTAGCAAATATTGACTGATGACTTCAGATGGAACTTTTCCAGAGATTAGCAGTTATATCAAACCTGCTTTCTTCTTGTAAGAACTTTGAAATTATATATTTTAACACTTTTATTAGATGCATAGAAAGGCAGACAGCTTCAATTTTTCAAATGATGGGTAAGTAAATGTGGCAATATTGATGATAATTTCTAGAACTTATAGACCTATTATTTCCCTATTGTCTTTCTTTCTTCTAACTCTTTCAGTAGCTGCAATTGCACTTACCTGCATATGCACATTGTTAGATATGGCATTTTCAAGCTTCTTGGCATATTCAATGATTGCTCAACAGGCGTAATTCCCTGGCTTACATATAATTTGTTTCGCAAACATGTCAGGTTACATACGAAAGAACACTCCATCTCATCAATGCAGATGCAGAAATATGATGCTGGAAAAACTTCTATCATTCTTTTAGCATACAGCTAGAGTTACACACAAAACATACAAAGTATGGTACATGTTTTTCAGATGTCCTTGTACCAAGCGTAATCCATTATCTCCAGCCATTTTGATATGACGCACTTCTGATATTGTTTGCAGATGTTCTTTTCCTGATTGACAACCATAGCTCTCTCAACGCAATAATGACAATTGATTAGTCTGGAATGTTTTCTTTTAAATATTTGATTTCATTTGCTCTCGATAAATTTTCTACTGCCAATTCTGTATGACATTGTACCACGCGCTTGAATATCACTAGTACCGTATAGACAAGACCTTCTACATCTCACTTATTTTGATAATGTTCTGGCATGCAAAGTATTTTCTCTTTTATAGTAATTGCTTATTTTGAAAAAATACAAAACTAATGAGAGCCTATTCCAAAGTCACACTTAGCAGCTGGACATGAGATAAAAATATGTAAGAATCTGCAACTTCTTGAACTAACAACACCCAACAATAACTCTGAATTTTGAGAAACTGTTTTTCATAGTCAACTGTTAAATCTGATAGAATCTGTGACAAATATATCAGAACCCATATGTCAAGGGCTTTTCTTGGACTTGTCATACGCTAGTATATGGATGGATTAAGACGATCTGCAAGCCCTGATATATATCTATAAATGACTGGTACTTCCGCTCATGCCATGTACTAAGACTTTTCTGTGAGACAGATTACGTTTGACAGAAAATTGTTTTCAAACCCTGGCCCAAAGCTACATAGGCGTACGGGACGCGCGATTTTTGGGGGGGCGAGCGCCATTTGCCCGAATTTCAAGAGCCAGATTTAATGCCATTTTAAATGAAATTGCCTCGAAATCAATAATTTTAATCTTTTTTTTTTAATCATCTGCCCAAATTTGTTAGCCTTTTTGCCCGAATCTTACTGTTTCCCAAACTTTTGGGGGGGGCGACCGCCCCCCCTGCCCCCCCCCCTCCCATACGCCTATGCAAAGCTACCACAGAGCAAGGAAGGCCCAACATACAACTTACATTTGTATTGTGTACATTGCAAACTTCAACATAAGGACAAAGAAGTTTTACAAGCGAAACATCAAGACTGAATTTTCTTTAACTTTGTCCTGCTACCTCTTTTGAACTTTGAATAGCCTTTCAGGCTTTGACCTCAAAGATGACCTGTCTGGCTCCACTAATGTGCTCCAATTAGGAACATTCCACAGCCTAGTCTAACAACACTGACACGGCTTGCTCATGACAGGAGTTTACAACATAGCCTTCTTTTTGATCAGTGAGAATGCTTGTTAGAGCCAGAAAATAGGTCTTACTATCTCAGACACATCAACCATATTTTAAAATGTTAATTTTTCACTAATACCAATACATAAATTTGATTGTCATTCAGTGCACTTTTGGTAGCAGGTCATTAACATGTCTAGACTGTCTAGTAACCCCTGGTTTTCGCCTTATTAGAATCATTATAGTGACACTCGCTGTGATATTGACATAAAATCAGATCAGATCCCGGCATCTTTATCTGAAGGGAGCTCCGATTGGTCAGTCCAGCAGAAAAACCAATTCATACATTGATGAATATTTCCATTCTTGTGAAAAGGTGCAGTCTGTAACATATTTTGAATTGCCAATTTCGTTTTTTCCGTGGTGTGAACATACAGAAGAGAAAGAAGCCAGAGTTCTAATCGGATAACCTGCAACAGATTTTGTCTACAGACTTTCCACTTTAAGACCCGGTTAATTAGATGTTGGGGCATGAGAGACTTCCTAAGAAGCAGATGCATTGTAAGAAGCAGAGGGAGCTAAATGAGTAATAGATGGTGCTGAGAAAATATTTATTGTGGAAACTAAGGAGGTAATGGACAAATATATCTTTGGCCTGAAATGTTTTTCCAAGGCAGGGAAACTTACAATTTATTGTTCCATACACTTGCAATATTATGCTATTCAACGTTGTTGTTTTTTTCTATATTATATTCCCATAAAGATGATTTTTACATTCAGATCATTTCATTAGACTTTTCCAATATGTGAAAATGGCATATCTTTTTTTTTTTTGGATACTTGCACGTAACATTATGCATAGCATGGGTTTTTCTATATCCCATTTAGATGGATTTTGCATGTAGATGGAAGAACATCACATATCTGAGTATCATTATGCAATGCTGAAACACCTAAGAGGCTGCAGCTCATTCTATTCAGATTGCCATTTCAATTCTTCAAACGTTCTTATTTGAAACTTTTAAGCTTGCATATAAAAATAATTTGAGCTTTGAATTGTGCGAGAAGTGGATCTAATGATATACAGAAAAGTCATATATGCGAGATGGCTGGTGCAGCCGTGATTTGTTTTGTTACAATTTATCAGGTTTAATTTTATATATGAAAAATCTTTATAGTAAAGAATTAGTTCTCAACCTGTCAAATCTTTTTTACATGATATATTTTAGCTGCTGATGGCCAAACATGATTACATTTGAAAATGCAACTTTCCTGTTCCTTCAAGAATCAACAATAATGCTGCAATGACAGGGAGACATGCTCTTTCAGATTTCCATGCAGGATGAAAGCTTTTAATGTCACTCCCTTGGCTTAAAATTGATTTATGAAGTCTGCCGATGGACAGAATGGCTGATGGTTGATGAGTCAGTTACAATATATGTCATTTTTGTTTTGTTCTTGTTATACAGTAAGTGGGGCCATTAACTGGAAATCAGATACAATGGATTCATGGAATTTAGTGTAGTATTTCAATATTGGTTGGATGTGTCTGTATTTATGCATTGACTGCACTTCATTGGACAGACAAGAACCTTGTAATGAGGTGAGAGGCAATTTGGTAGAGGACGAACATCTTTCTAACATGCCATTGGGTTGCCGAGATAAAAGAATCTAACCCAAGTCCCGGAGCGTAACAGCCCAGTTTGCTGCCAGGTTGAATGATTTCTGTAAATGCAGTCACTGTTGGGAATTTGAATTGGTAAAACACGAAGATAATCTTTTTACTTTGTCCTGTGGGCAACCATGGCAGTCCCTTTTAGGTAGCCTTTGACCCAAAAGATGTCTGGCTTCAGTAATGGTCTCTATTTTGGAATGCTTCTAAGAGTTGCCTTATCGAACTAATTAGGTTTGCACAAGGAAGAATTTTACTGCATAAGATTATTCTGTAGTTTCCCAACTTTGAAGATTATAACATGTCATGCATTATATCATTCAACTACATCTTCAAATTGCAATGATTCCACAAGTAGTGTTAAGTACCCTATAGTATAGATAACTTGATTGGTTGTTCACTGTACCAGTGTGCCACTGGTTACAGGTAATTAAAATGTAACCCATTTTGTCCAATGGCAAAATTACTATGGTGAGGTCTAATCCCATTTCAAAAGTACAATGGTTATAGGTCTAATCCCATATCAAAAGTACTGTAGTGAGGTCTAATCCCATATCAAAAGTACCATGGTGAGGTCTAATCACATTTAGATTTGTAAGACCATAATATCCCTATACGAGGCCAAACATATCCAAAATAAAGGTGTTATTTGCATTAAGGTTTTTCTATCATATTTGAAGTTACATATCACCTCTGGAAGCAGACATATTCACAGTGTACCACACTGCCAGATGCTAAATGTAACAAGGCCACTATTGGCCAGCCTTACAGCAAAAGTGAAGAGCGTAAACTCAGAAATGACTGAGCATGTCATGCTCTACCTAATTGGAGCAGATCGAGGGTTATATAATTTTTGCTAAAGTTTTGACCCATACGTGAAATGGCGCTGCCATCCAGATTTAGCTATGCCCAGCAGACTTAGTATATAACGTCTAGTATGTGATGCTATCATACTTTTTACGATTTGATACATTTTGAAGTCACAACACTCATTTTGCCAAGACCGTTTTGCTATTCTATTGGAAAACATCAAAGGGACTGAAAAATTTTGCTACAAAGACTGCGAAGTGTAGAGCTAACTCTGAAACATCAAAACAGCTCTGTACCTTTGTAGCATAATACCAGGATATATCCAGCTCGTAACACTAATCTTTCAGTTATGACTTTTTATGACAGCATTTCAAACTTTCAAGTTTATGAAACAAAATTATTTTTAGCTTGACTTTATCTGGTGGTGTGTTGTTTATAAAAAAAGTTGCTGCATTTATTTGTCATTAGAAATCGGTTGGGACAGATGATATTTATTCCTTTTCAAAGAAGGCTTTGACTGCTTCAAAATTCGAAAAAGTGCACTTGCAACATGGAGTTGACAGAATCCATCGCAGTTTCCTCATTTGGCAATCCCTTTGACAAAACAAAATCATTTCCAAACTGAAAATTTGACAGGAATTTCTGTGTTGTGTCTTTGCAGGTTATTTCGGAACAACAACGAGCTAATATCGCTTTTCAAGGACTTCAAAGATATCACTTCG
Source organism: Platynereis dumerilii (assembly GCA_026936325.1). Taxonomy (NCBI): domain Eukaryota; kingdom Metazoa; phylum Annelida; class Polychaeta; order Phyllodocida; family Nereididae; genus Platynereis; species Platynereis dumerilii. The sequence continues at coordinate 24,820,898 of JAPTHN010000007.1, forward strand.
GTGGATGATATAACGAGAGAGAACGAGGCCTTAGAACACCATGCCCTCCTTGTCATGTCAGTTATTGACGAAGCTATCTGTCACATTGATGAAGTCGACAGAGTCATTGAACTGTGCACTCGTGTCGGAGCCACTCACAGCCGGTTCACGGGGTTCACTTCCGACCTTTTTTTGGGTAAGTCGTGAATAAGGGCATATATAGAACGATGTCGGCAAGGTGAAAGAGAATATTTTGTGGCTACTTAAAAGTTTGCCTTCGCTGTTTTTATTTCATTTATTTCTCTATCCGAGTTGTGCACATACAGTGTTATTCCTTTTTGGTGGAAAGTTGCTTTTAGCGCTTAATTTTTTTTACATCAGACACAGTGTACATTCAAAGGCATTCTTATACATGTTCATCTGTATATAATTCATAAACACCTCCTATATTGCTGAGACATGAGACACACAATCACTAAATTCACAGTAGAAAAAAAAACACAAACTATTCAGGTGCATTTCTCATGTTTGTTTTCATATTTTGCACAAACTAATATTTTCTTCTCGTACAGTTTTAACGAATGCATATTGCACATTTTGCACATATTATGATGCAGAATCCCTTCTTGTGCACTCATATTCCCTGTGAATCTCTCCACTCTTTCGTCTCCAGAACACAGGCTTTCAGAAATATTTCCTAAACTCATTCCTGTTATGAACCTTCCAAATACATTTTCAAATTTCTTCTCGTTTCATAACCTTGTCCTTTCCTTTTCACATCCTGGGAAGCTGGAACACACGCCTGAGGTTATTCTAATTATTCTGAAATCTATTCATGCCAGATGACGAAAACAACTCCAATTTTCGGTCTAGAAAAGCATGTCTCGAATGACTCTCGATTGCCTTTTTATCACACATAACTCTTTACGCTAGTTTTAGCCAAGCTTTTAGATTATGACTCCAACTGATTGTGATTAATTTCTATTCCATTTTGTTCTATCTACTCTATCTAGCTTTTGTAACATTTAAAAGTATACTAATATAATCTCAGTGACCTCAGAAAGAATAAATCATCATGCTGCAAATAACCCTTTTTGCTTTGGTAATTCAGTACAAATTGACAGAGTATCGGTACTAACTTTAATCTTAACATCATTAATTCACCAAGCTGGTGGGTGTTCCACAGTCTCACTATACCCTGCACGCTTACCCATGAACACGTTTGATATCTTGTTATTTTCAGAACATGGAGGATCCCTTCCTTCAATCTGTCAAAGCTGAACTGGGAGACAGACACACGGAGGCTATGCAGGATATCTACGTTCAGACGATTAAGTTAATCCTAAGTAACTTGGAATCTGGCATAAATCAAGCCCGCGAAAAGAAATGCTGTGCAAATACAATCCCTCCTCATTATGTCAAAGCTAAAACAACCAAAGCTCAATTAATGCGTCAGATATCCTTATCGAAACAAGAAGAATTCTTTGGAAAGGATTATGACAGAGATAAGGTACCAGAAATACTGAGGCAGGAAAGCATTGAGAGGGTCTACAAGGGAGAACCGAGGCAGTCAACCTCAGGTTTGCAAGACATGAACCCTCTTGATGTAATTTCGGACAAATCACCAATTGAAAATGCTGATGACAATTTCGAAGTTATTCAAGAATCTGAGCAAAATATAAAAGAAAATGCCCCACTCCTCCAAGACAATCAGGAAGAACCAGCAGAACCAGAGCCAATTTCAGAAATGATGAATAATGAGGAAATCAAAATTGAAGAGAAAATCAGATGTAATGACAAGCAACCACTCCTGAACTCTGTCGAGAACCATGATATTGCGGATATCGTGCTTAATGATAAGGCTCTTGAAAAAGATGTGGAAACATCCCAAGAAATGACCTCCAATCAAACTAAAAGTAGCAATGAACATGAGGCTACAACCAACCAAATTGCATCTGTGGATGCTGAAAATCAGAATGGGGAAGCCGGTGAAACTGAGCATTCCCAATTAACCAATGACACAAGTGCAAATTGATGTGACACATTCGTAATCATTTCCTGACACCGCAATCAGTAACAGAAACTTAAAGGTGCAGTGGTCATATCTGAATATATTAATTCCAACGGTTGCCTTCTTCAGCAATTGATGCAAACTGACACCGGTGGACTTCTCTGTTATGAACATCATCTATCACACAATACATGGACTCTTTGATCGACTACTCCGACTGAGTTCTATGATGGACTCTTCTGACTACCTTCTCAGATGGACTCATGCACATTTCTATCTCTTTCTCTGTCACTGTATCTCATCTGGTGATGGCTAATGCCTTGGAAATCACCTGAACATCCTTACCTCTTTTTCCCAATCTAGTAACATCATCTCACAACTTTGTAGTATAACACCACTAGAACAGGTATTACAGCCTAGGTACAAAGATATACAATTGTATTCACTAAAACTGGAAGTATACATGTCTAACATTGATATCCTCATATTCTCACACGAACAATCAAATAAATCAGCTGACTAAGTCTGCAACTTTATGGTGTACAACAAAAACATGAAAATTCTTTCCTCTAGTAATCTAGTACTCTTACATTTGTACATGAGTTTACTTCTCTGCACTAAGTACTTGAAGAAAACATTTTAAGTTTCTGAGAAAAAGATAACTAGAACTATTTGTGTGGATGTTTTTCAGTGTATAGTTTACTGTCGTTAGACTTGTTTGTAACCTAGTATTCTTGCCTGGCTATTTGTATTTTTGGAACTTTGAAAGATTTTGTTTCGTATTAAATATGGTTTGTCCAATGCGAAAGCGCAAGCATTGAGCGTCATTGTCTTTACTTTGCAATAATTTGTGTAGGAACTCTATTAGTACCAGTTTTCAGGATTAAACTTTCGTAAGTATATCTGATTGATATCTAAGTTGATATGTGTCATGACACATTTTTAAGATGATGATACATGTATGACAAGTCTTTACTGGATTTGTCGAATTGAGTCTGTTGCATTACAAGGTGTTGATATTGAAAAAAAAAACAATAAGCTTGGCCACTTCATGTATTTGTCATTTAAAACTATCAAGATATATTCCTTAATACTATGGTGCTGAATAAATACTCAATACGAAACTAGAATATTCAACTGCATGCACGGTTAGTCTTGGTATAATTTGATCAAAAAGTCTCTTTAAGCAATGCTGTCTTAAATGTCCCTTTCATTACTTACGTTTGGAGTTAATTAAATGAATAAAACTTGTTTCAGAACATGGAAGAACCATTCTTAGCATCCGTGAAGTTGATTTTAGGAGACCGATATTCCGACTCAATGGATGTCATCTATCAGCTTACCATCAAATTCATCTTGTCTAACTTGACCAAGGGGTTCAAGGCAGCTTCCTCATGATGTCACTTCATCCTTCCAACTGCATCAGCAACTACATCAGCAGAATATTCAGCATCAGTAAGATCAAGCATCATACATCATTAGGAGCATTATTGGTTTGGCTTCTTAAAAAGCTTTCTAGTTGATCAATGCTGTACTGAATGGTGATATCTGATGATTTTTCATCAATCCCAAAGAACACAATATTATGTATAATATATATGAAATGTGGAAATAAGAAATTCTTTCGACCTCTCTCACATTCGGTACACAGAATTTGGATATTCTCAAAGAAAATGCAAGTAGGAAAGTATTTTATTTAAATCTCACTTCTTTGTTTCACAATAAAATCAATAAATACAGACATCTTGGAGTGTTTTGCTGAAAATTTTGTTATTCGAAATAAAATACTCAATCTGCGATCTGTTTAATTTTTGTGTACAATTCATGGCATGTCTTAAATTACTTATTTAGTGAATGTTCTAGTCCATCAGGATAGCTGTTATATTGCAATTATTTAATATGCTGTATTTGTCATCTGTCTTCTATGTTATCACACTGAATGGATTCTTGCCATGATCATTTACAAAAGTGTGATGAATTATCATTATTTCATCTGACATCGAATGTTATAGATAAGTCATGATTTGAAATATTACTAATTAAAATCTAAAATCAATACACATTTTTGTGCCTTGATTATGAGTTGGCACTGACCTTACAAATGCAATTGAATGTATAAAGGTGGTATATCCTGTATTCTGTAACCAGTTTGAATTATTTATCTATTATAAATGTGTTGTTTTTGTTGAGTTTATATTTGTTTTATAGTTACATATTGTGTGTTATTCAAATAGCCATTTTCATTATTACATTAAACATTCATCAATTATGTCACTTTGTCAATTATATATTTCCAAAATAATTAGTGTCCTGCTATGTAGGCGGTCGTTAACATTTATTCTGAAGGAGCTACAATTCGCATTTTTGAATTGCTGATGTACTGTTCTTAATATAATTATAAGCATAAAAATATCATTTTAATTAAATGTATTGTATTGCAAATTTTATTCACCATTTATTGTTTTAATCATCTTATTATCAGTCCTGCCTTAAATCAAAACTTGATAATGACTATACTCAGCCAGGCTCATTCTTGTAGCTGTAATATTATAAAATCATAGGATATGGCGGATATCATTGCTTTTAAATTGTGCATGCATCGTAGCATACAGGTCGTGTTATGTTGATATGGCATTATTTTCACATTAAAATGTGTAAGAAGACGTTTTCTGGTTTTATTGAACTTTATTAGAGCTCTTTGCAGATTGGCGGTCCATTAGAAAAAATAATTTTCTTCTTTTCAATTTGCAAACTGGCTTGCCACGTCATTGACAGTTTCAGTTTGTTTTCTAATCGCCTTTTTAGATGAGTACCTTACCTCATTTGATTATTTTGTTTATAGACACCTCTGCTGCTAGATATGCACTGAATCAACTGATTAGACCAAAGCTGACATAAAGAAAAACCAGTGACATCACAAGACCAAAGTTGAATGTTAATTTTGAGTGTTTGGACCGCCAATCTGCAAGCAGCTAGGAAGTACAATTATATTATTTTCTATGCGAGATAGGCAAAGCACACAGATAAGTGGCAAAGCAAGGTTAAGCTGTATCCATATAGAAAAATGCCACGCATCAAATGATGATAAATATCATCACCCCTCCCTTTAATTTCCTTAAAGGATATCATCTTCCACGACAAAAAACGTTTGTGGCGGGTCGCCTCGTACTACCTCATTCTACCAATATTAAACTTAAAACCATCCTTTGCTGGTGATCTCCATTGCTGGCCTTCTCTTTACTTATAATCAGATCAAAGATGGTTCATCTGCCATGATCTCTATTTGTCTCACAATTTTCTTCCACCAGGGTGAGAGGTATCTCAGCACCTGAGTCATCAGTTCACTTCCAGGTGAAATTACAGATTATTTCACAAGATTACTTCACAAGTTGGCTCAAAGTGGTATCTAAATTTTTAATTATTTAAAACACTTCCAACAGGTATAATATTTTCAAAATAGATTGCAATACAACTGAAATTTGTAGTGTGAACATTTTATTGAGCTATTTCAAATTGAAAGGTCAGAAAATTTGATCAGGACTTTTTGAACACCTTCGTATCTATAAAGTTATAAGCTACGTACACGAGAAAATTAACAGAAAGATAATTATGGCCCTGCGGATCCTGTAGTGCGGTATTTTAACAGTAAAATTATTATCGACCACAATTGCAATTCAATAAATATTTCAGAAATATAACATAGGATATATTTTTGCTAATCTATGGGTTTTGATTTGATTTTTGTTGGAGGGAAGGGGAATACATATATTATTACGAAATCTGCTATCATATGGATGTTCCGTTGACGTGAAAGTAAGTTAGCTTTGCGGGTAAACGGTTTTCATAAATATTACACTCTGCTGTAAGATATAGTAGAACCTCCAATTTAGCGGGAAAATGTATGTGGCAAATACCACGACAGTTTATGTACAGCTTGAAATGAGACTTCACAAATGAAAAATACCGTGCAAGCACGTAAACCCCGCTGGCTCTATGTGAAACCATTGAGACCATTCGGATACTGTTACATGCATACAAAAGTAATAAATTCCAGTATTGTTTGCAAAGAAAAATGAGCATTAATAAACACTTGAAAAGGGCATTGGTTTCACATTGGTAAATGGCATCATATTTTGGCATTTTATCTTGATAATCTGTGAAATAGCATTTTTTTCCAAATTTGATGAACTTTCTTACCAGAACTATTAATTCATATGACCAGTCCTTACCATACTACGTTTACTACTACAGTAGATTAAAAATTCAAGATAAAAAGTTTGTAGATAATGCAGTTCTGGCTAATTGAAAAAGTTGCATCAATAATTTACGCCAAATGGAAGAGCCTTTCGGAATGCCTGCAGAGATAAATCAAGATGAGAGATACCCCTTAAAGGTATTCAATGCCACTTCATGGACCCCAGATATCATGTCTGGAAATAATCAAGGTTGTATCTTTCATGAAATCCCAAATATTAAAGTTACCCAGAATGATGGGTTAGGGTTGGCCCCAAAATGTCTCTAATTTTTACATCATATTGTACTGTGTGTTCATGTTAGTAACAGTGCAAAATTTCTTTGCCATATGATTATTTTTTCTTACTGAAATGACCCAACAAATGCACCAAATGACCCCTGGATTTATTTCGGGTACGCACGGAAAAAAATCTCCAGCCTTGATTGCTTTCTGCTTGTGACGTCATCGCAATTGTAAGAAATTGTTAACTTATAACAATATGTTTATAACAATGGACATTGTGACGTCATCTGTGATGGATGTTCTGGAGGTGGGAGGCACTATCAAGAAAAAGAAAAGGAAATAAGTAAATAATTTATGTAATCGGAGAAACATTTAGAAAATTAGTTTTAAATGTAAATGGTGACATGTTTATATTATAAGTCACAGAAAAGCACCCATATTTAGCACATGATTTGATCATTCCGGGTAACATTAACATTTGAAAAGCGACTTTCATATGACAAAAAAGCTATAAAAACTGTCTGTTTTGAAAATGTTTCTAAACTAAACTGTTCAAGATATGGAGCTGAAACTATTCAAATATCTGTTACACTACTAAAGGCTACTTTGAGAAATGTTTGAGACGAATCTAAGGGGGTCAAGCGGACAAATTTCCCAAAATTTATTGAACTAACATGGAATTATGCACATCTAATTGCTAGAAATGCCTGGAAACTTGTTATTCCCGTCTGTATGACAATATAAGATAACAGGCAAAGTTTGAATGAAATATGACCAACACAAAGTCAGTTATGATTGACGAAATCTCCAGCTACCCGTCATGTGGAGGACTGCAGTACCCCATAGGCTATTACATAGCCAGCTGGGAAAAAAAGAAAAACCGTCTTCAAGGCAAGAGGCAAGCCAAATTGCAGCCCCTCACTATCTTATATTTGAGACAGGGCCATACATTTTGCCTTGCAGGCAATCCCAATGAATACAATGGTTAGGGAGACTGCTTGCTATTTCTGTATATTGAAAGTCACCATGAAAAGAAAAAAAAAGTATCAAAAAAAGAGGAAGTGAGACAAGCATCAATAAAAGTCAAGGTGTGAGATTACTCAAGCTAGGATTTTTCTGCGTGGTGTTTATATACCTCACTTTGAAGACAGGATCTTCACACTGCTGACAAAAGATAAAATGTCTTCATTTTTTTAATTGGATTAATTTTTGCTGCTGTTTTATGAATATGAAGGATTTTCTGTCTGTCATTTTCTGAAGAAACTGCCAAAGGAAGTAAGAAGTAGGTCTGAACTTATGAATGACTTTTCTTTCTCAGCTTCATAAATTTCCAGTCTTGTGGAAAGATACACACAAAACGAACAGTATGGAAGAAAAACTGAAATAGAATGACTTAGTTCCAGAGAAAAGCTGGTTTGATCGATTGCACATATTTCATTTATTTTTGCTCTTTGCTAGAGATCAATCCATATGAATGGAATTACAAAGTGACAAATCTTTAGATAGGAAGACCCATCTTCTCAGTGTAGCTGAGAAGGATGGGAGACAATACATAGGTTGAGGACTACATCTGCGACACAGGATCGTGTCGCGGCTGTTTTGGGCCTATTCTCATCAAAATTAAAGATATGGGTGGATAGAAAATGATTTGAAGTGTATTATGTGCGATTTTCAGAGCTCTCCTGTACTTAAAACGTCAAAATCGGCCGATTTTCAACAATTTACCACCAAAAAATCAAAGGAGTTTCAGACTGAAGAGAGGGAGGCTTTTGCAAAACTGATAGCTGTTAATCATTTTGTTGTTCATTATTTGCTATTTCAGTTTCTATATCTATTGTCTACCAAATAGTAGCATTGGACTATTACATCCAGCAGTCAATCATACTCAGTCAAGCATTGTATGTATGATCTGATTGGTTAGTTCCAAACACACTTTGATGAACAGTGATTGACTGAGACCACATTTGACATATTCAGGTCGCATTTAGATGGAATAAAAATTGCACAATCACAAATACTGATAGATAGATTCACAGATTGATAAAAAAAATCATAGACTGATAAATAGATAGGACCAAGATAGATAGATAGATAGATAGATGAATAGATAGACATATAGATATACATAGATATATACAGATAGAAAGATAGATAAATAGATAGATAGATAGTCAAACCACAACACAAGTAACATTTTACTTCAATTTATGTGGTTACAACTTTTTATAAGTGATAAGAATTACCACATATTCTGATATTTTTAAAAGTGATATCCAGAAATAATTGTTCTCTCCCGCTTTTTAAATATCTTGACTGTTCTTTGTGTTGAAAACATCTCAGGACTGGAGACAAAACAACATAACCACTTACGTTGCTATCTGTTTGCAGATTGCAGTTTTCCGTTTGTATTCATGCTTGATTGTTTGTTATTATCACCTATTGATTCCAATGAATTTCAAGAGTTCTCACCAAATGGTATGTCCTCAGTCTACGTTGCCTACAGCAACGTGAAGACTGTGACCTCGGTCTAACAAATCTTTAAAATAGAAATTCAAATCTAAAAGTTTTAGCAATTTAAGAAGAAAAAAAAAACACTTAAGAAAATATTTATTGATTTATTCAGGCTTGAGCTAAATTACAAGTGTTTGACTTCTTCAAAACAATTATTTTGTTGACAATCCTTTATGCCGGGAATACTCCTTTTTTCTTTTTGAATTTTACAAGTACGTCGAGGCAGCTACTTATCTCAGCCTATTCTACATCCTGTCACTAAATAGCATACAAATCACTAGTTCTCTGGGTCACACATATACCAGTCTCCAGCTGCACTCAGACAATGGAGCGGAACTTGACCTTAACTGTCCATCAAGGCATGACAGTTACCAGATATACTTGGTAAGTGTCATGATCAAGGCATCTCGGATGCCATCTCCAGCACCATTATCCTTAATTGCTGTATTAATGTCCAAATTAAATAGACTGGTATGTAGTGGTGGAAGGAATTCTCATGAGAGTTTGACGTATTTCCCTGGTAGCTGCTCTTTGGCCTCTTTTGTAGACTGCATATTGGAACAAGAAGAACGTTCCATATCCTACTACAGCATCAGATAACACAGCCAGCACCATGATAGCAAACACGTGGTGGTCTCCATCTTGAACGACGTCATTTCATCTGCCATTTCGGATTTTCCCATCATTGACTACTGCTTGAATCTTCAGTGTTATCTTTTCACGTTTATTTTCAGATCTCTTTTCCACTTGGACCAGTTTCTTCTAGTTCTTGGCAATGGGGAATGTTTCATCCTGCAAGTGAAATTGTACAAATTATAAAATTCGAACATCTGATAATCTGACTGTATAAATATATTTTTTGATAGAACAATTATATAATACATCTAAATATATATGTGGTATTACTCCAATCAATTCTTTAATCAATTGTAGCAAAGGAAATGAGATTGATGGAGTATATTCAGCTTTGCAGGTCCACACATGCCTTGAAGCAGATCAACTGTCAGATCTCTAAATTTTTCGCCAGTAATCAGGGACAGATTAGAGAAATAAAATTTTTAATAGTTTTCATCAGCTGTTGTGTCTCGCTCCCATTTTTCCATTTTATTGTCCTCCCAGTACCGGATTGTATCAACGAGTGGGTCAACTCTAACCTGTGTTAGTGATTTTCTGTGTTAGTTAACCAGTTTTACAAAACTATGTTAGCTTGTGTTATATCAACAAAAAATTACGTGCAAGCATTTTAAGCAGCATATATATAATAGACAGTGCATGGTTCTAACACAGGCACTGAAGCATGCAAGATCAGTCTGTAAGTATAGGCCAAATTTCTCATTATTTTCAAATTCAGTAGTGCTGCCTGCCTGAGCGACTACTTTTGAGGGATGAAATATTTGTCAGTTTCTATGCAATCAGATTTAATGTGATTGCCCTGAATTTAATGAATGCAGTCTGAAGTGCAATTAGGAAAGATTCCAAATCCTTAATTCAAGAGCGAAAGAGGCAACTTCTAACCAGATTCAAATAATTAATGTCTTTCATTTGGTGAGCAGTCCCGGATGTCCTTGACTGTCTGTTGCATGTGATGCAGCTAACAGTCAATTCATATTGCTGGCCTATATTGCCCAAAATTGGAACAGATTCTCATTTTGATCCGGACTGTTTTCGACTTATAATGTTTTCATATTGCATACATTTTTACAACAATGCTGCATTATACATTTTATCATCATGTAGTGATCTATATGGTCACCATCTCTTTTGCGTTAAACTGTTACAGTAGAAGATTGACAAGTGCTTACAGAAATGCACAGAAATGCCCCTTGTGAGGTCATATCCCTATTCCTGCAATGTTATTCTGTATGACTCATAAACATTTGGTGAGGTCATATCCCATACTTCCAATGATATTAAATAGAGTCACTGATTGTGTCATACCACTCACCGATGAGGTCAGAGCGCCCAATGACAAATTGGCAGTTCATTCTGATGCAATGTATAGGGCTTGTTTTGACATCGTTGATGCTCTTGAACAGCTGAATGTAAGTTGTCCTCATTCGTTGACCGTAAAGGGCACGACCAATGCTGTGACATGGATCTTGATGCCATAGAGTAGCTATGCATGTGTGGAAACATTCAACAAGAAAAAACGCTAAAGATCGAGATGACAAATTGAAATCAAGATGAGAATCTGTTTAGGTTAATATTTTCTTGGGCAGAACAAATTGAAGGTCATAATTGCTATCATGATTTATAGGTTTCTAATGACCATATCAATTTTGTATTCGTAACTATTTCCTGGTGCAGAACCTCAGAGTGTATGGTGGTTTTTCCGTATACAGACAGTTTCGATTCAAGTTACATTACTCTCTCTCCTTTGCTTGATATGATATTCGGATTTAGCAAGGTAATTCAGTTGACATACCATCATGAGCAAATATTAACTGATAACTTCAGGCTAACTTATGGAAAACTGCTTCAAAAATGTATTTGCTCTATTAATCCCCTCCGTGAAACCGTATTTTAAAATGCAGATATCGAATTCCACATTACCATATTGAATTTAGGTGGATGATGTGTGTCCGTAATAACTCAATTTGTTTGAATAATTAGTTTTAGGAAAAAGTCCAGACCATCTAATTTAAACTCCATCAACCTGATCTTTTCTATTTTGGAGCTGTCTGCCTGTTTTTCTCAGATTAGTCCTGTTCGCAGCTTTCATCATGATATTTATAACCATTCTGCAGATTCTAACTATTTCCCATAGGTTTTACTAGCTGCAACCACAAGCCACAACTTTAAAATTTTACACTGTTGAAAAATAATGAGTTAAGTGCAAAATCGCATTATGTCGTTCATGCCTAAGATGTGAAAAGATGACAGCAGACAAAACCTGCATGATTCTTACAACAATTGTAATTGTAAATACTCTCAGTCATGCACTGCAATGCAGGCACGAAATTTGTGGTGAGCCTTCCACAACGATACAGCTCAGGGCAGCCATAGGACGGCGCCCATGGGCAGAGACTAGAGCAACATTGCCCAAGGTTTCTATGCCATAGCATTCTCCAGTGTTGGTGACCACCGTATGATGATGATTGATGAGACAACTGGGAGTCTTGCACATACCCTATGAATTCAGGGATGCCCAGGGTCTTTCAGTTACCCCAGCACAGAACACTGGATACAACCCGCCTCCATTTAATGTCCCATGGGCTCGGACCAAATTGAGTTCCAGGAGTGGGAGTCGAACCCACGACCTCAAAGCCAGACTGGTAGCACAAACAAGCACCTTAAACCATTAGGCCACGGAGAACTCCAACAATCAGATGGATTTACACATATAGAATGGCATATAGATTCACATAATTGTCCCTGTATGAAGAAAATATCTGTGGTTCTGAAGAAAATATGTGGTTCTGCTATCTCCAAGCACATTTACATGACAAATATCCAATGTTTTATGTAATCTTTTTACTGCCATGACAAAAACCAACAACTGTCCTTATCGCGTTATTGATAATTCATGTTTCTGGTATCCTTTTTATTTTATTTGCATCAATTTTTTAAAACTGATTCCTGTTTTATTATAGCAAGTACTATGGATTGTACAAAGTGATACATTACTTACAGTAATGATAAACCAGATAACAGTTACAATAAATTTTCATTTGTCAGTCACCAACCAGCCGTATTAGTCTCCTTAAATCAAATTACTTTTGAAAGTATTGGTATGATCATGACACAGAATTATGATCACAGAATGCGATTTTGATAACGAAACTGTCCTCTCCTGGTGGTTTTCCAAATACAGACAGTGTTGATTCAATTTAGATTACACAAGTTTCTATTGCTTGAGGTCAATTTTATGAAAGCAATTATTCGAATTAATCAAAGCAATTCAGTTGGAAAGTCGCTAGTAAATATTGACTGATACCTTCATATGAACTTAAACCATACCAATCATGCATGAGATGGCAGAGATGCAGAAAGATGACAGCGGAAAACTTGTATGATTGTCGCAGCATTCAGATAGTTACACACATAGAATGGTACATAGTCATAGATTCCCAGAATGTCCTTGTATAGGAAGCAAAATATGTGGTTCTGTTATCTTAATGTACTTTTACATGACAAGTATCCAATATTGTGTGTGTGAGTATGTGGTATTAGTAGTGTGCAAGACAAAAACCAACGACAGTTCTTATCAAGTTATTGACTATTTTTGTCCCTGGTATCCTTTTATTTTATTTGTATGAATTTCATCACTACCTCCTGTTTTGCAGCTATGCCGGATTGTATTAGATGACACATTCTTTCAGCTATTGTACAGCAATAACTGTAACAATAAAGCATCTGGAATGATATTGCATTGTTGTTTTAATGAAAATTAGAGGGCCAGCCATGCAAGTTGGGAGCTCTTATACTGTTTTCTCATGTGAATGTTGAATAAATTTACGAGGTCTTGTGCGATAATGTAGTATATGAATAATAAATTGCTGTATCCTGGATTTCGTTTTTGCTCTTGTTACTGGATAGGCTTAGTTACTGAAGTTTGGGTAATTGGGGCCATATGAAATCTACATGCCAAGTAATTTGACAAACTGCGACTTTTGCATTCCATGATAAAATAGATAGATAGATAGATAGATAAACTTAAAGACAGATAGATGAAGAGTTGAACAGATAGACAGATAGATACACTCTTGCTCATAAATATGGAATATAGGAAAACATGAAAACTACCATTGAATTGTAGCTACCCAATTTGAATCCAATGTTTAAAATCGCATATCTAAGAACTGAACTGGATTCCTAAAGAGTTATTTGAAGTCCTCACTTGAATATTTACTTAAATTTTTGAAAATTTGGGAAACTGGAGGAAATTGAAAAAAACATGCAAAAAAGGCCAACATTTTATGTAGGGTTAGAAATCAGTCCAAAATTGTAGATTTTTGAAAGTTAGTGGCATCATGGGAAAGATTAACCTTTAAATTAGTCAATTCAATGATCATTAGTATGTGGAACCTCCTAGGCAAATAATCACAGCACAGACAAAATGGGTCATATTTATGCTTGGATTAATGGAACACTTTTTTACATTTTCAAAAACCAAGACTGCATGATAACCAGGAACGATTTATTGATATAGAATTTTACACCCTATGTATGCTCCACCTTTCTTTCTTTCTTCCTGGAAATCCGTCCCTTGTATGGAACCACCTTCTAATGAAGTAATTGTTGATTAATATGTAAATCCCTGGATTTGTGAAGGTTAAAAATCAGCTTGTTGCATAAAATATTAAAATCCGTGCACCACCTTTCATTCTTGAGCACCCCCCCATTCCCGCCATTTAAAACGATCATCGCCCAGTCTGCTGCTGTGTGTGTACTAATACCGGCTTGGCTCAGAAGTTTGTCGATAGCTGGGGTCCATTTCCCTCTTGTCTCCCTAAGTGATTGGCATCTAGCAACGAAGTGAAGCGTATCCTCTTCCTCTTCCTCGCAAAGTGGGCAAATGCTGGACTGGGCTTTTCCAAATTTAAGTTGCGATACTTGGAGAGAATAGGTTCCTGTCATAAGCTTGATCCTGAAGGCAGCGCGTTTGGTCTCCTCTAAGTTATACAGGCTGGTCTTCCAAACTGGATGTGCAGTCCCTTTCTTGCATAGCGATAGGTCAAGCCATCGGAGGGACTTTCTCCCTGCCGCATCCTGGATCAGCTTACTGTGGTGAGCGCCGAAGACAGCTTCTTTGATGTACTTCTTCCATGCTGTAACAGACCATGGGAGTCGATGTGCACTGAGAACGTCAATTTCATATTTGGCAGCAAGGTTCCTCACTCTTACGAACCAGCTGTGTGAGTTATCAGGTAAAGTCAAATTGAGGGGATCATTCGCATCTAGTCTGGTGATAGCCCCGAAGAGCAGCAGGGTCTTGTAGTCCACATATGCTGATGCTGGGAATGCTCCAATTAGTAGATATATCGATTCTGTGGCGACTCGGTCTGGTAGACTTTGATACTGCCTCAGTAGATCTTTGTAGGCTCTATCCAATCTGGTGATGTCTTTTTCTCTTGGTACAGTCGCTTCTATTCCATGGGTCATCCTTGGCAGGACTTGAGAAGCCATTACTTGTGCGGAGATCACTGGGCTAAGGCCATCAGTTCCGTGTAGTCCCGCTCCTATCAGCATGTAGGCAGTCCGCCTCCCTGTCGCAATTTTCTCATCAATGGCTGGGCTGGAGCTCCCTCTAGTCCAGTTCATTCCGAGATGCGTAAATGTGTTAGTGGTGACAATATCTTCTGCTCCAAGTTTCAGGTGTAGCTCATGTCTTGAGTTGTTGCCAATCAGCTGTGTCACAGTGCTTTTCCCAGGATGGAGTTTATAGAGGTTTTCTTTCGAGTACTTGTATGCTTCGTCCAGCATCACTTGAAGTTCAGTTTCCGAAGAGCTGAGCAGCAGCACGTCATCTGCACATGTGGGTATTCCAAGGTATACGCTTCCGATGGAGACACCGAGTCCTGCTTTCTCAGCATCGAGGAGTAGGGGATTGATGTATTCCTTGTACAGGCATGTCGAGAGAACTCCTCCCTGTCGAACACCCTGATGCACATCATATGGGTCACTGTATCCTCCTTGCCACCTGACGAACTCTCTACAGCTCGTATAAAGGCTGTCAATCATAAGCCAGGATGTGTCTCTTACTCCTGTGTGGTACAGCTTCATTTTCATCTTCTCGTGACTGACAACATCAAAGGCCTTTTGGGCATCGAGGGTTGCGACGTATAGAGGTTGTTTATAGGGTACATTCGTTTCGCTGCTCCAAAGTGCTCCCTGGAGTAGAGCAGTAACTGTAAAATGCGGAACAGACGTTTCAGCAGCGGGGCAGCCAGTCTGTTGGTTCAAGTCTTGGGAAAACACTATTCAGTCCAAGTGCAGACCATGTGGACCAACTGGATAACAGGTCCATAGTGATTTTGCAATAAATTATCAGATAAATTTATTAATTAAGGAAAAAGACAACTTTTTTTTTCAATAAATACGGTAGACTGCTGTGTCCTGGTCTGTAGACTGTATCCAAAGAGAATTATTAATTGGGACATGCATACATTTATTTCAATTTATATAAACTATATAGGCCTATAATGGAATGATTTGTCAGCATCCTGGTCTTCTTCTTCTTCTTCCTCTTGGAGGTTCCTCCTCTTGCTTTCAGGAGCACCCTTGCATGTCAAGGTTTGTTTAGCACATGATAACAGTTACTGTTCAATTAAGTATTAATAAAAGTGAACTGAGCCATACTTAGCTGGTCTTAATTTTAGGCTGCATTCTGGCCTGCACTTAATTTATTCTGGTCTGCCTTTGGTCTGCATTTGGTCTGCATTTGGTCTGCACTCTGGTCTGCTAGTCTTCTGGTCTACACTTTATTCTACACTTTATTCTACACTTTAAATAATTATTCTACACTTTATTCTACACTTTATTCTGCACTTTATTCTGCACTTTAAATAATTATTCTACACTTTATTCTACACTTTAAATAATTATTCTACACTTTCTTCTACACTTTATTCTACACTTTATTCTACACTTTATTCTGCACTTTATTCTGCACTTTATTCTGCACTCTATTCTGCACTCTATTCTGCACTCTATTCTGCACTCTGGTCTGTACTCTGGTCTACATAGACCCAAAGTCAGTCAGATTTGAAACCCTGACTTGCTTGAAAGAAGTTCAACTGACAAGTCGACTCAGCTACTCTCAGACAGACTTCACTTGACTTTCACGAACTTCAGCTGACTTAATGCAATTTCCCTTCTCTGAAACAATCTTCAACAATACATTATAACTTCGGAAATTTCAGAATTTTTCACTCAGAAATCATGTAGGTTGCAAATGCGTCCATTTTTGTTGAGTTTTATATTGCAGAGACTTAAAAAAAAGTCCTTAAATAGTGTGGAATGTATCTTGTGCTCTTTATGCTGTCTAGAATGCATGGTACCTAAACCATTTCTGTGAGTTGAAAATAGTTATGCAACTATAACTTGACTTTAGCTGACTCAACTCTGACTTGACTGAACAATAACTTGCTGCTTGTAAAGCTGAGGCTCTGGATGGGGGAATATGGGGGACAGGGACATTGGCATATTTAGGGGGGCCCTCAGGCCAAAAATTAACATGGAATAGATGAGAAAAGTCACGGAGCGCCCCATATTCACCCATTTAATGCCCCCCCAGGCCATTTCTAGATACGCCCCTGGACAGGAACTCAAAAGTAAAATGATCAAGAGCTATCAAGGGACAGGAAATTCAAAAGTAAAATGACCAAGGGACAGGGGGACATACAACTCAATTCAGCGCTGAGGTACAGGGAATTCAAAAGCATCATTAGTAAACTTGAAAAGAGACAGGGAATTCAAAAGTTAAATGGCCTCAAAGCTAACTATTATGACTTCACTAGTCGACTTTATGTAGGCCTAGTCGACTTTGGGGTCTATAGCTCTGCACTCTGGTCTGCACATGTATACATGCAGGGGTGCCGGAACAGGGGGGGGCAGCCTGGGCAGGGGGGACAATTGCCCCTCCTGCCCTTTCCAAGGGGGGCAGGGGGGCAAGGTGTGCCCTTTTGATCTTAATAATAAAACATTATTATGCCTTATTTTAGTAATTTTAGGCACAAATTAGTAATTTTATATTCAAAATTATAATTGACACTCTATTTAAATTTTGTCACGCGAAATTGGCGCGAATATGATTTGCCCTTTGCTCGTCTGACCGCCTCTGCCGTCCACGATCCTTCCGGCACCCCTGTATACATGTAATTAGACCAAGAGCAAAAAAAAGTACATTTGAAGCGCTCAAATTATTAAAATTACCAAATGCATTCGGATTGTACTGCAAAATTGCTCAAAATTGCCTATATATACTTTATACAAGGGAAGCATAATTTAAATAATTTGAGCTTCAAATGTACTCCTTTTTGTGCTGGGTAGTTTTTAATGAAAAAATAAAATACATTTTTACAATATATATATATATTGTAAAAATGTATTTTATATATTATAGCTCAAGATTTCTACCAATACCTGCTAGCCATTTTGTTTCTCACTGGATTATTTGATTTTCTATCAAGTACTGAACAACATTTGTTTTTGTGTTTATAGGCTATATATTTTATTTGTGAAGCATTAGTGTTAAGAAATAGCGTTTTTGACATAGGTAATCGGCGTTTAATTTGGTTAAGCAAAATCGCCGTTTTGGTAATGTCAAATAGCACATGGAACGGTTTCCTAGAATGTCTGTCATTCGAGCCTGACCAGAAGGACCCAGAGCCTCATTCAATATGACTCACATCACCGTTAACACTGAATAGGCTCCAATGTACTTATGCAGCAAATTATGGAAAGACATGAGTCACCCCCCCCTTCTCTTTGCACTCTACAGAGTGCCAACCTCTTGTTAAATAGATCTATATAATTGTCATGTAACGCTATTAAAATTGAAGCTATGGAATACCAAATATGATTGAAATATCTGTGTAATGGGAGCTTTCAAAACACTTGTAACGTAACCCAGTTGTGTTATATTTCATTCTGAACAGTTCAATCTAGTCCATTTTGAAGATATTGTGAAAAACAAAAAAGTATGTCCGATAAAATTTAATGTCTCTTGAAAAACCACATTTAGCCCAGAGCTAGCCGTCAGTTATGCAGAAAACTGGCTTGCAAATGAGCTGGACTTTCTAAAATGTGGTCTGCCATTTCTGTAGCATCAGTGGTTGCTTAACTGTGCATATTCATCGATTTATTGCTTTCAAGTAAGTCCTCTCACGTCAATTAGTACGTCCCGCCCGTCCCGCGCCTCAGTTAACCATTTTACAGCGACCCCAGAGCAGAAACGTCACTTCCGGAGTAGTTGGAGCAGAGCGAATCGAATGTACCCTGTGTCTCTGGCGTTGGCAGCCACCTCTGTTAGACAAAGGGTTGCCATGGTAGGCGACTTTCCTGCAGTGAAACCATATTGTAGACTGCTGATGCTGCCTCCTAAGGCTGGCTTGCTTATCTCTTGTAAAATGTGTTCTGTTATCTTCCCGAGCGTAGCTGTTATCGTTATGCCTCTATGATTTCCCAACTCCAGTGCATCTTTACCCTTTTTCGGGATGGGGATCTTATATCCTGTCTTCAACGACTCTGGTATGCATTGTTTCTGAAGCATTCTATTCAGGATAGTAGTAAGGGCTTCTGAGAGGCTTCTTCCTCCGAACTTGAAATGCTCAGCTTGGAGACCCTCCAAATCAGCCGCCTTTCCTGTGTTGAGCTTCTTGACCGCCTCTTCGACCTGTTCTTCGTTGACGACTACTCTGTCTCCTCCTTCTTTTGCCTTCATCCTGATCACTTCCAGTATGGTGTCTAGGGTACTGGGTTGCTCAGTTGTGGGTGTAGCTAAGTCTGTGTAGTATTGTGCCCATCCTCTCCTCTGCAAAGTAGCATCAAAGGTTAGCTCTCCATCAATCCTCAGTGCAACTTCCTTGGCATGGGTCCCGTGCTTCTTACGGAGTAGGCGGTGAAAGGTGATCTTGTCTTTCTCATGTGCAGCCAGAATGTCATCATACAGCTTCCTCTTTCTCTCTGCCACATTCCTCCTTTGGACTCTTCTGACTGCGTTTGATGCCTTGCGTCTTTCAGCAGTAAGTGGATGGTCCTTTGGAGGTCTGCCGGCCTGTTTCCATTGGAAATGAGCATTCTTGGAGATGGCGACTGCATCAGCTAGTTCTGGGTAGTAAACCTTCTTCTTTTTGTCTGTCCTATGTCTTATCACCTTGATTGGGAAGGCTCTGGACTCCGCTTGGTGTATGGCATTCTCCAGGTTAGTGACCGCTTCTTCAATCGGGCCCGAGCTGAAGTCATAATGGGAAAGCTGATTCATAATCTCTTCCTTGTAAGCTTCAGGGCTTCCTTCTCTCCATTTCACGATCCTCTTCGTTGTGCTAACGGCATTCAGGCTTCTTCTCCCTCTAACCAGTTCTAGGGGCAGTGTCGCAGTCAGGGGCCTGTGAGCTGAGGTGTTCGAGTGGCAGTCATCGATAATTTCCAGCTTTAGCTCTATATCCCTTGAGACTATAAAATAGTCTAGATGTGACTTAACACCTTCCATGGACTTGTGGAAGAAAGTGAATTCTGCTCCGATGCTTTCGTTGACATTTAGAAGATTCAGGTCTTTAATCAAGTTGCCGAGTTGATGCTCTTTTCTGCCTACTCTGTTAATGATGTCCGCATTGAGATCTCCAGCGACAATAATATGGTGTGACTTTGAGTATTTCCCTATTATTGCATGGATGATTGCCAGATCAGCGCAGAATCTGTCGTAGGCTTCTGCTGCGTTACCTGAAGGAAGGTAGCAGTTTATTAAGCATAACTTGAACTCTGGTGTCTGGACAAGGATTGGAAGTATTCTGCAGTTACCCTCCTCTGTGGTACGAATGTATGGAGCTATGTGCGGCTTCCAAAGTATTGCTATCCCTCCATAGCCAAGTGCTCTTGCTGAAGGAGAAACCTCGTCTTCATTATCCACTGAGCGGACAGTGGCTGTCCATTCCTTGAGGTTCTCATTGATATCTTCTTTTTCGTAGCCATAGAGCCAGTGCTCTTGGAGAATGAGCAAGTCTATGTCTGCTAGCTCATTCTGTATCACATGGTAATTGGCTCTGATGTTCTCGACATTAAAGGTGGCCATCTTCAGTTCGCTGCCCTTTTTCTGGTCCACCTTGAACTGTAGTTGCTATCTGTTCTGGCCTCCTTGGATTCCCTGGTCTTGGTCTACATGTACCTTTCCTAGGGTGTGTTGTCTGTCCATTTGTTCCACTGGGTTACTTTGGCTTCTCTGCGTTGATCCTTTATACTCTTCTCTAGCGTGGAGGGGTGGCCCCGTGTAGAAGTGAGCATTCGCATCCCTTCCATCAGCACTCGTCGCTGATCTGCCAGGCCAGGCTGTAGCTGCTGTGGGGTGGTGTCTTGTATTGTCCACTACCGGTGCACTGCTTGGCCTCCTTCCTGAAGTTGCATAGGGCCGTCTTGCATGATGCATGTAGCTGTCAGGCGGTGGATGTGGCATCCATGGAGTGTGGGGGTAGTGGCTTCCAGCGGAGAAGGGTGGCGGCTGGAGATTCCATGGTGGGGGTGGACTGCTGTATGGAGGATGGCAGGGGATATTGAAGTAAGGATGTGGCTGCATGTACGGCTGGGGTGGTGATGTCCAGTTGAAAGGCTCCCTCTGTGCTATGCTGCCAAAGTTTGGGGCAATGACTATCTGTGGCATAGGTTGGGTTTGGGGAGATTCACATCTTTCTGGTGGACACCTGTCACATGACCGCTGGTGCCTGTTTTTGTTTCGGCATCCTTGATCCCGGTCGTCCCTCTCTTGATCCACATCTTCCCTCTCTCTGTCCTTTGCATGGTGTGGGTGATGTTCCAAGCGTTCCGTGATAGTCTCTGGTGGGCTTCCTGGAGAGTGTTGTTGGGGCTGGGCATCAGAGCTTGCTAGTCTGGCGCCAAGAAGCTGGTTTTCTTCTTTTAATTCTTTAACTCTCCTTTCCAGATGGGTCATTGTGGACTTCATTGCTTGGAATTGTATCTCCCTCGAAGCAAGTTCCTTCTCTTTTTTCGTCAGTTCCCTCTGAAGGGTTTGGAGTTTCCTGTCCTTGCTATTCAGCTCTGCTTCCCTGCTTATCAGTGCTCTCTCCTTAGCCTCCAGAGTTGCTCGAAATGCAGCTGTTTCTTGGTCTGCATTGTAGTCACCACGAGCTGCATCCTTGTTCCTTCCCTCAGCCTCCACCTGTCTTTCTACATCAATAGTATCAGCAGCAGCAGGGTTAGCCGGTGGGCTTGGTGCGGAGGACAGAACTTGGGGATGCACTACAGTAGCACTGGCATTCTTCTGTAGACTTCGGTGTCGCACTCTTGGTGGGGATGAGGGATCCTGCAAGACAGTCGCAGCAGACGAGCCATGATTCCTTACACTAATGTCTTGCCTGGAGACAATGTGGACCAGGGATTGGTCTTGGCTCTGTCGGTCAGGGTCTCGTCTTGAAGCAGCCAGGTCTTGTTTAGAAGGGCCGAGCACTTGGAGGGAACTCTGGTGTGGGTGTAGTGAGTTGTTCTCAGGGGTTGCACTCTGGTGTGGATGTAGTAAGTAGTTCTCCGGGGTTGCAGACGTCAGCTTAAGGTGTGCGGTTATGCTCTGGGCATCAGCTTTCGTGGAGTCATCTTCGTTGGCAGTGATCGCTACTAAGTTGTGATTTTCAGCCGCGGCATATGTGACTAGGCTAGCTACCTCAGTTGCACCATCTCCTTCTTGTGGACAAACGATTGCATCTTCTTCTTGTAGACAGCATACAGCATCTTGTAGTACATCTTCAGCTGTAGTTGTGGCGTCGGTACACAGCGGAACGGGGAGGTGTGCTTCCATGTCGCAGCCGCGCTGGGATGTCCATTTGGCTTGTTTTAGTTTGATGTCTTGCTTGGGCATCCTTAGGACTTGAAGAGCCTCTTGCAAGCATTTTTTCATGGCATGGTTGAGGGAGGTATTATTTATAGTTTTTGCCTCTATATCCTCAATTAAGTCACATAAGTTGTGCCAGTCCACATCAAAGAATCTTTTTTGACCTTTCCCTGAGATTCTTATCGTTGAGGTGGTATGGTAGAGGTCAACAAGGTACGCTGTCTGTCCTCCATAACTTTTCACTCTGAAGGTGCACTGGACAATTGCAGAATCCTTGTCCAACTGTACTTGGCACTCAGCAGTGTAGCCAGCTGTTTTAAAGTTGGCATAATACAAACAAGCTGCTTGTCTTATGTATTCAAACAGACCGGCCTGACAGTTTATGTTTGTGCCGTCTCCAACCTTCTCTACCTCATACAACTCTCCTCTGCTAGATGCAGACAGTTTTCTATTCAGTGCGTTCTCTGTATTCAGCTTATATTTCTTTACCTTGCAGCTGGTGATATTTTCTGGGAGTTGGCGCTCCGGGGCTCCGAAGGGGATATCCGGATGACCATGTTTTGTTATTTTTCCTGCATCCATTTGTCCAACCTGAAGTGGTCCTGGAGGATGCCCTTGTGGATCGTCTGTTTGCCGGTGGTTGAGCCTCTCTATCAGTACACAGCACAACATCTGTATTAGCACACAACATGTTTCTTGGATTCATTTGTTTCGCTTACAATTGAGCGATAATACACACAGTTCTGACCACACAAACAAATATGGCGGGGGGTGCTCACATTCAAAATCATAAAGTCACTCAGCGTAAAAATTCTACAGTCCCGTGCCAGCTAAAAACGTCTCTAAAAGCCACTAAAAGCACATCAAAGTCATTTGCAACTACCAAGCAACTAAAAAGCATCGGATAAAGCACTTAAAACCACTAAAATCCACTAAAAGTTTGGACCGCTAAAAATCCACGACCGTCACCTCAAATTTCTTGCAAAGCTCTTTAAAATTTACTATAATTTAAACTAGAAATTGTTTCGACTGCTAGCAATTGAGATTTTATCACAATGAACAAGTTTGGTGTATCACCATAGTTCATGAAAGCCTCAAAATAGGCAAAGTCCACTCCAACCATTCATATCAGGCTAGTTGAGCTTCTTCTAAGCATGTTAGCGTTAATTTTATAAATCTGGACTTACCCAAAACAAGGGTAAAAATCAAACAAGGATCGTGGTTATTTCAGTATTTCCATATTTATGAGCAAGAGTGTAGATAGATAGATAGATAGATAGATAGATAGATAGATAG
Organism: Platynereis dumerilii; assembly: GCA_026936325.1. Lineage (NCBI taxonomy): Eukaryota > Metazoa > Annelida > Polychaeta > Phyllodocida > Nereididae > Platynereis > Platynereis dumerilii. The sequence goes on from JAPTHN010000007.1 coordinate 24,844,670, forward strand.
ATAGATAGATAGATAGATAGATAGATAGATAGATAGATAGATAGATAGATAGATAGATAGATAGATAGATAGTGTCCTCTTGTCATGTTACATATTTATCCTTAAGCTTTGTGAAGGCTCCTTCACTTGGTCAGCAAAAGTACACAACTTGAACAACATTAAAGTTGCTTCTCGATTTTGTGACAATGTCATAGCTACCATACGATTTTTTTCCCAACCATTACAATGTTGTTGCAATATTGCTGCGACGTAGATGTGCCCAATGGGTATACTAGTCTGAAGTCCATATAACGCCTCTAGTTTTAGCTTCCATTTCCATAGTATTTGAAGAAAAAAACAGAAGCAAGAATCTTACGGATGATCTCCATCAGATTTTGTCTTTTGACTGTCCAATTTAAGGCTCAGATGCATAATGTGATAATGTGCAGGGGACATCACGTTCCAGTTGGTACAGGTGCCTTACCCTGTCTCCTTCATCTCACCGGTCTGTCTTTGTGAGTTGTAAGAATATATCTTTGAGTGCAATACTCTCTAAAGCAGTGTTATAAACATTTCTACCAACCGACTCTTTCATGTTTGGATGATCTGACCTTTTGTATCGCTACAACTATTTTTCTTGTTTTTTCTAGTCAGCATTGGAAGAATTTCTGTACTGTTCTACGAATTTTTTCTAAAATCATTAAAATGCCACCTTCTGCTTATTTTTCATATTTCAGAAAAGCAGCAGAGCCTTAGTCACAGACAGATTTAGTTCTCTCATTCTGAAAAAAATTCCACTGACCCCAGATACTTATTTGAGGTAATTGTCCTCACAATTTAACGTTTCCACGCCAGGAAGACGCAATTACCCAATTGTGTTCTATTTGTGCTGGAAGGAATAAGGAGAAAACTACAAAAACTTAACAGAAGGAAACGGTAAAATGTCAAAAATTATACCCACAAGTCAGTTAAATCTCTGGTCGCATGGTTCACTTGATGTGGTCGGCATTGTTCGAACATTGAGTGTTCTGCTATGAGAAAGTATGGAGGGGAGGGGGGGAGGGGTGACTATGGCTTTATGTTCTACATTTGATACCTGGCTTAAAATCACATTGGTTGTCAGGAACCAAATTGAATCTGGGTTTCAGAGATTAGCAGCCTGGTGTGTCCACACTGAGATATATCAAACCTGCTTTCTTCTTGTAAGAACTTTGAAATTATATATTGAAACGCTTCTAAGACAGTTTCAATTTTTCTATTGATGGGTAAATAAATGTGGCAATGTTGATGATAATTTCAAGAACTTATAGACCTATTGTTTTCCTATTGTCTATCTTTCTTACAAAATCAATGCTACCATTGCACTTACCCCCACAGGCACATTGTTAGATATGGTATTTTCGAGCTTCTTGACAAATTCAATGATTGCTCAACAGGCGTAATTCCCTGGCTTACATATAATTTGTTTCGCAAACATGTCAGGTTACATACGAAAGAACACTCCATCTCATCAATGCAGATGCAGAAATATGATGCTGGAAAAACTTATATCATTCTTTTAGCATACAGCTAGAGTTACACATAAAAAGCACGGTACATATTTTTCTGATGTCCTTGTACATACAAAGCGTAATCCATTATCTCCAGCCATTTCGATATGATGCACTTCTGATATTGTTTGTAGAGATTCTTTTCCTGACTGACAACCACAGCTTTCCCCAACGCAATAATGACAATTGATAAGTCTGGAATTTTTTCTTTTTTCTTTTAAATGTTTGGTTCCATTTGCTCTCGATAAATTTTCTACTGCCAATTCTGTATGACATTGTACTAAGATTTTGTGTGAAACAGATGACGTCTGACAGCATAGTTTTTTCAAACCCTGGCCCAAAGCTACCACAGAGCCAGGAAGGCCCAGACTGAGATAAGCGCAGTTACAACTTATATTTGTGGGAATTGCAAACTTCAACATAAGGACAAAGAAGTTTTACAAGCGAAACATCAAGACTGAATTTTCTTTAACTTTGTCCTGCTACCTCTTTTGAACTTTAAATAGCCTTTCAGGCTTTGACCTCAAAGATGACCTTCCATTCAACTGTCTGGCTCCACTAATGTGCTCCAATTAGGAACATTCCTCAGCCTAGTCTAATCACACTGACACGGCTTGCTCATGACAGGAGTTTTACACCATATTAGGCAAATTTGAGGGTTCTAACCTATAGCTTCTTTTTCATCGAGAATGCACTGTAAAGCCAGAAAATAAAGATTCTCATCAACTATATTTCAAAATATTCATTTTTCACTAACACCAATACATAATTTTACTCGTCATTCAGTGCACTTTAGGTAACAGGTTATTAACATGACATTGTCTAATAAACCCAGGTTTTGCCCGTATTAAAATCATTACAGTGACAGTGACATTAAATCCCATTAGATCCTATAACAGCCAACTTGCGGCGCAGGCATGAGCTGTCTTTTCTTCCAGCTGAAGGGAGCTGAGATTTTTTCTTCAAATAGCTCAGCTGAAAATCTCACTCTTCTGTCATGGCAGAAGTCAATATTTAGCTGGACTTATCTTAATATTGAAACTAACCTTCCTGATTTTCCTCTTTACCATTTGCATTGGATTTTTATCAATTCGAATTTGGAGATTGCAGAAGCAGGGTTATTTTGCAAATAACACAGATATGGTGCAAATGCAATAGCAAACCTTGTACATCTCCCTTAATTTGATAATGTTCTTGCATGCAAAATATTTTTTCTTTTATAGTATTTGCATATTTTGAAGAAATACAAAACTAGTGGGACTCAGCGGGAGCCTATTCCAAAGTCACATGACAAATTCCAATTAGAATAGCAGTGATCACAAACTGTTATACATTGTCTGTTACTGTTTGTGCGTTCAGCAGTTGGACATGAGATAAAAATGTATAAGAATCTGCAACTTATCGAAACAACAACACCCAACAATAACTGTGAATTTTGAGAAGATGTTTTTCATAATTGACTGTCAAATGTAATTGAATCTGTGAAAAATACATCAGGACATTTCTTGGACTTGTCATATGCTAGTATATGGATGGATTAAATCGATCTGCAAGCCCTGATATACTATGTCTATCAATGACTGGTACTTCCGCTCATGAGTTTTGTTCTATAAATAAACATTGATAAGCCTTTTTCTAACAAGAGCAATGTTGGCAGACGTAAAGTGTACCCTGCAAATTTGGATAAACTGAGTCAACTCAAATAATTCAATGACAGCTGATATAGCCTGTTTTCAGCTAAGACTACAGACAGATTATCGTAGCTGTAGACAACAAGCTATGTCAGCTCAAATAAATTGTGCAATCACCTCACTCAATCATTTAAGCTGACCCAAAATTCAAATTTTAAAGTGTGCATAGGTCGGCTGACCTATTTTCCTTTTGGACACTTTTCTCGCTATAGAATGGTGTTGTTTTACTGATTAGGAGAGAAAAACCAATCCATACATTAATAAATATTTCCATTCATGTGAAAAGGTACAGTCTGTAACATCTTGTGAATTGCCAGTTTTGTTTTTCCGTGGTGTGAACATACAGAAGAGAAAGAAGCCAGAGATCTAATTGGATAACCTGAATCAGATTTTGTCTACAGACTTTCCACTTTAAGACCCAGTTAATTAGATGTTGAGGCATGAGAGACACTGTAAGGAGCAGATGGAAATTCCAATGAGTACAAGATGGTGCTGAAAAGTCTTATTCTGGAGAATAAGGAGGAAATGGACAGATATGTTTGGCCTGAAATGTTTTTCCAAGGCTGGGAAACTTGCAATCGATTGTTCCACATGTACATGCAATACTATGCTAATCAATGGTGTGGTTTTTTTTCTATATTATATTCCCATAAAGATGATTTTTACATGCAGGGCTTTTCAGAAGGTTTTTCCAGGACATGAAAATGTCACATCCTTTTTTTTTCTACCATATTTACGTTGCTCATGCATAGCAAGGGTTTTCTATTATGTTCCCATTTAGCAGGATTTTACATGTAGATGGCAGAACATCACATATCTGAATATCATATGCAATGCTTAAACATCTAAAAGACTGCAGCTCATTCTAGTTGTGGCGAGAAGCTGATACAATAATATTAGTTCACTGCAAAGTCATGAAATGTGAGATTTCTGGTGCAGCCATGTTATTTTGCGATAAGTTTATTTTTACATGAAACATATTTATAGTAAGGAATTAGTTCTCAAGCTATCAAATCTTTTTTCACCTGATATGTGGTAAATGTTGATGGCCAAACAAGATTACATTATATAATGCTTTGCTGTCCCTTTCAGAGGCGACAATAATGCTGCAATGACAGGGAGACATGCTCTTTCAGATTTCCATGCAGGGTGAAAGCTTTTAATGTCACTCCTTTGGCTAGAAATTGCTTTATGAAGCCTGCTGATGCTCAGAATGGCACAAAGATGATGAGTCGGTCACTATATATTTCTTTCTTGTTTTGTTCTTGTTATGTTCTGGGGTAAGTAGGACCATTTATAACTAGTCGAAATCAGATAGGGCTACCATGTAATGTACATGTAGTTTTTTTTCTCAATATAAGCTGTAGATGAGGTTGGATGTGTCTGTATTTATGCATTGACTGCACTTCATTGGACAGACAAGAACCTTGTAATGAGGTGAGAGGCAATTTTGGTTGAGAACAATCACCGTTTTGACATGCCATTGAGTTGTCGAGACCAAGAATCAAACCCAGGGGTTAACAGCCCAGTTCGCTACCAGGTTGAATGATTTCTGTGAATGCAGTCACTGTTTGGAATTTGAATTGGCACAACATTAAGACCATCTTCCTTTTAACTTTGCCCTATGGACAACCATGACTGTCCCTTGTGAACGTCAGATGACTTTTGACCCGAAAGATGTCTGGCTTCAATAATGGTCTCTATTTTGGATATTTCCCAGAGTTGCCTAATCATACTGCTTGGGTTTGCTAAAGGAATAATCTTACTGTCTAATATTGTTTTGTAGTTTTCTAACTTTGAAGATTCCAATGTGTTATGCATTCATATCTGTGAAAACACTTGTATCTGTGAAAGCACTTGTTAGAGGCTCAAAGAGAAGCATCTAATAGTATCTAGCTTAGACTCTATCAGTTACATCTTCCAATCACAATAATTTCTCAAGTACCCAATAGATAACTTGATTGGTCATTCACTGGACCATTGTACTACTGGTAATGAGTTATTAACATGTAACCCATTTTATCCTGTGGCAAAAATACTATGGTTAGGCCTAATCCCACATCAAGAGTACCATGGGGAGGCCTAATCCCATCTAGATTTGTAAGACCATAATATTCCTACGCGAGGCCTAACATATCCAAAATAAAGATCCTATTTGTATTAAGGTTTTTCCATCATATTTGAAGTAACATATCACTTCTGGAATCTACTTTACATAAAGCAGACCCATGCACAGTGTATCACATTGCCCGATGCTAAATGTAACATTGCCAGCCTTACAGCAAAAGTCAGGGCATGAACTCAGAAATGACTGAGCATGTCATACCCAAACTAATTGGAGCAGGGGGTTAAATAATTTTTGCGAAAGACCCAAACGTGAAATGGAGCCTGCCAGCCAGATTTAGTTATGCCCAGCAGACTTAGTATATAACGTCTAGTATGTGATTCTATAATACTTTTTACGATTTCATACATCCTGATGTCATTTTGCCAAAGCCTGTTTGCTATTCTATGGGAAAACGTCAAAGGGACTGGATAATTTTGCTGCCAAGACTTCGAAGTGTTCAGCATTTCATTGTGTACTAATGCTGAAACATCAAAACTGCTCTGTTCCTTTGTGGCACAGGGGGGAAGGTTGGTCTAGTGGTAGCGTGCTTGGCTGCCAATCACTTGGTCCAGGGTTCAAATCGAACTCTTTCTGGGTCACCTAGGCCTATGTTGGACAGCTGTTTCAATCATTCCTCACTTCATTGCTGTGTCATCCTTCTGTCCTAATTAGCCTACCAAGTGCATAAATACAGGATGTAAAGCCCCATTCATCCATCCATCCTTTGTGGCACAATACCAGGATGTATCCAGCTTGTCACACCAATCAGTCAGTTATGATTTTTTACGACAGCTTTTCAAACTTTCAAGTTTATGAAACAAAATTATCTTCAGCTTGACATTGCCTCGTGGTGAATTGTTTATCCTGTCAGTAATTGACTACATTGCACAAAGTAGTGTTCATGTGTGGGAGATCACATTGAGGCCAGTTAATTTGTTTTTACAGCTAAAGGGCCCAATGTCTGCAACAGACTTTCGAACAGGTTTTGACCTGGTCTCCTTAATACAAACTGTAGCTCCTTAACAATTTGAAATTTGGTGTGGTTGTTGGTTAGTAAGCTGGAAGTTAGCAATGTCGAAATTATCAGGCATTGTGTGAAAATTAATGCTCTATTGGAAAAATGCAGTTCAAAAGAAGTTCTTGCATTTATGTGTCATTTGAAACTTGTTCGTGTAGATGACATTTATTGCTTTTCAAAGAAAGCTTTGACTGCTTCAAAATTCGAAAGAAATGCACTTGCAACATGAATTTGAAAGAATCAACCGTCGTTCCCCTCATTTGGCAATCCCTTTGACAAAATGAAATCTTTTCCAAACTAAAAATTTGACGTAAATTTCTGTGTTGTGTCTTTGCAGGTTATTTCGGAGCAACAACGAACTGATATCGCTTTTTGAAGGACTTCAAAGATATCACTGCAGCGGATGATATAATGAGAGAGAACGAGGCCTTAGAACACCATGCCCTCCTTGTCATGTCAGTTATTGACGAAGCCATCTGTCACAATGATGAAGTCGACAGAGTCATTGAACTGTGCACTCGCGTCGGAGCCACTCACAGCCGGTTCACGGGCTTCACTTCTGACCTTTTTTGGGTAAGTCGAGAATCATGGCATACCATATTATAGAATGATGTCTGATGTCAGCAAAGTGAAAGAGAATATTTTGTGGCTACTTAAAAGTTTGCCTTCGCAGTTTTTATTTCATTTATTTCTCTCTCCGAGTTGTGCACCTATAGCGTTATTCCTTTTTCGTGGAAAGTTGCTTTTAGTGCCTCATTTTCTACATCAGACACAATGTACTTTCAAAGGCATTCTTATAGCATCTGTATATAATTCATAACACCTCCTAAATTGATGAGACATGAGACACACAATCACAAAATTCACAGTAGAAAAAAAAACATATATCACAAAGTTTTCAGGTGCACTTCTGATGTTTGTTTTCAGATTTTGCACAAACTAATATTTTGTCCTTCTACAGTTTCAAATAATGCACATTGCACATATTGCACATATCATGATGCAGAATCCCTTCTTGTGCACGCATATTCTCTGTGAATCTATTATCTTGGAACAGACAACTCTGTTAATTGCACAATGTACATTGTATTCTTTAGAGTTCCACTCTTTTGTCTCCAGAACAGAGGCTTTCAGAAATATTTTCTAAACTCATTCCTATTACGAAAATTTCAAAATACATTGTTAAAGTTTTTCTCATTTCATGACCTTGTCCTTTCCTTTTCACATCTTGGGAAGCTGGAACACACGCCTGAGGTTATTCTAATTGTTCTGAAATCTGTTCATACCAGATAATGAAAAACAATTGCAAATCGGTATTGAAAATCATGTCTCGAATGACTGTCGATTGCCTTTTTGTCACACATAACTCTTTACACTAGTTTTAGCCAAGCTTTTAGATTATGACTCTAGCTGATTCTGATTAATTTCCATTCAATTGTATTCTATCTTCTGTATCTGAGCGTTTGTAACTTTTAAAAGTATATGTATAATCTCAGTGACCTGAGAAAGAATAAAATCAATATGCTGCAAAATTAACCCATTTAGCTTTGGTCATTCAGTACAAATTGACAGAGTATCACTACTATGTAACTATAATCTTAACATTATTAATTTACCAACCTGGTGGGTGTTCCACAGTCTCACTATACCCTGCACGGTTACCCATGAACACGTTTGGTTATCTTGTTATTTTTAGAACATGGAAGATCCCTTCCTTCAATCCGTCAAAGCTGAACTGGGAGACAGACACACTGAGGCTATGCAAGATATCTACGTTCAGACGATTAAGTTGATCCTCAGTAACTTGGAATTTGGCATAAATCAAGCCCGTGAGAAAAAATGTTGTCCAAATACAATCCCTCCTCATTACGTCAAAGCTAAAACAACCAAGGCTCAATTAATGCGTCAGATATCCTTATCGAAACAAGAAGAATTCTTTGGAAAGGATTATGATAGAGATAAAGTTGCAGAAATACTGAGGCAGGAAAGCAGTGAGAGGGAGTACAAGGGAGAACCAAGGCATTCCATCTCAGGTTTGCAAGATATGAACTCTACTCCTCTTGATGTCATTTCCGACAAATCGCCAATTGAAAATGCTGATGACAATTTCGAAGTTATTCAAGAATCTGAGCAAAATATAAAAGAAGATGCCCCACTCCTCCAAGACAATCAGGAAGAACCAGCAGAACCAGAAGCAATTTCAGAAATGATAAATAATGAGGAAATCAAAATTGAAGAGAAAATCAGATGTAATGACAAACAACCACTTCTGAACTCTGTCGAGAACCATGATATTGCGGATATCGTGCTTAATGATAACGCTCTTGAAAAAGATGTGGAAACATCCCGGGAAATGACCTCCAATCAAACTAAAAGTAGTAATGAACATGATGCTACAACCAACCAAATTGCATCCGTCGACGCTGAAAATCAGAATGGGGAAGCCGATGAAGCTGAGCATTCCCAATTAACCAATGACACAAGTGCAAATTGATGTGACACATTCGTAATCATTTCCTGACACCGCAATCAGTAACAGAAACTTAAAGGTGAAATGATCACGTCTGACATTATTATGACCGCGCCAGCAGGCTGGCCGGTCATTTTGCTATTGGCACAGGTTGGCCGATTTAACGCACATTTTTGCGGCAGGATCAGAACAACTTCCACTCAATACACAGACATGAAAGTTGCTGTATACACGTAACTTTACACCCTTTACTCGCGCTTCACAAGACAAAGTGGCATCAGGCAGTCTTTAATATAGTTCTCACATTCACGATTTTATAGTCAAAACCTCCACCTTATTGTTTTTTGTCCATCTTTTCATGTTTCCAAACTACTTAAGTCCATCCTCGGCTTGCGAGGGTGCTGCTCAACACACCGCTACATCCCTCTCTCTCGCCAATTGCTTTAGACCGATGCATCTGGCTGTTTCCCTGGATATTGACAAGCATGCATTAATTGCATTTCATATACTTTTGTACATTAACATCATTTTAAATTGTTGTTTGGATATATGTCCTAGTTTCTGTTATGTCACTTGTCATGCCATAGAGGAGGAGGAAGAAGGCCAGCGTTATCCATTTTCCAGGAGTCAAGGGAGAGGCCAACAATTCGGACTAATCCCAGGTGGCCTGAGCTAATATAAGTTGCTATGGCAACGCAGTGGGCTCAGTGGGCCTCTGGCCTTAGTGGTGAACACATGGAGGTGCTGCAGAATTTTTGGCAAGAAAAATGACAATGCTTTGTACAAACCTATTGTTCAGCTATGGTTGATTGCCTTAATTTTATCTACTATATATATTATGATGTTGTATGAAATTATGGATTTCATAAATTTGATCAGGAAATTGATTGCAAATTACTTTAGGGCTCAATTAGACATATCAGTAGCATCATGCAAATTACAGGCTTACACAGAAATTGAATGCCAATACTATTAGAAGATAAGAATAACTTAATTCAGAAATAGTACAATAGGCCTACACCTGTTCTATTATCATTAAATGATACATCTTGAATGTCTATTCCTTACATTCTAAGTGCACTAAATGCTTATTTTTAAACAGCTGTGAAATTATAATATCAGATATAGATAAGTTTTAGTTAGGCCTACTAAGCAAATATTATTATGCAGAATATTTGAAGGGGGGGGGGGTGTGTAGCACGGGGCAGTACCAGCTAAGTGACAAGCAGCAAGCTGGCCAGCCTGCTGCCAAGTCATGCGTAATTTGCCGGCCTACTCCCCCCCCCTCTCAATACCTCAATAGATGTGTATTTTATTGATAGCTCCAGTTCAATTTATTGGACAAATAAATAATTGGTTTTTGCCAAATACACAAAATACTATATAATTATAAGTTTCACACTGATTTTATTACAGAAATTAGTAAAATAGAGTGATAGTAATATTGAATACATTTAATTAATACTACCCATGTGGGCCCTTGTCATTGCATATACCCCGAACTTTGGTTACATAATGAATGTGACCATATTCAACATGGGGCTTTGGAAATGGCGTAGAGATCAGGTGATACCTTTAAAAACAATCCTATTTTCAAAAAAACTATTTTCTGTGTGCAAATGACACATGAGGATACGTGCAGTCACTGTGAGAATATATATAAGGCCTGCGTGATGATTTTCTTAAAAAGACAAATTGGGGTCTTACTTAATCTCAATGCATCATTTATACTATTGTTTATATGTATGTTTAATATTTAACATCCATAATTATATAGATAGATAGATAGATAGATAGATAGATAGATAGATAGATAGATAGATAGATAGATAGATAGATAGATAGATAGATAGATAGATAGATAGATATACAGACAGATAGACAGATAGACTGGGGTCTTACTTAATCTCAATGCATCATTTATACTATTGTTTATATGTATGTTTAATATTTAACATCCATAATTATATAGATAGATAGATAGATAGATAGATAGATAGATAGATAGATAGATAGATAGATAGATAGATAGATAGATAGATAGATAGATAGATAGATAGATAGATAGATAGATAGACTGGGGTCTTACTTAATCTCAATGCATCATTTATACTATTGTTTATATGTATGTTTAATATTTAACATCCATAATTATATAGATAGATAGATAGATAGATAGATAGATAGATAGATAGATAGATAGATAGATAGATAGATAGATAGATAGATAGATAGATAGATAGACAGATAGACTGGGGTCTTACTTAATCTCAATGCATCATTTATACTATTGTTTATATGTATGTTTAATATTTAACATCCATAATTATATAGATAGATAGATAGATAGATAGATAGATAGATAGATAGATAGATAGATAGATAGATAGATAGATAGATAGATAGACAGACAGATAGACAGATCGATAGACAGATAGATTGACAGATTGACAGATTGACAAATTGACAGATTGATAGATATCATTTATTGCGAAAATAAAGATTTATTTATTATAATTTGTGGTCATATGACTGGTTTGTTCACCTGTCAGTCAAACAGCAGAGCCTTCCATTTTCCCAAAATTAGTGTAGTTGCACTTATTTTGGTCGTAGCTTGGCCATTGAAAAAGTGGTATGCTACATTTTTCATGCATAATTTAATTTCTGGTTTTATATTCATGATAATATTAAAATGAAAAAGTTGGGTTTCTCAGTCAAAATATATCCCCAGATCATAACTGCCTAATTGGAGATAATTGCCCCTGTTTATTGCCCCTATCTGAGCTCGGCTCTGCTGCCTCTGCAGAGGTGCTAATTGAATGGTTTCAAAATGCATTACATAATGTTATGCAAAATTGTGACTTGCTTTCCGAGTAAGAGCCATGGAACTCGGATTTGTTTAAATGGAGCATTTTTGTCATGTATACATGAAGCCTTTAGTACCAGATGCTGTCCTAGAATACATGTAGTTGCATCCACAAACCTCTGGAAACATTGCACTGCTGGTTGCTGGAGGCACAGCATAGCAGCATATTTCTCTGAGAGCAACAGTTGCAGCAGTCAGCCACTGGCCCATGATGAATGAATGATAGAGGTGCTCCAATAGTCCATGCACCAGTGTCTCAAAATGTTGTTTGCAAAATTCCTATTTTTTGGAATCACCAAAATTCAAGGCAAGCAAAACAACTTTTGGGGACCGAAAGAATTTTAAAATATCAGAAAAATTGTATTGAACTTTGTTGACGCCTAGTTGGTTTTGTGTCCTTGTATCTAAAGCTACATAATTATATCTATTCACATTACAAAACATTTTTTGTTTGAAATTTGAAATATGTTATAGCTGCAGCCTGCATATCTTTTTTTTTTAAAGATTTTCTTGTTCTATTATTGAAACACATTTTCCTGACGTTAATACATACAGTGAGGAAAATAAGTATTTGACCCTCTGCCATATTTTCTGGTTTGGGCACTTGCGCTTGCTCCAAAAATCTGATATTTCTCAGGTAGATCAGGTCCAACAGTAGAAGACAGGTTATGCACAAAAATTATGTGAAAGGAGCGTTATGTAATATATTTGCACAAGAAACTCAATAGTCTTTGGAAATAAGTATTTGACCCCTTTATTTGCAAAGGGTTTATTACCAGACTTTTGCAAAACAAACACTTGGAAAACTGTTGTAGCTGAAATTTATTGCAATCAAAACCTATTTCGATTGTTTTCCCCATTTTATATAGCTTTTTATGCCCTCAAATGTACCTCCTATAATTGTTTTTGTAATTTCTTCAGTTTTGAAGATGCGCATTTGAAAAATAAATATACCAACATACTAGAGACATGATTTTTGACTGATGCTATTCTGGTCTTGGTACACAGACTCTGCAACCGCACACACATGGGCATCCACACACACATGTGCGTCCACACACGATTGGGCGTCCACACACACGTGGGCATACAGATGGGTGTGCGCATACATATGAGCACACACACACAGACGGGCATGAGCGCACACATGGGCTGACACACACGATGGGCATGCTCATATGGGCGCACACAGATGGCCATACTAATGGGCGCGCACACGGACGCCGTCCACGCACAGATTGGCGGACACACACAGATGGGCCTACAGTCCTACACACACAGATTGGCATCCAGGTGGGCATACACCCAGATAGGTGTACAGGTCGGCTAGTGCACACAGATGGGCATGCACTCACAGATGAGTGTTTCAACACAGATAGGCATACCTGCACAGATGGCCATACACGTGGGCTGCGCAGGGTCGTATCTAGAAATGGCCTGAGGGGGGCGCCATTACATGGCCTGAATACTTCAACTGAGTCCATCTATAGAGGCCCGCTTGAGTAGAGATTTCTCGCAAATGCGCCCCCCTCAAATAGAGGCCCCACTATGACATGGACAACAACGACTATATATCTTTCTATTATTATTATGCAACTGAGTTTTTTAACGCCAGGGCTAAACAAGCTGCACTCAATACACAAATTGTTGTTCATCTTTTATGGATCGACACAATCACACTTGATTGCACGTCGCAACCAAAATGCGTCCAGCACTGCCCGCGGTCATATTATCATCGCTTGCGATTCTAGTTAAATCCAACAGTTGCCTTCTTCAGCAATTGATGCAAACAGACACCTGTGGACTGCTCCGTTATGAACTACATCTATCACACAATCCATGGACTCTTTGATCGACTACTACGAGTACTATGACATACTCTTCTGACTGCCTGCTCTGATGGACTCATGCACAATTTCTATCTCTTTCTCTCTCACTGTATCTCATCTGGTGATGACTAATACCTTGGAAGTCACCTTTACATCCTTTCCTCATTTTCCCAATTTAGTAACATCATCTCACAACTGTGTAGTATAACACCACTATAACAGGCATTACAGCCTAGTAACAAAGACATACAATTGTATTCACTAAAACTGGAAGTACACATGTCTTACATTGATATCCTCATATTATCACACGAAAAATCAAATAAATCAGCTGACTAAGTCTGCAACTTTATGGTGTACAACACAAACATGAAAATTCTTTCCTCTAGTAATCTAGTACTCTTAAATACATTGATAGAGGTCGGCGCCGCGACCTATCCACCACAGGACCAATGGTGGAACCTTATTTTTTCGATCCAGAATCAATTCAGAAATGGGTTGAAATGATGCAGATGACGGTGGAAATACCTAACAAAAGTCATTTTGTGCCTTACCTGGGGCATATAGGGTCACACAGCCTGTGGAACCCTCCATTCCACCACAGGACCAATGGTGGAACCTTCTTTTTTACAACCCAGAGCCAATTCAGAAATGGGTTGACATGATGCAGATGATGGTGGAAATACCTAAAAAAAGTCATTTTGTGCCTTTCCTGGGGCGTATAGGGTCACACAGCCTGTGGAACCTTCCATTCCACCACAGGACCAATGGTGGAACCTTCTTTTTTTCAACCCAGAACCAATTCAGAAATGGGTTGAAATGATGCAGATGATGGTGGAAATACCTACCAAAAGTCATTTTGTGCCTTACCTGCGGCGTATAGGGTCACACAGCCTGTGGAACCCTCCATTCCACCACAGGACCAATGGTGGAACCTTCTTTTTTACAACCCAGAACCAATTCAGAAATGGGTTGAAATGATGCAGATGATGGTGGAAATACCTACAAAAAGTCATTTTGTGCCTTACCTGGGGCGTACAGGGTCACACAGCCTGTGGAACCCTCCATTCCACCACAGGACCAATGGTGGAACCTTCTTTTTTACAACCCAGAGCCAATTCAGAAATGGGTTGAAATGATGCAGATGACGGTGGAAATACCTAACAAAAGTCATTTTGTGCCTTACCTGGGGCATGTAGGGTCACATAGCCTGTGGAACCCTCCATTCCACCACAGGACCAATGGTGGAACCTTCTTTTTTTCAACCCAGAACCAATTCTAAAATGGGTTGAAATGATGCAGATGATGGTGGAAATACCTACCAAAAGTCATTTTGTGCCTAAGCTGGGGTGTATAGGGTCACACAGCCTGTGGACCCTCCATTCCACCACAGGACCAATGGTGGAACCTTCTTTTTTACAACCCAGAACCAATTCAGAAATGGGTTGAAATGATGCAGATGATGGTGGAAATACCTACCAAAAGTCATTTTGTGCCTTACCTGCGGCGTACAAGGTCACACAGCCTGTGGAACCCTCCATTCCACCACAGGACCAATGGTGGAACCTAATTTTTCTATCCAGAATCAATTCAGAAATGGGTTGAAAAGATGCAGATGATGGTGGAAATACCTAAAAAAAGTCATTTTGTGCCTTACCTTGGGCGTATAGGGTCACACAGCCTGTGGAACCCTCCATTCAACCACAGGACCAACGGTGGGACCTTCTGTTTTTCAACCCATTTCTGAATTCATAAATGGGTTGAATTGATGAGGAGAAGATGGTGGAAATACCTACCAAAAGTCATATTGTGCCTTACCTGCGGCGTATAGGGTCACACAGCCTGTGGAACCCTCCATTCCACCACAGGACCAATGGTGGAACCTTCTTTTTTACAACCCAGAACCAATTCAGAAATGGGTTGAAATGATGGTGGAAATACCTACAAAAAGTCATTTTGTACCTTACCTGGGGCGTACAGGGTCTCACAGCCTGTGGAACCCTCCATTCCACCACAGGACCAATGGTGGAACCTTCTTTTTTTCAACCCAGAGCCAATTCAGAAATGGGTTGAAATGATGCAGATGATGGTGGAAATACCTAACAAAAGGCATTTTGTGCCTTACCTGGGGCGTATAGGGTCACACAGCCTGTGGAACCCTCCATTCCACCACAGGACCAATGGTGGAACCTAATTTTTTTCAACCCAGAACCAATTCAGAAATGGGTTGAAATGATGCAGATGATGGTGGAAATACTTACCAAAAGACATTTTTTGCCTTACCTTGGGCGTATAGGGTCACACAGCCTGTGGAACCCTCCATTCCACCACTGGATCAATGGTGGAATCTTCTTTTTTCGATCCAGAGTCAATTCGGAAATGGGTTGAAATGATGCAGATGACGGTTGAAATACCTAACAAAAGTCATTTTGTGCCTTACCTGGGGCATATAGGGTCACATAGCCTGTGGAACCCTCCATTCCACCACAGGACCAATGGTGGAACCTTCTTTTTTACAACCCAGAGCCAATTCAGAAATGGGTTGAAATGATGCAGATGATGGTGGAAATATCTACCAAAAGTCATTTTGTGCCTTACCTGCGGCGTACAAGGTCACACAGCCTGTGGAACCCTTCATTCCACCACAGGACCAATGGTGGAACCTAATTTTTCGATCCAGAATCAATTCAGAAATGGGTTGAAATGATGCAGATGATGGTGGAAATACCTAAAAAAAGTCATTTTGTGCCTTACCTTGGGCGTATAGGGTCACACAGCCTGTGGAACCCTCCATTCCACCACAGGACCAATGGTGGAACCTAATTTTTTTCAACCCAGAACCAATTCAGAAATGGGTTGAAATGATGCAGATGATGGTGGAAATACCTAAAAAAAGTCATTTTGTGCCTTACCTGGGGCGTATAGGGTCACACAGCCTGTGGAACCCTCCATTCCACCACAGGACCAATGGTGGAACCTTCTTTTTTACAACCCAGAACCAATTCAGAAATGGGTTGAAATGATGCAGATGATGGTGGAAATACCTACCAAAAGTCATTTTGTGCCTTACCTGGGGCGTATAGGGTCACACAGCCTGTGGACCCTCCATTCCACCACAGGACCAATGGTGGAACCTTCTTTTTTACAACCCAGAACCAATTCAGAAATGGGTTGAAATGATGCAGATGATGGTGGAAATACCTACCAAAAGTCATTTTGTGCCTTACCTGGGGCGCACAAGGTCACACAGCCTGTGGACCCTCCATTCCACCACAGGACCAATGGTGGAACCTACTTTTTCGATCCAGAATCAATTCAGAAATGGGTTGAAAAGATGCAGATGACGGTGGAAATACCTAAAAAAAGTCATTTTGTGCCTTACCTGGGGCGTATAGGGTCACACAGCCTGTGGAACCCTCCATTCCGACACAGGACCAACGGTGGAACCTTCTTTTTTTCAACCCAGAACCAATTCATAAATGGGTTGAATTGATGCAGAAGATGGTGGAAATACCTACCAAAAGTCATATTGTGCTTTACCTGGGGCGTATAGGGTCACACAGCCTGTGGAACCCTCCATTCCACCACAGGACCAATGGTGGAACCTTCTTTTTTACAACCCAGAACCAATTCAGAAATGGGTTGAAATGATGCAGATGATGGTGGAAATACCTACAAAAAGTCATTTTGTGCCTTACCTGGGGCGTATAGGGTCACACAGCCTGTGGAACCCTCCATTTCACCACAGGACCAATGGTGGAACCTTCTTTTTTTCAACCCAGCACCAATTCAGAAATGGGTTGAAATGATGCAGATGACGTTGGAAATACCTACCAAAAGTCATTTTTTGCCTTACCTGGGGTGTATATAGAGTAATACAGCCTGTGAAACCCTCCGTTCCACCACAGGACCAATGGTGGAACTTTTTATCCACCACATTACCAATTGAATAGTTAGAGTGAGCTTTGATAAAATGCCTGTAATATATCTCTTAAATGTCATTATGAGTAATTAGTTCAGTATGGGGATAAATGATTGATGGAACCTTGCAATCCACCTCAGGACCTGTGGTGGTTCCTGACCTCCTGTGCAGGACAACCCCAAATATATCATTATTTCCAATAAAAATCTCCCCATAAATGCCCCAAAATGACCAGGAACATCATCTTCCGCCACAGGACCAATGGTGGCACCTGACCTCCTGTACAGGGCAACCCCCAGTCTTTCATTATTTCCAAAAAACACCTCACCATAAAGGCCCAAACAGACCAGGAACCTCATCTTCCACAGTAGGACTACCCTCAAAATTTCATTATTTCCAATAAACGCCTGATAATAAATACCCCAAAGGACCATGAAACTCCTCTTTCACTACAGAACCAATGGTGGAACCTTCTTTTTTTCAACCCAGAACCAATTCAGAAATGGGTTGAAATGATGCAGATGACGGTGGAAATACCTACCAAAAGTCATTTTGTGCCTTACCTGGGGCGTATAGGGTCACACAGCCTGTGGACCCTCCATTCCACCACAGGACCAATGGTGGAACCTTCTTTTTTACAACCCAGAACCAATTCAGAAATGGGTTGAAATGATGCAGATGATGGTGGAAATACCTACCAAAAGTCATTTTGTGCCCTACCTGCGGCGCACAAGGTCACACAGCCTGTGGAACCCTCCATTCCACCACAGGACCAATGGTGGAACCTCTTTTTTCTATCCAGAATCAATTCAGAAATGGGTTGAAAAGATGCAGATGACGGTGGAAATACCTAAAAAAAGTCATTTTGTGCCTTACCTTGGGCGTATAGGGTCACACAGCCTGTGTAACCCTCCATTCAACCACAGGACCAACGGTGGGACCTTCTGTTTTTCAACCCAGAACCAATTCATAAATGGGTTGAATTGATGCAGAAGATGGTGGAAATACCTACCAAAAGTCATATTGTGCCTTACCTGGGGCATATGGGGTCTCACAGCCTGTGGAACCCTCCATTCTACCACAGGACCAATGGTGGAACCTTCTTTTTTACAACCTAGAACCAATTCAGAAATGGGTTGAAATGATGCAGATGATGTTGGAAATACCTACAAAAAGTCATTTTGTACCTTACCTGGGGTGTACAGGGTCTCACAGCCTGTGGAACCCTCCATTCCACCACAGGACCAATGGTGGAACCTTCTTTTTTTCAACCCAGAGCCAATTCAGAAATGGGTTGAAATGATGCAGATGATGGTGGAAATACCTAACAAAAGGCATTTTGTGCCTTACCTGGGGCGTATAGGGTCACACAGCCTGTGGAACCCTCCATTCCACCACAGGATCAATGGTCCAACCTTATTTTTTAATCCAGAGGCAATTCAGAAATGGGTTGAAATGATGCAGATGACGGTGGAAATACCTAACAAAAGTCTTTTTGTGCCTTACCTGGGGCATATAGGGTCACACAGCCTGTCGAACCCTCCATTCCACCACAGGACCAATGGTGGAACCTTCTTTTTTACAACCCAGAGCCAATTCAGAAATGGGTTGAAATGATGCAGATGATGGTGGAAATATCTACCAAAAGTCATTTTGTGCCTTACCTGCGGCGTACAAGGTCACACAGCCTGTGGAACCCTTCATTCCACCACAGGACCAATGGTGGAACCTAATTTTTCGATCCAGAATCAATTCAGAAATGGGTTGAAATGATGCAGATGATGGTGGAAATACCTACAAAAAGTCATTTTGTGCCTTACCTGGGGCGTATAGGGTCACACAGCCTGTGGAACCCTCCATTCCACCACAGGACCAATGGTGGAACCTAATTTTTTTCAACCCAGAACCAATTCAGAAATGGGTTGAAATGATGCAGATGATGGTGGAAATACCTACCAAAAGTCATTTTGTGCCTTACCATGGGCGTATAGGGTCACACAGCCTGTGGAACCCTCCATTCCACCACAGGACCAACGGTGGGACCTTCTGTTTTTCAACCCAGAACCAATTCATAAATGGGTTGAATTGATGCAGAAGATGGTGGAAATACCTACCAAAAGTCATATTGTGCCTTACCTGGGGCATATAGGGTCTCACAGCCTGTGGAACCCTCCATTCCACCACAGGACCAATGGTGGAACCTTCTTTTTTACAACCTAGAACCAATTCAGAAATGGGTTGAAATGATGCAGATGATGTTGGAAATACCTACAAAAAGTCATTTTGTACCTTACCTGGGGCGTACAGGGTCTCACAGCCTGTGGAACCCTCCATTCCACCACAGGACCAATGGTGGAACCTTCTTTTTTTCAACCCAGAGCCAATTCAGAAATGGGTTGAAATGATGCAGATGATGGTGGAAATACCTAACAAAAGGCATTTTGTGCCTTACCTGGGGCGTATAGGGTCACACAGCCTGTGGAACCCTCCATTCCACCACAGGACCAATGGTGGAACCTTCTTTTTCTCAACCCAGAACCAATTCAGAAATGGGTTGAAATGATGCAGATGATGGTGGAAATACTTACCAAAAGACATTTTTTGCCTTACCTGGGGCGTATAGGGTCACACAGCCTGTGGAACCCTCCATTCCACCACAGGATCAATGGTCCAACCTTATTTTTTAATCCAGAGGCAATTCAGAAATGGGTTGAAATGATGCAGATGACGGTGGAAATACCTAACAAAAGTCTTTTTGTGCCTTACCTGGGGCATATAGGGTCACATAGCCTGTCGAACCCTCCATTCCACCACAGGACCAATGGTGGAACCTTCTTTTTTACAACCCAGAGCCAATTCAGCAATGGGTTGAAATGATGCAGATGATGGTAGAAATATCTACAAAAAGTCATTTTGTGCCTTACCTGCGGCGTACAAGGTCACACAGCCTGTGGAACCCTTCATTCCACCACAGGACCAATGGTGGAACCTAATTTTTCGATCCAGAATCAATTCAGAAATGGGTTGAAATGATGCAGATGATGGTGGAAATACCTAAAAAAAGTCATTTTGTGCCTTACCTGGGGCGTATAGGGTCACACAGCCTGTGGAACCCTCCATTCCACCACAGGACCAATGGTGGAACCTAATTTTTTTCAACCCAGAACCAATTCAGAAATGGGTTGAAATGATGCAGATGATGGTGGAAATACCTACCAAAAGTCATTTTGTGCCTTACCTGGGGCGTATAGGGTCACACAGCCTGTGGACCCTCCATTCCACCACAGGACCAATGGTGGAACCTTCTTTTTTACAACCCAGAACCAATTCAGAAATGGGTTGAAATGATGCAGATGATGGTGGAAAATACCTACCAAAAGTCATTTTGTGCCTTACCTGGGGCGCACAAGGTCACACAGCCTGTGGAACCCTCTATTCCACCACAGGACCAATGGTGGAACCTACTTTTTCGATCCAGAACCAATTCAGAAATGGGTTGAAATGATGCAGATGATGGTGGAAATACCTAAAAAAAGTCATTTTGTGCCTTACCTGGGGCGTATAGGGTCACACAGCCTGTGGAACCCTCCATTCCACCACAGGACCAATGGTGGAACCTTCTTTTTTACAACCCAGAACCAATTCAGAAATGGGTTGAAATGATGCAGATGATGGTGGAAATACCTACCAAAAGTCATTTTGTGCCTTACCTGGGGCGTATAGGGTCACACAGCCTGTGGACCCTCCATTCCACCACAGGACCAATGGTGGAACCTTCTTTTTTACAACCCAGAACCAATTCAGAAATGGGTTGAAATGATGCAGATGATGGTGGAAATACCTACCAAAAGTCATTTTGTGCCTTACCTGGGGCGCACAAGGTCACACAGCCTGTGGAACCCTCCATTCCACCACAGGACCAATGGTGGAACCTACTTTTTCAATCCAGAATCAATTCAGAAATGGGTTGAAAAGATGCAGATGACTGTGGAAATACCTAAAAAAAGTCATTTTGTGCCTTACCTGGGGCGTATAGGGTCACACAGCCTGTGGAACCCTCCATTCCGACACAGGACCAACGGTGGAACCTTCTTTTTTTCAACCCAGAACCAATTCATAAATGGGTTGAATTGATGCAGAAGATGGTGGAAATACCTACCAAAAGTCATATTGTGCCTTACCTGGGGCGTATAGGGTCACACAGCCTGTGGAACCCTCCATTCCACCACAGGACCAATGGTGGAACCTTCTTTTTTACAACCCAGAACCAATTCAGAAATGGGTTGAAATGATGCAGATGATGGTGGAAATACCTACAAAAAGTCATTTTGTGCCTTACCTGGGGCGTATAGGGTCACACAGCCTGTGGAACCCTCCATTTCACCACAGGACCAATGGTGGAACCTTCTTTTTTTCAACCCAGCACCAATTCAGAAATGGGTTGAAATGATGGTGGAAATACCTACAAAAAGTCATTTTGTACCTTACCTGGGGCGTACAGGGTCTCACAGCCTGTGGAACCCTCCATTCCACCACAGGACCAATGGTGGAACCTTCTTTTTTTCAACCCAGAGCCAATTCAGAAATGGGTTGAAATGATGCAGATGATGGTGGAAATACCTAACAAAAGGCATTTTGTGCCTTACCTGGGGCGTATAGGGTCACACAGCCTGTGGAACCCTCCATTCCACCACAGGACCAATGGTGGAACCTAATTTTTTTCAACCCAGAACCAATTCAGAAATGGGTTGAAATGATGCAGATGATGGTGGAAATACTTACCAAAAGACATTTTTTGCCTTACCTTGGGCGTATAGGGTCACACAGCCTGTGGAACCCTCCATTCCACCACAGGATCAATGGTGGAATCTTCTTTTTTCGATCCAGAGTCAATTCAGAAATGGGTTGAAATGATGCAGATGACGGTTGAAATACCTAAAAAAAGTCATTTTGTGCCTTACCTGGGGCATATAGGGTCACATAGCCTGTGGAACCCTCCATTCCACCACAGGACCAATGGTGGAACCTTCTTTTTTACAACCCAGAGCCAATTCAGAAATGGGTTGAAATGATGCAGATGATGGTGGAAATATCTACAAAAAGTCATTTTGTGCCTTACCTGCGGCGTACAAGGTCACACAGCCTGTGGAACCCTTCATTCCACCACAGGACCAATGGTGGAACCTAATTTTTCGATCCAGAATCAATTCAGAAATGGGTTGAAATGATGCAGATGATGGTGGAAATACCTAAAAAAAGTCATTTTGTGCCTTACCTAGGGCGTATAGGGTCACACAGCCTGTGGAACCCTCCATTCCACCACAGGACCAATGGTGGAACCTAATTTTTTTCAACCCAGAACCAATTCAGAAATGGGTTGAAATGATGCAGATGATGGTGGAAATACCTAAAAAAAGTCATTTTGTGCCTTACCTGGGGCGTATAGGGTCACACAGCCTGTGGAACCCTCCATTCCACCACAGGACCAATGGTGGAACCTTCTTTTTTACAACCCAGAACCAATTCAGAAATGGGTTGAAATGATGCAGATGATGGTGGAAATACCTACCAAAAGTCATTTTGTGCCTTACCTGGGGCGTATAGGGTCACACAGCCTGTGGACCCTCCATTCCACCACAGGACCAATGGTGGAACCTTCTTTTTTACAACCCAGAACCAATTCAGAAATGGGTTGAAATGATGCAGATGATGGTGGAAATACCTACCAAAAGTCATTTTGTGCCTTACCTGGGGCGTACAAGGTCACACAGCCTGTGGAACCCTCCATTCCACCACAGGACCAATGGTGGAACCTACTTTTTCGATCCAGAATCAATTCAGAAATGGGTTGAAAAGATGCAGATGACGGTGGAAATACCTACAAAAAGTCATTTTGTGCCTTACCTGGGGCGTATAGGGTCACACAGCCTGTGGAACCATCCATTCCGACACAGGACCAACGGTGGAACCTTCTTTTTTTCAACCCAGAACCAATTCATAAATGGGTTGAATTGATGCAGAAGATGGTGGAAATACCTACCAAAAGTCATATTGTGCTTTACCTGGGGCGTATAGGGTCACACAGCCTGTGGAACCCTCCATTCCACCACAGGACCAATGGTGGAACCTTCTTTTTTACAACCCAGAACCAATTCAGAAATGGGTTGAAATGATGCAGATGATGGTGGAAATACCTACAAAAAGTCATTTTGTGCCTTACCTGGGGCGTATAGGGTCACACAGCCTGTGGAACCCTCCATTTCACCACAGGACCAATGGTGGAACCTTCTTTTTTTCAACCCAGAACCAATTCAGAAATGGGTTGAAATGATGCAGATGACGTTGGAAATACCTACCAAAAGTCATTTTTTGCCTTACCTGGGGTGTATATAGAGTAATACAGCCTGTGAAACCCTCCGTTCCACCACAGGACCAATGGTGGAACTTTTTATCCACCACATTACCAATTGAATAGTTTGAGTGAGCTTTGATAAAATGCCTGTAATATATCTCTTAAATGTCATTATGAGTAATTAGTTCAGTATGGGGATAAATGATTGATGGAACCTTGCAATCCACCTCAGGACCTGTGGTGGTTCCTGACCTCCTGTGCAGGACAACCCCAAATATTTCATTATTTCCAATAAAAATCTCCCCATAAATGCCCCAAAATGACCAGGAACATCATCTTCCGCCACAGGACCAATGGTGGCACCTGACCTCCTGTACAGGGCAACCCCCAGTATTTCATTATTTCCAATAAACACCTCACCATAAAGGCCCAAACAGACCAGGAACCTCATCTTCCACAGTAGGACTACCCTCAAAATTTCATTATTTCCAATAAACGCCTGATAATAAATACCCCAAAGGACCATGAAACTCCTCTTTCACTACAGAACCAATGGTGGAACCTTCTTTTTTTCAACCCAGAACCAATTCAGAAATGGGTTGAAATGATGCAGATGACGGTGGAAATACCTACCAAAAGTCATTTTGTGCCTAAGCTGGGGTGTATAGGGTCACACAGCCTGTGGACCCTCCATTCCACCACAGAACCAATGGTGTATCCTTATTTTTCAACCCAGGACCAATCCAAAAATGGGTTGAAATGATGCAGATGATGGTGGAAATACCTACCAAAAGTCATTTGGTGCCTTACCTGGGGCGCACAAGGTCACACAGCCTGTGGAACCCTCCATTCCACCACAGGACCAATGGTGGAACCTAATTTTTCTATCCAGAATCAATTCAGAAATGGGTTGAAAAGATGCAGATGACGGTGGAAATACCTAAAAAAAGTCATTTTGTGCCTTACCTTGGGCGTATAGGGTCACACAGCCTGTGTAACCCTCCATTCAACCACAGGACCAACGGTGGGACCTTCTGTTTTTCAACCCAGAACCAATTCATAAATGGGTTGAATTGATGCAGAAGATGGTGGAAATACCTACCAAAAGTCATATTGTGCCTTACCTGGGGCATATAGGGTCTCACAGCCTGTGGAACCCTCCATTCCACCACAGGACCAATGATGGAACCTTCTTTTTTACAACCTAGAACCAATTCAGAAATGGGTTGAAATGATGCAGATGATGTTGGAAATACCTACAAAAAGTCATTTTGTACCTTACCTGGGGCGTACAGGGTCTCACAGCCTGTGGAACCCTCCATTCCACCACAGGACCAATGGTGGAACCTTCTTTTTTTCAACCCAGAGCCAATTCAGAAATGGGTTGAAATGATGCAGATGATGGTGGAAATACCTAACAAAAGGCATTTTGTGCCTTACCTGGGGCGTATAGGGTCACACAGCCTGTGGAACCCTCCATTCCACCACAGGACCAATGGTGGAACCTTCTTTTTCTCAACCCAGAACCAATTCAGAAATGGGTTGAAATGATGCAGATGATGGTGGAAATACTTACCAAAAGACATTTTTTGCCTTACCTGGGGCGTATAGGGTCACACAGCCTGTGGAACCCTCCATTCCACCACAGGATCAATGGTCCAACCTTATTTTTTAATCCAGAGGCAATTCAGAAATGGGTTGAAATGATGCAGATGATAGTGGAAATACCTAACAAAAGTCATGTTGTGCCTTACCTGGGGCATATAGGGTCACATAGCCTGTGGAACCCTCCATTCCACCACAGGACCAATGGTGGAACCTTCTTTTTTACAACCCAGAGCCAATTCAGAAATGGGTTGAAATGATGCAGATGATGGTGGAAATATCTACCAAAAGTCATTTTGTGCCTTACCTGCGGCGTACAAGGTCACACAGCCTGTGGAACCCTTCATTCCACCACAGGACCAATGGTGGAACCTAATTTTTCGATCCAGAATCAATTCAGAAATGGGTTGAAATGATGCAGATGATGGTGGAAATACCTACAAAAAGTCATTTTGTGCCTTACCTGCGGCGTATAGGGTCACACAGCCTGTGGAACCCTCCATTCCACCACAGGACCAATGGTGGAACCTAATTTTTTTCAACCCAGAACCAATTCAGAAATGGGTTGAAATGATGCAGATGATGGTGGAAATACCTAAAAAAAGTCATTTTGTGCCTTAACTGGGGCGTATAGGGTCACACAGCCTGTGGAACCCTCCATTCCACCACAGGACCAATGGTGGAACCTTCTTTTTTACAACCCAGAACCAATTCAGAAATGGGTTGAAATGATGCAGATGATGGTGGAAATACCTACCAAAAGTCATTTTGTGCCTTACCTGGGGCGTATAGGGTCACACAGCCTGTGGACCCTCCATTCCACCACAGGACCAATGGTGGAACCTTCTTTTTTACAACCCAGAACCAATTCAGAAATGGGTTGAAATGATGCAGATGATGGTGGAAATACCTACCAAAAGTCATTTTGTGCCTTACCTGGGGCGCACAAGGTCACACAGCCTGTGGAACCCTCCATTCCACCACAGGACCAATGGTGGAACCTACTTTTTCGATCCAGAACCAATTCAGAAATGGGTTGAAATGATGCAGATGATGGTGGAAATACCTAAAAAAAGTCATTTTGTGCCTTACCTGGGGCGTATAGGGTCACACAGCCTGTGGAACCCTCCATTCCACCACAGGACCAATGGTGGAACCTTCTTTTTTACAACCCAGAACCAATTCAGAAATGGGTTGAAATGATGCAGATGATGGTGGAAATACCTACCAAAAGTCATTTTGTGCCTTACCTGGGGCGTATAGGGTCACACAGCCTGTGGACCCTCCATTCCACCACAGGACCAATGGTGGAACCTTCTTTTTTACAACCCAGAACCAATTCAGAAATGGGTTGAAATGATGCAGATGATGGTGGAAATACCTACCAAAAGTCATTTTGTGCCTTACCTGGGGCGCACAAGGTCACTCAGCCTGTGGAACCCTCCATTCCACCACAGGACCAATGGTGGAACCTACTTTTTCGATCCAGAATCAATTCAGAAATGGGTTGAAAAGATGCAGATGACTGTGGAAATACCTAAAAAAAGTCATTTTGTGCCTTACCTGGGGCGTATAGGGTCACACAGCCTGTGGAACCCTCCATTCCGACACAGGACCAACGGTGGAACCTTCTTTTTTTCAACCCAGAACCAATTCATAAATGGGTTGAATTGATGCAGAAGATGGTGGAAATACCTACCAAAAGTCATATTGTGCCTTACCTGGGGCGTATAGGGTCACACAGCCTGTGGAACCCTCCATTCCACCACAGGACCAATGGTGGAACCTTCTTTTTTACAACCCAGAACCAATTCAGAAATGGGTTGAAATGATGCAGATGATGGTGGAAATACCTACAAAAAGTCATTTTGTGCCTTACCTGGGGCGTATAGGGTCACACAGCCTGTGGAACCCTCCATTTCACCACAGGACCAATGGTGGAACCTTCTTTTTTTCAACCCAGAACCAATTCAGAAATGGGTTGAAATGATGCAGAAGACGGTGGAAATACCTAACAAAAGTCATTTTTTGCCTTACCTGGGGTGTATATAGAGTAATACAGCCTGTGAAACCCTCCGTTCCACCACAGGACCAATGGTGGAATTTTTTATCCACCACATTACCAATTGAATAGTTAGAGTGAGCTTTGATAAAATGCCTGTAATATATCTCTTAAATGTCATTATGAGTAATTAGTTCAGTATGGGGATAAATGATTGATGGAACCTTGCAATCCACCTCAGGACCTGTGGTGGTTCCTGACCTCCTGTGCAGGACAACCCCAAATATATCATTATTTCCAATAAAAATCTCCCCATAAATGCCCCAAAATGACCAGGAACATCATCTTCCGCCACAGGACCAATGGTGGCACCTGACCTCCTGTACAGGGCAACCCCCAGTATTTCATTATTTCCAATAAACACCTCACCATAAAGGCCCAAACAGACCAGGAACCTCATCTTCCACAGTAGGACTACCCTCAAAATTTCATTATTTCCAATAAACGCCTGATAATAAATACCCCAAAGGACCATGAAACTCCTCTTTCACTACAGAACCAATGGTGGAACCTAACTTGCAAATTCAAATAAATTCAAATTCAAAATCAAATAATTTTATTTATACTCGATTAAAAATATAATTATGCAGCACAAGACTACCCTCAATTTTTTTCATTTGCTGCAATAAGCATCTAATATTAAATGTCCAAGAGTAGGGGAGACCGGGGTAAGTTGTGCCATCTTTGGCGTCAGGCTGATTTTCCGAAATACCGAAGCCTAATAAAGTAATCTGAAAGTCAGACATCAAAATACAATACGTTGACCAGAATCGACCAAAGTTTCAGAGCAATCTGAATATTGGGAAGGTCACGGTAGGCATTTTAAAAAAGTAGGTGCCGGGGTAAGTTGTGCCGCATGACGGGGTCAGTTGATCTGCTTAATTTATTCCAAAAAAACCTTGTATTTCACCCGTTTCTTAAGATAGATCATCTGTATTATGTTTTTAACTTATGGCTGACATGTTACATGACATTGAAACTTATCAAACATTTTATGCAAAAATGAAGACAAGTAAAGATGAATAAAAAATTCATTCCTATGTCATACCATCGGCACAACTCACCCCAATTATCAAAATGGCACAACTTACCCCAAATTGATTTTCTGGATGAAACTGGTTGTCAAAAATAAATAAACAATGCGAGACGAAATCTAACAACACAAATGTCGAGATATACCTCCTAACTCCATCCTACCAGAGGGACATCATCTCATTATAAATACCAAATGACAGAGAAACAAGAATGTCAGTCCTCGACACTTCAAGTTTTCGGCGACAAAATGGAATTTATGAGTGTAGCTTTTCATACAATTATATTTGATAGTTTTTTTCTTGGTGCCGAATGATGTTGACCAAGTGGGTATATATGGTAGGCATTACCTTCTTTGCCCAGTTCTTCATTTCACCTCAACAGTGGGCGGGACACCTTACCCCAGTCTCCCCTACAACATTTAAATAATGCCTGGAAAATTTTACATGAACTCCGCTGCATCCAGTGGGTAGAAGACATTAATACAACATCAAAATTGTGTACTTACAATTTAATCATGAATATATATTGCCTTGAACCATATATGTCACAAGATTCATGAGTCGTACAAAGAACGCTCTTTTCTTGCACTTTTAGGACAGGCATACTTCCATTGGAGATCGAAAATTGATAGATGGTATTGCAGAAGTGTAGAGGAATATTTGCGTAAATTATAAAAAGGTGATGTTGAACTCGAAGTTCATTTTTTTTTACAATGTAAGTTTTTTGAGGAAGAACGAAATTAAAGTATTTTAAAAAGCTCAAAACGGACAAAACCACATGCATATTTTTTGAAAACTGGAGCATCTAGAAAAATTTGAATATTGATGTCAGAAATTAAAGTGACTGCTAAATCTATCCTTACTTGTAAAAGAAATAAATTTCTCTTCAGCTAGAGCCATGTTGCTAAAGATGTAGTAATCCCTATTGTAGTAAGTTCCAGCATTGGTGCTGTGGTGGACGAGGAGGTTACTTGAATGTATAGCCTCCATCATTCCATATTTAGTACCAAGTGGTAAATTTTAAAAGTGGTCCTCTTGAGGGGAGAAGGTCCCAGCATTGGTCCTTTGGTGGAGGAAAAGATCAATGATTTGTGTAATCTCCATAATTTTATATTTAGCTCAAGTTAATAAATTTAACAATGTCCTCTTGAGGGCAAGATATTCCAGCATTGGTCCGCTGTATGATGAAGTTCCATACCTTGTGCAGCCTTCGTAATCCCTGCCGGGTATAAGATGCAAAAATCATGGGTCACATGCTCACACCTGCAACAGCTAAAAACTTCTCCCTTAGCGATGCCACTCACCTAAACTGTCCACCTATCCTTATTGATCTATCCTGTCCTTCTGATAACACCAGAAAACAGTTCCACTGCTGTCTTATTTACGTTTTTCTACGGCCACTGTCCTCTGCCACCAGGGGTGCATGAATCTGCTCAGTAGTTCCGCTTATCACATCACCAGGGACTGGCGCCACTGCTCCATTTTCCCGCCAAAAAAATCTACACACATCCACACTCCAGTATCAGCTGCTTTCCATGCCTGCACCCTGGCTGACCTATTTCTACTCTTCGTATCTTCTTGATCTTACCCTCATTTTAAAGCTCTTTCCAAGCCCTAAATGTATCAAGATGTCTCACCTATTATCCAAGCTCCTACACGCTATCTCTCAAGTCTAATCTGCATAGCAGCATCCACTCACCAATGCATTTTCCACTTTGGCCAGGTTCATCTTCAAGCACAATCTAACAGAAGAGGACTCCGTGCACAAGCCTGCTGTGTAAGATTTGGCAATGTGCCAAAATATCACTTACTCTTCTTCAACACCAATATATATACTTCCTGAAATCCATTCACATATTTTCCCTGGTCACGTATTTCTCTACCATTTAAATCAAAGCACATGCTTTCAGACAAACTGCAGATTTTTATCATTGCCCAGTCAATCTTTCCAGTGCCATCACTGGGAATCTACCTCTTCACTTTCACATATAGTGGGGGGTCGGCAGGGGGGCGGGCACTCCATTCCCCCTAAAAATGTCCCTCAATGGGTATGTCTAGTATTATATATATCTATTCCAAGCTATTTTAAAAGAATCAAACAAATGGCTAGAAACGGGTAAAAAATACACCCTGCTGGCCTATTTAAGTGGTATTAGTTCATAGTCATGTAACAATCCTTGATTTTGATCCCACTACTTAATTGGTAAGTTGATCTAGACTAGAATTAGAATTAGAATTAGAATTTATTAACAACAAAATACAATTACACTTCAACGAATCAACATAACAAATAGCAGAATTATAATACCAATAAAAAAAAGGAACTGACACACTGAATGTGTGTATGTTCCCTAGCAATTTCACAATATAATTTCTTAATCTTTATGGAACAGTGAATGAATATATATTATAGGAAATACAAATTAATAATAATACTGATAAATTAAACACATTAATAGGCACTATCATATATACAAAAGTGGTAATGACAATAATCTTAAAAATAGTTTTGTATTACAGAAAAGCAAAAGATATTCTAGGTAGAGACCACAAATTCCTTAAAATATTAGTTACTTTCTTTTTAATTGTAAATTTACTACAATTTAAATCAATGACATTCACAACAGAATTCCAAATTTCCGCACCTTTAAATCTGACATGCATTTTAACAATTTCTGATCTTCAAAATGGTAATCGAAGGTTATTCATATTTCTTGTTCCGTAATGATAAAAATCAGCTGGATAATTGAACATATCTGAAAACATTCTCGGCATTTCACCTCTTACAAATTTATACATAAACATCATAATTGAAACTTTATACAATTTAGGTGGTTGTACAATTTTTAAGTTAATTAAATGACTAACACCTTTAATTCTATGAACCGCCTGTTTTTGCAAAACTTATAGCGAATTAATATAATTAGTATAAGCAGGGCTTTGGAGTCGGAGTCGGAGTCGGGAGTCGGAGTCGTGGAGTCGGAGGTTTTTGGGTGGAGTCGGAGTCGGAGTCGCACTTTGATTTTCAGGTGGAGTCGGAGTCGGAGTCGTAAATTAAAGTGGTGACTCCTGACTCCTTAAAATAATTAATATAATTTACAAAAACATAATTTCAAAAATCTGAAATGAATTCCAAATTTTATATAAAACTTCTTAAGCAAGTATTCATGCACAAAATCCTATGAAAACTTTGTAGAATGACTTTTTCTTCTCTGTTAACCATGTAATATTTATGTGCAATAATGCTGATAAGCGCAGTCGGGAGTCGGAGTCAGAGTCGTAAATCAGGAGACCTAAGGAGTCGGAGTCGGAGTCGCTTTTCAGAAAGCCAAAGGAGTCGGGAGTCGGAGACGGTTCACTTATCTCCCGACTCCAAAGCCCTGAGTATAAGTATTTCCCCATATTTCAAGTGCCATCACCGGACAATGGCCTTGTTATTGTAAACCTGGCCAGGCAGGTGCTGTCACCTTAGCGTTCAAAATACCATTTTGACCCAATATCCAAATACCTAACTCAAATTCATCATTCAACTAACAGAATTTGAATCTTAGATGTTGTGCGGTGACGGGGCCAGGTCTATAGAGCATTAATTATCAGGCATTTCTTAATAATCAAATATTGTTCCTTCCAAATATAAAGTTTGTCCTTTGCAGGAGGTCAAGTTCCATCAATGGTCCAGTTTTGGAAGTTGAGGTTCCCTGTCATCTGGGGCATTGACTATGAGATGTTTATTGGAAATTATAATTATAAAAATATTAAGTGTAGTCAGGGGCAAGGGGTTAGGTTCCACCACTGGTCCTGTGGTGGATTGAAAGGTTCCTTTGTCAATGTAAGCCCATACTGGTCGAATTACTTATTATGATGTATTATAAGTGATATTACCCGTGAATTTTATCAATAGTCGGAACAAACAATAAAATTTCTTCTGTAAAATAAAAAAGGTTGAACCACTGGTTATGCGCCTGGCATGGAACGGATGGTTCCCCAGGACATGTGACCCTATATGTGCCTTCATCCGTGTAACCCCACACTGACCTAGTTACTCAAAATGACTTTTTAGAGACGTATTACATGCATTATATCAAAAGCTGATTCAAACTATTTGATTGGTCCTGAGGTTGATAAAAGGTTCCACCACTTCTCCTGTGGTGGAGTGGAGAGTTTCCCGTGCTGTGTGACCCTATAAGGCCCGGGTAAGGCATAAAATGACTTTTGGTAGGCATTTCCACCATCATCTCAATCATCTCAACCAGTTTCTGAATTGGTCCTGGGTTGAAAAAAGAAGGTTCCACCATTGGTCCTGTGGTAGAATGCAGGGTTCCTTCATCCGTGTAACCCCTCACTGACCCAATTACTCAAAATGACTTTTAAGAGACATATAACAAGCATTTAAGCAAAAGCTTACTCAAACTATTCGATTGGTCCTGTGGTGGATAAAAGGTTCCACCATTGGTCCTGTGGTGGAATGGAAGGTTCCCCATGCTGTGTGACCCTATACGCCCCAGGTAATGCATAAAATGACTTTTGGTAGGTATTTCCACCATCATCTCAATCATCTCAACCAGTTTCTGAATTGGTCCTGGGTTGAAAAAAGAAGGTTCCACCATTGGTCCTGTGGTGGAATGCAGGGTTCCTTCATCCGTGTAACCCCACACTGACCTAATTTCTCAAAATGACTTTTAAGAGACATATAACAAGCATTTAAGCAAAAGCTGACTCAAACTATCTGATTGGTCCTGTGGTTGATAAAAGGTTCCGCCATTGGTCCTGTGGTGGAATGGAGGGTTCCCATTGCTATGTGACCCTATACACCCTGGGTAAGGAACAAAATGACTTTTGGTCGGTATTTCCACCAACATCTCAATGATCTCAACCAGTTTCTGAATTGGTCCTGGGTTGAAAAAAGAAGGTTCCACCATTGGTCCTGTGGTGGAATGCAGGGTTCCATCATCCGTGTAACCCCACACTGACCTAATTACTCAGAATGACTTTTAAGAGACAAATAGCAAGCATTTTATCAAAAGCTGACTCAAACTAATCGATTGGTACTGTGGTATATAAAAGGTTCCACCATTGGTCCTGTGGTGGAATGGAGGGTTCCCCATGCTGTGTGACCCTATACGCCCCGGGTAAGGCACAGAATGACTTTTGGTCGGTATTTCCACCATCATCTCAATCATCTCAACCAGTTTCTGAATTGGTCCTGGGTTGAAAAAAGAAGGTTCCACCATTGGTCCTGTGGTGGAATGCAAGGTTCCCCATGCTGTGTGACCCTATACGCCCCAGGTAATGCATAAAATGACTTTTGGTAGGTATTTCCACCATCATCTCAATCATCTCAACCAGTTTCTGAATTGGTCCTGGGTTGAAAAAAGAAGGTTCCACCATTGGTCCTGTGGTGGAATGCAGGGTTCCTTCATCCGTGTAATCCCACACTGACCTAATTACTCAAAATGACTTTTAAGAGACATATAACAAGCATTTAAGCAAAAGCTGACTCAAACTATCCGATTGGTCCTGTGGTGGATAAAAGGTTCCACC
This sequence comes from Platynereis dumerilii, assembly GCA_026936325.1. Taxonomy (NCBI): domain Eukaryota; kingdom Metazoa; phylum Annelida; class Polychaeta; order Phyllodocida; family Nereididae; genus Platynereis; species Platynereis dumerilii. The sequence continues at coordinate 24,878,696 of JAPTHN010000007.1, forward strand.
ATTGGTCCTGTGGTGGAATGGAGAGTTCCCCTTGCTGTGTGACCCTATAAGGCCCGGGTAAGGCAAAAAATGACTTTTGGTAGGCATTTCCACCATCATCTCAATCATCTCAACCAGTTTCTGAATTGGTCCTGTGTTGAAAAAATAAGGTTCCACCATTGGTTCTGTGGTAGAATGCAGGGTTCCTTCATCCGTGTAACCCCTCACTGACCCAATTACTCAAAATGACATTTAAGAGACATATAACAGGCATTTAAGCAAAAGCTGACTCAAACTATCCGATTGGTCCTGTGGTGGATAAAAGGTTCCACCATTGGTCCTGTGGTGGAATGGAAGGTTCCCCATGCTGTGTGACCCTATACGCCCCAGGTAATGCATAAAATGACTTTTGGTAGGTATTTCCACCATCATCTCAATCATCTCAACCAGTTTCTGAATTGGTCCTGGGTTGAAAAAAGAAGGTTCCACCATTGGTCCTGTGGTGGAATGCAGGGTTCCTTCATCCGTGTAACCCCACACTGACCTAATTACTCAAAATGACTTTTAAGAGACATATAACAAGCATTTAAGCAAAAGCTGACTCAAACTATCCGATTGGTCCTGTGGTTGATGAAAGATTCCGCCATTGGTCCTGTGGTGGAATGGAGGGTTCCCATTGCTATGTGACCCTATACACCCTGGGTAAGGAACAAAATGACTTTTGGTCGGTATTTCCACCAACATCTCAATGATCTCAACCAGTTTCTGAATTGGTCCTGGGTTGAAAAAAGAAGGTTCCACCATTGGTCCTGTGGTGGAATGCAGGGTTCCATCATCCGTGTAACCCCACACTGACCTAATTACTCATAATGACTTTTAAGAGACAAACATGTAGGCCTATAACATTTATCAAAAGCTGACTCAAACTATTCGATTGGTCTTGTGGTGGATAAAAGGTTCCACCATTGGTCCTGTGGTGGAATGGAGGGTTCCCCATGCTGTGTGACCCTATACGCCCCGGGTAAGGCACAGAATGACTTTTGGTCGGTATTTCCACCATCATCTCAATCATCTCAACCAGTTTCTGAATTGGTCCTGGGTTGAAAAAAGAAGGTTCCACCATTGGTCCTGTGGTGGAATGCAGGGTTCCCCATGCTGTGTGACCCTATACGCCCCAGGTAATGCATAAAATGACTTTTGGTAGGTATTTCCACCATCATCTCAATCATCTCAACCAGTTTCTGAATTGGTCCTGGGTTGAAAAAAGAAGGTTCCACCATTGGTCCTGTGGTGGAATGCAGGGTTCCTTCATCCGTGTAATCCCACACTGACCTTATTACTCAAAATGACTTTTAAGAGACATATAACAAGCATTTAAGCAAAAGCTGACTCAAACTATCCGATTGGTCCTGTGGTGGATAAAAGGTTCCACCATTGGTCCTGTGGTGGAATGGAGGGTTCCCCTTGCTGTGTGACCCTATAAGGCCCGGGTAAGGCATAAAATGACTTTTGGTAGGTATTTCCACCATCATCTCAATCATCTCAACCAGTTTCTGAATTGGTCCTGGGTTGAAAAAAGAAGGTTCCACCATTGGTTCTGTGGTAGAATGCAGGGTTCCTTCATCCGTGTAACCCCTCACTGACCCAATTACTCAAAATGACTTTTAAGAGACATATAACAAGCATTTAAGCAAAAGCTGACTCAAACTATTCGATTGGTCCTGTGGTGGATAAAAGGTTCCACCATTGGTCCTGTGGTGGAATGGAAGGTTCCCTATGCTGTGTGACCCTATACGCCCCAGGTAATGCATAAAATGACTTTTGGTAGGTATTTCCACCATCATCTCAATCATCTCAACCAGTTTCTGAATTGGTCCTGGGTTGAAAAAAGAAGGTTCCACCATTGGTCCTGTGGTGGAATGCAGGGTTCCTTCATCCGTGTAACCCCACACTGACCTAATTACTCAAAATGACTTTTAAGAGACATATAACAAGCATTTAAGCAAAAGCTGACTCAAACTATCCGATTGGTCCTGTGGTTGATAAAAGGTTCCGCCATTGGTCCTGTGGTGGAATGGAGGGTTCCCATTGCTATGTGACCCTATACACCCCGGGTAAGGAACAAAATGACTTTTGGTCGGTATTTCCACCAACATCTCAATGATCTCAACCAGTTTCTGAATTGGTCCTGGGTTGAAAAAAGAAGGTTCCACCATTTGTGCTGTGGTGGATTGCCGGGTTCCATCATCCATGTAACCCTATACTGACCTAATTACTCAGAATGACTTTTAAGAGACATATAACAAGCATTTTATCAAAAGCTGACTCAAACTATTCGATTGGTCTTGTGGTGGATAAAAGGTTCCACCATTGGTCCTGTGGTGGAATGGAGGGTTCCCCATGCTGTGTGACCCTATACGCCCCGGGTAAGGCACAGAATGACTTTTGGTTGGTATTTCCACCATCATCTCAATCATCTCAACCAGTTTCTGAATTGGTCCTGGGTTGAAAAAAGAAGGTTCCACCATTGGTCCTGTGGTGTAATGAAAGGTTCCCCATGCTGTGTGACCCTATACGCCCCAGGTAATGCATAAAATGACTTTTGGTAGGTATTTCCACCATCATCTCAATCATCTCAACCAGTTTCTGAATTGGTCCTGGGTTGAAAAAAGAAGGTTCCACCATTGGTCCTGTGGTGGAATGCAGGGTTCCTTCATCCGTGTAATCCCACACTGACCTAATTACTCAAAATGACTTTTAAGAGACATATAACAAGCATTTAAGCAAAAGCTGACTCAAACTATCCGATTGGTCCTGTGGTTGATAAAAGGTTCCGCCATTGGTCCTGTGATGGAATGGAGTGTTCCCATTGCTATGTGACCCTATACACCCCGGGTAAGGAACAAAATGACTTTTGGTCGGTATTTCCACCAACATCTCAATGATCTCAACCAGTTTCTGAATTGATCCTGGGTTGAAAAAAGAAGGTTCCCCCATTGGTCCTGTGGTGGATTGCAGGGTTCCATCATCCGTGTAACCCCACACTGACCTAATTACTCAAAATGACTTTTAAGAGACATATAACAAGCATTATATCAAAAGCTGACTCAAACTATTCGATTGGTCCTGTGGTGGATAAAAGGTTCCACCATTGGTCCTGTGGTGGAATGGAGGGTTCCCCATACTCTGTGACCCTATACGCCCCGGGTAATGCATAAAATGACTTTTGGTAGGTATTTCCACCATCATCTCAATCATCTCAACCAGTTTCTGAATTGGTCCTGGGTCAAAAATTTAGGTTCCACCATTGGTCCTGTGGTGGAAGGGTCGCGGTGCCAACTTAGTTGCTTACATTTGTACATGAGTGTACTTCCCTGCACAAAGTAGTTGAACAAAAATTTTAAGTATCTGAGAAAAAGATAACTTTAAATATTTGTGTGGATGTTTTCAGTGTGTAGTTTATTGTGGTTTGACTTGTTTGTAACCTAGTATTCCTGCCTGGCTATTTGTATATTTGGAACTTTGAAAGATTTTGTTTCGTATTAAATATGGTCTGTCCAATGCAAAAGTGCAAGCTTTGAGCATTGTTGTCCTTACTTTGCAATAACTTGTATAGGAACTCTCTTAGTACCAGTTTTCAGGATTAAACTTTCGTAAGTATTTCTGTTTGATACCTAAGTTGCTATGTGTCATGGTACATTAATGATGATAAACATGTATGACAAGTCTTTACTGGATTTGTCGAATTGAGTCTGTTGCATTACAAACTGTTAATATTGGGAAAACAAAACAATAAGCTCTGCCACTTCATATGTTTGTCATTTAAGACTATCTAGATATATACCTTACTACTGTGGAAGGAATGAATACTCAATACGATTCTCGATTATTTGACGGCATGCATGGATAGTCTTGGTATAATTTGCTCATGTACACTAAAAGTCTCTTTAAGCAATGCTGTCTTAAATGTCCCATTTATTACTTATGTTTGGTGTTAATTTTGAATGAAACTTGTTTCAGAACATCGAGGAACCTTTCTTAGCATCCGTGAAGTTGATTTTAGGAGACAGATATTCCGACTCAATGGATGTCATCTATCAGCTTACCATCAAATTCATCTTGTCTAACTTGACCAAGGGGTTCAAGGCAGCTTCCTCATGATGTCACTTCATCCTTCCAACTGCATCAGCAACTACATCAGCAGAATATTAAGCATCAGTAAGAGCAGCCATCATACATCATTAGGATCATTATTGGTTTGGTTTCTTAAAAGGCTTTCTAGTTGATCAATGCTGCACTGAATCTGAATGGTGATATCTGATGGTGTTTTCATCAATCCCAAAGACCATAATTATATTATATATATGATACAGAATGCTAAAATAAGAAATAATTTCGACATGTCTCACATACGTTACTCAGAAATTTGATATTCTCAAAGAAAATGCAAGTAGGAAAGTAATTTATTTAAATCTCACTATGTTTCACAATGAAATACAGACATCCCGACAAGTTTTGCTGAAAAAATTTTCATTTGAAATAAAAAGACTCAATCTGCGATTGCTTGTGAAAAATCAGCCTGTTTTCGACGAAAGGTACCTGAAGAGTCAAAAGTTTGTCCAATTTGTTATAAGTGATATTAATCCAAACAGGCAAGTCGAAATTTTTCAATATTTATATACAATTCCTCGTATGTCTTAAATTACTTATTCAGTGAATGTTCTAGTCCACCAGGATAGCTGTTATATTGCAATTTATTAATATGCTGTATTTGTCATCTGTCCTATATGTCATCACACTGAATGGATTCTTGCCGCGATAATTAACAAAAGTGTGATGAATTATGATTATTTCCTATCACATCGAATGCTAGATAAATCATGATTTTGAAATATTGTTAATTCGAATTAAAAGATAAACATTATAAATTTATGTGCCTTGAGTATGAGTTGGCACTGACCCTACAAATGCAATTGAATGTATAAAGGTGGTATCTTCACTGTAAAATTTGAACTTTGAGTCAGCTCAAATGCTTGAGAGAGATGGTTGCACTATTCTTTTGAGCTGACATGACTTATTGCTTTAAGATTATTATAACACAAAATAACAACCTATGTCAGCTCAATGGAATTGTGCAACCATCTCAATAATATAGTCTGAAATCAAAATTCAAATATTATAGTGCTTTACTCTGTAACCAGTTTGACATAAATCTATTATGAATGTGTTGTTTTGTTGAGTTTATATTTATTTTACTTATTGTGTGTTATTTAAATAGCCAATTTCATTATTACGTTAAACATTCATTATTTATGTCACTTCATTCATTTTGTAATTAGCGTCCTGTAGGCAGTCATTAACATTTATTCTGTGTGTCAAAGAGCTACAATTTGCATTTTTGAATTGCTGATATACTGTTCTTAATATAATCATAAGTGTAACAATATTATTTTAATTAACTGTATTGTAGTGCAAGTTTTATTCACCAGTTATTGTTTTTAATCATCTCAATATCAGTCCTGCCTTGGAAATCAAAACTTGATAATGACTATACTCAGCCAGACTCATTCTTGTAGCTGTACTATTATGGAAATATTATAAAATCATAGGATATAGCGGATATCATTGCTTTTAAATTGTGCATGCATGGTAACATACAAGTTGTGTTATTTTGAAATTATATTAAAATGTGCCACTAGAAGTTGTCTGGTGTTGATTTGATTTGATTTGATTTGATTTATTGACCATAGAAACTGGCTTACAAAAATGAGAGACAATGAACAGTTGATTACATGTATGAAATTATGGTTGGCTGACGCCATGAGCGTATATGCCATTACCAAATAATTATCCATAAATTACACAATATCTATTTCTAATATTAAACAATTAAGTCATTCGTCAGATATAAAGAGTAAATAGGGGAACATATATATACATTATGACAATTATTATATAGGTAGTTGTAAACATTTCATAAATGCTAAAATGAAACATGACATGAAACTTCCATCATCAACATACATGTATATACCCATGCAGAAATAATAGTGGTTTGTTACATTTCGAATAGAGGTAAATAGCTAAACGTACAATATGAATGCAACATAATTGCAAAAATTTCAAAATGTGGTATGCCTAAATTGCCAAATGTATTAAAAACATATATGTAAATACAATATATGTAGAGTGTTATTACTTTTGCATTTAGCAAAGTTTGATTTAATTTAATAATCCCCGATATGGTTAATTTTATTGCTGGATAAAGGAGAACAATTAACTATTTGTTTCGGCGAATAGCATGAGAATTACTTGGAAATTAATGATAATGAAGATGCAAGTAATGATGAGTGCCTAATGGTTGATATAACATGTACATTAGCTGAAAACCTTAAGAGTTGAGAGTTGCATAACAGATTCTACTATCTGGTGATGCAACTGCAAATACGGAAATGTATTTCTTTCTATTTTTCCAGAGAGACAATTTCAGATGGATGTAACTCAAGTGTAAAAAAGATAATCACATATCTCTCAAGAGTTTCAGAAAACTTTTTAAAATGATTTTTCCAACACAACTTAAATGTACCAACATGAGATTCACATGTCATTCAGACACTTTCCAAAACTTCAAATTCACGTATCAACCATTGGGGGTATAAATGAATTGGTTATTCAGAGCTTTCATTTATTATGAGGCTTTTTAACTGTTTTTTGAATGTTTGTTGACTACATTGCCTATTCAAAGATCTGCTTCTAGCATTCCATTCCTTGACTCCCCAGATTCTAGCTGTTTTTTGGTAGAGAGTTGTCTTACATTTAGGTAAATGCAGTAAGTCAATCTGACGTGTATCCCTGGAAGCAATATCACTGTTTCTTATGTAAAAGCTCGAGAAAATTTCAGGGAGAAGACCTCTAAGAAATTTAAAAACAAACATGAGAATGCTATGCCTAAAAATATCAGAAAGTTTGAGAAAATTAAGCTCCTTGAAAAGTGGGTCCGTATGTGCTCTGAAAGGAGCAGATTTGATAATTCTAACTGCCTTTTTCTGCAGACTAAAGGGGAACTCATATATGTATGTGCTGCATTGCCCCATACTTCAATACAATAGCTTAAGTGTGGATAGCTCATGCTGTAGTACATGGTTTCTAAGCCAGAAGAGCTCAAACTCCGCCTTGCCTTAGTTATTACGCCCAACCCTCTTGCCACCTTGCCTTTGACATTTGATATGTGTTTCTCCCAATTGAGCTTAGAGTCAATTGTAACTCCTAGAAATTTAGAATAATGCACTTTTTCAATTCTGACGTTATTCAAAAGAACTCCATAATCACTTTCAATATTAGCTGTTTGACCTCTAGCTTTGAAGATCATATAGTGAGTTTTTTTCACATTCAAGGACAATTTATTAGCATTCAGCCAATCAACTACTTTCTTTAGTTCAGTATTCACAATGTTCACAATTTCTGCTAGGGATTTTCCACTTACAAATACATTTGTATCGTCTGCAAACAATATAGGCATTAATGTTTCTGATATGTTGATCAGGTCATTAATGTAAATCAGAAAAAGCAAGGGACCCAATATTGACCCCTGGGGAACACCACAATTGATTTCCGACCTCGCTGAGTCTACATTAGAAAATGACACAAACTGTTTTCGATTTCTTAGATAGTCATGTAGCCAATTATAAGCATTGCCTCTTATGCCATATCTCTTTAATTTACTGAGTAAAATACCATGGTTGACAGTGTCAAAGGCCTTTTGAAAGTCCAAGAATACACCAAGAACTGTGTCGCCATTTTCCAAAGCAGATGCTATTTTGTCAACAAGAATTAGTAGGGCCATATTAGTACTATGATTATTTCTGAATCCAAATTGATATTTGTACAAAATGTTATGCTTATTTACGAAAGAGAGTATCCGATTGTACATTATTCTTTCTAGTACTTTTGAGAATATTGGCAGAACTGAAACAGGACGATAGTTAGAGATACTCATACTGTCACCAGCTTTAAAAATTGGTATAACCTTTGCTATTTTCATTTCATCTGGGAAGAAACCCTGAGATAATGATAAATTCAGAACATGTGCAAAGGGGGAAAGAAAGTAGGGGTAGCTGTCCTTAATCACCTTGGCATGAATTCCATCATAACCAGCACTTGCATTTTTCAATATCTTAAATATATTCTCAACTTCTTTACATGTGACTTCAGATATGAAGATTGACTCAGAAGTAGAATTGGTTATATAAGATAATGGATCAAGCGGAGTCGAAGGAATCTTTTTGGCTAGATCACTTCCTATATTTGTAAAATAATTGTTAAACTTTTCTGCAATCACTCCAGGATTACTTTCTTTTTTTCCATTAATAATAAATTGAGTAGGGGTGGATGCTAACTTTTTCTTGTTGATAACATCCTTAAGTATAGACCAGAGTTTTCGTGTATTGTGCTTGTTTTCTTTTAAAATTTCCTCATAGTACTTTGTTGTACTTATTTTTTATAAATGCACAATGATTTCATTTTTATACAATACTAGAGGGCCCCACTAAGTTGACAATTCACTATGTTACAGATAGGAAACATTATGAGATTATTGCACACTGAGGGGCCAATCGTTGAGAGTGGGCCATCTCTCTCTCATCCGAACCCAGGGAAAACCATGCTACCACCATTACTTGGTGAAGCAGGGGTGTGTTGCTGTGCTGCCTGTAAAGATGTCCTGAGCGGTAGCTGGCTTACAAATAAAGATTTTTTGACAGACCTTTCTATTTTGGGGAGTTCAACAGTGTAGATGATGGCAAGAACTCTTGAAACTCCCCTCTCATACAGACTATGGGTTATGCATGATTGTAAAACTATTGGCTAGATAAGGAATACATTTTTTTGTATCGATGTCTTAACCTATAAAAAAACTTACATGTAAGTATTCTTAACAGTAAATCGATTCATCAAGGTGAGGGAAATGAACAGGCGATATTTTTTCCGGGTAAAACGTCATCAAAGATTGTATACATCATTTTCAGTACAAAACTTGGCCCTAAAAACCTTAATAAACACCTGATTTTCACAATTTAAAAACCTGGATATATCAAGTACACTCCTCCGATTTCAATGCACTTGTTCAATTTGCTCTATCTGCAATATTAACTTCGCAAAAAGCACTTCCCGCGCATTACGCTGAAATGATGCAAAGTTCCAGTGACCACAGCAAACCAGTGGCAGATTCTTTCTTTTTCTTTGAAGGGGGGGGGGTATTTTTCTGCCCTGAAATCACACACTGAATAGTACAGGAGGAAAAAATGTAGAGTGTGCATGTAGCGAATGACAAATTAATATCCAAACTGGTGGTTTTTCATAACAGAAGCTTTTTTTTTTTTTACACATCCTTGGTTTTATAATATTTTCATTAAACAAGGGGAGGGGCTTTGAATTTTTCTAAGGGTAATTATTTCATAGAAATGCCTACTTTAAGATATTAAAATCTTTTATTACATGCCACATACCCTCAGGTTGATGGTAAGATCGATACAGTACCCTTTTTTAAGGGTACTTTTCTTGTTTAAACCTGCTATATCACATGGTTGCGTCATCACTTGGGAACAAGTTAACTTTTTGGGTAGTATGAATTTTACAGATACCTAGTGATAAAAACTCGGCCTCAACACTGAAATAAATTAATCGGTAGCATAAAAATTTCCGATTCGATAATCGATTTTGTAAATATTCAAATATACCAAGTTTGTTAGGGACGTTTACTCCTCACAGAAGATAAAAATTGTCAGTTGCTATTTGAACAGATTTAGCTAATTGATCTTTCAACCATTACTGGGTTTAGACACTGTCAAGTGAGTGTCTAGTACATCGAGAATCCCAATTATACTGGTTATTGACAGACAATAGCTTTATTACCATAATTGAGACTCTTGAAATTATCAAAAGGCCTATCATCAGTAAAATCGGTGAAATCGATTTTTACAATAGCTTAACGATAATCGGAGAATTAGAGGTGGACCGATTTAAATCGGCGATTAACCAGAGAATCGTTTCATCACTATACTACACACCACTCAGAGATACAGGATCTCCCTTTTATGGGGAAAATGTATGTGGCAAATATAGTTTATATACAACTTGGAATTAAACTTCACAAATGAAAAAAGAAAAACCGTCTTCAAGCGAAGAGGCAAGCCATATTGCAGCCCCTCACTATCTTGTATTTGAAACAGGGCCATACATTTTGCCTTGCAGGCAATCCCAGTAAAAACAATGGTTGGGGAGAGTGCTTGCTATTTACTGCATATTGAAAGTCACCATGAAAAGAAGTATCAAAAAAAGGAAGTAAGACAAGCATTGATGAAGGTCAAGATGCATGGTTACTCAAGCTAGGATTTATCTACACTTTATTTACCTCACTTTGATGACAGGATCTTCACACTGCTGACAAAATAGAAAATGTTTAAATTTTTTTTAATTCGATTACTTTTTTGCTGATGTTTTATGAATATGAAGGATTTTTCTGTCTGTCATTTTCTGAAGAAACTGCCGAAGGAAGTAAGAAGTCTGATTTACCGTCTGAACTTATGAATGACTTTTCTTACTCAGCTTCATAAACTTCCAGTCTTGTGGAAGGATACACAAAACGAAGAGTAGGGAAGAAAAACTAAAATAGAAGGACTTAGTTCCAGGGAAAAGCTGGTTTGATCGATTGCACCTATTTCATTTATTTTTTGCTCTTTGCAAGAGATAAATCCATATGAATAGAATTACAAAGTGATAAATCCATAAAATAGAAATTCAAATCACAGTATGCGACTGAATTAGTTTTGACCATACTCTGCTGCTGCTGTTGGTACCACTTTACTTTGAAAGGTTTGGCATATTAAGAAGAAAAAAAACACTTAAGAAAATATTCATTGATTTATTCAGGCATTCAGGCTTCTGCTAAATTACAAGTGTTTCATTTCTTCAAAAATTCAATTTTTGACATTCTTCATCCTGAGAAAACTCACTTTATTTATTCATTTTTTATTTTTTTGGAAATTTTGCTTGAGCATTGCGGCAGCTATCTCGACCTATTCTACATCTTGTCACTAAATAGCATACTAATCACCAGTTCTCTGTGTCATGCATGTACCAGTCTTGACCTTTACTCAGACAATTGAGCAAAACTTCACCTTTGCCGTCCATCAAGGCATCTCTGATGGCATCTCCACCACCATTATCCTTTATTGCGGTATTGATGTCCAAATTAAATAGACTGGTATGTTGTGGTTGAAGGCATTCTAATAAGAGTTTGACGTATTTCCCTGGTAGCTGCTCTTTGGCCTCTTTTGTAGACAGCATATTGGAACAAGAAGAACGTTCCGTATCCTACCACAGCAACAGACAACACAGCCAGCACCATGATAGCAAACACGTGGTGGTCTCCATCTTGAATGACGTCATTCAATCTGCCATCTTTGATTACTGCTTGAATCTTCAGTGTTTTCTCTTCTCTTTCATTTTCAGATGTCTTTTGCACTTTGACCAGTTTCTTTGAGTTCTTAGCAGTGGCAAATGTTTCATCCTGCAAGTGAAATCATGCAAATTATTCCAAAATAGTTACGCGTATTTAAAAGTACTCATAGCATTCTGAACAAAAAAACTACAAAAAAAGGCAGCCTACCTTCTTTGGACAGTATAATTCAGCTGTATAACTTGATGTTGTAGACTTCTTTCCTACTGGTTCAAACTGCAAAGGATGAAAATGAAAATGCTTACAGCTGTGTTGAAAACCAGGATTACTTTATCAATTATCACTCATATGTCAAAGGTAGATATGTTATTATCTAACGTGGGCAGCCAACGGAAGGCCCCACTTGCAACAGATTGTATCAATGCTTAACATGGGTTATCCTAAAGTGGTTAAATCCTATAGCTTATCTTTTAACTGGGTTACTGGGAAAATAATTTACTCATTATATAATATGAGCTTAAAACATGGCTGAGCTTTTTTTTCCGGTAACCCTGCTAAAAGTAAATTTATAGGAGTTAACCACTTTAGGACAACCCCTGTTAAGCATTGATACAATCTGGCACTGGAATGGATGGAATGACTTATTTCCAGTTGAACCAAAGGCACATGTCAATTACCTCCCCAACATTCAGATTAGGCTAGTACTGCTGGCAACAGCACCCAATGAAGCAATCACGCTGCCCTGAATTGTCAGTTGGGAAGTCAGCAGCGGTTGGGAGTTGAACGTGGGCCGCCGGCGCAGCAGCTAACCTCTGTGCCACTCAGCCCCTTCAACTCATACATGTAGAGTAGGTCGGGGCAAGAAGCCCTGGTTAGGTGAGAGGCCCCACCAGGCTTATATCCAAACTTACATTTTTGGTGCGTTTATCTATTGATAGGATTGAAGCTAGAGGCGTTTTAGGTGACATCACAAATTTTCAGGGCAAACAGGACCAACCCATTGTAGAAATTAAGGAAACAAAAAAATGTGCATGGTTTTTGTAACTTTGACTAATTCTTTGAAAGGGGTTGTCAGAAATATCTTTGGAAATTTTTTAAAGTATAATGGATATCTGCATTGCTTCACTTTATGACCATCACATGAATATGATTTGGATCATGTTTTTTGCATTTTAGTTCAAAATATAGAGGTCAAATTAAAATATGTGGGTTTGGGGCAAGAGGCCCAACATGATTTGGGGCATGAGGCCCCGTTTACTGGGGGGTCGAAGCTGCTTCAGGAACCATTTAATAATGTGTACTTTACCTTAAATATTGATAGAATAGCTAATTAAAATAGAAAAAATTTGGCCCAAAATTGAAACAGGGCAAAAAATATTAAAAAATAAAAGTATGAACAGAAAAATTCTGAAATTCAGAAAAAGTGAATAGAATGCCTTAAAAATGATAGAAGAACCCTGAGAAATAACTTTTAGGCTGAATGCGCTCGCAAAAAAAATTGCCATAGGATTATAATAGGGGGGCTTCTTGCCCGATGGGTGGGGTAAGAAGGCAATTTTAAATTTTTTACAAAAATGGCCGTAACTCCTTTATTAAAATCGGTAGACATTTGTTTCACTAGTTATTAGTAGAGTCAAGTGATCCCTTCCTGACTGCAAAAGCATTCAAATAATCGCCCATAAAAAGTAGGTCAAATCGCACCTCGAAGTTAAGGGGGGCTGCATGCCCCGACCTACTCTACCTAAAGTTTTTGGAGAAAGGAAGCCGTACCATATTACCACAACATCAACACAAATCGATAGCAGAACGCGTTGGAAAGAGTGCAACCCCCTCCCCTTTCCAAGCTCAAAATTAACACAACATAATAAGGAAAGGTCGTTAGAACACACTGGAAAAAAGAATAACCCCCTCCCCTTTCCCAGCCCAAAAGTGACACAGGAAAGATAGGAAAGGTCGCGGATTGTTGTGTATTCGCCGCTAGTTGTGACCCCCTCACACAATTATCAGATAAGTGTATGCACCTGCTTGTACTTACCATAGATTTCCATAAAGCAGTTGCCACTGAATTGTGCCCTTTGAGGTTGAAGTGAAAACAATCATGCGCAAAGTATGAGAGATCACCCTTGCCACCTTGTAGTCTTGGGATGTCATCGTTCTTCAGAAATGGTTGAATGACAACAGTGAAGTCATCGTGTTTGTCGTATCGGCCAGAGGCAATCAACTGTTCAAGACTTCGTAAATATTCCTGTTCAATCTCCAGAATTTTTGTTCTTGTTGGTTCTTCAAGGAGACACTTGCATAATTTACTGAAAGCAAAACACATAAACTGTGGTTCAAACTTTTGACTTGGATAAGACGTTTTATAACAACTTAATCCACATACATGATATCATGTGTTTGTTCGTTTATTTAAAGGAAACCAAAAATACCACCAATCAGGAATCTCTTTACAAAAATACAACAAAGTTAAGATCGTAGAGGTTGTCTTAAAATACCAAAGTAATTATTTTGATAATCCATAACAATAAACTATTAAAACAAAGTAAACTTTGAAAAAATTATATGGTTGCTTCGCGACTGCATCTACCACCTGTCATTGTTCTTCGGATGATACATATATGTCCTTCAAAAGAAAGAAGACTCGACAGGAATTTGAGTAATATATTGATTTTGTTGTCTGTATATTTCAAAAAACTTTAATTATACCAAAAGGCACGAAACTGATTTACTCACAAGTGCAAGATGTCACAAATGAAGCCTCCCTTCAAATCCACGAGCTCTGACAAATCCAGCATGGACACCACATTGACAAACGCTTTAGGAACGTTGGCAGCCAATTCGTCCAGAGCTTCAGTCATGAACTTTGTGTAGTTTGCGGTACTATATAACTCCTAAAAATAATTTAACAGAGTTTGTATGATAAAAAAATATATGGAACAAAAGAATGATTCTTCACAAGCATTATCTGTGTTAAGATAATTATGAGAAATGGCCTTCTCTTGTACATGTATCAAATATTGGCCCTGCAAGGTGTGCAAGCCTATCACACTTTCTCTCAAGTATTTTTATTTTATTATATTAAATTTAAAAGTCGATTTTTCTTCTAGGTTCCGAAGTTTTTGTTTATTTCTGGTATAAGCCAGCTGTTCACCATGGGATCAGGAATATCCCTCCAGCTAATATTGCAGTTAAATCTTGGCTGACATGATCATTCCTGGCTTAGCTAAAAACGCCTTCTCTGAGCATCCCACTCGCCCAAACTTTCCATCTATCCTTCTTTTTCTGGCCTGTCTATCTGTGAGGAGCATATAACCTTCTGACTCCTCTTTTATTTCCAATTTCTACTCCATCTCAAAATCGCCACCAGGAGTGCATGGATCTCTCAAACCACCCATGAAATGCTCTCTCAAATGTCTTCTCCTGCTTTTAATACTGCAATTACAGGAGTAATACTTTGTGAACCTCTAAACCGCTATCAAACGCTTATTATTCCACTCTCTTTGCCATTTTTAATGCAAGTTCACTTTTGACCCATTTCTTACTAAACTAATACTGCCATATATCCATGAAGTTGCACTGCGGCACACCTGGTGGTGGACTCCAAAATTACATTTCTTTCAGCTGGATCACAAAAATGCTAACCCTTCTTCTTTGTTTCTTTGTCTCATTTCCTTATTCACTTTCCCTTTTCCCCATTGTAACCTGCCTCTAAAATTGTTTAATAATGAGTAAATTCTGTACTTATAAATGCCTAACAACGCCTTGGGCTAAAGCCCTTGATGGATAAATTACATATTCCCTCTCCCTAGAATATCCCAATTACATATTTTCTCAAATTTTCAGAATTGTAATGGACAGTCGAGGCACTGTTGTGAACTAATTTTGACTTCAGGTTACATAGAATCTCTAAATACAGACTCACAGGGTCATCACAATAACTGCAGAGGTCGTTGCCTCCCACGAAGAGTGTGATCACTTTCCAGTCTTCTTGAAAACTGCTGCCCTCTAGTGCTTTCATCCTCTCAACCAGAAGTTTGGCTTGGCCTGGCATATTGCTGGAATTTCCAAGTAATCAGTAATTATTGGTACAGTAATACCAGAATGTCAACCTCAACCAAAATATTTGTTAGTTGGTGGTTGCAACATAGGTATAAGTCCAGTCGCTTTTGAGGTTGGCAATTTGTTAAGTTAGATTTAGGCTGTCTGCACAGAACCATGTTTATTGTACCGATACTAACAACAAATTCTGGTTCTTGTTAAAGTAAGGAAATTAATTGCAGGTAATGGAATTACGATAAAAGAGGCTCAGGATGGGGTTTTGTGTCGCTCTGTCACTTGGTTTTACTTTTGAATTCCCTTACCCTTTGCAATTTTTCTTGTCCAATTTTGAGTCCCTATCTGTCAGCTCTGGTTGGGGTTATGTCCCCAATGTTACCCGGCCCTTTTACTTTCAAATTCCCTGTCCCCCATAGTCCTCCATCCAGAGTCTCATTAATAGCTCTAATATAACTTTTAAAAACAGTCCGTTGTTAACAATGGAAAGTCACCAACCTTGCGGTGTTCCCTGGGGCTGCCACATTGCACCTTGCAGCATTACTGCCCTGTGCCCCAATTCCTGTAGAGTAACCTGTCAGTTCCTTGTTATAATGTTTCAGAATATCTGCAAATTAACAAGTACAGCTCTGTACCATGTGATATCTAAGACATACAAATGAGAGACGTTTGTTCTGTCAAAGGAAAATAATAGTCCAGCAAAACATTATGAAACACCTTATCATCCAGTTGCAAGTGTCTTTTTTATCTATTTTTGAATAGGTCTTCCTCCAAAAATATGAACTAAATTTCCTATATAAAAACTCAACTGTTGAACTTACTGGGTAGTGTCTTGCTGTTGTGCTCATAATCAGACTGGCCTCCCACACTGAAAAAACATTGGATGTGAAAGAGACTTTACCAATCATGATCTACTGAATCAATTTAAAATGTTCATTAGCCATTTTCAAAAAACAAAACACATTAAGTGTGCGTTCAATCAAAACAAGAATAAAGGCAGAAAAGACCTAGACTCTTCCTACGACTCATCCCCTGCCTTTTGGTTTATCGTTTTAAACAAATCTATCACCATACAACGTAAGTAGGCCTAAATGACTGCAACAATTCTTTTAAGTAACAACAAAGATGAAAAGCAACTTACGACCAGGAATATCCTCTGAATTGAATTAAGGAACCAAGAAATGTTTTAGCGAGGATGCCATTACCAGCCTGTAGAGTGAAAGAATTAATATTTGATTTAATAAACATATAAAATTAATATGAAGAGCGTTAAAGGTGTTCTGGTAACAATCAAAACTTCAAGAATATTTCTGAAAAATTAACTTACTGTGATTGAGTCCCCCATAGCTCCTACAATTTTAACATCTCCTGGCTTCAGGTTATGCACTGCAATGTGATAACAAACAAATTAATAAATGTGTATATCATAAGATGCATTTTCATTAAAACTGCTTATTTACTTCATATTTTTCACAAATATAGCCAACAGTATTTCAGATTGCATGGGGTCCAACATAACTGATGAAAACTGCAGGGGGCCCACAGATGATACTTGGCTGTGGTTTTTATCATGGTACAAAACTTTTTCTCCTGTAAAGTACTAACAAACTTTTTGTTTGCAAAGCATTTTCGATGAAAATTTACTCCTGGTCAATGAAAACTTTTTGTATTCATATGCTAACAAAAGCAACAAAATCTTTTTCGACAAATAAAGCTTCTGGTCGGTCTTTACTCGGTTATCAATGAGTCGGACTCATAACTGGGCAGATAAAACTGAACAGAAAACAATTTAATTTGAAATTAGGTACCTGATTTAGCCTTTTCTTGAACCTCAAACGCTTCACATGGAAATTGTATGGTTGATGGGACTTCGGCCTGCAGAAGATAACATTTTTAACATCTACGTAAATAATGGATAATATTAACGAAGAAAGGAAAACTCAATCAATCATGCATTTACATTACTTCTTCAGAAGTACAACAAGATACTTCAATGATTGGTTTGGTTTAACAAAAATTAGTAAATCATGTGCATGCCTGGTACAATTTTTTTTTTTAATCAGCCGTTGGTGGGAGAAAGTGTTACCATAGAAATTGCATGGCCCATGTTCTTGTGAAATTCTGCCCCATCCTGGAATTGCAAGTTGCCTAATTCCTTTTCATATTCATTCCAACCAGCCTTGACAACTGCAAAAAGACAGATGAAGGAGATGTAGTCTATTTCCATAAATCCCAGAAATTCAATTACTGTTATAGAAATAGTTTATGCACACAAGTCATCAATAATGAGAATCACGATCCATGCTTAAGAAACATTTTATATTATTTGTGAAAAATGTTAAAGTTGGCTCGGCTATTTTATTGTGTCCGATGCAGAGAATTTTTTTAGAATTTTAATCGGAGGACACACAGAACAACCTAAAGCGACTGCCATCGCAGTCCGATGCTGGAGATAAACCGATGGAAGTTCAATCATGCAGGTATTATTAGCCACTGATACAAATGATATACTTGGAATATGATAAAAACAACACAGTGCAAATTATAAAAATGCACTTATATGCTTAATATATTTATCAATTTTATTCTGATTATTCAGTTCGTGGAACTTCTCTGTCACACAAGTGAAATTGGAAGCACTTTTGGGGAATATTTATCAATTTTGCTATTCAAAATGCAATTTCAAATTAAAGTGTCTGCAAAACGTAGCTGTGAACAAATAAAATACGTTGCTTTATAAAAGTATACTTAGAAAAGACTATCCAATCATGAATCCGAAACACTTACTTGTAATGACAACTAAAAGATGAAGGGTAGCCACCAGGAGCATGTCTTCTTCAGGAATAACCCCTATTCCCGAAAAAAATGTTGCTATGTGTGTCCTTGTGGTGCATATAATATTTGAATAACCGTTTAATTCCCTTTTATATTTGTCAAATTTATCATAATCCACGTTCTGGATAAATTCCTCTATCACATGTGATGTTACCTGATCCATGTAGTACATTTACCTGATATCATACTGATGCTACAGATTAAAGTTTTATCTTTCATGTTATACGTATTTTCACTATAGACTTCACATACAAAGTTCCTATCTTTGTGGGTTTATCAGTTATGAAATAATCTGGATTAATATTGTAATTAAAATATCAATCAAATATCTCGTTGACATTGATATCATATAGGCCCACAGAACAGTGTTTCATTAACATCTTAACATTTGCCATTCTGAACAATTAGGCCCAATGAATGTTCACACATGATGCACTTAAACAGTGACCTTGAGAGGATAAATATTAGATCCCATAAATTTCTATGAAATTCGTCGCAAGAAAGAAAACTAAATTATGGTATTATTGCTAATAACATGATCCTCCAAAATCCGTGAACTTGAAGAAAGCATTGCTTCTTCAACATATAATTTAATGATTATATACAATACCTAGGCCTATATTTATGTAACTTTTAACCATATTTACAGATCTAATTTGGAATTGTCATTATATTATGAACTTTGAAGACATAATTTCAAACTAGATGTGCAATCTTTACTTCCTTCAACACTTGACTGACATTCACGGTCCATTTCTGTCATTTCAGTACACTAAATATATCTATCCATAATTATATAAAGTATGAATATATATCTACACGTATCTATCTTTCTATCTTTCTATCTATCTATCTATCTATCTATCTATCGATCTATCTATCTATCTATCTATCTATATTCTCTCTATCTATCTATCTATCTATCTATCTATCTATCTATCTATCTATCTGCCCGTCTATCTATCTATCTATCCATCTATCTATCTATCTATCTATCTATCTGTCTATCTATGTATATATCTATCTACCTTTCTATCTATCTGTCTATCTATCTATCTGTCTGTCTATCTATCTGTCAACTTTGTATCTATCAATCGATTGATCAGTGTAGCATTCAATCAATCAATCAAATCTATCTATCTACCTAGGCCTATCTCTCTAACTAGTTGTCACTTTCCATAAGTGTCATGTACATGTAGACTGATAGCCAGATGGATAAATTGTCCCATACCGAATGGTATAGTAAAAATAAATTAAAACCGTAACAAATCTGGCGTCCTATAGGGTTTCCCTATTCCAATGATATTCTAGAACCATAATGTGGGCCAACAAATTGTTTTGGCTTTCATGTGACCATGCTTCCTATAAACTCAGTGACACAAATAAGTTTTTAACTCCAAGACAAAGCTCATCTTATAGTTTACTCCCAAAAGGAGTAGGAAATAAGACATTTGAGACATAATTCAATTATTATTAGAATTATTCAGACTTGAGACACACAATAAAAGAATGAGAAACTTTGTTGGAGAAAACATTCAAAATATGACGATTGGACGATTCAGAGTAACTATTTCTATAATATTATTCTCAATGGCCCCCTATCGGCACTTTTACTCTCACCAATAAGGCGTTTCCCTTTTAACCCCTATACTATTTAAACTAACATTAAAAATGTAAACCCCTCACTAAGTCTTTTCACACCTCCTCAACTCAACTCTCATTAGTTGCACCGACCACAATCATTCTGGATTATTACCCCCACCCCCAGGGCATAATATGAGGTACATCATACGCTTCAATTTTGTGTTGTAAAGTGAATTTAAAGCATACATATGACCTATATATATACTTTTTTTTAAAATTCGAGCAGTTTGCTCTCCTCATTTTAATCGTTCATTTCTATCTTCAAGTTCAACAATTTCCCCCTTATCAGCCGCTTATTATTTTAGGGCTTTGGAGGTGGGTAAATTATATTTCGACTCCGACTTCTACTCCACCTGAAAATCGTTGGACTCCAACTCTGACTCAACCAAAAAACCTCTGACTGCAGGACTAAAACCCTGGATTCTTCTCCATCAATATTCTGCTACTTCTCTCTCCCTAGTTTGTTACACTGTTCTCCCCTTCGTTTCTATTTTTCCTCCATTTCCCCCTCTACAATTACCCAGTTCCCTCTTCAACTCCTCCTCCTAATTAGTTCCTTCCCTATTTCCCTAACCCAGTCCTCTCAAGTTTACCAGTCCTTTCCCATTTACAGTTCCTTTCAGAATCTCAATCCCCCGGCAGCAGTGGGGGGAGGGTTGGTCTAGCGGTAACATGCTGGGCTTCTGATCACTGGGTCCAAGGTTCGAATCCAGCTCTTGCCGGGTCACCTTGGATATGTTGGATGGCTGTGTCAATCATTCTCCGCCTCATTGCCGTGTCCTATGCCTGTCTTAATTAGCCTACCAAGTGCATAAATACTGGACGTAAAGCCTCAATCATCTATCTTCCCCCAGCAGCAGTTCAGTTGTCAAGCAACCGTTATAGCGGGGCAGGTATGTAAAAAAATAGTGCATTTATACATAGAAGCATGAAACTTGGCGCACACCTAAAAAACATCTCTACAAATATAATTGTATAGGGAGCCACCTCTGATTTAGCATAGATGGCTACTGGCAGCCATTTTCCAAAATGGCCGTCAATTCTTCCATTTTGCTGCTTTCCGTGTAGTTCGTATGAATAGAATGCATGCAAATAGTGTTTGTTATTCCTTCTCTAGGTATTCAGAACATTACTACAACATTTTTAGTAGCCTCAATTATTTTCAGGCTTTCTAGAATCCGTTTTGGTAGAATTATCAACTCAAATACTGTATTTTCGCGGTTTTGCATGGTTTCGCCAATTCTAAATGAATATAAAAATAAGTTGCATATTTGAATTCCTTACAAAAGGAGCTTTCAAATGAGTACCCGCATTAAAGGGTTTTGTAAATTTGGAGTGGAAATGGAAAAAATGAAAATTTTAAGTTTTTGGAATATTTCGGTTCTGAGGTTCATTTTGACAAAGAATTCACGGAAACTAGTGATGTTACCATTCATTTGAAAGCTCTTTTTACACGAAATTCAAATATGTGGTCTATTTAAATATTGATTGAGATTCCATAGAATTATGAAAAACCGCGAAAATGCTACATTTTCTTCAACAGTTATAACAAACTGTACCCTGACCACCCTAAAATTCCTTGGTTCAACCCAGGAATCAACTGGTAGTGTTTTTTAGATCTTTAGACGAAATAATGACCAATGTTTTCATATGGTCAAACTGTAGCCACTTCACAGAAAGCAGGAAAATGAGAGAATTAGCCGCCATTTTGGAAAATGGCTGCCGTGGGTCAACCAGGTCAAATCTGAAGTGGCTCCCTATCTAAATTTATTCTTTAAGATGTTTTTAAACGATGTGCCAAGTTTCATGCTTCTATGTATAAATGAAATATTACTCCCCTATTCATGACAAATCTGCCCCGCTATTATAGAAGGAAGCCAAACAAAAGGATTAGTGCAAATAGAATGCAGAGGGATAAGACTGGTGGTGAAACCAGCACATGGTCTAATGTATGCAAGGGAATTCCACAGGGCTCAATTATGGGAACCGTCATTTTTAATGTTTACATGAATGACCTTTTCTCCTTTGTCCGCAGCGGAACTTTATTCAATTATGCGGATGACAATTCCATTCTAGTTGATGGAAAATCAAAGGATGATGTTCTCCAGGAGCTCAAGCAAGCCTCTTAAACCATAGTTTCATGGTGTGTCACCAACCAGATGGAGGCAAACCCCTCCAAGTTTCAGTTTATGATTGCAGAGGACACAGAATCATGTACTTTAAGGATAAACGAAAACATCACCATCAACAGTGAAAACCATGTCAAACTCCTTGGAGTAAACTTGGACAATAGACTTACCTTTGGTAAACACATCAGTGAAATTATCTGAAAATCTTCGCGTCAGTTAAATTGTTTGAAACGCGTTGCATATTCACTTGACATTAATACAAAATTGTTGTATAAGGCCTATGTAGCCTCAAATTTTGATTAC
Organism: Platynereis dumerilii; assembly: GCA_026936325.1. Taxonomy (NCBI): domain Eukaryota; kingdom Metazoa; phylum Annelida; class Polychaeta; order Phyllodocida; family Nereididae; genus Platynereis; species Platynereis dumerilii. The sequence continues at coordinate 24,901,094 of JAPTHN010000007.1, forward strand.
CGTGCTGCTGTTTGGCACCACTGTGGGGCCACAAACACAGCTAGATTAGAGAAACTTCAACACCTCGCTTTAAAATCCATCTACAATGATTATAACACTGACTATGAAACTCTGCTAAAAAAACCAGACATGCCAACCTTAGAATTAGGAAGATTACGTCAAATTGCGATTGAGGTTTTCAAAGCCTACAATGGTTTAAGTCATTCGATACACTTTGACAATCTGAGTGAGATGAGAAACACTAGCACATACAATCTCAGATCACAAAACTCGATTAGACGAGAACACTCAAGAACAACCATATATGGGTTGTATTCTTTTAAAAATTTCAGTGCCCATGTGTGGAACAGATTGCCCACAGAAATGAGAACAACAACTGAACTTAAAACTTTTAAGTCACTTTTGAAAAAATGGTATGGAACTAAATGTAGATGTTCCTACTGCAGACATGTCACTACTTAATTTGTTTTTATACGTCTTTGTTTGATGCCGGAAGTAGATCTAATGTTTTTATATCCATTTTAAAGTCAACAGTATTATATTTTAAATATCTCAATTACCATTTTTATTTCCTTGTTGTTATTTATCTTATGTTATAACCTGTTATAAAATCGGTCACAATAGCTCTGCGAGCTAAAGTTATTTGTTTGTACAAACCGATGTAAAATAAAACTTTGTATCTATCTTGTATTGCAAGGACATCATGATGCGGAATGAAGGTATGCTAACTGTGCATAGATATAAATAAATGAAATGACTCAAACTGAGACTTGCAATATAGGATAATATAGGATATCTGGTAGATGGCATCCCTTTCTGGTGCTGTGGAGAGTGGAGGCACCTTGTGGCAGCAGATTTCCCAGCCCTACTCCCCTGCTCAGCTGCAGTCTGATTGAGCATCATTTTGTGACCACAACCAGCAAAATCTGTTAGCAATACCATTGTCCATATTTTTATCTAATAAAAGCAACCTACTAAATTTTTAAACTAAAGAAGGGGATGGTAGATGACTTAAGAGATACAGTTTTATTACAAAAAAGATTTGAAGAATCCACAGCCCTCTGCAGCCTTAATGGCCATTTGCTGTGTTTTAAAAAAGGGTAAAAATCAATTTTGTAAAATATAATAATAAAAAGTGCAATTTAAACTACATGCTGACGAGCTTCCTGATAGCATTCAGAAGATATTTTAGAGCAATACATCTATAAGCTGATGCAGAGCATCTCTAAACAAATATACCAATTGGTATTTGCTTGAAAAGACCTTGCCACTTATGTGTCCTAACAAAGCCAGAGACTTTGGCCATCCTACCAGCAAATAAACACACTTCACTGAGTAAAGCTCAAACAAGGTTTCCACTAGAAAATATGCCTTGTGTCCTCCAGAAGCTAGGAGGGGTAATTTGCATGTATATATTTTTCATTATTTGGCATCTTCACGAATTCGTGGAGGTGTAAAAACGAGCATGTACGAATTTGTGGACATGCAAAAACGAGCATATAACTCGTGTATATGTAAAAACTGACATTCGTGTAAGTGCTGCATTTTTCATTTGTGTAACTGCAATTTCTAGCATTCATGGAAGTGCTAGATAATTAGGGTTTAGGGCTAAAATTAGGGTTAGAGTTAGTTTTAGCCAAGTTTAAGGTTGCAATGTTCGTTTTTGCACCTACACAAATTCGTGAATTGAAATATTTCACACTTACACGAATGCCAAATTCGTGTATACGTTCGTTTTTGTATGTATACAAATTCGTGTACATGCCAAATAGTGAAAAATATATACCTCTAATTTGATGTATTGAAATATGCTACAATGTATGTATGAGAATTATGGGATATCGTGTTCCAGAATTATGCAATCTATTTATTTTTCACAAGGCTAACATATAGTGCATCATCTCAGAGGCTGACAAAATTTAATATGAGCAAGAAACAACTTGACTGTCTATTACATCTTACAACAACAATACTCATAATTATGCTTTAAAATACACGCGTTTTACCTATTTTTCATCAGTCAGTTCTCCAAATGCATACTCACTTTAAATGAGAAGTCATGCAAGTCAACATGAAAATCGAGATGTTTTTTAAATACATTACACATAAATTGCAAATTATAAGGATAGCTTTTGCGACCACAAATCAACCTCAAGTGAACCCTGGAACCTGTTGCAGGGCAAATATGAATGGTTTGCACTGTGGTTAGATGAAAACATCGACACACCTTGTATTGGTCACGTTCTTCTGAAAGGCTTTTGAATCTGGCCCAGACGCACTGTACGAATTTGTATACATACAAAAACGAACGTATACACGAATTTGGCATTCGTGTAAGTGTGAAATATTTCAATTCACGAATTTGTGTAGGTGCAAAAACGAACATTGCAACCTTAAACTTGGCTAAAACTAACTCTAACCCTAATTTTAGCCCTAAACCCTAATTATCTAGCACTTCCATGAATGCTAGAAATTGCAGTTACACAAATGAAAAATGCAGCACTTACACGAATGTCAGTTTTTCATCCTTTGACATACTGGCGGCATACTGTCTACAAGTTGACCGCTGTTTCATTGCCAGTGCTTTTTCCAGCCTTGACAGAACATATGCTGACATGTGTTGCCACCTAGTGACTAGTGTGCTATTCTGCGAGCTCCCGCAAGCGGTCCACATCATTTCAGTGTGGGGAACTCACACAATTTTGTTGGGAAAAAAAAGGGGCTGTTTCTGAGTATGCTGATGGTCTTATCTACTTCCTCAGAGAATGTGATTGCCGAATCTGACTCTGGTATACATCAATGTTGAATACAAATGTTGTGAATGTGCAATGAAATTGGAACTATTTCTTGGGACAGCAATGCTGTAGCATGCAAAATCAACTATTGCGCCGGGTGGCAGCAGCACGCAGTTCTCATTTTCACCAGACTGGGTGGCATATGAACCGTAAGCTGAGGCATCACAACATGCAACAAGATGATGGCACTTTTTAGAGTGCATAGTATGCCCACCGCAATTTCAAGGAAACACAACATCAAAAAGGTAGTTAAAAGTAGCCCTTATTTTTTTTATTTAGTTTTAAGTATGATTTTTCATTCACTTCCCTAAAACTGATTTTCCTGAGTGTAAGCATACATTTCTTGGAAACTTGCATCTACTATTTATCTGAGCGCCCCTCATGACTGCCAATATAAAAAGAATAAGTAAAAAATTCAATAATTTGGCATGTCACTGTTAGGGACAGACCCTGAGACAGGCACAATATAGACGGAGTATGAAAAGAGCTTTAATTTGCAAAACACAATTGCTATACCATGACCATCTGACCCTATTGGATGAGCTTGTCATTAACTATTTTTTGCGAAACTTCCCAATGGTCAAAACACTGCTGTAAAACTATAGAATATAACCATAGTAGTGTTAGTTTTCATATGATGATATATTATACAGTTATCGCACAGTACCGAGTGCAATATCAGCACTGTAAGAAACGACCGTGTTTTTGTGGCCAAAAAAACTGTAAATTTATTGTTATTTTGCCCGTATTTTTTCTAGACGGACTTTGTCCGGGAATTTACAGTTCTTTGTCAGTTACAAAATGGCTCCAAGAAAAATTTACTGCAACATGTCATTTAACATTCAGTTCACGTTGATGAACAATTACTTCAACCGTTAATTTACTGGCAACTTGTAATATGAAGACAAAACATTTGAATTGGCCTAACAACCAATACACCTGGTAAGATTAGGAACTATAAACAAGAGATTACATGGAATTCAACCACGGAACATGTGGCGCCATCTATAACATATGCTTTACACAGCTGTTAATCAAACTTAATTTACAACTTATCTGAAGCTAAGGTAACATCCTCATTCATATGATCTTAAAGATGCTGTCATTATGCAAAAGTTGTAATATCTATTTGTGACATTGACATTTGTGTGAGTCTTATGATGTGATATAAAGAATGACACTATTAAAACCAAAATAACCCAAGCACAGTCTGCATAAATAGAACATACTTCAATAAACTTGACACCTGGTTCTCTTGGAACATATCCATCAATTTTATGGCAGAATTTTGTGAGCAAACGTGTCCGAATTAATTGCGAGCTTGGAGTCAGTGGCTCTCTCAGCTGATTCCAGCTTCGGTACATCCCTGCGACAGTTAAATCACGTGCTTAGTCTGTTGTTTCACACTTTTGCAAAAATAAGAATAACAGATACTATCCGTATTTTTACAGTAGATTCTACAGCTCCTTGCATTCTTTATATTCTATGTTTGACAGTTGATATAACTGTAAAATACACTTTAAATAAACTGTTATATATTATGTACATTATACCGTAATATCACTCTGTTGAATCCACAAAATTACAGTTCAATGTACCAATCTGCATTTTACGGTTCATTGTCCTGTTCAGGTTTGTTAGTACTTTCACAGTTATTAGACCTGGAACAAAGTTGCCAGTTAATTTAACTGTAAAATTTAACGGGAATTTTTTGCAGTGAGTTTTTATGGCTCCGAGGTGACTAATATTGATAATAATCATAAATGACTTGCCAGTGAGACACCTGTTTGTTTGTAAAATATAAGCATCCTTAAGAAAGAATACCCTGGCACACATACAAAATAATTGACATGGTTGACATGCAGTGTGTCCCTAAACATGATAAATTACCATCTTAGTATATAAAAAGTTAAAAACAAGAAGTAAGAAACAAAGTTAATCAAGCTAGGTTAACTAGCCCAATAGCCCCAAGACTACACATCAACAAGGTGGACTTGAATACATCAATCTTGCAGGAGTAAAATATCTTTGATGACAATTGGTAATTCGAGAGAATTGATATTTTTTTCCCTGGGAACTTGAATAGAGGATATGACTGCCATTTTCGCAAGACATAACAGAGAAATTCTGTACGGTACAACATATGGGACTGAGCTTTGAAGTTCATGAAGCTTCTCCACAGGAACAAAAAGGATCAACATCTTCAAAAGCCTCAAAATTGGTTCTTCACTCGACTTGACAGTTTGAAAAGTTAGGAAAATACTGTCCATTCTATTCACTGATATAAATTGTTGGTCATCATTCAGAAAATGTTGTCTGAAGATATCATAAACCAAACCACATACTGTATGGCATTTACCCAACAGAGACTTATATACCAAGTAAAACAGCATCTGCTGAATGCTGCAATGTGTGTAATGAAATATATCATCATCAATATCCAATGTATTCCTGTCATGAAAAAATTTAAGGAGTTCATGAGACCACTTCAATGGCCTCACAGCAGCAACTTCTGTAAAATCAGGAGGGGCAGACATCTCAGCTGTACTTAATTGCCACACCAGGCGAAATGTGAACATATATGTTCTTCTAAGATTCCCTTCATTTACTATCAGTCCTGCATTTGAAATCATCTGAGCTGTTTCCAAAAGTTCACTCCAATATTCGTCACATCTATGTAATACCTCTTCTCCATTTATCATGATGACTTTTTGAAGAATTTGAATGTGTTCAAAAAAGCGTTCAATTAAAGCTGATTCATGAGAAACAACATTAACATCAGCTCCAGCGTCGATTAGCATTTTGATAAGATCAGGGAGGAAGCGAGGGTCACGTCGTAATGACCTGTCTGACCATTTTGGATGCATCGAATGTTGAATCAAACCCTCGCCTCTGTAAAAATTTTTTACACTTGCTCCATGTTGTATCAATAACTTTGTGATTGGGATGGAATGTTGCACTGCAATATCTAAGGGCACTCTTTTGGTGTCCGAGATATGGTCTGGGATAAAATATTTGCCTTCCAAGAGAAACGCGGCACATTTTTCAGCTCCCAATGAACAAGCAGAATGTAGAGGCGTCATGTTCTGCTGGATTTCGTAATGAGGCAAAATAAGCTTCATCAGTTCCAAGTTGTCCTGTTCCATTATGGGATGCATTGGAGAATATTCTCGAGGCTCGCCAGACTTCCGAACGTCTGAGTTAACATGCGCTCCATGTTCCAATAAAAGGCTGACAAATTCATATTTATCCTCAGCGCAAGCAGTTAACAAAGGTGAACCTATTGAGTATACAGGGGCAGATCCTTTGAATGGCCACTCTTTGTTTATCAAACATTGCAGAAGATCTTTCCTGTCATATTCAATGGCCTTGTTCATCAGTGTCACCTGGTATTCTTGAAGTTCATAGTCAACTTCATCGCCGTATGTTGATTCAAAAATCTGTAAAATGGATTGCACCGATGATTTCGTGATCAATGCATCCTCCACCTGTCGAAATGAACGAGCCATGTTTCCGGTCAATGATAATCGGGTTGGTTTAGCCAATCACTTGTTGACAAATTAGCCAATCACTTAATTTGTGATTTATTCAATCACTCATGACAGATTACTAATCAAGTGTTTACAGTTTTTGGCCAATCACTTATTAACAAGTATAACCTATCACTTTTCAGATACAATCTCTTTTTTGATCATCAAGCCCAACAGTAATTGTACATAAAAAAATTGAATAGAGCGCATCCAATCATAAATAGTCAAAATCAAAAAATCATGTAATGAATCCCAATGATCAGTTGAAGATCAGATGCAGTATTTCTCCAGCTTTTGAATGGCATCAATGTCTTTTTAAATAGTAAATCCTGCTGCTTTTTGAAACCATGACATCTTGTAAGCGAGAGAGGGAGTGTTCTTGACTCGCAAAATATGTGGAGAGTGACCTATATTTCTTATCTAATATAGGACACCTTATCATACATATATGTGACGTGTGTCTGACGTTTTTTATTCTTGTTCTAAAGAGGAATTTTTACAGTACACCTCCCACCCACACCTCCCAGTCATTTGGATGAATAAGGCTTCAGGTAGAAGTCGAAAGATCCCAAGTGAGGATAAAAATTGATTGTGTGAAGAAGTTTACCGTAATGTGAAATTTTGATTGAAAAGTTCATCAGTCATTCGCATGTGAGAAAAAGCTTATTAGTGCTACCATGAAAAACATACATGTGGAGGTCATTTGTGGCGTAATTGCAAAGTAACTCGGATGTTTTGGACTGGGAAAAAACGTCCCACATATGGGGGCAATAAGCATTGTGGGTGAGCATCCCTTTACATCTAAAAATTTAACTGACCATTTCTTCACACCTGTCTTAAACCGAACTGTGGAATGACTACCTAAATGTAACCAAGGTCAGCTCGAAAAAACTTCCAGATAACATTGACTATTTTTGAAGCGATGCTTCAGCCCTTCGCTTATATATTCTTAGTGATTCTATATGTATAGTTGAATACAGGCCCCACAGGAGGCCAGAGGCCCAAATCTGGAAAATCAGCCTGTAATGAAACGTCACCAGATCTCAAAATGTTCTTGTTTCTGGAGTGTTAATAAACGGCTAAGTCCCTTACTGGGGGTTTCCCGCATGACAATATTAGAGAGGTTTTGCTACACGTTTCCTTGTGACGTGTACCTGGGAGTTACCATGACAGCAAAGTTATAAGATAGCACTTGCACACGTATACGTCACACGTGAACGTGCAGCAAAACCTCTCTAATAGAGAGGTTTTGCTACACGTCTCCTTGTGATGTGTACCTGGGAGTTACCATGACAACAATGTTATAAGATAGCACTTGCACACGTATACGTCACACGTGAACGTGCAGCAAAACCTCTCTAATGATTCAAATAATTGTCCATTATTTTCTACAAATGTAAACTATTGACGGCACCAGCAGAAAACAATGAAGTTTCCAATGTTTTTTTACAGTAGTACTGGTAAAGTGATTTCCGACTCCGAATTAATAACTAAATGATTGAATATCAATGGCTCCTTCACTATTCGCATGTATGTTTCTGTCATGGTAAAAACTAACCCTGCAATGGGAGGATGGTCCAAACAAGGAAAGCAGACGATCCGACATAACATCATGGGTAGGCCTACTCATTGTTAACTTTTCTGCTAAAATCAACCAACCATTTCATCACACCATTTTAGAACCCAGGTAGCTACAGCAAAACTTTCAACAGTGCTGCAGGAGGTTCATCTTGTCATCGTACAGGTATCTTCTCATCAAATGTGTTTTCAATAAACTACTTTTGTCTGAAAATCCTGTCAAATCCATAGTCAAACAGCACTGTCACAAATTAGAAGAAGCTTTACTGGTGTTTGTTTATTCACCAAAATATTTAGTTTCATTTTGTGCAAAATACTCGTGAAAATTATGTTACCGAGCAACAAATAAAAATCTAAATCTGAATCTGTAGATATATCATTGTGAATGTCACAAAATCAGATGCCATTTTTAGAAATGTCAGCTGTTTCTTGCATGAACAAAATATTGACCTATATATTATATTATGGATATGTGATGTACATTATATTCAAGCAAAACATAGTTTTGTACACTTTGTTTATACGATAGCAGGCACTGCAACCTATCAACCACAGGACTGATGGTGCAACGTTGCGTAGCGGTCACTGATACCTCAGAGGGCCATTTCTTAAACGGAACTAAATATATGTATTTGCGTGATTCTAGGTTATTTAGCACTTTTTTTTACAAATATGGGTATATATGCCGCTAATTTGATAATCTGCAGGTGTACTAATAATCAATAACATGTGTATGTATAGGTTACACAATGAATTTGAGGCGTATAACTAACATTTCAGGTTGTTATTTACTGAGGGCTTTAGCCCGAGGTAAATAACCGCGGAAATGTTAGTTATACACCGAAAATGAGTTGTATAAGCGACTTATACTCCATATATGACTCCTGAAAGATTTTAAACTGAATTTTGTGTCTTTGTTGTCATTTTTAGGGGCGTTGTTTGCAGAAAAAGCTGTACAACAAGCTAACTTAATCCCCAACTGTGGTATAACTAACAAATCTGTTGGTAAAACCAAAGCAAAAGACAAAAGAAAACTATCTTGGTGGAGTATAATTTTATCCGACCACCAAGGCCAATGCTTGTTTCTGATTGGCTGAGAACTGTGGGTATATATCCTGTATCTGTCAGGCTGCTTGGCCTGTACAGATATTTTCTGTATCCTGCAGTGATGACGTCACAATCACTCAAAAATTATGTGACGTTGTTATGCAAACAATGGGCAGTGATTGTTTGTCATGACGTCACAATGGCATGGGCTGCTGGTGACGTCACAACAATCTGCTGCTCCTATCTTACAGAATTTGAAGTAATCAGACTAAAATTTAGTAAAGACCACTGATAAAATCATTGTGGCACATAAATAAATCCCAATAGCAGTGTATTTAATTCACAGCTACATGTATGAACATCATTTGTGTCAGGTCTGCTTCTAAATCACTCATCATACCTGGCACCCATGATGTTCATAGTACCTCTGAACTACATTGTTATGGGGGTTTATTATACCATGTGATCGGATAAATTCGTAATTTGTTGTTTGCTTTTGGCAGATACAGGATTTACCTTCCCTCAGATAGCTGTATCGGGGCTCAGCTTCGCTTCGCCCAGATACAGCTATCTTCGGGAAGGTAAATCCTGTATCCGCCAAGCAAACAACAAATAACTAATAGTATTCTACAGAGTGGTGTGCAGTGTTATAGACGGGACAGAGCCACCGGCTCACCGAGCGAAGCGAGGTGTCTCGTCCCTTATGGCAAACATGCGAGGAGTGAACCAGCCAGATGGTTCAAACAAAAAAAGTGATTCAGACATCCCATAATATGATCCTGGCACTTTTTTCATCACGCGTGACTACCAGAAATGTTCGAAAAAAAAAAGAAATTACCAAAAATGTTCGAAAAAAAAAAAAAATTTATGTTTTTTTAAATTTTCGAAAAAAAAAAAAAAAATTACCAAAAATATTCGAAAAAAAATTACCATATACGTTCGAAAAAAAAAAAAATTTCGAAAAAAAAAAAAATTTCAAAAAAAAAAAAAAAATTTCCAAAAAAAACTAATTACCGTAAAATGTTCGAAAAATTAAAAAAAATTACCGAATATGTTCGAAAAAAAAATTTTCCAAAAAAAAAAAAAAATTAGGCCTACCGTAAAATGTTCGTTATATAATTATACCCCATAATGTTTACAATACCACATGAAAAAGCAGTGGATATATCCCATGTGGTATTGCGTTGTATACCACATGGTTTTTTGTATACTCAATGGTTTGATCATTGTCGATGATGTCATTGCATTGTTTACCATTGTGACGTCATGGCCATGGTGATGTCACAACATTGTGACATCATCACTTGAGCTGCTATCTGTGCTCTGATTGGCTGATGCAGCTGTTGAGTATAGATCACCTGAGTGAAGTTCAGCTTTCTTTGAAGTTACATAATGGGGTATAAATAAGACCAAATGGTTGTATGGTGGTATTTTGAGATGTACTCCCACTCGTGAAGATATCCTGAGTCCTCTGTACCCACTCGTGCTGACGCAATCGTGGGTACAGAGGACTCAGTATATCTTCAACTCGTGGGTACAGAGGACTCATGATATCTTCAACTCGTGGAGTTCATCTCAAAATACCACCATACCCATTTGGTATTATTATAATACTGTTTTGTCAAGTAATTTTGGTTTTAGAACAAAAGACATCTATATATACTTTACTCAGATAGAAACAGATCCATTAATTTTGTTTTTTATTCTGCTGGTGACATAATGCTTATATGAAAACAACTCTTTTTTCCAAACAAGTATTAACTTGACATTTACCTGAAATTTGGAATATAATCGGAGAACGTCCTATGGATTTCATTTGCGTCATACCGAATTAATCACAATATGAGTCTCATTTTATAACTATTACCTATTTTAATGGAAAGGGAAATATGTTTATGGAGGCAGAACATCTGAGATATATGACATTTATCATATATCAAATGCAGCCATTATCCCTTTATATATATACATTTCAAATATATTTCAGTATGTTTTTCTTTTTGCTGAGTTTACTATTTAACTGTTTGCTTGGAAATATTCTAAAATTTCCATTACATTATATAAGCTTTGATCCAATTTATGGTGCATGCAGTATCCATTATGGAAATAAGCTCAGCTCCAAGGTTCTTTGACATTATCAGCTAACAGTTCTTTGAGAAATGGCACTCTCAACAGTCAACAGTTTCAAAATTAAATTTTGACTTGGCTTTGTGAAGTCAGGATTCATGAGGGATTTAATCTTTTGTTGGTGCCACTTATTGTTTTATGCAGTCAATGAGCATGTCACATAAAGCAGCTAAAGTGTCAGCAAGCAATCTATTTACTATTTAAAGCCAGTTTGTAACTTAAAATCATATGTGACCACAAATCCGCAGGCTAAAAGGTAAATAGATGAACATTCAATTTTATTTTATTTTTACTGATACTCATGCAATTGCATTTAATTGTCTCTAATGAAATATAAGTGTAAATTAGATGATTTTTTTACCCCAGCCAATCCATTATTCTTTGCTTTCACTTAAATATAATCCATTCTATGAAACATTCATTTGTTATAATGGTTGCTGACTAGCAGAGGCTAAGACCCAATATTGCCTTCAGTATTCAAACAGCCAAGGTCTTCAGGACTGCTGGAACCTTCCATAGAATAACTTAAAAGCTACGACGTATACCAACAGTCCATAAACAACCAAGTAACGACCTTAAAATGCATGTGGAGGCTGGCCAAGGATAAACACTGGGCAAGCCTGAATCACCAAGTGCTCCATCTGTGAATAACAGTAACAGCACCATGACTATGAAAATGTACAAATATGTGCATAATCTAACTGATATCATGGCCAAGTAATTTTATGGCTATATCATTTATAACTTGGCAATCCTGTCACCTGAAGGAATAGCATCAATGCAAATGTACTAATATTATATAATTTATATTGTACTACAACTCATGTCGATATTACCAGTAGCTGCTAAAGAAACTGAGAAGACAAGAATGTCATTGTCAACATGATGCTATGAGGGTGGTAATAAAGAAAAAAATCTAAATAAATCTTTCAGGTTCACTTTCAAGTTTCATGGTGACTTCAGTGGGACATAAGCAGTAGCGGATCCAGGGGGTGGGGGTTAGGGGATTCAAACCCCCCCCCCCTTGGCCCAAGCCAAAAAGCCACATACACTCTAAGAAACAAAGATGCGAAGGGTGGAGCAAAATACCTGCAAGGTGGATGTAAAAACCGTTGTCTGAAAATCCTGTCAAATTCCATTTTCAAACAACTGTGTCACAAATTAGAAGAAGCTATATTAGTGTTTGTTTGTTCACCACAATGTACTCAAAGAATGTAATTTCATTTTGCACAAAATACTCGTAAAAATTATGTTATCTGAGCTACAAATAAAAATCTGTATCTGAATCTGAATCTTAAAGAAAAGACATAATATTATGAATGTCACAAAATCAGATGCCATTTTTAGAAATGTCAGCTGTTTCTTGCATGAACAAAATATTGATCTTTATATCATTATATGGATATGTGATGTACATTGTATTCAACAAAGAGATAATTATGTAGGCCTACATTTTGTTTATACTATAGCAGTAGGCACTGCAACCTATCCACCACAGGAATGATGGAAGAACCTTGCATAGCGGTCACCAACACTTCAGAGGGCTGTTTCTGAAATAGAACAAGATCTATTTGCGTGATTCTAATTTAGCACAAATATGGATACATGCCGCTAATTTGATAATCTACCAGATGCAGGTGTGCTAATAATCAATAACATGTGTATTTATATTTCGCAACAGGTGGTGTACAGTGTTATTCTGAAGTTCATTACAAGTACTGATTTTGGTAGAATTGACAAGTTCTGACCCTCCCCATGTACCTAGTAATACAAATTTTAAAAAACGTGGTGGCAGTGCGCGCAAAAGACGCCCGACAATTGGGTTTTGCCGACTATTTTTACGAATGTCCGACCTGTCTCAATCTCATGTCAGACACAAAATCCGACAGGGACTCAATTAGGCAATCAGCAAGTCTTTCAATGGCCTTATAGATGGCAATTTGGAGTTGTTTCAAGCCAAATTGAAGTTTACAAATTGGTAGCTTGATGAATTGCAATTCTACGAGTTTTAAACTTCTTTCGACACCATATTGACTTAATCACAATTCTGGACCAGTGAAAAAGTTCTTGACCAAGTGTCAGAGCTACTTACAATCAGTAACACTGTATAGACCCACTCTTTGTTAACTCTCATGTTGCCAATTAGCATGATTAGCTTAATGTTTGCGATTATAACATCATCTATTGATCATTTAGTAAGAAGTTTCCAAATAATTTATAGCGAGTGACCACTGACCAATGGCCAATTGAAATCAGAACACTGCAGGGGTTGTCCCACTCCAAAATACACAATTGCTTTCTTTATAAGCAGACAGATAAATAAGAACTCAGAACTTATTTATTTACACAGAGAATCCAATGGTTCGCAGGTTGAGAGATTCTGATGCATATTTTTACATCAAATTGTTAGTACATAACTCGTTCCTCACTCGATGAGGGTTTAAATAAATAAATAAATAGATAAATAATGATTCTAATTAACAAGCTAAAAAAACTTGGCGTTCCTCAGGGTTCAGTTGTTGGACCCACCCTTTTTAATTATTTTATTAATGATCTTTTTATGTTTGAAACTGATTTTACCATAGCGAATTACGCGGACGACAACACGATATGTGCTTCAGCACCCAGCAGAATTTTGTTGCTGGATAAATTGTCAAAAGCCACATCTATAGCCATTAGATGGTTTTCTTTTAACAACTTACAGGCTAACCCTCAAAAATTTCAATTCAGAATTTACGGTTCAAAAGATGAAAATGAAACACTATGTGTGGATTATGTAGACATAGAAAAAGCCAGTGTTTTCAAACTTCTTGGTGTCTCTGTTGATCAGAAGTTAAGTTTTAAAGATCACATCAAAACAGTATGCAGAAAAGCTGCTTGGCAATTAACTGCCTTAGGCAGAATTTCTAGATACTTGTCACAAGAGGCAAGAATGACAATTTTTAGAACTTTTATAGCCAGTAATTTTGAATACTGCAAGGTTATCTGGCATTTCTGCTCAAAGACAGACACCAGGAAGATTGAAAAATTACAAGAGAGAGGCCTAAAAATTGTACTACAGGACTATGATTCCAATTATGAATCTTTACTTAAAAAGGCTGATATTAAAACGCAGGAAGTAAATAGACTTCGTGGGATCTTGTTAGAAATGTACAAGGCTTTAAATGATTTGTCACCTGCCTACATTAGAGAGCTATTCTCCGAAAAACACACAAGTTATAATCTTGTGCGTAAGCATCAGCTGAAATTGGCTCATTGTAGAACCAAGGCCTTTGGCCTTCAGACATTTTCCTATCAAGGAGTCCGTATGTGGAACATGCTGCCAAATAATTATAAAGAAACGGAAGAACTCAAAGACTTTAAAAACACACTTATGAAATATGATGTTGAGACACTAAGGTCTCAAATATGAAGATAGCCTACTATTATTATCTTTAACTTCATTTACATTCTGTTTCAATAGTAAATTTTATAATTCTATGTACTTAATTTTATGTCCTATTTTAATTTATTTTACCTATTTCTGTCATTTTATTTTCTGTTATACTTTCGGTGATACTAGCTTCACGCTAATGTTTATTTGTTATACAAACCGAAGTGAAATAAAACTTGTCTTATGTCTTATGTCTTAACTTGCAACTAGTCATGTCAATAGACTTATTTAGTCAGGAGATTTTTTACATAGCAAACAATTTAGTAATCTGCCATGAAGAAATGAAATTAATTTACCTGCGAAATTTTTTGTCTGATTGAAATGAAAATTGTCTGACCAGAGCCCTCTCTTCGTCAGACAAAATGTCTGACCAAAGTCCATTTGCTTTAGAGTGCACTGCGTGGCGCTAGTATCAAACACTATAATTCCAAATTTTCATTTCACAAATTTTCATAAAAGTTTTCTTGATAAAGAGAGAAAATATTAATGTATAAAGCTATATATAACTTAAATATACATATGACATGTGTGATATAATTATACTGTTTTGTCAAGTAATTTTGGTTTTAGAACAAAAGACATCTATATATACTTTACTCAGATAGAAACAGATCCATTAATTTTGTTTTTTATTCTGCTGGTGACATAATGCTTATATGAAAACAACTCTTTTTTCCAAACAAGTATTAACTTGACATTTACCTGAAATTTGGAATATAATCGGAGAACGTCCTATGGATTTCATTTGCGTCATACCGAATTAATCACAATATGAGTCTCATTTTATAACTATTACCTATTTTAATGGAAAGGGAAATATGTTTATGGAGGCAGAACATCTGAGATATATGACATTTATCATATATCAAATGCAGCCATTATCCCTTTATATATATACATTTCAAATATATTTCAGTATGTTTTTCTTTTTGCTGAGTTTACTATTTAACTGTTTGCTTGGAAATATTCAGAAATTTCCATTACATTATATAAGCTTTGATCCAATTTATGGTGCATGCAGTATCCATTATGGAAATAAGCTCAGCTCCAAGGTTCTTTGACATTATCAGCTAACAGTTCTTTGAGAAATGGCACTCTCAACAGTCAACAGTTTCAAAATTAAATTTTGACTTGGCTTTGTGAAGTCAGGATTCATGAGGGATTTATGCTTCTGTTGGTGCCAATTAATGAAATATAAGTGTAAATTAGATGATTTTTTTACCCCAGCCAATCCATTATTCTTTGCTTTCACTTAAATATAATCCATTCTATGAAACATTCATTTGTTATAATGGTTGCTGACTAGCAGAGGCTAAGACCCAATATAGCTTTAGCATTCAAACAGCCAAGGTCTTCAGGACTGCTGGAACCTTCCATAGAATAACTTAAAAGCTACGACGTATACCAACAGTCCATAAACAACCAAGTAACGACCTTAAAATGCATGTGGAGGCTGGCCAAGGATAAACACTGGGCAAGCCTGAATCACCAAGTGCTCCATCTGTGAATAACGGAATGTACAAATACATGCATAATCTGACTGATATCATGGCTATATCATGTAATTTCATTGCTACATCATTTATAACTTGGCAATCCTGTCACCTGAAGGAATAGCATCAATACAAATGTACTTATAATATGTAAATGGCACAGCCATGAGATTCGTGCAGTACTTACCTTTTAATTTTTCCCTTACCCTTACCCTTATCCATATCCTTATCCTTATCCTTTTCCTTACCCTTATCCTTAGGTGCAGCTTAGAGAAATAGTTTATCATGTGTCTTTACAGCAGAAATCCATGCTTAGATTTTTTTTAGGATGTTTTCAAATCACTCTTTGTTTTTTGGCATAAAAAGATGTTTTTGTTTTTAAAACCGGTTGCATGGAATTAACATTGCATCTATGAGTTTTAAAACTGTGACCCTTTATTGGCAGACTGTACCTGTCCCTTAGTATCAAAAGCCTCCACTATCTGTGGAGGGACAGTCTGAAATGGGAAATGGCACTCAACCAGATTAAAATTGCTCCTTCTGCTAGTCTCTTTACAGGTGTTTTCATTACCATGCGATTCTTGTCATTCACACTTGGCTGTGAGGAATCAATGCTAAACCAGCACATGCTACGTTTAATAAATCAAGTGTGTGATGTTCTGGTGTTTCTAAACCAATCAGATTAACTGAAAATAGCATGTATGTGGTGGGTCTAGAACCTAAGAATCGTGTACTAATGAAATCACCTGTAAATGGACCTCAGTGTTTCTAAAAATTCAAAGTAATAATTTGAAGTTGTGTATATTGGCAGTAGCCATCCATGAATGTATAGTGTAATATAATTGTTGAACTGCTTTTACAGAATAAACATGATAAAGGTTGAGCACTTTAAAATGTAAAGGCAGTGGGAAGGTACAGGATCTTTTTTACGTCAAGCATAATCCAGTGTACATTTCTAACTTCAATTCTAAGGCAAATAAGATAAAAACCAAGTCTGGGCGCTCATTTGGGGGATGATTAGTGGAAAAGGAGAGACAACCACCCAGTTCTGTTTACAAAATGTTATAAATATCTCATTGTACACATTGATGATAAATTGGATATCACAGAAAATATTCATAATTTGTACAAGAAATATCTGCAGAGAGCACGTCATCTTAGAGAACTTGTTAACATCAGAGTTGAGAAAGATGTCATTGTTTTACCGATCTATAATAGGGTCTGTTCTGACGAACAGCATTGTATCATGGTTTGGTTCATCGCACAAGAAAGATCGGTCAAACTTAAAAAGATTAAGAATCTTGGTAAAAAATTGGAGGTCTGCACGAGGAGTTTGAATAATTTGTTTAATGACGATTGTATTAAAAAGGTGGTAAAACTTCTTAAAGATTCAGAGCACCCATTGCAGGATCAATACAGTTTTTTTTTTTCAGATCAGGAAAACGTCTAATGGTGCCAAAGCAAAGAACAAATAGATATGGCAATACATTTATACCATCAAGCATAAAGCTTTAAAACTATCATATCACGAAGAGTGAAACAATGTAGTTTATACCAGTGTATACTAATGTTCTATTTTTTGCACAACTTATTATAATCACTGTGTTCACTTGACTTTCTGTGTATTATGCTACAACAAGTTTCACATTGTGACTAAATAAAGTACTTATTTCTTATCTTATCTTATTACAATACTCATTTTCTGACAATACGTCATGTCCTGAACCGATTGGCAAATATATCATGTTTCCTTTGTAACAAATTTAATGCCATATCTTATTAAAAATGAGTAACCTGACACATCCAACAATTTCCATTGCAGTAATTTGAACAAGATGAGTTTCTGCAAAAGTACAGAAGAACGCAGCAAATGTAGATCATTTGATTTGTTGAGACACTGAACTAAATAGTATAAATCTAATTTGAATACCTTAAAAACGTATATTATCAAATGCACTGATTTGTCTGGCTGTGGTAGTTAGTGTTAGTGTTTGCCTGCTAATCTTATCTACTTTCCAAACTAAGCTGCTCACCGAAGAAAAGTGTGACATACTTAAATGCTTCCTACGTTTTACTGAGAGATTTGTAGGATGTTTTATATTGCTTAGTAAAGGTTATTCACCACGGGAGAGGGAATATGTGATTTATCACCCGAGGCCTTTAGGCCGAGGTGTGATAAACACATATTCCTGATCCCATGGTGAATAACCGGCTTATACCATGAGACAAACACTCAAACAGTCAAACATGACAGGATAACTGGACAACAAAGAATATGGGAATTATTCCCCTGAAATACTGTACTGTGATTGGCTGACAGAGGTGTAGAATGTTATAAATCAGAAAATATCACGTAGGTACTTGGAAAACTAGCCAGAGCAACTCATACTGAATGAATCTGCTGTAACAAATTTCGCGCACACAGTACATAGATATGGTAAGTGCAGCCTTCTAAGCCCAGTTCTGGGCACTCATGAGGGTTGATTGATGAGATGGGAGAGAGAGCGGGAGTCCTCAACATGTTACACATTTACCCCATGTGAGGGATCTGCTACAAGGGGCCGCCATGAAGGTCCACTGAAAATTTTCAGTTCCCACCTGGGGTTCGAACTCATGCAGGCAAAGACCTTCAGCGGAGCAGGCGGGAACCTTAACCACTTGGCCACCCAGTTGCATATATTTTATATATAACCTTGCTGGTTTTTAAAAAACAAATCCATGAAATGATGAAATCCATGTTCTAAATTACCTGATATTTCATGGAAGCATACAATATGCTATGAAAAATATTCCATGAAATCTAATCAGAATCATTGATTGCTGCAAATGACGTATGTAGATTAAGTTTTGTTATTCAGGTAATATTACCAAGCTTCTTCTGGGAATAGACTGAGTCAAGTTCAATTTATCGCAATGTCATATCATTCTGAAAAAAATCGCAAAACACCATGTAAGCCTATAGGGAAGAATTTACCAGAAGTTAAAGAGTATAGAGAGAATAAAGAAATTTTAAATTTTGAATAGCTTCAAATTATATTATAAAAATATACTCCTAACATGTAACAGTTCAATATTGAACCGCTTTTTAAAAGCCACTTTTCAGCATGGGTTGAAGATCATTGAAGTACCCCGAAATGACGCAGTCTGGAGCAGCGATTCATAGAATATTTTTTATATCGGCAAAGCCTCATTCTGAGAATATACAAGCAAGCCAATTCCACACTTCTTAGAACCAATTTATAACTTGTATATCGATATATATTATCACCAACTATCAATTTTCTCTGATAAATTCCTTCCCCATGGCAACTCATCACAATATTCCAGGAGAAAATTGTTCTGGTGAAATGTCAAATTGGTTGTTTTATATATTAGTTTTTGCCAGCCTCCTCGACAGTTTTAGGACTTCCTTGAAATACACCTACATATATAGGCCTATGTTTTCATCAGGTCTAAATTAATGGCTAATTGTTCTTCAGGTCGTTTCTGGCATGATAAATACAGGATTCAAATGAATGTCTGTTATTTCCTACACAAGAAAATTACTTCAAGCACCAACTAAAAACAACGAATCATTCAATAATGTCTCATAGATTGTATTTCTGTGAATGATGTTGTTAAACTGCCAAACAGACACTTCTATGTTGCAGCAACGTTGTAACGTCACAATGTTTGAGAAAATTGCGTAGAATTGCATGAAAGAAATATTGTTATCACAAAGTTGTGAACCAACATCAAAGATATGTTGTTAGCATGCGACATTGTGGCAACATTTACGATACTATACGAAAAAACTACAACGATGTGTTCATGTTGTGTTCGCATTGTGGCAACATAGTTTCTGTCATATATTTTTTTATGTGACAATACATGTAGATGAGTCCTTCATCAATTAGCAAACATCCTTGTGTTTACGTTATCTACCCTTCTGGTATGAATTGGTAATCTGCAGGTCAGAATACTAACGAATATTTCAGTGTATTTGTTTAGGTTTTTATCGGGGAAATCTAACCTTGTAGTTAGAGGATGGTTTGAACTGGAAAAGCAAAAGATCCCACAGGTTTCATCTTACAATTCTTATATATATGTATCTGCTCTTCAAAGCTGTTTTTTCTTTAAACTACCTTCGTCTGAAAAACCTGTCAAATCCAAATTTGAATAGCATTGTGACAAATTAAAGTTAGTTTTACATGTTGTTGTTTTTTTTGTCACCACAATGTCATCCGAATATTACATAAGCTCATTTGAGAAAATTTCCCATCAAGAAAAATTACTATACTTTCACAAATCGATGAACAAATGTATTATTCAAAAGTGGTCAGATGCCATTTTGAGAGACATTGAAAGAACTATCGACTCTTCTAGCATATATACTACTTATTGGCCTATGTATAGATGTGATGTACATTGTATTCACACCAAAACAAAATTATGCAGATTCTGTGAGTATGCCCTTGTACCTGCCAAGGCCTGGGGGAGGACCAAATTTAACTCCTTGGAATGTTGCTCTATCATTTTATAAATATGACCATTGTGTATAACGGGAAAAATTAAGTAAATTTCATATAAAACTTGTGAGCAAGGAATCGGTCTGAGAAAAATTAGCAATTATTCTTACCATGAATTGTATGTTAAATACCTTTGAATATCATTAAGAATATTGATAACAGTTTTCTATTGGTATACTGGTTTAAGTAGCTTATTTACTTAAGATTAAAATTAAATATTTCTTCTTTTTTGGAAACCTTTTATTTTAATACAAACATGTATAGTCTGAAAATTTTGATGCAGAATATAACAAATAGTGGATGTTGAGTCGGCCAATAAAACTCAATATTGGTCTCCTCACCATCCACTATCTATATAATATTTTCTTGATTCTGGGCAATTTAGCACTTCTTCTACAGCTACAGTTATGTGCAGCTTGGTTGATAAGCTGTCAGAAGCAGGTGTAACAATCAATAATATGTGTATTCAATAGTAATAGTGATGCACAAGGTATTATTCAGAAGTTCAGTGAACTGATGTTGGTAAACTTGACAAGTTGTTCTAATTGCTCTGAATTCCAAGTGATACCACCAGAAAATACAACAATATCTGGCAACTGGCAACCTTCAATTTGCAAATGGAATGAAGAGGCTACAACTTTTCTTCCATAGATGTTATTTTTAAAATTTCACTTAATTTCACCCAATTGCAACAATATGCCAATATTTTTTCTTGCAGCAAACAATGCATGTTATGTTGAACATACAACAAGATAATTAAATCCTTTTTACTCGATTGGCTAGCCTGTTCCAGCACTACCACGTACATTTATTTCAAAAAATTGAAACATAAAAAATAGGTAGTAATTCTCTGAAAGAAATGTGATGAAACAAATTGTTTCAAGAGAGAAGAACAAACATGCTTGTAATCATTTCCCAATTTTTCTTTGAAACACAGTGTTTTCCATACATAAAGAAATAGGATATTATCATTAATCTAACAACATGTATACTTCATATATTGGTGACATTGTACAAGTTTGATGTTTTCAAGAAACTCGATTTATTCTTAACCAATAATTATCATTGCAGAGGAGGAACCAGGACATTGTTTATGAGCATCTGCCAAGTATATATCTGGTCTTCAAAGTATGTTTCCTTAATTAGAACCTAGCTAACACTCTTATAAACACCAATACACCAAAAAAAAACTTTTTTAAAATTTCAAAGAGGATGTGGCGAATTGAAATTCAGCGTCTCTGATCCAATACCTCTTCCCCCTTAGCCATCCTGCATGTCCTTCAACATACAAACCGCGCAAAGAATTTTAGGTCATGGCGATATCCAAACACTCATTCCAAAGGTTTTTATTTACATGTATACATGTTTACATGTATACATGTATATAATCTAAATAAAGGTGTGGACTGAGGAGGCAGGGTACAAGTAAACGTCAATTACAACATCAATTCTATCACTTTTGAAGCCATTATTCTTTTACATTTCAAAATAAATTTCAATCAACTTACTATTTTTAGCTGTTTGCTACTGAGACATTTCTATTACATTAAGCTTTGATCATGTTATTGGAGCACAGAGCATCCATAATGTATATCAGCCCCCTGGCTCTTTGTTAATATCTGCTTAATTATAGTCTATGAAATAACTTTCCACTCGGCCTTGACAGTATGAGCATTTACATTTGACTTGCTTGTGCCATTCACTGCTTATGCAGTTCAAGTCATATAGTAGCTGATATGAGTTTCAAAGAAAGAAGCATTTTCAGCTATCTAGCTCCTGAGAGGATCGTAAAAATCCACATGTGGTTGTTATTGATGAAGCAAACCACAGGCAAAATCCTTTGGGCTTAGACCTATCAAATAGCAATGAAATAAAACAAGGTGCTTCGCATGAGAATTGGTCAAATGAACAAGGCCAGCTTCTAAGGCCTCCCACATCACCACTATTAAGAGAAACATTTACCCTGCCTGGTGTGAGTCAATCACAATATTTGACAATGTTTTGAAGTGTTACCTGCACATATCACACCTCAACATCTTAGAATTCCTGTTAATAATGCTGAAGAAAAATCAAGAGCTCATGAAAAAGTCACCTGCACACTCTAGTTGCATCAGTTGACCTTGTATTGGTGTTCGTTGTTACAGCAATTGTGATTGGGCAGTTTTAAGCAGGTTTGAAACAAAGAAGAGGTGTGAGCATGGTTGACAGACCAAGTTGAGAACGACATTGGACCAATTGCAAGACTTTACAATGTTTCAGTTTGGCTCAGTTGTGTTTTCCCTGTTGCTAAATTCCTTAATTTCCACAGTTTACTGTGCAGGTTTTGACTGCAATAGAAACTAACAACACAAAACATCAACTGTCAATTTGAGGATCATATGTCAATGTTGATCAATTTGTAAAACACTCCATCATTGGCTGAAAGCCTTCATGACCTTTGGTACACTGATTTCTTGGCCTAGATCAGACAAATCAATGAGACGGGACACAGAGGTCTTAGGAGTACAGAACCTTGTTGTATTTCTTCGCTGTTGGACACTAATGGACAGGTCTGAGCTCAAAGGATTTTGCCTGTGAGCAAACTCAGTTTTCAAATTACAGGTTGGTTTTAGTCTCTGTGCATACACATAAAGTGAAGTAACTCAAGAAGAGAACTGGATTGAATTAAATTTACACTAGTGGCTTATTGAAGTGAATTTTAAGAATTTCTTTAAATCTTATGCAAAAAATTGAATTGTGCAAGACTTGGCTTTCAAGATTCATACAGACACATCTACTCACTTAGATAATTGTTTTGACACTGACCAACCGAACATTTCTTCTCTTTTACTTTGAACAATATATATTGATACTATGGAACAGTTTGTAGCATTAATGTTTGCCAATTTTCAGATGTTTAGAGTTTAGTACTATAGACACAATGATGTTTCAAGTATTCAAGCAGGCAAGGTCTACAGGTCTGCTGGAACCTTCCATAGAAATGTTTCAAATCTACGATATGTACTGGTCAGTCACCTCATATTCTCATTAACAACCAAGCAACGACCTAAAAATGCATATGGAGGATGGGCATGGATAAACGCTGTGCAAGCCTGAATTGCCAAGTATTCCATCTATAAATAACTATCAGAGCACTGTGACTTGGATGTATACAGATACATGCCTCTCTAAAGAAATATTGTAGCAAACTATGCAAACATGTCAACCCTTTCGCCTCTCTAAAGAAATATTGTGGCAACATCATGCAAAATATGTCAACCCTTTCACCTTAATGCATGGTATAAATGCTTAAGCCATATGTCTGATAGTTGGTCCCACAGCTGCTGGAATGGCAGAAATGAGAACCTTACTCCATAAATGATACTTTGAGATTGGTGTTAAAGAGATAAACTAAACCTTTATATGCACTCACTAGTTTCGTATGGACTTCAGAAATTACTGTCATCTTTTTAAAAATTTTCCATTTTACATAGTCCTCTCATACGCATTTTTGCCCTAAATTTTTTAGCATATTACAGATGTCCAGGTCTTTGACTTACCGTGGTCAGAATTTGCCATGAGAAATTCATTTTCCCTGACGCCAGGAGGGCGGGGGGGGGGGGGGGGTCGCAGCTCTCTGGTCCCTTGAAATACATCTAGATATGTTTTCAAACAACAACATGACACACAAGCACTGGAAAAGAAAATCACTGGAATGTTATTCGTTTTCACCTCCATGGTAGCTGGTTGTAAAAGTTTTTATATCAAGCCAGCTTTCTACATATTTACAACACAACCGACTGTATTCAATCGGCATATCGTCCCGACCACATTGTGGAAACCTCCTTCATTGGATTAAGAAAGTGAAATCGTTATACTATGTATGGGATCTTTTTCGTGTCAAGCGCATATACACCTAATTCACCAATACAACAGCTTAACAAACATTTAATATTTTTTGTGATAGCACACTCCTTTTGAACTGATGACATCAGTTAACATGGGTGAAGCCAATAAAGGCAACAATTCTACGTTGTAGTACCCCAGACAGTAGACATGCAAGTTTTCTGTGAGGATATTGTCTAGGGTAATCAATAATCATGATGAAACCCAAATTCGTTTGACTCTCCCAAGAGTATTTGCTACAGCAGCCATCCACAAGGCACTCATAGGTTTCCTCAGCCTCTTGCAATATTATGTCCTCATTTGCTTCTATTTTGGTCATAATTAACCATTTGGGGGTAAGAAATTAAATTAAATTCATGGTGAAGTGTTTAAAACTGGGGCAGTGATGAAAGAAAGTATCGTCCAATGAAGTCTACATATCAGATACTGCATGCAACATTTGAATATTCTAAAACGTGTTAAGATTCACATAATTTTGAGTTGATATATCTGAATAAGATCTAACGCCCAACATCCATTTGAACAATTGAAGAATGCACTACACAGACATTTCCAACATGTTATTTCGAGATATATATACATCTGGCTTATTTCTCTCAGAAAAGCTACAGAAAGAAGGCACCTATTGAAAATATCTAATAAAATTAGTTATCACGAATCAATATTATTCACATGCATATTTGAATATGGGGTTTATTCACCTTCAAGGAGCGGTTCGGCAGCCAATATATTTCAAATTGTGGATACCTTTCTGACTAATGTATACACAGTGTTAGCCCTAAAAGCCATTTTATTAGATATATGCGAGAGGAGGTGTGTTTTTATGCATTGCGCAGATGGTATTGAACCATAACCAGATAAAAGCCATTTTATAGATGCCATTACTACCCACATATTAGGCAGAAGGTTGCACAAAACAGGCTGCAGAGCCTGGCGGAGAATGTCGAATAAGGACATTCATGCTTCATAGGTAGAATGCTCTCTATTATATTGTATATCAAATTAACACAGGTAAAATATTCCAAAAGTCAGGCGATCATTTGCTTACATGCAACAAATTAAACTAAATAAAAAAAAATCTACATCCAGATTGAGCTACATTACAGGAGAAAAGATTATCTCCCAAACTTGAACAGTGTAGCATCCCTTCTCATTTACTCATAAAATCCCTTTGAAGTTTGCAGTTATATGTTACTAGAGACTTGGCATAGGTTAATTGACAATTGTGGAAACCATTGTTTAAGGAGCTAAGGATAATTATATTAAAAGGAGATGATGCAAAATCTTAAAAGAACCGATCATTGCAAAGGTACAAGTTGAGGTGTGTTACTGATCTCTTTGCCATCCTTTTATGCATTTATCATTTACAAGACGCCAAAAATATATCAGTGAGGCCCATGTTTCAATTTAAGAGAATATACCCTAGAACTTTCCCTGAATTGGTACCTGAGCCAGAGAGGGCAGACTATCCAAACTAATGAGGTATTAAATAACAAGAATGACCCAAGCTGCTAGTCGAGCTCTGGTTTATAGCCTTCCACCCACTTTCCCGCCTTCACTGGATCTGCTTCTACAACCAACAAGTTCAGTGACTACAATGTTATTCAGAATTAAAACCACCTCAATATTCAGACCATTTTAACTGGTCCCGGTGGGTGGTCTTAATTGTGAGGTTCCACTCTATTGCAATGGGAGAAAAGTAACAATATTAATTCATATATATGCCAAAAGAGGCAGTTTATCTCATTGACATGAAACTATTATGCATCATTAGATTCCTTATAATATTCTGCTCTGCTCAATTCATAACTAATTTCGGCTGTTTACAGGGACGTATTCTAATTTTTACATTGTACAATGTGTTATCTTATATATAGACATGCACATATTATAGAACATGCATCCACAGTGAGATGGTTACACAATTCCTTTCAGCTAACATTTCTTGTTGTTTTATGCACAATGCCTCAAAACAACAAGCTATGTCAGCTGACAGGAATTGTGCAGTCATCTTACTCAATTATTTTAACTGAGTCATGTTCAAATTTGCAGACCAATCAATAATTCATGATAAACACAGTATGTATTCGTTTTCCTTCAATTTCACTTGCATATTTTAAAGAAGGCATTCATTTTATATGCATCCCCATGTGTGTAAGCTCCAATAAGGGTTGCATTATGTTTAGAGCAACCTGACATTGGTGCTGTGCGAGTATATGCATCACCTCAGTAGTAAATGCTGTCATTACATTAATATAGCAAAGAGACCTGTCATTTCTGTGACATTCTGTCACCATAATGCAACACTATGTCACCCATTATTAGGCAAGGTCAACATATGGAACTTAGAACTGAGAAAAAAGCAACACATTTATGAGAGAATAAAGACTAACATTTCTTTCGAAAGCATTTCTCAGGGGCATGACTTGATGAAGGTTCCAAAATCCGCATTGATAATCATCTATCCAAAAAGGATAAAATTAAAACTCAAAATAAAAATTGGCAGTTCGCCTAAACTAGAAGCTTGATGCAATAACTAGCAAGTTTTTCCAATAAGAGATTTTGATGTCCAACAAAATGACATATTTCCTCTAATGAATCCTGTACATGTCAAGACTTCTCATCCCTTGTTTGAACAAAAAAGGGTTCTCTCTCCCGGCAGTACTATATATATACAACCCGTATCCATATGAGACATAAGTACTGTGACACACCCGCCGATTTCCAATAGTTTCCTTGCAGAAATATTATGGTAATTTCAAAAACATGATGATTATGAGACATGCAATTAACTGACCTTTCATGGAAGCGTTATATTCTTTGTAGGAGAGAAAAGCACAAGAATTGATAGTAAGTGGACATGGCGTCATGCGAATAATGGTTATCCAGGTGATACTTCAATACACAATCTGATAATATGCTGAACTATTACACAATGGACAACTGACGTAATCTGTCATCTGACTCATGTCAGGATTTAATACAACGTGGACAAAAGACGAGAATATATACACATTGGAAAGTATATGAATAAACAATGTCATCAGTAAAATCTATGGAAACAAGTGGAATAGAAAATGTCTTAACACAAAAGGATAAGATTATAACGAGTGCCGAGAGAACTATCTTCAGAAATTTCAAGTCGAATAGAAATGATGAAACATGCATGTCTTGAGACACTCTCAATTTTCAAAATATTTTCGGGAAAGCACAGGCACACCCCTGTCAATGATTATTCAGTATAAATGTAATTTTAAACAGTATTACAGTCAGCCCAGGCGACTACCTATGGGTGAAGGTACTTTTCAACAAGGAAGAGTCTTGATTCTTGTATGAAATTCCATACATTCAGCACATTCCAAGAACATCCTTTCTAAGAACTGTTCTTAAGAAATTTAGTGAGTGCCTTTCTGATGAAAAAGGTATCATTCTTCTTTGAACCAATAAATTATTTTCATTATATATTCTTGATTATTTTTCTTTATAAATTCCTTCCCCACAGCAACCTAATTGTCATAATGTCCTGGAATAAATGCTATTTTGGTGAAATGTAAGATTTATAGACAGTTCTAGGAACCTGTGTTTGAGATGGGAAAGCACAATATTCTGCAAAATCATGATTGATTGATTGATTGATTGGTTGATTGATTGATTGATTGATTGCTTGATTGATTGATTGATTGATTGATTGATAGGGATAATCACAGTGTGTATTTTCCTGGGGTAATTTTTTCTACCTTATACATGGCAGGTTGATAAAAATCTCAGATGGCCAATGGCCCTAGATTTCAACAGGACTGCAGGGGGTTTATCTGTATATCTTCAAAGCTCTTACCTATAAACTACCTTACTCTGAAAAGCCTGTCAACTTCAATGTTCAAATAACACTGTGACAAATTGAAGAAGACTTACAAGCTGCTTCCTTCAACATGTTCTCCAAACATTTTGTTTTATGAAAACACGGCTTATCTAAAAGGTTTCCTTTCAACATAAATCAGTATTTCACATCTCATTATAAATTAAGTATTTATGACAAAAGATATTGTGAGCTATTATTTTGAAAATCATTAAAAGAGCTATCAACTCCTCCTATATTTAACTGCCTTTACCTAATCAAACGCAGACTATACAAAAAGTCAAACTTAGGTCACTTTTGCACAAGAAGGCCCTTATGCTGAATTAGTAAATACATGTGGGTGTATGAAAAAAATGGAGTTCTAATAAATATGAAGAGCTTCAAACCCAAGATTATAAAATTACTATTAATTAGCTTAAGTGCCTGAAAACCCAAATTGATATGCAGATTATATAAACATAAAAGATAATCGATACGGCATTTGTGGCTTTAGCCTTTAGGCTGAAATTGATTTGTCTAAATTAGAAAGCATTATGAGCACTCTGGTCACTGATATCACCTCAGAGAGCCATTTTTAAAATTTGTCGTCAGTCACTCCAAGAATATTCTTAAGTTTATATCACTTTTGTACATTCATATGCTATATCTTATCAATTCTTTTTTTTTTCATATATCAGTATCACTAATTACTCTTTATTTTGAGAATCTTCTTAAAATTTACTTGAAAAGCAAAATATTATCACAATTACATTATTGTTTCTCCCTGCAATATAACAAC
Source organism: Platynereis dumerilii (assembly GCA_026936325.1). NCBI lineage: Eukaryota > Metazoa > Annelida > Polychaeta > Phyllodocida > Nereididae > Platynereis > Platynereis dumerilii. Next base: position 24,930,124 of record JAPTHN010000007.1, read on the forward strand.
ATGTGGATTTCATTTCTGCCATAGCAAATTTGCTGTTATTTTAAGATGAAACTCAGGTTATGGCAATTTCTATTTAGTCCGGTAGGAGCGGGTGGTGCTGGTGTACCCCCCGGAAATAAACTTTTAACCAGTGCTACCAGATGACAAAAATTGTGTAGAAAATGACAAGCCTTGTTAAAAAGTCGAAAAAATGTCCCACGTATGTTTTACATGCAAATTAGTGCGGCCATTATCGAAAAATTGTATTTCCTTCATATCTCGGCTAATATTGTACTTAGCAATGCAATCAAGGTGTCTAACCCCATGTTTTGAGGGTCAGAGAACACAATAAAACCATCATGGATCATATTGGACCAGTTCTGGTGGATATAATGGCATGTATAGCTTTTATTTTTCCAAAAAACGCTTATAATGAAAAAATATTTGTCTCAACATCAAGAATTGTTATACATAGTTTGTATTTACTGATTATAAATATTAATTTGTTTAAATATGTCACAATATACAGTTTGTCTATGTGCAAGCATTACCTGTGTCATTTTAATCTAGTGTTTTTCAGTTTAACAAATGAGATCAACAGGTTGAATGGCCCAAAAAAACTGTTCCACTGACAAAAAATTGCTGTATGATGGATGAATGATGGTAAGGCTTGGAGTCTGCCAAGTACCCTTAGTTCACGGATATGCAGGGTCTTTCACTTGAACCAGTATAGAATACCAAATACAACCCCCTCAATATTTGGTTGGTCATATTGGACGAACCGTAGTAAGGAGCTATATATTGTACACCTAGCTCTTGGATGCTGCAACGGCCCACAACTCGGCTCGAACCCATGCAGGCAGAGACTGTCCATCCAGCAGAACATACACACCTCAAGATTATTATATTCAAGTTCATCTTTTTCAATTCCTAACTCTTATGCAAAGAAAAAGTCAAAAATTTGCAAAACTAAAACTGCAGAAACATAGAAAAGTCGCAAGTCAACCCATCTGAGCTGCTTTATCCATGTTTACTGATTAATTTTCTTTTTGTTTGCATTCCACACAAGCAACCAAATCACCCATGCCATAGCAGACTGAATGGATTTTATCAGTAGTATTGCCAGGAAATATGCAGAAATCTGGTATAATTCACTTATCCAAAAAATCGCTAATCTGTCTAATGAGCCAAATTATAAATAACAATCAAGGCATTATTTTGCCACACAACTCAATCATATTTTCCATTTCTATCAATCCTCCTTAGTCTGGGAAATTACCGTATGCTGAGGACTCTGGTGTCCTCCGCCCTTTCAGGGGACTCTCACGCCAGCACTATCCTCACTATGCCATAACCCTACTAAAGGTCCTGGCCTGACAAGGACTCTTTCAGTGCTCAGCATCATCTTTGATAGGCAATTAAAAGATAATTGTTGCTCTTATGACTGCCTAACTTGGCACGTAGTTGTATCAGTGTCTTAACTTCCCTGTAAATTCCTTCAGGCCTCTCCATTACATAACCAGGAAAATTATCTGATGGTTCCAGATAAATCAAGGGGACTGTCATGAGAGGCTATTGATAATCAGTCCTGCCACTGACATGCTGGTGTGGGGTGAAGATGAATTTGCAGTGTGCATGTCCAGTAGCTCTCAACAACATTCTAAATAAATTTTCACTAGGTCCAGCTACAGCCTTAGAAAAGCTAAAAAGTGTTCTTTTCAGGGTTGCCGCTCACCTCCGACTCAAATAACTGCAATTGTGGCAGAGAAATTGTGTTTCAACAGTTATACATATCCAGACTAAGGTATTCCTGTCTGTATCTTTCCCGAGGTAACTGAATTTCATTAACATGTATACATTGGGTATAACTTTAAGTAATGCTTTAGAAGTTGGGCAATGTTAACTTGTTAATGACAATGACAATGGCAATGACAATTTTTATTTAATGTCGGTTTTAGGTACAGAATACAGTGCCGTCTGTAAGTAAGTGAAACGCATGACACTGTGCCATTGCATCAATGCTAAACATCCTCAACCAAACTGTTTGTGGAGGCATGAATTCTCATCGGATGAAACGGAAACAAAGTGGGTCATAAAGGCCGATGTGTGAGGCAAGTGGGATAAAAATAGCAGCCGATTTTCTTCACTGTAGTCGGAGTTAGGTATGGGTCAAAGTCTTTGATAAGTAAGTGAACCACCCTTCCCTATGTTTTAACTTTGACCCATACCTAACTCCAACTACAGCAAAGAAAGTTGGCTGCCATTTTTATCCCACATGCCTCACATATCGGCCTTTATGACCCTAAATGTTTTCCTCTCATCGGATGAGAATTCGTCCTTCCAGAAGCACAATATCATGCGTTTCACTTACTTACAGGCGGCACTGTACATTAGTTTGTGACTAGTGTTAAGGTTGTTGTAGGATTCAAAATAGCAAACACTGACAATTAACTGGTTGTTTGGGCTTGGCATAGAATGGAAGTTTTTAAAAAACCTAAAAGTTGTCAGGGAGCACTCTTTGTATATTACATTTAAAACATATAATAGTACATATACAAAATTAATGGAAATTGGTTGATTTTATTAATGTATTATAACCCCAGATAATTATAAGAATAACACCAAAAGCACACTTGCTCATTGACCAACCATTTTTACGTTTGGGATAAGTTGAAACCTCAAAAAGAATAGTTAATAAATTAGATTATAGTAGCTTTTAGTGGCCTGTGCAATTTGTCAGGTTTTGCAAAGTTCTTGAGCTACCACCATATTTATGCCTTTGAACTATTAGATTTAATTAGGCCTATATTGTCTCAGAAATGGCTTATTTGATAATAAGGATTGAGTCGGAAAATGAAGCAAAATCCACATTGATTTAATTCCATTTGTTATTATGAACTTTCCTTCGGTAGTTACATCTGCCATTGATCAATGCATTTAACCACATATCTTTGTTGTCACTGTCTGTCATTTGTTCCCAAAGACTCAAATTTACCAGAAACTTTTTGACATATTATTTATTACATATTGCACATTTGTTTGAGGTTAAATTGGCAAACGGTAAGGACTTGGTTTTAATACATAGATTTATGGTGAAGTATAGATGACGGTATAATCTGCTTTTTAATGGGAAGAACATTTATTTGAAATGAAAAATATTTATATTTTGTAGCAGGCAATTGAGCTGCAAGGGATGACAAAAATGGATAAAATGGAAAACCAACCTGAAATCAAAGGTTAGGCTTATTGGGATTTCCAATGATTTGTTGGCCAGCTAGGCTGCCAAATGTAGCTCAGTTACCTTGAAAAAACAAAATTCCATGACACAGTATGTATTATCTAGTAGATAACACACCTAACCATCAAATAAACTTGAGAAAGTCTCTAGAGTTCATCCAGAGTAATTGAGCTTCCAGAAGTCAAATTTATGTATTTATCGTTTTTCGGTGTTATATACATCCTGCAAAAAATAATTGTTATTTGCTTATTCCTGTATTAAAAGTAGAATTATTCAATACACAGGAAAGCACATAATTACAATGACATAATATCATATTACAATTTATAGACTGAGGGTGAGGTTAAAATAAGAATTTTTCAGAATGCTTATCGAAATTGTGATGCTGTCTATCTGTTTGATCTCTCTGATTTCACACACTCAGCTTAGAAACTGTTGTAAACTACACTGGCAAGGTTTCAATACAGTTGTTTTTATACAATTTTATCATGTGAAATGTTTCTACAGCTAAAGTTTGTTTAACACATAAACAAAGTATTATATATACCCAAAAATTAGACAAAAACATGCCACGGTTGGATGAATTGATGTCACACATGCCAATATATCCATCAGAACTGGTCCAATATGATTCATGATTTTATTGTGTTCTCTGACCCTCAAAACATGGGGTTAGACACCTTGATAGCAATGCTTAGTATAATATTAGCCGAGGTATAGAGAAAATAACATATTTCGATAATGGCCGCACTAATTTGCATGTAAAACATACGTGGGACATTTTTTCTACTTTTTAACAAGGCTAATCATTTTCTACACATTTTTTGCCATCTAGTAGCACTGGTTAAAAGTTTATTTCCGGGGGTGCACCAGGACCCCTCGCTCCTACTAGACTAATTCTTATAGTGGCGGAAATGTGATAATGGACTGCAGAGACAGGATACCGGAAAATGTCAATTATAACATTAATTATATCATATATGGAGCCATTATCCATTTACTTTTAAAATAAATTTCAATTGGCTCTATCTTTTTTGCTCATTTTGATATCAACTATTTTTAGCTGTTTCCTAACAGGAAATTTCCATTACATTATATATACAAGCTTTTATCTTGTTCATGGTGCACAGAGCATCCATAATGTTGCACTTTGTTAATCTATAATGTAAATGTTGCACTTTGTTAATATCAGCTTACAGTTACAAAATTAGTTTGTGAAACTCACTGCTTATGCAGTGCAAGTCATACATAGCAGCTTCAATTAGTGTCAAATAAAGAAGCCTTTTCAGATATCCACCTTTGAGAGTATTGTTAAACAAATAACTGTCATTGAACCTTAGTGGACAGATAACGCTGAAGAGGATAATGGATAAGGAATGGCCGCTGTGCCAGTTTATTCTGAGGTAAGACACACAAGACATACACGCACACATTTACACGACGAGACAAACAAATAACACTGATGAGACGAAGACAATAAATAGATGAAGTGGAAATACAGATGGACACATACTGCCCTCGGACCGGCCTTAACAGTGGAGGTCCTCAACTACAAGTTTAAAGAGAGTATATTAGGCACATACAATACATATTATGACAATACAAGCAAAATAGGAAATTTGAATGTAAATGTAAATTAGATATATATATACAAGGTTTAAGTAATTACAAACCCACGCGAAATCCTTGAGAAGGATAGCTTAAAGTTACAAAATACACAAAAGGATTAAAATACACATGAAATACAAGTGAGAAGATGAGGATGGAGGGGTATCTACCGAACTCCCAGGGGCATATACACCCTAGAAGAAATTTTGAATAAAATTGAATTTTGATGATTATGAAAAGCTGGGGGAATATCCCAGAAATTTGAATAGAGGTTTAAGACTCCCCAGCGAGGAGCGAGGAGCGGGGAGAGAAGGAAATAAGGGAGAGGAGGGTGGGAAAGAGAAAGACGCGACAAGAGCGGGAACGAGGAGACAAGAATTAAAGTGGAAGGAGGTTTGTGACACCCAGAGGTGAGGGCAACAGAAGACCCACCAATAATAGATAGGAAATCAGAGAACACAGAGGAGAGAAGGTGAGACAGACAGAAGCTGTGAAAGAAGGAAAGACATGAGTGAAGGTAAGAAGGATCATTAAATACACACATGGCCTATAACATAGGCCAAGCAACAGCGAACCCACGCTTCTGCCCACAGTTCAATAAACCTTGGTGGGTACTAAGCCCGCAACAATGTGGCAACCTAGTTTGCAAATCCCATGTAGTCTGTCAATATGCAAACAACAACAGTCAAGAAAATCAACAACAAGTGAATTGAATTTAATTTTTACTGATGCCAAATTGATGCTGAATTGTGCCAGACCACAGCTTGGCTAATAGAAACATCTGCACATTTGCAAGATTATTTTGGCACCAGAAAACCCATAATTTCTTCCCCCTTTGGCTTCACTTGAAAATACATTCTATGAAACATCCATTTATTGTAATGGTGGCCCATCAGTGTTGGCTCAGACCCAATATTGCTTGCAGTATTCAAGTGGCCAAGGTCTCCGGCCCTTCTGGAACCTTCCTCATTAAAGCTTTAAATCTGCAACGTATATCAGTCATCTCGTAAACAACCAAGCAACGACCTAAAAATGCATATGGAGGATTGCCAAGAATAAACACTGGGCTAACCATAATCGCCTAGTATTCCATCTATAAATAACTATAAGGGTACTATATAACTTGGATGTGTGCAAGTACATGCCTCGCTTATGGCAATATCATGTAAAACGTGTCATCCCACAGCAGGTGATGAAATTGCAGAAATAAGAACCTTACTCTGTACATGCATGATATTTTGAAACTAGTGTATAAGAGATAAACTAAATCTTTTAGGTTCATTGAGAAGTTTCATAAGGACTTCAGAAATTACTGTCATCTTTAAAATGTCCCAATTTTTCCAAGTATGATCTAAACATACAAGAGGACCATGGGGCTGCAGCCATGGGGGCTACAGCTCAAAGACCCTAACTGAAATGCGCCTATATGTTTACAAACACTGGTCCACAACACACGCAAGCATTGAAATACACAAAATTCACTGGTTGTTATTCGTTTTCACAGTTCAAGAAATGTTTGCTTTGTTGTCACATATCCGTTGAAACTGGTATTAAAGTTCTTGCACATTTAAAAAGATAACTGCTGAATTAGAAGAGATAGCCTTAGTTCTCCCTTGGCAAGTATGCCTTGGAGAATTAATTTATTACATGCTTTTTTGACGTAAGGCGAGTCTCAGTTTTTCATTGAGGTAATCAAATCACACTTTGTCTTCAAATGCAAAAATGATGCATAAGTTTTGAAAATTGTTTGCATGTAAGAGGGCATTGCTCTATTGATTTTGAATTGGTAAACGTTTTTAATTTGGTCTGAATAATGTATATACATCATCACCAAAATCTACTTGCTAGCAGATGTGTATGAATATGATATACACTCCAAAAGGCAAGTCCTCTTTGCCGAAAATACCTCCTTCATCAGATAAAGAAAGTTAATTCTTTATACCATATAATATTATGGAATCCTCTGTGTGTCAAGCACATAATATTACACACCAACAGCTTATCAAACAGTTTTTGTAAAAGCACACTTCTTTTGTATTGATGCCATCTCTCAAGGGTTGACCATTTAACATCCAGGGGGAGAGGGATTAGAGTTTTTAGAAAAATAAACTTGTTTCTTGGTTGAAGCCAATGAAGGCTATAATTTTAACTCGGTGTATTCTGTAAAGTAGACAGTGTCATACAAGTTTCATGTTAGGGTATTGCCTGGGGTAATCATGATGAAGCCCAAATTTGTTTGATTATCCAAAGAGTATTAGCTACAGCAGCAATCCACCAGGCACCTCAGCCTCCACAACATTATGTCCCCATTAGCTTCTATATAATAACAATGTTGGGACTAGAAATAATCTAGGATTTATGGTGTATTGTTCAGAGTGATGAAATAAGGTGTCCAATGAAGTGTGTATCTGAAACTGCATGTAACATTTGTATGTCTAAAAATATATTTAGAATTTTGGATTCCTGTGTGACAAACGACTATGTTGCATGCAGTTTCAGATACGCACTTCATTGGACACTTTATTTCATCACTTCCTCAGTTTTGAACACTTCAGCGGAAATTCTAGTTTATTTCTAGCCCACAAAATGGTTATTTATGACAGAAATAGAAGCTCATGGGATATAATGTTGTGGAGGCTCAGGTGCCTTATGGATGGCTGCTGTAGAAAATACTCTTGGGAGAATCAAATGAATTTGGTTTTCATCATGATTACCCCAGACAATACCCTTACATAAAACCTGCATGACATTGTCTACTGTACAGGGTACACCAAGGTAAAATTGTTACCTTCATTGGCTTCAACCATGAAATGATTTATTGTTTAAAAACTCAAAGCCCCCTGCCTCAGATATTAAATAGTCGACCCTTGAGAGATGGCATCAATACAAAAGAAGTGTGCTTTTACAAAAACGTGTGACTGTTTGATAAACTGTTGGTGAATAATAGTCTGTGCTTGACACAAAGAAGATTCCATATATGTGGTACAAAGAAAAAGTCTTATTTCTGCAATTTCATCAGCAGTTGTGGGACCTCTCTACATGTGACATAGTTCAGTGTTTACATTATGCATTAAGTTGACAGGGCTGACACGTTTTACATGATATTGCCATAAGAGAGGCATGTATTTGCACAAATCCAAGTTATATAGTACCTTTATAGTTATTTACAGACGGAATACTTGGCGATTAAGGTTAGCCCAGTGTTTATTCTTGGCGAGCCTCCACATGCATTTTTAGGTCGTTACTTGGTTGTTTAAGAGATGATTGATATACGTTGCAGATTTAAAGCTTTTCTGAGGAAGGTTCCAGAAGGTCCGGAGACCTTGGCCACTTGAATACCACAAGCAATATTGTATCTGAGCCTACACTGATGGACCATCATTACAATAAATGGATGTTTCATAGAATGTATATTCAAATGAAGCCAAAAAGGGAAGAAATTATGTGTTTTTTGGTGCCAAAATAATCTTGCAAATGTGCAGATGTTCTAGTAGTAAGCCATAGTCTGGCACAATTCAGCTTCAATAGGGCATCAGTAAAGATTCAATTCACTTGTTGTTGATTTTCTTGACTGTTTTTGTTTGCATATTGACAGACTACATGGGATTTGCAAACTAGGTTGCCACATTGTTGACAGTTATTTGTTTAACAATACTCTCAAAGGTGGATATCTGAAAAGGCTTCTTTATACCACTGTTTGCTTTTTCTGGCCGATCAGAAGGCAGGATTTCGCTCTGATATAATGCATATCACAGCTCATACACCTGACCATGATATTGCATGCTTGGCTGACTACAAGTTGTCAAAATTGAAGGAAACACTGAAACAAAACTGACCAACAAAGGATTAAAACTGAACAACACAGACAGTAAACAAGGAGGAAGATTGTATCAAGTGTAACTGGTCTCAATAAAAAGGCTATATGGGTCATAGCAAAAAATTGGGGTCATTTTTTGTAATTTCATGTCCACTTGAGGAAGTGCAACTTTGCCAACACCAACGTCACACAACCCCATGAAAGTTATAATATATCAAATCTATGCAAATTTTCTCACAGTATGAATTCCTTCTTTGAGCTCAGTCATTGTTCTTTAGCAAAAGACAAGCAAAGTAAAATCCAAAACAAGGTCATATTTAGAGTGAAAAGTGAACACAAAAAAACATGGGTTCAATGAATGCACCATAACTAATTATATCTTGCTTTCAAGAGCAAAAACTTGATGTCTCAAGAGACCTAGTCAATTACCTGAAATAATTAGCACTAGTGTACACCTTTGCATTACTTATTTTTGGTGTGGGGAGGTCTCAAAATTAAAAAATGTACCTTGTAACATTTAAAAAATACATGTTACAAGGTACATCTTTCAAACTGACACACTTGCAGTGAGAAAGATTCACCCATGAATGTTTTTATTTGGAGTACAAGTATTTACAACCCTTTTCCAGCCAAAAAACGTTGAGGGTAATCAAGCCAATCTCATATGACATGTCCTTGAAAATTTGTCCACTTATGAACATGTTACAGGATACATTTTAGAGGGGTTGTCTTTTCCACATAAAATATTCCTTCTGGTACAATTTTTGGTCTCAAAATGTTGCATTGGTGGCCACTTTGTAAATGGACAGGTGAAACATGGTCTGCTGCGTAACAGATTGGGAGCATGATGTCAAGAAGGTTGCTTGTCCAGCATTGTCCACAACGTTAAATGTTACATGCATCATTGCAGTTACAAGTTTACCACTGCAATGGGTATAGAGTCTCAAATTCGATGGCAATCTTCAAAATTGGCCAGCCTTTTGTTGTCTGACATGCTCTAAACAACTTTCGATCACACAAAAAGTCTAACCAACTCATTTACCCCCTCTTCCGCGTAACAAGACAGTATTGCGGATAAAACCAGTTGTAACAAGACAGTTGTGGAACTGTCTTGTTACAAGATCTATGAATCTTGGCAGGAACTGAGAAGTTTATGATATTTTTTCATTCAGTCTTGAGTGAAAAAGTTTTTCCATGCCATTTTCATTACTTCTAAAGTAAATGGCCTGACAACACACTATTAGCTAAATGAAGATGTGACTGATAACAAGACACTGTCCGGTTATGGTGTTGTGTATGGTATTTGAATTATAGCAATGTAACCAGACAATTTCCTAATGAGTTTGTCAAAAGAGTTCTGTAGTGATAGTTAACACATTTTCATTAGTTATAAGGTTAATGGCTTAACATTACTCCATTAACTAATGCAGATGTGATTCGTAACAAGACACTGTCTTATTATGGTACTGTGATTGTCTAGTTACATTTCTAATATTGAAACACCAATGTGTTAATGCTCTTTGCACAAGAGTTCTGTAGTGATAGTTAACACATTTTCATTAGTTATAAGGTTAATGGCTTAACATTACTCCATTAACTAATGCAGATGTGATTCGTAACAAGACACTGTCTTGTTATGGTACTGTGATTGTCTAGTTACATTTCTAATATTGAAACACTAATGTGTTAATGCTCTTTGCACAAGAGTTCTGTAGTGATAGTTAACACATTTTCATTAGTTATAAGGTTAATGGCTTAACATCACTCCATTAACTAATGCAGATGTGATTCGTAACAAGACAATGTCTTGTTATGGTACTGTGATTGTCTAGTTACATTTCTAATATTGAAACACCAATGTGTTAATGCTCTTTGCACAAGAGTTCTGTAGTGATAGTTAATACATTTTCATAAGGTTTAAGGCAAATGACCTAACACTATGCAATGATATTAGTTAAATGTACTTGTGACTGATAACAAGACACTGTGCGGTTACAGTGGGCCTACTGTGTTTAGTATTTGAATAAAAATTGCTTTAATTTATTGGCCACACAATATTGGCTTTTGCAGTCTCAATGCCTTTTTTGAAAATTTACTTAGAAGAAATAAAAACTATATCATTTGACAATTATACTTTTTTTTTATTACTCAGTACACCCAATAATCAAGAGGACATGGTAAAGTTTTTGAGACTAATAAAATGGCTGTTATGCAGTAGCTTTCAGTGGCCTCATGATTAAAAAGCACTTGGTTGTGACACCATGGATGGATGGATGTTTGCGGCTTTATGTCCTGTATTTGTTACTTGATAGGCTAATTGCAACCACCAGCTGGGGTAAGATTCCTTGAGTCAGACATTTGGTGATGTCTCCTTGAGTCAGACACAATAGGTTTGAATTTGCCAATTGAGTGTAAACCCATCACATTATTTCTTACCAATTTTTAGCTTATTAATTTCATTTATCTACTCATAAGCATAAGCATTCATTTTAGCCTTGTACAAAGTGTTTTTCATAGCACTGAAGATGAGTATGAACGTTTCTCTTTTTCCTTTGTCCGAATTAATTGAATTTTCCTGCAATAATGTGAAATGTAATATATATATTGTTGCCCATATTATATATGGGGCAGCATTGTTTGAGCTTGTGCCTTGTAGATCTTGGATTTTGTAATTCCATCTCCATCAAAGTGACAATGGTTACTCCATCAAATGTGTTTTCAGTGTGTTAAATGTGTCTCAAGTTAGGTTACTACAGCAAATTTCACACATTTGCAATACATTTTTCCATGACAAAGACAGCTTTTCCTTGATATCTCACAGGTCCATGTAGCCATGGCCGACTGAGCAGAGGCAACGCTATTTTTGAACAGGGGAATCCCCTGTGAGGCTATTCATGCGACCTGCATCAAATGGCTTGTGTAAAAATGTAAAATGGGCAACATTTTCGTCCCTGTGGGACATTGCGCAACACTTCTTCAAATGCTGCCTCTAGTTTGACTTAAGTTGGAATATCATTCAGTCAGGACTGAGCTGGATGCAATTTGTGCCTGAATATTGGCTTAAATGAACTGGCATAATCTCAAGGTGCTGGATCTTGTATAGCTTCTCTAATGAGTGACAAGACACCTGTCCTACTCAAGGATACCCAGCACATTTTATACTCTCAGAAATTCAATCCAATAGGCCTATCCAGGGTTTTTTCATGCCAGCTAGCAATGTTTTAGTCAGTGAAAACGTTTCAGGCCCTGGTTAACAACCTACAACTCATAGGTGAAGCAAGATACCACTGCCTGGAATAGCAAAATGAATCTCCAGGAATCTTATCCTACCATGGATTGGACATATTCCTGCCCCGTAACTCAATTAAGTCCCAGCCCATGGGATATTAATAGAGGGGTAGTTGTTTCCAGCTATGCTGGGGCAACTGAAAGATAATAGCATGCATCCCTAGATTAAAATATTATTCTATTCTTATTCTTTCGACAAAAACCAACACTGATTTCCTTAGTTTTTGAGACATTTAGTGCAAGATTAATTTCTGCACACCATTCAATTGTTTTGTCAATCTTGGCCCAATAACATGTCTCATTATTTCGTGGAATCTGATTATTTAAGCTTTGTTTTTATGGATTCATTTCACTTTTGCTCATATGAGCTGAACAGTGCAAACTTTGGGATAATAACAAATTTAAATGGAGGACTCACAGTTATTGCATTGACTCAGCCACTCAATTGTGTATATTGTAACAGGACGTCCTTGTTATGATGCACAAAGTCTACACAACAAATTGGATAAAAAGAAGATTAAAGGCAAATAGTGAAAAATAACTATCTATAAAGCTAGTAGTTAAGTACATAAACAACTTGCATTCAAATTTACAAATTAATTCTTAAATTAGCGCAGGATAGATGTCCTGTTACTAGTTACAGTCACAGAATCGACAGTCGAAAATTCAACTACATAAAGTTAATCAGAAAAACTATACTGCTTACAAGAACTTATCAATGATTATTTTGCTTTGGCCATACCAATGTTGTTTTTGGGGTGCTGTTTTAATCTTGTGGAGCTATATTTATGCGTGTGTCCATGTTACAAGGTTCATAAGGCTCACCTTATTTTAAAACCAAATGGAGGTGGGACTAAGGAAGGGCATTGAAAAACATCCTCCTAGCTGTCAAACTCCAGTTTTACCAAAACTGGACACTTCCTCTGATTGGCATTCAAAAAAATTTGAAAACAAAGGTGATGTCCATGTTATGCGTGCTTCTTTTTAACTTCCCTCCCAAATATTTATTTTTTAATTAATAATGAGATGTAATACTGCAAGTTGACTGAGACATATGGCACTAAAAACATCAAATCACAAAACTTTCGAAAAATCCATGCCAGAATTTTTATCAGGAATAAATGGAATTATGTTACGCGATGCAGGAAATCCAATTTCCCCTTAATTTTTCATCCAAAAATTAAGAAACAACGATTATGATGCACAGTGATTAACAGCTCAGACCATATCCTAGGCATCCCAACTCAAGTCATTTGTCCCTGTGGCTGCACATTTTGAAGGCATCAGTTCACATTTTTTGTCTCAACTTTTTGCTATGACCCATATTCACTCTTTTTTATAAATACCATTATCTGAAATAATGATCAAATTTAAGGTCACTTGATAAAATAGTACATTTTGGATATGTAAGCTGCAAAACAAATAGCGCAGCTGCAGACCAACAATTTTGGACCCATTTGGCAAGCTCAAAGAATTATTTTTTCTTCTTAATTCGGGGGGCTGCCACCCCCCAACCCCTGCTTCTTCTTATTTGGCAACCCCTGCTCCTTGCTTTCTGTTATTTTTCAAATGTCTTTCATAATTTAAAAATAACATTTGCTAAGCGACTGTAATAATCAAACTCCCCAAAGTGACCTTGGCTGAGATGGCTGCACTATCGACCTACCTATCTATCTATCTATCAATCTATCTATCCGTCTATCAATCTATCTGTCTATCCATATCTATCTATAAAATTAATCAATGAAATTAATGTATTGTGTTATTTCCATCTATCTATCAATCTTTCTATCTATCTTTCCATCTATCTACAAAATTAATGTATTGTATTATTTCCTGAGAACAAAGAATTCTGACCTGTTGCCTTCAGGGCTGCCAACCTTCAAATGAACCGAGGAACATGAATGTGCAACAAATACAATGAAATGTTGTCAAACAAGAAGGATTGAAGGCAAACAAAGGGATTTAAATTAATTTGTTTTGTACTTAGTGGTATAAGTTAGATAACACCCTTGTTTGTGACAATATGCAATAACCCTCGGGCTAAAGCCCTCGGATATATTGCATATTGTCACAAACGAGGGCGTTATCTATTACTTATTTGACACTAATTGAAGCTGCTATGTATGACTTGCACTGCATAAGCAGTGAGTTTCACAAACTAATTTTGTAACTGTAAGCTGATATTAACAAAGTGCTTTAGGGGCAGATAAACATTATGGATGCTCTGTGCACCATGAACAAGATAAAAGCTTGTATATATAATGTAATGGAAATTTCCTGTTAGGAAACAGCTAAAAATAGTGAGTTGATATCAAAATGAGCAAAAAAGATAGAGCCAATTGAAATTTATTTTAAAAGTAAATGGATAATGGCTCCATATATGATATAATTAATGTTATAATTGACATTTTCCGGTATCCTGTCTCTGCAGTCCATTATCACATTTCCGCCACTATAAGAATAGAAATTGCCATAACCTGAGTTTCATCTTAAAATAACAGCAAATTTGCTATGGCAGAAATGAAATCCACATGTTGTTATATTGCAGGGAGAAACAATAATGTAATTGTGATAATATTTTGCTTTTCAAGTAAATTTTAAGAAGATTCTCAAAATAAAGAGTAATTAGTGATACTGATATATGAAAAAAAAAAGAATTGATAAGATATAGCATATGAATGTACAAAAGTGGTATTGGATGTGTTGATAGCTCCTAACGATTTTCAAAACGATAGGCGATAGCTCACAATATCTTTTGTCATAAATACTTAATTTATAATGAGATGTGAAATACTGATTTATGTTGAAAGGAAACCTTTTAGATAAGCCGTGTTTTCATAAAATGAAATGTATGGAGGACATGTTGAAGGAAGCAGCTTGTAAGTCTTCTTCAATTTGTCACAGTGTTATTTGAACATTGAAGTTGACAGGCTTTTCAGAGTAAGGTAGTTTATAGATAAGAGCTTTGAAGAAATACAGACAAACCACCTGTTGAAATCCATGGCCATTGGCTACCTGAGATTTTTATCAACCTGCCATGTATAAGGTAGAAAAAATTACCCCAGGAAAATACACACTGTGATTATCCCTATCAATCAATCAATCAATCAAGCAATCAATCAATCAATCAATCAATCAATCAATCAATCAATCATGATTGTGCAGAATATTGTGCTTTCCCATCTCAAACACAGGTTCATAGAACTGTCTATAAATATTACATTTCACCAAAATAGCCTTTATTCCAGGACATTATGACAATTAGGTTGCTGTGGGGAAGGAATTTATAAAGGAAATTAATCAAGAATATACAATGAAAATAATTTATTGGTTCAAAGAAGAATGATACCTTTTTCATCAGAAAGGCTGTTACTGAATTTCGTAAGAACAGTTCTTAGAAAGGATGTTCTTGGAATGAGCTGAATGTATGGAATTTCAAACAAGAATCGAGACTCTTCCTTGTTGAAAAGTACCTTCACCCATAGGTAGTCGCCTGGGCTGACTGTAATACTGTTTAAAATTACATTTATACTGAATAATCATTGACTAATACAGGAGTGTGTCTGTGCTTTACCGAAAATATTTTGCAAATTGGGAGATTCTCAAGATATGCATGTTTCATAATTTCTATTCGACTTGAAATTTCTGAAGATAGTTCTCTCGGCACTCGTTATAATCTTATCCTTTTGTGTTATGACATTTTCTATTCCACTTGTTTCCATAGATTTCACTGATGACACTGTTTATTCATATGCTTTCCAATGCGTATATTTTCTCGTCTTTTGTCCATGTTAAATTAAATCCTGACATGAGTCAGATGACAGATTACGTCAGTTGTCCATTGTGTAATAGTTCAGCTTATTATCAGATTGTGTATTGAAGTATCACCTGGATAACCATTATTCACATCACGACATTTCCACTTATTATCAAATATCAATTCTTGTGTTTTTCTCTCCTACAAAGAATATAACGCTTCCATGAAAGGTCAGGTAATTGCATATTTGATAATCGTCATTTTTGTTGCTGAAATTACCATAATATTTCTACCAGAATTGCCAATTTTGATTTTGAGTTCTGATTTTATCTTTTAATAAGTATCATTAATTATACATAATATGAAATGCAGCAATTGTAGTGGATGCAGTTTAGAGAAGTGTCTAAGTACTAGAGAGACCAGTTTTTGGATAGATGTTTATCAATTTTAAATCACTCAATGCGGATTTTGGAATTTTCATCAATTCAAGCACCTGAGAAATGCTTTCAAAAGAAATGTTGGTCTTGATTCTATCATAAATACCTTGTTCTTTTTCTCAGTTCTTAGTTTCATATGTCGGCCTTGCCTAATAATGGGTGACCGCTAGTGTTGCATTATGGTGACAAAATGTCACAGAAATGACAGGTCTCTTTGCCATATAATACGTAACAGCAGCATTTACTACTGAGGTGATGCACATACTCACACAGCGCCAATGTCAGGGTGCTCTAAATATAATGTAACCCAAATTGACAGATAAAATATTGGCCATTCAGGCAAGCTTAGTTTTTATCCTTGGAAAACCTCCATTTATATACATTTTTGGTCATCACTGGGTTGTTTATGGGACTATAGGTATACATCATAAATTTTGGGAGTTTTCAATCGGCCTGTAGACCTTAGCCCCTCAAAGACAGCAAGCAATATTGTATTGCTGCTTTGGCAAATTGGGATGCATATAAAATGAATGCCTTTTTCAAAATAAGCAATTGAAATTGAAGGAAAACGAATACATACTGTGTTCATCATGAATTATTGATTGGTCTGCAAAGTTGAACATGACTCACCTAAAATAATTTAGTAAGATGATTGCACGATTCCTGTCAGCTGACATAGCTTGTTGTTTTGAGCTAAGATAACAGACATATTATCTTAGCTGAAAACAACAAGTTGTGTTAGCTCAAAGGCATTGTGCATAAAAAAGCAAGAAATGTTAGCTGAAAGGAATTGTCTAACCATCTCACTGTGGATGCATGTTCTATAATATGTGCGTGTCTAATGCATCATAATATAAATAAGACAATACATTGTACAATGTAAAAATTAGAATATTTCCTTGTAAAAAGCTGAACTTAGTTGTAAATTCAGCAGAGCAGAATATTAAAAGGAATCTAATGATGCATAATAGTTTCATGTCAATGAGATAAACTGCCTCTTTTGGCATATATATGAATTAATATTGTTACTTTTCTCCCATTGCAATAGAGTGGAACCTCACAATTAAGACCACCCACCGGGACCAAAAAATGGTCTTAATATTGAGGTGGTCTTAATTCTGAATCACATTGTAGTCGCTGAACTTTTTGGTTGATCCAGTGAAGGTGGGTGGAAGGCTGTAAACCAGAGCTCGACTAGCAGCTTGGGTCATTCTTGTTATTTAATGCCTCATTAGTTTGGCAGGTCTTTACTCACTGGCTCAGGTACCAATTCAGGGAAAGTTCTAGGCTATATTCTCTTAAATTGAATCATGTGCCTCACTGATGTATTTTTAGTATCTTGTAAATAATAAATTCATAAAAGGATGGCAAAGAAATCAGTTACACTATTGAACTTGTACCTTTGCAATGATCAGTCCTTAAAGACGTAGCATCATCTCCATCAAAAACCATTATCCTTAGTGTCTTAATATCGGCTTCCACAACTGCCAATTAGACTATGCCATGTCTCTAATGATATATATAACTTAAAACTTTAAAGCAATTTTATGAGTAAATGTGAAGGGATACTACTCTGTTCAAGTTTTAGAGATGATATTTTCTCCTGTAATGTAGCTCAATTTGGATGTAGATTTATTTTTATTCAGTGCCATTTGTTGCATGTGAGCAAATGATCGCCTGACTTTTGGAATATTTTACCTGCATTAATTTGATATACGATATAATAGAGAGCATTCTACCTGCGAAGCGTGAATACATGTCCTTATCTGACGTGCTCCGCCAGGCTCTGTAGCATGTTTTGTGCAACCTCCTGCCTCATATCTGGGTAGTCTTTAGTGGCATCTATAAAATGGCTTTTATCTGGTAATGGTTCCACACCACCGGCACAATGCATAAAAACACACCTCCACTCTCATATGTCCCATAAAATGGCTTTTAATTTAAGTCTATCACTGTGTATACGTTTGTGATTGCAACATTTGCATGTCTAAAACATGTTGTGATTTACATCACTTTGAGTTGATCTATCTGAATACGATCTTAGATCCACTTCAACAATTGAAGAATGCAATACACATACATTTCCAGCATGACAATTCTAGATATTTACATATATAGTTTATATGTCTCATAAAAGGCAAAGTAACAAAATGGAGATATTAAAAATATATAATAATTGGTAAGTCATCATTAATCAATATCATCGACATCCATATTTGAATATGGATGTTTTTCACCTTCAAGGGTTGAGAGCTTCGGAAAGTCAATATATTTAGCACTGTGGATACCCGTTTGATGAATATACACACAGTGTTAGGCCTAGAAGCAATTTTATGGCACCAAACCAGTAAATGAAATGATTTCTCATATATATACAGTATAGTACATCACAATAATGCTCTAAAAGTTTTGTAGATTTTTTTTAGGAATTTGACTGCGAGACCACTGGAACAACCTTGAACCATTATTTGTTGCACCTTTATGCACGGCATGTATAGTTGTAGACCGTACATCAGTTGAAGATCCATGAGATATAACCAACTGTTTATATATATATATATATATATATAAGCTAAGACCAGCAGCAGATTCAGGAGAAGGGTACCACCTCCTATACCCTATAATCAATCCAACTTCAACCCCCTTCCCCATTCACAAAGCCTCAATTCTGTCACACATTATTACTTACCCTGTGAATTTCTCCAAATATTTCAAATTTACCCTTTCAAACAATGTCCAGCCCTCCTTCCCAAATATTAATCAGCCACTGCCTCATCACTTTCTGCACAATGCATGTCCTTTCATAACATTCAATGGAGTTTTCTTCCTTTTTCCAAAACACCAGTGGCCCTTCACATGGGCTATATCCCAGGCTTCTTCCTACTGCCATTTCTTCATTCCAATGTATCCAATCACTACAATTCTGCCTTCCCATATTCAAAGAAATTTCCATTGCTCACTTTTCCTGAACCTTCTACCAGGTGGCCATCCCAAATTTTATTCTGCCAATGTCTTTTCTGCATATTTCTCAAACTGTCATGACAGCCACACTGTGTGGCAACAAAACTTAACTGCCATAATAATTTATTATCGCGGTACATAGAAGCAATACTGACTGCATTTTCCACGGTTTCTTCGCTTGGTACACCCTAAATTGTGCATGCCATTGTTATCATTACGCCCTGGACCTATTTGTTCTCCTGAATTTTCTCTACTAATCCATAATCTACTTCTTTTACCCTTTGCTAATGAGTAGTTCTAGTTAGATAATTATTTACAATTATAGCCACCGATATTCTTACAAAAAGGATTTTGAAATATTGAGATGATTGATAATTTAGCAGTTGGTCCAATTTCAACTGAAAAAGAGTTGGACAAATTATTAATCCTGGACATTGGCCTAACCAGACACAGAAAGCACTGGCCTCAGAATCAAAGGCATTCAGGAACTTCAAATAAAGAAAACCAAACGTGAAATTAATGAGGTGTCTCCCTTCGGTGAAACCAATTCAGCAATGACTGCATGTTTATTGTTTAGTTTAAATCTTAAACTGAATTCAATCCGCAATCTTATATGATTTACACACAATGAAGCATGTAAATTTGTCATGACAGCTATTTTCAAGTCTAATCATTGTAGCTCAGGTTATCACAATTATCTTCGAGGAATTGTAATGGAAAAGAGTGCAGGTGTTTACATGCCGAAAGAGGCAGAATATTTCATTGACATGAAGCTATTATGCATCGTCATATTCCTTATAATATTCCTTTCTGTTGAATTTACAGCTATTTTCAGCTGTTTAAAAGCAAATATCCTAATTCGATGTTGTATTATCTTATTTACGATGCATGAGACATACAAATTATCATAGAACATGAAGTAGCAGGTACATTTTTGAAATGAAAGTAATTCATTCAAAACAATTCTAATGGAACACAATTTTTAGCAATTTCGATAGCAAATTTGAGATATCTACAGATTTTGACTTTTCTGGGAACTTTTGTTAAGAAGAGGGTAAAATTGGATGAACTTAGCTTATTGTTTTCATCTAAGCTATGATAGCCTAAACAAATTGTACAACCATCTCACTCATTCATTTTAGCTGACTCAGTTCATATCATTTTGCAGTGCACTGACCAATCAATAATTTTGTGGTTTATGAAAAACAGAATATTACATTTTCCTTTTCTTTTCACATGAATATTTTAAAGAATACATCCATCTTAAATTTACGCCCAGATGAAGAAGCTGGGCTGCAATATTGCTTGCAGTCTTTGAGTGGCCAAGGTCTACAGGCCGATTGAAACCTTGCAATGATTACCTTTAAATTTACGATGTACACCTATAGTCTCGTAAACAAACAGGTTGAGGTAATGACTAAAAATACATATAAATGGATGGTAGCCAAGGATAAAGTTTAACACTGAGATAGCCTGAATGGCCAAGTATTTTGTCTGTGAATTAGAGTTACTTTTATAAATATCAGAACATTCTTTCTTTGACTCTATGGCGCTGTAAGTGCGTTCATAATCTCTGTAGTAAATGCTAATGTTACATAATATGGCATTCAGACCTATCATATCTGTAACATTCTGTCACAATAGTGCAACACTATGTCATCCATTGATAGGTATAAGGCCGACATATGGAACTGAAAACTGATTTTAAAAAAACATGTATGAGTGCTAGAATCATATTTCTTTCAAAATAATTTCTCAACGCTTTTAAAGTTGATAAAGAATTCAATTTGCTTTAGCTGTGGTAAAGCAATTTCAAATCGGCAATTATCAAAATTACTAGTGAACACCTAGCAGAACTATCACAGAAAAGTCATCTTTGTATGTATTACATGATATGATATTGCAGCATTGTAAAAGATTTACTTCACATTTTGCAGATCTGTAAAAGCATCCCATATATAGGTTAATGACTATGATTTCTTACATTATAAAGTAATTTTCACCTCCAATCCCATAACAATATGTATGTCTGGTATATGAGACAACTGCAACTAACAATTGTGACGTATAGTAACCATATTATGAATATCTTTTTATTAATGTCTTTCCTACAAAGGTTGACGATGAATGGCATTTTTATTGCCAGAGGATGAGGATAAGGCATTAAGAAGAAAGCAAAGGGATGGCCAGAGTATTCCAGGCAGACATAATAGGAAGAGCGACGGAGGCAGGGCAAGGGGAGGCAAACACGAAGTTCCAAGGAAAAGAGGCCAAGCGGAAGAAAGTTCCGAAAGGGGTCAACCCAATGTCACAGATCCCTTCTTCTGCGGTCCACCCAGTTAGTCCCAGGCATTCTTAATCAGCTTGCTGAGTCTCTCCTGCTGTTTCTCTGGTAGTTCCTCTTCTACTCTAAGGCTACTTCACTTCTCTTTACAGCTCAGTAAACCAATGAAGATTAGATCCTGACTCTGAATATTTCATATTAGACATTACTTTATTCTGTTTTTGTTTGTGAATATTCAACATTTGAGTTCCATACCAACCAATCTGTGGTTCCGTACGTGGACAAAATGTTAGATTACTATGGCAGGCTAATTTTTGCCTTATTGCAACTACAGCATATCAATTAAAGGTTAAAGATAATAATATTTAATGTGCGACTATTGCGGGTAGCTGATCCAGTATTTTGACTGGTTTTCAATCAGCCCAACAGCCAAACATGAAAGAGTGGTTGAACCATGTTGTGAATATTAACCACTCATTTTTACAGAATGATGATAAAAGTTCATGGGATTTGAAAGATACAAAAGTTCTGGTACTTAGAAAAGTTATATTACATTCTTCAACACTGTTCAATTTTCAAAAAAAAAAAATAGAATGAATCATTTTGATACGCAACATACTCTTACACTTTCTTTCCTTCTTTCATTTAGCGGAGGACACAAGGCAAATTTTCGAGTGGGAACCTTGTTTCAGCTTTACTCAGTGAGGTGTGTTTATTTAGCTAGTTGGAGCAATTTCATGGTACATTTTAGAAACGAGGGGTTTATTAAGCACTGTGCAGGCGGCGTGGAACCATATAATAACCAGATAAGAGCCATTTTATATATGAGATTACTTACTACCCAAATATGAGGCAAAATGATGCACAAAACAGGCAGCAAGTTATACATGCCTGGCGGAGCACATCAAATAAAGATAATAGCATCGACATGCATGCTTTATAGGTAGAATGTTCTCCAGTTTATTGTACATCAAATTAACACAGGTAGAGTATTCCAAAAGTCAGGCAATCCCTCGTTTACGTGCAACAACTTAAAAAAAAAAAGAAGTCTGCACAGCCATGCAGATTAAACTCTCATTACAGGGGAAAAGATAATCTCTCAAACTTGCACAGTGTAGTATCCCTTCTCATTTACTCATAAAATCCCTTTGAAGTTTGAAGTTATGTATTATTAGAGACTTGGCATAATCTAATTGGCCATTGTGGAAACTATTTTTAGGAGCTGAGGATAATGCTATTTAATGGGGATTATGCTACGTCTTAAAAGAACTAATCAATGATCATTGCAAAAAGAGACAGTTGAAGTATGCAAGTGACCTCTTTGACATCTTTTGATGCATTTATTATTTACAAGATGCTAAAAATATATCATAGAGGTGCACGATTCAAATTAAGAGAATATACCGTAGAACTTTCCCAAAATTGGTGCCTTAGCAAGAGAGTACAGACCTTCCAAACTGATGAGGTGTTAAATAACTAGAATGGCCTACGCTGCTGGTCGAGCTCTGGTTTATGGCCTTCCACCTACCTTCACTGGATATGCTTCTTCAACCAACACGTTCAGTGACTACAAGGTATTCACTATACTCTCATTCTCAAACATTGCTCTGAGACATAACTATTCACCCTAATTTTGTGACTATATATAATTACGTTGTTATATTATTAGACACCTCTTCCAGTCAATCACATAGCCCTTGCTGGATAAGTAACATATTCCTTGCCCCCAGGTGAATGACTTGATATCACGGAGTATTAAGGCTAAAACTATATTCAATGTAGTCTACTTCCACTACAATTAGTTTGTTCACAACATCATCAGCATTATAAACTTAGGTGTACTATCATGCCATTACTATTGGCCAATAAAGCAGCAACACCTTGTACACATCCACAGTATAATGTACCTTAGCAGATGTTTTAGCATTGTATCAGCCAAGTCTGAGTGCCTGCAGCAAGACAGGATGTTGGTGACTCCGATGGACGTGATGAAAGCACAGGTTCCGCAAGACACATAGTCACCACAAGAAATAGACACAGAGGTCCAAGGAAAAAGTGTACAGAATTAAAAGACCTATGACGCCAGGGCCATAGCAGTATTGTAGACAATAAACAAGAAAGTATTACGATACAGCATATGGCACGAAACCAGTAACAGGAATTATTTCTTATATATATACAGTATTTTACATCACAATAACGCTCAAAAAGTTTAGTAACATTTGTTTAGGATTTTTGACTGCGAGACCACTGGAATAACCATAAACCATTATTAGTTTCTCTGTTGTGTGTGACATGTATACCGTACATCAGCTGAAGATTCATGAGATAATCATCTATTTATGTAAAAGCTAAGGCCAAGTAGCGTAGCTATGGGGGGCCTGGGGGGCCAAGCCCCCCCCAAATAGATGGAGGGCCCTCCCCCACTGGTCCCCCATTTCAGTTTTGAGAAATTTGAAAATTATTTTAGCAGAGCAAGTCCGTCCTTGCGACCTGAGTCTGCAGCCAGTAAGGCCAGCAGCAGATTCAGGAGAAGGGTACTACCTCCTATACCCTATAAATAATCCAACTTAATCCCCCCTTCCCCAATTCACAAAGCCTCATTTCTGTCAAAAATATTACCTACCCTCTGTATTTAATTCTCCAAATAACTCAAATTTACCCTTTCAAACAATGTCCAGCCCTCCTTCCCAAACATCAATCAGCCACTGCCTCATCTCTTTCTGCCTAATGCATGTCCTTTCTTAACATTCAATGGAGCTTTCTTCCTTTTTCCAAAACACTAGTGGCCCTTCACATGGGCTATATCCGAAGCTTCTTCCTACTGCCATTTGTCCATTCCATTGTATCTAATCACTACAATTCTGCCTTTCCAGATTCCCAGAACTTTCCATTGCGCACTTTTACTGAACCTTCTACCAGGTAAAGGTGGCCATCCCAAATTTTATTCTGCAGATGTCTCTTTTGCATTATTTATTGTTTCTCAAACTGCCACAACAGCCATACTGTGTGGCAACACAACGTAAGTACCATAATAATTTATTATTGCGGTACATAGAAGCAACAATTACTGCATTTGCCACAGTTTCTTGCTTGCAAAAAGCAGTTTGAAGTATTGAGGTGACTGCTAATTTAACAGTTGGTCCAACTAAAAAGAGTTGGACAAATTATTAATCCTGGATGTTGGCCTAATCAGACACTGAAAGCACAGGCCGCAGAATCAAAGGCATCTAAGAAATTCAAATTAAGAAAATTAACCAAATGTGAAATTTATGAGGTGTTTTGGAAGAATTTGTCTCCCTTCGGTGAAACTAACTCCTGAAGCAAAGACGTTTATTGCTTAGTTTAAGTCTTAAAATTAATTCAATAAGCAAAGTTATAAGATTTACATGCAAGGCGGCATGTAATTAATTCCATTTGCGTCATGACAGCTATTTTCAAGTCTTTTCTTTGTGGTTCAGGTTATCACAATTATCTTCGAGGCATTGTAATGGAGAAAAGTGCAGGTGCTTACATGCCAAAAGAGGCAGAATATTTCGTTTACATGAAGCTATTATGCATCATCACATTCCTTATAATATTCCTTTCTGCTGAATTTACAACTATTTTCAGCTGGTTAACAGGAAATATTCTAATTTGAAGTTGTATTATCTTATTTATGATGCATTAGACATACTCATATCATAGAACATTTAAAGGCAACAGGTAAATTTTAGACATAGAAGTAATTCATTCGAAACAAATTCTTGGAATAAAATGTTGAATAATTTCAAAAGCAAATTAGAGATATATCTATCTATGAGTTTGACTTTTCTTGGAACTCTAGTTGCGAACAGGGTAAATTGGATAAAATGGGCTTGTTGTTTTCAGGTGAGCTATGTCAGCTCAAAGGAATTGTACAACCATCTCACTCTTTCAATTTAGCTGACTCAGTTCATCCAATTTTGCAGTGCACTGACCAATCAATAATTTGTGATAAACAGAATATGTTCATTTTCCTCCTTCTTTCACTTGAATATTTTAAAGGTAGTAAGTCCGCATTTTTAATAGACTGTTTATGGTTAGATTTCAGTCATATTTAACACATTCCAGTTGAAAAATGTACCTAATTGCTGTTCTATTGAAAGTATAAGAAGTTTATGCCCTTGAAAAATGTAAACAAATAGTTTGATGCCGTGAAAAAGCCCTGCTTTGTTTACATTTCAAGCCATGCAGGGCTCTCCTGAAGTAATTTAAGACTTTACAATCAATTAAAATTGTAGAAAACACACTATTCTGTTCATTGGAAATGTATACTATTCTTTAAATCTATCAATGTTTGATCTATAACAATAAGTCAATTTTTACATAGAATCAGCAGACTTACTACCTTTAAAAGACACATCCATTTTACAAGTTTGCCCATATGCAGTAGCTCCGCGGCAGTATTGCTTGCAGTCTTTGAGTGGCCAAGGTCTTCAGGCCGACTGAAACCTTCCAATGATTATCTTTAAATTTACGATGTCTACCTATAGTCTCATAAATAAACACGTAATGACTCCAAATACATATAAATGGAGGGTTGCCAAAGATAATCACTGAGCTAGCCTGAATGCCAAGTATTTGTCTGTGAATTAGAGTTACTTCTTTCGTAAGAGCATTCTGAATTTGGCACTGTGTGAGTGTGTGAATATGGTATTCAGACCTAGCACTTCGCTAACATTTGTCACAATAGTGCAACACTATGTCATCCATCATTAGGAAAGGCTGACATACTGAACTGATAACTGAGAAAAAAAAACTCATGTATGAGAGAATCATGTTTCTTTCAAAATAATTTCTCAGCGCTTAAGTTGATACAGAATTCAATTTGCTTTAGCTAAGGTAAAGCAATTTCAAATTGGCAATTATCAGAACTAGTGAACACCTAGCAGAACTATCACAGAAAAGTCATGTCTTCTGATTTGTTGCATTGAGTAAGTAAGTAAATACTTGTTTAACTAATAACATAGGAAAGAGCAGGGTTAACTGAGAAAAAAAACTGAAACAGGAACACATGATGTTCAGTATTCAACTTTTGACTTCAAGAAACCTCATAAACGGGTAAGTCGATGACTCATTTCGATGACTCATTTTGGCTGAATTTTTAACAATTCTATCATATAAATGTGCCATTGTGCAGTGCAAAATTGCAAACTTGTGTGAACACAGGTGCCCTGCCACACCCCGAAAATAGCAATTCAACAATGACTCTGGTGTTCCATACAACTTACAAGGCTTCTATCTAGTTACAATATTTGCCTTTCTGCTATATATTTTGTGTACTTTGGTCCTAATGGGCGAGTCCTAAGTCTCAAAAAAAGGTATTAATTTTATTGAATTGTGATTTCAAGAATTACCGATAAAAGTATATACACAAATTGGTTGATGCTACATGTAGACCTTGTCATTGGGTCACAAAAACGTTTAAGATAAATTCTTCTTTGTGTTTGCATATATTTTCAATGACCAAATTTGTCTTCAGGCCTATTATGGCCAATCTTATTTTGCCATCATAATGTGCCTCTTGTCTTGATGTATTGCAGGATATGATGTCGTAGCATTGGAAAAGATGTACTTCACATTTTGCAGATCTGGAAAACATCCCATACATAGATTAATGATTATGATTTCTTAGATTATAAAGTAATTTTCATCTCCAATGCCATAACAATATATATATGTCTGACATTGTCTGGTATATGAGACAGCTGCAACTGACAATTGTGACATATAGTAACCACATTATGAATATCTTTACACAAATGTCTTTCCCGAACAGGTTGACAATGAGTGGCATTTTTATTGCAGGAGGATGAGGATAAGGCATTAAGAAGAAAGCAAGGGAATGGCCAGAGTTTTCCAGGCAGACATAATGGGAAGAGCAAAGGAGGCAGGGCAAGGGGAGGCAAACACGAAATTCCGAGGAAGAGAGGCCAAGCGGAAGAAAGTTCCGAAAGGGGTCAGCCCAATGTCACCGATCCCTTCTTCTGCGGTCCACCCATTAAGTTTCTTGCCTTCTCAAGAGGCTAACTGAGTCTCTCCTGCCGTTTCTATGGTAGTTCCGCTACTACTCTAAGGCTACTTCACTTCTCTTTATGGCCCAGCAAACCAATGAAGATTTGATCCTGACTCTGAATATTTCATATTAGACATTATTTTATTCAGTTTTTTTTTTTTGTGAGTATTCAACATTTGCTTTCCTTACCAACCGATCCATGGTTTTGTAGGTGGACAAAATGTTAGATTCTTAAGGCAGGCTAATTTTCACCTTATTACTACTACAGCATATATCAGTTGAAGGTTAAAGATAATTTATTTAATGTTGGACTATTGTGGGTGGTTGATTCAGTCTTTTGACTGGTTGTCAAACAGCCTATAACAGCCAAGCAGCAAGAGTGGCTGGACCAGGTTTTGAGCCTGCATCCTCTAAATTGCAAGGCAACTGTACTAGCCATTATGCTAAGAGCCACACGATAGCTACAATTTTGTCCTAATATTATACAGTTATCGCACAGCACCGAGTGCAATATCAGTTTTTATGGCACCGAGGTGACTAATATTGCACGAGGGCGCAGCCCGAGTGCAATATTAGTCACCGAGGTGCCATAAAAACTGATATTGCACGAGGTGATGTGCAATAACTGTTATATCATATGGTTTTTTTTGGGAAATGCTAAGAAAAGGGCCGGAATTCTGATGTCAAAACTCTTTTTGTGTTTCTTTGACCTGCATGTTTGAAATGTATTATTGACTGTTTCACTCACAAAAAATGTTTCACACTTTTGGCATCCATAGAAGGTATATTTGATGATTGGTCTTCTTTAATTTTTTTTTTTCTCAAACTTTGTGGCAGACTTAAGACCTCTAAATTCAACAAAGTCACTGAAAAATGGGAGAAAAAAATTGTTTTTCGGCAACTTATTGCTTTATTCTGATTAAACAAATAACACACACAGTACTAAAAGTTGATATCTACTTAGCCCTTTAATATACGCATCTTTTGGCCACTTCAATCATTTTTTTCTATCTATTTCCGTTGCTGTGCAGTGACTTTCTTTAACTATTTAAAACCAACAAACGAAATTGTTGCTGCTGCAAGACTCAATTTGTGTTTCTTTTGAACCACACATTTAAAATGCATCTCACTAGAAATGGATGAATATTTCACTCACCAAAAAAAATTTCACACTATAGGAATCCAAAAATGATGTACTTGATGATAGACTTAATTTTCGATTTTTTTGAAAAACTTTATAGCAGACTTTTGACATCTAAACCCAATAAAATCACCAAAAAATCGGCAAAAATGCTGTTTTTCGGCCACTTAATGCTTTATTCTGATAAAAAAAATTACATAAGCAGTACAAAAAGTTGATATTCGATTAGCCCTTTAATGGACGCATCTTTTGCCGCAAAAAACAGCTTTCTAACTGCCTCCGTTGCTGTACAGTGCACTTTTTACTAAAATTGGAAAACACAAATTGTTTGTCAATCTGTGGCTGCAGCAGCATTGAAACGTGGTGCTTCCTCTCAGGTCCGTCCAATCTCTTACATGTTAAAATGAGCGTGCAATATAACAGCGTGCAATATCGTAGAATATTGCACGGCTGTTAGCCAATGAGTAGCGAGTATTTCCACTAGACATATGATATAAGTTTATATGTCAGGGTTCACCAGTTTTTATAGAAGAAAAAGAGTGTAGAATAATATTTCAAAATTAACCATTCAGAATGATGACAAAAGTACATGTAATTTGAAAGATACTGAAGTTCTGGTACATAAAAAAAATTATATATTATGTTTTCCATACTGTTCAATTAACAAAAAAAAACAGAATTCGTTTTGATATATAACACATTCATATACTTTTTTCCTTCTTAAATCTGCTGGAGGACACAAGGCAAACTTTTGAGTGGGAACCTTGTTTCAGCTTTACTCAGTGAAGTGTGTTTATTTAGCTCGTGGATGGCCAATGTCTCTGGCTCAGCAAGGATACTGAAGTGGCAAGGTCTTTTCAAGCAAATGCCAATTGGTTGTGTTTAGAGATGTATCCTATTTATAAGCTTGCTGTAAGATATATTTTCTGGATGCTAATTGGAACCTCTTCTGTGTGTTGTTGAAAATTAGCTGTTTATTTTACTATGCTTTTCACTTGCAACAAAACAAGTGGCCATTGCTCCTGCGGAAAGCATTTGGCTGATCTTGCCTTTTTTTTCATCACTTCAGATTTAAGTCAACATTAAATTTTGTTGTTATTAACCTTTACAATGCCTTCTTTAGTAGTAAGTTTTTTGTAAGTAGTTCGCTAATTGGTTGATTTTCATAGATTCAATAGGGCAATCAGAGAATCAGTGACTTCATTGATTTATCTTAGAAGCCAACTCTGCATAATATCGGCTTTACTTTCTAATTTGATAACATTCCAGTGTATAACAACGCAAAGTTAAATTCTTAAACTTGGAAAAGGCCCTATATTTATCAATCGTATAAGCCAAGAGCAATGTCATATTATTAGCCACATTGGTTTCCATTCAATACCAGGGAATTATATTCCCACAGAGTTATTCTTGGATCCAACTTATATTGTTGCTACAAGCAAAATGAAAAAACTGATTAGCAGATTTTGGATCGCATGGGTCATAGAACTGCATGCTAAACCGACATTTTCGGCAGATATTAGAAATTCGAATATGTATTCATGACTGGATTGCCACGGTTCTAGGGAAAACCAATGCGTAAGTGGACTCAACCATCAACTATCAAAAGGAGCAAGCACTTGCCTTGGTGTACTGATCTTTTCTCTTGAGAGGGATGTACTTTTCAATATTTGGCAAGTGAACGAATTTGTGAACCTGCCATTATGAACAGATACACACTTATTTCTGTGCTTCGTTGTTCAAAGGACTGATATGACACACTACTCTTTCCAGTGAAATAAACAAAATGAAAATACAGATACAACATTACCTTGATATCTGTCATCCCGGGATTCATGCCTATATATATCCACACTATGTCACAATAAACACAAAGCTTCAGACAATAATATTATTTGTTTCTTGTGTTATATGAAATGGCCTTCAACAAATGAGAAGCTTAAGAGCTTCCTCTGCCTACAAAGCCCTCATCATTATAATCAAAATTAAGAGAATTTGTTATCCTCCAAAAGAAAATGGGTTCGGTGTTGGCATGGTAAATGGAAAAAGCATTGTAAATGTTAAAATGTCCAAGGCATCTTATTTGCTAATGAAAGATGGATGCATGTGTGCAAAAAGTTTTACTAATGGTCCAATAAATAAATATGATATGATAATATAATAAAGTATTAGCTAGGTAGGGTAGGGCAGGGCATGCAGCCCCCCTTAACTTCGAGTGAGACTTGACCTACTTCTTATGGTCGATTATTTGAATGCTTATGCTCAATATGCTGTCAGGAAGGGATCACTTGACTCTACTTATAATTAGTGAAACAAATGTGTACCAATTTTTATAAAGGAGAAACAGCCATTTTTGTAAAAAATATTGAAAATGGCCTTCTTACCCCGCCCATCGAGCTAGAAGCCCCCCCCCCCGTCATAATCATATGGCAATTTTCTTTTGCAAGCGTATTCAGCTTGAAAGTTACTTCTTGAGGATCTTCTATCATTTTTAAGGCATTCCATTCTCTTTTTCTGAATTTATGAATTTTTTTTTGTTAATACATTTAATTTTTGATATTTTTTGCCTTGTTTCAACTTCGGCCAAATGTTTTCTATTTTAATTAGAGCTCTATCCTATCAAGATTTGAGGTAAAGTGCACATCATTAAATGGTTCCTGACGCAACTTCGAGGCCCTAATAAAGGGGGCCTCATACCCCATACCTGGTGGGGCCTCTCTCCCCAAACCCCCATATTTTAATTTGACCTCTATGTTTTTAACTAAAATGCAAAAAACATGATCCAAATCATATTTATGGTATGGTCATAAAGTCAAGCAATGTAGATATCCATTATACCTTTAAAAATTAAAAAACTTATTTCTGACAACCCCTTTCAAAGAATTAATCGAAGTTACACGAACCATGCACATTTTTTTTGTTTCTTTAATTTCTGCAATGGTTTGATACTGTTTGCCCTGAAAATTTGTGACATCACCTAAAAAGTCTCTCGCTTCAATCCTATCAATAAAAAACGACCAAAAATGTAAGTAGATATAACCCTTGGGGGGGGGGGGGGATGCCTCTCACCTAACCCGGGCTTCTAGCCCCGTCCTACTCTACTATTAAATTGACAGACATCCAAGATCTATCAACCTGTCTAACAAATATCACACCTGACACATATCATACATTCAGCACAATGAAACAGCCTCTATTCTAGGCAATGTTGATATGAAATTTAGTGATTACCTTTCTCTGAAAACTAAAGCATTACACTTCTAAGAACTTCTATATATGTGGACATAGAGAAATACATCACTGATTAATTTCGTTCTATATAGTATTCTTTCCTCACTGCAACTATCTTGTAAAATTAATGTGTTATGACATTATCAGTTTCTGAGATGTGAAGCAAAGGATTCCACTGATGGATAAGTGTATTTTCCTGCTATAAGTCTTTGTTATCAACCGAGGCAGACTGAAAAAACCTCTTTGTTCTCTCCTTATTGTTCCACTGATGACATATAAATTTATATATACATACATTTATAACGGCTACAAAAGAAGCTCTCTATTTACTATTAGACAATATACACTTGAAACTATAGAATATGATCATGTCTACTTGCTGAAGGATGTCATATTGATTTCATTTGCATCGCTCCAAATCTATCACAATTATTTTAGTTTATGGCAATTATCTGTTGGGAAGGAATAAATTTAATTCATATGCTTCTGGATGCAGAAAATAGCTGTCATAATATCATATTAATCATCAAATATAGCCGCTTATCCATATACTTCTTTAAAAATTACTTTCAGCTATATATTTTTTTCTTTTGCCAAGTCACAGCACATTGTTTTCAGGTATTTGCTGCATCGGAAACATTCAGAAATTTCAAGACACTGAACATAATTATTTTTATCTTGTCTATGGCGAACAGAGCATCCATATAATCTATGGCGAACAGAGCATCCATATGATCCCGAACAGAGCATCCATATAATCCCGAATAGAGCATCCATATAATCCCGAATAGAGCATCCATATAATCCCTAACAGAGCATCCATATGATCCCGAACAGAGCATCCATATGATCCCGAGCAGAGCATCCATATGATCGCGAACAGAGCATCCATATGATCCCGAACAGAGCATCCATATAATCCCGAATAGAGCATCCATATAATCCCGAACAGAGCATCCATATGATCCCGAACAGAGCATCCATATGATCCCGAACAGAGCATCCATATGATCCCGAACAGAGCATCCATATGATCCCGAACAGAGCATCCATATGATCCCGAACAGAGCATCCATATGATCCCGAACAGAGCATCCATATGATCCCGAACAGAGCATCCATATGATCGCGAACAGAGCATCCTTATAATCCCGAATAGAGCATTCATATGATCCCGAACAGAGCATCCATATAATCCCGAATAGAGCATCCATATAATCCCGAACAGAGCATCCATGTGATTTCAGAGTGGTTTAATTATTATTATATCACTGGTTCGTGCCAATTATTCTATAGAACGCACATAATAATAATAATAATAGACATTTCTATAGCGCCAGTTTCAATAAAATTGCTCACCAGCGCTCGTAGCATACACCTTAATCATAGTATCTCCGGAAAAGTTCAGTTTTTAGGCCTTTTTTTAGCTGATCGATTGTTCTTGATGTTCTAATGTTGTGCGGTAATTTGTTCCATAATGAGGGTGCTGATTTTTTAAAGGATCGGTCCCATAGACTATTTGTTCCGTACCCGTCAGGTATCTTGAGGAGCGCTCTATCAGAGTTTCTTAGGGTTCTTTCTGATTGGGTTTCATTTAGGAGTTCCCTTAAATATAGTGGACTTTGATCGTTGAGGGCTTTCCACGTCATCATAAGGATTTTAAATTCAATTCTAGCTTGTATCGGGAGCCAATG
Organism: Platynereis dumerilii; assembly: GCA_026936325.1. Classification (NCBI taxonomy): domain Eukaryota; kingdom Metazoa; phylum Annelida; class Polychaeta; order Phyllodocida; family Nereididae; genus Platynereis; species Platynereis dumerilii. The sequence goes on from JAPTHN010000007.1 coordinate 24,963,599, forward strand.
TAGATTTTTTCTAAGTTCTGTTATATGTTGTGACTTTGAAACTTTCTCAACCAAGCGGACTGCGGAATTTTGGGCTACCTGAAGTTTATTTATTAGTTTCTTCTTTACACCTAGCAGTAGTCCATTCCCATAGTCTAGACGAGGCGTCACAAGGGCATTTACCACAGTTTTTGTGTCTTCCTTGTTGAGACTTTTCCGAATCTTAGCTATATTCTTAATATTATAGTAGGCATTTCTGCACATATAGTTCACCTGTTTTTCCATTGTCATGTGTTGGTCAAAAATGACCCCCAGGTTTCTAGCTGTATCTGCAGCTTTTATGTTAATCCTGCCTATTTTAATTTTATCAAAATTTACAAGTTTGAGATGTGAGGGTGTCCCTATAATTAAGAATTCTGTCTTTTCCCCATTATTACTTAATTTGTTTTCATGCAGGAATTTTCTAACGTCATTTATGCAGTTTTCCATTTTATTCACCATTAGTTCTTGATCTTCCACTGGTCTGGGTTTGAAGGAGAGGAGTAATTGTTGATCATCCGCATACTTCTCATCTATTACTCCATGATATTGTGCTATTTGACTCACAGGGGCAATGTACGAGTTGAAAAGAATCGGTCCCAGTTTCGAACCTTGCGGGACACCATATTTTAGTATTTTCCTGCTTGATTCGGTTTCGTTTATAAGCACTGACTGTGTTCTGTCAGACATATAAGACTTAAACCAGTTAAGGACGGTACCAGTAATTCCGTATGTTCCTTCAAGTCTTTGCAAAAGGATTTTATGATCAATTGTATCAAAGGCAGCTGATAGATCAAGCAGCACCAACATTACTATTTCGCCATTCCCTAGACTTTCCATTATATCATTATGAACCTTAGTCAGTAAAGTTTCAGTACTATGGAATTTCTTATATGCGGACTGTTTGGTGTCTTGGAGATTATTTTTGGACAGGTGATCCATAAACTGGTCAATGACTGCAGATTCTATGGCTTTGCCTAATATTTGGAGGTTGGATACTGGTCTGTAGTTTTTCATATTAAGCTCAAGGCCCAGTTTTTTCAGAGTTGGTTTTACTAGTGCATGTTTCAGTGATTTTGGCATTTCTCCCAGTTGAAGGGAATTATTTATAATTTCAGTAATGACAGGGGTAAATTCATCTATGCATTCTTTCATCAACCAAAAAGGCATAGGGTCTAGTCTGCAGTGTTTATTCTTCATTTTCTGTAGAATTTTCCTTACATCTTGCTGTGTAAGGTTTTTAAAGTTTTGCATTATAGTCCCTTGGTGCGTAGTTGGCTGGGGTGTGTTCATTCCTTCTCCTTCTGAGTCTAGTGCCCTCCTTACCTTGTTTATTTTTTCATCGAAAAATGTACTGAAATCATTTGCTAGACTTTCTTCGCTTGTGTGCTGGGGTAGTGGTTGATTCTGTTTCCGATTTAGTGCAGCATTTATTGCCTTAAACATATTTTTAGAGTTGCCCTTGTTTTCATTTATGCGTTTAGCGAGGTCATCCATTCGTAATTTGTTAAGCATGTTGTTGTATGAGTTTTTCTTAATGCGATAGGTTTCATAGTCGCCTTCACTCTTGGTCTTTCTCCATTTCTTTTCTGCTCTTCTCTTTTCCGTTTTTGCCACCTTTATTTCAGCAGTGGTCCACGGTGTAAACTTCCTAGTGGTCACAAGGCATTTAACTTCCGGTGCATGTTTGTCTAGAATATCTTTCGTAGATCCATAGGCTTTAACATGCAATATTCAACAGCATATGTGCCATAGGTTTTATTCCATCACTCATATTTATCGATAGATTGGATAACTGGGGCCTTATGTCCTGTTTTTATTAGGTAAAGGATGTTAGAAAATGCTGCCTAATATAGTTCAAGATGACTAGACCAGAGCTCAAACTTAACACTGACCCAGTGATTAAGTCTGGCACCAAATAGGCCATCTATTTGTATTTTCATTGCAACTTTTATGTTTGGGTATTGTCTGGGGTAATCAGCATTAAGCCCAAACTGGTTTGGTTCTCCCATGAGCATGTTTGTAGTAGCCACATATAACACTATTGCCTTATTACTTGCAGGTTATTTTCAAAGTATGGGATCTGTCCATGATTAACAAAACCTAGCTGAATAAAAAAAGGCTGATTACAAGGTATATGGGTCAAAATTTGATAAGTCTGAAATTCTTGTCTCCGGTGTTTAACAATAATTCATGATGGCAGGAAGAACAATAGAGGACCTCTTGTTGTCATTTGTCATAGACAAGGATATTAGCAAAACTTTTAACACAAAAAATATGCGGCAGAATATTTTTATCCCATCCAAAAATAGCATTGAAGTGGCCTACCCCCCTGAAAAAGGCCTGTCTCCAATAACATTTTCTTTGAAGATCGTATCACAAAAACTAGTACAGGATCCTAATTCAATTAAACTCTTCCATACATGGAGACTTGACTGTCAGTCTACTAAAATCTGGTTACCAATAGCTGAAATAATATTCTGTATAAGAGCAGGAGGTTGTTCTGTCGATGTCTCCAATATTGCGTCATTAGCATCACGCCTGATTTGTTTCTTAATAAAAAATTAAAGGGACACACATTCTGTGAGAAAACCTTGTGTCTGATGTTGTCTGAGAACCCAAGAAAATAACTGAACTATCTGTAGCTCTGCATTATTTATGTAAACCAACATATTAGAGTATTTCTGTTGGCATGTCAGTTGTCCTATCTCAATTTGTCATTAGCAAACGCCTTGCTACGCTATTTTGACTACATATTTCTGGACCAAAATCGCTGTGAACGTGTGTCTGGTGTTCATAAGGTCATTGCATGCACATATTGCCAGACTGCCAGTTTTCAACTGGTCCCTGCAAAGATTTTTACTGTAATTATCATTAGCATCACGCTGTCATTAGCATCATGTCAAAAATGGCTTATTGCCTTTACCTCACTAAAATTTTGTTGCAGGTGACTGGAGTTGAAATCAGTTGAATACATATTATCAATAAATGTTTCAACAGACTATTACATAACATTTCTGCATTTTCCTTGCATCTGACATGCTTAGTATGAAGTTTGATGCTTCTCTGAAACTACTAACCAAATATGGGGTGCCAGTAACATTTACCATTGTCTAGCATCTGAAATATGGTTTAGTAAAGACTCCGGGCACAGGAGGAAGTAGTGGAGATCATCTTTATTATTCAGAATCAAAACTATTGATGAAGAGAGTATTTTTGTTTGTTTTTGTAAATTTCTGGTTCAAGGACATGTTCTATCTCAATTACTACTGGTCATAGAGTCCTGAAATATAGCTCAATGTGTGCAGAAAAGCAACTTTCCTATTTGTTGGTAATACATTATTCAGCTCTAAGTGGTACGGATTTCAAGTTATAGGCATGATGCTAATGACACACATATTTGGTATTTTAATTGATCAAATGCAGTTTCTCAAAAATAATTGGCACTAGAGACCTGGAACTTGGCCAAAATGTGCAAGCAACTTGCCTAATCATTGGCAATAGATTGTTTAGCCCTAAGTGGTCAGGATTTTTTAGTTTGAGGTGTGATTTTAATGACAGTCAAAAAACATTACAGCTGTGCTTATCACCTCAGTACAGATCAGCGGGGCATTGGGACCCTTGGACATGAAAGTGCAGTGATAGCTGACTGTTTGACCCACCCAACGCAAACTTTAAAAGGCATTTCTGGAACGAAAAATTTTCAAAATTTTTTCAGCTGAAATTTCAAGGTTTTCAAATTTTGACCCATATATGCTTTACTTGACTGAGGCCGGGCCTGTTTGATAAGCAATTGTGCTTTTCAAGCTTCCTGAACTCTATTTGAAATAAATTCATCAATCACCGAGCAGCCTAAGAAGAAGATTTCATACTAATGACTAACAGCCTTATCATCTTGTCATAACATTTTGCCCCTGGCTGCTTGTGCTTCAAGCTAAATAAACTTCAGAGCCAGTAGCATAAAAGAATATTATGACATCTGAATTAATTGAATAATATTACAGTTTTAAAAATTTCAAAGAAGTGTTGTTTGTTTTGTTCACTTCAAATTTTATAAGACATGAATATATTAGTGATGGGTGACATAAAAGCCTAATGGCTAACACAAGTCTAATGGCTAATACACAGAATGAAAGGTTAAAATGATCCCTAATAGAACCTTTATAGTTTTTATGAAGGATTATGTTTTTCATGCAGTGTGCTGGTGGTGCTGAATTGTAGCCTGATAATAGCTTCTTTTATTGCAGCCATCACAAACTACCAACGTGTGCTGGCAAAAGGTTTACACAAAACAGGCTGCAGATCAGACAAGCCTGGCAGAGTACAGCATGCCATCAGCGCAGGATAGTTAACAGTATAAAGCTTCTGATTTAAATGTTCAGCATAAATGAAAAAAAGTACACATGTATTCAAACAGTCATGCAATATTGCAATTTCATGCCATATAGTCTGAAATAAATGTTAAAAATCTACTGAAAATGTAGATGATTCATTTACAACGAAGAACAACATCATTTAAATTGCTTCTGTGGAAGTTTCCCTTCAAAATTAGTTGTAAAATCCTTTGAGGTAATGCAATCTGTTTGAGAATACGAGAAATCCCTTTTGTTTCTATGGAAACCAGATTAAGGTTGATTCAATTTTAAAATCTATTGCTCAGATACTGAGTAGTAAGAAGGCCTGATGCAGTGACATGAAGTATCTTTATACCGCAAAACGGGTTACTTTGGCCATTCTGTACTACTTAGACCACAAAATGAGAAAAAGATTCAGTATCCTGTATCTTGCAAACCAACATAGATACCAGGAATTTTTTTGCATCTGCTAGAGTTACTGGTCTACTTTTTATGTACAAAATAATGTATATTAATATCAATATCATGATACCAGTGCTACTTGTGAGGCCATTATGGGAAAAGCAGATTTACAAAAAAGTGTGATTTTGCCGGGACGTGTCTACTTTGTTCTGGGTGGATCAGGTGCAAGACTACACAGCAAACATTTTGGACAATTTTTAAAGATAATATATCAAACTTTCAAACTACACAGGTTTTTTTTATATGCTATGTAATTTAGTGAGTTTAGGGCTATGGCCAATGTTACCCCAAATGTCCAAGTCAGTGTTACTTTGGCCACCCCTGGAAATGGCAATTGGCAAGTGTTGGAACAATTTGTAATTAATAGCAGTCAAGGAGGTATAAACCTTGATTTGACAAACAGGTTCATGACCCTGAAAATTTTGTTGACTGCCATGGATGCTGAAGAAGTACCATAAATTGTCCAATGCAATAATTGCAATTTGTGTCATTTAATAAGCATAACAAGGTGATGATGTACTGGCTGCTAGGGAAGCTGTAAACCACCGTAGACATATGATTTCATCCAAAATAGCAATAGACGAAGTTATTTCATCTCGGATTATTTTTCAATGTTCATAATGTTACATCGGTGAATTATGCAAAAAATTTAAAATTAAATATAAAATTTTTTAAATGACAGATTTTATGACTGGCAGCACATTTTGCATTCTTGTGGCCTGAAAACTGGGGTATGTTCACACTATGTCATTCTGAATTGGAAGGCAGTAGTACACAGAGTGCAGTGCACGTATCAATACTTAATTTTGTTCAGAAATCTGCGAATGAGTCACAACTGATTTTAGATTGCAAAAATACATTCCTTGAGTTATTGGGTGGCCAAAATAACATAACTAATTAAATTCTACTGCGGTGCATGGTATCACATGCTCAAAATCTAAGGTGGCCAAAGTTACCCCAATTCTGGGGTTACAGCAGACCCTTTAATTGTGTAATAAAACATAGAACCATCATAGATTTTGGAAATCTTTTTGACAGATGAGAACCTCAATGTACTGGTTGTGTAATGGCACAAAACTGTTGATATTCAACAAATAGTTTTTCTCAGAAAACAAATTTGGTGCTCCGAAACGACCAAAGTAACCCCGTTTTACGGTACTTCTGACCAGAACTTCAAGGACAGAGTACAATATTTCATTTTAAGAGGTACTCTCAGAAAGAATACATAAAAAATTAGGCAGAAAACTGAGAGAGGGATGTACCGGCGAGAATTATGCTGAAATATCAGTAGTATTAGTCTGCCATGTGTGAATACTTCCTAAAACTGAAAAGACATTTTAATACAGGCCATACATGTAGCATATACGAGGGATGTTTGAAAAGTTTTTGGGAGACTTTCTCTCTTTGAAGCAGCTGAACGAAATATTAAAAAATTAATTTCAGGTATTTTACTATCTACTCTGAAAAGAGGTACCCCTTAGAAGTGTTTAAATGACTTAAGTTATGTTGGCATGGAAACAAAAGGACAGAGTATCCAGCGCAGCTTAATTTTTCAGTAGAAATCAAAGTGTCTAGGCTTGTAAATAATCATAGGATTTACTGAAAATATGCAATGCTTGATAAAGAAAAACATCATTTGAAAGTTTTTATCTTACATTTAAAGCCACTATGAATCAGTTTAAACATTCATTTATACCAATTAATCTTAAGGGTAAATTTAATCATGGGTACCTGTTTGCACTGACCAATCATAATTCTAGAAAGGTACACATGTAATTTTTCTTCCTTTCGTGCTTCACTTGAATATCAGGCAGACACATATGCTTTTCATGTAATGTTTGTCCATTGGCATATTCTCCGGTTCAATATTGATTGTAGACTCTCAGTAGCCAAGGTCTACAAGCCTTCCAATGGATTACCTTAAATCAAAGTTGTATACCAATAGTCTCGTAAAAATACAAAGTAACAACCTAAATATGCATATTGAGGCTTGCCAAGGATAAACGCTTGGTTAGCCTAAATCAGAAAATATTCTATCCATGAATAACAACATATACAACAAGAACACTCTGAACTATAAGAGAACATGCATCAACAGGTCCTGAGTAACGTTAGGTAATATCATGTAGGGCACTGGGACTGGTGATTTCTGTCACGATAATGCCAATACTACATCACAGGTTAATAAACATAGAACACCAAAGACGACACAATGTGAGTGAAAATAGTAAGAGAGTAAAAAATAATATCTGTCGGATCAAGTTCATGAGTTGATAATAATCTCCTATAACAAACTTCATTACTGGAAGTTCTATATTTGCCAACTTAAAAATTACTTCTCTTGCAAAGACCAAGAAGACACACAGGACGCAAGAAAAAAAAACAGAAACCATTCAAAAGAAGCTTTCCTGAAATTTGTGTGATCTTATCATATCTCTGTCACCAGGGGCGGACTGGCCTATGTGGCAAAGTAGCAAGTGCCACGGGCCCAACCACTCAGGGGCCCACACAAGGTGCCAAAAAAATAAAAATAGAGAAAAATACCCGAAGTCTATTTTTGTGACCAAGTTTATGATTGTGCAATACAATGAAACTTTAGGGTTTGGTCCCAATGAGAGAGGACTCTGTACAGAAAAGGACCCTTCCACCTTGGCATAAATAGAGTAATGCCGAAAATTGGAATCTGGGGGCCAATCGACATATCTTGCCACGGGCCCGAAATGTTGCCAGTCCGCCTCTGTCTCTGTGTCAATCAATTGTAAATTCTATGAAACCGGGGAAAAATTTTTAGAATTGGAGGGGGACAATCGTGCCTTTGCATAGACAAGTATGCTTGTTGAATTACTTGATGGTTTGCTATTTGAAACAGAGAATTCAAAATGCAACACTTCCCTTTGAATCACGAAATTGCACTTCGTTCTTGGTTTGAGGCTTTCTTGCCTTTTGAATGTCCAGCTATAATATATTATTGGTTAACTATTAGGCACACTTTCACAAACTCAGTTTAGATCAGGTTTAAAACAATGACCTAGTCTAACTAGAATTTCTAAATGCATCACTACCTCATTTCAGTAAGAAAATGGCAGCAATGGGTTAAGACTATTTGTAACCTCAAACCTAGTCCCAACTCAGTGGGTGAAACTAGGCTTTACATTCTTGGCTATCTCGACCCAAATATACATTAATACAACATATTCAAAGGATCTGGTTCCATAGGATAACAAATTATATTAAGCCTCCCAAGGCCAGTTCTCTCTACTCCAAAAGACCTTACCATATATTTAATGAGATAAAACATTCTGTACAACAGGTCCAAATGTACCCATTACCTTTTTGCCACAGACACTATACATGGGATAGACAATCATTTACATTACCATAAAATCTTCATGGAGGTTTCCACAGTATGTACTGCTTGGGTATCTATCTGCTGCACTTGTCTGTATTTTTGAAAAAGGTCAACAAGAAACAATTCACCGTGGATATAATATACAGGCCTACATGTATGTAATTTCATCAACCGACACAATCCAAAATGCTGTAACATCGCTAACACTTGGAATCCGATTATAATTAGGCACAAGCATAACTAAAGTCCATGTTGATGCACAGTAGTCATGCAACTTTCAAGTCAGGGCATTGCCAAGGGTAATCAGCGTAAAGCCCCAATTTGCAAGATTCTCCTCAGAATATTTGCTCTGCAGCCTCCCTTAACACTCATATATTATTACCTTTACTACTTTCAAAGTAGGGATTTGTAGAATAATATGATAAGAAACAGACTAGGTATTAGGGGAGAGTGGGGACCGATGGGCCGCTTGACAAATTATTGTCAGTGGAGGCAAATCTGTTTCAGATACAGGATTCATACTGTGCACCCTTTTAGCTGATGTAATTCTCTATAAAATGATATAAGATCCACATAGATCAACCTAGGAAGAAAGATGAGAAAGCAAATTTTCTGTCAAGTAAGATGGTGGCCCATCGGTCCCCAACCATGGGGACCGATGGGCCATCCCATGGGGTCCGATGGACCATGTCAATAACTTGCCAAAGGGTGGATGAAGAATTCCAAATTTGGATCCAAGATGTTTTTGTTGATCCATCTGAGTGTATAGGATAATAAGAGATCGAAAAATTATAGATATGCCCAGATTTTACACAAAACAGACTTTAATATCCAGTCCCATGCCAATACGCCACCTATAGACAATTTCAGGAAATAGTGGCCATTTGTACCCATGTTGGGTGGCCCATCGGTCCCCAAAAGCATTCACAATAGTTAAACCCCCTTTTTTAAGTGAAATATGGTTCTTGTTCCTAAAATTCAATGTGTAAATTGCAACCAATATATAGGGAAAATCGTCATAGAAAATATATTGCCTCAAGTCTACACAAATTGGAGATATAAAACATTTTTTGAATCAGTACAAAATTACTTTAGATGTTGAAAATATCATTTTGCCCACAAAACGCTTATGCTTTAACTTATCGATCAGTCATCAATATGGTGTTTATAGATGTGATAAGCAATACTAAAAATGCAAATAAGATGTTTCTAAACGTTTTTGATGTGGAGTTAAGAGGATGGCCCTTCGGTCCCCATGGCCCGTCGGTCCCCATTCTCCCCTAGTAGGTGATGCATCAGGTTAGTAAATGGCAAATAGTGTTTTAGCAATAGTAGGTACATGACATATTTGAATGAAAGTTGAAGATATAGAGTGTCATAAATGTCAAAAAATAATACTAAGCCATGCATGCATGCATGTGTCACTAATAAAATTAGTAAGTAGCGATTGACTAAATATCAATTTAATAAGTGTGAATCAAGCTGCACATTTAGTAGAGTTCTTCTTGACTTTTCAAAACAGAAATAGGACATGGATAAAACAGTGCTATGATGAAGAGTAAATGTTGGCCCAATAAGCCCCTTTGTGAGTTATATGAATTAGGAGGCATTTTTCATGCAGAGTGCAGCTGGTTTGGAACTATAACCTGATAACAGCCCTTTCATTGCTGCCATTACCGGCTACCCACATGTGGTGGCAAAAGGTTGCACAAAACAGTCTATAGTTCAGAGCAGGCAAACCTGACAGGAAGGCAACCTGCCAGTATAAACACTATTGAAAAACTAAAGCTTGTGTGGATGGAAATGTTTTCAATATATTAAATGAAAAATTGATAAGAAAATGTATTTCATCAGTCAAGCAATCTCACTCATTTTCATGCACGTTTATAAAAACTTAAACTAGAATGGTAAAAAGTACTTAAATGCCTAAATATTCAGGTACAAGGAATGCATTATCCCAAGAATTGAATATAAAAAAGTTTTTGTGGTCTAATCTGCTGTTACATTTGGAGACAATTCTAGAATCAAATGAGCTGTAGATCTATTGCAACAATATCAGCTGTGTAAATTCCAAATATTCTTGACCAATCGGCTGAGCATCCTACATTTTCATTTAGTTTCCAAACTGAAGCGACCATAGTCAACATATTGAAGGTTTTTCCTACACCGATATAGAAATCCAGAGGACATACCAGTTTCATTCTGCAAATCCTATTTGGTCAAGTCCGCTTATATTAAGAGTAAATCCGTGGAAGATACAGTTTTGTTCCTGATATAATAGCATGGCCTGCAATTCGACTGTTTTAACCTATAACTTATCTGATGTTTGTCAATAGACTGAATTAGAAACAAACCTGAATAGACCAAAACAAACTTAACAACTTACAGTTGACTGGTTCTTTTTCCACAGTTCTTGTTTGTCTATGAAAACTGCTAGTCAACAGTTACTGTCCTTTGACCATAGAATCAACTTGAATTTCTAGTTTACCACTATGTTGTAATGCCGAAAAATAAGTAAACATGCTCTAATACTGCATGGTGCCAGTAATTATGTATCTAAATTAAATACCAGAGACACATGATAATAACAATAACAATAACAATAACAAATGTTTATTTAACGTCACAGAAGGATAAAACAAGAAAACACTAGCTAAAAGCTATTATGTGACAAGACAACAAGAAATAAAACAAATAAATTTAGAGATTAAAAACTATTTACAATCATAAAATAATTAAGTTAAAACATACGACCATACGTTGTCCAACAAATCAAAATCATCTATGTAACGTTTAAAATCATCTAGAGTCTCAATGTTTTTTACATGGTCAGGAAGGCTATTCCAGATCTTAGCACCAACAAATGTGAAAGTAAAAGTCCCATAACTAGTTGTTCTGGTAGAGCGCAAATATATTAATTTACTTCTCCTAAAATTATGTGTATTACGTATAGTGAATTTCTTACATAAAAAAGAAGGGGATATCTTATATACACATTTATAAACAGCAATAACTATTTTCTTAATAGCTAAATTTGACAAAGGCAAAACATGAAACATATTTAGTAAGTCAGAGCTGCGTATCGAAAAATCTCCGCTCACAAATCTTAAGGCTCTGCGTTGAAGCTTCTCTAATTTACACATATCTGTCTTGTTGCAGAAACTCCATACAACAGGGCAATACGTAAAACTTGAATTTATAAAAGATTTATACATTAGAAATTTAGTGTCACGATCTAGTAGATTGCACATACGCAGAAGTGCATTCACCTGTTTACCAGCTTTAGAACATATAAAATCAATGTGATTACTAAATGACAATTTATAATCAATATGAATACCAAGGTATTTAATACACGGTTGACTTTCTAAATTTACATCATCAACATTTATACTAGATAAACTACGACTAGCATTACCAAAAGAAATGAGTTGGAATTTGTTAGCGTTGGCTTTCATGCCGTTTATTGTAAACCAGTTAAGTAAATTTTTGACATTAAGTTCTAAATTAGACTTTAAATCGGATATTGTCTTAGAATTACATGAGATTACATTATCATCAGCATAGTTCAAAATAGTACAGTTATTGACAAAATGGAAAATATCGTTAATAAAAACATTAAACAACACAGGGCCTAATACCGACCCCTGCGGCACACCCTTCTTAATAGGAGTCCAATTAATTCTTACTCGTTGGATTCTTTTACTAAGATTGTTGTGAAAAAGGGTTCAGCATCTGTATCAAGACCATAGGCTTTAAGTTTAGATAATAATAAGCCATGTGGTAAAACATCGAACGCTTTACTTAGATCAGTGCTGACTGCAGCAGCATAGTCACCATTGTCCAGACATAATTTTCAACAGCATTTAGAACAACACATTCAGTATTATGAAACTTACGGTAAGCAGAAATATTTTCATTATAAATTTCATCGAAATATTTACAAAGCTGAGTATTTACCCACTGGGCACACGACGTAAACACGACGTTACTATTAGGTCTGCAATTGGTCATGTTGTTAAATAACATGGCCTCTATGTTGTGACAACATTAGTAGCAGATGTTATAACGCAACCGTCAGTCAATTTTGCAACTTGACGTTGTTGGAACATTGAAACAACGTTGCCTATCCAATGTCAAAATGCTGACAACAGGATGATGTTGCTGCAACGTGAATGCAATGTTTGAAAGAAATGTTGCTGTGAGACAACAATGAAACGTTGTGTGACAACGTTGGGATGATGTTGAAAGTTGGTTCTGAATTGGTCATGTTTTTATACGACATTTTCTTTACATTGCAACAACCTTGGGTGGTGACGTTACTATGTGACTGCGCAGTTACCATCGGTCAATGTTTAACAATGACATTCTCACAACGTGCCACACTGTTGCCAATCCAATGTTGTAATCCTGACAACAAGATGATGTTGCTGCAACGTGAATGCAATGTTTGAAAATGATGTTGCTGTGAGACAACAATGAAACGTTGTGTGACAACGTTGGGATTATGTTGAAAGTTTGTTCTGAATTGGTCATGTTTTTATACGAATTTTCTTTACATTGCAACAACCTTGGGTGGTGACGTTACTATGTGACTGCGCAGTTACCATCGGTCAATGTTTCACAATGACATTGTCACAACGTGCCACACTGTTGCCAATCCAATGTGGTAATCCTGACAACAAGATGATGTTGCTACAATGTGAATACAAACTTTGAAAATGATGTTGCAATAAGACAGTGACCGTACGTTATCTGACAACGTTGTACGAACATTGTAAGTTGGTTCCGAATTGGACATGTTTTATCTGACGTTGTCTTTACATTTTGACAACGTTGGGAGGTGATGTTATTGAGTGACTTCACAGTGACCATTAGCCAATGTTTCACCATGACATTGTCACAATGTTGCTTATCCAATGTTGTAATCCTGACAACAGGATGACATAGCTACAACATGAATGCAATCTCTGGAAATTACGTTGCAATACGACAGTCACCACACGTTATGTTACAATGTTGTAGAAACATTGTAGGTTGATTCTGAATTGGACATGTTGTATACGATGTGTTCTTTACATTTTGACAACATTGGGAGGTGACGTCATTGTGTAACTTCACAGTTACCATTAGCCAATGTTTCACCATGACATTGTCACAATGTTGCTTATCCAATGTTATAATCCTGACAACAGGATGACATTGCGACAACATGAATGCAAACTGAAAATTATATTGCTATATGACAGTCACCACACGTTATGTGTCAATGTCATACAAACGTTGCAAGTTGATTCTGAATTGGACATGTTTTATACGCTGTTGTCTTTACATTGGGACAACATAGGCAGGTGACGTCATTTTATGATTTTGCAGTTACCATCAGCCAATGTTTCACCATGTACTCATGTTGCAACCCTATGGGCACATCTACGTTGCAGCAACGTTGCAACAACGTCACCCTGTTTGTCAACTGACGTAGACGTATGGTAGAAATTACGTTACCGCAATGTTGTGAAGCAATGTCAAAGATATGACGATAGCATGCGCCGTTGTGTCGACGTATTCACAATGTTGTGAGGCAATGTCAATGGTTCAACGTCAGCTTGCAACGTTGTGGCGATGTTGTAAAAAAAACCCGACGTCGTGTTCACGTTGTGGCAACATTATCTCTACCATACATGTCAACGTGACCAACAGACCAGCCCTCCACCAATTAGCAACGTCGGGGTTTACGTCGTGTGCCCATTGGGAAGTTTGTTCTGAATTGGTAATGTTTTGTACGACGTTATCATTATATTGTGACAGCATTTGAAGGTGTCGTTATTTTGAGACTTCACAGTGACCATCAGCCAATGTTTCATCATAACTCTACCAACAATGAAACAATGTTGTAATCCTGACAACCGGACGACATTGCTGTAACGTGAATCCACACTTTGAAAACATTGCAATATGACAACCACTTAACTTTTTTCATCCTGTTGCATATTGGTAGAGGATATGTGAGGTAGGCATACAACGTTGTCTCAATGTTGTGCTTTTACATCCATCATACTTTACATTATAGGTGGTGCCACATGTCGCCATGCGAGACAAAAAATCACAAGCTAGTTCATGTCACCGCTGAGCTTTTAGCTTCAGAGGTGTCTTCATTCTTTCCTCTTATAGGAAGTTTCCTCAAATCGCCATGAACCTCAAGACCTTAATTCTGTGATATCATTTATATTATTATTGTATAAAAGTAATGTAATATATTATATTATTGTGTAATGAGCTACAATGATAGCAACGGGGTAGAACTCACCCCATGTTTCCATGGCAACGGCTACCCTGGTGCCTCTGCGCAGCTGCAGAGCACCCTAGTGTCAACCTTTGGGGGCAAGCTTGTTTGCCCAGGCAGAACAGAGCCCGCTCCCGCTGAGGCAGCAGGAGGGCTACCTGTCTCCCTGACGGGGTGACGATTCGTCAGGTAGGGGTATTGTTGTGAGAGGTATGATCATTAGGCTTCCTCATAAAGGAACTATAGGTCATGGTTGATTGAGAAGGTATTTAGTTAATAGTATATGTAATTGGTTAAGATCGTTGTTTAATGTATTGATAAGTTGAATACCGTCTGTTCTTTGAATGACTCTTAATGTAACTGTCTATAAATTGAGTATTAAATGGATAAGTGAATCTAAACTGTCGAGCCTCTGGTATTTCTTGAGTAGGTGTTTCGTGGTGGCGAGTGCTAGGGTGTCTCCCGCAGGATCCCCGGTAATGAGTCCATCTACTCAATTAGCTACCTCTGACAAAGATACGTGCGTTAGCCTTACATGGGAGGCAGCTAAAGATGGCATGGTGAGAGAAACCGGTCTGCGGCTTCTTGGCGCTTGTCTGCTGTGTCACACTGTCTCTTGATTTACTATGCTTATTCAAAATTTCTTATTCAAAATTTTAGTACTTATTCAAAATTTCTTATTCAAAATTTTAGCAATATCAGATTTTGGAAATTTTCTTTGCTTAGTAGATAACTACAAACGTAGTCCGATTAATTATTTTCTTAAGTATCGATATACCTGTATCTCATCCTCCACACTTCTCACAACTTTACCTCACAACTCATCCAGACCTGGACTCAACGGCGCACTCAAGTCTCTGGGCATCTCTCGCACTTTCAGGCATTCACTTCAGCACAGCACATCTCTAATTTCATTTCGGGTAAGGGCTCTCTTATTGGCAGATTGATAGTGAGAAAGGCATTCGATTATTTTAATTACTTACTAGGATCTTTTCATGTAATTTTATGTCATTCCTGTCATTTCCTTTCCTTTGCACTAATTTAAAGTTCGGCAATCTGGTCCTTTTTCTGACCACATTGTTTGACTTTCCTTTGTGACTATGATGCAACTTTATTAATTAACTTTTCAAAAAATTTTGAGATTTCTATATTAACATTGGCCAGATTCTTTGTTTCTCATGTTTTGATGTATTTTATTTATCTGGACATATTTTTGCTCAGCTAATATTTTATGGCTCCTGCCGTATTATCATGATTGAGGGGTAGTTTATTTTGATCTATTTATTGGGCAGTGTTTTGCAGGGGCGTGATTCAGAAGAGATAGTCTGATTTTATTTCATTGTCTTATGCTATATTAATTGTTTGTGCAGTGGTACGGTTTTAAATTATGTAAAAAAGTAGTGTGGCAATTTTGAAGCAGCAGTAGATTCTGAGACTTATGAGCATTAATGAGGTATTGGTTGAATTCATTATTTAAGCACTTGCTACATCTGACGTGCTATATTGCTAAAGCAAATTTTGCAGTTTCTCGCACAATTTTATATTTTTCCATTCTTTCGCTTTCAATAGCATAGGCCAAAGTTATACTAGAGTGCAGGGCTGTAGTTCATTTGAAATGTTTATACACAACACGTACACTGTGCCATGTGCATCGTTTCTTTGGCAGTGATGTTGGGGTTTAGCTGTTGCTGCTCCAGACATTCCAGTCTGACCTGTTGATTGACTGTGTCTTGTCCTCCCTGGATCTCAGTGACATCAGTTATTTGTGCTTTAGTGCTGACCATTGCAGTAATGGCCAGGGGCAATTGGCAGTTAATCCAATTTCCAGAAGTGGGTAATTCAAAGAAACATACCTTATGATACTCCTTCAGTGTTGAGCTATTCTGAGTGCATAGTTTAACTATTCTTTATCCTTGAATTATTAAATGTAACAACTACCACTTTCTTTCAAAATACACAAGTGCACTTTCAATGTACAGATATTACAAATTATAGCATATAAATGTTTCACAGGCTGGTTCCAGTCACATTTTGCAATATATGTAGTAGCGTAATACTTAAAATGATATATATGCTACTTCAAATAGGAAATAGGGTAGCAGCCATTGAGATTAGTAAAACAAGCAACATTATCATCAGTATAACAGTTTCTTTTCCAGACCTGTGTACACAGACTCTGTGCAGGAAGAACAGGTGTGTCTTTTGATTAATGGTCACGATTTCTAGGCTAAGGATTTTTTATTGTTTATTCATTTGCTTTATTCTTTATTTTCTACTATCCCATAATTTTGTTTAGGTAGGAACCTGGGGCTTGTATTATTTCCGGTCTTTTTTCTGACATAATCAGTTTAAATTTTTGGGTTTGATTGAGATTGTTAAGGTTAGATATTAGTCTCATCACTTTGCACAAGAGCTCTGTTCTTGGGTTTCCAATACATCCAGTAAAAAGTCCATTGGTTGTTACTCTGACAGTGGGAATGGGGGGCCATGTCACAGGCAGCTAGGCAGGGTAGCTAGCCTGCCCAAGACAATCATAGCCGGCCAACTTTGCTTGTTTCCCCCCCCCTTCTACTACAGACTGTGGCCTTACAGGACCATCTTTCGGTTTCCTGGGTAATTAAATCTGCACACACTGCATTGATCGCCTCCCTCGACCTGCAGTCACATGTCTTCATCATTCAAAAGATACCAGTTATATGTTACCAGCTGCTATTCATTTAGGCCCTGTTTCTCTTTTATGTTGACTTGTTATTTCGTTTTCTGTTGCCTTGTTGTCTTGTTTCCTGTGGCTAGCATATTTTGTATCATTGTGTTTCGTATATTTTTGTGTAAAACATCTCTTAACCTTGATAATATCCGTAATTTTCCTTGAGTTCTGACATAGACACTCAATATAAACATCTCATTTCATGCTCTTGTCTACTTTTAAACCAAGATAATCAAACTGATTTACAACATCAAGTAATTGGCCACCAATGACATCTATATAGATAGCTATATGATGGTTAACTAACGGGTCATCTTAATTGTAACATGACAAATGTCCTTGTAATATCACATTTTGGATGGTAGACAATGGTAAAACGTTGCTGGCACCACATATTTCATTAATGATTTTAGGGAAGCTTCCACCTTCATGCTGAGTACATCAAATTAGAGGCAAATGCAGGAATGTTGTGTGATATATTGTTTCAGCTTTAATTGTATAATAGCTTAAATTAATTTCAAGAGGTAAGAGGAGGTATTTCCTGAGTTAAAAACAAGGACCTACATTTGTAGAGCATTTATTAATTTTCTGGCAATTTCAAATTAATCACATATCCAAATTGAATTTTACGAAGGCTATGCTTCTTTTGAGACATAATTTCTTGTTACATGTTGCAATTCACCGAAAGCAGGGAATATTTTCAAAATTCCATGTTAATTTTGGGTTGTGGATCTGATTTTGTTGTCATACGGTAAGGGATACGCTTTGATTCACATCAATTTTAATATGGGCTGCAATTCATCAAATACTACCTTTAAAAAAAGTAATTATGAGTCAATACGGCTGATTTTTATCCTTATTCCAAGCTTGCAGCAGCTAATGACACCCAACCATTTATTGCTCAATTGATTATGAGTTTCCGAATTGTGATTTCGGAATCATTGTGGCAATATCTTCAGAGACATGCTATCTGTCTCTTTGTCGTCATTCTATCTGTTTGCCTATTACGCTGTCAATCACAGCCTTTCCAGTAATCTAAGTAACGTGTGACTTATGCATTGAGAGCTGTTTCGCTTGACACTTTATTGAGCGACTTACGCAATTTCGAGAGGTTACATTTTGTTTTCTCCCATTGTTACAGAGTTTCTTTTCGTGAAGAAAATTGCATATTTTAGCGATGCATTTTTCTAATTTTTCGATGCGTTTTCCTCTTCAAGAAAAGTGTTCATTTTCTTAATCTCCATCTCTGACAGTGATTTGAATTACTGATTTGGCAGTGGTACTTTTTCTTTTGAATGATTGAGTCTTCCACTTAGCTCATTTTCCTTTTCCTTCAATATCTCACAGTTGGCTTGCAGCTAGGTATGTCTCCATTTTGTTTCTGCTTCTCTTTTACTGGTCTTGACAATCTTGATATCAGCATTTATATTTTTGTCAAGCACCCCTTTTGGTTGGGTTGTACAGGAACACCAGACTGCTCCAGTCACTAGCCATTCGCTTTTGCGGATCATTGAAAGCAGAGTGTGGGCGGATTTATAAACCAGACCCTGGTTGAGGTGCACCCTATTGCCAGTCCCTGGGTCCTGTGTTTGATTCCCACCCTGAGCACACTTCAGTTACACTGTTTGGGACAGCCGTTTTCAGTTGCCCTTGGTCTCATTACAGTGTCTTCTTCCTATTTCTACTTGGCCTGCTAAATATCACAACACAAAGCAGGGACACCTTTTTTCTATATTGTATCTCCTAATGCCACTATTTCCTTTCTAAATTGCTTGCTTGAACCTCCATGGATCTGTATTAGGATTCTCAGATTTCTTTCTCTAAACGTTGGATTGTTTGTGCTGCACATGTCAACGAGTTGTTTTTTCGCATTGACATTGGCTCTTATTTAAGTTCCTAGACCCATTTCAGTATATATGTCTCTAATCTCTTGTTCTATTTCATGTTTATCATTCAAAACACAATATCATGCATACTTCTCAAATAGAGTGATTTTCTATTGCCTTTTAAAAGTAAAATTTTATATTCAGAAGAGAAATCATTATATACATATCGAAGAGCTCGCTTTAACAACTTTTCATGTCGTATAGAATCATTCAGACTACAGAATGATACATAGAATTACTATACTTTCGATTAAAGAGTGACCAATTTTAAATACAATGTTTTGGTTCCTTCTAATTAGTGTCATACATTGCCATTTTGAATATAGCCTTAATAAAATTATCTTTCAACTACCTAATTGCCTTTATAATGACAATCATCCTTTTGAAACAATGGCGATACTTCAGTCCCATTTAGATCATGAGGATTTATACTTTGAACAATGCTATGGTTAATTACACCCATTCAATTAAAAACTAGGACTTTACCACCTATTTTTCCAATTTTGCTGGAATGACATCATAATTTATGATTCGCATAATGCTTAATAACATCAGCAACAGGCATGTTTGACACAGCATCAGATTCAGCAAGATCTTTAGTCACATCAATGATATATTTATTAAATATATCGGAACCAAGTAGTTTCATTAGCTCTGTTAGTATGAGTATCTTTCTGAATTTGTAGACATCTCCTTAACAGACCACCATCTGGTGTATAAAACAGCCAGAGATGGTGTTTGTTTTCTTCCAATAATAAAGCATATAGTTTAGATTCAATTAATAGTTTTCTTCATTTCCATTTAGAATATATTTTACATGGGAAAACACACCCAATAGAACCGTTTTCTCTATTGCTTATATTGCTCCATAATTTGCTTCTCGTGTAGTGTGTATTTTGGGCCTATAGGCTATATTGCACACCACGCAATTTGCCTAAGGTATTGAGTCTCACTAATATGCATTTATCTTCTCAGTATTTTACGTAGTTTTGCAACTTGAATGTGCCTGCCACTATCCTGTGCCAATATTCTGGCCACTTCAGATAATATCCAGTGTTTACCCATTCTTTCTGAATGTTTATCCTTCACTCCCTTTCCATGATATTACCTTTTCATATTTCTCAACAAACTGTTTTCCTTCTCTCAATACATCCACTCTCAACAGTCCTACAAAACTATGCTGGCTGTTTTCAATATTTACGGGTTTCCTCTTTAATATTTTCCACAGGCATCTGCATATTTCTTTTCATTAGAATTACGGAAGACAATGTACAAATAACTTTAATAATCAAAAACAAGACATTTTAGAGATACATAAAATTTGTACAATTACAATATACATATGTACAATACCATATTCAACATCACTAAATTGTGCAGAATACAACTGGAATGATTACATCATCAAGTAGAAACACAGGGATTCAAACTCTATACTTGAGAGTGCTGTCCCTGGTTGCATGTCATATGTTGCCGCTCCAATCATCAGTGATGCTACGTCAACCTGTTTGGCTAGTCACATTACCCAATGCTCAAATATTTGTTGTTTTGCACATCTTCTAACAGTTTAGTATAAGAGAACATTTACAATACTTCACACTTGCCAAATTCCAGTTGTTAGGAACATGGGCTGTCGTAACAGCATGATTATAGACTTTATATACAATAACTTTTTCAAACTAAATCCTTGTGTGCAGGTTCAGGACGAAATCCATTTTTAGTGTCTAATAAGAATCATTATAATGATATCCAACCTGACCCTTACCTCCGTGCATTGAAAATATAGCATCCATCTGTCATTGCTGATTATGATCTAAATGTACAATTACAGTTATGATTGTAATTCCACAACCATCCAATTAATAGTTTCAGTGAATAACCTGATACTTACCTTATTGATCACTTACTATGTCCAGGCAATTAGTGGTTTTAGACCAAACACATACAAGGTGCATTGGGCTTACACAGAAAAGCTTTCACAAGGAAGCTAATAATTCTGCATATTTTAGTGGGATTCCTCTGCAATTTTCACCCTTCACTTACATCTGCTCACAGAGATCAGATGTCATTTCCTCCAGAACCTTTCTGTTAGTAATTTTATCGATGCAGAATATTATATGATAACCTCTGAGAATTAAGTCTTATTTTCAATATAATATTTATCCTACTATACCAAATAGAGCCTGAAGCCGCCGCCGTATTAAGCCGCCGTCAATCATGTGAGCCTCAAGTCAAACCAAGCCATGATCAGGCCAAGCCGCCACTGCCAATTGAAAATGAAGCCGCCGCCACCTAGAACATGTAGAGCTGCATTTGACTGCTCTGTAATTCAAACAATTACCCACAGAAGCACTCCAATAAAGCTAATTGCAATTCTAAATGTTCTAAAGTTTTGTTTCACACTCAGTTTAACTAATTGCCATTGAGTCCTTTGGGAAGCTGACAGGTGTCAAAGCTGATTGCAATTGGCAATTTAACTTTGATTGCAAGCCATTGACATAAGGATAATGCTGTCTGGTAAAGGGAATGAAATAAATTGACAACTTTTAAAAGATATATATTTTCTTTCTATATTATGTGTCTGTTTATTCAAATTTTAACTAATGACATTGCTCTATAGTCTGCATAGGCCTGTACTTTGATGTCCAGTCGTAGTTTAACAGCACAATTCACTGAGTTTTAGGCCTTTTGTCATTCTTTTCATTAACCTATACTTTAAACAGATTAATTTACTAAAATTGTTAGATGTAGATTAACATTGGGTGATTAAGTCTCATTTTAGGTAGTAACTCAGTTCAATATGGTCTACTATGATGCAACTTTGAAAGCAAACCAAATAGACCTTTATTTGGAAGTCAGTTAAGTCAAGTCATGAAATACTCAAGTCATGGCAAATTACCAAGTCATGAAAATTGTTAAAGTCAAGTCATCAAGCACCCAAGTCAAGTCATGATGCCTGAACTCAGTGACTCCGGGCTCTAATACCAAAGCTCACACTTGTGGCAAAGTCGATAATTTGGTGAAGGATAGCGACCTCTCTTCCTTACTGTAAGCCATAGACATACCTAGAACTACTCTATAACCTTTCAGCAAAAGAATTTGCAGACTTTTCAGAATCTGCTTACATAAACAAAAGTATCTCCCCAGGGACCACTCTAATACGATTCCATTAATCCACTTTATGTTCACCTTTTCACGAGAATGGCACACCTTCATTTTTCCTTTCTGTTTATCAGACCCAGTAAGTTGAACCTTCCTTTTCATCAACCCTACTAGAAATTCCTTCCCCTAACCTTCTCGTGTTTATCCTCTTGGTCTGTGTTTAGACTAAACCCACTATTCTGTACCACCATTTCTTCAGTGTTTAGCCATATGTTTGTGTCGTTCATCCTGAGACGGCACGAGCCGAGTGAGCCACCACACCTTCACTTCCATCAACCACTTAACATTCTAGTCCCACCTGTTTATTTCCACCAAACCCTCAACGTTTTTTGTCTTACCTGTTTATTTCACCTGAGTGTCTGGCAAACAGCGCTCTTTCATTTAAGCCACTCCGTTTCAGACAGTCATCTTGACCTGTCTCAGACAGTCAACTCAAATATTAGTAATTTAAATAGATCACTGAGCAAGACATTATCTTGAAAATGTAATTGGTTGACAAATCACATGATATTGCTGTATATGATGAGGCTAATAAAATCTTAGGCCTAATTCTTATGTATTAGCCTGCCGGTGGAAATTTTTCAATTATAATGTAAAGAATTGTTTAAATTCAATATTTAAATTAGGCCCTGGAATAATTTACAAACATCAATTTAATGCCAAGATATGTGAAACCTAAAATTTCATACAACTTCACAGCTTTTATGCTACATTAATGCATTATCTTTGACTGCTACAACCTGGTAACGTACAATGTCTAAGTTCTACAAAAATCTGTTTAACAATTAAAATATCTCTTTCTTCAAGTTGGGATAAAAAGCTTTTCTTGATGGCCATGGAACCGAGACACAAATATTAGTGATATCACAGTGTACTCTTTTGGAGACTATTCTCAAATTAGCTCCTATCACTGTATTTGCTTTACGGATACTAAGATTACACAGGTATTTTACCTTAACATTATCTGACTTCAACATCGTTTGTACTCTTCACCCAAAGTACACAGCACGTAATTTACTCGCTGCACCATATCACCCCTTTTTTTTTTTAATTCTAAATTCAGTGTTCTCTGACATATTACAGTCAAGATGAGTACCCAAGTGTTTCACAGATGACACCCATTTAAGATCTTCATTACACAGTTTCACATTTGGTGAAATTCTATTTTTCCTGCTAAAACTCATACACACTGTTTTTTGTGGATTGTACTGAACACTATAATCCACCCTGTCTAATACTATTTGTGGTGGAAAATGGTTCTGAATATGTTCCTTGCCATCTTGTTCTCCTCTTTTGGCGCATATACATATCTAATATTGCTCTAACAATTATTGCTGGAATCCCTCTATCTATTAACAATTTAAACAGTTTGTCATACCTCACACGATCGAATGCTTTAGACGCATCAACAAAACATGAATAAACATCTGTGTTATGATTCACATAATGCCGAACTGCCTCTTTCAACATTCAAGTGAACATGACAGTACTATGGTTCTCTTTAAATGCATATTGCATATTACTGGCATTAAGCATTGGCCTGTACCTCTGCCTTATAACAATGTCCGGCGATTATAACAATGTCGGGCGATTTAGCAATAGAATTACAAAGAACAATACCTCTATAATTGCTACTAGTACATAGGGTAAAGCAGTTCCATGGAAGCAGACATTCACATATGAATTATGAATAATAGGGATGCACGGAAATGGACAGAAAATGCCACCTGGCTATGAGTTGTCACTTTGGCAATTATGTCCAGTTGCATATGGTATATCCACAGTGCTACATCCTCTTCCCAACCAAATAGACCAGTACAGTTTTGGGGTAAGGCCACGCCTCCCCTTAGCAACCCCTAGCAACCACAAAAGGTCCGACAACATGTGTGCTGCTGTACCCCTTTTAACATGGGAAACATATATATTTGGGAGCATTTTACACCCAAGTGTTTAGATTTATCACTTATAAACTATGTATTGTGGGTCACAAGCTAAACCAGATAAGAATAGTTTACTGTGCATTGACTTTACACATATTTAAAACAATACATGCCTTTGTAATTAACACTAATACATGTAGAGAAGTATTTCAAAGCATATATAGGGGAAAATCAAATAATGTTTCACAAGTTGCTAACACAGGATTTATCATCTATACATTTTCTGGGGTAACATATAGGCCTATTCAATTAGTTTACTATCCTATAAAAATATAAAAAAAATGACTTTATAAATTTCGATTACAGTACATGTAGGCCTATATTGATTTATCAAAAACAAATAATGACTTGACCAGTTGGGCCTATTATGACATTTGACAATTAAACATAAGTATACTTTTACACCAGTTCTTTTCTTTTTGTTATATATACTGTTAACAGACTTTCAATAATTGCAATGTCAGGCTTACTAAAACTAAAATAATATTGTCGGCAATGCACGGCTTCACAAAGAAAGCATTATTATCATACTCAATCAAACCGCCCTACGCGATAAATCGATGACTTATATAAGACTGCTTAAAATGGCTAATTAAGACTGCGTTATAATACTTATTTTGCAACCTGATGATTTATAAAAAAACCCAAATGTAACTTTTATCCTATAAAGAAGCAAACTCTGCAGCCTAATCATGATCCATCAAGTGAGATATATAGGGTAGAAATCTATAATAATTATTTCATTAAGATTTTCATTGGCTATGTATAAACATTACTGCACACAATCAGTGATTATGTGACAAATATAGGATTTTGCACTATTGCTTTTTGCATTGTTTGTGTGTGGATGGTGTTGTACTGTTGTAGCCTGCAATAAACTACTAATAACTTAATTCCAGGTATTGAAAAAGTGCAAAAATAAGTTACTAAAATCTTTATCCAATTCCACCATGCCCAACTGGAAGGTCCCATACCATTATAGGCTTACCTACTGGCCTAAAAATGGGTTTTAATTGGCAAAAACATCGATTATCCCATTGGAGCCTGTATGCAACTTGGGGTAGAATGTCGGAGTTTTGGTCACAGCTCTGTTACCCTTTTGGGGTGAAACTATTGGCTGGCCTGCAGATTTGGAGCAGCAAGCTGTGCTGGTCTATTGCTGACAGTCATCATTCTTTAGCATACTATTTTGAATACAAGTCTTTCGTTTAGAATTGATTCTAAAATTTTACCAACGGCATACTTCAGAAATTCTCATACAAATGCCATCATTTCTGCTTGTTTTATTTGCAACAAACAAAGCGTACAGTCCATTTTAATACAATTTCTTTAAACAATAGCTAGAGTCAAATGTGGTCTAGAGTCAAATCTGGTCGAAAGACTCCCAAGGTCAACATTTGCATTACATAATGACATATCGTAAATCAAATCCATCACAATCATGAGGATGTTATAACTACCATCAAAACTTAAGTTATTCTATAATTGCTGATTAAAGCTATTTACAGCTTCAGCCACCTTACATTTAACAAAAATCCTTCCTAGGGCCACTTTGAATGTTTGTCATTACAAACTCCCAGGAATTTTGTCTCAGTTACTTTCTGTACAACTACACACTTTCATTAATTTTTCTGTATAGGAATATAACATTGTTTCCAGTCGCATAAACGGTGGTATCATCTGCGGCCATAACAGTTTTACTAAATTTTAAAGACCTTGGCATACCATTACCATGGATTATGTGAAGTGAAGGACCTAACACATAACCCAGCATTGGGTGTTCCAAATTTAACTTCATATTTTTTCAGATAGAACTCCTTTAAACACGATTTTGATGCCTCTGTCAGTAAGACCATTTCTTCCTGTTATTCTATTTTAAAAAAAAAATTTCCCAAATTTTCTTAGAATCATTTTAACATTTGTAATCAAATCATGCCTATACTGTAATGTTGCCTTTCTCCTTCATTGCTGTATATGTGTTTTTCTATTGAATATATACTTCTGTGTATTTATGTGAGAATTCATCTTCACAAAGTCCATATTTTGGTCTGTACCAATAGTGATCCTTTTGTTCTGGTCCCTAACTTTGGTACAGATAGATTAATAGCAATTAATATCAATCAACTTCATTAGTTCCAGGAACTCTATATATTTCATCAATTACAATGTTAGCCTGTTGTTATTTAATCAATTTTCCAGTTTGAAATATAAAAGAGTAAAACTCATGTGCTTCCAGTTGCACATCCTTTGATGGTACTGTACAAAAATACTCACTAGAGGGCCTTAGGTCCTCAGAGTACAGGACTACTACGATGCCACCTTGTGTTGGAATTGCACATTCTTAACACTCCCACTTAATTCTAAACACAGAATTATCTGACTTCATAAAGCTACAATCAATAATCATTACAGCATACATACATAAGTGCATTTTACCACACATTTGAAACCTGACTTTCTTGGCGATGTTATTTTAATCATTTCTAGTAGCAGTTAATTCTTTCAACATTGTATCAACCTTTGATTCAGCAGACATTTTCTTACTAGTCGGCATATGACAATGACACCGTCCTGAAACTGCCGGGCAGGACAGCGGTCTTTCTACTTTTCCTTTTTTTTTTTTTTTTTTTTGCATTTGACCTTGGTCAATTTGCATATTGTAGTATGATCGAAACTGGCTCTGTCCGAACAGTGTTCGGGGTGCCTGGCTTTCTCTTCGGTGCCGCACCGCATTACCACACGGTATTGTCTTTGTCCTACTAGCATACCAACTACTAATTGTTCCTCCACGATTTCAAATATTTGATCATAATTCCAAATTCTCAACCAATGAGCTACCAATACACATTTATTCATATGATGACCTAAACATTCTAGCATTATAGAGATCTACACACATATATATATACTTCGGAGACTTTGCATTTGGATATAATATGCTCTGTTAATCCAATATGATAATGTATATCTTTCCTAATTACCATTGTGGTACTTATATCTTTGCAGCAATACTATGAATTCTGCTTTTATAACATGAAAGATGTTACTTTCTTTTGGCACGGGTCGCACTTTCATCGCTGCAACCCAGCCAATGCTCCCTTATCCTAGTCTCTAACGTGCACCTATTTAGGTAATCCAGGACCCATTTTGCACCCGTTGACCTTTGTGACTGATAGTTAAACAAATCACATTGGGCCGAGTTGACCAAGGGCCCAGCCTGTGTAGTTCCTGCGCCAAATGGAAAATATGTGTACAGCACATTGGCTTCAGCAATAATATTTAGTGCCACAATGCCTTGTTGGACAGCTGCATAATTTTGGCTCAGTTCATATCAACCTGATACTTTAATAACTTATCATTTTACCGTCAGCAGACACCATTATTTAGTACGCATATTTCAGAGAGGACGTATCTCGACAAAGATCCATCATGATCTTTCCTTAGCAAATCCAGTTGTCTTTTAAGCATTAAAATCGTCTTTCATGTTATTCTTGATCACCTTTTGAGTTCCGCAGCTATTTTTATGATGAGACTATGTTATGACGAGACTGTTTTTATAATGAGACTATTTTATGATGGGATTGTTTCATGGTGACATTATTTTTCCTTTGCATAACGTCATTTGGACACTGGGCAACACTTGTTGAATTAATTTTGTTAAATTTACTGCGTTCGTATCATTAGCATTTTGTACATATTCCATTCTGCATTTTGTAGATATTCCATTTTACTTGAATATTACTGACTAGTTTCTTTTTCTGCATTTCTGCTTCTGTCGTGAGTGTCGTTTAGTGCAGATATTAGCCGTCAAATATCTTGCCAATTGAGAAGTGTTATACGCATTTGTTGATACAGTGTTTTCTTACAAATAATCCACCACTTTCCCGTCATGACATGTAGGTACTGCTTTGATTGAGCATTCTTATACTGCTCTGATCAGGTATTACTTTGAGCATTTTTTCTTATAATCATTGTGCAACATATTATGTTGAGTACGTATCTCAATATGTTGCAAGTTCTCTGCCTGTCGGACTGGGAGCCCGACCATAATTTGGGGATATCTTGTGCTATTTCATGTGTTCCGACGGTGTGGTCGTGAGTTTCATGTGTTCCGGCGATGTGGCCGTGAGTTTAACCTTAGCACAACATTTTTCAATGCGTTTCTGTGGATTTTGCTCACCCAGTGATTGTAGCATCGCTTCGCATTTCGGGGAAAGAGAATTTTTTTTTGTAAATGACTCCCTTTTACCTTAATCCGGTCGGCCGACCACTTAATGTCCATCGATAGGTATGACACCGCGGTGGCCTGGCAGGTGGCGCCTCACCTTGTTGCCAACCTCATTGACGCTACTGTGGGAAGTAGTTTCTTGTTGTTTGTCAGCAACTATTATGGCGCAACCCCTGCCGCAACATTTTCGCCCATCCCACTGGGCCACGCTTCTACGGAGCCAGTAAAACCTTACCTTACCTGCTCTACTCTTTACACCTGTACAGAGACGGCAGCCCTACATACAGCTTACAATATTTTGTAACTACCTTTTTCAGTCGAGTCATTTACCGGTCATTTAGGACCACCAATTTGCATATACGTTTACTAATTAGTAAACTGGGAATTTCTATAGGCATTGAGTATTGTTGATGAAGTATCGAGTTGTGTTATATTGAGATGAGTTCACAGTAATTATACTCCCAATTTTTTCTTACACGCGTGTAATTGAGGGAAAGTACCTTATTAACTTATATTTCTTTGACGGTAATTGTTATATTTTTAGGTCTGGTCGAGTCTTTCCATTTCACTAATTCAGTATGATCTTAGAGTACATCTCTTGCATTTTCTGTTGACATACGAGGCATTCTTTAATATGATAGGGAAGGTGGTTGGAAAACTCATGTTGCCTAGGTGTTCTGAATACTTATTTCCATTGATACTTATTTGAATACTGATAATTATATTCGTTTTGCATGGAGTATGTCGACCTGATTGATAAATTTTGCACACTATATAGGCCTATGCTACATCATTCACACTATGTAACTTTGCGTATGAAGTCTTTTCTGCCTCTCATATTTTGTTTGGGGGCATGTCTACATTTCTTTTATCACGTCTTTCTCACCACCCTTTTAGTTGATAGTTATGGTATTACCTGATTTACCTAATGACTCTACAACTTTTAGTCAGTTATATACTTTAATACCACACCTATATTTTCTTATATTAATGAACTATTGAATTTTAGTATCAAATTATTTTCTTTAATGGCAGTAATTTAATTATGCCAAAACTGTTGCATCTATGTCTCGCAATTGATGTGATTCATTTTGATCTTGGGGAGCTGATCAGCATGATGATACATCAATCCCACGTTATACTTATTTATACCTTTCTCTCATTGCCTTTTTCCACTCTAGTTCATTTCTCCTTTATCGAGTGCCTTTCCTCACGGACAGTTTGCTAAGAGTCGAGAGCTCCTTGCTCATTTTATTGCGTTCAAATAACATTTAATGCTGTGTTGTGTTGTCACATGATTTGCGAGAATGTCTCTTTGATCATGAGTCGTTGGTCCAACTGGACAGCCATCATCAGTGCGAGATTGCTTGTGGCAACCTGTGATCACGGAGACATTCGATGCATATGTTCTCTAATCTTTGATCTGAGAGAGTCTTTACAGTTCCTGTGCCTTCCATTGTCACATCTACTGTCATGGGCATCCTATCAAGAGACAAACATGGTGGACATCCGGGAGTCAGTTGATTGGGCACCACCTCTAATTGGGCACCATGATTGTACATGGGACCACGCTTCAACAGGACGTGCGACCACTCCGAGTCGGCCAAGTTCCTGTAATCATCTCATGGCAATATGAAGAGGGCACCATTTCGGGGCGACCACTAGTGTAAACATTCCGTTTCACTCCATTTCTGTCGTAACCAGGCACGCAGATAATTGCAGAACTTTACTTGAACTTTTGTGTCTGGCTTGGCATTGTGCAGTCTTCGTCGCGCATGTCACCATTCGCAAATAAGCTCACCTTGTATGCTGATATGGATGATGTCATCTCCTGCTTAACTAACGTTTAATCATCAACAGATGGCTAACATGGATTGCCTCTGTTTATTAAGCAGTATCCAAGAACTTTTGTGAATTGAAAGAGCATTGCCCCATTTTCAGTTGGTGACTAATCTGGATTGTCCCGGCTTGCTTCTGGCATGCATCTTTTCAACAAAACTCTTTTCCTCTGGGTAACTCACTTATTCAGGTGGCTAATGTGGATTGCCCCTGACATCGGTTACCTCGCCAGACACTAATATGGATTGTGTCTAGTTCAGAAGAGTTTCCTCACCATGCATTCCCTAGCGTTCTCGCACAAGTTGTGCTCGCAAAGACATTGTGATCTACGTGTATGAACAAAAGACTCATGACGACGTCTTCTTCTCCATGACCCACCACGGTCCACCCAATATCGGGCCTGTCTGCGTAAACACGTAAAAGTTGTGACAAACGAGTCACCACCTTTCTGCCTGGCCCTAACCTGGGTCAGTCACGCAACGAAGCCGATCTGGCAAGTCTCCACGGTATTGCAGATATATCAGTCCTTCGGGTCTTCCGTATGATCATCAAAATACCAGTTACTCGCTCCGAACTTTCCTCTGTCTCCGCCATAGTTGTTATGCACATGGCACAGCACCTCGCCTGTGCTCCGCTCACAGAGACACTGTTCGTCCGAACTGACATTTACAGAAGTGGAATGGTCGTCTCCTGTCGCCTCCTTCGCCCTAAATCAATGACTTATATTATTGACTCCTCGAATCAATGATCCCTCCAATCTTATTGTCCACATATGTGTGAATAATGTTATCTTTGACACCATGCACTGACTCTCACTCGTATTGTGTAATATGCATCGCTGATTAGACATTTATACATCAACAAAATTCATATGCACTGTTAATTATTAGCTATGTCTCGACATGTTCACGAACTGTTGTCACAGGTCAACTCTTGCACTGAACTATTTCTGTAAACACCTGATCTCGCTTCACACATTTGTATCTTGTTTAAGCTAATGTTTTCTTTTAAACTGACGTTCTAGTATCCTAATCCTCTTAAATATTTCTTTGATTTATGCATTATCTCTGCCAGCCTCCAATGCAAGTTTTTCTCAGGTGTATTACTGTGTACTTTACTTTTGGTATTGCTTAACTTTATCGACGTATTGTTCACTTATTTTAGCATTGTTTTAATTCTCTGTACGCCCTATGCCTACAGTTTATTGGAAATGTTTAGAGTGTACGTAACAAGTTCTACGAAACCATAGTCCACTATTGATTTGTTTATCTCCATACTGGACTATTGTTTTATCATTTTGCTTATTATTCTGCTAATTGTCGCTTTTCAATTACTAATTGTCGCTTTGATCCATGTTATTGTTGATATTCGCTTCGATTATATTTTGTTTATGATTTTATTGTTGTTTTAAAATCGCTTATCGCTTATATGTCATTTTACTTACTTACTTTTGTAGTTTAGGGTATCGGACATACCAGCCCATTTAAAATTATAAGGCTGTCCTGTCTTAATGCACTTCATGCTTTTTTTTTTTTTTTATGCATATCCAATGACACGCAAGGGATGATACCCGTAACTGCCCTTGATAAAAACGGCTACTTGACTCGCCTGGTGCTTGAGTCTCTTTTGCTGAGGAGCCATGTAATTAGCGGCTCTATTTCCGAAAATAACGTTGGCCGACGAACCAACGATTCACAAAAAATTGAAAAATTTGGCAAATAGGTCATAAGAATAACTTGTCCTTTTCTGTCAATCATTAAAATTTAGATTTCACTTTCCTATCTGAGCTCCCCTTTCAGCATCTCATTGACACCATTGAAGGACTGTCATTCAGTTCCTCTCCTTTTTACGGATGCAAGTCATATTCTTGCTTCCCTTTCAAAATTTTTCCTTTTTCCGAATTGTCTTTCATGGGCATATTGCACACGCCCGATTTTATCTTAAAATTTTTCCCCCCCTACCGCCTGCCCGGTGGTAGTGGTTACATCATCCTGATGTCACCACAACTTTCATTAAAGCACTCACAAAATTCAGGTGCAATGAGACGTGTTTCCTCTATTTATACCAAAAATCTATTAATAAGCCTTTTAATCGTTTTGTTAATCAGCATGAAGCATTTTAGGCTTCCATCTTTAAAAGCAATTGTGAAAAGCATTCCTTTCAATGAAAGTTACATTATTAGGCATAGTATATGTTAATTTAGTATTAAACAAATGTAATCCATATTCCATTGTAAGTTAAATGATGTTTTCTTCAAACCGGAGAAAAACCATCTTATAAAAAAATCCTCGATCGGTCGGGATGTCACCGCTGAGCTTTTAGCTTCAGAGGTGTCTTCATTCTTTCCTCTTATAGGAAGTTTCCTCAAATCGCCATGAACCTCAAGACCTTAATTCTGTGATATCATTTATATTATTATTGTATAAAAGTAATGTAATATATTATATTATTGTGTAATGAGCTACAATGATAGCAACGGGGTAGAACTCACCCCATGTTTCCATGGCAACGGCTACCCTGGTGCCTCTGCGCAGCTGCAGAGCACCCTAGTGTCAACCTTTGGGGGCAAGCTTGTTTGCCCAGGCAGAACAGAGCCCGCTCCCGCTGAGGCAGCAGGAGGGCTACCTGTCTCCCTGACGGGGTGACGATTCGTCAGGTAAAGGTATTGTTGTGAGAGGTATGATCATTAGGCTTCCTCATAAAGGAACTATAGGTCATGGTTGATTGAGAAGGTATTTAGTTAATAGTATATGTAATTGGTTAAGATCGTTGTTTAATGTATTGATAAGTTGAATACCGTCTGTTCTTTGAATGACTCTTAATGTAACTGTCTATAAATTGAGTATTAAATGGATAAGTGAATCTAAACTGTCGAGCCTCTGGTATTTCTTGAGTAGGTGTTTCGTGGTGGCGAGTGCTAGGGTGTCTCCCGCAGGATCCCCGGTAATGAGTCCATCTACTCAATTAGCTACCTCTGACAAAGATACGTGCGTTAGCCTTACATGGGAGGCAGCTAAAGATGGCATTCACTTTAGGTAGATTTTTAATGTAAATTACCCAATTACTTTACTTTCCCAATTAAACAATCCCTATAAAGGTGTGCGATAAAACCTCATGTGTATATTCTGGTAAATTGTGCCATCTGATTTGCTGTAGGTAAATTTCCAGTGTCAGAAAAAGAAATCTAATATTGCTCCAACAAAGCCAAAATTCCTGATTCATACTTGTTTGAAGATGCCGAGTTTCTCAGAATGAATTAGATTTGGCTGCACGTTGGACTGAGGCTAGTGAATGGTACATTTATCATACAAGGTCTTGATTTTTTGAACTGCTGGTAAATCAGTAAGTATCTGGTTTCTAGCAGTTCCTCAAATAATGTAGCATTGTCCTGACTGACTAGTCAGTCTGCTGTATAGGCAGGTGAGAGAAGCAAGGCTGAGGATGGTGAATTTTAAGATGGGTAGCAAATTGGGAATTAGGACAACTGCCTGTCAGGTCAGGTATTCAACAGAAAAGCCCAGCAATGTATCCAGGTGTCAGTGCAAGTGACTTTACAATGTTGTGACAATGTTGCAGTATCATTGACATTCTACGTAACTTCACTACGTTGTGACAATATTACAATATCGTTGACATTCTACATAACTTGACGATGTTGTGACAACGTTGTCGTAATGTTGAAATACCACATAACTTCACAACGTTATTACACGAGTTTTCTACCATACAAATCTATGTTGCAGCAACGTTTAAATTTCTATGTGATTCTTACCAAAATAACGTTGACATTCCACATAACTTAACGATGTTGTGACAACGTTGTTGTAATGTTGAAATACCACATAACTTCATAACGTGATTACACGGGTTTTCTACCATACAAATCTATGTTGTAGCAACGTAGAAATTTCTACGTAATTCTTACCAAAAAGCAACGTTGCTGCAACGTAGATGTGCCCATTGGGTAGAACTCTTTCAGTTATAATAGATAGACATGGTAATATACTAATTGGTCTATAGTTACATTTATCAAGTTTACTATTGCATTTATAAACAGGAGAAAGTTCAGCCTTTTTCATATCTGCGGGAAATTGTTTTTCAGTAATTATTTTGTTGATAATTTTCGTAATAGTGTACACAAGTCCAGGAGCACCAATCTTCAGTAGTCTGGGAGGTATCTGATGACCGGTAGCCTTGCGGGGGTCAATCGATTTCAGCACTTTATTCACGTCGTGCACCGTGACTGGGGCGAAGCTAAAGTTCTTGTTGTTGTGCTTTTCGAATATAGTACGCACACTGGCATGGTCATTGTAGGTTGATAAGGTATCTTCGAGTGACAGACCATAAGACACATCGGATAAACCAATGTTATCTGTTATGGTACTGAAATGATCAGAGAAACACTTCACTATAGTTCTCAGTACCAGTGATAGCAACACCATTATCCTTGAGGATGGAACAGTCACTGCTGTTGTTCTTATTCGTGAAGAACGGTTTGAGCGTTTTCCAGAAATTTCTGCTCTGGTTACCTTCAGAGCAGCGCTCCTTAAAATAGGTCTGCATGGATGACCCCCGAAGTGACACAAAATGATTACGTTTACGTCTGTAATCATCCCATTTACTCTGACTGTTGCGATCCTTGGGGGCACTATTGCAGGCTTGCCTTTTCTGGTACATCGCCTTCCTTAGTTTACTGTTCATGAAAGGGGCCTCAGGATATTTGATGATCTTTTTCTTCGCGGGTGCGTGGGTGTCGATGACATCCTTAAGTAGACAGTTGAAGGCCCAATAGGAATCTTCAAAGTCCGTAAAGATGTCAGCCACATGGAATGGCACATTCTGTAGGTCTGTGACAAAAGCATTTTCATTGAAGTGTCTGTAGCTCCTATAGTGCTTGACCTTGGGGATCTGCTTGGGCACCGTGATTTTGCTGGAGACAGCTACAATATGATGGAAATCACTTAATCCACAATCAAAGTTAATTGTTGAGGAGAACCTCTTTGGTCTGCTCACGTATAAGTGATCCAAAAGACTGGGCGTGCCTTTGAAGCAGGTGGGGGACTGCACAAGCTGAGATAATGTGAAACTGTTCAAGTAATCAATGGTCTTCTTACTAGCACCGTTTAAGGTATTGATGTTAATATCACCCATTATGATGATCATGCCTGTCTCTGCAAGCATCTTCTCAGTCATGCCATACAGTGAATGCCAGTAGTCATCTAACGAGCCTGCAGGTGGCCGATACACAGTAGCCACTAGCCATTTCTCCTTGCGGACAGTGAGCTCTAAACAGACACTTTGTAGGCAGCTGTTGTTTACTTCAATTTCTTCACGTCTCACATGTGCAATATCATTACGAGTAAAAGTCATTATTCCACCACTTGTATTAGTGTAATCCTGTCTGGTCAGACAAAAATTAGGATGCTTAAATTGTGCATCAGGAAAACTACTGTCAATCTTAGATATAGACAAACTACAGCAAAACATTGCATAACTTGGTACCTGAGCAAAGACAAGGACTTCTGACTTGTGAGATACCAAATAACCACCAATAAGACCATGACTGCCCAGGCTATATGTACTTCTAGTGTATGCCCTCTCTCCGCAAAAGGATATTATATCTATTATATTGCTGTCTTTAAAATTCTAGGCTAAAACAACATACACG
Organism: Platynereis dumerilii; assembly: GCA_026936325.1. Classification (NCBI taxonomy): domain Eukaryota; kingdom Metazoa; phylum Annelida; class Polychaeta; order Phyllodocida; family Nereididae; genus Platynereis; species Platynereis dumerilii. The sequence goes on from JAPTHN010000007.1 coordinate 24,999,496, forward strand.
ACTCTTACCAATATAACCTGTTTATCAACTATCACTAACATCACTACCACTCTGATCTTGATAAACCTCAAATGGTATTGTATGAACCACTTTGTTAACCATGGTATTTTGCGAGCATAATCTACCTTGGCTAAGTCTAGCACACAAGCAAACAGTGGATGCCGTCCGCAATACAGGATGTTGGTAACTGATGAATGTGAAAGCACAGCCTCTGCAAGACACTCTGTTGCTGAAAATTCTAACAGCAACATCACAACTGGGCCGAGGGTCAAGTGAAAAGCTAGCCAACAAGACATATAGTCCATCATCAATCTCCGTCTATTTCAAAGACCTTTAAAAATTGCTACTTTGGTTAGGACCAATAAGGGCATGTCAGTTTTAAGTGTAGTGTGGCTAGAAAAAAAAAGTCTGATTGATTGCCAATTTGGTGAAGGAATTTCTAAAAAAAATAAGACAAATTATGGTTAATGGGACGCCTTTTATTTGTGTAGCAATAGGCAATTGTTGAGTAATTCGAATAAGCCTGAAGCAGTGACTGCAGAGTAATGTAATCAAAATAGCTGTACTGAAGTCTTAAATATCAAAAATGGTTGAAGCTTAGTGACAAAAACTATACTTAGAAGCCAAGAGTAAAAGTTCTTCAAAATATTCATAATAAAATGTTACTTTTATATTTCACCAATTTTATGAACACTTCCAAGTTTGCCCATCTTTACATACAGCACAAGTAGAAATGAACGGGGAAGATGTCATATGCTCTATAAAACGAACTTGAGAATTCTATAGAATACAGGTGGATAAGTTGTTTGAAAATAACATAAGTTGTAGACGTGTCATATTATTATGTGCTGCAAGTAGGGAGAGCAGGGACAGAGCGAGTAAGAAAAAAAAGAAAGAAAGAATAGAAATTATTTGTTGCACTAACCCTGACAACTACATGTATGTTTCATACATTTTCTAAACACCTTATCTTTGACATCTTTATCTTTGCACATTAGGAATCTGATATACATTAGAATTATTTACATGCATCTGTTTTGTGGCCATCAATGACCGCACAGTAAGCCTTATCTATCACATCGAAAGCAACATCTGGTAGACATCATCATGTTTCTTGCACCGTGGAGGCACCTCGTGGCAGTAGTTGTCCCAGCCCTCCTCCCCTGCTTGGCTGCAGTCTGACTTGAGCATCATTTTGTGATAATAACCAGCGCAATCTGTTAACAATACCATTAAGCGTGCTACATCCTCATCGGTGATTTGGCTACAGGAGGTCTTGTTGCTCAGCAGCATCACATAATTTCCCAGTGACCAGTTTCGACAGCTCTGTCGCGAGTGTGTCGTTTGGATGCAATCAGCGTTAAAAGCTTCTTGTTTCCTCAGCGATTCTTTCTCTATTGTGCACATATCTTGCTGTCATTAAGCATGCTTCCGTCAGTTGACTGCCAAACAATTCTCGCATATTCCTTTCCTGTGACAGACAACACATCATCAATCATCCTTATTTAATCAAATAAGACAAATCCTCTAGTAATGATATCCTGTCTGATTGAAGTATGTTGAGTTTCCTTGGGAAGTCAATTAACCAAGGTTTAGTTGTATAAATTTGCATTGTAAGGTAAATAGTCATCTTTTGCCATAACAGAATGTTGAATATAGATAGATACTTTATATTTGAACAGAGACCATTTGACAAAATACGGAATAAAAACTGCTAAGAAGCAATCATAAACATTACTGGCAACTAGTAGCAAGCGATGCTGACTTATTTGACAGGGGCGTAGATTTTTCATGTTTGTAGCGGGGGATGATTTTGGCGAACTCGACATATTTTAGATTATCCAAGATTAGTTCTGAGACTTGTGTTATCCACATAAGAGGCAACTGGTATCATTGAAGAAATTGCTAGATATGACTGATAACTGTCAACACCTTGTGGTAATAATTTGTAATTCTAGGGGGGGATAATCATATGATCATCCCCCCAGGTTCATCCTAGGGGGGATGCATCCCCCCATCCCCCCCAGGATCTACGCCCCTGTTATTTGAAGTGGTTAACATGAAGTAAAATCAGTCAAATTCTTTCTCTATATGGCAGGAGGAATGGCTACTTAAAGAGTAATAAAACATCGTGAAATAAACCGGTAATTGTAACAACAGGCAGAATAACTTCCAAGCAACATAAACAAAATATATCTTATGGTAACCTTGTATGATACATCTCTAAAAACTACCAATTGGCATTTGCTTGAAAAGATATTGCCACTTAAGGTGGCTCGCTACTCATGCGAAGTGGTAGGGAGCGCACATTTCCGCGCAGCAAGGCAGGCCCTATCCATCGTAACGTCAGCAGTGCTGCTTTGCTTTGCTGACACTGTTTCAGCATCTTTTTTTAATTCTGAGAATTGCATGCGTCTGCCGCTACGTTTGCAATTTGCGCCACTTCTATTTGGGTTAGAGACTTCTCGTTTACAGCATTAGATGCGCTATGAACAGGACTACATCTAGCCGGAGTTTCGGCTTGATACTCAGAATAGACAATTTTTACAGGCGATTTTCGACAAGCATGTCTAATTTCTCAAAAATGACTTTGAAATATAAATAAATTTCTATATCAAAATCCATCGCGGTAGGAAACCTTCTCTTAGCATTTTATTGTTCCTCAAAATATTTTGAAATAATTGACAAAGAAATGAGAAATCCTATCTTGCCATTTTTTTTAGTGCCATGGTTTATAAAAAAAGTTAAAATTGTCAAAATCAATATTTTGATTCCGAGCCCCTTGGAAAGCCCTTTAAACTAAATATATTTCTTTGAAATTGTAGTCAGCTTTTCCATTGAAGTGTCTTCTTTAATTTCATGCTTCATTGAATAATATATCGAATGCATGACCACTGAATGACAGGGTAAAGTTCACAGTAAAAAAGTCAGGAAAAAAATTGAGTTTTTCAGGTTTGCGTGAAATGACTTTCTTGTACATAACCTCAAATTTTTTTTTTTAAAGGCTGGTTGCGACCCCCTTTTTTACATATCCTTGATATAAACTATATTTTGGAACATTCTAAACTATTTTAAAAAAATCCTATCTTGGAAAGTTCATGAGTATCAAGCCACCTTTAGTATCCGTGCAAACCAAGAGACATTGGCCATCCCATTAGCCAAATAAACACCCTTCACTAAGTAAAGCTGAAACAAGGTTTCCACTAGAAAATGTGCCTTGTGTCCTCTAGAAGCTAGAACTTGTAGAAGGGGGAATTTATAAGAATATGTTACCTGAATTATCCATAATTCTTGTATTTTGAAAAGTTGATAGTAAGAAAAGATATCATTATCATATTCTGAAATACAGTGATTTTTTATGCACTGTATCTTAATGCAAGAACTTTTCCTTAAAAGTGGCAAGTAATATGGAAAGTGGAATTTAGATAACAGATCTCGAAGCAATAAAAATATGAAATACCCAAGAGTTAGGACCGAACCTCATTGATTCATGCACTAGCGGTATAGAGAACTGAAGTAGCCTTAGAGTAGCACAGGAACTACCATAGAAACGGCAGGAGAGACTCAGCTATCCGATTAAGAAGGCGAAGGACTTACTTGGTGGACCGCAAAAGAAGGGATCGGTGACATTGGGTTGACCCCTTTCGGAACTTTCTTCCGCTTGGCCTCTTTTCCTTGGAACTTCATGTTTGCCTCCCTTGCCCTGCCTCCTTTGCTCTTCCCATTATGTCTGCCTGGAATACTCTGGCCATCCCCCTGCTTTCTTCTTAATGCCTTATCCTCATCCTCCTGCAATAAAAATGCCACTCATCATCAACCTGTTAGTGAAAGACATTCATATATATGTTTTTTATAGGATTTTACTGTTGTCAGCAACATACGTGTACATATTTATCTGACATTGAAGATGTTAAATTACTTTTAATGTAATCAAAGTTACCATAATGACACCTATATATATGTGTGTTTGATATCTAATGCTGCAATGTTAGTATCACCCACCACCACTTTTAAAGGATTGGTAAAATCTGATTGACCACACAAATTTTATCACTAACTAGCCAAAAGATGAAATTTATCTTTACCAGCCCATTTTTATAGTTTTCAAATGTCGTCAACTGAATATGTAAAAACAAAAAGCTTTAGCAGCATCAGTTCAGCCACATAGGCCCCCATTCAATTCCAGGAAGTCAGCTCCCACACAATTTTCTTGAATCCAATATCAAATTGCTTAGTAGGAATCCCTGACCTTAGCTTAAAACTTCTACTTCAGAATCCAGCACATTTTTATTGAAAGGGTCAGAGAAGGATAATATTTGGATGAAATGTTAAATTGATTGTGAAAGAAATCAGAATACTTCGCTGATGGATAATAATGGTGTGTATTTTCCTGTTTTTGGTCTTTTTATCAAAATAGGCAAAAACTTATTTCCTTCTTCTTATTCCATTTATGACATATACATTTACAACAGCTACAGAAGACTTCTAAAGAGGTAATCTCACAACTCAAAAGACCTTTTTAATGACATAAGGCAAAATTGAATTTTCTATTACTGGTGCTGGTGTGTCAGGCTTTTTTACTAGGTCAATCGACCAAATACATTCTATCTACAGTGTACTAATGATGGATTGGATAACAGGGGCTTTATGTACTGTTTTTATGCACTCTAGTGCACTGCAATGATCATTATAAGGCAAAGGTTGATAGAAATCGCTGTTTAATATTGTTCCAGATGACAAGACCAGTGCTTGAATTGAAAACTGATCCAGTGATAAGAAGCCCGGTACCAACTAAGCCATACATATCAATTTATACGTTATACCAACTGATTCAATCAAATATTAAGTAGCCTACAGTTGCAAAGAGTAAAAAGCTGTTGGAAGGGGTGTTGATCTCATGACAATAGCACTTCTATCCTGATGAACACTGGTCATGCAACTTTTATGTTGGGGTATTGTCGGGGTAAACGGCATAAAGCCCCAATTGGTTTGACTTTCCTGAGAGTATACAGTTGCACAGTAGCCACCCATAACCCAAATGCCTTATTACTTGCCTGTTATTTTCAATGCCTGGAATCCGTCCATGGTTAAAAAAACCTAATCGGCATCTATCACCTGAATATAAAAAACTGATTAGAAGGCACAATATTTGTCGATCTTCCTTATTGACTTAGCTGCTGAAGAAAAATATATCATACTAAATACTAACAGCCCAATCATCTCAACAAGTTACATGGTATAGTAAGTGTGGTGCCTGCAATAACTGGCACAACATTCACCTCCAGTAGCTGATGCCTCTAGCGTTATTAACTTCAGCCCATGCAAGTAGCATAAAAGTAAAAGTTTATCGGTATCAATAATGGGTTGTTTGTTTTTTTTAACACACAATTTATAAGACATGAATGTGACAGTGATGGGTTAAACGAAAGCCTAATGGCTTATATACTGGATGCTATGGTTTATATGAAGGATGAGGTGTTTTTATGCAGTGTACAGGTGGTGCAGTGGTGCTGAACTGTAACCTGATGATAGCTGTTTTATCGCTGCCATCACAGACACCCACACGCATGCAAAAGGTCCACAGTGACTTCACACAAAACAGTCTGTAGGTCAGACAAGCCTGACAGAGTACAACATGCTATCAACACAGGAAAGTTAACAGTATACGTGTAAAGCCACAAGCTTCCGTAGAAAAAAAGTACACAAGTATTCAAACAGTCATGCAATATTTCGATTGCATATAGCCATTCAAACTGAAGTTAATGTTAAAAAGTCTACCAAAAATGCAGAAGATTCATTTACAAAGGAAAACGACATCATTTAAACTGCTTCAGTGTAACTTTCCTGTCGAAATTAGTCTTAAAATCCCTTGGAGGTAATGCAATCTGTTCTAGAATAGGAGTAGTCTAATTTGTTTCCTCGGAAACCAAATTTATATCGATTCTTTTTAAGTCTGTTGCTTCCATACTCAGTAGTAGCAAAATTGGTTGCCTAATAAAACAACCTGCAATTCAGGACAAATGGCATGAAACAGTCTATAACATGAACCAAAAACAATTAGTGGCTTAATAAAACAAGTAGCAACATATGGCTTGATTAATATCTGAATAGTAAAGACATGCATGAACTTATAAGAAAAAGGTGCATGATAATACTCAAATACATAATGATAATGCTTGTATTCCTTGGAAATTTCCCAAAATTGGCACCTGCGGGAACTGCAAAGACCTCCAACTAATGAGTAACTGCATATCCTGAAACTCCATGGCCTTGCTGACATGCTGATAAATCAAATATATATAACATTTGTCAAAAAATGATCGTGATGATAGATAAGATATTCTGAAAATACAAATATTCACTTTATACTGATTAATCTTTAGAATATAATATGCTTAGTTTTGGTTACCTGTCGGCACTGACCAATCTGTAATTCTATAAACATATACATGCATGTACTTTTTCATGCTTCAATTGAATATTATGCAGAACATATCCTTTTTATGTCACGTTTGCCTTCCCCTTTATGTTATGGTTCAATATAGGTTGCGGACTCACAGTAGCCAAGGTCTACAAGCTTTCCAATGGATAGCTTTAAATCAACAATGAATAGAAATAGTCACATCAAAATACAAAGTAGCAACATAAAAATGCATATGGAGGCTGGTCAAGGATATACACTGGGCTAGCCTGAATTGCCAAGTATTCGATCCATGAATAACTATTAGCGTAGATGCAGCAGTGTGTGTGTGTGTGTGTTTGTGTTTAACGCCTCTGCAGCACCTTATTGGGCTATATCGAGGCTTGCTAGGTTGTTATTTGTCTTTGTTTATTTTCCTCATATTTTGTAGTATGTCTGTGTTTGGTACAGAAATGTGATTATGTTTTCTGGCTTGTCTACGAGAAGTCGAAGTGGATTTGTTGGGATAAGTGCATTTCTTTGTGTTTGAAAAACTCTGCAATCCTTTAGGATGTGTTTGATTGTGAGGGGACAATGGCATTCCTCACAAATCGGGGCTGGGTCGCGTAGATGCAGCAACAGGTCCTGAGTAATGTTAGGTAATATCATGTTGGGCACTGGGACTGATGACTTCTATCACAAGAATGCCAACACTAATACAGTTAATAAAAGTAGAACTACAAGGACAACACAATGTGAGTGACAATAGATCGTAAAAATTATATCTTTCAACACAGGTCCATGAGCTGATGAGAATCTCCTAATGAACTTCATTAATTTTCTGGATGTTTCAGATTTACCAAACTTGAAAATTACTTCTCTCGCAAGACCTAGAAGACACAAAGGGAGCAAGAGAAAACAACAGAAACCATTCAAATCAAGATTTCTTGAAATTTATGTGATCTTGTCACATCTCTGTGTTAATCAATTGTAAATTCTTTGCGCACTCAGGAAAAATTGCGGAATCAGAAGGGACAATTGTGCCTTTTTATAGGCAAGTGTGCTTGTAGAATTACTAATTTAAAATAGGGAATTTAAAACAACACTTTCCTTTGATTATTGAAAATACATTCCTTTGACATGGGTTTAAGGCTTTCTTGCCTTTCGGATGTCCAGGTACATAGGTAAATTATAAGGCCCAATTTAAACAACTCAGTTCAATCCAGATTTAAACCTAACACCTGTTATAACCATTGTTTCTAAATGTTTCACTACTTCACTTCAGTAGGAAAAAAGCAGCAGCACTGTAACAATAGCGTTAAGACAAGCCTTAACCAAAAACATAGTCTCAACTACATATTGTAGAAGGATTCAGCAGTAGGTGAGTAGGTGCTGACAGACCAGCTGCTTGTCCATGTTTTTTTTTTTTTTGCAATGTCAGCATGAAAAAATTCACTTTGTCTTTTTTATAGGGCTACAATTTTTATTTCTATATCACTTACGACACAAAGTGCTGTAAAACTGTCGAAAGCTGTTGGAATAGTTGCAAATCCCATCAAAAGTAGGCATTATAGCTCAACAATTCTGTGCTGATGCACCCTAGTCATGCAACCTTCATGTCAGGGTATCGCCAAGGGTAATCAGCATAAAACCCAATATTGTCTGATTCCGCCAAGGGTATTTCCTAAACAGCCACCCATAACACCCATAGCTTATTACCAATCTATTAGCTTCAAAGAATGGTCTTTTCTATGATATCATAGTAAATTGTTTGGTCGAAGATAACCTGGAAAAAGACTACTTGATGCATTAGGTTAGCGAACAGTGAATTGACTTTTTAACATCTGTACACCATAAGAAATGAATATTTGTCTTCTTCTCACAAATTCCAGATTCTGATACACTTTGACTATTGCATAAAACTTGATATAAACTTTTTACCGTCTTCACAAAATAGACACCGTAAATATCATAATACTCAGCATACATGCAAAGGCCACTACCCCATTACTAAGACATTTTGTACTGAAATACAACTTTCGGAAAACCCAATATTTTTATTGAGAAGCAATTTGAATAGAAGATAAATTGGTATGTACATATCTATACATATTTTGGTAGATAGCTTATTGACTATCTAAACAGGAATAGGACAAGAATGCAACAGTGACAAAACCACAATGACAGGTAAATGTGAGCACTAAATGCCCCTTTGTGGGTTATATGAAGGATGAGACACTTTTCATGCAAGAAAGTCAACCGCTTCCATGCAGGTTCCTCATCATAATTAGTCATAAAAATCCCATTGATCCGTGTTTATCGTGGAAATACACTATCCAACTTCTACACTAGATCAACAGATACCAATCTCATCACTATCACTTCTCTAACAATCTGAGATGGATTAACATTGAACAGCAAGTATTATATGGACCAAGATTAATTGTTAACCATGGTACTTGGAACGCATAATCTACCTTGGCTAGGTCTAGCGCACAAGCAAACTGTGAATGCCTTCCGCAATCAGGATGCTGGTAACTGATGAATGTGAAAGCACAGCCTCTGCAAGACACTCTGTCACCGAAACTTCTAACAGCAACATCACAACTGAGCCGAGGGTCAAGTGAAAAACCGGCCAACAAGACAGATCGGCCATCATCAATCTCCGTCCATTTCAAAGACCTTTAAAAATTGGTACTGTGGTTAGGACCAATAAGGGCATGTCAGTTTTAAGTGTAGTGTGGCCAGAAAAGAAAGTCTGATTGATTGCCAATTTCATGAAGGAATTCCTAAAAAAAAGACAAAATATGGTTAATGGAATGCCTTTTATTTTTGCAGCATTAGGCAATTGTTGAGTATTTAGAAAGGCCTGGTGACAAAAACTAAATTAGAAGCCACTAATGAAAGTTCTACAAAATATTTACCTAAAGTCTAGGTGACAGTAAAATTTAACTTTTATATTTCACCAATTTTTTTAACACTTCCAATTTTATCCATTTTTATCTATACACAGCACAAGTAGAAATGAATAGGGAAGATGCCACCTGCTCTATAAAAGGAACTGGGAATTCTGGAGAATACAGCTAGATAAGTTGTTTGAAAGTAACATGCCAAGGAATTGTAGACGTGGCTGCATATGAGCTACAAGTAGGGGAAGCAGAGACAGAGTGAGTCAGAAGAAAGAAAGAAAGAATGGAATGGAAATTCTTTGTTGCGCCAACCCTGATAAATTATAAATTTTATGTTTCATGCATTTCTAAACACTTTATCTTTGACATCTTTATCTGTACACATTAGGAATCTGATTTACGTTGGAATTATTTACATGCATCTGTTTTGTGGCCATCAATGACCACGCAATAGGCCTTGTCTATTGTATCGAAAGCAACATCCGTTAAACGGTATCATGTTTCTTGCACTGTGGAGGCACCTCGTGGCAGTAGTTGTCCCAGCCCTCCTCCCCTGCTTGGCTGCAGTCTGACTTGAGCATCATTTTGTGATAATAACCTGCACAATCTGTTAACAATACCATTAGGCGTGCTACATCCTCATCGGTAATTTGGCTACAGGAGGTCTTGTTGCTTAGCAGTGTCACATAATTTCCCATCGACCAGTTTCGACAGCACTGTCGCGAGTGTGTTGTTTGGATGCAATCGGCGTTAAAAGCTTCTTGTTTCCTTAGCAATTCTTTCTCTATTGTGCACATGTCTCGGATGTGGGATGCTGTCATTAGGCTGCTTCCGCCGTCGGTTGACTGCCAAACAATTCTCGCATATTCCTTTCCTGAAATGTAAAAAACATTATCAATTAATTATCCTTTTATGAATGAAATATGACAAATCATTTCCTCTAGTAATGCTACACTGCCTGATTGAAGGATGTGGAGATTCCTTTGGAAGTCACTTGCATACGGATATATAAATATGCAGTGTAAGGTAAATAGTTATCTTTAGTAACAACAGAGTGATGGATATATTGATATTTAATCTTTGAAAAGAAATGATTTACCAAATTATTGAATAAAATGTTACTGCTAAAGAAGCTACTATAAGCATAATCAACAAGTAATGCTGACTGATTTGAAGTGAAGGAAATAAAATAAAGTGAGTCAAATGCTTTTTATGTGCAGCTGGAGGAATAGCCACTTGTTTTGTTTAAAGAATAAAAACATAGTAAAATAAACAGCTAATTTTCACCAACAGGCAGGAGGGCTTCCAAGCAACATCAAGAAAATACATCTTACTGTAAGCTGATAGGATACATCTCTTAAACACAACCAATTGGCATTTGCTTGAAAAGACCTTGCCACTTCAGTATCCTTGCTGAGCTAGAGACATTGGCCATCCCACTAGCTAAATAAACACACTTCACTGAGTAATCTAAAAACAAGGTTTCAACTAGAAAATGTCCCTTTTGTCCTCTAGAGGTTAGAAGGAAAAATCTACTAAAATATGTTAAGTATCAGATAATGTAATTTTCCTGTTATTGCAAAGTTAGCAGTATGAAAATACATAATATATTATTCTAAAATTCAATAAAGTTTTTCTAATTTTAAATGTAGGGATAAATATAATAATATTTATACATAAAGTATTTATTCATAGTAGAAAAACGGCAGTGAGCGAGCAAGTTAGTGTTTTACACCCCATCAGCACCGGTGTGAGCTATTTAGAAGTAGAAAAACAGTACATACACAGAGAAAAACATTACAGCATACAACAGTAAAAAGGTCATAAAAAAAATCAGCATGTGCTAATAAAAAATTAATATGGTAAGACATTGTGACACAACAAACAAAATGTTGAAGCAAATGAAGATATGAAATACTCAGGCCTTTCGGAACTTTCTTCCGCTTGGCCTCTTTTCCTTGGAACTTCGTGTTTGCCTCCCTTGCCCTGCCTCCTTTGCTCTTCCCATTATGTCTGCCTGGAATACTCTGGCCATCCCCTTGCTTTCTTCTTAATGCCTTATCCTCATCCTCCTGCAATAAAAATGCCACTCATCAACCTGCTATGGAAAGACATTCATATAACAGCTTATCTTAACTTGTTCATTACATTCATATAAAGAAATTCCTAATATGGTTACTATACAATGTAACAATAGGCAGTAACTATTGTAAAATAACAGACATATTTACAAGATATTGGAGATGTTAAATTCCTTCATTATCTTAGTTAAACGTCATTGTCATTACACCTACATAGAGACATTCAGGATGTGTTTTAGATGAGCACTGCTGCAATGCCAGTATCATGCAGCACTACATAGAGAGACTAATGGTAATATCTGATTGGCCACACCAGGCTTTGATACAAATTTTATTACAAACAAACCAATAGATAAAGTTATTTCCAATGACTCAATGTAATGGTTTACAAACATTGTACATTGTACAAGCATGTTCAATCCCACTAAGTTATAACCCACAAGATATTCTGGGATCCAATATCCAATTACTTAGTTGGAAGCCCTGACCTTGGCTTAAAACTTCTACATTTGCATCTATCACATTTTTATTGCATTGGTTATAGAACTGCTAAACTGCCTTTTTGGGAAAATAATACTGAAATGTTTTTGTGTATGACTGGATTGCTATGGTTCTGGGGAAAACCAATGTTGTTCCAAAGAACCACTTGCAACAGGACTCACCAATCAACTATTAAGAGGAGCAAGAATATAATTATTTGGCTTGTTGCATTAATCATATTGTGATTTGTAAATATATCTGTATCATTTTAATAATTCGTAGCAGGTGATGACACGACTATAGCAGCAATCATGAATTAAATCCTATGCACAACTCACCAGATCTTCCTTTTCAACCAGGCTGGGGTCTTTTCTCTTCTGAGCTACATGTTGGGAGTTTCCATCGTTAAATCGAAAAGTGCTAAAAGTTTGAATTTTGTCACTGTGCGTTTCATCCAAAAGTTTATTGAAGCTTCTCATCTGGTCACTGATTCCTGTGCCTCGTGGTTCAAAACCCTGAAACTGAATCATTTGCTCATTCAAGTCAAATAAAGCATATCCGTGTCAGCATGCCTCGGCGGTCCAACTTCGGCCCAGCATCAGTCCGATGTCAGCAGCGGCGGACCAGCTTCGGGCCGACGTTGGACTGCCGAGGCACGCTGATAGGGTAATGAAACTAAATAGTGATGGCATAGGCTATTTAACCTAGACAATGACATGCGTCATTCGAGGATTCAAACCTGCATATTCATATTACGTCACAATAAGCACAACTCAGTGCTAACTTCATGAAGGCAATTCCAACAAAATTTCAAACAATTTGTTTAAGCAGGGATAACTCAGATATTACACTTGTAATACAGAATAATACTATAAAATCTGAGGAATTGGTGAAATTATTAGGCATCCATATTGACAATAAGCTTACATTTAATCATCAAGTATCACTTGTCAACAAAAAGGCAGCAAGACAAATAAATGCACTGCAACGAATATGCAAGTATATAGGCTATGAATGGCGAATGAGAGTCTATGAGGCATTCGTGGCGTCAAACTTTGTGTATTGCTCTATTGCATATAACAATTTCTCTCTCGGCCAAGATAGAAAATTTGAAAAACTGAATGAAAGAGCTTTAAGACTAGTCTGTAATGATTATGAAAGCACATATAATGATACTCTCCTGAAAACGGGAAAGAAAATGCTACATGTGAACCGTAAAAATAACTTAGCAGAATTTGTTTTCAAAGTCATCAATAGCCTAGCGCCACCTATTGAAAGTTCATTTTTTGACAAACAAATATCTCAATACAACATGAGAGATAATAACAAGCTTGTTCAACCACGGTTTAACACTATTCAGTATGGCAAAAGGTCAATTCGGTACCAAGGTCCTGCATTATGGAATTCTCTGCCCTGTGACATGAAATACTGTCAGGACATATAAACTTTTAAGTTAAATTTAAGAAAACTTGCAATCCTAAATCAATGCCAATGTGGCACATGCATGCTCTGTCTCAGAAATTCATTGTAGTATGAAATATTGCCGAAGGTCATGTAATTTAAAATGAACTTATGCAACCAGTATCACCTTTGTACATAATCTTCATCTGACATTTGTATATATATTTCTTTCACCTTGTTCTGTTATTTTACTAGTCGGTTAAAAGCTGAACAGCTTATTGTTATCTGTTTTTATTGTCATCACCGACGTTAAATAAAATTTTACTTACGCCTCTGACACATTTGTTTTTTGTCATATATATGTAATGGCCTTCAACAAATAAAAAGCTTGAAAGCTTCATCTGACTAAAAAGCTTTCAACATGACAAATAAAAAGATCATGTGCAAGGACCTAAAGAGATGCTTGTAGATACTAATGAATAAATGTCCAAGGCATGAATAAATGTCCAAGGCATCTTATTTGGTAAAGGAAGGTGGCATGGATGTATATAAACAATGACATAAGGGTAGGAGGCCAGCATCCGAGTGTAACTGAAACAGACAAGAAAAATTCATTTGACACATTTGTTATATGGGGAAATCACAATCAGCACTCACTGTGGGAGCAATTCAGCTTTGTGATCAGGGCAGTGACAAAACTCATGACTAAACTACACTAAATTAAATTGTTCTTGTGCATATGACATCAGCTAGATACCAAATTCATTGACATGGATGATCTTTCTGCCCTCCTATCTGAGAAATACCATCACAGCACTACTTCAAAGAAACGTTGGTATGAAATTTGGTGAGAACCTTTCTGAGAAAAAAAGTATCACACTTCTGAGAACCAATTTAAAACTTTAATTTATATGAAAACACAAAACAATCTCAATGATTAATTTCCTTCAATAAATTCCTTCCTCGCTGGTATACACGTCACAATAAAAGGGAAGGACAATATACTGGTGAAATGTTCAATTGATTGTGAGGGGAAATCACATGATTGCACTAAAGGATAATCATTATGCGTATTTACCTGTTTTTGGTCCTTTTCATCAACCTAGTCTCTCAACTCAAAATACTTTTTTTAATGACATAAGGCAAATTAGAATTGTCTATTGCAGGCGCTGGTGTGCAAGGTATTTTTACTAGCTCAAAAGACAAAATGCATTCTATCTATCGATGGATTGCATAATTGGGGCTTTATGTCCTGTTTTTATTCAAAATAGTTGAGTGCAATGAGCATCATGAGGCAAAGGTTGATTGAAAAGGCAGTCTAATATTGTTCCAGAAAACTAGAGCAGAGCATGAATGGAACACTGACCCACAGACAAAAAGCTGGTACCAACTAAGCCATTTATGTGTATTTATAGATTATACTTCCCCTTATTCAATCAAATATCAAATGGCCTACAGCTGCAGAGAGTAAAAAGCTGTTGGAAAGCATGTTATACTCATGACAACAGCACTTCCATCCTGATGAACCCCAGTCATGCAACTTTTATGTTGGCGGTATTGTCTAGGGTAATCGGCATAAAGCCCAAATTGGTTTGATTCTCCCAAGATGATTTGCACAGGAGCAACCTATAACCCTAATGCCTTATTGCTTGCCTGCTATTTTCAAAATGTAGGATCTGTCCATGATTAACAAAACATATTTGGCATCTTTCAGTTTAATACAAGAAACTGTTCGCTGTACCATATCTGTCTATCTTCCTAATTGACTTTAATAAAAGATATCATACAGAGAACTAACAGCGCTATTATCTCAACAAGTTTGAGAAGTGTTATCGGGGAAAAGGAGTAAGTGATACATGCTGTTAAATAAGTTTGTTGCCCTGTCTAATGGGCACAACATTTGCTTCTGGTAGCTGGTGCCTTAAGTTAAATTAACTTCAAAGAAAGTACCATGAAAGAATAAGTTTATCTCAATTAACAATAGTATAGTTTTACACTTTTTAATTAAGTATTTTTTGTTTTTGTTGACCATAAAATTTTATCGGACATGGATTGAGCCTTATTGACCAAACAGCTTCAGTCATAAGACAAGAAAGTCATCCAGAAGGGGGACTTATAACAAAGGTAACAATGTAACTACATGTATATGACCAGAAGCCCTAGTTTTTGACCCACAATGTAAAACCATGACGCAGTAATGTGACGTGTTATCACAAAGCAGCTGTCCACACCTTCTTATACTTATGCCACTGCAACTGTTCAAAATCACTATTTCTTACTACAGTAACAACTATCCAGTCTTTGCAAAATGAACAAACCCTGCAATATAGACCACTTTCTTAACCATATGACCACGCAAGCACAATGTACCATGACACACAAGCTACGACTGAATGTCTGCAGCAAGACAGGATGTCAGTGACTAATGAATGGGAAGGCACAGCCTCAGGAAGATGCTTTTTCACACAGAAACGTCTAGCAGCAACTTCAGAAATGTACACAGTGGTCAAGTTAAAAAATTGAGAAAAAGGCAGATGGGCAACTATCATTCTTGGTCAATTTCCAGGGCAGTAACACTTGAAAAACTGTAATTTGGTCAAGGGCAAATAGTGTATGTCAGCAAAAACAAGAGGCAGAGACACAAAAAGGTAGTAATAAAATACACAGATAGAATGACTTGCAGATTAATTGAACCCTTTTTTTTTCTTTTCTTTTTTTTTTAACATGCAATTGACATTTGACAAATGGTTACACATGCTCTTGTATTTTCCCCATACTTCAATTTCCTCAAAATTAAATCCACCTTAAACTTAAGTGTCTACCAAAATAAACTTTTGGTAATTTAGGAAAGCAGTCTGAGGTCCATCTCAATATATGAAAACGCTGGAAAAGTAGTTTAACATGTCTTTGTCAATGGATGATTTGCAATGTGAAAAGCAAAGTTTAAAAATACAAAACACCAAACCTACTGAGAAATCAGTAACTGAGAAATCAGTAACTGAGAAATCAGTAACTGAGAAATCAGTAGAATAAATTACAAACATTCACTTCTTGTCCAGCTATCACTCTGCAGTATTCACTGATCTATAGATACTTCATTTGTTTTTGGCCTCACTTGAGTACTTAGTAGAATACATCCTTTTTAAGTTATGTTTGCCCATCAGTATTAAGTAAATGCCCTGGCTCAAATTGCTTGTAGGCTCTCTTTCTCCAAGGTCTTCAGGCCAGCAGCAACCCATCCAATGAATTGCTTAAAATCTACGATGTATACCAATAGTCCTGCAAAAAAACGAGTAATGATTAAAATGCATATGGAGGCTGGCCAAGGATAAATACTGGGCTAGCCTGAATCACCAAGTATTTCATTCATGAATAACTATAAGAACATTCTGAACCGTAGGAGTAGATACATCAAAAGGTCCTGAGACATGTTTGGCAATATAATGGCTTTCTAGCCTTTCGAATGCCATGCAATATTGTAAACTATAAGGCCCAATATCACCAACACAGTTTAGACCATGTGTAAAACTAAGACCTGGTCTAACTATATCTTCAAAATTTATCAGTACATCACCTCAGTAAGAAAACGACAGCGCTGTACAATAGGGAATATGATTTAGACTATTTTCAACTTTAAACATGGTCTCAATTTAGTTAGCGAAATCGTGCCTTGCAATATTGGTCATCTTCACCCAAATCTTCATAAAACAAATTGTTCAAAGCAATTGAATCCATGGGATAACATATCATAATAATTGTATTCTCTACCCAAAAGACCTCATTAATTGAGATAAGACAATTAAGACATACTTTCAATGTCTTCCATATTTACCGGGTATGCAAGATTTTTTGTATGCCATACATAGACACTGACAAAGGTGATAAGCAATCTTTTTTATATAACCATCAAAACATGATTATAGTTCAGCATTTTTGCTGCCAGGTCATCTACTTGTCTGAAATTTTCTAAGGTTAACACGTAACAATTCACTGTTCACTGACACTCTATATATAGGTCTATCATATATCATGAACCAACACTATCCAAAATGCTTTAGATTTGTTGAAAGCTGTTGAAATACGATCAAAACTGGGCACTGGCAGAACAATTCGATGTTGATGCACCCTAGTCATGCAACTTTCAATTCAGGGTATTGCCAAGGGTAATCAGCATAAAGCCCAATTAGTTAGATTCTCCTCAGAATATTTGCCCAGCAGCCTCCCTTAATACTCAAACCTAATTATCTGTCCATTAGCTTCAAAGTAGTGATTTCCTTTGTAATATCCTAGTTAATGATTTGGCTGAATACAAACTAGAAACAGACAAGGTAATATAATTGGTAGGTACACGGTAAGCCTGTAAAGTGTAGGTTCCATAAAGTTAAATTCACTGATCAAGTTTGTTCTAGTTCTCTTCTTTGTAATCCTCATCTGAAAAATTTGACTCTTCCCACTGGAAATCCGTCCATAAGAAGTATCAAATTTGACTGGCATCAAAAATTGAAACTGGCGGACGAAAACTTTGACAATACCTTATTTTTTTTCAAATAAATTGCATGACTCTATGTTATAAACTCCAAATCGATCTTATGATCAAGTGAGCAATAAGTTCTAGTGTTTCAAATGAGTCTCGATAGACACCTCTCGAGAATGACATGGTCTAGTGAACGAGAATCGAGAATTTCTCGAGAAATCTAGGACAGTGTCCTGCCATTGGCACAATGATAAAACAAGAGAGATTTAATCTTGCAATGGATCACATTTTTTGGCTTTTATGATATCCTTTATAGTTTTAATGTTAATCTGTGTGTTTTGTTTCCTATAAATCACAGCTAAACATCCAGATATTATACAATTTTAAAACATTTGTACACGTTCAACTTCAGCATTTATCAGGTATACAATGGGGATTATCATCAACAGATATTTAAAGTGAACAATGGAGCAGATACACAATAACAATAATATCAAGCAAAACAAAACAATATCCCAATGGTTTGTAAATGTTATAAACATTAAACACATGAACACCATGTCAAACAATGATCAACATTTCAATTCTCGAGACTCGCTCGGCGAGACGAGAAAATGCTGAGTCATTGCTGATCTCGAGACTTCTCGAGAACTCTCGCTCTCATTGGAAACTCTAGCAATAACCAAGCAACTCGCTCGGTCATTACAGCCTTGGTAAACAGTGAATGGGTTTCTCACAATTTCAAGAAATAAAAACTTGTGATAGAGAGTGCATATTATGTTAAATGTTTTAAAAACTGATCAGGTAAAGGTAAAGGTAAAGGTAAACGTTATTTAACATGGGTAACCTGACTAAGGCACCTCCAGTTAGTGTCTGACGCGAACGACAATGCTGTGGAATGACATGATGGCCAGCCTGGGGATAATAAATGCACTTTTATTCAACTACACCACAACCACCCCAATGGCAGATTGTAGTGAGAAACAATAACAGAACCGTCATCTATTGGAATTCAAACAATTTTCATTGTGAAGATAATTAAAAGAAATTGAAGGTTGCCTGTATCAATGTTAAAATCATGCTGCACATTTCAATGCAGAGGTATTGTTTTTTTACACAGCCAGGAATAGCTGAAGTGATGGCTGCATAATGAAGGGTAAATATCAGCCCCTTTATGGGTTATATGAATGATGAGGCATTTTATGTTCATAGGGCAGGTGGTGTGGAACTGTAACCTGATAACAGCCATTTTGTTGCTGCCATCACAAAATACCCACATGTGCAGGCAAAAGGATGCACAAAATAGGCTCTAGGTCAAAGCAGAAAATCCAGAAGGAAGCTAGCATGCCATCAATATATTGTGTAGGGTAACAGTATTAAAAAAAGTTGTGTAGTTGTAAATGTTCTCTAATAAATTAACAAGTAAGGCAATCTCAAACTAGCACCACAAAAAACTGAAATGGCAAAACTAAGAAATATTCAGCTGAAAAGGGATTTGGTTAGACACCTCATTTTTGGGCTAAAATGCATTTGTCCATATATAATTACATGTTTTACAAATCTTCTGTTTCCAAAACATAACTTGGTTTCTGTTTGTAATTGAATTACATCAGAAACAAGCTTTTCAGACATAACAGCTTCAGTTGATGTTTTTAATGGCATTTGTTGGCACCCAAGACTACCAGTCTACCATGGTGCCTGTAATAATAATGTATTAAAAATAAACACTTGAGGCACATGACATAGCACATTTCCTAACTTAGCATCTGAAGAAAAGGCGAGGACCTAGCAATAAGGAGATATTAAATAACTACCAAGACAGCCAATGATTAATTGTTAACCCTTGTACTGAGCAATCATAATCTACCTTGGCTAGGTCTAGAACACAAGAGAACGGCGATTGCTCTCAGCAATACAGGATGTTGGTAACTGCTGAATGTGAAAGCACAGCCTCTGCAAGACACTCTGTCACCGAAACTTCTAACAGCAACATCACATTTGGGCCGAGGGTCAAGTGAAAAACCGGCCAACAAGACAGATGGGCCATCATCAATCTCCGTCCATTTCAAAGACCTTTAAAAATTGGTACTTTGGTCAGGACCAATGAGGGCATGTCAGTTTTAAGTGTAGTGTGTCAAAAAAAAGCTTGATGGATTGCCAATTTGGTGAAGAAATACCTAAAAATGAGACAAAATCAGATAATTGGATGCCCTCTACTTTTGCACCACTTGGCAATTGCGAAAGACAAGACATTGAGTAATTTGAAAAGATCGATGCAGTGCCTACAGAGTAATGTGATTCAAAGAGCTACGAAACACATCAGGATTGATTTGAGCTTGGTGAAAAACCGAACTATTTACACAATGATCACTATCTGTTGTTTTAGTGTATTATGACTTTAATGCTTCCTAAATTTTCTCAAAACTTCATCTTTGAACTCTTTGTTGATTGACATTAGAAATCTGATTTAATGATGACGTAAAAGTTAACAGTCAATTAACAATGCTTGAAAAACACTTTAGTTTCAGTGCGACAGATGTATAACAAAATAATAATAATAATGCCAATCTGTCAGATGAAATGTTTTTCAAGCAAAGGTGATATGTTTTTCCTGGAGAGGGAAAAGGAGGCAAGTGGCAAATATCTGGAGCAGCAAAAGGTTAACATCACACAGCACAAGTGGAAATCAATAGGGAAGAACAGATTCATAATGGTTGAAAGCACGAATGTCATAGAGCCTGTTCCTTTGATCGGGTAAATTAATTTCTTCAGACCTGACATCGTAAGACCCTGGTAATAATCATCATATATTATATGCAGAGCCCTTTTTTGTACCTTCTCGACAGCATCACTTAGATACTTAGGTAAGCTTGGGTGCCACACCACCACACAATATTCCAGAACCGGTCTTATAATACTTGTGTAAATATCCAGCATGTCACAGTGTTTAATGCCTGCTCTTCGAAATAAAGTCAATAAATATGATCTCTTGTTGGCCTTTTTTTTAGAATATTGAGAATATGGGAATTCCATTTCAGGTTAGCTTGTAAAGCACCTCCCAAAATCTTTGTTTCACCAACCTGCTCTGCATTGCATTCCCTTCAATACCCAGCACTGGGAGGAATGTGTTCCTCAGACATTTTAATCTTTTGCATGATGATAATTGGCAAACCAGGGATGTCAGACAAGCAAGGGTCTACTGATTTTACAGTGTAGTCATGCATATATATAGAGGTGGGCAGATGATGATGCTCAAGTAAGCGCATTCACTGTGTACCATCATCAGGACTATTATGATATGTATATTGGAAGAATTTATCACATGTACCTAAATACAGGTGTATAGAACTCTGAAATTGATGTCATTTTATTGATCTTGAAGGAGCATAATCAAAAATTGTAGACCATGCGAAGCCTTATTATAAGTTACTATAACTTTAAATTCATGGCCTGGTTGTATCCGCATTGGACACATTCTTGTCAACACCAAAATGGTCAATCATTGATGTTTGCAACCTTCAGAAGTAGGGGAGAGCCGGGCACAGTGAGACACTTTTTTTATTTTCAAGTCTTCCAAAATGTTGGCAGCAACGGGTTAAATGAGATCAGGTCCACATTATAGATAATGATGTTGGGTATATTGTCGCATAGTTTTAGGTTCCTACCTTTTACAGGTTTGGAGAATCTTTGAGTTATGTACCCGCTCTTTAAGTTTCTCACTGTGCCCCTTGGGCGGGGCACAATGAGACAGCAGGCGGGGCACAGTGAGACAGGGCATCTGCTGCCATAACCGCCTATCATCAGTACCGGCGGAACTGTTCTATCAATTGTTGCATCAGAACTACTGTACTCTAATAAAAGCAGCTGGCTAGGTGATTTTTTAGGTCCTTTTTGAGCATGTTTTGAAACTTCATCGCATGGGACACATGCAGGACTTATTTAACCTGCCGCACCTTTTACATCCTAATCAAAATCCTTCTTTGACGCTTCCCTGTGGATATTACTCACTAAAAACAGTAGTTTATAGCAGGTATTTTGTTTTTAATAGTGAATTGTGAGCCATGCATTACATTCATGTCATTTCGAGTGTATTTTGTGATGTCTCACTGTGCCCCGCTTCAAACTGTCTCACTGTGCCCCACGCAGCTCTGTTTATAGAATTTTTGAATCCTGCGGACCGGATGCTTGCATTGTGATTCGTCATCTCACTAAACTAAGACAAGCAACAAAGGTTTGAATCCCTGGCAATTGCTTTGCATTATACCATTTTTCTTGGGAATTATAACAAAAAGTCGTTTAGCAAAATTATTTACTTTTACAGGCTAAAAACAAAAATATTGAAATTCCACTGTCGATATGCTGCGTAAGCATTCAACATATAGGACAGTCTCTCACTTACTTAATTTTTGTACTATGCAAAAAAGGGTTGATCTGTAAACATTACCAGGTAGATGCTACGGGCTTTGTCTCACTGTGCCCGCCGTCTCAATGTGCCCAGCTCTCCCCTATATTATCTGAAGAAAAGAAACTAAAACAATTGTTCATTTGAAACATTATTTTAATGAAAAATAGCGCTGTACATCACTTACAAAGTGCACATTAATTGATAAACAATATATTGAAGTCTTGAATACTTTTTACAATATCACACATTGAAGATAAGAAATACGAATCCTTGTTATTCACATTATAAAAATACTCCAACAACCAAAATATTAAAATAAATTCTATGAAGCAGCATGCTTGTATTGCAATCAAATGTAAATAATCTGAACATGGCATCAATTGCAATTTGAACATAATTTTTGATAATAGCAATTAGGAATCTCATTTCCAATAACCAATATTTGTAATAACAGATTTAATGGAATGTAATTGTTCTTATCAAAAAGAAAATCACAAATACTGTAAGGCATTAAAAAGAGGAATCGAGCAGTTAACATTTGAGTTAACAGTGAATCTTCAGGAATATTGTAAGTATGAAGTTGCCCATATATATTTTTTGTTTGAAATTGCACATACACGAATTCGTGAATGTGTAATATCACACATATTCACGAGCACTGGACTCGTGTATTTGTATTATTTAGCACTCTGTAATACCTTGCATATACATCAAACTCGTCTATGTGTATTATTTAACACTCTTGTATATGAAATATTTTGCATATACATCAGACTCGTCTATGTGTATTATCTAACACTCTTGTATATGAATCATCTTACATATACATCAGACTCGTCTATGTGTATTATTAGGGAAAATGTAATTTAATTATCTCTCATAGGCCAAAGTGAATATGTGATAACTGGCAGTTACACAAATTAGTGACTGTGCAACATATTGCATGCCCACAAATTCAAAGATTTTATTTAGTAGACAGATAGATAGGAAGATACAACAATGGGACAGTGGGAACTTGTGTAAGTGCAAGATAAGTCACTTTCATGTATTTGAGTAAGTGTAATATATTTACC
This sequence comes from Platynereis dumerilii, assembly GCA_026936325.1. Classification (NCBI taxonomy): domain Eukaryota; kingdom Metazoa; phylum Annelida; class Polychaeta; order Phyllodocida; family Nereididae; genus Platynereis; species Platynereis dumerilii. The sequence continues at coordinate 25,022,719 of JAPTHN010000007.1, forward strand.
CGTACACGAGTAGCTGGCTCAAACCTTCAATAGCATAATGTGTAAGATAGCACACATTCACGAGTCCTATATGTGTCATATCATGCACATACAAGAATAGGACGTGTATGTGTTAGATCAGACATATACACTAACAGTCGTGTATGTATCATATCAGCCATGTACACTACAACTCTTGTATGTGCTACTTCTCTCATATACACAACCAGTCTTGTATATGTAATATATATCATATACACGACCTGATGGTGATATATTTGACACATTCACGAATGAGAAAAGTGTAAGAAATGCCACATACACAAATGGGCAATTCGTGTATGTGTGATATCTTGCACTCGTGTATGTGTAATTTCAAACAAAAAATATAGCTCAGTTGCCTGTAGAGAAAATAGGAAATTGCAGCATTACAATAAATATATTTCTTTGGTTAACAAAAGGCTAAACCTAATGCATACAAATCATGGTTAGAAATATATTTACTATGTATACATAACATATTTGGTATACTATAAATGCTAATTTTGATTATTATACATAAATCATCAATAGACATCATCTATAAATACAAATAAAAAGTAGTGATAGCATCAATGAAAAAATACTTCTTGAGATGTATTTTCATTAAATAGGGTTACAGTACATTATAGTACATATATTTTTCAGAGGTACATTTCTGATAATACACCATTGACTTTTGCTCCCATCCTGTACCAGAGAAACTGATAAACAAATTTTATTCCTCTCTAAATTTCATTTTTTACAGGATTAAACAATTCTGCACTTGTGCCGAGACAACGCAGACAAACTAAGTGTCCATTTTCTCAAATTATTAAGATAACACACAAAATAAATCAAAGAATAATCAAGTAAATTAGGGCAAATACACATAACCAACTACATATAAGTAAGTAGACCTAACTGGATAGATTATAACCAATTAAGTAAGTGGACCTAACTGAATTGATTATAAGCGTATACATGACAAAATACCATTTGATAATAAAAGCATCACATATCAAAAGTGAAATCTCTAAACTGAATAGAGAACTTACTTGAAATGTTTAAAAGTATAAAACAAGACTACACACATAGGCCAACTTATCTAGTTATATTAAGTAATTGTATTTGTATCGTAAGCACCATAATATTATTTTGTTAAATTGTGTCAATTAGGGTAAAACAATGTTAAAGAAATGAAGCATTCTTCTTCCCCCATTGCTGAACATTAGGGCACAATCTTGTTACTTTATTAATCAATTGAAAAAAAAAACCTAAACTTTGTACAGCATTCTACAAATTTTAAAAACCCAAATAATACGCACAGACACATCTAACAACCAGCATTGAACTAAAACCAGCAGTATAATTTTGCTAAGCCATCATTAATATGATAAGCAGTAACTTGAGCTTTTGAATAATCTTTAACAAAGACTGAGGTATCTAAAAACTAATAAGGCATGCATTAGAAATAAGTTAGCACTGAATGCACAAATTGTGGAATGTAAATGAAACAAGATCACAATGATAGAGTTTGTAGGATAGCAATCTAGGCATGAATCAATTTGACATTTGAAAGAAATAGTCATACACTTCAGCCTTGCAGACAACGCAAAAATAGTTCCAAACATACTATTTACAGATAGGAGGAATAGGAAAAAAGTCAGATTCACATCTCAATTTACATCTGCAGTATATCTGTTTTTGCAATAATTTATACTTCCAAGTGCACAATATTTAGAAAAGCTAGACTGAGGTATTTTCTCTTAAACCCTTCACAAGAACAGTGGGGACGTCATTAAGATAGAATCAGGATCTCGTCAGAATGTGGCAAATATGACATTAAATTTGTTGACTCAGAAGCAGAAAGTAGATTTCTGACTGACTGGAGATGGAAATACAACAGAGAGATAGACGAAAGAATCAAGGTAGACAGGTATAGAAATAAATCACGTTATTCAAATCATAAATGGGGCTGAATTTTGGTAAGGAGTTGTTAAAATACTGTTAAATATTATAAAATATTTCGACGGTGAACTGTAAATCACTTATACCACGATAACTCGCATACAATTTCACATATACGAGATCTTTTGTTACGATTCATCGAACCAACATCAACAGACTTTAAAAACTCCCACTTTTGATTTGTATGGTGATTAGAGACAACTCAATTTAAACATTACAATACAAAACGTATCAGCATCTTTGCACTGAAAACATTTAGCAGCAAATCAATAGCTTAGAACTGTATTGAAAATAGCAGATAATAAAAGTATTGAATAATTAACTAAACAAGAATGGGTCACCTAATTGCAATATCTGCAGAACACAATAGATAGTTGAATTGGGTAGCATTATTTAGTGATAATCCTTATTTTTGACACTTAATAGGAACAAAAAAATCTTGGCTGAACCTCTTTTTGAAATGCTCAGAAAAGTGCCAAATCACAATTAATGGCATGCAGCCAAAGTATTTAGGGAGAGTAAATTAAACAACTTCCTGGCTTCTCCAAACGTCGGTGGGAAGAGTCACTTTGGGATTGTTGTTGATGACTTCATCTGCGTCCATTAGAAGTTTATCGGTTGGTGTGTCTCCTGGTGAATCGCTAGAAGAGAGACGAACCTCTGGTCGTGATCCGTTCGGATGTATACTGATGACGGTGTCTTTTGAAATGGTGCTATCTCCATTGCTGAACCTGCTACCCATTCTACTTCGATGGCGATGACAGTCCGTCAAAGGTTCCAACTCATGTGTCTCACTACTGTTTGCATGATTAGTGCTAGATGATGACAGAGTAGACTCAGACATTGTGTAGATGGTCTTATCCACCCTCTCCCTCCTATCGCAGCTACAGCAATCGCAAGAAGGCCAGTGGTACTGACCAAATCCTCCTTGTGGGCCTGCGCAACGGAGCAACGACGGAAAGAAGAAGGTGGACATTAACCAACTAATAGACATCAAGATCATCAAGAAGATCCCCAGCTGTTTGTAAGCAAGGACTGTAGATGGCATTACAAGTGCACCAGCCATGAATGTAGTCAGCGCAGCCATGGCAACAGGGCTACCCATTCGCGATATAGCACAAGCAACCCTCTGCTCACGGTCTAAGTCAGGCGAAAGACGATAAGCCATTCCGTAGTGCAGGGTAAAATCAATTGATAGTCCAATAGAAATGCTTATGATCACTGACTCCAAAATATTGAGCTGCCAGCCCAGGAATACAAGACATGCAATAGTACAAAATATTATACCAGCAATGGTAATGATGGCATAAACAGTTATAAGTAGATTGAGAGTGGTCATGAACGCCATTACTAGAGTGACTGCTAGAGCTACTCCTATGGCCACTTGAGTACCTGAAGCCAGGGTATTCTGCAGGTTGAAAAAGTCCAAATGACTGATAAACCAGCCATTCTTCATACCAATTGGTGCTTGAGCTAACTCCTCACTCACCCATTTATTCATGTATGAATAAAAATCCTTCATTTGCTGATAGTTGAATGAGAATGCTTGTTTAGAGTTGAATTCTACCACAAGGGCCACTACTTTGCCAGTGTCTTTCGAGTAACGAGGACCAGCTAAACTTGTCGAGAAGTACAGTTCTCGAGAATGAGCTAGTAAAGGTCTGTAAATGCGAAGACATTGAATAAACACTTCTCTACTGTAAGGAAACGGTGAACTTTGACAGCAAGGTCTGAGATCTTCATTTACCCCTTCACACCTCCTCTCCATGAAACGCTTAAAATGTTCAATAAAACAATTTGTAATCTGTGGTCCGTAAGAAAGCTGGTACATCTCTGTGTGGCGCAATTTCTTACAGAAACTGAGAAGCCATTGTTGAGATTCTGGATCAGCCATGTCAAAGCCACCATCAAACTCAAGATTGCCTTCACTGTAGGGGTTCAGGTGGTTTCCGTTGTCCAGAGCATGCACCCCCCACACTACTGTCATCGGCATAGTTGGAGTACCGACCCCTGCTGCCTTCTCAAACCAGAACTGGTCCTTGATACTTAAGTCATACACTTCAAAAGGGTGATCTGCAGAAAATACTTGAAACTCATTTGACACAGGTAGTTTCAACTTCGGGTGGTAAAATGTGGCTATTATACCACCAATACTTAAACATCCGTACAAGAATAACCATAGATATCGCAGCTTCATCACAACACATGGCAAAAGTTTGTCAAAGAAAATTCTCGAGCATTCTGATATGTGATAGTATATTTTGTATGGAATCCTGAAAGTGTAAAAATAGAATCCTCTGCTGTGACTGTAAATGTCAGGACTATAGCACATGAGGCAATCCGTGCACCATTTTTCATATATAACAAAAACTGCAGGTAACCAAGTCACCATGAGAACAAAATTAACTACTATTGTCGTTCCTGCATAAATAGCAAAGCATTCCAAAGCTGTAATGTTTGTAACGTAATTGGCATAGAATGCAGCAGCAGTTGTCAGGCTAGTAACAAACATCGGTAAACTGGCATGCCGAAGAGCATCAGAAATGATCTTTTCCAAAGTGCCAACGTTTTTCTCTGATTTTGCCAAACTCCACACTTTTGAGAAAATGAACATGTCATCCGCGCCTACACCTATCATGACAACGATGGTCAGCAAGTTCATGAAAGGGAAAAATTTGATTTCAAATATAATGGTGTAGATGAAGTAGGAGATCTCGAGGGCTAGAAAAATACACAACACAGTCATGATGGTCAGGAATAACGAAGTAGTATAAAGCCATATTGCGACAAACACAAATACAACAGCAATAGAAAACCACAGGGAATCCTTGATCAAATACTGATCGAATAAGTGCTGTTTGATTCCAAAATGAATAGCGACAATTTGCGTTGAGCCTTGTTGTAAGTTTACCTCTTTTAGGTTGAGATAAATCTTTTTAGTGGCAGAGCCTGCGGCAATTGGAATCAGGGTCATTGCATAACGCAAATGGGCAGTGTCATGCAACCTTTTCGTCTGCAGGAAATGGATGTCGGTAATGTAATGCAATATCTGGTAGACAGCATCGTGTTTCTTGCACCGTGGAGGCACCTCGTGGCAGTAGTTGTCCCAGCCCTCCTCCCCTGCTTGGCTGCAGTCTGACTTGAGCATCATTTTGTGATAATAACCAGCGCAATCTGTTAACAATACCATTAAGCGTGCTACATCCTCATCGGTAATTTGGCTACAGGAGGTCTTGTTGCTTAGCAGCGTCACATAATTTCCCAGTGACCAGTTTCGACAGCACTGTCGCGAGTGTGTTGTTTGGATGCAATCGGCGTTAAAAGCTTCTTGTTTCCTCAGCAATTCTTTCTCTATTGTGCACATGTCTCGGATGTGGGATGCTGTCATTAGGCTGCTTCCGTCAGTCGACTGCCAAACAATTCTCGCATATTCCTTTCCTGAAATGGAAAAACACAGTGCCAATTATTACAAATGAAATATGACAAATCATTTCCTCTAGTAATGCTACACTGCCTGGTTGAAGGATGTGGAGATTCCTTGGAAGTTACTTGCACAACGATATATAAATATGCAGTGTAAAGTAAATCGGTATCTTTTGTAATAACAGAGTGATGGATATATAGATATTTAATCCTTGAAAAGAAATCATTTAGCAAGCTATTGAATAAAATGTTACTGCTAAAGAAGCTACTATAAGCATTACCAACAAGTGATGCTGACTTATTTGAAGTGGAGGAAATAAAATAAAGTGAGTCAAATGCTTTTTATATGCAGCTGGAGGAATAGCCACTTGTTTTGTTTAAAGAATAAATTTAAAACATAATAAAATAAACAGCTAATTTTCACCAACAGGCAGGAGGGCTTCCAAGCAACATCAAGAAAATACATCTTACAGTAAGCTGATAGGACACATCTCTAAACACAACCAATTGTTATTTGCTTGAAAAGACCTTGCCACTTCAGTTACCTTGCTAAGCCAGAGACATTGGCCATCCCACTAGCTAAATAAACACACTTCACTGAGTAAAGCTAAAACAAGGTTTCAACTAGAAAATGTCCCTGGTGTCCTCTAGAGGTTAGAACGAAAAATCTATTAGAATACCAGTATGTTACAGATGATTTCATATTTGTAGACTTTTCTCAAATAACAAAATATTTAGCAAAATTTCTGGTCTGACATCAGAAAATCCTGCCAGGTGATTGGTCAAGTTGCCCATTGCGTGTCACTTTTTTTCAGCTTGCTTCAAGCAAGTGATGTTTGCTGGAAAAATGATGTCATAATTTTGACCAATAGTATACAGCAAAGGCCAACTTGGTATTGTGGCAGTTGTTCACACATGTCAAACTGCAATCCACATGAACTCTTTCATTTCTTCATGAACAGTTGTAGGCTATTTCACACTCATGTTTACAACAGTTGATTGTTTCAATTGATATAAAATCAGTTTCAAGCTGACTCTGAATGGCTTCACATCTATTCACACTAAATTATCATGCCTTGACCAAAAGCCGCGAGCATTTTCTATGACATCAGTAAGGGACCATTCAGAATTTATGACTGGGTTGAGGGGGAGATGGGAGTTTTACCTGAGCAGGTGCTACATGCTTCAAGTGGGACAGTACTAATTTTTACCTTTTGTCCAGAATCTATACACATGTGCCTTACAGGCTAAATAGAATTTACGACTTGAGGGGAATTGGAGTTTTGCCCGACGGAGCAACATTTTTTCACATGTTTCAAGGGGGGTAGGCCTACTTATTACTCACAACATGCTTAAAAGGGGTATAAATTTTTAATAAAAGAAAAGGGAACATACTAAAAATCCACATGGAATGTATGAGAGGTACAAATAAGCAAGAAACCAAAGGGGGTATACATTTTTGATAGAAAATTCCAACAAAACTCCCCAGAATCATAAATTCTGAATGGTCCTCAGGACAGGATGGTAGCCCAGTGATGTGGTCAACATTCATAAGAAAATCCCAGTGGGAATCAGATCAAGGACCCCGCGATTGGTAGCCCATTGTCCTGCCGCCTGAGCTGAGCCCCTCTTCTGAGAAAATGTTACATTCACAATTATACATGTTTATTTTCTGTATAAACAGTCATTGCATGGATCACCTGATCCTAATTGTCTGAATGCACAACATTTGACTTGCAGAATGAATGTACTGAAAATGTGTGAAATACAAACTGAAACTCTCACTTGAAACTGCTAAAGTTAGTCCCTGTTAGGAGATCAATGGCTTAAAATGCCATGGTCACCCATGTAATACACTATGTCACTTTTCAGGAGAGAGTGGTGTCATACCTTCTGTTGACCAATGAAAATTGCAAGAAAAATGATGTATTTTCTACCTCAAGTGTCTACAAATATGAAATCATCTGTAAGTATATGAATTGTAATTTTCCTGTTGTTTGAAAAGTTAACAGTATGAAAATACATAATATATTCTACTCTAAAATACAATTATGTTTCATTTTTAAAACGTCAGAACTCATTCACCAATCCCTTGAAATGAGGGATTGATATATACATAGTGAAGTAGCCTTAGAGTAGCAGAGGATCTACCATAGAAACTGCAGGAGAGACTAAGCTAGCTGATTGAGAATGCCTGAAACTTACTGGGTGGACCGCAGAAGAAGGGATCGGTGACATTGGGTTGACCCCTTTCGGAACTTTCTTCCGCTTGGCCTCTTTTCCTTGGAACTTCATGTTTGCCTCCCCTTGCCCTGCCTCCTTTATTCTTCCCATTATGTCTGCCTGGAATACTCTGGCCATCCTCTTGCTTTCTTCTTAATGCCTTATCCTCATCCTCCTGCAATAAATATGCCAGTCATCATCAACCTGTTTGTGAAAAACATTCATACAAAGACATTCCTAAAATGATTACTATACATATCACAATAATTATTGTCAATTACAATTGTCCATAACAGACATATTTACAAGATATTGGAGACATTAAATTACTTTATAACCTAATTATTTTCATTGTCATTACACCTCTATATAGAGTATGTTTAGATCTGCACTGTTGCAATGGCACTATCATGATTGGCCACACCAGGCCAGGACACAAACTTTATTATACACAAACCAAAAGATGAATGATATTGTATTTCAAAGGACTCAATGTATAGGTTTATAAACATTGTACATTGTACAAGCTTAGAGTAATGTCTTTTTAGCCGCATAGGCCGCCATTAAATTTCAGTAAGTTATAACCCACAAGATATTCCTAGGTCCAATATGCAATTACTTAGTTGGCAGCCATGACCTTGGCTTAAAACTTCTACTTTTTCATCTGGCACATTTTTATTGCATGGGTTATAGAACTGTTAAACTGACTTTTTTGGAAAATATCGCTGAAATGTGTTTGTGTATGACTGGGTTGCCATGGTTCTGGGGAAAACCAATGTTGTTATGTTGTTCCAAACAACCATTTGCAACAGGACTCAATAATCGACTATCAAGAGGAGCAAGAATATAATTATTTGGCTTGTAGTATCAATGACATTGTGATATGTAAATATATATATATCATTTTAATAATTTGTAGGAGCTGATGACATGACTATGGCTCCAATCATCAGTTTTTCTTGTGCACAACTCACCAGATCTTCGTTTTCAACTAGGCTGGGGTCTTTTCTCTTCTGAGCTACATGTTGGGAGTTTCCATTGTTGAATCGAAAAGTGCTAAAAGCTTGAATTTTGTCACTGTGTGTTTCATCCAAAATTTTGTTGAAGCTTCTCATCCGGTCACTGATTTCTGTGCCTCGTGGTTCAAAACCCTGAAATTGAATCATTGGACACAATGCTCATTCAATTCAAATAAAGCATAATGAAATTAAATGCGATTGCCAAAGGCAACATAACCTAAACAATGACATTTGTCACTCAAGGATTCAAACCTGCATATGCATACTATGTCACAAGAAACATGCCTCTGTCATATTTGTTTCTTGTCATATGTATGTAATGGCCTACAACAAACAAGACGCTTAAGAGCTTCATCTGACTACAAAGCTTTCAAAACGACAAACACGAAATGATGTGCAAGCACCTAAGGAGCACAGGGGTTTTTGCACCAATATATTTGGTTTATATAACAATATAATTTACTATATTTTATATATTTATATTTCACACAAAGATAATAGTCGAACAAACCCATATGCTATGGAGAAGCTTGAAGATACTATTGACTAAATGTTCAAGGCAGCTTATTTGGTAACCGAAGACAGCATGCATGTGGATGAACAGTTTCGAAGAAGGATACTTTGATAGCCTTTAAAATGAATTAGTTATGCTTATTAGCTCCCTGGCTCAGCACCCAAGTTGCATTTTGACCCCTAGTGGAGTGTACTGGAACTATAGATGTCACCGAAATGGCTATGACATGCTGTCAAAAAATTTACACGAGCCAAAAAAGCCTATCAATACATAGTGGAGTAATGCAGACCTTTGTTCTTTCCTGTATATATATTAGGAGACTCCAGAAAAGCTGAAGCTAAACTGGTTGTGGCCTTTAAATTCAAAAGATGTACATTAAAAATTTAAGATGGCATAGGAATCAAATATATAGGAAACTGTACATATTAATATCATAAATTCTTTTTGCAGAGTTACAATCTTTAAAGTAGTTTAATTGTTAATTTTATTGATCACTTTTCTTTTTTAACTCAGTGATTTACTCTTTCCCCCAGTAGGTTTTGATATACTGGCAGCGAGTGATTATTTTGAAGGATGGTGTTGATAGTCAATGATAGATTGGTCAGCTGTCCACAGTCGTTTCACTGGGCCAAAATAACTTCTTGAGAAAAATGAGCATGATACCTTCTCGAATAAAAAATGTATTGACACATGCCTAACTGAATATCTGCAACTGTCCTCTCCTACGTTATTCACTCAATTCCAATTATAGTAGCCATTGGCCAGTTTAGAAACAGAACAAATTTTTTGGGACATGACAATGACTTACCAACTTGGGATCAGTGAAGTCCGGCAAGGCTCCCATTGCAAGAATGACAATGAGGCAAGTGACCCCAAGAAGAGACACAGCTCCAACAATGACATAAGGGTAGGAGGCCAGCATCCGAGTGTAACTGAAACAGACAAGAAAATTCATTTGATATATTTGTTGTATGGGGAAATCACAATCACCACTCAGCTTTGTGATGAGGGCAGTGACAAAACTGCATATGACATCAGCTGGATACTAAATTGATTGTCATGGATGATCTTTTTAATAAAATAAACTATCGGAAATTCAGGAAATCAGTCTGAGGTGAATCTCAATTTGGAAACACTGTAAAATTTTAGTTTAACATGTTTATGTTAACGGATGATTTGCAATATAGAAAGCAAAGTCTGAAAATACAAAACGCCCATCTTACTGAACAATCAGTAGAATATATTAGAAACATTCACATCTTGTCTAGTTATCTCTCTGCAGTATTCACTGGTCTATCGATAATTTATTTGTTGTTGGCCTCACTTGAATACCCATTAGAATACGTCCTTTCTAAGTTATGTATGCCCATAAGTTTTAAGTAAAAACCCTGGCTCAAATTGCTGCCAGGCTCTATTCGTCCAAGGTCTATACGCCAGCAGCAACCTGTCCAATGAATTGCCTAAAATCTGCTATGTATACCAATAGTCCTGTAAAAACAGAGTAACGACCTAAAATGCATATGGAGGCTGGCCAAGGATAAATACTGACTCACCAAGTATTTCATTCATGAATAGCTATAAGAACATTCTGAACCGAAGGAGTAGATACATCAACAGGTTGTGAGCAATGTTTGGTAATATAAGGCTTTCTTGCCTTTCGAATGCCAGGCAATATTGTAAGATATAAGGCCAAATATCACCAACACAGTTTAGACATCCGTGAAACTAAGACCTGGTCTAACTTTAGTTTCTGAATTTATCAGAATATAATTTCAGCAAGAAAATGACAGTGCTATACAACAGAAAATAGGCTTTGTTTTTACCTTAAACCTGGTCTCAATTTAGTTGGCGAAATCGTGCCCCTTACACTATTTGTCATATTCACCCAATCTTTAAAAAAAAAGGGTTCAAAGATATCGGTTCCATGAGATAACATATCATAATTCATCCTCCGATGGCTTGTATTCTCTGCCCGAAACGACTTCATTAATGAGATAAGACAATTAAGAAAATCTTTCAATGTCTTTCAAATTTGCCCCATATGCAAGATTTTTTGTATGCCATATAGTACTGTATTACATAGACACTGAAACAAGTGATAAGCAATCTTTTACATTACCATCAGAACATGATTAGTTCAGCATATTTGCTGCCAGGTCATCTACTTGTCAGCAATTTTGTTTGGTTAACAAGTAACAGTTCACTGTGTCTATATATAGGCCTAATATCAGCTACTTGTGCAATCCAAAATGTCATAGATTTGTTGAAAGCTGTTGAAATACGATCAAAACTGGGCACTGGCAGAACAATTCGATGTTGATGCACCCTAGTCATGCAACTTTCAATTCAGGGTATTGCCAAGGGTAATCAGCATAAAGCCCAATTAGTTAGATTCTCCTCAGAATATTTGCCCAGCAGCCTCCCTTAATACTCAAACCTAATTATCTGTCCATTAGCTTCAAAGTAGTGATTTCCTTTGTAATATCCTAGTTAATGATTTGGCTGAATACAAACTAGAAACAGACAAGGTAATATAATTGGTAGGTACACGGTAAGCCTGTAAAGTGTAGGTTCCATAAAGTTAAATTCACTGATCAAGTTTGTTCTAGTTCTCTTCTTTGTAATCCTCATCTGAAAAATTTGACTTCTCACAACATGACAAATTGCCTCTTCCCACTGGAAATCCGTCCATAAGAAGTATTAAATTTGAAACTGGCGGACGAAAACTTTGACAATACCTTTTTTTTCTCAAATAAATTGCATGACTCTATGTTATAAACTCCAAATCGATCTTATGATCAAGTGAGCAATAACCAAGCAACTCGCTCGGTCATTACAGCCTTGGTAAACGGTGAATGGGTTTCTCACAATTGCAAGAAATAAAAACTTGCGATAGAGAGTGCATATTATATCAAATGTTTTAAAAACTGATCATAAGGTAAAGGTGAAGGTAAAGGTAAACGTTATTTAACATGGGTAACCTGACTAAGGCACCTCCAGTTAGTGTCTGACGCGAACGACAATGCTGTGGAATGACATGATGGCCAGCCTGGGGATCATAAATGCACTTTTATTCAACTACACCACCCCAATGGCAGATTGTAGTGAAAAACAATAACAGAACCGTCATCTATTGGAATTCAAACAATTTTCATTGTGAAGATAATTAAAAAAAAATAGAAGGTTGCCTGTATCAATGTTAAAATCATGCTGCACATTTCAATGCAGAGGTATTGTTTTTTTACACAGCCAGGAATAGCTGAAGTGATGGCTGCATAATGAAGGGTAAATTTCAGCACTCAAAGCCCCTTTGTGGGTTATATGAATGATGAGGCATTTTATGTTCATAGGGCAGGTGGTGTGGAACTGTAACCTGATAACAGCCATTTTGTTGCTGCCATCACAAAATACCCACATGTGCAGGCAAAAGGATGCACAAAATAGGCTCTAGGTCAAAGCAGAAAATCCAGAAGGAAGCTAGCATGCCATCAATATATTGTGTAGGGTAACAGTATTAAAAAAAGTTGTGTAGTTGTAAATGTTCTCTAATAAATTAACAAGTAAGGCAATCTCAAACTTGCACCACAAAAAACTGAAATAGCAAAACTAAGAAATATTCAGCTGAAAAGGGAGTTGACCTACAACTGAAACCCGCTTCAATGCAAGTTTCTTGTCATAATTTATCGCAAAAATCCCTTGAATTCAATTTTTTTGTATAAGCCAGTCTATAACGTAACCATATTGAAGTCAATTTTAGGGTTTAATCCAATTGCATTGTATATTCCTGAGTGATACTTCAGACCACATGTATTATATCAAGCAAAGTGGTTAAATGTCATAAACCTCACCATGATACGTTTACCATTCGAAAGTCAGGATCTAACTGAGAATTTTGCATGTTAATACCATGCCCTGGATTGGCAGCAAACAAAAAATTCTATTCATTTTTAATATTTAGCAAAAGATTACGACTTAAAATGCATTGTCAAAGAACTATATGACATGAAATTTGGTTAGACACCTCATTTTTGGGCTAAAATGCATTTGTCCATATATAATTACATGTTTTACAAATCTTCTGTTTCCAAAACATAACTTGGTTTCTGTTTGTAATTGAATTACATCAGAAACAAGCTTTTCAGACATAACAGCTTCAGTTGATGTTTTTAATGGCATTTGTTGGCACCCAAGACTACCAGTCTACCATGGTGCCTGTAATAATAATGTATTAAAAATAAACACTTGAGGCACATGACATAGCACATTTCCTAACTTAGCATCTGAAGAAAAGGCAAGGACCTAGCAATAAGGAGATATTAAATAACTACCAAGACAGCCAATGATTAATTGATAACCCTTGTACTGAGCAATCATAATCTACCTTGGCTAGGTCTAGAACACAAGAGAATGGCGATTGCTCTCAGCAATACAGGTTGTTGGTAACTGCTGATTGTGAAAGCACAGCCTCTGCAAGACACTCTGTCACCGAAACTTCTAACAGCAACATCACATTTGGGCCGAGGGTCAAGTGAAAAACCGGCCAACAAGACAGATGGGCCATCATCAATCTCCGTCCATTTCAAAGACCTTTAAAAATTGGTACTTTGGTCAGGACCAATGAGGGCATGTCAGTTTTAAGTGTAGTGTGTCAAAAAAAAGCTTGATGGATTGCCAATTTGGTGAAGAAATACCTAAAAATGAGACAAAATCAGATAATTGGATGCCCTCTACTTTTGCACCACTTGGCAATTGCGAAAGACAAGACATTGAGTAATTTGAAAAGATCGATGCAGTGCCTACAGAGTAATGTGATTCAAAGAGCTACGAAACACATCAGGATTGATTTGAGCTTGGTGAAAAACTGAAATATTTACACAATGATCACTATCTGTTGTTTTAGTGTATTATGACTTTAATGCTTCCTAAATTTTCTCAAAACTTCATCTTTGAACTCTTTGTTGATTGACATTAGAAATCTGATTTAATGATGACGTACAAGTTAACAGTCAATTAACAATGCTTGAAAAACACTTTAGTTTCAGTGCGACAGATGTATAACGAATAATATAATAATGCCAATCTGTCAGACGAAATGTTTTTGAAGCAAATGTGATGTGTTTTTCCAGGAAAGGGAAAAGGAGGTAAGTGGCAAATATCTAGAGCAGCAAAAGGTTAACATCACACAGCACAAGTGGAAATCAATAGGGAAGAACAGATTCAAATGGTTGAAAGCACGAATGTCATAGAGCCTGTTCCTTTGATCGGGTAAATTAATTTCTTCAGACCTGACATCGTAAGACCCTGGTAATAATCATCATATATTATATGCAGAGCCCTTTTTTGTACCTTCTCGACAGCATCACTTAGATACTTAGGTAAGCTTGGGTGCCACACCACCACACAATATTCCAGAACCGATCTTTTAATACTTGTGTAAATATCCAACATGTCACACTGTTTAATGCCTGCTCTTCGAAATAAAGTCAATAAAAACGATCTCTTGTTGGCCTTTTTTCAGAATATTGAGTATATGGGAATTCCATTTCAGGTTAACTTGTAAAACAACTCCCAAAATCTTTGTTTCACCAACCTGCTCTACATTGCATTCCCTTCAATACCCAGCACTGGGAGGAATGTGTTCCTCAGACATTTTAATCTTTTGCATGATGATAATTGGCAAACCAGGGATGTCAGACAAGCAAGGGTCTACTCCCTTTTATAGTACAAAATTTTTTGCCTAATTTCAAAATACATAATTATACTATTCATAATTTCATGTCATGTCGGTTAGAACAATCTATGTTCTGAAAATGCTGTTATTGAGATAGAAGGTGCCTGCCAATGATTTTGCCCAGGGGCCCACTATGGGTCCAGTCTGCCCCTGTGTCAAGCTGATTTTACAGTGTAGTCATGCATATAGAGGTGGGCAGATGATGATGCTCAATTAAGCGCATTCACTGTGTACCATCATCAGGACTATTATGATATGTATATTGGAAGAATTTATCACATGTACCTAAATACAGGTGTATAGAACTCTGAAATTGATGTCATTTTATTGATCTTGAAGGAGCATAATCAAAAATTGTAGACCATGCGAAGCCTTATTATAACTTACTATAACTTTAAATTCATGGCCAGGTTGTATCCGCATTGGACACATTCTTGTCAACACCAAAATGGTCAATCATTGATGTTTGCAACCTTCAGAAGTATATTATCTGAAGAAAAGAAACTAAAACAATTGTTCATTTGAAACTTTATTTTAATGAAAAATAGCGCTGTACATCACTTACAAAGTGCACATTAATTGATAAACAATATATTGAAGTCTTGAATACTTTTTACAATATCACACATTGAAGATAAGAAATACGAATCCTTGTTATTCACATTATAAAAATACTCCAACAACCAAAATATTAAAATAAATTCTATGAAGCAGCATGCTTGTATTGCAATCAAATGTAAATAATCTGAACATGGCATCAATTGCAATTTGAACATAATATTTGATAATATCAATTAGGAATCTCATTTCCAATAATCAATATTTGTAATACCAGATTTAATGGAATGTAATTGTTCTTATCAGAAAGAAAATCACGAATACTGTAAGGCATTATAAAGAGGAATCGAGCAGTTAACATTTGAGTTAACAGTGAATCTTCAGGAATATTGTAAGTATGAAGTTGCCTGTAGAGAAAATAGGAAATTGCAGCATTACAATAAATATATTTCTTTGGTTAATAAAAGGCTAAACCTAATGCATACAAATCATGGTTAGAAATATATTTACTATGTATACATAACATATTTGGTATACTATAAATGCTAATTTTGATTATTATACATAAATCATCAATAGACATCATATATGAATACAAATGAAAAGTAGTGATAGCATCAATGAAAAAATACTTCTTGATATGTATTTTCATTAAATAGGGTTACAGTACATTATAGTACATATATTTTTTCAGAGGTACATTTCTGATAATACACAACCATTGACTTTTGCTCCCATCCTGTACCAGAGAAACTGATAAACAAATTTTATTCCTCTCTAAATTCCATTTTTTACAGGATTAAACAAATTCTGCACTTGTGCCAAGACAACGCAGACAAACTAAGTGTCCATTTTCTCAAATTATTAAGATAACACACAAAATAAATAAAAGAATAATCAAGCAAATTAGGGCAAATAGACATAACCAACTACATATAAGTAAGTAGACCTAACTGGCTGGATTATAACCAATTAAGTAAGTGGACCTAACTGGATTGATTATAAGCGTATACAATGACAAAATACCATTTGATAATAAAACATCACATATAAAAAGTGAAATCTTTAAACTGAATAGAGAACTTACTTGAAATGTTTAAAAAAGTAAAACAAAACTACACACATAGGCCAACTTATCTAGTTATATTAAATAATTGTATTTGTATCATAAGCACCATAATATTATTTGGTTATATTGTGTCAATAAGGGTCAAACAATGTGAAAGTAATGAAGCATTCTTCTTCCCCCATTGCTGAACAGTAGGGCACATTCTTGTATCTTTGTTAATCAATTGAAAAAGAAAAACCTAAACTTTGTACAGCATTCTACCAATTTGTAAAACCCAAATAATATGCACAGACACATCTAATAACCAGCATCAAACTAAAACCAGCAGTATAATTTTGCTAAGCCATCATAAATATGATAAGGAGTAACTTGAGCTTTTGAATAATCTTTAACAAAGACTGAGGTATCTAAAAACTAATAAGGCATGCATTAGAAATAAGTTAGCACTGAATGCACAAATACGGAATGTAAATGAAACAAGATCACAATGTTAGAGTTTGTAGGATAGCAATCTAGGCATCAATCAATTTGACATTTGAAAGAAACAGACATTCAGCCTTGCAGACAACGCAAAATAATTCCAAACATACTATTTACAGATAGGAGGAATAGCAAAAAAGTCAGATTCACATCTCAATTTACATCTGCAGTATATCTGTTTTTGCAATAATTTATACTTCCAAGTGCACAATATTTAGAAAAGCTAGACTGAGGTATTATTCTCTTAAACCCTTCACAAGAACAGTGGGGACGTCATTAACATAGAATCCGGATCTCGTCAGAATGTGGCAAATATGACATTAAATTTGTTGACTCAGAAGCAGAAACTAGATTACTGACTGGAGATGGAAATACAACAGAGAGATAGACGAAAGAATCAAGGTAGACAGGTATAGAAATAAATCACGTTATTCAAATCATAAATGGGGCTGAATTTGGGTAAGGAGTTGTTAAAATACTGTTAAATATTATAAAATATTTCGACGGTGAACTGTAAATCACTCACACCACGATAACTCGCATACAATATCACATATACGAGATCTTTTGTTACGATTCATCGAACCAACATCAACAGACTTTAAAAACTCCCACTTTTGATTTGTACGGTGATTAGAGACAACTCAATTTAAACATTACAATACAAAACGTATCAGCATCTTTGCACTGAAAACATTTAGCAGCAAATTAATAGCTTAGAACTGTATTGAAAATAGCAGATAATAAAAGTATTGAATAATTAACTAAACAAGAATGGGTCACCTAATTGCCATATCTGCAGAACACAATAGATAGTTGAATTGGGTATAGCATTATTTAGTGATAATCCTTATTTTTGACACTTAATAGGAACAAAAAAATCTTGGCTGAACCTCTTTTTGAAATGCTCAGAAAAGTGCCAAATCACAATTAATGGCATGCAGCCAAAGTATTTAGGGAGAGTAAATTAAACAACTTCCTGGCTTCTCCAAACGTCGGTGGGAAGAGTCACTTTGGGATTGTTGTTGATGACTTCATCTGCGTCCATGAGAAGTTTATCGGTTGGTGTGTCTCCTGGTGAATCGCTAGAAGAGAGACGAACCTCTGGTCGTGATCCGTTCGGATGTATACTGATGACGGTGTCTTTTGAAATGGTGCTATCTCCATTGCTGAACCTGCTACCCATTCTACTTCGATGGCGATGACAGTCCGTCAAAGGTTCCAACTCATGTGTCTCACTACTGTTTGCATGATTAGTGCTAGATGATGACAGAGTAGACTCAGACATTGTGTAGATTGTCTTATCCACCCTCTCCCTCCTATCGCAGCTACAGCAATCGCAAGAAGGCCAGTGGTACTGACCAAATCCTCCTTGTGGGCCTGCGCAACGGAGCAACGACGGAAAGAAGAAGGTGGACATTAACCAACTAATAGACATCAAGATCATCAAGAAGATCCCCAGCTGTTTGTAAGCAAGGACTGTAGATGGCATTACGAGTGCACCAGCCATGAATGTTGTCAGGGCAGCCATGGCAACAGGGCTACCCATTCGCGATATAGCACAAGCAACCCTCTGCTCACGGTCTAAGTCAGGCGAAAGACGATAAGCCATTCCGTAGTGCAGGGTAAAATCAATTGATAGTCCAATAGAAATGCTTATGATCACTGACTCCAAAATATTGAGCTGCCAGCCCAGGAATACAAGACATGCAATAGTACAAAATATTATACCAGCAATGGTAATGATGGCATAAACAGTTATAAGTAGATTGAGAGTGGTCATGAACGCCATTACTAGAGTGACTGCTAGAGCTACTCCTATGGCCACTTGAGTACCTGAAGCCAGGGTGTTCTGCAGGTTGAAAAAGTCCAAATGACTGATAAACCAGCCATTCTTCATACCAATTGGTGCTTGAGCTAACTCCTCACTCACCCATTTATTCATGTATGAATAAAAATCCTTCATTTGCTGATAGTTGAATGAGAATGCTTGTTTAGAGTTGAATTCTACCACAAGGGCCACTACTTTGCCAGTGTCTTTCGAGTAACGAGGACCAGCTAAACTTGTCGAGAAGTACAGTTCTCGAGAATGAGCAAGTAAAGGTCTGTAAATGCGAAGACATTGAATAAACACTTCTCTACTGTAAGGAAACGGTGAACTTTGACAGCAAGGTCTGAGATCTTCATTTACCCCTTCACACCTCCTCTCCATGAAACGCTTAAAATGTTCAATAAAACAGTTTGTAATCTGTGGTCCGTATGACAGCTGGTACATCTCTGTGTGGCGTAACTTCTTGCAGAAACTGAGAAGCCATTGTTGAGATTCTGGATCAGCCATGTCAAAGCCACCATCAAACTCAAGATTGCCTTCACTGTAGGGGTTCAGGTGGTTTCCGTTGTCCAGAGCATGCGCCCCCCACACTACTGTCATCGGCATAGTTGGAGTACCGACCCCTGCTGCCTTCTCAAACCAGAACTGGTCCTTGATACTTAAGTCATACACTTCAAAAGGGTGATCTGCAGAAAATACTTGAAATTCATTTGACACAGGTAGTTTCAACTTGGGGTGGTAAAATGTGGCTATTATACCACCAATACTTAAACATCCGTACAAGAATAACCATAGATATCGCAGCTTCATCACAACACATGGCAAAAGTTTGTCAAAGAAAATTCTCGAGCATTCTGATATGTGATAGTATATTTTGTATGGAATCCTGAAAGTGTAAAAATAGAATCCTCTGCTGTGACTGAAAATATCAGGACTATAGCACATGAGGCAATCCGTGCACCATTTTTCATATATAACAAAAACTGCAGGTAACCAAGTCACCATGAGAACAAAATTAACTACTATTGTCGTTCCTGCATAAATAGCAAAGCATTCCAAAGCTGTAATGTTTGTAACGTAATTGGCATAGAATGCAGCAGCAGTTGTCAGGCTAGTCACAAACATCGGTAAACTGGCATGTCGAAGAGCATCTGAAATGATCTTTTCTAAAGTGCCAACGTTTTTCTCTGATTTTGCCAAACTCCACACTTTTGAGAAAATGAACATGTCATCCGCGCCTACACCTATCATGACGACGATGGTCAGCAAGTTCATGAAAGGGAAAAATTTGATTTCAAATATAATGGTGTAGATGAAGTAGGAGATCTCGAGGGCTAGAAAAATACACAACACAGTCATGATGGTCAGGAATAACGAAGTAGTATAAAGCCATATTGCGACAAACACAAATACAACAGCAATAGAAAACCACAGGGAATCCTTGATCAAATACTGATCAAATAAGTGCTGTTTGATTCCAAAATGAATTGCAACAATCTGCGTGGAGCCTTGTTGTAAGTTTTCCTCTTTTAGGTTGATGTAAATCTTTTTAGTGGCAGAACCTGCAGCAATTGGAATCAGGGTCATTGCATAACGCAAATGGGCAGTGTCATGCAACCTTTTCGTCTGCAGGAAATGGATGTCGGTAATGTAATGCAATATCTGGTAGACAGCATCGTGTTTCTTGCACCGTGGAGGCACCTCGTGGCAGTAGTTGTCCCAGCCCTCCTCCCCTGCTTGGCTGCAGTCTGACTTGAGCATCATTTTGTGATAATAACCAGCGCAATCTGTTAACAATACCATTAAGCGTGCTACATCCTCATCGGTAATTTGGCTACAGGAGGTCTTGTTGCTTAGCAGTGTCACATAATTTCCCAGCGACCAATTTCGACAGCACTGTCGCGAGTGTGTTGTCTGGATGCAATCGGCGTTAAAAGCTTCTTGTTTCCTCAGCAATTCTTTCTCTATTGTGCACATGTCTCGGATGTGGGATGCTGTCATTAGGCTGCTTCCGTCAGTCGACTGCCAAACAATTCTCGCATATTCCTCTGAAATGGAAAAACACAGTGTCAATTATTACAAATGAAATATGACAAATCATTTCCTCTGGTAATGCTACACAGCCTGATTGAAGGATGTGGAGATTCCCTAGGAAGTTACTTGCACAAGGATATATAAATATGCAGTGTAAGGTAAATAGTTATCTTTTGTAATAACAGAGATATATAGATATTTAATCTTTGAAAAGAAATATTTACCAAATTATTGAATAAAATGCTACTGCTAAAGAAGCTACTATAAGCATTACCAACAAGTAATGCTGACTGATTTGAAGTGAAGGAAATAAAATAAAGTGAGTCAAATGCTTTTTATATGCAACTGGAGGGATAGCCACTTGTTTTGTTTAAAGAATAAAAACATAGTAAAATAAACAGCTAATTTTCACCAACAGGCAAGAGGGCTTCCAAGCAACATCAAGAAAATACATCTTACAGTAAGCTGATAGGATACATCTCTAAACACAACCAATTGGTATTTGCTTGAAAAGACCTTGCCACTTCAGTATCCTTGCTAAGCCAGAGACATTGGCCATCCCACTAGCTAAATAAACACACTTCACTGAGTAAGCTAAAACAAGGTTTCAACTATAAAACGTCCCTGGTGTCCTCTAGAGGTTAGAAGGAAAAATCTATTAGAATATGTTAAGTATCAGATTATGTAATTTTCCTGTTATTGCAAAGTTAACAGTATGAAAAAACATAATATATTATATTCTAAAATTCAATTACATTTTTCTAATTTTAAATGTAGGGATTAATATGTTTATATATATACATAAAGTATTTATTCACAGTAGAAAAACAGCAGTGAGCGAGCAAGTTAGTGTTTTACACCCCATCAGCACCGGTGTGAGCTATTTAGAAGTAGAAAAACAGTACATACATACAGAAAAGCATTACAGCATACAAGAGTAAAAAGGTAATTTTAAAAAATCAGCATGTGCTAATAAAAACAATATGGTAAGACGTTGTGACACAACAAACAAAATGTTGAAGCAAATGTAAATATGAAATACTCAGGAGTTAGGACAAAAGGCACATTGATTCAAGTACTAAGCGTTATAGAGAAGTGAAGTAGCCTTATAGAGTAGCAGAGGAACTACCATAGAAACTGCAGGAGAGAATCAGTTAGCCTCTTGAGAAGGCAAGAAACTTACTGGGTGGACCGCAGAAGAAGGGATCGGTGACATTGGGTTGACCCCTTTCGGAACTTTCTTCCGCTTGGCCTCTTTTCCTCGGAACCTCGTGTTTGCCTCCCCTTGCTCTGCCTCCTTTGCTCTTCCCATTATGTCTGCCTGGAATACTCTGGCCATCCCCTTGCTTTCTTCTTAATGCCTTATCCTCATCCTCCTGCAATAAAAATGCCACTCATCATCAACCTGCCACGGAAAGACATTCATATAACAGTTTATTGTTACTTGTTCATTACATTCATATAAAGAAATTCCTAATATGGTTACTATACAATGTCACAATTGTCAGTAGCAATTGTCGCATAACAGACATATTTACAAGACATTGGAGATGTTAAATGACTTCATTAACTAAGTTGTTTCATAGTCATTACACCTACATAGTAGTACATATGGGTAGTGTTTTAGGTCTGCACTGCTGCCATGCCAGTATCATGCAACACTGCATAGAGAGACTAATGGCAAAATCTGATTTGCCACACCAGGTCTGGATACAAATTTTATTTAAAAATAAACCAAAAGATGAATGTATTTCCAATGACCCAATGTTATGGTTTAAAAACATTGTACATCGTACAAGCTTAGAGTAATGTCTTACTAGCCACATAGGTCACCATTCTATTCCAGTAAGTTATAACCCACAAGATATTCTAAGATCCAACATTCAATTACTTGATTGGAAGCCCTGACCTTGGCTTAAAACTTCTACTTTTGCATCTGAAACATTTTTATTGCATTGGTTATAGAACTGCTAAACTGCCCTTTTGGGCAAATTGTAATGAAATCTGTAAGTGTATGACTGGTTTTCCATGCTTTTGGGCAAAACCAATGCTGTTGCAAAGAACCATTTACAACAGGACTCACCAATCAACTGTCAAGAGGAGCAAGAATATAATTACTGCATTTGGCTTGTAATATCAATCATATTGTGATATGTTAATATATATGTATCATTTTAATAATTTGTTAATTTTTCTTGTGCACAACTCACCAGATCTTCCTTTTCAACCAGGCTGGGGTCTTTTCTCTTCTGAGCTACATGTTGGGAGTTTCCATTGTTGAATCGAAAAGTGCTAAAAGCTTGAATTTTGTCACTGTGCGTTTCATCCAGAAGCTTATTGAAGCTTCTCATCCGGTCACTGATTTCTGTGCCTCGTGGTTCAAAACCCTGAAATTGAATCATTTGAGACAATACTCAAATTACTCATTCTAGTCAAATAAAGCATAACGAAATTGTGATTGACAATGGCAATATACCCTAGACAATAAACAATGACATGTGTCATTCAAGGATTCAAGCCTGTATATGCATACTACGTCACAAGAAACATGCCTTTGTCATATTTGTTTCTTGTCATATATATGTAATGGCCTTCAACAAATAAGAAGCTTAAGAGCTTCATATGACTACAAAGATTTCAACATGACAAATAAAAAATGATGTGCAAGCACCTAAAATGCTAGAAGATACTATTGACTAAAAGTCCAAGGCAGCTCATTTGGTAACGGAAGATGGCATGCATGCTGATAAACAATTTTGAAGAAGGATACTTTTGTTTGCCTTTAAAATGAATTAGTTATGCTTATCTGCTCCCTGGCTCATCGCCCGAGTTGCATTTGGACCCCTTGTGGAGTGTATTGAAGTATAGGTGTCAGCGAAATGGCTATGGCATGCTGTCAAAAAATTTACACCGGCAAAAACAGATCACCAATGCATAGTGGAGTAATGCAGACCTTTGTTTTGTTTGTATATATATTAGGAGGCTCCAGAAAAGCTGAAGCTAACCTGGCTGTGGCCTTTGAAGTCAAAAGATATGCACTGAAAATTTCAGATGGTGTATGACACAAAATAATAGGAAACTGTAAATATTAATATCATAAATTCTTTTTGCAGACGTACCATCTTTAAAGTAGTTTATTTGTTTACTTTATTGATCACTTCTCTTTTTAAACTCAGCGATTCACTCTTTCCCCAGTAAATTTTGATATGCTGGCAGCCAGTGATTATTTTGAAGGATGGTGTTGATAGATTGGTTAGCTGTCCCCAGTCCTCTCACTGCGCCAAAATAACTTCTTGAGAAAATGAGCATGATACCTTCTCGAATAACAAGATATATTGACACATGCCTAACTGAATATCTGCAACTGTCCTTTCCTACATTATTCACTCAATCCCAATTATAATAGCCATTGGCCAGTTTAGAGACAGAATGAAAATTTTGGGACATGACAATGACTTACCAACTTGGGATCAGTGAAGTCCGGCAAGGCCCCCATTGCAAGAATGACAATGAGACAAGTGACCCCAAGAAGAGACACAGCTCCAACAATGACATAAGGGTAGGAGGCCAGCATCCGAGTGTAACTGAAACAGACAAGAAAAATTCATTTGATACATTTGTTATACGGGGAAATCACAATCAGCAGTCACTGTGGGAGCAACCCAGCTTTGTAATGAGGGCAGTGGCACGAGTCGCAAGACTCATAAAAACTATATTAAATAGATCTCATGCATATCTATCTGAGAAACATCATAACAGCATCAATTCAAAGGAATGTTGATATGAAATTTAGTGAGAACCTTTCTGTGAAAAAAGTATCACACCTCGGAGAACCAAATGAAAAAACTTCCATTTGTATTAAAAAACTTCCATTTACATAAAAACATAAACTATCTCACTGATTAATTTCCTTCAATAAATTCCCTCCCCGCTGGTATACTCTTTTCACACTAAAAGTTAAGGACAAAATTCTGGTGAAATATTTAATTGATTGTGCAGGGAAATCACTGATAGAAAATCATGTGCATATTTTCATTTTCCTGGTCTTTTTCATCAACCTTGTCTCTCAACTCAAAAGACTTTTTTAATGACATATTAGGCAAATTAGAATTGTCTATTACAGATGCTTCTGTGTAAGGCATTAGGCCTATTACCAGGTCAAAAGACAAAATGCATTCTGTCTATTTTTGGATGGATTGCATAACTGGGGCTTTGTGTCGTGTTCTTAATCACAATAGTAGACTACAATGAGCATTATGATTCAAAGGTTGATAGAAAACGCAGTCTATCTGTAATACTATTCCAGAAAACTAGAGCAGAGCACGAATGGAACACTGACCCACTGATAAGAAGACTGGTACCAACTTAGCCATTTACATGTATTTATAGATTATACTTCCCCTTATTCAATCAAATATCAAATGGCCTACGGCTGCAGAGAGTAAAAAGCTGTTGGAAAGCATGTTAGTCTCATGACAAAAGCACTTCCACTCTCATGAACCCCGGTCATGCAACTTTTATGTTGGGGTATTGTCTGGGGTAAGCGGTATAAAGCCCAAATTGGTTTTTGATTCTCCCACGAGTATTTGCAGAGCAGCCACCTATAACCCTAATGCCTTATTACTTGCCTGTTATTTTCAATATATGGGATCCATCAATGATTAACAAAATCTAATTGGCTTTCAGTTGAATATAAAGAACTGATTCTTATTCCACATTTGTCGATCTTCCTCATTGACCTAGCTGCTTAAGTAAAATATATCATACAAAGAACTAACAGGGCTTTTATCTCAAGAAGTTTGACAAGTGTTATTGGGGAATATCGAGTAAGTTATACACGCTGTTATAAGTTTGATGCTGTGACTAATGTGCACAACATGGGCTTTTTCATCGAAACATCTGGCAGCAACTTAAGAAATGTACACAGTGGTCAAGTTAAAAAATTGATAAAAAGATAGATGGGCAACCATCATTCTTGGTCAATTTCCAGGACAGTAAAACTTAAAACACTGTCATTTGGTCAAGGCGAATAAGTGTATGTCAGCAAAAACAAGAGGCAGAGACACAAAAAGGTAGAAATAAAATAGATAGATAGACTGACTTGCAGATTAATAGACCCTTCCTATGGACAAGCAATTGACATTTGACAAATGTTGACACATACTCTTGTATTTTCCCCATACTAAAATTTCAGCAAAGTTACATCAACCTTAAACTCAGGGGTCCAAAAAAAAAAAAAACAATCGGTAATTTTGGAAAACAGCCTAGATGAGGTGCATCTTAAAATGGAAACACTGGAAAAGTTCAGTTCAGCACATCCATGTCAATGGATGATTTGCATTAAATAGAAAGTAAAGTCTGAAAATGCAAAAACACCCATCCTATTGAGAAATCTGTAGAATAAATTGGAACATTCACGTCTTGTCTAGTTATCCCTCTACAGTATTCACTGATCTACCGATACTAAATTTGTTACTGGTCTCACTTTTTAAGTTATGTTTGCCCATTAGCATTTAGTAAATGCCCTGGTTCAAATGGCTTGCAGGCTCTCTTTGTCCAAGGTCTACTGGCCTGCAGGAACTGTCCAATGAATTGCTTAAAATATACAATGTATACCAATAGTCCTGTAAAAAACCGAGTGACGACTAAAATGCATATGGAGGCTGGCCAGGGACAAACACTGGGCTAGCCTGAATCACCAAGTTCTCCATCCATGAAAAACTATAAGAACATTCTGAACCGTATAAATAGATACATCAACAGGTCCTGAAAAATGTTTAGTTTATAATATAATGGCTTTCTGGCCTTTCGAAAGCCATGCAATATTGCAAGAAGGCCCAATATCACCAACACAGTTTAGACCATGTGTAAAACTAAGACCTGGTCTAACCATAGTTCTAGAATTATCAGTACAACATTTCATTAAAAACGACAGTGCTGTACAATAGGAAATGAAAATTTAGACTATTTTTAACCTTAAACCTGGTCTCAATTTAGTTGGCGAAATCGTGCCTTACAGTATTGGTCATATTCACCCAAATCTTCATAAAACAAATTGTTCAAAGCAAGTGAATCCATGGGATAACATATCATAATTCATCCTCTGATGGCTTGTATTCTTTGCCCCAACAGACCTCATTAATGAGGCAAGACGTAATTACAATGTCTTCCATATTTACCCCCTACACAAGATCTTTTGCATACCATACATGGACAGTGACAAAAAGTGATAAGCAATCTTTTACATTACCATCAGAACATGACTGTTTCAGCAATGAGTGCTGCTTGGTCATCTACTTGTCTGATAAATCACTGTATATATAAAGGCCTTTTTAATATATTCGACAAACAAAATCCAAAATGCTGTAGAATTGTTGAAAGCTGTTGGAATACGATCAAACTGGGCACTGGTAGAACATTTCTATGCCGATGCATCCTAGTCATGCAACTTTCATGTCAGGGTATTGCCAAGGGTAATCAACATCAAGCCCAAATTTGTTAGATTCTCCTCAGAGTACATGCTCAATAGCCACCCATAACACTCATACCTAATAACCTGTCTATTAGGTTCAAAGTAATGATTTCATTTGTTATATCTTAGTTAAGATTGGGCTGGATACAAACTAGAAACATACAAGTTAATATATTTGGTAGGTAGATGGTAAACCTGTTAAGCGGATGTCCCCTTTAAGTTCGTTTGAGCTCTCTTCCTTGTAAACCTCATCTGAAAAAATTGACTTCCCACAACATGACATGTTGCCCCTTCCTATTGGAAATCCATCCACAAGAAGTATCAAATTTGACTGGCACCAAAAGCTAGTCGAATAGGCGGACGAAAACTTTGATAATAACATATTTTTCATAAAAATTGCATGGCTCTGTGATCAACTCCAAATCGATCTTTTGATCAAGTGAGCAATAATCAAGCAACTCACTTGGTCGTTACAGCCTTGGTAAACAGTGAATTGGTTTCTCACAATTGTAAGAAATAAAACGTAAGATAAAGTGTGCATATACTAAATGTTATAAAAACTTAACACAAATGCATAATTATTCCACTATACCACCCTCACGGCAGATTGTAGCGCAAAACAATGTCAGAATCGTCATCTATAATTGTCTATTGGAAATTCAACCAATTTTCATTGTGAAGATAGTTGAAAAAGAAATTAGAAGGTGCCTATATTAATGTTAAAATCATGCTGCACATTTCAATACAGAGGTATTATACAGGAATAGCTGCAATAATGGCACATAATGAAGGGTAATTGCAAGCCGCAAAAGCCCCTTTATGGGTTGTATGAATGATGAGGCATTTTTCATGCAGAGGGCAGGTGGCCTGGAACTATAACCTGATAACAGCCGTTTTATTGCTGCCATCACAACCTACCCATGTGTGCATGCAAAAGGTTGCACAACACAGGCTATAGGTCCGAGTAGACAAACCAGACAGAAACCTGCATGCCATCAATATCGGAAGGGTAACAGTTTAGCAAAAACCACAAGTTGTGTGGATTTAAATGAAAAAAAGAGTATTTCATCAGTCAGGCAATCTCTAACTTGCAACACTTAAACTAAAATGGCAAAATTCCACTGAAAAATCAGAAATATTCAGCTGAAAAAAAAAAAGTTGACCAAGCTTAAACCAGCTTAAATGCAAGTCTCCTGTCATTATTTATCACAAATATTCCCTTGAATTCAATATTTAAAAAAGAATTGTTGTAGTCCAATGCAACAATATGGAAGCCAATTTTAGGGTTGAATCCTGTTGCATCACACATTCCTGAGTGGTATTTCAGGGCAAAAATTGACTACATGTAATCTGAATTAGCAGTAAGTAAAAATCTGATTTCTTTTCATTGCACAAAAAATTACGACTTTAAAGGTATAGTTAAAGAAGTGTATGACATGAAATTCGGTTAGACACCTCATTTTTGGGCTAGCACGCATTTTGTCTATATAATTATAATTACGTGGTTTACATATCTACTATTTGCAAAACATAACTTGGTTTCTCTTTATTATTGAACTAAATTATAAACTGGCCTTTCAGACCATAACAGCTTCAGTTGATTGTCTATTTTAATGGTAGCCTATTTGTTTGATAACCAAGGCTACCAGTCTACCGTCTTTTACCGTGGAATCAATAGAAATTTCTGCAAGTGTACCACTGTGACCACGCTTTGGTGCTAAATAGTAATACAGCTGCAGTTTATGAAGCATGGCGCCTGAAAATATTTTAAAAATAAACTCTTGAGGCATACGACATAGCACAGTCCCTATCTCATCACTATCATTTCACTTTCAACTATTTCTACTTCAGTATACGAATCGGACCTGTATACGCTATAAAAATTTCAGACAAAATTGGTTTTTTAGATTCAAAATGGTTTTTTGAAAAACCAAATTTCAATGCGAAAAACCAACATGGATTTTTTTAAATCTAAAAAACCAATTTTGTCCCGACATTTTTTAGAGTGTAAACCTCGAGCAGTATCATATGGACCAAATTTAATTGTTAATCATGGTACTTTACAAGCATAATCTACCTTGGCTAGATCTAGCATGCAAGTGAACGGCTAATGCTCTCAGCAATACAGGATGTTTGGAACTGATGAATGTGAAAGCATAGCCTCTGCAAGACACTCTGTCACCGTAGCTTCTTACAGCAACATCACAACTGGGCCGAGGGTCAAGTGAAAAACCGGCCAACAAGACAGATGGGCCATCATCAATCTCCGTTCATTTCAAAGGCCTTTAAAAATTGGTACTTTGGTCAGGACCAATGAGGGCATGTCAGTTTTAAGTGTAGCGTGTCAAAAAAGCTTGATGGATTGTCAATTAGGTGAAGAAATACCTAAAACTGAGACAAAATCAGGTATTCGAATGTCCTCTACTTTTGCACTACATGGCAATTGCAAAAGATAAGACATCGAGTAATTTGAAAAGATCGATACAGTGCCTACAAAGTAACGTGGTTCAAAGAGTTACGAAACATATTAAGATTGATTTGAGGTTGGTGAAAAAAAAATATTTACGCAATGATCACTGTCAGATTCTGTTGTTCTAGTGTTGTAGAATGGAATTGTTCACTTTACTTACCCAATAAATTATGACATTGATGCTCCCTAAATTTTCTCAACACTTCATCTTTGACCTCTTTGTCGATTGACATTAGAAATATGATTTAATGGTGACGTACAAGTTAACAGTCAATTGGCAATGCTTGAAATACACTGTAGTTTCAGTGCCAAAGACATGTTGCAAAATAATAATAATAATGCCAATCTGTCAGACGAAATGTTTTTGAAGCAAATGTGATGTGTTTTTCCAGGAAAGGGAAAAGGAGGTAAGTGGCAAATATCTAGAGCAGCAAAAGGTTAACATCACACAGCACAAGTGGAAATCAATAGGGAAGAACAGATTCATAATGGTTGAAAGCACGAATGTCATAGACCCTGTTTCTTTGATCGGGTACCGTAATATGGGGTGAATAGGGACACAAGGGTGAATCGGGACAGAGCAGGGATGTATGCTGTTTCTTCAAGGATCAAGTACTTTTACTAAACTCAGGGAATGTATTTTTTGCTCATTCACAGTACACATATAAGCGCATATTTTCGTGTGATTTCATATTTCTAACTGCAGGCAGTGATGAGCTACAACACCTTAAACTTGGCCCTGCATAATTTGAATTTTGACACGCTGGAAAAACTTTGCATATTCCTAAAAAAATATAAACACCAGAGCCATCAAACTTGCAGGAAACTTTTTTTTCAGTTTAAAATGGTATTAGGGGACCAGCATAGTAGACTAGATATGGGATTATGTATATTTGGTCATGGGTTAAGATCCAGGTCAATGGCAGAGTTTCGGGAATAATCAAAATATACTCAACCAATTTTCATTTGAATGTACTGGCATGGCTTTTTTATAAATATTATTGAACTTGGCATTATTATTAATGGATTTAGTCCAGAATTAATAATCACCGGCAAAATTAGCAGATAACTACAGTTTTTGATAATTTTCTGCCATTTATCTATTTTTTTATAATCTGCATATTATCAGTGAAATTGATTTCAAATTTTCCTCAAAATAAATATTTTGCAAATTGAAGATGTTTTCTAATGTTTAGTGAAAAAGGGCAATCACCAAAAAGAGGCTAGGAAGTATTAATTGTGGATATAATGGACTGTCCCGATTCACCCCAAGCTGTGGGGTTAATTGGGACAGTGGTTTTTTGGGCCCTGGGCCTTGCAAATTTAAGATATCATATAAAGCTCCCATGGAAAGTTAGACCTTCTGTTCGGACACAATTTGACACTATATTTCTATATCTGAGTTGATTTGTGGCCATCCTATAACAGAAAAACGGCCAAAACTGTCCCGATTCACCCCATATTACGGTAACAAGTAATTTAATTTGTGTTTGGGGCCCTTCATCTTCGTGAAAAGTTGTTTGCATTGCTCTTCTCTTCTCTCACTTAATTTCTTCAGACCTGACATCGTAAGACCCTGGTAATAATCATCATATATTATATGCAGAGCCCTTTTTTGCACCTTCTCGACATCATCAATTAGATACTTGGGTAAGCTTGGGTGCCACACCACCACACAATATTCCAGAACCGGTCTTATAATACTTGTGTAAATATCCAGCATGTCACACTGTTTAATGCCTGCTCTTCAAAATAGAGTCAATAAATATGATCTCTTAATTGTTGGCCTTTTTTCTAGAATATTGAGTATATGGGAATTCCGTTTCAGGTCAACTTGTAAAGCATCTTCCAGAATCTCTGCTTCACCAACCTGTTCTATTGCATTCCCTTCAATACCCAGCACTGGGAGGAATGTGTTCCTCAGACATTTTAATCTTTTGCATGATGATAATTGGCAAACCAGGGATGTCAGACAAGCAAGGGTCTACTCCCTTTTATAGTACAAAATTTTTTGCCTAATTTCAAAATACATAATTATACTATTCATAATTTCATGTCATGTCGGTTAGAACAATCTATGTTCTGAAAATGCTGTTATTGAGATAGAAGGTGCCTGCCAATGATTTTGCCCAGGGGCCCACTATGGGTCCAGTCCGCCCCTGTGTCGGTGTCAAGCTGATTTTACAGTGTAGTCATGGATATATAGGTGGGCAGATGATGATGCTCAATTAAGCACATTCACTGTTTACCATCATCAGGACTATTATGATATAGGACTCCATATCCAAAGAAATTATCACACATACCTAAATACAGGTGTATATAACTCTGAAATTGATGTCATTTTGTTGATCTTGAAGGAGCATAATCAAAAACTGTAGACCATGCGAAGCGTTATTATAACTTACTATAACTTTAAATTCATGGCCAGGTTGTATCCGCTTCGGACACATTCTTGTCAACACCAAAATGGTCCATCATTGATGTTTGCAACCTTATGTATATTATCTGAAGAAAAGAAACTAAAACAATTGTTTATTTGAAACATTATTTTAATGAAAATAGCGCTGTACATCACTTACAAAGTGCACATTAATTGATAAACAATATATTGAAGTCTTGAATACTTTTTACAATATCACACATTGAAGATAAGAAATACGAATCCTTGTTATTCACATTATAAAAATACTCCAACAACCAAAATATTAAAATAAATTCTATGAAGCAACATGTTTGCATTGCAATCAAATGTAAATAATCTGAACATGGCATCAATTGCAATTTGAACATAATATTTGATAATATCAATTAGGAATCTCATTTCCAATAATCAATATTTGTAATAAAAGATTTAGTGGAATGTAATTGTTCTTATCGGAAAGAAAATCACAAATACTGTAAGGCATTATTAAGAGGAATCGAGCAGTTAACATTTGAGTTAACAGTGAATCTTCAGGAATATTGTAAGTATGAAGTTGCCTGTAGAGAAAATAGGAAATTGCAGCATTACAATAAATATATTTCTTTGGTTAATAAAAGGCTAAACCTAATGCATACAAATCATGGTTAGAAATATATTTACTATGTATACATAACATATTTGGTATACTATAAATGCTAATTTTGATTATTATACATAAATCATCAATAGACATCATATATGAATACAAATGAAAAGTAGTGATAGCATCAATGAAAAAATACTTCTTGATATGTATTTTCATTAAATAGGGTTACAGTACATTATAGTACATATATTTTTTCAGAGGTACATTTCTGATAATACACAACCATTGACTTTTGCTCCCATCCTGTACCAGAGAAACTGATAAACAAATTTTATTCCTCTCTAAATTCCATTTTTTACAGGATTAAACAAATTCTGCACTTGTGCCAAGACAACGCAGACAAACTAAGTGTCCATTTTCTCAAATTATTAAGATAACACACAAAATAAATAAAAGAATAATCAAGCAAATTAGGGCAAATAGACATAACCAACTACATATAAGTAAGTAGACCTAACTGGCTGGATTATAACCAATTAAGTAAGTGGACCTAACTGGATTGATTATAAGCGTATACAATGACAAAATACCATTTCATAATAAAAGCATCACATATCAAAAGAAATCTCTAAACTGAATAGAGAACTTACTTGAAATGTTTAAAAGTATAAAACAAACTACACACATAGGCCAACTTATCTAGTTATATTAAATAATTGTATTTGTATCATAAGCACCATAATATTATTTGGTTATATTGTGTCAATAAGGGTCAAACAATGTGAAAGTAATGAAGCATTCTTCTTCCCCCATTGCTGAACAGTAGGGCACATTCTGTATCTTAATTAATCAAATGAAAAAACAAACTAAACTTTGTACAGCATTCTACCAATTTGTAAAACGCAAATTATACGCACAGACACATCTAATAACCAGCATTGAACTAAAACCAGCAGTATAATTTTGCTAAGCCATCATAAATATGATAAGAGGCAGTTTTTCTAAGATTCAGGCACTTCTCCATTGGGAGTGATACTCACCGGACTCGGATGTTGTTCTTAATTTTTTCCCTGCTAACTGATTACTAAAAAGTTGGAAAAAATTCATTTTTAGACCTCCATACCTTTTAGGTAATTTTGAGGGCCCCTTGAAATATAGGGCCAAAATTTGGTTTGTGTCAAAGTCCAGATTTCAAATCCAATTATCTCAGTACCTTCTTAGTGTACTTCTGTTATATTTGAATGGTCTAATATATGGACCCAAAGGTATCATTTGGTATCGCATTTATGATGATTGACTCAGGGCGCAGGCAACTAAGGGTGCTCAAAGTTACTATTTCAGTCAATTTTAAGCTGAATTGATGGGGCCTATGTGGCTTGTGCGCTTGGTGTACCTCAATGTTTTGTGCATGTATATGAAGGAGGGGACCTATTTTACAAGTTTACATAAAAATTAGAATGGTACACTAAGGGCGCATCTCCACAGGGGCGCTGTTTCCTATAAAAAAGTGAAATAGACCCTTTTTCAGGGCTCTGTAGCTCATTGCGCCCAGGGTCAACAGCATGGTGAGCATGCCTGTCATGTGCTATAACACCTCTAGTTTACTGGGGCGTAAGCATCTCTGAGGTACTCTTAACCATTCTCTTTCCAGAATATTTTTAAGGTACCACATATGACGATTTTTCAAATTTTCAAAAAATCACCAGGACGCCCGAAATGTGAATGGAGATAGTCTTGCAAGTCATTTCTGTAATGAATTTTAGTTGTTATGATATATTTTGCTCCAAATAGTGTGTACACGCATGTAGGGGGTGCCACAAGTACCCCTAAAATAGATTATTCTCCTGTTTTTCATGCTTGCTGGCGCTGCATTGATGTAATTAATGGGACTAAAACCTTCTGACAGTCAGTATGTTTTAGTGATCAACAGAAATCGCATTTATGATTGACCATTTTAAGCTCTCAGCTATAATAGTTTGGTAACACATTTGCAAGGCTCAATTCCATACAATTTTTGTTCATTATTACATCTTAGACTTCACTAACTTTTTCAATGTATGGGACATTACTGTATACATTTCCATGTCTTTGGTTTGGTATAGTTATCTGGACGGCTTATGCTTCAATTCATACTTTGTAATTGAGTTTTAAAACTAAAATATATATATGTACAAATAATGTATTTCCTATTATTTGTTATGATGATGCATCTTTTACATTTCTACCAACAGCTTTTCACACACATTTTTGAAATTGTACGTTCCTCTTTGTCTATAAATCAAGATAGTGCAGTCTTGGATGTAATCAGCCTAAATTTAAGGAATTCAGCTTTAAAATTGAATAGCCAAACTTTCACAACTTAAACCTAAAAACGGTCTATCGTAAATGGCATTTTGGCATATCGCTAGAGTAGAACTTGTAAGTAAGTGAAACGGGTGATGTTTTGCCATTGCCACTTCCACAAGCAGGATGATAACATTGAGCCAATGGTATTGGATCTATTCTATCATCCTGATTGTGTAAGTCTGAATTGTCTTTCAATGGGATAAAGACACACTGGGTCATAAAGGCCAATATTTAAGGTGGATGGGATAACAATGGCAACCAATTTTCTCTGATGTACTCAGAATTACGTATGGCCAAGGCAAATTCAAATTTGAGGGGGCTTCACTCATTTAAATTATTTTGACCCATATGCCATATGGAACTGATGCCAGAGCATGAGCAAAGACATATTGCGACCCTTCGTATCCCAGGTGCCTCAAATATCATTTTTTATAAAACTGTATGTTTTCATTTCTTCAGAAGAGAATTAAGGTTGAGGATGTAAAGTATTGACCCAATGGCAAATCATTAACCATTTATTTACTTACAGGTGACACTGTATATAGAAAATTGCAGTGGCATGCTAAATTGCCTGTTTTGAGATTGGCGTCCCACAACTGAGATGAATGCAGCACCAGCAAACATGAAAAATGGAAGAAATAAAAATTTTGGGGTACTTGTGGCACCCCCTACTTGTGTGTTAACACTATTTGGAACAAAATATATCCTAACAACCAAAATTCATTACAGAAATGACTTGCAAGACTGTCTCGATTCATATTGCGGGCGTCCTGGTGATTTTTTGAAAATTTGAAAAATCGTCATATGTGGTACCTTAAAAAAATTCTGGGAAGAGAATGGTTAAGAGTACCTCAGAGATGCTTACATCCCAGTAAACTAGAGGTGTTATAGCACATGACAGGCATGCTCACCATGCTGTTGACCCTGGGCGCAATGAGCTACAGAGCCCTGAAAAAGGGTCTATTTCACTTTTTTATAGGAAACAGCGCCCCCTGTGGAGATGCGCCCTTAGTGTACAATTCTAATTGTTATGTAAACTTGTAATATAGGTCCCCTCCTTCATATACATGCACAAAACATGGAAGTACACCAAGGACGTAACCCACATTTGCCCCATCAATTCAGCTAAAAATTGACTGAAGTAACTTTGAGCGCCCCCTGTTGCCTGCACCCTGAGTCAATCATCATAATGCAATACCAAATGATACCTTTGGGTCCATATATTAGGCCCTTCAAATATAACAGAGGTGCACCAAGAATGTACTGAGATAATTGGACTTGAAATCTGGACTTTGACACAATCCAAATTTTGGCCCTATATTTGAAAGGGCCCCTAAAAATAACCTAAACTGTATGGAGGTCTGAAAATGCTATTTTTTCCACTTTTTAGTAATTGTTTGCCAAGAAAAAAATTATGAACTAAATCTGAGTCGGGTGAGTAGCACACCCTGCCTGAATCTTAGAAAAACTGGCTCATAAGCAGTAACTTGAGCTTTTGAATAATCTTTAACAAAGACTGAGGTATCTAAAAACTAATAAGGCATGCACTAGATATAAGTTAGCAATGAATGCACAAAATGTGGAATGTAAATGAAATAAGATCACAATGATAGAGTTTGTGGGATAGCAATCTAGGCATAAATTAATTTGACATTTCAAAGAAATAATCGTACATTTCAGCCTTACTGACAACGCAAAATAGTTCCACATATACTATTTACAGATAGGCGGAATAGCAAAAAAGTCAGATTCACATCTCAATTTACATCTGCAGTATATCTGTTTTTGCAATAATTTATACTTCCAAGTGCACAATATTTAGAAAAGCTAGACTGAGGTATTTTCTCTTAAACCCTTCACAAGAACAGTGGGGACGTCATTAACATAGAATCCTGATCTCGTCAGAATGTGGCAAATATGACATTAAATTTGTTGACTCAGAAGCAGAAACTAGATTTCTGACTGACTGGAGATGGAAATACAACAGAGAGATAGACGAAAGAATTAAGGTAGACAGGTATAGAAAAAATCACGTTTATCAAATCATAAATGGGGCTGAATTTGGATAAGGAGTTGTCAAAATACTGTTAAATATTATAAAATATTTCGACGGTGAACTGTAAATCACTTATACCATGATAACTCGCATACAATTTCACATATACAAGATCTTTTGTTACGATTCATCGAACCAACATCAACAGACTTTAAAAACTCCCACTTTTGATTTGTACGGTGATTAGAGACAACTCAATTTAAAGATTACAATACAAAACGTATCAGCATCTTTACACTGAAAACATTTAGCAGCAAAATAATAGCTTAGAACTGTATTGAAAATAGCAGATAATAAAAGTATTGAATAATTAACTAAACAAGAATGGGTCACCTAATTGCCATATCTGCAGAACACAATAGTTGTATTGGGTATAGCATTATTTAGTGATAATCCTTATTTTTGACACTTGATAGGAACAAAAAAATCTTGGCTGAACCTGTTTTTGAAATGCTCAGAAAAGTGCCAAATCACAATTAATGGCGTGCAGCCAAAGTATTTAGGGAGAGTAAATTAAACAACTTCCTGGCTTCTCCAAACGTCGGTGGGAAGAGTCACTTTGGGATTGTTGTTGATGACTTCATCTGCGTCCATGAGAAGTTTATCGGTTGGTGTGTCTCCTGGTGAATCGCTAGAAGAGAGACGAACATCTGGTCGCGATCCATTCGGATGTATACTGATGACGGTGTCTTTTGAAATGGTGCTATCTCCGTTGCTGAACCTGCTACCCATTCTACTTCGATGGCGATGACAGTCCGTCAAAGGTTCCAACTCATGTGTCTCACTACTGTTTGCATGATTAGTGCTAGATGATGACAGAGTAGACTCAGACATTGTGTAGATGGTCTTATCCACCCTCTCCCTCCTATCGCAGCTACAGCAATCGCAAGAAGGCCAGTGGTACTGACCAAATCCTCCTTGTGGGCCTGCGCAACGGAGCAACGACGGAAAGAAGAAGGTGGACATTAACCAACTAATAGACATCAAGATCATTAAGAAGATCCCCAGCTGTTTGTAAGCAAGAACTGTAGATGGCATTACGAGTGCACCAGCCATGAATGTTGTCAGGGCAGCCATGGCAACAGGGCTACCCATTCGCGATATAGCACAAGCAACCCTCTGCTCGCGGTCTAAGTCAGGCGAAAGACGATAAGCCATTCCGTAGTGCAGGGTAAAATCAATTGATAGTCCAATAGAAATGCTTATGATCACTGACTCCAAAATATTGAGCTGCCAGCCCAGGAATACAAGACATGCAATAGTACAAAATATTATACCAGCAATGGTAATGATGGCATAAACAGTTATAAGTAGATTGAGAGTGGTCATGAACGCCATTACTAGAGTGACTGCTAGAGCTACTCCTATGGCCACTTGAGTACCTGAAGCCAGGGTGTTCTGCAGGTTGAAAAAGTCTAAATGACTGATAAACCAGCCATTCTTCATACCAATTGGTGCTTGAGCTAACTCCTGACTCACCCATTTATTCATGTACGAATAAAAATCCTTCATTTGCTGATAGTTGAATGAGAATGCTTGTTTAGAGTTGAATTCTACCACAAGGGCCACTACTTTGCCAGTGTCTTTCGAGTAACGAGGACCAGCTAAACTTGTCGAGAAGTACAGTTCTCGAGAATGAGCAAGTAAAGGTCTGTAAATGCGAAGACATTGAATAAACACTTCTCTACTGTAAGGAAACGGTGAACTTTGACAGCAAGGTCTGAGATCTTCATTTACCCCTTCACACCTCCTCTCCATGAAACGCTTAAAATGTTCAATAAAACAGTTTGTAATCTGTGGTCCGTATGACAGCTGGTACATCTCTGTGTGGCGTAACTTCTTGCAGAAATTGAGAAGCCATTGTTGAGACTCTGGATCAGCCATGTCAAAGCCACCATCAAACTCAAGATTGCCTTCACTGTAGGGGTTCAGGTGGTTTCCGTTGTCCAGAGCATGCACCCCCCACACTACTGTCATCGGCATAGTTGGAGTACCGACCCCTGCTGCCTTCTCAAACCAGAACTGGTCCTTGATACTTAAGTCATACACTTCAAAAGGGTGATCTGCAGAAAATACTTGAAATTCATTTGACACAGGTAGTTTCAACTTGGGGTGGTAAAATGTGGCTATTATACCACCAATACTTAAACATCCGTACAAGAATAACCATAGATATCGCAGCTTCATCACAACACATGGCAAAAGTTTGTCAAAGAAAATTCTCGAGCATTCTGATATGTGATAGTATATTTTGTATGGAATCCTGAAAGTGTAAAAATAGAATCCTCTGCTGTGACTGTAAATGTCAGGACTATAGCACATGAGGCAATCCGTGCACCATTTTTCATATATAACAAAAACTGCAGGTAACCAAGTCACCATGAGAAAAAAATTAACTACTATTGTCGTTCCTGCGTAAATAGCAAAGCATTCCAAAGCTGTAATGTTTTAACGTAATTGGCATAGAATGCAGCAGCAGTTATCAGGCTAGTAACAAACATCGGTAAACTGGCATGCCGAAGAGCATCCGAAATGATCTTTTCTAAAGTGCCAACGTTTTTCTCTGATTTTGCCAAACTCCACACTTTTGAGAAAATGAACATGTCATCCGCGCCTACACCTATCATGACGACGATGGTCAGCAAGTTCATGAAAGGGAAAAATTTGATTTCAAATATAATGGTGTAGATGAAGTAGGAGATCTCGAGGGCTAGAAAAATACACAACACAGTCATGATGGTCAGGAATAACGAAGTAGTATAAAGCCATATTGCGACAAACACAAATACAACAGCAATAGAAAACCACAGGGAATCCTTGATCAAATACTGATCGAATAAGTGCTGTTTGATTCCAAAATGAATAGCGACGATTTGCGTTGAGCCTTGTTGTAAGTTTTCCTCTTTAAGGTTGAGATAAATCTTTTTAGTGGCAGAGCCTGCAGCGATTGGGATCAGGGTCATTGCATAACGCAAATGGGCAGTGTCATGCAACCTTTTCGTCTGCAGGAAATGGATGTCGGTAATGTAATGCAATATCTGGTAGACAGCATCGTGTTTCTTGCACCGTGGAGGCACCTCGTGGCAGTAGTTGTCCCAGCCCTCCTCCCCTGCTTGGCTGCAGTCTGACTTGAGCATCATTTTGTGATAATAACCAGCGCAATCTGTTAACAATACCATTAAGCGTGCTACATCCTCATCGGTAATTTGGCTACAGGAGGTCTTGTTGCTTAGCAGTGTCACATAATTTCCCAGCGACCAATTTCGACAGCACTGTCGCGAGTGTGTTGTCTGGATGCAATCGGCGTTAAAAGCTTCTTGTTTCCTCAGCAATTCTTTCTCTATTGTGCACATGTCTCGGATGTGGGATGCTGTCATTAGGCTGCTTCCGTCAGTCGACTGCCAATCAATTCTCGCATATTCCTTTCCTGAAATGGAAAAACACAGTGTCAATTATTACAAATGAAATATGACAAATCATTTCCTCTGGTAATGCTACAGAGCCTGATTGAAGGATGTGGAGATTCCCTGGGAAGTTACTTGCACAAGGATATATAAATATGCAGTGTAAGGTAAATAGTTATCTTTTGTAATAACAGAGTGATGGATATATAGATATTTAATCTTTGAAAAGAAATATTTACCAAATTATTGAATAAAATGCTACTGCTAAAGAAGCTACTATAAGCATTACCAACAAGTAATGCTGACTGATTTGAAGTGAAGGAAATAAAATAAAGTGAGTCAAATGCTTTTTATATGCAACTAGAGGGATAGCCACTTGTTTTGTTTAAAGAATAAAAACATAGTAAAATAAACAGCTAATTTTCACCAACAGGCAAGAGGGCTTCCAAGCAACATCAAGAAAATACATCTTACAGTAAGCTGATAGGATACATCTCTAAACACAACCAATTGGTATTTGCTTGAAAAGACCTTGCCACTTCAGTATCCTTGCTAAGCCAGAGACATTGGCCATCCCACTAGCTAAATAAACACACTTCACTGAGTAAGCTAAAACAAGGTTTCAACTATAAAACGTCCCTGGTGTCCTCTAGAGGTTAGAAGGAAAAATCTATTAGAATATGTTAAGTATCAGATTATGTAATTTTCCTGTTATTGCAAAGTTAACAGTATGAAAAAACATAATATATTATATTCTAAAATTCAATTACATTTTTCTAATTTTAAATGTAGGGATTAATATGTTTATATATATACATAAAGTATTTATTCACAGTAGAAAAACAGCAGTGAGCGAGCAAGTTAGTGTTTTACACCCCATCAGCACCGGTGTGAGCTATTTAGAAGTAGAAAAACAGTACATACATACAGAAAAGCATTACAGCATACAAGAGTAAAAAGGTAATAAAAAAAAATCAGCATGTGCTAATAAAAACAATATGGTAAGACGTTGTGACACAACAAACAAAATGTTGAAGCAAATGTCAATATGAAATACTCAGGAGTTAGGACAAAAGGCACATTGATTCAAGTACTAAGCGTTATAGAGAAGTGAAGTAGCCTTACAGAGTAGCAGAGGAACTACCATAGAAAACTGCAGGAGAGAATCAGCTAGCCTCTTGAGAAGGCAAGAAACTTACTGGGTGGACCGCAGAAGAAGGGATCGGTGACATTGGGTTGACCCCTTTCGGAACTTTCTTCCGCTTGGCCTCTTTTCCTTGGAACTTCGTGTTTGCCTCCCCTTGCTCTGCCTCCTTTGCTCTTCCCATTATGTCTGCCTGGAATACTCTGGCCATCCCCTTGCTTTCTTCTTAATGCCTTATCCTCATCCTCCTGCAATAAAAATGCCACTCATCAACCTGTTACGGAAAGGCATTTCATATAACAGTTTATCTTTACTTGTTTATTACATTCATATAAAGACATTCTTAATATGGTTACCATACAATGTCACAAGTGTCAGTAACAATTGTCAAATAACAGACATATTTACAAGACGTTGGAGATGGCAAATGACTTCATTAACTAAGTTATGTCATAGTCATTACACCCTACATAGTAGTAAATATGGGTAGTGTTTTACGATCTGCACTGCTGCAATGCCAGTATCATGCAGCACTACATAGAGAGACTAATCGAAAAATCTGATTGGCCGCACTAGGTCTGCATACAAATTTTATTAAAAGCAAACCAAAATATGAATGTATTTCCAACGACCCAATGTTATGGTTTAAAAACATTGTACAAGCTTAGAGTAATGTTATTAGCCACATAGGCCACCATTCAATTCCAGTAAGTTATAACCCACAAGATATTCTAAGATCCTACATCCAGTTACTTGATTGGAAGCCCTGACCTTGGCTTAAAACTTCTACTTTTGCATCTGACACAATTCTATTTCATGGGTCATAGAACTGCTAAGCTGCCCTTTTTGGCAAATGTTACTGAAATTTGTAAGTTTATGACTGGTTTTCCATGCTTTTGGGCAAAACCAATGTTGTTGCAAAGAACCATTTGCAACAGGACTCACCAATCAACTGTCAAGAGGAGCAAGAATATAATTACTGCATTTGGCTTGTAATATCAATCATATCGTGATATGTTAATATATATGTATCATTTTAATAATTTTTCTTGTGCACAACTCACCAGATCTTCCTTTTCAACCAGGCTGGGGTCTTTTCTCTTCTGAGCTACATGTTGGGAGTTTCCATTGTTGAATCGAAAAGTGCTAAACGCTTGAATTTTGTCACTGTGTGTTTCATCCAGAAGTTTATTGAAGCTTCTCATCCGGTCACTGATTTCTGTGCCTCGTGGTTCAAAACCCTGAAATTGAATCGTTTGAGACAATAATCATTCAAGTCAAATAAAGCATAACGAAATTAATTGTGATTTACAATAGCA
This sequence comes from Platynereis dumerilii, assembly GCA_026936325.1. NCBI lineage: Eukaryota > Metazoa > Annelida > Polychaeta > Phyllodocida > Nereididae > Platynereis > Platynereis dumerilii. The sequence goes on from JAPTHN010000007.1 coordinate 25,065,791, forward strand.
ATATAACCTAGACAATGACCAGTGTCATTCAAGGATTCAAGCCTGTTACATGCATACTACGTCACAAGAAACACGCCTTTGTCATATTTGTTTCTTGTCATATATATATAATGGCCTTCAACAAAAAAGAAACTTAAGACCTTCATCTGACTACAAAGCTTTCAACATGACAAATAAAAAATTATGTGCAAGCATCTAAGGCGCACAGGGGTTTTTGCACCAATATGTTTGGTTCATATAACTATATAATTTATTATATTTTATACCTGTACATTTACATTTCACACAAAGATAATAGATGCAAAAGACCCTATGCTAAGAGGATGTTTGAAGATACTATTGACTTAATGTCCAAGGCAGCTTATTGGGTAACGGAAGATGGCATGCATGTGGATGAACAGTTTCGAAGAAGGATACTTTGATAGCCTTTAAAATGAATTAGTTATGCTTATTAGCTCCCTGGCTCAGCAACCGAGTCGCATTTGGACCCCTAGTGGAGTGTACTGGAACTACAGATGTCACCGAAATGGCTATGGCATGCTGTCAAAAAATTTACACGGGCCGAAACTGCCTATCAATACGTAGTGGAGTACCGCAGACTTTTGTTCTTGTCTGTATATATACTAGGAGGCTCCAAAAAAGCTGAAGCTAAACTGGTTGTGGCCTTTAAAGTCAAACGATGTGCATTCAAAATTTAAGATGGCATATGAAACAAATATATAGGGAACTGTACATACCAACATCATAAATTCTTTTTGCAGACTTACCATCTTTAAAGCAGTTTATTTGTTAATTCTATCGATCACTTTTCTTTTTTAACTCAGTGATTCACTCTTTCCCCCAGTAGATTTTTGATATACTGGCAGCGAGTGATTATTTTGAAGGATGGTGTTGATAGATTGGTTAGCTGTCCCCAGTCCTCTCACTGCGCCAAAATAACTTCTTGAGAAAATGAGCATGATACCTTCTCGAATAACAAGATATATTGACACATGCCTCACTGAATATCTGTAACTGTCCTTTCCTACATTATTCACCCAAGTCCAATTATAGTAGCCATTGGCCAGTTTAGAAACAGAATGAATTTTTTGGGACATGACAATGACTTACCAACTTGGGATCAGTGAAGTCCGGCAAGGCTCCCATTGCAAGAATGACAATGAGACAAGTGACCCCAAGAAGAGACACAGCTCCAACAATGACATAAGGGTAGGAGGCCAGCATCCGAGTGTAACTGAAACAGACGAGAAAAATTCATTTGATATATTTGTTGTATGGGGAAGTCACAATCAGCACTCATTGTGGGAGCAACTCAGCTTTGTGATGAGGGCAGTGACAAAACTGCATATGACATCAGCTAGATACTAAATTGATTGTCATGGATGATCTTTATATCCACCGAACTATCTAAAATTTATCAACACAGCATCAATTCCAGGAAATGTTGATATAAAATTTAGTGAGAACCCTTCTGAGAAAAAAAGTATCACACTTCTGAGAACCAATTAAAAACTTCAATTTATACAAAACATAAAACAATCACACTGATTAAAATTTCCTTCAATAAATCTCTTCCTCAATGGTTTACTCATGTCACATTAAAGGGGAAGGACAATATTCTGGTGAAATGTTCAATTGATTGTAAGGGGAAATCAAAGGATTCCACTTACGGATAATCATTGTGTGTATTTTCCTGTTTTTGGTCCTTCTCATCAAGCTAGTCTCTCAACTCAAAAAACTTTTTTAAAGACATAAGGCAAATTGGAATTACAACAACCTTAAACTTCAGTGTCTACCAAAATAAACTATCGGAAATTTAGGAAATCAGTCTGAAATGAATCTCAATATTGAAAAATTTTTAGTTTAACATTTCTATGTTTTAAAACAGATGATTTGCAATATAGAAAGCAAAGTCTGAAAATACAGAACGCCCATCTTACTGAACAATCAGTAGAATATATTAGAAACATTCACATCATGTCTAGTTATCTCTCTTTGTTGTTGGCCTCACTTGAATACCCATTAGAATACGTCCTTTCTAAGTTATGTATGCCCATAAGTTTTAAGTAAAAACCCTGGCTCAAATTGCTGCCAGGCTCTATTCGTCCAAGGTCTATACGCCAGCAGCAACCTGTCCAATGAATTGCCTAAAATCTGCTATGTATACCAATAGTCCTGTAAAAACAGAGTAACGACCTAAAATGCATATGGAGGCTGGCCAAGGATAAATACTGACTCACCAAGTATTTCATTCATGAATAGCTATAAGAACATTCTGAACCGAAGGAGTAGATACATCAACAGGTTGTGAGCAATGTTTGGTAATATAAGGCTTTCTTGCCTTTCGAATGCCAGGCAATATTGTAAGATATAAGGCCAAATATCACCAACACAGTTTAGACATCCGTGAAACTAAGACCTGGTCTAACTTTAGTTTCTGAATTTATCAGAATATAATTTCAGCAAGAAAATGACAGTGCTACACAACAGAAAATAGGCTTTGTTTTTACCTTAAACCTGGTCTCAATTTAGTTGGCAAAATCGTGCCCCTTACACTATTTGTCATATTCACCCAATCTTTAAAAAAAAAAGGGTTCAAAGATATCGGTTCCATGGGATAACATATAATAATTCATCCTCCGATAGCTTGTATTCTCTGCCCGAAACGACCTCATTAATGAGATAAGACAAATAAGAAATACTTTCAATGTCTTTCATATTTGCCCCATATGCAAGATTTTTTGTATGCCATATATAGTACTGTATCACATAGACACTGAAACAAGTGATAAGCAATCTTTTACATTGCCATCAGAACATGATCAGTTCAGCATATTTGCTGCCAGGTCATCTACTTTTCTGCAATTTAATATCAGCTACTTGTGCAATCCAAAATGTCATAGAATTGTTGAAAGCTGTTTAAATACCATGAAAACTAGCACTAGCATAACAATTCTATGTTGATGCACAGTAGTCATGCAACTTTCAAGTCAGGGTATTGCCAAGGGTAATCAGCGTAAAGCCCCAGTTTGTTAGATTCTCCTCGGAATATTTGCTCAGCAGGCTCCCTTACAGGTGATTTCATTACCATGCGATTCTTGTCTTTCACACTTGCTGTGTGGAATCAATGCTAAACCAGCACTTACTACGTTTGATAAATCCAATATGTGACGTTCTGTTGCTTCTAAACCAATCAGATTAACTAAAAATGGTGTGTATTTGGTGGGTCTAGAACCAAAGAATCGCGTACAAATGAAATCACCTGTAACACTCATGCCTAATAACCTGTATTTTACCTTCAAAGTAGTGATTTCATTTGTAATATCTTAGTTAATGATATGGCTGAATCCAAATAAAAAGAAAAGAAGGTAATATATTTGGTAGGTAGACAGTACAGCTGTAAAGTGGAGGTTCCCTAAAGTTAAATTCAATGATTAAGTAGATTTGAGTTCTCTGTTAAGTTGACTTCTCACAGCATGACAAGTTGCCCCTTCGCACTGGAAATCCATCCATAAGAAGTATCAAACTTGACTGACCAGTACCCAAAATCGAAACAGGTGGACGAAAACTTCGATAATAACGTATTTTTCAAATAAATTGCATGACTCTATGTGGTCAACTCCAAATCGATCTCATGACCAAGTGAGCAATAATCAAGCAACTCGCTCGTTCGCTACAGCCTTTGAAAATGGTGAATGGGTTCCTCACAATGATTGTAAGAAATAAAAACATGCGATAGAGAGTGCATATATTACATGTTATAAAAACAGATCATAAATTCATTTTTATTCCACTACATCACCCTCACTGCAGCTTGTAGTGCAAACAATATCAGAACTGTCATCTATTGAAATTCAAACAATTTTCATTGGGAAGATAAATAAAGAAAAAATTAGAAGGTTGCCTGTATCAATGTTAAAATAGTGCTGCACATTTCAATGCAGAGGTATCTTTTTTTTTACACAAGAATAGCTGCAGTGATGGCTGCATAATGAAGGGTAAATGTCAGCCCTCAAAGCGCCTTTATGGGTTATATGAATGATGAGGCATTTTACGTGCATAGGGCAGGTGGCGTGGAACTGTAACCTGATAACAGCCATTTTATTGCTGCCATCACTAAATATCCACGTGCGCAGGCAAAAGGTTGCACAAAAGGGTTACACAAAACAGGCTATAGATCAGAGCAGAAAATCCAGAAGGAAGAGAGCATGCCATCAATACATTTTGGAAGGGTAACAGTATCTGAAAAAAACACAAGTTGTGTGGATGTAAATGATCTCAACTAGTATATCCTCTTCAGCTTGTTAGGTAAAATTATTTCCTGTAGCAAGTAAATGAACAAGGAGTGTTTCATCAGTCAGGCAATCCCAAACTTGCACCACTTAGACCAAAATGGCAAAATTCCACGGAAAAATCAGAAATGTTCTACAGAACAAGAAAGTTGACCTAGCTTAAACCCACTTCAATGCAACTTTCATAATTTATCACAAAAATACCCTTGAATTCAATTTTTGAAAGGGAGTTTTTGTAGGTCAATTTATTGCAACATTACCATGTGGAAGCCAATTTTAGGGCAGCCAAGACTGCCAGTCTACCGTCTTTTACCGAGGAATCAATTGAAATTTCTGAATGTGTACCACTGTGACCATGCTTTGGTGCTGAATAGTTATACAACTTGAGCTTATGAACCATGGCACTATAAAAAGTTAATGGTTCCATTTCGGCCGTCGCAACCCCTTGCAGCATTTTTTTGTTTGGTAAACTAACTGGTTCCTGTCAGAATAACCCTCTCTGATTGGTCAATAGACTGGAAGTATGGCATTTTCCCGTATTACCGAGGTTGGCCACGACACTATATTGGACCAAAAAATCAGAAAAAAAAAATTAGAAAAATTTTGATACCAGCCACTACCATGACCAATTTCAGTAACAGATAGTAATATTATCGCCCATTTTATTTTCTTCGTGCATGATGCCTGTTATAATTTATCAAAAGTAAGCACTTGAGGCACATGAAATAGCACATTCCCTAACTTAGTATCCAAGCAAAAGGCATGTGTTGAGTTTGCCAACGAAACAAGAAGAGCTGACGAAGTGATGTAATTCCCAAAATATTTATTTCACACTCAAGCATGGCTTGCGGTAAATCTAAAAGACAAATAAAACAAAAAGACCAATGAATAACCAGAATCTATGTACAAAAAGAGTTTGACCTAAATGTCTAAAAGTATAAATTTGTCATAAATGACTAAATAAATAAATAAATTTGAATGACATAAATTTGACATGATTTGACATAATAGATTGACATAATACTTACAAGAAACATTTGGGGATTGACATAAGTGACTTGACATTTGACATGACCAATCTGACTACCTCACATTCTGAAACCACAAAAGCCAGTTTTGACTAACTTGACTAAATGACAAATAAATTGCAGGAAATAGATATCTAATAATTATCTAACACAATAGAACAATAGAAAAAGTACACACCTTGAAATTGATGACAGAGAAGAACTGATATTTCATGGCTAAAATCCTTTTACATTGTGAAATTATAAATTAAAATCTTGACATGTTGCCATTTCAATGCATCTTGCTGGAGTGACCAAGATTTGAAGCCAACAGCCTCCAGGAAGTTTATCAGAAACTCACTCTAATTGGCTATTAATCAGGCCAAGGAAATTCACTGAGGCATACTAACATGAGTGACATGCATGAACATGGAATCAACTGAAGCTGTGAACATGTGGCAAGCGGTCACCATGACCCAAAGCACAAATAATACATGATTAACAATGACCCAGCCACCATGAGGAGGGGGTCTGTAAAATTTAATGATTATAAATATATTTTATTACACAATAATTAAGCTAAAGAACAATGAATTATTAATACTACAAAATTAAACTTATATATATATAACCTTTTTTTTGTATTTTTATGTATGAACATAACACTCCCCCACCTTGAAGTCCCAAAGGTGACTTCTAAACCAAATAATGAAACCTGAGATAGATAGTAACTTGTCGATCTTCGCAATCAAAAAATGACAATTATGTAATGATTAAAATCAACCATTCTCTAAGCAGTTCAATACATCAATGTAAAAAGATAAACATAAAGCTGACATCACAGAAATTTGCAAGCATTTGATACATGTCCAATGTAGAAAAACATAATTTTGAATCACAGTCCTGGTCACATGGAGAAAGTGATCAAACTTTGAGCAATCTGTCCAATGTTCCAAATCTTTGAATTTGTAGATTTTCTGAGGCATCACATGAAGCAATCCGTAAACACACAACAACATAATCATCAGTTTGTTCCAAATTTGGCAACAAGTTGAACTGTCGAAACGAGATGAAAGATCAGTTGTCACATTTTGAAAACAAGGTTGAACATCAAAACGCAATGTCTTCACCACAATACGATTGTTGTCACGAAATTCATCATCAAGTTGAATAGTTACACTGATATCTCGTGACTCTGACACGGCTTCAGGATCAGCAGTAGAAAGATGAGAAGTATCACTGATTTCTTCATCGGTAGTATCAGTGAGTATGAGTGATTCACAACTCTTCCGGTTGAAGGATCAATTGGAGGAGCAGGACCGATAAGACACCATCCAAACAAGGTTTTCATGGCACATGGTTGTCCTTCTTGTCCACGCTTGACTTGAACAGGGATGAGAGCTTCAACATGATCTTGTCCAATCAAAATCTCAACATTAACATTTCCAGTGACAACTTTCAGACCTTGAAGATGAGGCAAACTGTCCACTTTAACATTTGGAACCTTTGCAGGTATGCTATCGACGATGTATACATTTGACAACCTCAAACATTTGCCACAAGTGGATTTCAAAGTGAAACTGACAACTTCAGACTGAACATTTTGATTGACATTGTTAAGTGTACTGAGCGAATAATTAACAGGTCTACTTTTGATGCCTAATTCCTTAACTAATTTCCTAGTACAAAATGTTTGTGTTGAACCTGTATCCAACAATGCATGGGTGTTACAAACATCAGCCACAACTTCAACTACAGGTAGATACACATTTTTACGAGCTACTGTAGCTCCGCTAACATTTGACTGAACCTCATTTTCAACATTCTCAGCTCCAGTAATATTAACATGTATGAACTTGGTGTGCTTTAAGCCACAACCAGGCACAGAACACACTGATTCTTTTCTACACTGAGCAACAACATGATTATCTAGAAGACAATTTTCACAAAGTCTGTTGGCTTTTACAATTTCAAGTCTTTCACTGGGCTTCATACGTTTAAATGTGTCACAATAGAACAGACGATGACTTTTGTCACACAATATGCACAATTTTCCTTGAAGTTCATCAGACGACTCTGCCACTGTGGAGAAAGAAGAAGAACTTTTGTCACAAGCTGTATCCTGGGGATATTTCTTATCACCATAGACGGGATCATTGGCATTCTCAGCACATAAACATACAAATTCCACAAAATTTTCAAATGTGGGATAAGAATTTTTGAGACGTTTGATTTTCATCGCTTTTTCTGTCCATTTCTCTTGGAGAGAAGACTCAAGCAGATTTTTCATGTCAACGATAAACGACTGAGAAGAAACTTCATGCAACTTTTCCATCTTGTTCAATGTAGCGAAAGCAGTACTCAACTCATCAGCAAACTGTAGAAGTTCATCAGCTGTTGTTATCGACTTTTTGGCTCGAAGACTTTCAATTACCTTTTCCGAGATCAAGTGATCGTTACCAAATCTCTTACTCAAAATATCTCGTGCTTTCTTGTAGCCCTCAGCGCCACCAATTAATGAACAAGCACGAATTGCATCTTTTGCTCTGCCACATGTATACTGAAGCAAACGAGTAAGACGAATCCTTCCTTCTGAGACAACAGAGTGCACATTCTCATCAAAAACGGCAAAAAACGTGTGATATTTTAAGGGATCACCATCAAAAGCTTCAATTTCGATTTTAGGCAAGTTCATGTACCTAATTAGCTCGGCTTGTTCATGCTTATTGTCAGGATTGCCTGTAATTTGGCTTTTAGGCTCTAGCCAATTATTCACATCATTTAGTGTTGAAATATAGTCATTTTGAACTTTCAGAAAATCTTCAGCATTTTCATCAATGTCTTTTTCCTCATTAAGCAATACACAATAAGCATCATGAGCAGATTCAAAGTTCTTGAAATGAGTTTTCAAATTTTCAATGTGGGTCACAAGTGCTTCCCGGTTACCTTCTGCGACATGTTGTCTTGCAGTGTTCATTTGACGGATGAGATCATTCTTCTGCTTCTTTCTGGTTGTTTTAGCTTCGTCAGCCATCTTGGATTGAAGTCCCACGGTTGTTTCTTATTTACTGTTGAGTTTGCCAACGAAACAAGAAGAGCTGACGAAGTGATGTAATTCCCAAAATATTTATTTCACACTCAAGCATGGCTTGCGGTAAATCTAAAAGACAAATAAAACAAAAAGACCAATGAATAACCAGAATCTATGTACAAAAAGAGTTTGACCTAAATGTCTAAAAGTATAAATTTGTCATAAATGACTAAATAAATAAATAAATTTGAATGACATAAATTTGACATGATTTGACATAATAGATTGACATAATACTTACAAGAAACATTTGGGGATTGACATAAGTGACTTGACATTTGACATGACCAATCTGACTACCTCACATTCTGAAACCACAAAAGCCAGTTTTGACTAACTTGACTAAATGACAAATAAATTGCAGGAAATAGATATCTAATAATTATCTAACACAATAGAACAATAGAAAAAGTACACACCTTGAAATTGATGACAGAGAAGAACTAGATATTTCATGGCTAAAATCCTTTTACATTGTGAAATTATAAATTAAAATCTTGACATGTTGCCATTTCAATGCATCTTGCTGGAGTGACCAAGATTTGAAGCCAACAGCCTCCAGGAAGTTTATCAGAAACTCACTCTAATTGGCTATTAATCAGGCCAAGGAAATTCACTGAGGCATACTAACATGAGTGACATGCATGAACATGGAATCAACTGAAGCTGTGAACATGTGGCAAGCGGTCACCATGACCCAAAGCACAAATAATACATGATTAACAATGACCCAGCCACCATGAGGAGGGGGTCTGTAAAATTTAATGATTATAAATATATTTTATTACACAATAATTAAGCTAAAGAACAATGAATTATTAATACTACAAAATTAAACTTATATATATATAACCTTTTTTTTGTATTTTTATGTATGAACATAACAGCAAGGACCTTCCAATAACGAGGTATTAAATAGCCACAAAGACAACCACTGATCACAACAGGATACACTACCTATTGATGTCCAACTTCTACAGTTAAACAATAGAAAGCACTCTCCTCACTGTCACTTCAATATGAACTATTTCTACTTCACTACCAATCTGCCCTGGATATAGCTAGAGCAGCATCATATGGACCAAAATTAATTGTTAACCACTGTACTTTGCAACCATAATCCTAATCTACCTTGGCTAGGTCAGAGTAGGTCTAGCACACGAGCAAACAGCGAATGCCTTCAATGCAGGATCTTGGTAACTGATGAATGTGAAAGCACAGCCTCTGCAAGACACTCTGTCACCAAAACTTCTAACAGCAACATCACAACTGGGCCGAGGGTCAAGTGAAAAACCGGCCAACAAGACAGATAGTCCACCATCAATCTCCGCCTATTTCAAAGACCTTCAAAAATTGGTACTTTCGCTAGGACCAATAAGGGCACGTCAGTTTTAAGCATAGTATGGCCAGAAAAAGAAAAGCCTGATGGATTGCCAATTTGGTTAAGGAACCCCTAAAAACAAGACAAACTAAGGTTAATTGAGCGCCCTGTATTTTTGCACCAAAAGTCAATTGTTGAGTAATTTGGAAAAGACTGAGGCTGTGATTACAGAGTAATGTGATAAAAACAGGTACGTAAGTCTTATCAAAATGATTGTAAGCCTAGTGACGAATATTATACTTGAAGCCAAGAATAAAAGTTCTTTGTAATATTTGCCCCAAATCTCAGGTCATAATAAAATGTAACTTTTATTTCTGACCAATTTTATAAACACTTCACGTAGACCCACCAGCATCATCACACGTAAACCCACCAACATCATTAAATCAGTTTTGAAATCTAATTTAAAGCCATTGTGACACATAATTTGATTGTCAATTGGTCATGCTTGAAATACACTGCATTTTTAGTGCCAAATATGATATATGACCAAAAAACAATAAGGCAAGTCTGTCAGATGTAATCTTTTTGATGCTGATGTGAAGTGTTTTTTTCCAGGAAAGATCGAAGGGAAAAGGAGGCAAGTGGCAAATATCTAGAGCAGCAAAAGGTTAACATCACACAGCAAAAGTGGAAATCAATAGGGAAGATGTCATCTGCTCTATAAAAAGACTTGAGGATTCTATAGAATACAGGTAAATTAGTAGCCTGAAAGAAACATACCAAGATATGCTCAGTCTAGTGTGTATGTGGCTTCCCAAGGAGCACACGAAGTAAACACAACATTGCTAATTTGTGTTGTCACAAAGAAATGTATGGTAGCAATTACATTGTCACAATGTGAATTTAAGAGTGCTGAGATTTTTTCACAATGTTGTTACAACACTTCCACAGTGCTGCATGTGCACTCCTTATCTTGACTTTGTTTCACAATAATAATGTGACAACAACATTTCTACTGCACAATTACATAATTTATACCAACATTGCGACGTTGGGCTTGAGTATTCTTTCACTGCTTCATCCAAATATTGCACCCAATAACTTTAGGAAAATACCCGCTAATCGCATGTGTCTGTAATGCCAAAATGAAGTCGGTGCAAGGGTTTTTTAATTCACTTTTTCAAACAGGTTAGTTATCATGAATGATCAAAAGATAAGATAAGATAAAGAGATATATTTATCAAACGTCATAGATAAACAATAACAAGACATCTGAGACATCTCCTGGTCGGTCAATCCTTTGTTGCGTGGTGGGTGATCTCATCGGTGCATGAGCTTAATAAATATAATGTCAACATGACCATATCTTGGTTAAAATAATGTTATCACAAAAGTCTAAATCCATTTTAAATTAGCTGCGGATTTTATTACATTTGCTGAAAGTTTCAAAGAAGAATTGTTGATTTACTGGGAAATCTAATTAGCTTGGCAACAATGACAGCAGATTCATAAATGGACGGAAGAATCACATTAAATTTATATACTTTCATGATTTAAATGTAATATTACAACGGTTGCGTTATTAATCATGCAATAAGCATCTCGGATTTTGTAGTTGAAATCTACTAATTTAAATCAAAAGGGAACTTAAAAAGACTATACTCTCACTGTCCCACATAAATGGCACAAAAGATATTTCAAGTTTATGCATCATAAGTATGTCCTCTAAGCTTGCCCTCTACGGACCAATTTTATTTCCATGTACATGCACACACACACACATATATAAATATATTCATACCATCACTGCAATTAAGTATAGTTTTGATGAAATAAACTAAATCTGTCTGTCTGTCTGTAATAAGGCTGAGTTTAGTTTACTATGAATGTGTAAGGTGCATACACCAATCTTGATATTCTCCAAGCTGCTTTTACAACGTAGTCATGAAGATAGATACTGGATAGATAGATAGATAGATAGATAGATAGATAGATAGATAGATAGATAGATAGATAGATAGATAGATAGATAGATAGATAGATAGACAAATAGATAGAAAGATAGATGGAAAGATAGACAGATAGCTAGATAGCTAGATAGCTAGATAGCTAGATAGCTAGATAGATAGATAGATAGATAGATAGATAGACAGCTGTCGATGCTCTAAAGACAAGAAGTGTAACAGATCCGTGATAAACACAAATAGCCATAAAAACAGGGAGTGAATGGGACTACCAGTGAGAGATATTAATAAACCTTTTAACACGTCTCATAATAAATATGACCAATTTCAACTTGAATGCCTAACTATTTTTCTTATTGATCCTTCAAAATTTCTCGTGATGAATGGATTAGTTTGATACAAATGTGTAAGTATCCTAAACAAATTGCAAAATCCATCCACATGTATATTTGAGGTAGTTTGATGAAGTACATTCAGTCATTCACTGTGTACCATGATTAGGACACATATACATATTCAATGTATTGAACTCATACATCCACAAATGTATATGACTCCCATATCATGTTATTGGTCTAGAAGGCGTATAATCAAAAATCGTGATGGGCTGGGAAATTAGCATACTAAAGAGTTCAGCGAACTAAATATGTTACAAGTGATCTTCAAATTAATTTACAAATCGTGTGGCCCATAAACCAAGAAACTTTTTGAAATGGTAATCGATGTTTCTTATGTCAATTCTGAGAACCACACCATTAAGCCAGCTTCGGTTACTTTTACTGCAGTTAGCGTTAAAACAAATACTGCAAAAACAACGGTATTATAGGCCTACTGTAAAACAAAAATGTTTTGTACTCATATGGTAGCTGTTATTAAACAGACTGGGCTGGTTTTGCAGTGAAGCTATGTATTAAATGCCATAACACAAAATTAGTTTTGGCTGAATTTCACCAAAAATATTCAACATTCTATGTCTCAGAGCAAATTTATATGAAGCTCCTCTGGGGTCGAAATCGTGAAATAGAACCCTCAGAAACTTCCAGGAGAATAGTAGAAATATGCAATCTTGAGAATTGCAGAAATCTATAGGACAACCTTCAAAAATGTCAAGAAATCACAAAAAGAGGGATAGTAGCAGAAATTCTTAGATATTAGTAAAATCATTCTTTTTTTATTTATCTAAATTTTGTAAATTATTGTTATTTTTTCTGTTATTCTGGAGAATTTTTTAGAGTGCCATTTTACATTTTTGTCACTGGGTGATATTGTCAATGAATTCCAAGTTAAATGTCTCTTTACTGTATATTCTTGCAGGATTATATTGATTGACTACATCTACAGATATAAACTGTGAATTGCATAGTAGCTTTCTTTGTTCACATTTTTTTGGTCACACACTGTCAACTGAGTATGACAAAACCAGAATACAGTCATCTTTACTTGATTTTTCAACTAAATGCTGTCAGATTCAATGCATCATTTAGGGTCAATACCCCAACAATATTAAAGTACCAATATTAAACAACAACATGACATACAGCAACATACCTGTAGAACCACATGGCCTATAGAAATCCGGCTCAGTTATCACATGATTGGTTGAAGAATATGTGGAAATGATGTAAGTGAAATCCAGTGGACATTGTCAATGCTTTGCGTATTGCAAGAAAATACATATCGAAGCGCTGTCCTGAAAACAACGTGTGTCTTAGGCTGCTGTGAAGCAATTGAGCTGCAACTCAGTATGCTTCTCCACTACTGCTGCTGCTGCTGCTGTTGCTGCTGCTGCTAGAGTAAGGATGCGGCCTCTGGCAGTTTCCAATGATGCTACACCATCCCATGACGTAGCATCTCCAGAATTGCATACAACCTCCTTGCACTGCCTTTTCTGCAGTCTCCACATTCAGTCACTGGTGACAGAGTGTGTGTGCAAAGCCTTTTCTGAAGCATTGGCATTTCAGGGTATTCTGAGAAACAGGATCTTTCTCGTGTCATGACGTCATATCATAAAGAGGTGGTAATAGCGTCATTATCCTAAACATTGGATAATGCACAAAATGAAGATAATTAAGTCCCTCATTTCGCAATATAGCATTATCAGTCAGTCAACTAGTTCATAGACGATAGCAAGAGAGCAAGTCAGGGTCACATACCCCACATATTATTTAACATGTACAATGTTTTTTCTATTTCCACATCACAACAGATTTTTCTTGGAAATGTTATGATATTTTGAAAGGAATTGCTGAAAAGAGCTGGAGAATTAACTTTAGCTCATATCACAAAAATCAATAATTTATGTCTTTGTCCCTCTATAAAAAGATTTTACAACTTTAGATCATAAATGCAATAACCATAATGTCAGTTTGATCAATGGACAAGATTTATTTTCATCAATGAACCAAAATTAAATTAAAAGGGACATTTGCTTGCTACTATAAAAACATCATTATATTACCGATATCGATATATATTTGAAAAATGTATGGTAACAGATGTGTACCCAAATCTTAATATACTTAACGAATGAATGCACTTACAAATTGTTGTTTTGACAAGCGATTTAGAGTGGGTCGGGGCAAGAAGCCCGGGTTAGGTGAGAAGCCCCCCCAGGGTTATATCTAAACTTACATTTTTGGTGCTTTTTCTTATTGATAAGATTGAAGCTAGAGGCCTTTTAGGTGACGTCATAAATTTTCAGGGCAAACAGCACCAAACCATAGAAGTAATTAAAGAAACAAAAAAAGGTGCATGCCTTTTGTAACTTTGATTAATTCTTTGAAAGTGGTTGTCAGAAATAACTTTGGAAATTTTTAAAAGTATAATGGATATCTGCATTGCTTCATTTTATGACCATTACATAAATATGATTTGGATCATATTTTTTGCATTTTAGCTCAAAATATAGAGGTCATATTAAAATATGTGAGTTTGGGGCGAGAGGCCCCACATGGTATGGGGCATGAGGCCCCCCTTCACTGAGGCCTCGAAGCTGCTTCAGGAACCATTTCATAATGTGTACTTTGCCTTAAATCTTGATAGAATAGCTAATTGAAATCGAAAAAATTTGGCCGAAATTAAAACAGGGCAAAAAATATAAAAAAATAAATGTATGAACAGAAAAATTCTGAAATTCAGAAAAAGTGAATAGAATGCCTTAAAAATGATAGAAGAACCCCAAGAAATAATTTTCAAGCTGAATGCGCTCGCAAAAAAAATTGCCATAGGATTATAATAGGGGGGCTTCTTGCCCGATGGGTGGGGTAAGAAGGCCGTTTTAATTTTTTTACAAAAAGGGCCATAACTCTTTTATTAAAATTGGTAGACATTTGTTTCACTAGTTATAAGTAGAGTCAAGTGATCCCTTCCTGACAACAAAAACATTTGAATAATCGACAACAAAAAGTAGGTCAAATTGCACCTCGAAGTTAAGGGGGGCTGCATGCCCCGCGCTACTCTATGCATGTTTCAGCGACTGTTTATTAATCAAAGTTACTAAAGCTGTTAAACAGTATAGACTTGTAACAGCCAGTTAATTTGTTACGTTTCATTCATGATGATGATGTGTCATGCTCATACCAATACTTCCATTAGCAATTTGAATAAGAAGAAAAGCCCTGCTTGTCGCTGACTGTCAAATAAGACATGCATTATGCCTCTAATTTCCCTACTAAAATCAGTTAAGAATCTTATGACAAATCAAAACACTTTCTCTTGATCATGACTAATCAAACAGCATCTATAGTTCTCACGTTAAGAGCATGATGATGACATTATCAGCCATTATGAGTCATAAAGCACATTTTTCACAGTCCTCTTTTTTCCATAACTTATGGAACAACTGTAATACACAGGCATTAAAAAAAATGACATAAAATGGTAAAGTTCATCTGAATACTGCCAAGTGTTCTTCCTTATATCTGATAATCTCATTTGAAAAATACAGGACTTTCTGTCTCATAAGCAACACATCAATCCACTCAAGCCTCAACAGACTTACCCAAATACGAGAATCTCGATAATCAAGAAACAAATTGAGCAACTTTAGTTAAATGGCATTATTGCTGGTTAATCGAAATGCACAGGTCGATAGAAACGTGCTCAAAACCAAAATCCAGACACAAACTGTTTGTATATTTGATTAAAGGAATTCTATCTTTCACTCTTTTTTCTATTCGAATGGAATTCTATCTTTTTTGCTTTTCTATTCTAATGGAATTCTATCTTTCACTCTGCTTTTCTATTATAACGGAATTCTACCTTTCACTATACTCTTCTATTCTTCTCAGCTGTTCTTTCTGTCTAGTCTAACATTCTTTCATGCCGTCTGCCACACTGTCAGTTTATAAATATAAAATATATAATCTGCCTGTTATCTTAGCTGAAAACAACAAGCTATGTTAGCTCAAACAATTTGCGTAACCATCTCACTCAATTATTTTTTAAAACAGCTGAAGACTCAGTTCATCGAATTTTACAGTGTATGAAAGATGGAACAAGACGGGCCACCGTCCACCTTCAAAAAACTTACCATTATATATACTTAGTAGACATCCACATAAACTGAATCTGACACAGGACTAATTAAATGAAGACATAACAATAATCTTGTCAATGCCTCTAATGCTAAATACCAATCAACTGCAATCAAGAGGAGCAATCAGGAAACCTTTTCACTTAGCATGAGAGTAGTCCGACACAAGTACTTGGCAGACTCTCCCACAGAAATGCCTAATCAATGGATCTTGTTGCAGCTCATTAACTATGCACAGCCTCTCACCCACGTGAATAGCTATCAGGACAATCTGCAGGCAAGCCATGGGATTTCTTCCTACTGGAATATCACCAGCTGGCAGATTTGCTCCAGTAGAATTAATTATTCAGACTAGCATTGGTCATGAAGAAACAACCACGAATTCTTGAAAAGTAAGTCGACCCAGATTAGTCCCACTAGAGGTGGTCCAAATGTGACTATGTTCAGTCAATGTAGAGAATGCCAATTACTCCGGCAGTGACCAGTTATTGCGCATACTAAGCAGACAGGCAACAGCAAATGGGTCTGAATGGCACTCAAGTTGGAACAAGCAGTGAACAGGCAAGGTGGACAGACAAGCAGAAAGCATACATGTGAAGAAAAGACAAAGAGTCAAACACAATACAAATAGAAGAAGACAAGATATAAAAGCAGACAGCATGAAAAGACTAGACAGAAAGAACAGCAGAGAAGAATAGAAGAGTATAGTGAAAGACAGAATTCCGTTAGAATAGAAAAAGCAGAGTGAAAGATAGAACTCCCAGAGTATAAAAGCAAAGAAGAAGGTAGAATTCCATTCGAATAGAAAAAATAGTGAAAGACAGAATTCCATTAATCAACACATACCAGCAGATTGAAAGTTAGGTAGACAATACAGAAAGATAGGCATACCGAAACAGAAGAGTTGAATGGAAGATAGAATTACACAGCAGCCTTCACGCCCGGCTGCCAAGTGTGTTAGTTGGTCAATCGATTAATCAGTCATACTCATAGTGTTACAACACCATTCGTCTGAGAATCGATTGCTTGAAGACTGTGCTGATTGGGAGGACATCAGATTTCGCTTCTAGAAGCCAGCTGAACGTGCTTTGTACTGGCAAGTGGTCTGTGACCTCAGACTTAATCCAGTTCTTGGTGTAATTCTAAAACAAAGCACCTACGATGACGGAATCTTATTTCACTCCCATTAAAATAGACGTATGAGAAGTGCTTACAGATTTGGACTGAAATGTTCCTTGTGAGGTAAGAGCCCTATCCATGCCATGTTATTCTTATTGAGTCATAAGGAATTTATGAAGTCATAGCCGGTACTTGCAATGTTACCACAAGTAAGTGTCAATGAGGTCATAAGTTACTTAATGACAAGTTAACAGGTTATTTCAATGCCATGGATAGGGTCTGTTGTGAGGTCATTGATGTTCATCAGCAGCCAAATGTAAGTACTCGTCATTCTTTGACTGTAACTAAATTGGATTTTGAAATAAACTCTCTATAATGTACAGTAGGCAAACAGATGGTAGAGCAAGTGTTTTACGCCTCCGCAACAGCGCAACTCCTTATTGGGCTATGTATTGAAGATGGTAGAGCATGTATTTAAACAATAGAAACTTTATTTAATTATTGCAAAATATGTGTGACTAGAGTTTCACATATGCCTATTAATAAATTTACAAACAAACAAACAATATCATAGGCCTAATCATCGGCAAAACCACAGCCGATCTAAAACCTGAAAGCAGCATTCCTTTGATAAAATACAATATGCACTCAGGGAATGAACAAACAGAAAACACAAAAAGAAAGGTATAAGCCAACAGCAATAAGGAGAATGTCATCTTTTACATCAGATTTTTTTACCCAGGTCTGCAACAGCGTGCCTGGACAAGAACTTGCAAAAATCTCCTAACAGCAACTAATAAGTTGCAACATCAGTGGTAACAAGCAGCATCCTAAGAACACTGCAAAATTCTACCATATTTGTACAAAACAGAGTGATCAATGCGAGCACCATTGATGTTGTATATATTGTGCTTTTGTTGGTAAACCATAGAGTTTTAATCAGTGGTTGAAGTACGCATTCGAAATAAAATTAGAATGGCACACAAGGTTTTCAACTTCTTTCCAGTGTGGTCCTTGCTAAACAACAAAATGGTGTTGCTGGGCAACAAAGGCTATACCAATTCCCAAGTGCTCATACTCATGATACAACACCGCAAGACAACCCGGGAACTTATGTCCAATGGACATGAATGGAAGCAGTACATACTACTCTAGGCCAATTGAAATACCCTGAACATCATTGAACTTGTCACTAAAATGGATAACGGTTTATTTCTACAGATAAATTAATAAATACTTTTTCAGAAGTGCTTTGAAAAAGAACACAGCAATGCCAGTTCGACAATGAAGAAGAATTCCGCATTAATTTTCCATAATATTACTTTTACTAATTTAATGTGATTTATCAGGGAATTGTGGGAGGGGGGGTATCTTCTTTAGGGCGAAATATTTAGGAAAATAATTTGGTATGTTCTTTGACCACTATTTGGTTATCATGACCAATATCTTTGCTGATTGATAACAATTTGGATAGGTCGGACACATTACACCAATAATAGGCTATCATGACCAACTATCTGGAGTGTACATGTAGTTCTTCTGGTTCAGGAATTCACCATAAAGATTTAGGAATTTGACAACATATCATTTTTATGGAAGAATGTTTTACAGTGAGTCAAGACGTGACAAAGGAGGAATAAGGGAAGGATAGAAACATATATGACAGCCCCACATTCTTACATATATATTCCATAAAATGACGCAGTTTGCTTTATATCACCTCATATATGCATTATACATTTAATCATCATAAGAAACATTGCCAAACTCGCTGCGAACTTCGACAAAGAAAAGTCATCAATTTTTTTTTCAAAGAAAACTCATCATGTTCATTTGACTAGCGACCATATATGCACATAGAGCTCCCCCAAGGATTGGAGGTCCACTGGAAAATTAATGTTCTTATTTTCAATTTGCAAACCCGCTTTGCCATACATTGGCAGTTATCTGTTGTCTCCTAATCTTCTTATTTGGTGAAGTACCTTTTAAAGTAATTTATTTAGTAATAGATAATGCCCTCGTTTGTGACAATATGCAATATATCCGAGGGCTTTAGCCCGAGGATTATTGCATATTGTCACAAACAAGGGTGTTATCTAACTTATACCACTAAGTACAAAACAAATTAATTTAAATCCCTTTGTTTGCCTTCAATCCTTCTTGTTTGATAACATTACATTGTATTTGTTGCACATTCATGTTCCTCAGTTCATTTGAAGGTTGGCAGCCCTGAAGGCAACAGGTCAGAATTCTTTGTTCTCAGGAAATAATACAATACATTAATTTTGTAGATAGAAAGATAGATGGAAAGATAGATAGAAAGATCCATAGATAGATGGAAATAACACAATACATTAATTTCATTAATTAATTTTATAGATAGATATGGATAGACAGATAAATTGATAGACGGATAGATAGACAGATATATAGATAGATAGGTAGGTCGATAGTGCAGCCATCTCAGCCAAGGTCACTTTGGGGAGGTTGATTATTACAGTCGCTTAGCAAATGTTATTTTTAAATTATGAAAGATATTTGAAAAATAACAGAAAGCAAGGAGCAGGGGTTCTGAAATAAGAAGAAGCAGGAATTAAGAAGAAAAAATAATTCTTTGAGCTTGCCAAATGGGGCCAAAATTGTTTTTTTTGGAGCTTACATATCCCAAATATACTATTTTATCAAGTGACCTTAAATTTGATCATTATTTCAGATAATGGTATTTATAAAAAAGAGTGAATATAGCCTTTTTATTGAGACCACTTACACTTGATACAATCTTCCTCCTTGTTTACTGTCTGTGTTGTTCAGTTTTAATCCTTTGTTGGTCAGTTTTGTTTCAGTGTTTCCTTCAATTTTGTCAACTTGTAGTCAGCCAAGCATGCAATATCATGGTCAGGCGTATGAGCTGTGATATGCATTATATCAGAGCGAAATCCTGCCTTCTGATTGGCCAGAAAAAGCAAACAGTGGTATAAGTGTGTTTATCGTGATCTATTAGCTGATAGATATGATTAGATCTGACTCAACCGATTGACCATAACTGGCAGAATCAAAACATTTTTGAGCCAGTTACATCACACTACCAAGTTGACAGATTAATTTGAAACTGTTTGGACTGCCAACCAGCTGCAAACGATAATGCTCCAAGTCACACAATGAAACATTGGAAAATTTAATTAGTGAAAAAAAAAAAAGAAAACGTGTAGAAGCAAGGGTCACTTTTTGGCATATATTGTAATTTCACATGATGAGAAAGGCCTTCAACAAGATATTCCACTCAGCTCATAGAATTGAGTTTAAGATGAACAGTTCTTATTCACAAAGGCACTTTCTGTGATTTTAACGATTCTTACAGTGTATCATTCCAATTTTTCATGATAAGCATAAACCTAAACACAACAGATTATTGAGTAAAAAATCCCAAAGCAGAAACCGAAACATATGGCAAACTTGAAACTGAAAGATAAAAAACAAAACGTTCTGTCGAGTGTAAGAGGAGAGATAACATATTGCTGGCGCACAATCTGGCTATTTACCCAGCTGAGTTCAGATGAGTGGCAAAAAGGTTAAGTCTGGATGATGGGCATTATCCCCCATGTTCTGTGAATGGTGATCCCTACTCACACAAAAGCCTGCCATTCAGTCTAATGCCAAGATGACAGAATGATGGGTCTCTCTCAGGGGAGAAGCTGTGCTAATGGTAAAAGGGACCTTCAGTGTCAGTTGCCTGACATTGAAACAAATATATATCAGATGACAATGTTTCCCTGGATGATGATAAAGTAATAATCACAAATGAAATAAAACTACATCAATTTCCTCCTCCACAATTCTCAATTAAAAATACACTGAAACTAATTTAAAAACACAGCAAAAAAAAAAAAAGCGTTCTAAACTCACCAGATAATTGATAAAAACAAGTAGGTGACTGCAATACAATTATGGGACTAATAAATATTAATTGTTCTGGAGATTTCAATCCAGGCACCATTTATTATTTTGAAAAATAATTATTTTCAGTTACCAATTTACATGAAATGCACTTTTGACAATTTAGTTCTTTATTCAGGTACAAATTGGATAAAATTGGAAATTCTGTTTGCAAAGAAAGACTAGTTCTGGCGCGCAGTAACATTGAAAGTGTCTTCACAACTTACAATCATAATAGAATCATAATTTTTCTACCGTTGTTAAGGGTTTTGCTGAAAAACCCTTATAAAATATTTTCTCAATAAAAAAAAACCCACAGTGGTCCTTGCATTACCAGACCACCCCTTCTGCGGTCATGAAGCGGTCTCTGGTGGGGGTGCGAACTCTCGTTGGAGTGCAAAATGCACTAAAATACTACTAAGTGCAGGAGGAAGGCAGTCAAATAAGACAGGGGTTCTTACAACAGGGGATCCTACAGTGCAGGAACCACTGTAGTTGCAATAATTTGACCGAGAAATAAAATGAAAATGTATTGCATGACAGGCACAAGCATATCACATAGAATAAATTTTGTCACTGTGCCATCTTTAAATCATTTGATCCAATCATAGAGTTGCGTAAGAAATTATATGACACAGACACATGGCACAAACAGTGTTCTCAGATTTAATGAATTGCTGCGGACCATGGGAGATGCCGGTCATGGATTCCACAAATGCCGTCTAAATTAACATGGCATGTAAAGTGAAAATTGCCCAGTGTGTCTCTATTTTGACAAACTTCAGGCTTCAATTTGGCACTGTGTTCCATAGAAAGTCACAGCTCTTGGTAGTAGCCCTAAAATAACAGAGGAGACACATTTGTAGGGGGCAATCAGAGATTAGAAGGGGGCTGTCTCAAAATCTCAAAATCAACTGAAACCGCATATGACACTCACTGGTGAAATCTAAATTCTAAAAATCCGTCGTCATCTGTCAAATAAAAGTTATCCGAGGTTGCCTGGCGGACAATCAATTTTTGTCTCTGGGCATGGATTTTTGCACGGTACCCAGAAGAAAAGGTCACATTCACTCAGATTATTTTAAGATTTGAAGAACGCAAGTATACTCACAGGAATAATCGCACTGGTTGGAACTAACCATTAGCCAGGGGAAGAAATATTTTTGTTTTTACTCCTTGTGGGTAAGTGGCCTGCTGACTGCTGTTGACTTATGACTTGTTACGACCTCAGCCAATGGTCAAGATTGCCAATCTCTGTGAGCTGTTGAAAGCCCTGTGGCTGCACTCTTAAAAATTCCGGCACATTTTACAGTAGAAGAACAGTGTACTGGCATTCAGAACAGCCAAATAAGCACTGTGAAAAAAAAGAAGAAAAAAAAAAAGCAGTCAGTCGTAACTTGCTGAAATTTCATCCACAATCAATACTTCAGTAACTGTTATGATTTTAAAAGAGATTGAAGATTTGTATACCGTGTAACAGTGATAACACTGTAACTGTCACAATTTTACTCTCAAGGGGACTTTTCTGTATAATTTGGAGAATAACATGTAATTCCACTGGAATTTCTGAGTTAGGGAGTGCTTGCAAGAGGTAACAAAAAACTGTGACATAGAAGCATAACTGGCACCAGGATTCACGTAGAGGCAGAGGTCAATGACTGACTGACTGACTTGTGTTGTGCTGGTGTGCCCCGGATCAGCTGGGCAGCTCAACCACCATCTTTATGGAGGGAGCTGCACTTTTATATTTTGGTGATCGCCGTGTGATGATGAGATGAGAAGACTGGGAGTCTGGAACATAAACTAATAATTCAGGGATGCCCAGGGTCTTTCAGTTGCACCAGCATAAAATACTGGATACAACCCGCCTCCATTTAATGTCCCATGGGCTCGGACAATGGCAAACAGGGCCTTCTCATCAATAACATATTAAGCTCAAGCCCTACTTCAGCTTTTAACCACAGCTTTTCTGTTATCATTAATTAGGAAGAGAAAATTCACCCTGTTGTGTGAATTTCTGAAATAGGTGGAAGTAGGCCTAATCTTCACAAATAAATGGAGATGAAAGTAAATCGAACACATTGTCAGTCTCAAAATTCCCACAAAGGCGTAAACAACAATAAATCCTCTCAATCAGCTTTTTTTTTTCTTCATTTAAGATTAAAATCTGTTTCTTATTCCTCTTTTCCATCAGAGAAGAAGAGAATAATGAAAAGTCGCTTCATGGAAACTGAACTGTAGGAAGATTAATGTCAGCTCATGGTATAAGCTTTTCATTACATTGCATATTTATGCCAAGCATAAATCGTCTTACGTTTCCAGGAAAATATTCTTTTCTCTAATCTTTGTGATATCCATTTTTGTTGCATATTTCAGTTGAGAGAGAAAGCGCATGAACAAAAGAGTCAAGAAAGTGATTTGCAGATAAGTGCTTCCCTCAATTTGGTAAATGAGCACAAGACTCTGCGTCTGTCTAATGAAGTCCATGTTATTGTCAAACTCCTGTGAATTATTTATTTCCGCAGAACCCAAATTTGTTTCTCTGCACAAACTAAAGAGTTGCAAAACGAAACAGCTTCCAAGGGTGATGTTTTTTGTTAACCACACTGATTGGAGCCCTCAATAAGCCCTCTTTGGCACTGCAGTGATGACAATTGATTTACGTATATAGGCACATCAGATGGATCTATTCACTGGGGCAACACTTTTTTCAGAAATGAGCCTTCCTGCCAGAATTTTTAATATATTTCCCTGAATGTAATACTTTGGAAATAGGGAAGATCAATAACAGGCACTAAAAGGCACCATGTGAAGTGAAAATATTATTATAATTTCGGTACTTGAAAGAAGAACCAGCTGACGAGCAACAACACTTATATCATAAGTTCCTGTTGATTTTACAGGCAAACAAGTATATTGGCTCTTTCGTTTACAAAAAAAAAACACATTAAAAAAATTAGCTGCAAGTTGTTTTTAGGGAATCACAGATTATTAAGGTGAGTTTCTAATTAACATCACTGATAAAGAACACCTCAGTTACGGTTTTCTAACAGTCGATTTGTAAACCATCATGCAATTGTAATAAAGTTATAACTGCACATTTTTACCCTCAATTGGATTTGATCGTATAATTTATGGTATAAAACTGATAATTCTACTCGAGCTTCTAACAGTGGACCTACCTCAAAATGACAAGCAACATCTCTTTTATCAGAAGTTCCTGTTGTTTTACAGGCAAACAAGTACATTAAAAAAATTAACTGCAAGTTGTTTTAAGAAAGGTTTCTTACAGATTATTAAGGTGTGCTTCTAATAAACATCACTGACAAAGAACATTATGTACAGTTACGGTCTTCTAACAGTTGATTTGTAAACCATCATGTAATGGTAATAAAGGTAAAGCTTCAAATTTTTACCCTCAATTGGATTTGATCGTATAATTTATGGTATAAAACTGATAATTCTACTCGAGCTTCTAACAGTGGACCTACCTCAAAATGACAAACACCCAGGAGCTCCAGGCAAAACTAAAAGGATGGGTGAGTGGGCGAGTTTTAACAGGTTCTTTTAAAAATGTGGTTGACGCTTCTTTATTCACTTCATGTTGCTTTCACATTATTTTTTCAGGTGAAAATCCCATTTGATTTGTCAAGTGCAAATCATGATTTATTTAATCATTTTGGTTTTCTGCTTTTAAGGGATCTTTTCAAATTAAAATCTATAAAAAAGTTCAGAAATGGCCAAACAAGTGTTTCAATTATCACTATCTATGAATTTTTTTTGGCTTGTTTTATTTTAGGACACATCTTGATTTTATTTTACGTTAAAGTACTTATATCAGAGTGATTATTCTACGCGGTTTATTCAGGTTTCCTTTGATATTGAAAGGTTTCTTTCATATTTTCATCGAACTATATTTATTGTTCTTCCTTGGTTTTTTTTTATTCATTTAATTCGGCAATACTCTTTTTAATACTACTGAAGATACCATGACAGGGCTATTATGAGCCAAACAACTGAAACAAGTTCAATACAGAACTGTGTTATACAGTGACTTTAAATAAATAACACAGGGTGAACCTAGCAGCAGAGATTCACATGTATATGTCATCCAGGCTGCAGCCTCAGGTTGATTTCTCGATAGGCTTAGGATTTGAAAATCACTTGTAGTTGGAGACACTTTGTAGTTACGCAAAAATCACAATGTGGATGAAGTGACCCTTTCAAACTGGGTTGGACCTGCTGCAAATAAAATAGGTCACTGACAATTTAGTTCTAATTCGGCTGCGTCCACAGATGTCACCCTGCGCCCTTGGTTGATCCACTCCCATGATGCTTAGAATTTGGGAATTGCCTGAAATTGCAGCCAATTTCTCGTTCCTCTCTAGAGGTTTACCAGCTACAAGTTGTGGCCAAAAGCGGCGGAGGCAAAAGTTGCTGAGGTTGCTAAAGCCGCACCAGGTTTCCATAAGATGCATAGACAAGATCAGATGAATTTTCATCTTCCCGAAATATTTGAAACATAAATCATGATCTTCTTAAAATGTTTCTGAAACACCTGCATTCCTGCAAGAATCGAAGTACAAACCAGAGAGATATAAAGACGATCTGACAATCAGAGATGGTGATTAACGACATTGGCTTTCATTTGACACCCCAGTTGTTTTGGTATTGCTACTCTAGGGGTTGTCTTTTTCATATATTTCTTTATTATTACTTTCCATTTATAAATATATTTTACTTTATTATTTTACATTTTTTCTTTTCAAATGCTAAAGTAACTTACTTTGCTTTACTTTTGCTACATATATATGAAATGCATGTATCTTCCTTTTTTCTTTTTGATGTTGCTAAAGCCGCGCTAGGTTTCCATAAGATGCATAGACAAGATCAGATGAATTTTCATCTTCCCGAAATATTTGAAACATAAATCATGATCTTCTTAAAATGTTTCTGAAACACCTGCAAGAATCGAAGTACAAACCAGAGAGATATAAAGACGATCTGACAATCAGAGATGGTGATTAACGACATTGGCTTTCATTTGACACCCCAGTTGTTTTGGTATTGCTACACTAGGGGTTGTCTTTTTCATATATTTCTTTATTATTACTTTCCATTTATAAATATATTTTACTTTATCATTTTACATTTTTTCTTTTCAAATGCTAAAGTAACTTACTTTGCTTTACTTTTGCTACATATATATGAAATGCATGTATCTTCCTTTTTTCTTTTTTTTTTGTGACAACTATGATGTTATTACGCAAATAATCTGGAACATGTATCAACTTGCTACAGATATATAACCATGATAATGCCGCAAATTTAGGAAGAAAAAGGAACTGCAATTAAATATTACAGTGTGTAACATCTGCAGACTCAGCAATGCTACAGATATTGTGATGATATTGCCCAATCAAATTACTAGTGAAAGGGATACCCGGAAACTGCTGATGCTTGACGTCAAATTCTTGCAATATCCTGTATGAGATGGGACAATTAGGAAAGTAGGTTTACAATTATAAATATAGTAAGGAGGATATATCGTAAAAGGGAAGAAAATAATTAAAGGATAGTTATTCTTTGAGCTTGGATACCGATGTCACACCATTTGACACTAAAATACTCTTTCTGGGATGATTCGTGCCTGTGCTACGACAGGAACAGTCCCAATTATTTAATAAACTTTCACAATTTTAAGTTTGTTAAACAGAAATTCATGAATTTAATGCGTCACTTCTGTAAGAGGCAGCACAATTCAAGGATTGGATAAATGTTTTGTAAAAGGGAAGGCGAAATATGGCATACAGCAGTGTAAAATCGCCTGCGAAATATTGAAAAAAAGGTGAAAACATCTGGGTCACCCTTTAACCATGTTTAAGTGCTTCCATAATCCATATAAACTAGGTCACAGCCAATTCAGTTATATTTCTGCTGCATCTATAAATGTCATCCCCTAAGGCATCCCCAAGGTGACTCCACTAAAATGAGACTTAGAATTTGAGAATTGCCCTTGATTGCAACCATTATCTCATCGCATGATCGAGGCTCTTCAACGAGGTTCGGCTGCTGCAAATTGCAGCCAGAATTTACTCGGACAAAACCTGATTTTCATGAGATATGATAAGCAAATATATTCTAGATACATTTCTATAGTAGCCAATTCATAAAGTAAGAAGCTCAATGGTTCAGCAGGTCTATATCATAAATATGAAAGCATGAGCAACCCACAACAATTCATTGGCATCCATCCCCAATGGCCACATTGTTCACTGTAATCATTGACAGGAGCTTTAGGAGTGTTTTTCAACTGGGATTAAATCCTTTGGCAGAACTTGTCAGACTTGTCACCCTGGGGTATTACAGTCTTCAACTGCCACATATTTAGTAAAGTGGGGTTTCCTGTTCCACCCAAAGCATTGATTTGAGGGACAGACTGACTCGCCGCTAGACCAATGGATATTGTGCTAAAAATAGCCCCTTGAAAGTGTCGCAGGAGAAACTGCTGCACGACCAGTATGAGGACCATCCATGCAGCACGATCCACCTCTGAAATAAAGAAATATAGGAGTACTCTTAACCTACTGCGATACATACAGCTCAGCGTTAAAAAGACAATTACGAAAATATAACAAAACAGACATTTCAAAGAACTTATCAGGACAGGAGGATTAAATGTAACAAATTGCCGCAGCATAGCCGGCTATTTGACAAGCAGATTTCAGATGAGAGGCAAAAAGGTTAAGACTGGATGATGCGCATTATCCCCCATGTTCTGTGAATGGTGATCCCTACTCACACAGAATCCTACCATTCAGTCTAATGCCATGATGGGTCTCTCACGGGGGATAAGCTATGGCAATGGTAAAAGCGACCTCCAGTCTAAGTTGCCTTACATTGAAACAAATATATATCAAATAATGATGTATCCCTGGACGATTATAAGGTAATAATAATACACTGAAACTGAATTTAAAACTCAGCAAAAAACACATTCTAAACCCACCAGATAATGAATAAAAACAAGTAGGTCACTGCAATACAATCATGGGACTACTAAATATTAATTACTCTGGAGATTTCAATCCAGGCATCAGTAATTATTTTTAAAAATAATTATCATCAGTCAAAAATTTACGTGAAATTCGCTTTGGACAATTTATTTCTTTGTTCTGGTAAAGATCTGATAAAACTGGAAATTCAGTCCTCAAAGAAAGACTATACCTCATTGGCATTCAGTACTGTGAAAGTGCCTTTGCAACTTACAACCATAATAGAATCATAATACAGTGGTCCCTGCATTATCAGACCACCCCTTCAGCAGTCATGAAGCAGTCTCTCGTGGGGATGCAAACTCCGTTTGAGTGCAAATGCACCAAAAAATAACGTCACAAAAGACAAGGCGGTCTTGCAACAGGGGGTCTAACGATACAGACGACCACTGTAGATGCAACAAGTTACTGAGAAATTGCATGACAGGCACAAGTGTATCACATCGAATAAATCCTGTCACTGCGCCATCTTTAAATCATTTGATCCAAATCACTGAGTTGCGTAAGAAATTATATAACGCAGAGTCAAGGCACAAACTGTGTTCTCAGATTTAATGAATGGCTTCGGATCATGGGAGATGCTGGTCATGGATTCCACATATGCTGTCTGTCTAAAATTAACATTGCATGTCAAGAATAGAAGATTGGCAGCCATTATAATCCCACACGTTACATATATCAGCCTTTATGACCCAATAAGTTTTCCTCTCATCGAATGAGAATTCATGCTTCCACATGCAGTTTGGTTGAGAATTAGCATTGATGCAATGGCACAATATCATGCCTTGCACTTATTTACAGGCCGAACTGTAGTTGCACCGGTTAGAACTAACCATTGGCCAGGGGAAGCAACATTTTTGTTTTTACTCCTTTTGGGTAAGTGGCCTGCTGACTGCTGTTGACTTATGACTTGTTACGACCTCAACAAATGGTCAAGATTGCTAATCTCTGTGAGCTGTTGAAGCTGTTGCAAGCCTTGTGGCTGCACTCTTAGAAATTCCGGCACATTTTACAGTCGAAGAACAGAGTACTGGCAGTCTGAGCAGCCAAATAGGCACTGTGAAAAAAAAAAACAAAAAAAAACAGTCAGTCCTAACTTGTTATTAAAGTTTGTTACCATTTCGTTCCTAATTAAAGTTTCATTCATAATCAATACTTCAGTAACTGTTATGATTTTAAAACATAAGATTTGTAAACCATATGACAGTGATAAAGCTTTACTGGCACAGTTTTACTCTCAAGGGGATTTGTCTGTATAATTTGGAGAATAACATGTAATTCCACTGGAATTTCTGAGTTAGGGAGTGCTTGCAAGAGGTAACAAAAAACTGTGACATAGAAGCATAACTGGCACCAGGATTCACGTTGAGGCAGAGGTCAATAGCAAACAATGCCTCTTCATCAATAGAATAAATGAAGTTCAAGCTCTACTTGAAAATATCCCCGAACATTGAGTGAATTTCTGAAATAGGCGGAAGTAATCCTCACAAAAAATAGAGATGAAAGTAAATCGAACACATTGTCAGTCTCAAAATTCCCACAAAGGCGTAAACAACAATAAATCCTCTCAATCAGCTTTTTTTTTTCTTCATTTAAGATTAAAATCTGTTTCTTATTCCTCTTTTCCATCAGAGAAGAAGAGAATAATGAAAAGTCGCTTCATGGAAACTGAACTGTAGGAAGATTAATGTCAGCTCATGGTATAAGCTTTTCATTACATTGCATATTTATGCCAAGCATAAATCGTCTTACGTTTCCAGGAAAATATTCTTTTCTCTAATCTTTGTGATATCCATTTTTGTTGCATATTTCAGTTGAGAGAGAAAGCGCATGAACAAAAGAGTCAAGAAAGTGATTTGCAGATAAGTGCTTCCCTCAATTTGGTAAATGAGCACAAGACTCTGCGTCTGTCTAATGAAGTCCATGTTATTGCCAAACTCTCGTGAATTGTTTATTTCTGCAACCCAAATTTGTATCTCTGCACAAACAAAAGAGTTGCAAAGCGAAACAGCTTCCAAGCGTGATGTTTTTTGTTTTTGCCACACAGAGTGGAGCCCTCCAATAAGCCTTCTTTGGCACTGCCCTAATGACAATTGATTTAAGTATATAGGCACATAAGATAGATCTATTCTGTGGGGCAATACTTTTTTTCGGAAATGAGCCTTCCTGCCAAAATTTTTAATACATTTCCCTGAATGTAATACTTTGGAAATAGGGTAGATCTATAAAATGCACTATAAAGCACCATGTGAAGTGAAAATACATATTATGTTATTATTATAATCCTGATACTTGAAAGAAGAACCAGCTGACGAGCAACAACACTTATATCATAAGTTCCTGTTGATTTTACAGGCAAACAAGTACATTAAAAAAATTAACTGCAAGTTGTTTTAAGAAAGGTTTCTTACAGATTATTAAGGTGTGCTTCTAATAAACATCACTGACAAAGAACATTATGTACAGTTACGGTCTTCTAACTGTTGATTTGTAAACCATCATGTAATGGTAATAAAGGTAAAGCTTCAAATTTTTACCCTCAATTGGATTTGATCGTATAATTTATGGTATAAAACTGATAATTCTACTCGAGCTTCTAACAGTGGACCTACCTCAAAATGACAAACACCCAGGAGCTCCAGGCAAAACTAAAAGGATGGGTGAGTGGGCGAGTTTTAACAGGTTCTTTTAAAAATGTGGTTGACGCTTCTTTATTCACTTCATGTTGCTTTCACATTATTTTTTCAGGTGAAAATCCCATTTGATTTGTCAAGTGCAAATCATGATTTATTTAATCATTTTGGTTTTCTGCTTTTAAGGGATCTTTTCAAAATAAAATTTAATAAACATTGAGAAATGGCCAAACAAGTGCTCCAATTATCACTATCGCTGAAGTTTTTTGTCTTGTTTAATTTAGGACACGTCATGATTTTACGTTAAAGTACTTATATCAGAGTGATTATTCTACGTGGCTTATTAGAGCTTTTTTTCTGAGGTGATTATGTGTTGTAATCTCCCATTATTGCGACCGTAGATACTAAGGGAATTACTTGCCACTTAAGAAAAACTGTGTTCAACAAGCAAACACTCCAAACAGTTTCATTTCTGACAACTGTGAAGATTTTCAATAGAATGAACTGCTTTTTCCATGACTCCCCTCCCTCCAACAAATCTTGTGAAAAACAATCAAATAAAATGTTCACTCTTTAACAACTTTTAGCATGCATCTCTTCTGAAAATTGATGTAAATGTGATGTTATTGTATAAATATAAATAATATCAAACCTAGTGGCCCTCCACCTGTTATGCATATGCCCAATGTGTGGGCTATTTTTACTGGTTCAGCATAGACACTGATAGAAGGGACCCACTAAAACATTTTTATTGGGAGTCAGAGGGTACACTCTGTTATTGAAGAAATCACTAAATTCATTCAATTTATCTATCTATACATCTATCTATCAATCTATCTTCAATCTATCTATTTATCTATTTATTTATCTATCTATTTATCTATCTCAGCATTATCGACTCACAAATTGTAACAATATATACTGTGTTTGCCAAGCTTCAAATGTGTTTGTCTGCTGAAAATGTATTTTCATTTATTTGAATTAACTGAACAGATTCTCTTTTGTACTTAAATCTCAGACACTTGTGCAATCTCAGTCTCTGTGTGGCTTAAGTGCTGTGATTATAATTTATTAACATAAGTGTGTAGGACCGGCAGAAACATACTTTTAGTCGCCAATGGGGAGATTATACATGTTTAAATCACTAAGTTTCCCAGGAGGTGACTATAGAATGATTATGAATACAGGTGACATAAACATAATCACTCCATCGTCACCTCAGAGAAACTCGTAGTGATTAACACTTGTATAAACACACGAAAGTCAACTAATGTTCAGTCACTTTTTTAATCTCAGTCTCAGTCCCATTGTCGATCAAAGGTGTTAAGGAAACGATCCCTCCCCTACTACTGCTGAAGTCTTAAGTAGCTGAACATAATCACCAATGAAAGATAGATCTATCTATGATATATATATACTTCATATGTATGTCCTTTGTCAAATGTGAAATACATTCATTGAACGACAAAAAACCCCAGTAAATTAATGAGTAAACTTTGCTCTCTCGTTGTAAGGAACTTCCCAGGTGCCCCCATATGAACTTTCCAGTATAGTGAGTGCCCCCCCCCAGCCCAGAGAATCGTGTGCCCCCAAGGTGCCCCCCATTCTAGACCCCCCAGTTACGCCACTGCTGGACAGTGAACACAATGCCACATTTTGTATTTAGCCAAGTGTTTAATGATACCATAGTGTCCTGACAGTCAGTCACTTATTCTCAGTCTCAGTCCCATAGTCGCCAACAGGTATTATGAGCTGTAATCACCAATAGTTTCGACTATATGGATACTCAGGGGATCACTGGCTACTTTAGAAAATAACAGTGTTATACAAGCAAACAGTGACACAATTTATTTGTCAATACATGTGAAAAGTACCTGATAATTGTCTACTACAGCTTTGTAAGATTATGGCTTTTTTAAAACTGTGGTTTTTCTAAATAAATTTCATATTATTTTAGTTCTTCTTTCAAAACGAAGTAAAATGCAAAGAGACTTGTGTGCATGTCACTCAATAGTCGCCTCTAAGGAACCAGGTGAAATACTCATGCATGTATATACATAGGCACTTGTATAACCACCCATAGTCGACCAACAGTCACTTATTTGCTTTATCTCAGTCTCACTTCCATAGTCGCCTTGCAGGTATTGAGATGATAACAGCCCCCTCTTCTGTGTGTTTGTCATTGTTTCACATTGTTTTGCTTTTGAACCAGACTCTATCAATACAAAATAATCCAGGTGTAACTGTATGCAACAGAACTACCAGCTTAAAAACTGTCATCAACTCTCTTTTTTGGCGACTTAAGTAATTTTGTAGATTTCAGAGATTACAGTTTATAATCACCTCAGAAAAAAAGCTCTATTCAGGTTCCTTTATATTGACAGGTTTCTTTGTCATTTTCATGGAACTATTCACTGTTCTTCTTCGGTGTTTTTATTCATTTAATTCTGCAATACAAGCTTTGAAAGTAAGATCTGGTGGTCAATAGTGTCAAAGGCCTTTCGTAGGTCAATATATATAATCAATGGTAAGAGTGAGCTGCTACGAGTAACAAATTTGGCAAAGATGCCAAAAGCTGCTGAAGCAAAAAGCAGGTGATGTTGCTGATGCAAAGCTATGAGATGATTAAATGGTGATAAGAGGAAAAAACATTCGGAGAACTGCTGCAAACACAAGCAATTACATCTTTAAACTCAAGCAGTTGCGGAAAGAAATAACGCAACACTAAAAAGGTGATCGAATGAGTGATTCACGATGTTTTGAAGTTTGGTGACGGCTACTGTTTGTCTTTTTGTTGTTTTCATAATTTGCTTTAAATGAAAATCTAAAGAATTTTGTTTATTCTATTCAACAGTTTACGTTTTTTGTATCCACGAAACCCTTAAAATAACAAAAACATAAATGTGTATGACGAATGTCTAAAAGATGATAATTGAACAACGAGACTTTTCCAGCTGTGGGACTGTGCACTAAATCTGCAAGAACGGAAGATAATGTCAATTTAAACTATACAAGAAGAAACCTTTGATATTGACATATTAACTGATGTGATTGAATACAAAAGGCTTGGATACAAAGAGCTTGTGAACATATCAGCTACTTGCAGTTTTATTACATCCTGGGTCAAGTGACCCTTTCGACCCAGGTTGGACTTGCTTGCAAATAAAGTAGGTCGCTGACAATTGAGTTCTAATTCTGCTGGGTCCACAGACGTCACCTACGATTCAGCCCTTGGTGATCCACCTCCAGTAAGCTTAGAATTTGGGAATTGCCTGAAATTGCAGCCAATTTCTCGTTCCTCTCTAGAGGTTTACCAGCTACAAGTTGTGGCCAAAAGCGGCGGAGGCAAAAGTTGCTGAGGTTGCTAAAGCCGCACCAGGTTTTCATAAGATGAATAGATATTAGATAAGCCCAGATTAATTTTCATCTTCTGGAAATGTGTGAAACATACAAATCATAATCTTCTTAAAATGTTTCTGAAACACTTTCAAGAATCAAAGTAAAAGCCTAGAGTAGGGGGAACGGGGGCACATTGGGACGCTTTTAGCGTCTACTAACTTTGCTCAATGTTGAAAGCACTGAAGAACTCAGAAGTTTGCATGAATATCACCCATACTATTGAGCTTAAATGCAATGCATAATAAACTAGACTGTACCTACCCTTTTGCAGCCAGAGAGTCGTAAACATGACTGTCCCAATGTGCCCCGGCGTGGCACAGCCGGGGCACATTGGGACATCAATAAAAATCATTTTAACACTCTATGTGCAATAGATATCACATATAAGTAGTGTGTAAGACAATATACAATGCATTAACACCTTGTAGTGCCAATAGTTCATAACTTAAACAGTTTTAAACGTTTAACATAAACTGTCCTGGGTGCGGACATCTATGTAAGTAACACACAGTGCTTTGCGACAAATTTGTTCCCAGAGCATGGTAATCCACTATGCCTCTATTCACTGTGGCCTGAACACCTGTTGTGTGCTGTACCAGGTTATTCAGTTGCCTTGGACACTTAAATTCTGCCATATTAAGTGCGTCCCAATGTGCCCCGAATTCACTGTCCCAATGAGCCCCGATATGACTTTTACACCAAAATGCTAATTTCTCGGACACCAGTGAGTGTGTTTATCATGATAGCAATTCATAACTGTTTCTTACGATATATAAAATTCATACTAGCACTAAGAAAGCCTCATTGTTCATGGTTTGTCCACAGAATGGTTCGAATTGAACCCGGCCATATTTACTTTTGTAGTAGGAAAACAAACATTTGCTCGCCATACTTCTGCATGTGGCTGTAATTTGTCTATAAAACCATGGAAACATCAGGATGTGAAATTACAAGATATGATGGCACTACCATATCATATACCTTGCCAGGATCCAAGAAAACCCCACTGTCCCACAGTGCCCTGCGTCCCAATGTGCCCCTGTTCCCCCTAGAGGTATAAACAGCGACCCTTCCATGAAGTATAAGTAGGAACCAGAACCATGAGAAATTAATATTCAAGTACATTTTTATTTTAATAGGTACACGTGTATCCCCTAGGTAAGTAGATCCTTTGAGAATTAAAGGGTATACGCCTATAATATACTTAAGTTGAACCTTCATAAAAAAAATTAGAGTAACATTACAAAGACGAGAAAGATATATATAGACGATCCAGTGGCGTAGCTAGGAAATTTTCAAGGGGGGCAAAATATTCAAGTCAGCGATGGAAATGGAACATTTTTGTCGGTGGAGCTATAATCGCTGTCGCGGCAGAGGCGCGCCATCGCCAAATGCAACGTTTGATGACAATGTGATAATTTCTTTCCTGGTCGGGATGGAGCCAGGGGAGGCGACCGCCCCCCCTGCCCCCCCTGTAGCTACGCCACTGAGACGATCTGACAATCAGAAATAGTGATTAACGACATTGGCTTTCATTTGACAACCCAGTTGTTATATTGCTACTCTAGTTCTCAGAGAACAAAATCTGGAACACGTATACGTATATCAACTTGCCCCATTCTCCGCTACTGCTATATAACCATGATGATGCTGCAAATTTGGGAAGAAAAAGCAACCGCAATTAAATATTACAATGTGAAACATCTGCAGACTCAGCAATGATACAGATAATGTGATGATAATGGCCAATCAAATTACTAGTGAAAGGGATACCTGTAAATTGCTGATGATTGACAAATTCTTGCAATATCCTATATCAGGTTTATGTTCTGGTAACAGATGGGACAACTAGGGAAGTAGATTTACAATTATTATAAAAGTAGTAAGGAAAATGTATTGTAAATGGGAAGAACTTCAATAAAGGATAGTAATTCCTTGAGCTTGGACACCATTTGACAACAAATTTATCTTTCTGGGATGATTCGTGCCTGTGCTACGACAGGAACAGTCCCAATTATTTAATAAACTTTCACAATTTTAAGTTTGTTAAACAGAAATTCATGAATTTAATGCGTCACTTCTGTAAGAGGCAGCACAATTCAAGGATTGGATAGTTTTTTGTCAAAGGGAAGGCAAAATATGATATACAGCAGTGAAATATTGAAAAAATGTAAGAACATCTGGGTCACCCCCTATCAATGTTTTTAAAGTGCTTCCATGTAAACTAGGTCACAGCCAATTGAGTTATATTTTTGCTGCATCTATAGATGTCATCCCCAAGGAAACCCCAAGGTGACTACGCCCAAAAGAGACTTAGAATTTGGAAATTGCCCGTGATTACAGCCATTATCTCATCACAGAAGGCTCTTCCACGACGTTTGGCTGCTGCAAGTTGCAGCCAGAAGAAACTCAGAAAAAAACCCTGATTTTCATGCGATATGAAAAAAAGATATTCTAAATAAATTTCCTTTGTCCTGGAGCTTGGCAAAACGTGTTCAATAATCTTCCTAAAATTTCGCGGAAGTACCCTGCTTAAACAAGGGTGCTCCCAAAAATAGTCTTGCTATGCTAAGATATAAGATTACTCTACTACAATGAGGTCAGCTTGTAAGAATCCAAGTATAAGCTGTAAGCCAAACTAATTTTGTCAAGAGATCAAAAATTCTTCTTCGAAGGTAAACAGGATCTTATATGATAGACATGCCAACTTTTGCCCCTATACTGCTATACTGAGCTTTTCCCTGGGAGATATCCAGGGATATACTGAACTCAGAGGGACCCCCCCCCCCCTTGTGGGGTATAATTAGACATGAATAAATTTGATAAGTTCATAGTCAAAAATAGAATTACCTAATTAAAACTGGCTAATTAATACAATTTCTTGTAAAAAAAAAACATGCATGGGAATATCATAGTGATATATCTTATAACAGTCATTATTGAAAAAAAAAAAATTCACATATGAGAACAAAAATAATTTTCTATACAGCAAAAACACTAAAGATGGGCATCATACAAAACAGAATGCATTTTTACACTGGGATCTGATATGAATGATCATTACAATATTATGTCACTTTCAAACACGATGATAGATTGCAGCATGTGAGCAAGTTGTGCATGCAGTCAAATTTCAAAAATGTTCAAACAAGGAATAAATCATGCTTCACTTGTATGAAAAGAAACATCCCACGCACAAAATATACCTTTCTCTTCTGGGATCCCTTCTTGGAAATATTACCTTCACAATATTGTAAACCAATCATTACAAGTCAAGCGAGTAATCATGAAAAATATAATATACATACTTAGATATTGGCGAAAAGGGGTGCCCAACATCTTTGAAATAATAAAAACATCAGGAAAGTCGCAGAACTAGAGCACAAACTTTCTGTTAAGAACATGAGAAAATTAGTTTTTTGTCCTCAGTGCGCTTGACAACAGCGAGACAGTGCACTGGTTGCCATAAGCTTTAGAAAGTATTTTAGCTTGATTTAACTTTTGACAATTGAAAACACAAAGAGCATCAATAACAGATTTCCGGTAGTCAATTCATGAAGTAAGAAGCAAATTGGTTCAGCAGGTCATGAATATGAAACCATGAGCAACCCACAACAATCCATTGGCATCTGGCCACACAACCTCATTGTTCACTGTAATCAATGACTGGAACTTCAGGAGTGGTTTTCCTGTGGGATTAACCCCTTTGGCAGAACTTGTCGGACTTGTCACCCACGGGATACGGCAGTCTTCAACTGCCACATATATAGCAAAGTGAGGTTTCCCGTTCCATCCGAAGGACCAGTCTGAGGGATGGGCTGACACGCTGCTAGATGAATGGATGTAGAGCTAAAAATAGGCCTTGCAAAGTGCTGCAGGACAAACTGATGCAGGACCTAGTATGAGGACCATCTGAGCTACAGGAACAGATGAGTAGCTGCAACCAGTGCAGGAATTTTGTCTAGAACAAACATAGTTCTACATATCAACCTCAGCTGTGTGTTCAGAGGTAACGTCATTGGCTAATCCGCAGAATGAACAATAAAATCAAAACACAGTAAGTTAAACTTGAGGCAAGGTCTTATTTCACCTTATAACTTCAGAAAATATATAAAAATGTCAACAATTGTACAGTGACACAACTAGTTCTAAAGTTACTTCTTCATCAGATCATCCATTGGTCAATTGCAGGACAATTAACTACAGTTACTACATTATTCTTCTCCTAAAAAAGCCAAATGTATACTCTTAACCTGCTGTGATATATACAGCTCAGCGTTAAAAAAAGAAAATTACAAAAAATATAACAAAACAGCCATTATCAGGACAGGAGGATTAAATGTAACAAATTGCCGCAGCATAGCCGGCTATTTTCCCAGCAGAGTTCAGATGAGAGGCAAAAAGGTTAAGTCTGGATGATGTGCATTATCCCCCATGTTCTGTGAATGGTGATCCCTACTCACACAAAAGCCTGCCATTCAGTCTAATGCCAAGATGACAGAATGATGGGTCTCTTTCAGGGAAGAAGCTATTCTAATGGTAAAAGCCAACTCCAGGGACCCATCACATGCAATTACAACATCTCATAATATATCAAGAGATGGCATTTACCCTGGATGCTGAATGGGTAATAATCATACAATTCTCAATTAAAAATGCTCTGAAATCTATTAAAACATTGTGGAAATCACCAGCTCGAAATGCACCAGGTAATTGACAAAATAAGAAGGTAACTATAATCATGGGACTTATAACTATCAATTACTGGAGATTTCGTTCCAGGCAACAGTTGTAAATTTACATGACAAAAACATACATAATGTAATATGAGAAAATGACTCAGACAAGCTGAACTATATGTACCCCTGTTATAGGCGTCGGAGCAAGGGGAGCTGAGGGGGGCTGCAGTCCCCCAAAAAACTTCGGGAGATTAATTTTTTTCGAGAGTTTCGGGCAGAATTTTTTGTGAATTTCTATTTTGGGGACAATTTGTGCAAATTTTTTGGGCAGCCCCCCCCCAAAATTGATTGACCTCCTATAATGGAAATTTCTGAAAAAGTTAAAAATTGATCTTCACAAATATTAAAATAATAGAGGTAAAAGTAGAAAAGACACTTTGTCAAAGCACATTTACTGTATTTTTGCCCTTTATTACTAAAGATTAAAACATGTCTTTTCCTTAAATGATGAAGAAACACAGACTGCTGAAATTTAATTTTCATTGGAAATGTGAGAAGATTATTATCCTATCAATAACTTGTATCCTAAAAATTATCCTTTTTGTCGGAGACAGCGGAGAGAATGATGTCATGCTGGGGCTGGTGTATCCTCCTCGTGTTTGACTATTTCACAGTTAAAGATGGCTAGACTGTTGTAATCAATAACATGAACCGACTTAAAAGGATAGTTTGTTACTGTATGCATAGTAAGCCTGTTTGTGTTATTGATTGCAAGTTTGAATGGGTGATCTTTAACTGCCAAACAAAGGGATGATCCATAACCAACTTTAACCTTACGTCATGCTCTCAGTCTGTGAACAAATTTGAAGGATACATAGCTATTGGACGGATAGTAATGTCAGTTTGTGATTTAAGCGTTCGTTAAATTGTAAATTACAATTTCCACAAAGACATGCACTGATTTTTTCTTGAATCTCTGTGATCCTTATTTTTGCTGTATGTTACAGCTGAGAGAGAAATAGCAAGAACAAAAGAGTCAAGAAAGCGATTCACTGATAAGTACTTCTCTCAATTAGGTTAACTGTCGCAAGACTCTGTGTCTGTCTAATGAAGTCAATGTTATTGTCGAACTCTCGTGAATTATTTATTCTCACAGAACCCACATTTGTTTCCCTGCACAATCAAAGGAGTTGCAAAACGAAACAGCCACAGTGATGTTTTTTTTTTTGTTCACCATACAAAGTAGAAAGTTGTGCCCTGTCATAACTTCAATGACACTGAAAATTACTACAAGAATGAATGATTGCATACTATGTGCATAGCCAGTTTCAACTCTTTTTTGTGAAATCAGGCAATCAAGTTCAAGCTCTCATTTGGTGTGATAAATCATCATGAAGAGAAATTCATCTCTACAGTTGAACTTTCTGAAATAGGTGAAAAATCGATCTTTACAAATATGAAAATAGAGGTGAAAGTAGAAGAACAAACACTTGGTGTCAGTGATGAACTTCCCATGCAGTAAATAACAAAGAAATCCTGTCAAAGAACTATATATATATTTTTTAAATCAAAGATTCAAACCTGTCTTATTTATTCCTCTTTGCCTTTGCTGACGAGGAAACCGAAAGGACAAAACATCTTTTCTTGGGAAATGTAAGATGATTGATGCCGGCTTGTGATATAAGCTTTTCATTACATTGTGTTCATATGCATCATAAATCGTCTCACAATTTCCATGAATACTATTACGCAATGATTTTTTCTGCAATCTCAAATTCTTATTTTTGCTGCATATCTCAGCTGAGAGAAAGTGCAAAAACAAAATAGTCAAGAAAGCAATTTGCAGATAAGTAATTTCCTCAGTTTGATAAATGAGCATTGACCACAAGACTCCACATCTGTTCAATGAAGTCCATGTTATTGCCAAACTAGCCTAAATAATTAATTCTCTAAGAACCCACATTAATTTGTTTCTCTATACAAGCAACAGAATTGCAAAATGAAACAGCCATGGTGATGTTTCTTTTTTTGTTCACCATACAATGTGGAGAGTGGAGCCCTGTTAATAAACCTTCAATGGCACTGCTAATAACTGCAAGATTGCAAGAATGACGAGTTCAGTGCTACATAAATACCCTAGAATCCGGGGAATTTGAATATTCATAACGTATTCTTATTACGTAGTACACATGCCATCCACTGAAGCTTACCCGAAAACACAAACTTAAATGCCTCATTTGATTCGGTGATCATTTCATTGGAGGAATCGATAAAAGATACTTGAGTGAAAGACAAGGCCAAAGTGTGACGTCTGATGTGTGGCACTTGTTCCATTATTAATTGCTATTAATTGCTAATTTGCTTCGCTATGCACAGCCAATAAAAATAGATACCGGGAAATTGGAAAATAAATATATTTTGTAGATGTATGTCTTCAGAATGCCCTTTGAGATCTATAAGCAAAGCATTTTCATAATAAGATGAGCAAGCAAGTGTCTCAGAAAGAAGATTCACCTGAAATTCAATGGCAAGCTGCAACCCACTTAGGAACGTCAAACACCAAGGAGCCCTAGGACCCAGGTGAAACTTGAAGGATGGGAGAGTGGGCGAGTAATAACAGGTTCTTAAATGTGGTTGAGGCTTATTTGTTCACTTCAGGTTTTCGTTTTCACACATTTTTTCCGGTGATAATCCCATTTCATCTGTCAAGTGCAGATCAAGATTAATTTAATTATCTTGGTTAGATGCATTTCAAACAGATTAAAAAGAAAAACTATCCAGAAATAGCCAAACTTGTGCTTCTGTAACTGCCATTTGAGATCATATTCGGTTAAAATCTATTTTACTTTGTTCTTCCTAAGGCTTCTTCATGATAATCAGTATTCCTGACGTCTATGATGACTCAAACCCTTCTCTTTTGCTGCTGACAAATACAATAGGACAACATATGAGGGGTGCCCCATAAGTTCTGACCCTTTTTTTGCAGAAATTTCTCTTAAAGTAGCAGAAAGAAATTTTCACAGAATTAATTTCAGGTATTTTAGTATCTATTTAAAAAAAAATCTAAATTGTCAGAAATGTTTAAATTACTTTTCTGTTACCATGGTTACATAAGGTCAGTGCACCCAGTGCAGGTCAATTTCATAGACAAAATTCAACAAATTAGCTGTGTATGTACTTGTAGGATACCCCTCGTATAATAATTGTGTGCGTACATGTCACAAATATTTATGCACACCAGAAGTATGTAATTTATATTTCCTTCAAAAGAAAACTTTTTAAGAAATGGTATGGTGTCATAAATAACTCTGGTACTAGGATTAATAGATGTCTCCTTCAGAAGCCTCAGGTTAATTTATTGGCAGCTTAGCATTTCCCATCTGTCTCACTGTAGCACCTTCATCATCATGCAAAATTCCATGGGAGAGGTCAAGCTGCTAGAAGTAATGGCAAGGATGCCAAAAGCTGCTAAGGCCAAAAGCTGCTGATGTTGCCTTTTCCATGCTATGAGATGATAAATGGTGATTACAGGAAATGTATTCAGAGAATTCCTTCAAACCTTCAAATATTAGCAATGACCTCCTCACACAGCTCACTTCAACCATCACATGCCCACAAAAATTCACCATGTTATGAAGTCTTGTGGTGTTTATTTGTTTTCTTTATTTTCTTTACATGAAAATCAAAAGGAATTGTTTTATTTTATTCAAGAAAATATTTTAATCATAACAATCTCGTGGTGAATGGTT
Source organism: Platynereis dumerilii (assembly GCA_026936325.1). Classification (NCBI taxonomy): domain Eukaryota; kingdom Metazoa; phylum Annelida; class Polychaeta; order Phyllodocida; family Nereididae; genus Platynereis; species Platynereis dumerilii. The sequence goes on from JAPTHN010000007.1 coordinate 25,108,570, forward strand.
TTGGTCTCAATCATAACAAAAGAATGAAATTTCCAACGGTATGAGATGAAAACTTGAACGTGAACGATGTGCTTGGGAACATATCAGCTAGTTTCATGCAGTATCATTATATTGTCGGCAGTGTGGCAGGTTGCATAGTGAGAATATCTTGGTGACCCTTTTATCCAAAGTGGGACACGCTTCCATATAAACTGGGTCACCATCATTTGGGTTCTATTTCTACTGCATCTATAAATGTCATCTCATGAGGCAGCCAAAAGGTGGCTTCACTCAAATAGGTGTCAAAGAATGTAGGAATTGCCTGTAATTGAAGACACTTTCTCGTCACATTAGACTCTTCCACAAGTTTGGCTTTCCACACATGTTTCAGCCAGAAGTTGCTGAGGCAAAACCTGATGACTTGGCGAAAGCCCTTCATGAAATGGTTTTCATTAGATGTATAAAAAGATTAGATACATTAATGGAACTAGGCGAACTGCATCCCATGATTGTCTTAAAATGTTGCATTACACATTGGGGATTTGGGCTTTACCAGGATGGGAAATTCATTTCACATTAACTTCAACGGCATGGGTAATTATATATTTCCAGCATGCGACATTCTCAGATATCTATTATCTATATATAAAATCAATCAACACCATATTAGGAAAGACCCAACCCTATATTACATTCCCAGAAAAATGTATTAATTTCACTTCCAGACATTTTTTTATTTCAGAAAAACTCCAGGGCCTCTCATCTGGATATCTAATGACAACGTCTCCATGCACATGTGCTGCTCCCCTTGCAAGAATCAATCTCAGTTGAAGTAATTGTGTCAAGAGATCAAAAAGCATTCTTCAAAGGTATCTATATGATCTCATCTGAAGGACATGCAATAAAGAAGATCAATGCACACCATGATAGCCATGGGCTATACATTAATCATAGCAACAGACTGAATGAAGCTTTGAGGCAAAAGCCACAATGTTATAAGAAGAGTTACCCCAAAGTACCAGTAATACAGACAACTGTCAACAAATCTTGAATGGTTTTCGTACTGAATCAATCAGAACTCTCGCTGGGGTCTACTCGTGAGCATGCCAGGGAAATAATATTTGCTAGTTATTGCTGCATTTAATAATTATCTGGTGAATCACAGTGCAATCCATGCAACATGCAGACAGACTCACGGCGACTAAAATCACACTGTGATCTCAAACCATCAATAAATTTTGTCAGATTCTAAATCGACACACTTGGAGTTAGAATTTGAAATAAATGCTACTATATCTTGATATACTCATGATAACAGTTGCCAGAAATAACAATGAAATGCTATTAAAACGGGAACTGACAAAGACGGTTGATGACCCATTAAATATAAACTTTTAATTCTAAAGAAAAACATTTTGAATAATTTCTGAATTTGCACATTTTTATTATTCTGCTTTTAAAAATATAAGAGTCGTAATCATCAATCGTTCGCCATATACAAAGTGGAAAATGGTGCCTTCTAATTAGCCTTCAATGACACTGCTAAAGACTGCAAGAATGAATAACCTCATTATGTGCTTAGCCAGTTTCTCTAGCTAGACTATTTAGATTTTCCAAGGGTTTGATCACAGCGCTCCTGAAGAAACATTGGGGTTAAAAAAATGAACCGAAAACGGGACCTATACCGCCTGAAACTATATGATCATATGAACATTTTAAGACAAAAACGAAAAAAATCTGTTGGGAATTTTTGAGAAATTCAAGTTTTAAAAAATCTTGTTTATCTCATCACTTGAATACATGTAAAATGGCTTATAATACAATAAACAAGCTTGAAAACGCAATGAAACCTGTTACTTTAGCTCCTTTAAGAATTTCAAACACGTTACAACAACAAAATGAAAATATTTTGTGACTTTATTGAAATAAATGTGACACATTGTTTATCACACACTGATAATTCAAAAATGCTAAAAATAACCCATTTATTATATTTTTTTCACTCTTTATTGTTAAGAAGTTTTAAACCTTGCTTGACAAGTATATGGAAAGCTTTAAATGTGAAAAGTGGGTCTAAAAATTATGTTTGGTCACATGGACTGCAGCAGATTGTCAACTTTCAAACATTATTATGCAGGTGGCAGTTATCACAAATACACAAAGTTTCCTGACTCAGTAAAGGAGAATGGCATCGCTTTCCTTCTCCCTCATCAAAATGGTTATTATAAATATACTGCACACTGAGCTGTGTCACAGCTCTTTCCAAATCGAAATGACTGACTTAAAAACGCAGGTTCACATCTATTTTCTCATTGAGAAAGAGAAAATTAGCAGATAAACCTTTGAGGGAAATTAATTTATCCAGTTACTGATCTCGAGTAACTCTCGAGCCTTGATATGCAGTGCAGAATATGTTGCCCAAAAAAACACAAAGTTTCCTGACTCATTACAGCTGTTGCATTCTATGATTCTGTGCATGCCAGCATGTTTTGGTACCTCCCTAAATCTGTTCTATTCAAAGAGATTCTCAGATTAAGAAGTCCATTTTAGGTGAGGTTATATATGCAAACAACCACCATAGTGTTCACTACAGTTAGGCATGTACAAGGTACCTGAAAAAGTGTAGCAAACATCAAGTCCAATTTCTGCACACAGCCGAGAACAGCCATGCCTATTTTCATAGCCTATATTATGTCTAAGGATTTGAGGATATAATTCCGCTCAATATTCAATAGTACTTAATTTTGAACCATATTTACCCTAATTTAGGCCTCCAATACAGATGCAGAAAAAAAATCAGCTGATTTCACAAATCTATGTTAGAAAATTAAATTGTGACGTGTTTACTTTAGCCTCAGATATCACTCTAGATATTACTGTCAAATACTTCAGCCTGCATCACCATTGCTCTATTTGAACTATTATAATAGATAGTATCATATAAACTAAATGGGCCAATGAGAAACCTGTCTGAAATAATAATAATCAGTGCTGTGAGAAGATACTTACTTTTCATGTTTATATCTGTTTTTAGACAGGCTGTCACTTTTTAAAAGCTGCATGCAACTTTTGTTGTCCAGTTTAAGGATAAAAAATTTGTTTAATAACCCCCAAAGACTGAAAATATGGAGAATTTGGTTAATTTCAGTATTTTTTATTTTTACGGTGTGTGATAAACAATGTGTCACATTTAATTTTAAAAAGTTGCTAAATATTTTTGTTTCATTGTTTTAACTTTATTGAAATTCCTTAGAGAGCTGGGCTAACAGGTTTAATCATGTTTTCAAGCTTGTTTATTGAATAATAAGCCATTTTACATGTATTCAAGTGATGAGATAAACACGATTTTCAAAAACTTGAATTTCTCAAAAAATTCCCAACAGATTTTTTTCGTTTTTGTCTTAAAACGTCTGTATGATCGTGTAGTTTCAGGTGGTATAGGTCCCGTTTTCGGTTCATTTTTTTAACCCCAAAGTTTCTTCAGGAGCGCTGTGTGATGTGATCATCATCATGAAGATGAATTCATCGCTATAGTGGAAATTTTGGAAATAGGTCAAAAATAGATCTTCACAAATATAAAAATAGAGGTGAGAGTGGAACAAACACTTCATGTCAGTGATGAAAATCCTAGTAAATAACCAAGAAATCCTATCAAAGAACTGTGTTTTTGTTCTTTGTGACACAGTTCTTTGTGATTAAATATTACAACCTCATATTAATTCCTCTTTGCCTTTGTTGATGAAGAAACAGATATCACCAAAAGATTTTTTCTTGGGAAATGTAAGATGATTGATGCCGGCTTGTGATATAAAATTTTCATTACATAGTGTTCATAAGCATCATAAATCTTCTCTCTATTTCCATGAATACATGCAATGAATTCTTTTTTTGCAATCTCTGTGATTCGTATTTTTGCTGCGTGTCTCAGCTGAGAGAAAATGCAAAAATGTACACATGCCATCCACTGACCAGAAAAAGCAAACTTAATGCCTCACTGATTATTTTATTGGAGAAACTGATGAAAGCTGCATGTGAGAAAGACAAGGCCAAAGTGTGACATCTGCTGTGTGGCACATTTGACATTATTAATTGCTATCCGTTGCTAATTTGTTTGTAATTATGCATAGCAAATAATAATAGAAACCCGGAAATTTGAAAATAAATGTATTTTTTAGACGTATGTCTTCAGAACAGGATTCTGTAGTTAAGATTTTTGAGCAAAACATTTTTATAATCAGATGAGTAAAAAACTTTTTCATAAAGAAGATTCAACTGACATTCAGTGACAGGCTACAACCTACTTAGAAACGTCAAAACCCAGGAGCCTCAGGCGAAACGTGAAGGATGGGTGAGTGGGCGAGTTATAACAGGTTCCAACATGCGGTTGAGGCTTACATGTTCACTTCAGGTTGTTGTTTTCACATCACATGTATTTTTTTCCGGTGATTATCCCATTTGATCTGTCAAGTGCACATCATGATTCACTTAATTATTTTGGTTTGATGCATTTTGGAACAGATTTAGAAGAAAAACTATCCAGAAATTGCCAAACATGCGCTTCTGCAATTACCATTTGATATCATATTCAGTTAAAATTTGTTTTTTGCTTCCTTACTGACCTTAGGCCTTTTACTTTATGGTAATCTGTATTCCAGACTTCTTCGATGATTCGAAAACATCATTTAGTTGCTGACAAATGCAATAGGACAACATATAATAACAGTGCACGTGCATGTGAGAAATATTTATTAACACCAGAAGTATGTAATTTATATTTCCTTCAAAAGAAAACTTTTTAAGAAATGGTATGGTGTCATAAATAACTCTGGTACTAGGATTAATAGATGTCTCCTTCAGAAGCCTCAGGTTAATTTATTGGCAGCTTAGCATTTCCCATCTGTCTAATTGTAGCAACTTCATCATCATTGCAAAATTCCTTGGAAGAGGTTAAGCCGCTACAAGTAATGGCAAGGATGCCAAAAGCTGATGAGGCCAAAAGCTGCTGATGTTGCTTTTTTCATGCTATGAAATGATAAAACGGTGATTACAGGAAAACATTTTCTCAGAACTACTTCAAAAACTAGCAATGACCACCTAACACAGCTAACATTAACCATCACAATGTCATGCTCAAACAAATTCACCATGTTTTGAAGTTTTGTGATGTTTATTGTTTATCTTCTTGTTTTCTTTATTATTTAAGATGAAAATCAAAAGAATTTGTTTTATTCTACAAGTATTAAAAAAAATATGTTGATCATAACAGTCTCGGTGGTGAATAGTTCGTGCTCTCAATCATAACAAAATAATGTAATTTCCAACAGTATGAGATGAAACTTAAACGTGATCATGTGGCTAACTAAGAATTGCTTGTAAATGTATCAGCTAGATCCAAGCAGTATCATTACATTGTTGCCAGTGCAGCAGGTGGCGCCGTCAGTATATATATCTTGGTGACCCTTTTATCCAAAGTGGGACATGCTTCCATATAAACTGGATCACCAACAATTGGGTTCTATTTCCACTGCAGCTATTTATGTCATCCCCTGAGGCAGCCAAAAGGTGGCTTCACTCAAATGAAACTTAAAATGTAGGAATTGCCCGTAATTGAAGCCACTTTCTTACCACATCAGACTCCTCCACAAGTTACGCAAAACCAGGTGACTTTGCTGATGCCATGCAGGAGAAGGTTTTCATTAGCGGTATAAAAAGTGGGTGAACATTACATATTGGGGGGCTTGGGCTTTTCCACAATGGGAAATAATTCATTTAACAGTAACGGTCATGGTAATTATTTATTTCAAGCATGCAAAGTTCTCAGATATTTGTTTTTAGATCAATCAACACCAAATTAGGAAAGCCCTGAGCTGAAATTAAGACTCCCAAGAAAAAACATATTTTAAAATTTCACTGAAACTGGGAAAGAAATCATTTATTTTAAAAAACTCAGGGCCGCTTGCCTGGAGATCTAATGACAATGTCTACATGCACTGCTCAACTTGCAAGAATCAAAGGACAAGCTCTCAGCTCAACTAATCAGGTCAAGAGATCCAAAAGCATTCTTCAAAGGTATCAATATGATCTCATCCAAAGGCCATGCAATAAAGAAGATCAATGCACACCATGATAACCATGGGCTATACATTAATCATTGCAACAGACTGAGTGGTGCTTTGAGGCAAAAGCCACAGTGTTATAAGAAGAACTATCCCGAAGTGTCAGTAATGCAGCACTCAACTTGCTCGCCTCAACAAATCTAGAATGGTTTTCGAGAGAATTTCGACTGGATCAATCAGAAGTTTCGCTGGGGTGTACTCATTAGCGTGCACTGTAAAATCGGAGGCACTGATTCAGCTCAATTGATTGAGTGAGATGGTTGCACAAGTTGATTGAGCTAACATAGATTAATGGTTTAAGCTGAGATAACTCAAAATACCGAGCTGAGATAGCTCAAAATACTAAGCTATGTTGACTAAGGTATTCAAGCTAAGAAAACTCAAAACAATGAGCTGTGTTGACTTACAGCTCAAAATATTGAGTTTTGTTGACTTATTGATCCTAGCTGACACAACTCAAAATTTTGAGCTGTGTTGACTTATTTTTAGTTGTTTTTCATTTATATTTGTGTGACCTGTCTTATTAAGTTATTTATGAATACGGGCTGTAATCCCGAAATATTGTTTGATCTCTCAAGGGGATCCACCTGATCCAGTTTGCTTCATTTCAGCAGATCATGGACAGGCCCAAGATGCATTCAACAAGGACCATTGCATCACAAGGAGATTTAAAAATTAATTTCTTGTGAATAAATCCCAATGGCCTGTGGCTCAGCTCAGTTGGTATACAGTGCTAGAAGCCTATATTTGAACACACTCTGACTTGGAAATGTTGGTTGACGTGTGAAAGCATGCATCTAATTACTCCCACAAATTAATTTAAGAGAGATAAAAATAAAAAAGTAACCAGCTAAAGTGGTGTGCTATTCATTTTTTCTCTGGGATAGTGTAATATAAATGTCATTTTTTCTTGTAAGTAAATAATTATTTAAAACTAAATGCAGTCTTATGAGAAGTGCTTGTTATAGATGGCGCTATATGTGGCATGACTGAGATGTCAAGCTGTCTACAACAACTGAAGCTTTCATGTTTTCACAGCTTAATGTTATGATTCGTTTGGACAACTTACAGCATTGAGCTATCATACCTTGACAACTTGTAGGATTGAGCTATCATAGCTTGAAAATTATTAACATTCTCAGACAGCTCAAATTATTGCATCAACTCAGTTTTCAAATTTTACAGTGTGACAGGGGAAAAATATTTGCTAGTTATTGTTGCATTTAATAATTATCTGACGAATCAAAGAGAAGTTCATGCAACAGACAGACTCATTGCGACTAAAATCACACTGTAATCTCAAACTATCTATCAATTTTGTCAGATTCCAAATCTACAAACTTTGTCTTAGAGGTTGAAATAAAATGTATGCTACTGTATATCAATATACTCATGATAGTATACCAGTTGCAAGAAATAACTATGATATGCAACAAATACGCGGAAGTAACACAAACACAAATTTAACTAGACATTAGATATTCCCAGTGCAACTGGGAATGAGCATTCACCATTTTATCAATCAAATGAAATGATCAATGAAATGAAATTATAATGATTGACTTCATATTGACTTCATATTGACTTCATATTGACTTCATATTGACTTCATATTGACTTCATATTGACTTCATATTGACTTCATATTGACTTCATATTGACTTCATATTGATCAATGAAATAATCAATGAAATGATCAATTAAATGATCAATTAAATGATCACTGAAATGATCAATGAAATGAAATTATAATGAAATGACTTTAAATTGACTTTAAATTGACTTGATATTGACTTGATATTGACTTGATATTGACTTGATATTGACTTGATATTGACTTCATATTGACTTCATATTGACTTCATATTGACTTCATATTGACTTCATATTGACTTCATACATGTGACACATCTAACAGCAATTGTGACACTTACCTGGCACAGTGCTAGCTATGCTTTATTTTGCCAGCCGCAACGGATACCAAAAAATTGAAAATCCATGGAAATTGAAAGTTGAATATGTCCGAAACGAAGTGTGTGATCCAAAAATGAAATACTACTTCCCCTGGACCCATCTCTAGGGAACACAATACACTTATCAGCATCATCCTACCATTTTCGGTTTCTGAGAAGAAGTCCGGCAAAAAAATTAGTGTTTTGTCAACTTAATCGGTTTGGGTAATTACCCCTTAATGAAATTTAATAATCTTTTTGTTGATATTGTTCAAGCTATTGATGGTCTACATAACACTGAAATCCAGACCTCTCTATCTTCATTAGTTTCGGAGTTAGCCCTTCAAAAATCCAAACTTTGACGTGACCTCTGACCTTGAAAAATAGGTCAAGGTCAAAAAAATTAGGGGGATCATAATATCTCACCTAGCACTATCCATACACCAAAGGACAACCCTGAACTCAACCGAAAATGACGGAAAAATAAAAATATCTACAAAAATAATAGCATTCACCATAGTGATGGTGAATGCTAATAATAATAATAATAACTAGACATCAATATTACTGGTGAACCAGTAATGAGCATTCACCATAAAAAAGGATTTACTTGATTATCAACTTGACTTTAATTCTTCATATTGACTTTTATATTGACACTTGAATTGACTTCATTTTGACATTCATATTGACATTCCTATTGACATTATTCATATTGACATTTATATCAATATTCATATTGACATTCATTGACATTCATTTGACCCTGATATCAATTGAGAGTGATGACACTGATAGTGACACTGATGACACTGATATCTACACTAATATTGACATTCATTTTGACATTCATTAATTTTGACCATCATGTTGATATTCATGTTGACATTCATATACATTGACATTTATATTGACATTCATATGGACATTCATATTGACATTCATATTGAATTCATAATGCATTCATATTGAATTCATATTGACCTGAATTTATGCTTTAATTCATTCTATTCTGCACTTATCTCATTTCTTCATTTTTCCTGTCTTTGACTGGTGATGACCTTGACAATTGATGAACTTCTTCACAAGGTCAAATATATTTTAGATCATTCAAGTTACTCTTGATTGAAAATGATAGACCACAATTGAACAACCTTGCTTGAAAAAGTTGTGAAATGTAGCCTTTCATTCACTTTCTCTGACCTTGACCTTGATGTCAAGGTCATGGATGTTTAATGAAAATATTCCTCTACCACAGGGCTATATATGTTCCAAGTTTCATTGAGTTGTCTTCATTCAAAGCAAAGTTAAAAAATATTTTCACTTTTGGGCAAAATATTCTAATTTTGAAAGTCGAATATCTCAGTAACCCCTTGCCTGATTTTCACCACACTTCTCGCTGCATTGGCCCATACTATAGAGCACCTTTTGCTATAATTTCATGAAAGTGCTGCTTGTAGTTTTCTCAAAACCGTGCGCAAACTGGTTTTCATTAAAAGGGGTTAAGGTAATTACCCCTTTTTGAAAATGATCAATGTCATGGCTGATATTTGTTCAATAGGAGTCTACTAACTCAACACTGAAGACCAGGTGTCTCTATCTTTATTAGTTCAGGAGATAGACCTCCAAAATCAGTGACTTTGAGGTGACCTGTGACCTTGAAAAATAGGTCAAGGTCAAAAATATTTTGGGAAATTATTCTACTCATCAAGGACTATCTATACACTAACTTTCATGTTGAAATTCTAAAAAAAAAGGGAAGAAAAATAATAATAACTAGACATCAATATTACTGGTGAACCAGTAATGAGCATTCACCATTAAAAAGGATTTACTTGATTATCAACTTGACTTTAATTCTTCATATTGACTTTTATATTGACACTTGAATTGACTTCATTTTGACATTCATATTGACATTCCTATTGACATTATTCATATTGACATTTATATCAATATTCATATTGACATTCACTGACATTCATTTGACCCTGATATCAATTGAGAGTGATGACACTGATAGTGACACTGATGACACTGATATCTACACTAATATTGACATTCATTTTGACATTCATTAATTTTGACCATCATGTTGATATTCATGTTGACATTCATATATATTGACATTTATATTGACATTCATATTGACATTCATATTGACATTCATATTGAATTCATAATGGCATTCATATTGAATTCATATTGACCTGAATTTATGCTTTAATTCATTCTATTCTGCACTTATCTCATTTCTTCATTTTTCCTGTCTTTGACTGGTGATGACCTTGACAATTGATGAACTTCTTCACAAGGTCAAATATACTTCAGATCATTCAAGTTACTCTTGATTGGAAATGATAGACCACAATTGAACAACCTTGCTTGAAAAAGTTGTGAAATGTACCTACCGTGCCTTTTCATTCACTTTCTGTGACCTTGACCTTGATGTCAAGGTCATGGATGTTTAATGAAAATATTCCTCTACCACAGGGCTATATATGTTCCAAGTTTCATTGAGTTGTCTTCATTCAAAGCAAAGTTAAAAAATATTTTCACTTTTGGGCAAAATATTCTAATTTTGAAAGTCGAATATCTCAGTAACCCCTTGCATGATTTTCACCACACTTCTCGCTGCATTGGCCCATACTATAGAGCACCTTTTGCTATAATTTCATGAAAGTGCTGCTTGTAGTTTTCTCAAAACCGTGCGCAAACTGGTTTTCATTAAAAGGGGTTAAGGTAATTACCCCTTTTTGAAAATGATCAATTTCATGGCTGATATTTGTTCAATATGGGTCTACTAACTCAACACTGAAGACCAGGTGTCTCTATCTTTATTAGTTCAGGAGATAGACCTCCAAAATCAGTGACTTTGAGGTGACCTGTGACCTTGAAAAATAGGTCAAGGTCAAAAATATTTTGGGAAATTAATCTACTCATCAAGGACTATCTATACACTAACTTTCATGTTGAAATTCCAAAAAAAAAGGGAAGAAAAATAATAATAATAATAATAATAATAATACGACCAAAATCAATACCATTCACCATAGTGATGGTGAATGCTAACTAGACATCAATATTACTGGTGAACCAGTAATGAGCATTCACCATAAAAAGGATTTACTTGATTATCAACTTGACTTTAATTCTTCATATTGACTTTTATATTGACACTTGAATTGACTTCATTTTGACATTCATATTGACATTCCTATTGACGTCATTCATATTGACATTTATATCAATATTCATATTGACATTCACTGACATTCATTTGACCCTGATATCAATTGACAGTGATGACACTGATAGTGACACTGATGACACTGATATCTACACTAATATTGACATTCATTTTGACATTCATTAATTTTGACATTCATGTTGATATTCATGTTGACATTCATATATATTGACATTCATATTGACATTCATATGGACATTCATATTGACATTCATATTGAATTCATAATGGCATTCATATTGACTTCATATTGACCTTAATTTATTCTTTAATTCATTCTATTCTGCACTTATCTCATTTCTTCATTTTTCCTGTCTTTGACTGGTGATGACCTTGACAATTGATGAACTTCTTCACAAGGTCAAATATACTTTAGATCATTCAAGTTACTCTTGATTGGAAATGATAGACCACAATTGAACAACCTTGCTTGAAAAAGTTGTGAAATGTACCTACCGTGCCTTTTCATTAACTTTCTGTGACCTTGACCTTGATGTCAAGGTCATGGATGTTTAATGAAAATATTCCTCTACCACAGGGCTATATATGTTCCAAGTTTCATTGAGTTGTCTTCATTCAAAGCAAAGTTAAAAAATATTTTCACTTTTGGGTAAAATATTCTAATTTTGAAAGTCGAATATCTCAGTAACCCCTTGCATGATTTTCACCACACTTCTCGCTGCATTGGCCCATACTATAGAGCACCTTGTGCTATAATTTCATGAAAGTGCTGCCTGTAGTTTTCTCAAAACCGTGCGCAAACTGGTTTTCATTAAAAGGGGTTAAGGTAATTACCCCTTTTTGAAAATTATCAATTTCATGGCTGATATCTGTTCAATAGGGGTCTACTAACTCAACACTGAAGACCAGGTGTCTCTATCTTTATTAGTTCAGGAGATAGACCTCCAAAATCAGTGACTTTGAGGTGACCTGTGACCTTGAAAAATAGGTCAAGGTCAAAAATATTTTGGGAAATTAATCTACTCATCAAGGACTATCTATACACTAACTTTCATGTTGAAATTCCAAAAAAAAAGGGAAGAAAAATAATAATAATAATAATAACTAGACATCAATATTACTGGTGAACCAGTAATGAGCATTCACCATAAAAAAGGAATTACTTGATTATCAACTTGACTTTAATTCTTCATATTGACTTTTATATTGACACTTGAATTGACTTCATTCTGACATTCATATTGACATTCCCATTGACATTATTTATATTGACATTTATATCAATATTCATATTGACATTCACTGACATTCATTTGACCCTGATGCTAATTGAGAGTGATGACACTGATAGTGACACTGATGACACTGATATCTACACTAATATTGACATTCATTTTGACATTCATTAATTTTGACATTCATGTTGATATTCATGTTGACATTTATATATATTGACATTCATATTGACATTCATATGGACATTCATATTGACATTCATATTGAATTCATAATGGCATTCATATTGACTTCATATTGACCTTAATTTATTCTTTAATACATTTTATTCTGCACTTATCTCATTTCTTCATTTTTCCTGTCTTTGACTGGTGATGACCTTGACAATTGATGAACTTCTTCACAAGGTCAAATATACTTTAGATCATTCAAGTTACTCTTGATTGGAAATGATAGACCACAATTGAACAACCTTGCTTTAAAAAGTTGTGAAATGTACCAACCGTGCCTTTTCATTCACTTTCTGTGACCTTGACCTTGATGTCAAGGTCATGGATGTTTAATGAAAATATTCCTCTACCACAGGGCTATATATGTTCCAAGTTTCATTGAGTTGTCTTCATTCAAAGCAAAGTTAAAAAATATTTTCACTTTTGGGCAAAATATTCTAATTTTGAAAGTCAAATATCTCAGTAACCCCTTGCATGATTTTCACCACACTTCTCGCTGCATTGGCCCATGCTATAGAGCACCTTTTGCTATAATTTCATGATAGTGCTGGTTGTAGTTTTCTCAAAACCGTGCGCAAACTGGTTTTCATTAAAAGGGGTTAAGGTAATTACCCCTTTTTGAAAATGATCAATTTCATGGCTGATATTTGTTCAATAGGGGTCTACTAACTCAACACTGAAGACCAGGTGTCTCTATCTTTATTAGTGCAGGAGATAGACCTCCAAAATCAGTGACTTTGAGGTGACCTGTGACCTTGAAAAATAGGTCAAGGTCAAAAATATTTTGGGAAATTAATCTACTCATCAAGGACTATCTATACACTAACTTTCATGTTGAAATTCCAAAAAAAAAGGGAAGAAAAATAATAATAATAATAATAATAATAATACGACCAAAATCAATACCATTCACCATAGTGATGGTGAATGCTAATAATAATAACTAGACATCAATATTACTGGTGAACCAGTAATGAGCATTCACCATAAAAAAGGATTTACTTGATTATCAACTTGACTTTAATTCTTCATATTGACTTTTATATTGACACTTGAATTGACTTCATTTTGACATTCATATTGACATTCCTATTGACGTTATTCATATTGACATTTATATCAATATTCATATTGACATTCACTGACATTCATTTGATCCTGATAACAATTGAGAGTGATGACACTGATAGTGACACTGATGACACTGATATCTACATTAATATTGACATTCATTTTGACATTCATTAATTTTGACATTCGTGTTGATATTCATGTTGACATTCATATATATTGACATTCATATTGACATTCATATGGACATTCATATTGACATTCATATTGAATTCATAATGGCATTCATATTGAATTCATATTGACCTTAATTTATTCTTTAATTCAGTCTATTCTGCACTTATCTCATTTCTTCATTTTTCCTGTCTTTGACTGGTGATGACCTTGACAATTGATGAACTTCTTCACAAGGTCAAATATACTTTAGATCATTCAAGTTACTCTTGATTGGAAATGATAGACCACAATTGAACAACCTTGCTTGAAAATGTTGTGAAATGTACCTACCGTGCCTTTTCATTCACTTTCTGTGACCTTGACCTTGATGTCAAGGTCATGGATGTTTAATGAAAATATTCCTCTACCACAGGGCTATATATGTTCCAAGTTTCATTGAGTTGTCTTCATTCAAAGCAAAGTTAAAAAATATTTTCACTTTTGGGCAAAATATTCTAATTTTGAAAGTCGAATATCTCAGTAACCCCTTGCATGATTTTCACCACACTTCTCGCTGCATTGGCCCATACTATAGAGCACCTTTTGCTATAATTTCATGAAAGTGCTGCTTGTAGTTTTCTCAAAACCGTGCGCAAACTGGTTTTCATTAAAAGGGGTTAAGGTAATTACCCTTTTTGAAAATGATCAATTTCATGGCTGATATTTGTTCAATAGGGGTCTACTAACTCAACACTGAAGACCAGGTGTCTCTATCTTTATTAGTTCAGGAGATAGACCTCCAAAATCAGTGACTTTGAGGTGACCTGTGACCTTGAAAAATAGGTCAAGGTCAAAAATATTTTGGGAAATTAATCTACTCATCAAGGACTATCTATACACTAACTTTCATGTTGAAATTCAAAAAAAAAGGGAAGAAAAATAATAATAATAATAATAATAATAACTAGACATCAATATTACTGGTGAACCAGTAATGAGCATTCACCATAAAAAAGGATTTACTTGATTATCAACTTGACTTTTATTCTTCATATTGACATTTATATTGACACTTGAATTGACTTCATTTTGACATTCATATTGACATTCCTATTGACATAATTCATATTGACATTCATTTAGATATTCATATCGACATTCATACTGATATTCATACTGACCTTCATATTAATCTTCAAATTTATATTGATGTTCACATTGACATTCATATCAACATCCATATTGACATTCATGACATTCATATTGACACTGATATCAATTGACACTGGTAACACTGATATTGACACTTATGACACTGATATCTATACTAATATTGACATTCATTTTGACATTCATTAATTTTGACATTCATGATGATATTCAAGTTGACATTCATGTTGACATTCATATATATTGACATTCATATTGACATTCATATATATTGACATTCATATTGACATTCATATTGAATTCATAATGACATTCATATTGAGTTCATATTGACCTTAATTTATTCTTTAATGCATTCTATTCTGTACTTATCTCATTTCTTCATTTTTCCTGTCTTTGACTGGTGATGACCTTGACAAGTGATTAACCTCTTCTCAAGGTCAAATATATTTTAGATCATTCAAGTTTCTCTTGATTGGAAATGATAGACCACAATTGAACAACCTTGCTTGAAAAAGTTGTGTAATGTACCTATCGTGGCTTTTAATTCACTTTCTGTGACCTTGACCTTGATGTCAAGGTCATGGATGTTTGATGAAAATATTCCTCTATCACAGGGCTATATATGTGCCAAGTTTCATTGAGTTGTCTTCATTCATAACAAAGTTAAAAAATATTTTCACTTTTGGGCAAAATATTCTAATTTTGAAAGTCGAATATCTCAGTAACCCCTTGCATGATTTTCACCACATTTCTTTCTGCACTGGCCCATGCTATAGAGCACCTTTGGCTATAATTTCATGAAAGTGCTGCTTGCAGTTTTCTCAAATCCGTGCGCAAACTGGTTTTCATTAAAAGGGGTTAGGGCAATTACCCCTTTTTGAAAATGATCAATTTCATGGCTGATATTTGTTCAATAGGGGTCTACTATCTTAACACTGAAGACCAGGTGTCTCTATCTTTATTAGTTCAGGAGATAGACCTCCAAAATCAGTGACTTTGAGGTGACCTGTGACCTTGAAAAATAGGTCAAAGTCAAAAATATTTTGGGAAATTAATCCACTCACCCAGGACTATCTATACACTAACTTTCATGTTGAAATTCCAAAAAAAATGGGAAGAAAAATAATAATAATACGACCAAAATCAATACCATTCACCATAGTGATGGTGAATGCTAATAATACGACCAAAATCAATACCATTCACCATAGTGATGGTGAATGCTAATAATACGACCAAAATCAATACCATTCACCATAGTGATGGTGAATGCTAACTAGACATCAATATTACTGGTGAACCAGTAATGAGCATTCACCATAAAAAGGATTTACTTGATTATCAACTTGACTTTAATTCTTCATATTGACTTTTATATTGACACTTGAATTGACTTCATTTTGACATTCATATTGACATTCCTATTGACATTATTCATATTGACATTTATATCAATATTCATATTGACATTCACTGACATTCATTTGACCCTGATATCAATTGAGAGTGATGACACTGATAGTGACACTGATGACACTGATATCTACACTAATATTCACATTCATTTTGACATTCATTAATTTTGACATTCATGTTGATATTCATGTTGACATTCATATATATTGACATTCATATTGACATTCATATGGACATTCATATTGACATTCAAATTGAATTCATAATGGCATTCATATTGACTTCATATTGACCTTAATTTATTCTTCAATTCATTCTATTCTGCACTTATCTCATTTCTTCATTTTTCCTGTCTTTGACTGGTGATGACCTTGACAATTGATGAACTTCTTCACAAGGTCAAATATACTTTAGATCATTCAAGTTACTCTTGATTGGAAATGATAGACCACAATCGAACAACCTTGCTTGAAAAAGTTGTGAAATGTACCTACCGTGCCTTTTCATTCACTTTCTGTGACCTTGACCTTGATGTCAAGGTCATGGATGTTTAATGAAAATATTCCTCTACCACAGGGCTATATATGTTCCAAGTTTCATTGAGTTGTCTTCATTCAAAGCAAAGTTAAAAAATATTTTCACTTTTGGGCAAAATATTCTAATTTTGAAAGTCAAATATCTCAGTAACCCCTTGCATGATTTTCACCACACTTCTCGCTGCATTGGCCCATACTATAGAGCACCTTTTGCTAAAATTTCATGAAAGTGCTGCTTGTAGTTTTCTCAAAACCGTGCACAAACTGGTTTTCATTAAAAGGGGTTAAGGTAATAACCCCTTTTTGAAAATGATCAATTTCATGGCTGATATTTGTTCAATAGGGGTCTACTAACTCAACACTGAAGACCAGGTGTCTCTATCTTTATTAGTTTAGGAGATAGACCTCCAAAATCAGTGACTTTGAGGTGACCTGTGACCTTGAAAAATAGGTCAAGGTCAAAAATATTTTGGGAAATTAATCTACTCATCAAGGACTATCTATAAACTAACTTTCATGTTGAAATTCCAAAAAAAAAGGGAAGAAAAAAAAAAATAATAATAATAATAATAATACGACCAAAATCAATACCATTCACCATAGTGATGGTGAATGCTAATTATCATGAAAAATATATTTGGAGAATTTTTGAAATTTGCAAATCTTTTCTTATTCTGCATGCTATTAAAGTGTAAATGCCATATATCAATCATTCATGAAACAACATACCTAATAGTAATCAACTAGATGAGACCGCTTGCTGTTAAAATCTAAAGAATACTTATAAGACTTATCTTTCTCAGAAGAAGCAGTTATTTCGGATAACTTCGAAATTGTGTTATTAATTCTCAGAAGCAATCATATGCTATAATCCATCAGTAGAGGTTACTTTACACTCTACGGCATATAATTTCCTCTTCAACTAATTGAAAAATTTGGTTGAATGGATTAACTTGAGTCGTACAATATTATCTTACAATTATGCACACAATGCAGCCACTGTAAATAAGGATATCGGATGGTATTCAGTTGAGAAGTAGAATTCCTGGAAAGTAACCTAAGTGATATATCGACTAAATGGAACTGTCACTTAGGTGAATTACTCCTAGATCAATTATATTGCAATCTAATTTGACCAGAAAATATTTCTCTCTTCTCATTTTAGTTTCAATAGGTTCTTATTGCTATTTTGCTTGTCGGTCAAAATCATCTTGTCGGTCAAAATAAACAGGTGTGCCTAAGCAAACAGCAACGAAACACTGAGATAACACACCAGACACAAGCTCAATTTGACAGAATCAAAGTACATGCCTTGAGCATTGTTGAAGTCTATCAATCTTGCTTTAAGAATAAGAGGAGTCTGTAACGGTTGTGGCCTGCTATTGATGCTACAAAATTTTACTATCCACAATACAGGAAGCAGTGCATGGCATGCAGTCTGCCAAAAAATAGCCATGAAAATTTGGCATTGTTAGATGCCGCGCACTTGGCTGGAAATGGTGGTGGTGCCCAAGTATATTGCTGTGACGTCATAGCCATTCACAGCTTCATTCTGTGATTTTTTCACGAATGGCATAGCTTGAAATCAGACTAAATTTGCCCGAGACTGAAAATTGCCAAAAACATAGCCAAAACAGCGAAAAAATGTGAAAGGCAGTTGTAAACGGCCACCAGGAGCATGTGAGTGAAGAAATTGCTTTTGTAGTTGGCCTGGTTAACGAGAAATCAGAGAAAATTAAGGGTGTTTGCGTTTGACTTGACCACTTCTGTGGTTGTACATGTAATATTTCCAGATGTAGTAAGTAATCTCATTTACCCTTTTACAATAATATGTCTGATTGTTGACCAGCATTGATTAGAGCTTTTTTTCCTGGCGATTATGAGTTGTAATCACTTGCAATTCCGATAATGGACACTTAGAGGATTAGTGGCCACTAAGAAAAACAGTGTTAAACAAATAAACATTCAAACAGTTACATATTAAAACTGTTAAAATTCACATTAGAATGGAATTGAGCTAACTGTGATACCACTTTTCAACAATACACTGTTTTCCAGATGTAACTGTCTGAAACAGAAACCAACAACTTAAAACTGTGACCATCCAATTCAAGTGACTAAAGTCATTTTTGAGATTATGGAGATTTACAACTGTTAAGCTCTATTGAGAAACTAACTAGAAAACATAGGAGGCAATAAGCCATAAGCTGAGAAGGATTGATTGTTCTCGGAAAAAAACTGATGTATTTCACCTCGTATGAGTATGCTAATAGGAGATCTGAGAAAATATCCTTTGCAGAAACGATGACATTTCCATTATGTCTCAGGTAAGTCAGGTATTAATCTTTCTTATGATCTGGATTATTTCTTCATGTATTCAAGAGTAGATTGCTGTGTGATTATGAATCAGTTTCCAGTATTTTTATCAGGCTTATGTTCAATAAATTGTTTTTTTCATCATAACAGACCTGTACTTATTTCCATAGGAAGGAGGAGCTAAGAAGATATAAATAAATATTTTGTGACAAAGTGGACCCTCAAGTAGGCCTAGAAAGGGAGGAAGGAAGCAATAGCTATATCAGAATAGATTATCATCATAAGGCAGAGTTAAATGCAAAACAGCCTATAATTTTATCCTCGAGGAAAAAATGACATAATTTGGAGTGCTTCATACAAACATCAAACCCATGCACAAAAATTTAGTTTCAGCCCAGCATAATGACTTTCAAATCAAATTAATATCGAAAATGTGTATTTTGTTGTCAAATGAAAAACAATCAGAGGCAACATCAGTACTTTTCAGAAAAAGTCTAGATTTGAGCCCTTGAGCCAGGAATGAGCTAGCACTATTTAGAAATTCTGGTATTTCAAAATCCCAGATGGGCTGAATTACATGTAGGCCTCCCGGGTACATCGGATGAATGGGATAATCTGACCTAATTGGCCTATAGATCATAGTAAGAGGTCAATCTTGAGTCAAGCAATTAAGACACTTGTCCACTGCAAATGAGATAACCTGGTTATTGGGTCCCATGTGGCATCATCAGACCAGACAGCTAAGGCACATCTCTCTAAATTAGACATGAATATTTAATCAGTTCCCAGACCGAAATGGAATCACTTTGTTACCACAGATCAACTTATAAATGTCTTGCAGTGGATCGCACCCCCCTCAAGCCCTCAATAAACTTGAGGAAGACAGAAGAAGACTTTTCTAGATATGCCCCTGATTTTTTGTTCACGAATACTTGGTTGATGTAATATGACACGACTGGGAAAGTATCAAATATCATAACCATTTTAACATAATTACTAAACCTTGTACATCAAATTCCAACTAATTTCATGTCTTCAATATGATAAAGAAAATAGGAAGATAATCCCTGTAAATGAATATATCATGAAAAAATAAAAATCATTTTCTACAGCCAAAACAGCATAGAAGATGGACAGGATGACAAAAAACAGAACACACTTGCAACTAGAGGCAAAATATGCACGATCAGTACAACATTATGTCACTTTTCAAACATCATGATGGATTGCAGGACACGAAACAAATTGTGTAAGCAATGAAAATTGAAAAATGTCCAAACAAGAAATAGATCATGCTCCACTTGTATGCAAAGAAACATCCCACACACAAAATATATACATTTCTATTCTGGGAACACTCCCGGGAAATTTCTTCACAACAGCATTCTAAACAAATAAGTTCAAGTCAAGAGAATAATCGTGAAAAATAACAAACAAACATACACAGTACGTTTGAAACTGTGTTAACTTTCAGAAGTAAAAAAAGGAAAAGAAAAAAAAAATGTTCTGACTTTTCAGTAAAGTTGACAGCCGGTAGTGATAGATGTATAAACAACAACTGCACCTGCAGTTGTATGCATGTGTCCTATTTTTGTTCATGTTATCGTTAATGACTATGGTTGCATTCCAGATTCCATGAACCATCACTTAAATGAGTGATTTCATTCTGGACCAACAAAATGAAATCAGACAGTAAATGCATTCAGTTCCTCCGCCACTGACAGGGTTCCTTGACCTAGTTTCTCTATCAACCAGTGATACGATTCTAAAAAAAAACCTTAAATTCTATTATTCTCAATAATAATTATCCAAGAAATACCGCACCATCAATGAGATTTTGGAAGAATATAATATGGGACCTGTACATTACAGAGCTTCAGTAGAAGAATGTTATCAGGAAAATCACATCATGAGCAGCTTGAATACCTCCCAGCTGCCAAACAACATTGTATCTGTGACAGTGTGATAAATGACAGAAGCTTTAGGTTGGTTTTCCTGAGGGATTAACCCTTTTGGTAGAACTTGTCAGACTTGTCACCCTAGGACAGTGCAGTCTTCAACTGCCATATATTTAGTGGAGTGGGAATCCTGTTCCATCCAAAGCATTGATTTGAGGGCTGACACGCCGCTAGATCAGTGGATATAGAGCTAAAAATAGGCCTTGCAAAGTGCCGCAGGACAAACTGCTGCAGGACCCAGTATGAGGACCATCCACTTCCATGATGCAGAAGCAGGCTATTAACTCCTGGCAATGCAGGACACTTATTCACAGCAAACATCTTCAGCTCAAATTTAATTCAGACATCTGCAGTTCAACAGCAATTTCGTAAGTGGCTACTGTATCAATTGTTCTGGCCAAAGGAATTCTAAAAGTAAGTTATAATTTATTTAGATAAACTTATTTCTGAGGAAAAGTATTTTTGAAAATGTTTGAAATTTCCAACAGTTTTCTTACTGTGCTTAACCTGGTGAGAGATGCCATTCATCAATCAGTCATGTATGACATTATTATCTATTAGTAATCAACTGCATAAGACCATTTGTTATTTTTTAAGCATCTTAAGCATTCTCATAAGACCTACCTTTCTCCGAAGAATCAGATAGCCTAGACAACTCTAAAATTGTGTTATGAACTCTCAGAAGTCCTCAGATGCCATTTATATGCAATTACTTAAAGAGGTTACTTGACACTCAATGGAGTATAATTTCATCTTCAACTAAATGAACAAATTTGGTAGGGAACTCATGTCATATCAATTGTCCTACATAGATGGAGTCATTCAGCACCACAGAGGCAGTGACGGTATAGCAAGCTAATATATTTGCGGAACAATGACAGATCCATGCAGGTAAGAGAGAGACAATAGAACAGTCAAAACCTTCAACATGACACCAAAATAGCCGAGACATTTAAACTGCTCTGTGGCATGCATCACCCTAAACATTTGGTTGTCACTGAGACTAGTTCATGACTATTTTAGGGTAGTAATGGTTTCAAAATTGGGTAGTGACTTCCAGGAAAATCATTTTGACTATTCTATCATAATCAAAATGACTACGTTGACTATGTAAGTGTCAGACAGGTAGTCAATTTTATCACCTTCTGTTAGCTTTGATTATGAGAGTGGTACAGCTTACTTATCCAATACTTGTCACATTGACAACCCTTTAGCAATTTTGACCCACAACAACATGTCTGTTTAGGCACCAGGAATTACCACTCTAAGAGTTGTCATTTTGACCACCCTGTGTTTAGAGTGTGTGTCACATCGAATTGGTGACTGCTATGCAAAAATTGGAATTAAATATTGTGAGACTAAAAAAATTAACATTTGGCGGTACATAATAAAACGAAATAAATTTCCCAATTTTATAATATACTTGATTCACATATGCTTAATTTCAGACCAGAAGCTCCGGAATTGGTTAAACAGGGTTTCTATTAAATGGTACATGATGCCTACTGTTTATACAATTTTTTTTAGCAATGATCAGCAGATCATCCAATCAGCACACACATTCATTTTCAATATAAATCCTATAAAATTCTGACTATCAAAAAGTCATCTTATTTGCTTATTTTTGCTTCTTTTCTTTTTCATCACATTATCACCTGGTTGGTTGTGAATATCACTGCTTGCAGTCAAATTATCAGGGCCTCTGATAATCTGATATTGTGAAAAATAGCACCCTTCAAGGACGATATTTTTTAACAATGGTTATGACATCACCGGCATTTCAGATGCCTGATGACGTCACAAACCAAACAAAGGCCAAAACAATGAGGTTGTGACATCACGACCATTGTTGCTCCATGGTGACGTCACATTTTTGAAATGGCAGAAAATAGTCTCTCTTTATAATTGAAAATTTGAGGTAAAACCAGGTGATAAAAACAAAACAACCACGCGTCAGGGCACTTCCTACAATATCACTCGCTGTTGTGTGAATTAATATCACTCTCGCCCTGCGGGCTCGAGTGATATTAATTCACACAACAGCTCGTGATATTGTTACTCAGTGACCTTGACTTGGGTTGTTTTGTTATAATGTCTCATTACTGAGTGTTGACCAAAAATAACCTGAGCACAGAAAAAATAAGAGACAACAAGTTAAGACAAATTGATTGTTCTTGGAAAAAAGTTGATGTCTTTTATCACGTATGAGTAAGCTAATAGGAGATCCAAGAAAACCTGTTATCCAGAAACTATGACACTTCCTATAATATTATGGCTTTGGTAAGTCAGATATTAATCTTTCTCGCGTCCTGGATTATATCTCCATGCATTTCAGAGTAGACTGCTGATTAAGAAATAGCTTGCAGTGTATTAATCAGGCCTCCATTCCATAAATTGTTCTTTCAACATAACAGACACCTATTTCCATAGCAAAAAGGAGCTAAGGAGATAAATATTAATATCTATAATGAAATGAGAGCTCTGTCGCACAGAATACCCCAATATAGAAAAAGGAGGAGAGCAAGCAATAGCTACATTAGGGGAGAGTTGCCGCGATCGGAACACCTAACTTCAGGGGCTCAGTGTGCAAAGGGTATCAGTGATATGAAGTTAAAAATAGGCCAGAAAGATGAAGATTGAGTTGAAATATATTGTGCTACTGTGATGTGGACAAAACTGGATTTGCAAGGACACCAGACCATTTCTAATTAAAGTGTTAAAATTCTCAGATCACTGACTTGGTGCCCCCGATCGGACCACCAAGTTGCCTCGATTGGACCACTTCATAAAGTGATTTTTCAATAAATTGTAAGTCTTTACCAGACTGAGCATTACAGAACAAAGGTCCCTGTGTTAACAAACTTGGTAGATATGCCTTAAACGGTATCTTTTAATTTTCAGTGTTATGCCCGGTATCGCCAGCAGAGGGCATCTTGGTATTGGAGTTAAATTTGCAAAATTAATTTAATTAAACTCTGGGCTAGAATAGCTACTTTTCAGAAATGAATATTTAAGGATAAGCTTTTATTTCCATATCTATGCAATGTACAATCAAAATGCATACATCCTTGAGGTGGTCCAGTCGAGGACACACAGGTGGTCCGATCGAGGAAATAAATGACATTTTCCAAAACTGAAATTTTCTTGTTTGTTTTGGGAGCTAAGTAGTTGGAGGCCACGGGAATGGATTTTGAAAGATTTACCATCCTTAGATGAAGTCTGATGATGTCATACCTGCATCACTGTGTTAGATCCGACACTGCCATTTTAAACTCGTTATTAAAACTTCACATGAGGATGAATTTCTTAGTCAATCATGTATGACCCATCCCAGAGGATCAAAAAGGAACCACTTCAGACTGGTCTAGTTCTCATAAGTTGTTTAATTACATAATGATTGGAGTGGTCCGATCAAGGCACCGGTCCGATCGCGGCAACTCTCCCCTATACTAAGTTATCAGCATAAAGTCGGACCTTCGCAAAGTTATACCAAGTAAAGACACACACAAATTTTGTTTGAGGTAAATATGATGTCTTTCACATCAAATCTAAAAGGATAACGTATCGTTTGTTTTAATGGAAAGTAGCAATTGCATAAAATTTTAGATTTGAGCCTGTGGGCTAGGAGCGAGCTTGCAGTATTTAGAAAATGCTGGCATCCCAAAATCCCCAATGGGCCAAAGCAGGTCTCCTAGGTGCATCTGATGCATTGGATAATCTGTCCTGATTGGCCTATAGATCATATTGAGAGGTAAATCTTGAGTCAAGCAATTAAGACAATTGTCAACTGCAAATGAGATTAACCTGTCCATTACCAAGTTGTTGGGTCCCATGTGGCATCACCAGACCAGACAGCTAAGGCACATCTCTCCAGATTAGACATGAATATTTAAACAGTTCCCACCTCAAAATGGAATCACCTTATTTACACAGATCAAGATATATGATTTCTTCTTCACAAATACTTGGGTGATGTAACATGACACAACTGGGAGTGTATCATAATAAATTTAACATATTTCATGTTTTTTAAATAATAGACCAAATATGAAGACAATCACTGCAAATGTATATTCATATCATGATTTTCCACTTCCCCTTCCAGAAAGGAATCACCTTATTTAAAAGATCAAGTTAAAAATGTCTTACAGTGGATCTCCAGTCCCCCCTCCCCCTCAGGCCCACAATTAACATTCTAGATATGCTCATGATTTCTTGCACACGAATACTTGGTTAATGTGCAGTACAACCCAAAGTAAAGTAAGAACATTTTCTGTCAGAAATCCACTGTTTACATATTTTTCCCTCCTTTCCCCCCCTCCACCCAAAATGTATTTTCAACTACCTTTGACTCCTTACCACAACTTTATCCCATATTAAGAACTGTTCTTAAACTAATAAAGAAAACATGAAGACATTTACCGACAATAAAAAACAGAACTCATTTTCGACAGCCAAAACAACACCAAAGCTGGAAAAAATGACAAAAACAAAGCACACATTATGAGCAGGTACCAGATATGCACGATCAGTACAACATTATGTCACTTTTCAAACATCATGATGGATTGCAGGACATGAAGCAAGTTGTGTAAGCAATGAAAACTGAAAAACGTCCAAACAAGGAATAGATCATGCTCCACTTGTAGGCACAGAAACATCCCACACATAAAATAGTTCTATTCTGGGAACACTCTCAGGAAATTTCATCACTACATTGTTTTATAACACGCTAAACAAACCACTCTTCATGAGACTCAAGAGTATAACTGTGACAAATATTTTTGAAAGACAGACAGCGTACCATGAACTCAGCATAATAAGTTAAACAACATATTTTAAAAGATTTTTTTTTTCAAGAATAAGTATCACACGCAAAGTCAAAAAGTTAAGTACAAAACTTTGTGTAAACTTTTTGGAGTCAAAACAAAAATAAGAAAATGTTCTTTTTATCTATCAGTACAGTTAACAACAGGTATGGTAATATGCTGAAGTTTGAATAAATGTTGATATTGACAAGTTTATAACAAGTGCAATTCAGTTTTTCAGCAACTTCCTTATTCTGATATCACTGTCAACCTTAGCTAACCATCTTTAGAAAAAAATCCATTAATTTCATCGATACTAAAAAACATAGAACATAACCACATCGTCAAATATACTTTGAAGGCATATATGGGACAGATACAACACTAGAATGGAGTGCATGAGATGCACAAAAGTATCTCTGCTAGGAAAATAAATAGATTCTAATCATTCTATTTGACTCATCTTGAACTAAATAATTTTTGGTAGGGATCTCTGAACGAGGTGTTGCATGATTTAGGAATGACTATTTGGTGTGAAATAAACTAGATGGGAGCATTACGAGCAGGGGTCAGCAGTGATTGCCAGACAGATAGTGTTTGCTGTAAGTCATTAAAAACTTTGACCCTAGGGTTAGCCCCAACCTACGGGTGTCCCCTGAGGTGCCCCCTCCCTTGGGGTTGTCCCACTGTCCCACCCTTAAGGAGTATCCCCACCCTACCCCTCAGGGTTACCCCAGCAGGGCACACCCTTATCTATCTACTTTTCTATAGATCTATCTATCTGTAACTGGTCCTCTCATGCCAATTAAAAGCTGGGGTAGCCAAGAGCCTTGAAGACTAACAAAATCTCTATCTCCCAGCACTGACAATAAATTCCTCCTCTGCCATCACCTAGTGGACATAAAGGAAACTAAGCATCTATACACCACCTAGCAGGAATAGCAGGAACTACTCCAAAGTGTGACTGATTTTCAAAGTAAAATAAGCAAATAAGCTTGAAATACTGTCAGATTTTATCAAGGAAAAGAGTCAAGTGCATGCAATTATGTATGATGGAGCACACAGGTACTCAGTTGAAGAAAAATGAATGAATGAATGAATGAATGAATAAGTGGAGCAGAGTAAGTGTGACAGTGTGACATGGGACAGGATTCTAGGAAGCCAGGACTAACAAGATCTCTGTCTCCTAGCAGAGATAATTATAATTTAAGCACAGATCTATGTTATGAAGGAAACACCATAAGCAACCAAAAGACCACCCACCTGCCAAACAACATGTATCTGTAACTGTGTGATCAATGACAAAAGCTTTAAGTGTGGGTGGTTTTCCTGTGGGATTAACCCCTTTGGTAGAACTTGTCAGACTTGTCACCCTAGGACATTGCAGCCTTCAACTGCCACATATTCAGCAAAGCGAGGTTTCCGGTTTAATCCGAAGCATTGATTTCAGCGACGGGCTGACACTCCGCTAGATCAATGGATATACCTAAAAATAGACCTTGCAAAGTACCGCAGGACAAAATGCTGCAGGACCCAGTATGAGGACAATCAAGGACAATCCATGCAGAAGGATCAATTTCCAAGCTGCAGGAACAGATGCAAGCATCGCAGGACATCTGTCTACAGCAAATAGCTTTACCCCATCAGTAGCCAGTACAGAGGTGACAACTGTACCAATTGTTGGGGTATTGCAGAACACAAAAGCAATCCGACACTATGTACAGTGGCTCATCAAAACAGTCAGGATTAGCACAATAAATCAAGACAGGAACAAGACAATAAGCAAGGGATTTATAGAAGCCAAAAAGAAACTAATGCTGATATGCACAATAATGTACAAAACATTTTATGTCAAGCAGCCTGCTGCAGGTCTTAGCTACACCAGGATATGAGACATTGTTACCAGTAACTGTTGTACCGGAAGCCTTTTTATAATTTGGTATTTTGGCCGGTCTGGAGGCCTCCAACACTGGCCAAAAGACATCTGAGACCAAGCCAAGGCCAAGGATTTGGCACCCGACACCAAGATCAAGGCAAAGGCATAACGAGGCCATCAAAACATGGCATCAGGACTCCCAACACTGCTAACAAGCACTCTAATGCTGATTCAATTTCAAGATTATGATAGCAGAAGCAATAGGATTTTATCAAACTTTCAACTCCGTATGTGTAGACTTCTGAATTTATTAAATCTACGTATTGTAAAAGTTCAAGTTTAAGTCCATTGACCATTAATATAAAATACATTAGGTTATCATCTATTTTTATTGCATGAGTTATAAAAATGATAGGCAGATAATAAGAAAATTATATACGCCTTTACCAATATGAAAATTTCAAAGTCAAGAATTTATCCAAATGCAAGTACAAATAATTATCGAAGCAGGCTATAAGTTTAACATTTTTAAAGAGTGCGTACATTTAAGGGTCATACAGGGAGGCAACTGGCAAGGTTTCGATATCTAAAACTTCATCAAACCTTGTATATCAGCATGAGTAGACATCGTGCTAAATTCTTGCCCAAATGTCCTGTGTGTCAAAAGTACTTTTCGCGGACTCTGAGTACAAATAATTATCGAAGCAGGCTATAAGTTTAACATTTTTAAAGAGTGCATCAAAACGAATTTAGCACGATGTCTACTCATGCTGATATACAAGGTTTGATGAAGTTTTAGATATCGAAACCTTGCCAGTTGCCTCCCTGTATGACCCTGTAATCTTAAATGTATATCGTATTGTTAAGAATACTTATATTAGTTTCTAATCGTTTCTTTTAGTTTCGGAAATCAACATGATCAATATGCACATGATGAAAGAAAACTTCGAGCTTGCTAGTCCAGTAGTCAGCCTACCCACATTTCACAACTTAGTACACAGAGGCTACAAACAGAGACAATAGTTATTCATTCTATGGAAGATACAGTAGATATATATATTTCTCAGTATATGACAACACCAACATCCGAAAATATAATCATAGAACTAATATTCTCTACCTCCGCCTTTCGGGGAAACCAGAAGACTAGCAAAAGAACACTCTAAATTTAGGCTTCTGCAATTATGCAAAATGTGTTTAGGTTTCCCATCCTTTCTTTCCGAAGTACAACATACCAGTCTGGAGTGTCATATCCCTTTGTAAAGCCATTTACAAGTAACTTTTGATGAGCAACCGACAACATTGCCTTTGGCTATAAGTCTATTATCATCCTAAAATGTTATATTCCTCTTGAACTTAATTTAACACCTTCTTAATTTCTTAAATCTACTTTTTTTTACTCTGGAGAGACAGATCCATCAAAAATACCTACTGAAAAATGGCCAGAGATGCAATGGTTTATCAGAATTTAGGTCAAGGAAGAAGGTCAAGGCCACTCATGTCAGAAGCAATTCAATGTCTTGCTGTGAAACCAATCCTTGTGTGTTTGGTAATCAGAGGACCAATACAAATTTGGTAAACTTTTACACAAGTCAAAATGACAGATGGACAGACGATTGTCGCTGCCCATTGCGATAACCAGGCCATGTGAACAATGCTGAGGGTAAAAAATTCACAATGGTCTGCATGCCAGTGCATGTTGTTCCACCATAAAACGAAAGATTATTAATTTCAGCATTTGCAAAGAGGCATTTAATAGATCCATCATCACCAGTCTTTCTTCCTCACTTCCATTCGGAATAGCTTGTGCCACAGAATGTCAAACCAAAACCATAACCAACAAAGTATTGACACTCTACATATATATCCATTACGGGCAGGAAGTGTAATTACGGCATACCAGCTGGGTCCAAAAAGAATATCCTGGTTCACAATGAGCTCATTCCACCCTTGACACTTCGGCAGTCTGTCACAACAATGTCCAAAAGCAAAACTTTTTAAAAGCGGGTTATTTTTACAATACCAAACAAATTATTAGCAGATAGTCGTAGTATCAGTATGATCACAAATTTATGCAAGAGTTAACCTGCGGAAAAGCATGACTGATCTGTGACTTTATGAAAAAGAAGTTCATTACGTGCAAAAGGTACACACACTCGACTATGGCAACTGAGTCTGTCTCAATGCTAAATAAATGTACATATTCTTAATAATTTACACGTTTGTCCGTATTCCTTCTTTCTGCTAAAATGACAGCGCACACAGAGAAGACTGCTGAGCTTACTTGGATATGCTCTCATTGCACACTTCAGTACCTGGGATTATCTTCGAAAATAA
Source organism: Platynereis dumerilii (assembly GCA_026936325.1). NCBI lineage: Eukaryota > Metazoa > Annelida > Polychaeta > Phyllodocida > Nereididae > Platynereis > Platynereis dumerilii. The sequence continues at coordinate 25,138,941 of JAPTHN010000007.1, forward strand.
GAAAAGTCTTGTTTTCGAGACCACAATATTAGAGAAGAAAAACAGACTCTTGCAAGAAAGCATCATTCAGTGTCTGTGTAGTTTTCTTGGCTAATGGAGTCCAAAGTACACAGCAATTCACTTGGTGCCTGGCAAAGTATACGTTAAAGTATGTAATAAAAAAGATTCAGAGTTGTTTTGTATGACACTACAGGCAAGTGTATCAAGGTGGCACAATATTTTTAGGTCTTAGGGCAATAGTCTCTACAATACACAAGATATTATATTATTCCTCTCTGAAACAGTATGTTATAGTAAAAAGGAAAGACACCTCTATAAGAAAAGTTTTCATCGATGACGAGATGGCTCCTACAATGACCGTCATTGACCGACCTCATCCTTTTAAAATTCGTTAAAATCCTACTTTATTACTTTTGTTTGACAGAGCAACAACCGATTTAGTCAAAAGATGCATCCTACAAACTCTGCAGCCATGAAAGAAGGGATGAATGCTCAAAGCGATGAGTGGCACTGGGGATTCGTAGCCATTTCGGTTGCCGAGTTCACCCTGTTGTTGAGTGTTGGGAGAGAGATTTGACTCCGGACCATGAAAGCTACTCCGATTTCAAGGGCAGGGTACAGGGCGCTATATCAATGACAGTAGCGGATCCGACAAGTCATTCTGGGGGGGGGGGTGGACGTGTTTTGGAATTTGCGGCTCCCTAGGCTCCCCGGACCAACCACTGAATGAGGCATGAATGCATAGTTTATAGCTATTATTAAACTATTAACCACCATTGATAAAAACTTTCATCCAATTGCTATACAGCACGATGGACTTAATCACTGAAGATTCTGAATCTAAATATCCATTAAATATGTATCTTCAAAATTATCATGATTATAATAAGTCAGCAAAAGACGATTCTAGGGAGACAAACCATCACTCAGGCAGATTCATTGAGGTCTAAGATAATTCAGAGAGGCATCCCATTCAGACTATGGTTTAAATGGGAGATCTTTCACTGCCTGGGGCCTGATTACTTTCCCTATCATCAGATCACCCATCATTCTTGTGGGAATAATTAGACATTCAAATAGTGAGTCATTTAAGTCAATTAAAGGCATATTAAAGCCTTCTCAAAATGTGAAATTTCATTACAAGAGAAGAAGGCTTCATGTAATGATCAGGGCAATCTTGCATTATTGTGGTAATTAATTTTTCCATGATAGAGGTTTAAAGACCCATCAAACCTGCTGTCTTTGAACCAAGTTTACCAAAAAGAGCAGATTATTCAACATCATCAATTCAAGTATTTGCTTTATGTAACGGCTGCAGAATTTTTTTATTTAAGTATATTCATTCCTGAATCAAGCAACACACCCATGGCCGATATTTATTTCAAGATTGCCTAAAAAGATTTTCTTTATTTCACCAAAACTGAGCAAGATTTTTTAAAAATTAATTCCAAAGTCCCCCTTGATATTAAATGGTCATCGACAGGAGGCAAACAACAAACACTGAAACAGGGCTTTAGGACAGTGATCTACACATGCTATATATGTACAGATAGCCTGCTATAATTTACAACATTATATAATTCATACCTCTTGATTTTAAAAACTTTTTTTTCATCATATGGTGTGAACAAACTGAATACTAAGAAACCACTAAGCATGCTAAGGAAACTGAAAATGGCAATGGACATTTCGCCAACCGAAAAACTTCAGCATGTTCATAACAATGTTTTGAAATGATAAATCATAGTCAGCCATTATTGCCAGGCATGGTTTTAAAAGCAGTAGGCCTGTAAATATCGTGGAAAATGGTAAACGATTGAAACTTCTTCTCTAACTTTGAGAAAGAATATGTGTAGCGTATTACGTCAGGTGTAAAGACAAAGCAGTCTATGGCTACTTCACAATAATTATTTTAAATCATTGGCGAATGTAAAAAAATATTCATTTTGCAGGTGAAAAAGGTAAACATTAGTTGAAAAAGAATTCTACTTTTTATACAATTAAGCATAATGCAAAATCAGCTATTTATCTAATGATGTAATAAGAGATGGCATGTGGTGCAATGAAGGTAGTGTCCATTACACAATTAGCCTCACAGAGACTATTTCTGCTACAAAAACAACATTCATCATTGATTTAATGTTTTAAACAAAAGACAAAATCATTCACTCACCTCATGATGAAAATTGTTGCTATGGCAACAGATGGTCATTAGTGAATTAGGAAAATGATCAAATCCTTAACTTCATCCATATCACGTCATTATCAAAACAGCTAATTTTTTAGAGCTGCATTCAGTTAATTTTTAGGTCACAAGTACTAAAATCGTAAACTCCACAAATTGGCATCAAGATACCATGAATGTTATAAGAAAAGATGCAGTCCATTTTTTGCTCATAAAAAATGTCAATCGGGGCACAGCTTAGAGCAGCATTATTCAGATATTGTAATGTGATATACCCAATGCATCTCACTGCCAATGAATTAAACCGCTACTTATTTGTCTTTGAGGTTTTCAGATTAATTTTCCATCACTTCAGCAAATATATGAGTCATTGACTGGTCAAATAACAATGGGTGAATCACTAATATTTTCTTTATCTGAAGTGGTCCACACCTGCAACAAAGAAGGAAATTGCGTTAAAAAAAACAACTTCTCACCAAGACATCAATTTAATTGTGTATAAAACATAGAGTGCACCATGTGGTTTGACAAAATAAAACAAAATGTCGACATTATGAGACTTACAACAATTACTTTGTACAAAAAAACACAAATACGGCTACGACATTTTGTCACTGAACATAATGAACAAATATTCATCTCATAACATTTCTAGATGACCGCAACAAATCAGTCTGTTAAATCAAAAATATGAGAGATAAAAAGAAAAGATCTGAGAAACAAGAACGTATAACAGTCAAGTAAATTACCACCAGATCAAGACAAGCAATGTCTTCAGCCACACATGACAAAAATTAGCCCTGCCATCACCCTCCCATGACCCTCTCAAAGTGTCATGGCCCAGACATCACTTTGGCAGTGCTCAAACTCATCTTTGACAGGCTATTCAAAACATGCTGATGGTCAACCACTAACAAGACACATAGGCCTTCACGATACTATAAATCTGCAAAAACCTTCACAGAACCAACTGTTACGTACTATTGGTACAAAACTTTATATCAAACACTTGTTGCTTTGACGCAGATGCTAAATTTACACTGCGCAAATAATCCAAGTTCTTCAGAGAAGCTTTCAAAGACTCAACTGTTGAGTGCCTAATGAGGCAAGATCAATTACTGCCAAAATAAAAAGTTCTGCTAAGATGATTGTAACAAGTGCCCCTTCAAACCTTAGACACATGCCATTTTCCCACAAGCACTTTGTCACACATAAACAATATTTTTCATTGTCGTTCAACAACCATATGAGACCTTGGAAAATGGCCTTGGGCCCTTGGCATTATTTCGGAAATCAAACAAAACCATAATATTATATACATATCAACATTTTGTAAGGTAATGTCTTACTATATGGGTAATGTCTTACTATGTAGGTATCAAAACTCTACAACTGGGTGGCTGAGCAGTTACGGTTAAGTTTATCGCTGCTGGAGGTATTTGCCTGCATGAATTCGCACCCTGGACGCTGGACAGGGAACCCGAAATTTCGAATGAACCGAGTATTCCACCTCCAGCCCATATTTTCCCATGGGCCAGCCATGCATTATAAGCTAGAAAAATATGACTTAATCAAATTTCACCTGCCAAAAACCTACTATGCCGAGTATCAACACACTAGGGCTCTGTTGGCAACTTTATTTTGGGTAAATATATATATATATATATATAATTGTCACTACAGAGTTGTTTATTTCCCCGGGCAGGTTTGATATTACTGGCTCATCATGGAATAAGAAAGAGTTTGCATCATATAGCGTACAACTGATTACCGACAAATGCATCGAAGTCCATCGGTGGTAAATGATATCGGTGTTTTGAGATGTAACACATAACAAGGACTGACAAGTATAGAGTAGCGCGGGGCATGCAGCCCCCCTTAACTTCGAGATGCGATTTGACCTACTTTTTGTGGTAGATTATTTGAATGCTTATGCTGTCAGGAAGGGATCACTTGACTCTACTTAAAACTAGTGAAACAAATGTCTACCAATTTTAATAAAGGAGTTACGGCCCTTTTCGTAAAAAAATTAAAATGGCCTTCTTACCCCACCCATCGGGCAAGAAGCCCCCCTATTATAGACAGACAGACAGACAGACAGAAATGTTTATTTGACATGAATCCAAATACAGTTACAAAGAACAAAAAACATGGTTTTATTATCTCAATGTCAGGAGACATTCACTTTGCCATGAATATGGGGCTAGCATGAATGCCACCTATTAGAAAAGAAAAAAATCAAATTAAATTTTTAATTAATTTCAACAAATTTTCACATCCTGTCAAATAAATTGAAAATCACAATTTTCTTAAAAAATAATTGGTGAAAGGTGAAATGATAAATGAAGGTGAAGGGGGATAAATGAAAATGATATGAGGTCGATGGGATGAGATGAAATGAAATGGAATGGTCAGCAAAGTAAGATGGATTAAACAATATTACCTATAGTTGGAGGATTGACATATAAAGCAATTTTGTATGGAACATTGTTCCTGATACTGGTGGATAAGTGAATTTTTAATATACAAGGAGAAGCCAAACTCACTATGAGTTGTGGCCTTTTCCAGAATGGAATTTGAAGTACTATTTAATAATTTGGGTAACTGGTATCTGATACTATTTTCGGCATAGGCATGATATAGGCGAGGTAATTTAAAATTTTTATTTCGTATATTGTATGGATTATAATCCTATGGCACTTTTTTTTGCGACCGCATTCAGCTTGAAAGTTATTTCTTGGGGTTCTTCTATCATTTTTAAGGCATTCTATTCACTTTTTCTGAATTTCAGAATTTTTCTGTTCATGCATTTATTTTTAATTTATTTTTTGCCCTTTTTCAATTTCGGCCAAAATTTTTTCTATTTCAATTAGCTATTCTATCAAGATTTAAGGTAAAGTAAACATTGTTAAATGGTTCCGGAAGCAGCTTCGAGGCCTCAGTGAAGGGGGCCCCATGCCCCATACCACGTGGGGCCTCTCGCCCCAAACCCACATATTTTAATTTGACCTCTATATTTTGAGCTAAAATGCAAAAAACATGATCCAAATCATATTTATGTGATGGTCATAAAGTGAAGCAATGCAGATATCCATTATACTTTAAAAAAATTCCAAAGTTATTTCTGACAACCACTTTCAAAGAATTAATCAAAGTTACAAAAACCATGCACCTTTTTTTGTTTCTTTAATTAAGACTATGGTTTGGTGCTGAATGCCTTGAAAATTTGTGACGTCACCTAAAAAGCCCCTAGCTTTAATCCTATCAATAAGAAAAAGCACCGAACATGTAAGTTTAGATATAACCCTGGGGGCGGGGCTTCTCACCTAACCCAGGCTTCTTGCCCCGACCCACTCTAATAATACACATGACGGAGGTCCTCAAATGCTACACAAGACCATCACCTATAGTCAGTGGTTTTGGTCACTATGATCTCTAAAGGCTTATCTACTGGCATATTCCAGCAACATTTGTGCAATAAAGCACCTAACAGCTGAATACACAAAGCTGCAAAGCATCATTATAGGATGCAAGGCAATTGCAGGGAAAGTCTGAACACGCAAATTATATCGGACTACATAACGGCAGCTTTCTGGGTGCTTCATGCAGTCCCCGGTCTGAGGCATCTGGATGTCCAACGGCTGCCCAAATCGCACAGTGTACTTGTGTAGTTGTCCTGAAGCAACTGGGCTACTTTCTTCAGATTTTTTTTTAAAGAGAAAAAAAAGTATTTTCCCCAGATTGTTTTTGTTGTCCTGAGGTCAGTTTTCAATTTTTTTCCAATTTTAATCCTTTCATTTTCCCCCACATTTTCTTTCACCCCAAAACTTTTCCTATTTATATACGCCTTGTAATTGTGTATGTGCCCTGCCGCGCTATACTAGTGAAACAACATAAAACTCTACAAAGAAGACAAACTCTGCATTGCACAACGTATCATATTCCAAAATCATTATATTTACGTATTGGCTTATTTCAATGAGGTTATTTCCACATTACATCAATCACCAGACAAATTGTCAAATAATTCATTCAGGAGAAAGTACATGCATCCATAATGTATCCATAAATTAAATGTTTGACAGTTTGACATTGCACCGATGCAAAGAGCAATTGATGTATGGTCTCATTACGGCTAAATATGGAAACAGTTGTTGATAATAAGTTCATAAAATGTCATCATGAAAGCCAAAAATAGCAAAATATGCAAAGTTGATCAGCTAAAATTGAAAAATGGTATGCAATGGTAACATGTAAAAAATCCACATAATGAAATCCTCTTGGCTTCTATAAAGTCAGAAACACATGCAATCATTTACCCAAGAGCTTCAGTATGTGTATGGTCAGACTCCCAAGTGGTTGAGTGAGAAATTCCGTCCAATCAGCACCAGAAAGATCCATGAACATTTTCTTTAGAGATTGTATTGCAAAAATTAAAGTATACCCCCCCCCCCAAGACAGTGATCACAAGATCAAAACTGAGACGTAGACTTGAGTGCAGTGCAAACCAATCTCCTATCCAATCGCCATAGTCTATTTCTGGAGCAGGAATATCAAATTAGGGGCAAGCTTTCAGATTGGATGGAAACCATGCAGAGTGACTGATGAAAACTTATGCTGGATGCCATATAACTTAAAACATATGAAGATTTATATCATGTTATACAGTAAACTAAAATAAAGTACATAAATTTAGAAAATCTATGAATGATCTGAATTGAACAACAACTTACAAACTTGACACGAGAGACTCAACAACGAGCACAATGAACAATTTCCTGCTACAGCACTTGTACATGACCGCAACAACCTATAAAAATAATGTCAATGTCCAGGTTGTTCTGACAGCACATTCAATTTTACCAAGAGGTCTAATTAAAAAGCAATGTGGCCTTTAAGTATATGTTTATCTTCACCTCATAGATACCTTGGATCATGCACCACTACTTTTCACTTTCGAAACTGGTGCAATAGAAGCTCATTTCCACAAATTCCAGGAGGCAGAACACTTCAATTCATACAAACACAAGGAGTTCGGGGGGCTTTTTTCCAAAGGTTTAATATTAAAAAGCAGCTGTACATAGAAGAAGCATTAATGCAAAGTTTACAACGCATACATTTTCAAAGAAGTGAGAACAGTTTCAAAACGGCATCTCACAGTTTCAAATAAACAGTTAACTTTCTATTATGATAATAATGTAGATTCTCAGACATCCAGGTAAAGGTCCAATTATGAAGGCTTAAAACATTTCTCTGGACTTACTTTTGTTGGGAGCAACGTTTCACTTGTAAACCATACAAGCATCATCAGGCAACTGAGCTATTGCCACTTCTAGGTGTGATGTAAACATCTTATGAAGTTAATAATTTGAGAGTGGATGAATTGCAAGTCATTGATTATTATTTTACTTAATGTTCATCATTTTAAATTAAGCAAGCGTCTAACAGACAACTTTAGAATTTAAGGTTTACATCTTATAAGAGGATCAGAAAGATCAACTGGCGAGATGTGGCAAAACAAATCTGAACAAGTGGTAAGAGGCTTAACTGTTGAGAGCCAAATTGCCATTAACATCAAACCTGTATTACTGTCGAATGAAAAACTCAGCAAAGACAGGCGTAACAAGTGCCCCTTCACAGCAACACACATGTTGTTTTTCCCACACATAGTTGATAACATAATAATCTTTCTGATTGTCAACATCAGAGAGAATCAAACTTGACCTTGAGTGAGTGAGTGAGTTTGTGTTTCACGCCACATCAGCACAAACTTGACCTTGAAATGGGACCTTGGCAATATTGCCTTATTTGCACTATATCTTTCTTTGTAACAAAAGCTAAATCTCATTATTTATTATCAAAACCTACCAACATTACACGTAAAACGTGTAAGCTACTTACCTGCTTTGGCAGAGTGTACCGAAACAAAAAAAAAGTGGGATCGAAGAATGATATATCATATGATGCATTGCAGAGGACACAGGTTCTAAAACAGGCGTCGTTGCCGGCTAAATCGAATAAATTGCAACTGCAGAACATGTGATTTTTTTTCTCTTTTCTCATGCACAAAGCAAAGTTTGACTCTATGTTATCACTGCTTATTGCTGATGATTAACAGTTCACCAATTATTTATTTTTATTTACTAAAACTTCTATGGTTGAAACTATAAGCATACAAGAGAGCAAAAATTCATTTAGGCGTTTTTCCCATAGCAACAAGTGAGTTTTACCTTTCCCCTTATCTTATTAGTGCTCTACAACTTAGCAACAAGTTTTCTTTGTTCGTTGCAGTTTCAAAGTTTCAAAAAGTTACGCAAGGTTTGGTACAAACGTACTTCAACTTTGATCAGACTTTCTTCTGCCTTCTTATTGATGTCATTGTTTTGCTTCAAAAGAGTTCTAAAAAAAGAATGTAAAAAGAATACCAGATCTTTAAAAAATTGCTTTAAGAAATCACAACTAAGTCCCTAATAAAAACATATCAAACCATGTCAGATGCTGATTGTTGTCATTCAAGTATATCTTAATATTTAAAATTTCTACTATACAAAACCATGAACATCAAACCATGAAAACCAATTACCTACTAGTTGGCATACCACATGACATTGTATCTGTAACAGGATGAATCTGTGTGGTCAATGACAGTAGCTTCGGGGGTAGTTATCCTTTGGATGAACCCTCTCTGAGCTTGTCAGACTTGTCACCCTGGGACATTGCAGTCCTCAACTGTCACATATTTAGCAAAGTCAGGTTCTTGTCCATCCAAAGCATTGATTTGAGGGACGGGCTGACCCACCGCTAGTTCAATGGATACAGAGCTAAAAATAGGCCTTTCAAAGTGCCGCAGGACAAACTGCTACAGGACACTGTGATCAATGACAGGAGCTTTGGGAGTGGTTTTCCTGTGAGATTAACCCCTTTGGAAGAACTTGTAAGACTTGTCACTCTAGAAAATTGCTGTCTTCAACTGCCACATATTTAGCAAAGTGAGGTTCTTGCTCCATCTGAAGCATTGATTTGAGGGACGGGCTGAGGCAGTGACACACCGCTAGTTCAATGGATATAGAGCTAAATATAGGCCTATCAAAGTTGTGCAAGACAAACTGCTGCAGGACAGTGTGATAATTGACAGGAGCTTTGGGAGTGGTTTTGCTGTGGGAATAACCCCTTTGGGAGAACATTTAAGACTTGTCACTCTAGAAAATTGCTGTCTTCAACTGCCACATATTTAGCAAAGTGAGGTTCTTGCTCTATCTGAAGCATTGATTTGAGGGAATGGGCTGACACAGTGACACACCGCTAGTTCAATGGATATACAGCTAAAAATAGGCCTTTCAAAGTTGCGCAAGAGAAACTGCTGCAGGACACTGTGATCAATGACAGGAGCTTTGGGAGTGGTTTTCCTGAGGGATTAACCACCTTGGAAGAACTCGCCAGACTTGTCACTCTTGAACATTGTAGTCTTGAACTGCCAATACTTAGCAAAGTGAGGTTCTAGTTTCATCCAAAGTATGATTTGAAGGATGGGCTGACAGTCTGACACCCTGTTAGATCAATGGATATAGAGCTAAAAATATACCTTACAGAGTGCCACAAGACAGACTCCCGCAGGACATTGTGATCAATGACAGGAGGTTTGGGAGTGGCTTTGCTGTGGGATTAACCACCTTGGAAGAACTGGGCAGACTTGTCATCACTCTGGAACATTGTAGTCTTCAACTGCCACATATTTAGCAAAGTGAGGTTCTTGTTCCATCGGAAGCATTGATTTGAGGGACGGGCTGACACCCTGCTAGATCAATGGATAAAGAGCTAAAAATAGATCTTGCAAAGTGCCGCAGGACAAACGGCTGTAGGACCCAGTAGTAGGGCCAGTTTTCTGCAGAACCAACATTGCCGCACCCTCTCCACAGCTAGGGACAACTGCACAGCTTCAGGCAGCACAGGACTGCAGGTGTTTGTCTGTATGCTCAAAGCAAACATCTTCAGCCCAGCTGCTATTCAGAGCCCTGCCATTCAGGAGCAAGCTCTGAAGCCACAATATTGGTCGTTCTTAGGTATGCAGAACACACAAGCAATCAGACACTACAGTGGCACAACAAAGCAGTCAGAATGGGCACAATAAATCAAAACAGGAACAAGACAATCAGCCAGTGATTTATAGTAACTTCCCAGAAATGGACACGGACAAGCATACTGATGCAGGAGTTAATATACTGCTTGACTCTACACAGCAGCCTTGGCCCGCAACTACAATACATGACAAGTGCAAACAAACTATAGACAAATATGATGAGACATAATTGTAAAGATAACAGCTTGCAAAAGTACTATTAATTAATCAACTAATTTTCACTACAGTATTCCTTGTGTTATAACAATGCCCCTTCTGTAACCATGATGCGATCGCGCATGGGCATTAATTCTCTCATCGGGGTTCAAAATGTAATAAAAATACTACTATCTAGCAGGTGGTCACATAAGTCAAGTTGATCCAACAAGAGGGGGTCTTACAACACTGTACTAACTCTCTGCCCACGACAGGTTTGTTATCTTAATTATTGGTTACAATTGAATTTGATCATTGTCAATAAGATGTCTTATCTGCTATGGTATGGTATGGTATATCTTTATTAGCCAATATATATTTAAAATATACATTAGAATGTATTTTGCTGCATGAGATCCTTTTTTAAAAACATCAATGACTAGACAGAAAAGGTGGACTAGGATATAACAGATGAAGCAAATAATGTACAAAAAATAGTATCAATAAATTATAAATATATAAATATGTAAAATAAATAAATGTATATATGTAAAGTGATTAAGAACAGTTGAAAATACGCACAGCAGATGGATAAAAATACCGTGCAAGCACGTAAACCCCGCCGGCTCTATGTGAAGCCATTGAGACCATTCGGATACTGTTACATGCATACAAAAGTAAGAAATTCCAGTATTGTTTGCAAAGAAAAAAAATACCGTGCAAGCACGTAAACAACTCGGTTGCAAAGTGCGACAGACAACTCCAGTATCATGGCATGGCTGGGAGTGCAATACACATGAAGTAAAGACATCACCAAAAGTCCCAGAATGCACTTTAATTTGGTTGATTTACCCTGAAACCATTATAAAATGTGCTATAGCAGTTGTTTTTCATGACAGCCAAGAATTGTGTTCACTTGGGACCATGAATGGAGTGGAGAAAGTATGAAGGTTTTGTAGACTGTGGTAAACATATATATATATGCCTTCTACCAGGGGATTTTAAAAATCCCGACAACTCATTGAATGATTCATTTGGTACATAGGTCCATGGATGCAGAATTGCAGATCTATGCATCACCTCTGCTCTGTTACTTCAAAGGAGGCTGAATACTTCCCATTTGAACTGTTTAAAGTGTTTTAGCAAACAATAACAGTGCACTGCTCTTTTTTATTGTCTGCGGTAATTCTTTTTCCTGACTTGTTTAAACAATGGGACCTTCAACAAAACACACTGCACCATGCACCCTCTTATCTCAGTGTTGACAGGTCATGCATTAACAGGATTTGAAAGGTATTTTTACCCAACTCTCTTCCCCTCAACAACACATGTGGCATGTCACTGGCACCTCAGATTGACAATTTATTGGTTTGTTTTCCCACATCATGACACATGACATATAAGCACGTGCACTGTGAAGGATTTGCTGTAAAAACTTAGGCCTACTTGTTCTTGTTTACTGTGACAGTTCACATTGCAACTTACTTGTTCTTGTTTACTGTGACAGTTCACATTGCCTAAGGTGGAGATCCACATTTCTTGTGTCCGTCCGTGTGTCCGTCCGTGTGTCCGTCCGTGTGTCCGTCCGTCCGTGTGTCCGTCCGTGTGTCCGTCCGTGTGTCCGTCCGTCCATCCGTCCTTGCCTCCTTCCGTGCTTCCTTGTGTCCGTCCTTCCATGTGTCCGTCCGTGTGTCCGTGTGTCCGTCCGTGCGTCCGTGCGTCCGTCCGTGTGTCCGTCCGTCAAAGTGTCCGTCCGTACGTCCGTGCGTCCGTCCGTGCGTCAGTCCGTGCGTCCGTCAGTCCGTGCGTCCGTCAGTCCGTGTGTCCGTGCGTCCGTCAGTCCGTGTGTCCGTCCGTGTGTCCGTCCGGCCATCCGTGTGTCCGTCCGTCCGTGTGTCTGTCCGTCCGTGTCCGCGTGTGTCCGTGCGTCCGTCCGTCAGTACGTACGTCCCTACGTCCGTGTATTCGTGTGGCCGGCCGTCCGTCCGTCCGGACCCGTACGGACGTACGGACACTCTGACAGGTCTGAAGATTTTATTGACACTGACATCACTATTTTGGAGCATGTAGAAGAAATATATAATTCCAGTAATTTTTGACAGTGTACATGAGATTCTTGGTAACAATCAATTACGCACTTCTAATTGCTAGAAATGCCTGGAAACTTGTCATTCCCATCTGCATGACAAAATAAGATAACAGGCAAAATTTGAATGAAATATGAGCAACACAAAGTGAGTTATGCTTGACGAAATCCCCAGCAACTAGTCTCGTTGAGCACTGCAGAACCCCGTAGGCTATGTATAGCCTGCGGGGTAAAAACTGTTTAAAAATCGTTTGTTACCATAAAAAGTTCGAATTCTTCTACCTGACCTTAAAAATTCAAACAAATAGTTAGCAGGATGACACTTGTCTTTCAATATTGCTTGAGTTCTTTTAACAGTTCTTTCATTGTAAATAGAATGTAGCGATGGAAGGCCTACTCCGACAATTTTTTGGGCTGATCGAATAACACTGTTCATTTTCTTGATGTCATTTTTGTTGGCTGATCCAAACCACACAGTGATTGACCTGGTCAGAAGACTTTCTATTATTGAGTGATAAAAATTCACTAAAATCCTTTGCTGCACTTTGAAGGAGCTGAGTGAGCGCAAAAAGAACAATCTCTGGCGAGCCTTTTTAATAATGTCCATTGAATTCTGATGCCACTTGAGATCACTTGAAATATATGTACCAAGGAATTTGTAACTGCTCACTTGTTCAACTGGCTGGTCGTTAATAATCAGTGGCTCCTTTTCATTCTTGTTCACTCGAAAGTCAATAATAAGTTCCTTGGTCTTAGTGACATTAAGCATGAGGTCGTTTCGGCGGCACCAGTTTTCAGTTGTGGTAATTTGTGTCCTATATGCTGTTTCGTCGTTTCCCTTGATGAAACCACAAACGGTTGTGTCATATGTGTTTTCATCATTCGCAATGCAGTCAAAAGTGAAGATCGAGTAAAGCATTGGCGATAAGACACAACCTTGAGGGGTTCCTGTGGACAATGTCACTGACTTCGAGAAGTGCTTGTCTATGCTGACTCTTTGTTGTCGATTTATTAAAAAGTCTAATATCCAATCAGAGAGAGTAGCCGGGAATTTCAAATTGTTCAACAGTTTGTGATGAAGTTTCTGTGGAATGATGGTATTGAATGCTGAACTGTAATCAATGAACAAAACTCTCACATATGATGATGGTGTTTCGAGATGTTGCAAGATATTATGAAGGCCCAGTGATATTGCATCCTCAACTGAACAATTGGATCTGTAGGCAAATTGATGGCGATCGAAATCAGATGGCAGCAGTGACTTGATGTGTTTCAGCATAATTCTTTCGAACGACTTCATGGGCACAGCTGTGAGGGCAACAGGCCGGTAGTCATTTAAGCAAGACACTGTATTCTTTTTTGGTACAGGAATTATAGTGGCTTTTTTATGGTAGTGACCTGTTTATATTTGCAAAAATGGGCGCATCTAGGAATAATCCTTGGTATATTTGAAACAAACTGTGTTTGCATGAAGCGCTTGAGAGAAGACAAAGTTCGTCTCTCGAGACCATAATATCGAGAAGAAAAACAGACCGTTGCAGTAAAGCATCATTTGGTGTCTGTGTTGTGTTGGTATTCTGATCTAATGGAGTCCTAAGTACACAACAAGTCACTCCATGTATGGCAAGGTATATATTAATGGAGGATTGTAGGAAATAAAAAGACTTATTTTTAATTAGGGACTATCTTCCAACAGGCCAGCTGAAGATTACAGCATCGACACACAGAAAAAGTTTATACTGAAGACCTTACCCCTATCCAATTGCCACCGCCTATTTTTGGCCAGGACAATGCTATCAAATTAAGGCCATGCTTTCAAAGTGGGTGGAAACCAGAGTGCCTGATAGAAAACCCTGTTGCATCATTAACAGTGCTCAGTTGAGACTAGAAACTTACTGCTATAAATGTCACATCAACAACATGGTGTTGTCAAAACAATAAACAAGCTGCCTATCTGATGTAGGCCAAGCAATTATGCACGCTTTAATGAATAATTAATGACTGCAACAATCATATCATCATCAACTATATGTATTTAATTTTTTCCTAAACTATTAAATACAAATATTCTGATAATGTGATATTGAATGACAAAAACTGTACCAATAATAACCATAACAATTCTATGCAGATAACCCATCACTCAAGATAATTCACCAAACTGTCCCTTCAGACTATCTATAGTCAACCATAGTGTCCAATTCAAACACTGATACTTATCATTCAAGTCATTCTAGTAACATGCAATATTATACTGAAAGGAGCATTAACTTACAAATATGACACATGTGACTCAGCATAAACCACTTTGAACAACCAATCCTGTTATGATTGTTGTACATGCCGCAACAAGCCCAGTTCAACAAGCCATCAAAATCCTGTCAAATAGATATTTCCATGTCCACACATTGTTCAGATAAAAGTCCAACATAAATTCTCCACATAAACAATACCATACTGCCCTGAGATGTAAATGCTACACTGTAAGGAACAGTTAATCAAGAAAACTATAAAAGGATAACTTCTGGGTGGTTCAAGAAAAGCTACAACTTATTTTAACTCATAACAAGCATCCTCGGATACAATGGCTGGTTAATCCTATGGGAAAGTAGAAGGTGTGATTTGCAGCATGCGAGAGCGTCTGAGGCAAAAAATATGAGTGTAGGAACAGTGGAACTGGAGGTTGAGATATAGTAGGGTGATGTCTGCGTGAACTAGATTCTCTTGACGTGAGGGTATAGCAATGAAGTATAGGTGCAACTTGCTGCAGTGAGCATTGCGCAAGTGTTTGAGTAGAGCGTGACAGCAGACACTAGTGTCTAACAGAGTCGCTGCCCATATAGAGCTATGGGCCGACAAATTCATAATGTGGAATACTTGTACCAAATTTCATAACTCTAAAATAAGCGGAATATTAAGGTCACAAATGGACAGTTCAAGAATGACAAAAGATGGCTGCCAGAAAGGCCTACATCTTGAATTTATCGTCATGTTCCCAATCAATACCCACAGGCGTACACCTGAACCAAATTTTATATCTCTTAAGTGAAATATTAAGGTCACATTTGGCAGTCCAGGAATGAAGAAAGATGGCTGCTAAAATGCCCGCTATCTCAGTTGTCTCGACAGGAAGGCTACTCATTCTTCTGCTTTCACCCCTAGCATATAACTAGCAAAACTAGCAAAAAAAATTTTTTTTTGCGAGGACACCCCCCGACGTGACCCCCCCCGGACTTGTAAAATATAAAATTTTAAAATTACCTCCTTCCGAGGAGAGCCCCAGCCTAGAAATATAACTAGCAAAAATAAAAATTTCTGCATGTACCCCCCCCGGATGTGACTCCCCCCGGGCCTTGTATAGAATATAAAATTTAATACTCCCGAGGTGACCCCAGCCTATCTAGCAGAAATAAACTTTTTTTTTTTTGCGAGTACTCCCCCCCTCCCCCGAGGTGACCCCCTCGGGACTTGTAAAATCCTAAATTTTTTAATTACCTCCCTCCGAGGTGACCAACCTAGAAACATAACTAGCAAAAAAAAAAATTGCTGCAAGCTCCCCCCGGATGTGACCCCCCCCCCAGGGCCTTGTATAGAATATAAAATTTAATACCTCCCCCGAGGTGACCCCAGCCGAGCAATATATCTAGCAGAAAAAAAAAATTTTTTTTGCAAGTATCCCCCCCGAGGTGACCCCCCTCGGGACTTGTAAAATCCAAAATTTTTTAATTACCACCCTCCGAGGTGACCCCTAGAATAGAAATATAACCAGCAAAAAAAATTATTTCTGCAAGTACCCCCCTGGAAATGTCCTCCCCCCCCTCGGGCCTTGCACAGAATATAGAATTTAATACCTCCCCCGAGGTGACCCCAGCCTGGCAATTTAACAGGCAGAAATTTTTTTTTTTTTGCGAGTACCCCCCCCCCGAGGTGACCCCCCTCAGGACTTGTAAAATCTAAAAATTTTTTAATTACCTCCCTCAGAGGTGACCTCAAGCCTAGAGATATCACTAGCAAAAAAAAAAAATTCTGCGAGTACCCCGGATGTGACCCCCCCGGGGCCTTGTATAGAATTTAAAATTTAATACCTCCCCCGAGGTGACCCAAGTCTGGCAATAAAACAGGCAGAAAATTTTTTTTTTGCGAGTACCCCCCCCGAGGTGACCCCCCTCGGGACTTTTAAAATCTAAAATTTTTAAAATTACCTCCCTCCGAGGTGACCCCCAGCCTAGAAGTATAACTAGCAAAAAAAATAATTTCTGCAAGTACCCCCCTGGATGTGTCCTCCCCCCCCCGGGGCCTTGCACAGAATATAGAATTTAATACCTCCCCCGAGGTGACCCCAGCCTGGCAATATAACAGGCAGACATTTTTTTTTTTTTGAGAGTAACCCCCCCCCCCCCGAGGTGACCCCCCACGGGACTTGTAAAATCTAAACATTTTTAAATTACCGCCCTCAGAGACCCCAAGCCTAGAGATATCACTAGCAAAAAAAAAAATTCTGCGAGTACCCCCCCGGATGTGACCCCCCCGGGGCCTTGTATAGAATATAAAATTTAATACCTCCCCCGAGGTGACCCTAGTCTGGCAATATAACAGGCAGAAAATTTTATTTTTGCGAGTACCCCCCCCCCCCGAGGTGACCCCCCTCGGGACTTTTAAAATCTAAAATTTTTAAAATTACCTCCCTCCGAGGTGACCCCCAGCCTAGAAGTATAACTAGCAAAAAAAATAATTTCTGAAAGTACCCCCCTGGATGTGTCCTCCCCCCCCAGGCCTTGCATTCTACATGTCTCTCTATTGGCTGAAATGGCCACTCCCACCAAGTCCCTCATTCTCATTGGCTCTAAATGGCCACACCCCCAAAAATTAAAAATTTTTAAGTACTGCCACAGTTTCAACCGAACAACTGTCAACCCATTACACCTTGCCTAATGCTGTCAAATTAGCCAACTAAGATTGCTTCTAACCAGCAATTACCACAAACACAAACTCAACGCATGATGGCCAAAAATGCATACCTGTCATTATGCGCCACACCTCCAAATATCGACCACACCCCCAAAACCCATTATTAAAAAGGCTAGAGAATTCTCCAGAATTCTCCAGCCAAAAATGTTCCTCCACCTCTCTGAGATCTTGGTCAACCCAAACATTTCTGTCCAGATTTCGGGTACTAAAAAGTTGGATCAGCAGTGTTTCCAAACCTATACTACTAAAAAGCGCATGGCCAGCTCTTGATTATCCTACCTAAAGTACTCACTAGTCAAATTGTTCTACATCTGCATCAATTATTGCGCCATATTCTGATTGGCAAACCAAGCATTCATAAAATATATATATGCACTTATGCAGTAGGAATAATTAATGTAATATAGCAATTTAATTCTGTCCATTCATTGAGTACATCCAAAATTTCAAAGAACATGCCATACCACTTTTAAGAGAGGGTAGGAATAGCCAGTTAAAATAAGAACAGTGAAAGAACTGCTACAGAACTTTTAGAAGTATCTTAGGAAGAAGTTTCATTCAAACCACCCACTACATATCACATAGAAAACTCCCTTTGATACATGATACAATGCAATGAAGCTGCTGATACCAAAATGAGTTCTGAGCATGATGCTTTATTGTTCATCAAAGGAGACTATTCTGTGTTACTGACAAACGAAAAAAAAGTGCCTCTTCATAGCTACACTTAAGATGCAATCCAGTTTTATTCTAAACTACATGTAGGGTAAGCCACCGAAGTGAAAGAAATGCATGAAACATGAGAAGCCAACAATCTCTACAACTGGATCACATGCATCAGTAAGAGTATGATCAATGACAGGAGCTTTAGGTGTGGGATTGACCCCATTGGAAGAATCTGCCAGAGTTGTCACCCCTAGGCAATTGCAGTAGTCAAATGCAACACGTTTCGCAAAGTGAGTTTTCTGGTTCGATTCAAAGTGTCGACTCGAGAGTTTGGCGGACACACCGCTAGATCAATACAGTGAAGATATACACTTGACAATCCTAGACAATCCATACGAGACAAACTCAGCTAAGACTGTTAAAAGTCATAAATTAATGTTACAAGCTGATCGGCCAGGATTACTTTAAAAATACTGTCCACTTCAAATCTTTACTGGAATTTTGGGCAAAAACTGAAAAGTACCGTCTATCTTTTCAAGGCACTAGAAGAGATATGTCTAACCATGGATACAGTGTCTGGGATCTAACAACAGTAGGAAGAACATCTATACTTTATACATATACATTATGAGATATTATTATTAATAGAATGTAGGATTAGTGTGTTAGCATTAGAACTATAAATTTCCTAATTAATGTTCTTGATTTTACCTGCTGGTGAACCAATACTACAGTACCAATATTTTACACCCCTCCACAGATACGGCTGAACAGTAGCACGAGTGCAGTACAAAAGGAGGTTTGTCTGCGGCAAATGGACTCAGCCCCGCTGCAGCTCAGCAGTATGTTCAATATTCAGATAAGTTTAGTTACTTCAGTGAGAGCAGACATAATGAAACTCTTTCTTTTCAATGAAAGTAACATATTTTTAAGTTCTTATATATCAACGGCTAACAGGTATCATAACATACAACGCATAGTCTTACACACTGTAAAATCGGAGGCACTGATTCAGCTCAATTGATTGAGTGAGATGGTTGCACAAGTTGATTGAGCTAACATAGATTAATGTTTTAAGCTGAGATAACTCAAAATACTGAGCTGAGACAGCTCAAAATACTAAGCTATGTTGACTAAGTTATTCAAGCTGAGAAAACTCAAAACAAAGAGCTGTGTTGACTTACAGCTCAAAATATTGAGTTTTGTTGACTTATTGTTCCAAGCTGACACAACTCAAAATTTTGAGCTGTGTTGACTTATTTTTAGTTGTTTTTGATATATATTTGTGTGACCTGTCTTATAAAGTTATTTATGAATATGGGCTGTAATCCCAAAATATTGTTTGATCTCTCAAGGGGCTCCACCTGATACAGTATGCTTCATTTTAGCACACCATGGCCAGGCCCAAGATGCATTCAACAAGGACCATTGCATCACAAGGAGATTTAAAAATTAATTTCTTGTGAATAAATCCCAATGGCCTGTGGCTCATCTCAGTTGGTATACAGTGCTAGAAGCCTATATTTGAACACACTCTGACTTGGAGATGTTGGTTGACGTGTGAAAGCATGCATCTAATTACTCCCACAAATTAATTCAAGAGAGATAAAAATAAAAAAGTAACCAGCTAAAGTGGTGTGCTACTCACTTTTTCTCTGGGATAGTGTAACATACATGTTCTTTTTTCTTTTAAGCAAATAATTATTTAAAACTAAATGCAGTGTTATGAGAAGTGCTTGTTATATATGGCGCTATATGTGGCATGGCTAAGACGTCAAGCTGTCTGCAACAACTGAAGCTTTCATGTTTTCACCGCTTAATGTTATGATTCGTTTGGAAAACTTACAGCACTGAGCTATCATACCTTGACAACTTATAGGATTGAGCTATCATAGCATGAAAATTATTAACATTCTCAGTCAGCTCAAATTATTGCATCAACACAGTTTTCAAATTTTACAGTGCACAAGCAAATCTGGGTAGAATCATATTTGTTGAAATACAACCTTGCATCAGAACGGCACAAGTTACAATACTATTGTGCATATAAAAAAAATTAATCTGACCACGGGGAGACCAAATGGTTTTCCAGGGATAATGGAACTTCCTTGTTCAAGCCCAGCACCTAGGACACTAATGTGATTGAAGACATAATTATATACTGGCTTACTGAAAGCATGGCATTTCTGGTGACAGCTTGTATTCCCATCTTATAATCCAAAGGTCAATCCTGGTTTGGCCTGATTGCCAGTAATCCTGACTTGTCTATACTTGAAAAAGAAAATCAGAACAAGTCCAACTCTGACGCTCAGTCATGAAAACATCAAATAAATAACTGCAATGTTTATATGAGTTTATCCAAAACAAGACTTAGTCATACTTCTTGGTAATCATGTACTGAAAGTTGACTGCACAATGCTATTCTTAATGAGGGTGGTGGGTGTGCTTATTTTTGCAAGATTATGACCCAGTTAGGGGGTACTAAATTCCAAGAGCAAATGTATGTATACTAATGCATGAATTGTTCCGTCATTGGTTTGACAACAAATAAACAAAAAACATTTCCCTTGTCTTAACAACCAAAAAAGGAAGAGACCATACCAAAAAATCTTGAAGAGAAGCGTAATCAATGGTTGCCAAATTTATAAATTTAGGAGTCTCTTAACAATCTATTGAGTTGTATATTCCCTTGAGTACAGGACTTAGTTCCCAAATCCAGGCAAGCTGGGCTGTCCGCATACAGATGGCAACGGATAACAGCTGTTGTGGACAAAGAAAAACTAAAGACAGAAGTTATAAAAAGGCGTGTGTAGGCGGATAGCACTATCTAGACATTCTGGCCAAAGTCACTGCGAGATGCAAATGAACATCTCTAGGAATCGTAGATATCATGGTTTAAAACAACAAAAACTTATCTCATCTCTGCATTGCATAACATATCTGGATCAGCATTTAGCACGGCGTAAGATATTGCACACTAAGCTTACTACCCGGCTAGGCACAACCATATATGCACTGTGTCTCAGTGTGGCATATTTCCCAACATAAACAACACCTACATCATGATTGCTTTCCTTTCTAATACATGCAATTTGGCTCTGTCCAAAGAAGATGATAACAAAGAGCGTAAGATATTGGCGATAAATTTAGGATCACTGCCACCTAGGCTACTATGTATAATACAATTATTTCAGAATCAATGTGTTGAAATTTTCTTAAATCAACTTGGCAAATAAACAATAATTTGTAATCAGAACATTGTTTTAACATCTATCCACTGGAATGTTGGGGGAGTGGCTACCTGCCTACAGAGCTTGATTCCTCATTGACTTTCTTTAAAGACAAAAATGCAGGATGTGAAGCATCATCCACTATTTTTCCAGTTCATTTTGTCGTATATGCTACTTAAAAAGCAAATTAATTGTTCCTTTGTTGGTTCTACAAAATAGAACGACACAAAGTTCTTTTCTTCTTGTGACAAATAAAAATACGGAGAACACATTTAAAAGGCTTGTGGAGCAGTGTAATCGATGACTACCAAATTTAGGAGTCTGTTAACAATCTGTTGAATTGTATATTCCCAAAGCACAGGACTCAATTCCCAAATCCAGGCAGGCTAGGCTGTGTGCATACAGATGGGAAAGGGATAACAGCTGCTAAGGACAAAGAAAGAGTAAAGACAAAAAGACAGAATTTGTAATAAGGGAGTGCAGGCAAATCGCACTAGACTATCAAACACAGAATTGAAGAAAAAAACTATACATGGTAAAAAGCAGCACATAACTCCAAAGGCACATCACATCTCCATATTGCATAACATAACCTAGCTCTGCACACCATGGAGCAAGATATTGCAAAGATATGTACTGGTCAGGCAGCATTTGTTAAAATTCAAGTCTACTTTAGAGCTGTCAACTCAATACAACAGATCTGCAAAATGTTTTATTAGGCAAATCAATAATAATATACTTTTACATAGGAGCCCATGCCATTCCATAGACCTTTGTTCTTGGGTCCTTGGAATTCATTCCAAGACCATTGTCGTCAGATTCATTTACTGTCAACAGACAAAGTTGGTGTACACACAAAAACAGTTTACCGACAAAATGACAACTCGAAATGATGTGCCCTTGTGATTAAGGTGGTACTTAGGCATCCCTGGTTCAATATTGTACTTCTCACTGCTTTTAATGACTTTCACTCAACATATTTCTTCTGATAGCTGTCAACTCTTCACACAAAAACTAGTTCTGAATATTTGACTGTGCTGCCCTCTTGTGCATAGTCACAGCACACGATATTACAATAGTTGCATGCAGGTTTATTTCATAAATAAAGACATGTCATTTAATTTTCCCCCTTTTTTAATACATAATTCAATAGAAAATTAATGTGATATAAATTATGGAAGAAACCAAGGACCCTACTGACCCACAACAGTCTTGTGTAGAAGTAGACGAGCGAGGGAGGCTGCAGACTGACGAAATTCAGATCGAATTGGGTATCGAATTGGGATCTAGGTCACTAGGACTGCTGCCCCTAAATTCCACGCTGTTGCCTGTCAGGTCCGCGCTCAGCAGAACACAGCAGAACTGTGCTGGCTGCTTCAAAAATACAAGTGTGCGAGGACGTGAAATAGAACACAGGCAGTGTAATGTTGTGGCCGGCTCGCTGGCGCTCGCAGATAAGGCAGGCTGCTGTAGCCTGAGGACCCTATGCATGCATTGCATGCTATTTTTGTATCTGTTGAAAGTATATACATATAACTAACACAAACAAAATTTTCATGTCATTGTTGACACATATAGGAGTGTGATTGAGTAAATTAACATAAATTAAGATAAATCTCAAAATTGAATAAATGATCTAAATTCCACAACAACTTACAAACTTGAAACAAGTGACTCAATAACAGGCACAATGAACAACTTCCTGCTATTATATTTTCAAATGCCCACAACTATTCAGCTGTAACATTATTTTAGAAAGTGTACGTCATCATCATCATCATCATCATCATCATCATACTATAAATTCATGGATGCTTAACGCTACTCCTCCCAAATGTCTCATTGCTTAGCCATGAAAACTTGCAAGCATCTTTCTTTCACTTCCTACAAGAAGCACATCTGGGTTTCCTCCCTTAAACTTATACATTTTTTTTTCACTATTTTTTACCCAATTCCACGGGTGCTATGATTTCTCTAAATTCAGCAGGTTTCTATCATCCATCTTTACAATTTAAGGTATATATCTTATAAGAGGATTAGAAAGAGAAAATGACAGTGATGTAGGAAAACTGATCTGGACAAGAGGAAAGAGGCTTAACTATTGAGCGCCAAATGGCCTTAAACATAAAACCTGATTTACTGTCCAATGAAAAACCTAGGCAAAGATCAGCATAAAAAATGCCCCTTCAAAGCCACACATGTTGCTTTTCACACACTTAGTGAAAACATAAATATTTTTCTGATTGCCAGCATCAGAGAGTATAAAACTTGACCTTGAATAGGGGCCTTGGATTATATCGTCTTATTTGCACCATATCTTTTTTGTAATAAATACTAAACATCAACACTTAGCAATAATTATCAAAAACCTTGATTTTAAACATGCCAACATCACATGGAAAAGGCAGTTTGGTATTTAGGCAGAATTTTCAGAAACACCAAAAAAAGGGGATCGAAGAAAAATAGTAGCATGAAAGATTGCAGAGAACGCAGGTCAAAGGTTCTGAAACAGGCTTTGTCACCAGCTTAATTGAATAAATTAAAATCACAGAACACGTCGTTTTTTTGCTCTCCTTTTATAAAGAAAAGACTGATCAAATGCACAAAGTATACTGCATGTTATAGCTGATCATTGCTGCTGATACACAGACTTGTAGTGACAGTGCACAAAGTATTCTTTTTTTTTTCTACTAAAACCTCTATGGTAGAAACTTTAAACTTCCATGAGAGCAAAAATGCATTTAGGTGCTTTTTCCTTAGCAACAACGGAGTCTTACCTATTACGGTGGCCTGAAAAAAACTTTTTTTGGAATTTCAATATGCCAGTGGTATAGAAAGTTGGCTATGGCCAAAAAATGAAAATTGGTGCAAAAAAAATTTTGTGGCATGTGATTTTTGCCGGGCCACTCCGGCTTTTATGAAAATGCATATTTTCAGCCATTTTGCATGCTTTTTTAGACCTTTTTGTGGCCTGGGTCAGCTTGATTGGTTTCAGAAGGCTCAATGGAGTACTTAAATCTTCTTTGAAGGTCATTTTAGATATGAAACACCATAAACACGTTGCTTATATTTAAGATATAGCCATTTCTGGGTAAAAGTTTGGAATAAGAATTTTTGCTTTTTTTGCTAAAAATTGCCTAAAAAAATGAAAATATCGGAATTGACCGCACAAAAAATGATTCCAAGTGCATTGTAATTATCCCGAGTCCTTCCCAATGCCCTAGAAAACATTTCCAGCGTATTTTCTGCATCAATTTGTGGTTTTAGTTTCCAGAATAGCGGCTATTCCGTTAAGTCATATTTACAGATTTGACACTTTAGCAGCTTGTATGGCCCTATAATTACACCTCAGTCATTTCATAGTTAAATAGAGATGAGGCCAGGTAATAGGGGTATCGGACAAGCCATCATCCAAAGCTCCAAGAGCAATAGGAGCTGAGCTACAAGGCGAAATGTCATACTCACATGATGTACGTCCGACACAATGACATTTGGCCTTGTAGCTCAGCTCCTATTGCTCTTGGAGCTTTGGTTGATGGCTTGTCTGATACCCCTAGTACCTGGCCTCATCCCTATTTAACAATGAAATAACTGAGGCATAATGGTAGGGCTACACAAGCTGCTAAAGTATCAAATCTGTAAATCTGACTTTACGGAATAGCTGCTATTCTGGAAACTAAAACCACAAATTGATGCAGAAAATACGCTGGAAATGTTTTTTTAGGGCATTGGGGAGGACTCGGGGTAATTACAATTCACTTAGAATCATTTTTTGTGCGGTCAGTTCCGATATTTTCAATTTTTTTAGGCAATTTTTCGCAAAAAAAGCCAAATTCTTATTCCCAACTTTTACCCAGAAATGGCTATATCTTAAATATAAGCAACCTGTTTATGGTGTTTCATATCCAAAATGACCTTCAAAGAAGATTTGAGTACTCCATTGAGACTTCTGAAACCAATCAAGCTGATCCAGGCCAAAAAAAGGTCTAAAAAACATGCAAAATGGCTGAAAATATGGCCCGGCACAAATCACATGCCACAACATTTTTTTTGCACCAATTTTCATTTTTTGGCCATAGCCAACTTTCTATTGTGGTGTTCACACCTTCAAGGATGCATTCAAGGATACACACGGATGAAGAAGGATCACTCATCCTTGACATCCTTGTTGCATCCTTGTTACATCCTTGTTGCATCCTTGTTGGGTCCTGGGCCATCCTTGACTATCCTGGAGCATCCTTCATCTCCACCACGGATCACAACGAAAAATTGAACATGTTTAATTTTTGTTGCCGGATGAGCAGGATGGCAAAATGGCTACATTGTCCTTAGTGAATCCTGGGCTATCCTTGGTGGATCCTGGGCTATCCTTAGTGGATCCTGCTCCACCTTATTACTTCCCTGATGACCATGTAGGATCCTTGGCTCATCCTTACCTATCCTTACCTATCCTTGGCTCATCCTTACTCATCCTTGGCTCATCCTTGGCCATCCTTGCACATCCTTGACTGGCAGGAGGACATGAACAAGCTAATTTGTGCACTTTCTGATGGTAAGAATGTGGACAATGCACAAAGTTAAAACCCAAGCTTCAAGTTCATATCCCCTTTTCATGAATACCAGTTTAATATTGTCACAGTTGAGTTTATTCTTTTTCTTGTTTGATAATAATGATCTTTTGACCTCCTGGCAGCAGCCTGGCTTCAGATTTTTTTCCCGGTGTACCACTCATAGCTATGTTTATGTAAAAAGCTTTGAGAAGTTCTCTGCATATATGAGCAATAAATACAGTATCCTCCTTTTTTGTCATCCTAAAAAAATATTACAGCAATTTAACTATTCAACTAAACTTTGAATTTCATTGGTTTTCTTAAATACCTTAATACAAGCTATTTTTCCTTTCAATTTTCCATTGTTTTCCACTCTGAACTAAAGAATAGCTGTATGCTATCCCTGTAATTTTTATTTTATCAATGGCAAATTAGGTGTCATTGCCATAGACAGTGTCTGCAGGCATCGACACAACTTGAGAGACCTCAGTTTTGCACTATCCTTGTTCAATCCTGCAGTATCCTTGTTCAATCCTGCAGTATCCTTGTTCAATCCTGCAGTATCCTTGTTTTATCCTGCATTGTCCTTGTTCAATCCTGCTGTATCCTTGTTCAGTCCTGCTGCATCCTTGTTCAGTCCTGCTGTATCCTTGTTCAATCCTGCAGTATCCTTGTTCAGTCCTTCAAGACCATAGTAGGTCCTTGCTCAGTCCTCACTGATACCATAGTGCATCCTGCTTCAAAATGTAACATTAGGCATTGTTACATTGTAGCAATTATTTGAATGCCGGATCGAGCAGGATGAATAATTTCCTTCATCCTGGGCCATCCTTGAATGCATCCTTGTAGGTGTGAAAGGGGCATATACCACTGGCATATTGAAATTCCAAAAAAAGTTTTTTTCAGCCCACCCTATTACCTATAGATCCTCTTATGTAAGTAGTGCACTACAACTTTGCAACAAGTTTCTTTGATCTTTGGTAGTTTCAAAAAGTTACATAAAGTTTTCTGCAAATGTACTTCATCAACTTTCATCAGAATTTCTTCTACCTTCTTTTATTGATGTTGTTGAATTCGCCGTCACATAGTTAACAGAGTAAAAACAATGCCAGATCTTTAAAAAATTCCTTTATACATTATAGTCATAAAAAAGTCATTTTTAAATCGCATTAATCAATTTCAGGAAATCACTTGGTAGATACTGATTGTTGTCATTCCAAAAATTCTAATTTTTAAGAATCCTATAATGCAAACCTATGAATATCAAATGATGAAAAAATCCATGACCTACCAGTTGGCAAATCACATGAAATTGTATCTGTAACAGTGTGACCAATGACAGGAGCTTTAGGGGTGGTTTTCCTGTGGGATGAACCCCTTTGGAAGAAGTTGTCAGACTAGTCACTCTAGAAATTTGCAGTCTTCAACTGCCACATATTTAGCAAAGTGAGGTCCTTGCTCCATCAGAAGCATTGATTTGAGGGATGGGCAGATAGCCTGTTAGATCAATGGGTATAGAGCTAAAAATAGACCTTACAAAGTAAAGCAAGACAAACCGCTGCAAGACCCAGTAGTAGGACCAGTTTTCTGCAGAACCAACACTGCCGCACCATCTCAACAGCTAGGGACAACTGGACAGCTTCAGGCAGCACAGGATTGCAGGTGTTTGTCTATAAGCCCAAACAAACATCTTCAGCACAGCTGCTATTCAGAGCCCCGCCATTCAGCACCAAGCTCTGCGGCCACACTATTGGTCTTTCTCGGGTATGCAGAACACACAAGCAATCAGACACTACAGTGGCACAACAAAGCAGTCAGAATGGGCACAATAAATCAAAACAGGAACAAGACAATCAGCCAGTGATTTATAGTAACATCCCAGAAAGGGACACTGACAAGCATACTGACGCAAGAGTTGGTATACTGCACGGCTCTACACAGCCGCCTGAACCAACAACTACAATACATGACAAGTGCAAACAAACAAGAGACAAATAAGACAAGGTGTAATTATAGGGACTACAGCTCACAAAAGTAAATAATCAATTTATCAACTAATCTTCACTACAGTGGTCCTTGCGCTAAAACTATGCCCCTTCCGTAGCCATGAAGAAGTCTCTCCTTGGCATGCATTCTCTCTTCGGGGTTCACAATCTGATAAAAATACCACCTAGTGCATCTGGAAGGTGGTCATATAAGGCAAGTCAGTCTTAGAACGTAGGTATCACTGTACTAACTTTCTTCCCACGAGAGGTTTGTTATCTTAATTATTGGTTACAATTGATCATTGTTAATAGGATGTCTTATCTGATATGGTAGTGACCTATTCATAATTTTAAAAATAGGCGCATCTAGGAATAACCCTTGGTATATTTGCAACGAACTGTGTTCGCACGAAGTGCTTGAGAGAAGACAAAGTTCGTCTCTCGAGACTATATAATATTGAGAAGAAAAACAGACCGGTGTAGTAAAGCATCATTTGGTGTCTGTGCTGTGTTGGTATTCTGTTCTAATGGGAGTCCTATGTACACAGCAAGTCACTCCATGTTTGGCAAGGTATATATTAATGGAGGATTGTTGGAAATAAAAATACTTCTTTTTAAATTAGTGACTATCTTACCACAGACCAGCTGGAGATTACAGCATCGACACAGAGAAAAAGCTTATACTGAAGACCTTACCCCCATCCAATTGCCACAGCTGATTTGTGGCCTGGACAGTGATATCAAATTAAGGTGAAGCTTTCAAAATGGGTGGAAACCGGAGTGCCAAATATAAAACCTTGCTGCATCATTAACAGTGCTCAGTTGCCTGACTAGAAACATATTGCCGTAAATGTCACATCAACAACTTGGTGTTGTTGTAAAAACAATAAACCAGCCGCGTATGTGATGTAGGCCTAGCAATTATGCATGTTTTAATGAATAATGACATCAGCAATCATATTATCACCAACTAAATGTATTTAATTGAACTTAACTATGAAATACAAATATTCTGATGTGACACTGAAAGACAATATTTTAATAAAGAATAACAATTTTATGCAGATAACTTAACTATGAAATCCAAATATTCTGATGCGGAACTGAACGACAATATCTTTACAAAGGATAACAATTCTATGCATATAACTCAGTACTCAATATGATTCACCCAACTGTCCCAATAACTTACAAATATGACACATGTGACTCAGCACAAACCACTTTGAACAACCAAACCTGCTATGATATTTGTACATGACCGCAACAAGTCATGTTGAACAACTCATCAAAATCCTGTTAGATGGATATTTGCATGTCCACACATCAGCAACAACACACTAGCCTGTGATGCACATGCTACACTGTAAGGAACACTAAATCAAGACAACTATAGAAGGATAAAATCTGGGTGCTTCAATGAAAGCTGCAACTTATTTTCAGTCACAAAAATGTTCCTCAACCTCCCTGATATCTAGGTCAATCCCAACATTTTTGTCCAGATCTCAGGTGCTAAAAGTTGGATCAGCAGAGTTTCCATACCTTCTAAAAAGTGCATGGCCAGCCATACTGTAGGTAAAAGTACTCACTGGTCAAAGTTGACAAACTGCTTTACGTCTGCATCAATTATAGCCTCATATTCTGATTGGCAAACCAAGCATTCATATATTATGCAGTAGGAAAAATATAATAAAGCCAGATAAACCTCCTCAATCAAACAAACAATTCTAAATAATTTTATCCATTCATTGTATACATCCAAAATTTCAAAGAACATGCCATACCACTTTTAAGAGAGGGTAGGAATAGCCAGTTAAAATAAGAACAATGAAAGAACTGCCACAGCAGTGTCATTCAAACCACCCACTACATAACACCTGTAGAAAACTAACTTTGATACATGATACAATGCAATGAAGCTCCTGATACCAAAATGAGTTCTGAGCATGACGCTTTATTGTTCATCAAAGGAGGCCATTCTGTGTTACTGCCAAACGAAAACAAGAATCCGAGGATTCAAACCCTGGGTTCTGTTGGGAATTAGTAATTAAGCATAAGATCCATGGATACAAGATCAAAGTAGCACTCAACTGCGGAATGCAATCAGCTTTGACACCTGTCAGATTGACTTCAAGTGCTCTTTCTCAATGGCAATTTGGTAAACTGAGGGTGAAGAAAGGCTTTAGAACTTGCAGAATTGCAATTTGCATTGTTAGACTGCTTCTGAGAATAGATGCACTGCAAAAGGCAATTGCCAAATGCATTATTGGCCTTCCTTGAAACACATGGAAGATCGTCGTGTGGGCGACATTATAATGCAAGGTCAGCTTGAAGACAGCCCCTCAAGACTCAAACGATCCATGACACAAAAAAACTATTTTTTTAAAAATTGGAAAAAAAAAAAAAATTACAACAAACTATCCCGAATTCCACAACGCATTTTAGTTCAGTTCTATATGAACACAATATGGCCCACTTGACCATCTCAACACCAGTATTAAGGCCGGGAAAACTTTTTTCCAAAAATCTCTCAGACTGGTTTTTTAGATAAAATTACCCTGGGGGAACCCAGGGTAAAAAGTGCCTTTTCATAGCTACACTTAGATGCAATCCAGTTTTATTCTAAAGTTAAAAACTACATGTAGGGTAAGTGAAAGAAATGCATGAAACATGAGCAGCCAACAATCTCTACAACTGGATCACATGTATACATTAGTAAGAGTATGATCAATGACAGGAGCTTTAGGTGTGGGATTGATCACATTGGAAGAACATGTCACCCCTAGGCAATTGCAGTCCTCAAATGCAACACGTTTCGCAAAGTGAATTTTCTTGCTCCATTCAAAGCATTGACTCGAGAGTTTGGCTGACACACCGCTAGATCAATACAGTGAAGATATACAGTTGACAATCCCAGATAATCCATCCGTGACAAACTTAGCTCGGACAGTAAAAAATCATAAATTAACGTTATAAGCTACTCGGATAGGATTACTTTTAAAATACCATCCACTTCAAATCTTTACTGGCATTTTGGGTAAAAAGTAACCTGTACCATCTATCATTTAAACCACTAGAACAGATTTGTCTTAAAACAATAAGAAGAACATCCCTACTTTATATATACATGTATAAGCGATAATATTATTAGTAGAATGTAGTATTAGCGTGTTAGTACTAGTACTATCAAATTTCTAATTTATGTTCTTGTTTTTACCTGCTGTAACCAATACTGCAGTACAAATATTTTACACCCTCCACAGATACGGCTGAACAGTAGCATGAGTGCAGTACAATAGGAGGTTTGTGTACAGCAAATGGACTCAGCCTGCTGCAGCTCAACAATATGTTCATTGTTCAATATTCAGATATGTTTAGTTACTTCAGTGAGAGCAGACATAATGAAGCTCTTTTTTTTTTCAATGAAAGTAACATATTTTTAAGTTCTTATATATCAACGGCTAACAGATCATAAGATACAACACATAGTCTTACACATGCTAATCTGGGTAGAATCATATTTGTTGAAATACGACCTTGCATCAGAACTGCACAAGTTACAATACTATTATGCATATAAAAAAAATTAATCTGACCACGGGGAGACCAAATGGTTTTCCAGGGATAATGGAACTTCCTTGTTCAAGCCCAGCACCTAGGACACTAATGTGATTGAAGACATAATTATATACTGGCTTACTGAAAGCATGGCATTTCTGGTGACAGCTGGTATTCCCATCTTATAATCCAAAGGTCAATCCTGGTTTGGCCTGATTGCCAGTAATCCTGACTTGTCTATACTTGAAAAAGAAAATCAGAACAAGTCCAACTCTGACGCTCAGTCATGAAAACATCAAATAAATAACTGCAATGTTTATATGAGTTTATCCAAAACAAGACTTAGTCATACTTCTTGGTAATCATGTACTGAAAGTTGACTGCACAAGTCTTTTCCATTAAGAAGAGGGTGTTGGGCGTGCTTACTTTACAAGATTATGACCCAGTTAGGGGGTACTAAATTCCAAGAGCAAATGTATGTATACTTATGCATGAATTGTTTCGTCATTGGTTTGACAACAAATAAACAAAAAACATTTCCCTTGTCTTAACAACCATAAAAGGAAGAGACCATACCAAAAAATCTTGAAGAGAAGTGTAATCAATGGCTGCCAAATTTATAAATTTAGGAGTCTCTTAACAATCTATTGAGTTGTTAGTCCCTTGCCTAAGTCTCAAAAGAGCCTTATTTTAGAAGTTGGCTGCACCCCATGTCAAACATTTCGACTCTGGTATCATTTTATAGCAAATATTCTCTAGTTTAAGAATCTGCCTGTTGCCAAGTTGGCAAATTTCCTGCAACATGCTTAATTTAGCATAATATGAGACAAGGTTTGGGTGTCACAAATTGACACTTTCACTGGCGTCACGACGACTCTCTATGCTTAAACAGCCATTACTCAATTACATATTGTGCCATTGCATAAAATGATACACCAAAATAATGCCAACAAGTTGCTCTATCTTATGGTATCCATGTCATGTGTCTGGGTTGCTTGTGTTAGTTTTTAGGATGGCAGACATGAACCATTACTTAGTCTGCAAAATATACTTTTTCGAATCACAACTATCAAAATTTAGAAGTTTTTATGAAGGACACAATATTAAACCCAAGTCACTTGAATGAATTTTAATTGGTAGTCAATATTGTTAGCTTTCATTTGGCACCTTGATTTGTATGTTTATTACAATACTTAATCCATTAAAAATTCAACAAACGTTGCTTCCCATGCTCGGAAATTGCTGTGCGAGCTTAAAATCAGCACATATATATTCAATTTCAGCTGCTCTCATCACCAGATTGACTGTTTTAAACAAACAAATTGAGTATGGATGGATAGGCCTGAGTCTTTGCTTTTATTTGACACCATGATTTCCATGTTGACTTGAATTTTAACCGTGGAAAAGAAGTTAAATATTGCTACTAAGGCTCGGAAACAAGCATTACAAGCATAGATTTGTCAAATATATATTCAATTTACAGTGCTTTCATCCCAAGTTGAACCATTATAGACCAACAAATTGATTATGAATAAATAGGCCTGAGGCTCAGCTTTCATTTAGCACCATGATTTGTATGCTTACTTGGATTCATAATCATGGAAAAGAAGAAAAATGTTTCTGTTCAGGCTCGGAAATTGCAAAATTGAGCACAGAATTGCCACATATATATTGCACTTTCACTGATTTCATCAGTAGCTAACATTTCTAAACCAACAAATTGAATATGGATGGATGGCCTGAATCTCAGCTTTGATTTGACACCATGATTTGCATGTTCACTTGAATTTACAACCTTGAAAAAGAAAAAAGATGGTTCTGTTCGGCCTCGGAAATTGCATTTTGAGCATGAAATTGCCACATTTATATTGCATTTTCACTGCTTTCATCAGAAGTTAACCATTCTAGACCAACAAATTGAATATGGATGGATAACCCTGAATGATGGTTTTGATCTGGCAATATAATTTGCATGTTCACTTGGATTTATAACCATGGAAAAGAAGGAAAATATTTCTGTTCAGGCTCGGAAATAGCAAAATTGAGCATAAAATTACCACATGTATATTGCATTTCAACTGCTTTCATCGTTAGTTAACCATTCTAAACCAAAAAAAATTGAATATGGATGGATAGCCCTGAAAGTCAGCTTTGATTTGCCACTATGATTTTCATGTTCACTTGAATTTATAACCCTGAAGAAGAAGAAAACTGTTTCTGTTCAGGCTCGGAAATTGCGAAATTGGGCACAGAATTGCCACATATATACTGCACTTCCACTGCTTTTACCAGGAGTTAACATATATAAACCAACAAATTGAATATGTATGGATAGCCCTGAATGTAAGCTTTGATTTGGCACCATGATTTGCATGTTCACTTGAATTTATAACCATGAAGAAGAAGAAAACTGTTTCTGTTCAGGCTCCGAAACTGCAAAATAGAGCACAAAATTTCCACATACACTATATATATTGCATTTCCACTACTTTCATCAGTAGTTAACCATTCTAAACCAACAAATTGAATATGTATGGATACCCGTGAATGTAAGCTTTGATTTGGCACCATGATTTACATGTTCACTTGAATTTATAACCATGAAGAAGAAGAAAACTGTTTCTGTTCAGGCTCCGAAACTGCAAAATAGAGCACAAAATTTCCACATACACTATATATATTGCATTTCCACTACTTTCATCAGTAGTTAACCATTCTAAACCAACAAATTGAATATGTATGGATACCCGTGAATGTAAGCTTTGATTTGGCACCATGATTTACATGTTCACTTGAATTTATAACCATGAAGAAGAAGAAAACTGTTTCTGTTCAGGCTCGGAAATAGCAAAATTGAGCATAAAATTACCACATGTTTATTGCATTCCAATAGTGATGCAGACCGGACCGCCTTGGACTGGTCTGGTCCGCGGTCCAGCCCTGGACCGCCAAAATACCGGACCACCTACAAAAAACCGGTCCAGTGTTGGACCGGACCGCTCAAGTGCCGGTCCGGACTGGTCCAGTGATTTTTCATGTCATGAAGAGTATCGCATGAATTTTTTCATATTTAAACAATGAAATTTATGCCATATAGCTCGTTTTCACCCTCATTTTATCATAATTTTTTTAATGCCGATGGACCGCTTCTGGACCGGTCCAGTAACAAAATCGGACCACCTCATCCTGGACCAGACCAGGACTTGACTACTTTTGTAAATACCGGACCACCCTCTAAAAGGTGGTCCGGTCTGCATCACTACATTCCAACTGCTTTCATCAGTAGTAAACCATTCTTAACCAACAAATTGAATATGTATGGATAGCCCTGAATGTCAGCTTAGATTGGGCACCATGATTTACATGTTCACTTGGATTTATAACCATGAAGAAGAAGAAAACTGTTTCTGTTCAGGCTTGGAAATTGCATTTTGAGCAAAAAATTGCCACATATATAAATTGCATTTCCACTTCTCTCATTACCATGTAAATTACAGTGTCAAACAAAAGCAGACATTCAAGGTTATCCATTCATAAACAATTGATGTTGGTTTAGAGTGGTTGATGCAGGGTTGAAAGCCAGTAAATTGAATACAAATTAGTTATACCATGAGTATACTATATGTTGTTTGGGGAGATATATACAGTCGAGGTGGTAAACATAACCTAAGGGTAATAAATTCAAGTGAACATGCAAATAATGGTGCCAAATAAAAGCTGAAATTCAAGGATATCAATCCATATTCAATTCATTGGTTTACAATGGTTCATCTTTGGATGAATGCACTTTAAAACATATGTGACAATTCTATGGCTCTAATGCGATTTCCGAGCCCGAACAGCAATATTTGTCTTTTTTCATATTCATACATTCAAGTTGCCATTTAAATCCTGGTACCAAATCAAGGCTGACAGTCAGAGCTATCCATCTATATTCAAAATGCTGGTTTAGAATGGTTAACTACTGATGAAAGCAGTGGAAATGCAATATGTATACAGTGTATGTGGCAATTTTGGCCTCAATTTTGCTATTTCCGGGCCTGAACAGAAACATTTTTCTCCTTCTTCATGGTTATAAATTCAAGTGAACATGCAAATCATAGTGCCAAATCAAAGCTGACATTCAGGACTATCCATCCATATTCAATTGGTTGGTTTAGAATGGTTAACTACTGACGAAAGCAGAGGAAATGCACCATAAATGTGGCACTTTTATGCTCAAAATGCAATTTCCAAGCCTGAACAGATACATTTTTCTTCTCCTTCTGCATGGTTATAAATCCAAGTGAGCATGCAAATCATAGTGCCAAATCAAAGCTGACATTCAGGGCAATCCATCCATATTCAATTTGTTGGTCTAGAAATGTTAACTCCTGATAAAAGCAGTGGAAGTGCAATATATATGTGGCAATTCCATGCTCAATTTTGCAATTTCCGAGCCTTGACAGAAACATTATTCTTCTTTTCCATGGTTATGAATTCAAGTGAACATCCAAATCATGGTGCCAGAATAAAGCTAACATTATGGGCTATCCATCCATATTCAATTTGTCAGTTTAGAATGGTTGGCTACTTATGAAAATAGTGGAAATGCAATATACATGTGGCAATTTTATGTTCAAAATGCAATTTCCGAGCCTGAACAGAAACTGTTCCTGAACAGAAATAGTTTTCTTCTTCTTCATGGTTATAAATTCAAGTGAACATGAAAATCATGGTGCCAAATCAAAGCTGATATTCAGTGCTATCCATCCATATTCAATTTGTTGGTTTAGAAATGTTAGCTACTGATGAAAGCAGTGAAAGTGCAATATATATGTGGCAATTCTGTGCTCAATTTTGCAATTTCCGAGCCTGAACAGAAACATCTTTCTTCCTTTCCATGATTATGAATCCAAGTAAGCATACAAATCATGGTGCCAAATGAAAGCTGAGACTCGGGTCTATTCATTCATAATCAATTTGTTGGTCTATAATGGTTCAACTTGGGATGAAAGCACTGTAAATTGAATATATATTTGACAAATCTACGCTTGTAATGCTTGTTTCCGAGCCTTAGTAGCAATATTTAACTTCTTTTCCATGGTTAAAGTTCAAGTCAACATGGAAATCATGGTGTCAAATAAAAGCTGAGACTCAGGCCAATCCATCCATACTCCATTTGTTTGTTTGAAATAGTCTATCTGGTGATGAGAGCTGCTGAAATTGAATATATATGTGCTGATTTTAAGCTTGCACAGCAATTTCCGAGCATGGGAAGCAACGTTTGTTGAATTTTTAATGGATTAAGTATTGTAATAAACATACAAATCAAGGTGCTAAATGAAAGCTAACAATATTGACTACCAATTAAAATTCATT
The DNA here is from genome assembly GCA_026936325.1 of Platynereis dumerilii. NCBI lineage: Eukaryota > Metazoa > Annelida > Polychaeta > Phyllodocida > Nereididae > Platynereis > Platynereis dumerilii. The sequence goes on from JAPTHN010000007.1 coordinate 25,175,802, forward strand.
CAAGTGACTTGGGTTTAATATTGTGTCCTTCACAAAACTTTTTAATTTTGATAGGTGTGATTCGGAAAATTATATTTTGCAGATCAAGTTATGGTTCATGTCTGTCATCATAAAAATCAACATAAGTACCCCAGACACATGACATGGATACCATAAGATAGAGCAACTTGTTGGCATTATTTTGGTGTATCATTTTAAGCAATGGTATAATATTTGATTGAGTAATGGCTGTTTAAGCATAGAGAGTCGTCGTGACGCCAGTGAAAGCGTCAATTTATGACACCGAAACCTTGTCTCATATTATGCAAAATTAAGGCTGTTGCAGGAAATTTGCGAACTTGGCAACAGGCAGATTCTTAAACTAGAGAATATTTGCTATAAAATGATACCAGAGTCAAAATGTTTGACATGGGGTGCAGCCAAATCTGAATTCCAGGTCCTCAGGCAAGGGACTATGTCCGCATACAGATGGCAACGGATAACAGCTGTTGTGGACAAAGAAAAACTAAAGACAGATGTTATAAAAAGGTGTGTGTAGGCGGATAGCACTATCTAAACTTTCAGGCCACAGTCACTGCGAGATGCCAATGGATATCTCTGGGAATTTATGCATGATTTGTCCCAGTCTATATTTCAGTCGCAGAGCATATTCTAGAATTGTAGAGATCATCTGCCCATGGTATAAAACAACAAAAACTCATCTCATCTCTGCATTGCATAACATATCTGGATCAGCATATTGCACGGCATAAGATATTGCATAGTAAGCCCACTACCTAGGCTAGTCACTACACCATATTTGCACAGCGGCTCAGTGTGGCATATTTCCCTACATAAACCACACCAACATCATGATTGCTTTCTTTTCAAATGCATTCATTTTGGCCCTGTCCCAAGAAGATGATAACAAAGAGCGTAAGATATTGGTGATAACTTATGGATCATTTAGGTTTTGTGATGTAAGTCAATGAAGAAGTTGGGGAGGTCCATATAGAGTGAAGAGTATAATCTACCACCTGGGCTACTATATATAACAAAATCATTTCAGAATTAATGTGTTGGATTGTTTTTTAAATCAACTTCCCCAAATAAACAATAATTTGTAATCAGAACATTGTTTTAACATCTATCCACTGGAATGTTGGGGGAGTGGCTACCTGCCTACAGAGCTTGATTCCTCATTGACTTTCTTTAAAGACAAAAATGCAGGATGTGAAGCATCCTGCTCTACTATGGATGCATTTCAAGTTCTTCATTTTCTCATATATGTGACTTAAAGCAAATTAATTGTTCCTTTGTTGGTTCTACACAATAAAACGACACAAAATTCCTTCTTGGGACAAACAAAAATACGGAGACCACATTTAAAAGGCTTGTGGTGCAGTGTAATCGATGACTACCAAATTTAGGAGTCCGTTAACAATCTGTTGAATTGTATATTCCCAAAGCACAGGACTCAATTCCCAAATCCAGGCAAGCTAGGCTGTGTGCATACAGATGGGAAAGGGATAACACCTGCTAAGGACAAAGAAAGAGTAAAGACAAAAAGTAAGAATTTGTAATAAGGTGAGTGAAGGCGAATCGCACTAGACTATCAAACACACAATTGAAGACAAAAACTATACATGGTAAAAAGCAGCACATAACGTCAAAGGCACATCACATCTCCATATTGCATAACATAACCTAGCTCTGCATACCATGGAGCAAGATATTGCACAGATATGTACTGGTCAGGCAGCATTTGTTAAAATTCAAGTCTACTTTAGAGCTGTCAACTCAATACAACAGATCTGCAAAATGTTTTATTAGGCAAATCAATAATAATATACTTTTACATAGGAGCCCATGCCATTCCACAGACATTCGATTTTGTATCTGCTGAAAGTTTATACATATAACTAACACAAACATTATTTTCAGTCATTGTTGACACATATAGGAGTGTGATTGAGTAAATTAACATAAATTAAGATAAATCCCAAAAATGAATAAATGATCTAAATTCCACAACAACTTACAAACTTGAAACAAGTGGCACAATAACAGGCACAATGAACAACTTCCTGCTATGATATTTCAACAAGACCGCAACACGTCAGCTGTAACATTATTTTAGGAAGTGTATGTCATTCTCTAAATTCAGCAGGTGTCTATCAAACATCTTCACAATTTAAGGTATCTATCCTATAAGAGGATTAGAAAGACAAAATGGCAGTGATGTAGCAAAACCGATCTGGACAAGAGGAAAGAGGCTTAACTCTTGAGTGCCAAATGGCCTTTAACGTAAAACTGATTTACTGTTGAATGAAAAATCTCCGTAAAGATAAGCGTAACAGATGCCCCTTCAAAGCCACACATATCGCTTTTCACACAAAGTGATAACATAAATATCTTTCTAATTGTCAGCATCAGAGAGAATAAAACTTGACCTTGAATATAGGCCTTGATTATATTTTCTTATTTGCGCCATATCTTTTTTTGTAATAAAAACTAAACATCAACACTTAGAGCTATAATTATCAAAAACCTTGATTTTAAACATGCCAATATAACATGTAAAAGGCAATTGGGTATTTTGGCAGAATTTTCAGAAACACCAAAAAAACGGGGATCGAAGGAAAATAGTACCATGAAAGATTGCAGATAATGCAGGTCAAGGGTTCTGAAACATAAATTAAAATCATAGAACATGTTGTTTTTGCTCTCCTTTTATAAAGAAAAGACTGATCTCATGCACGAGGTATACTCCATGTTATAGCTGCTCATTGCTGCAGATACACAGACTTGTAGTGACAGCTCACAAAGTATTCTTTTTTTTTCTACTAAAACCTCTATGGTAGAAACTTTAAACTTCCATGAGAGCAAAAATGCATTTAGGTGCTTTTTCCTTAGCAACAACGGAGTCTTACCTATAGATCCTCTTATGTAAGTAGTGCACTACAACTTTGCAACAAGTTTCTTTGATCTTTGGTAGTTTCAAAAAGTTACATAAAGTTTTCTGCAAATGTACTTCATCAACTTTCATCAGAATTTCTTCTACCTTCTTTTATTGATGTTGTTGGATTTGCCGTCACATAGTAGTAGTAGTAGAACATTTATTGCTTACTGTGCACAAGATAAGGTTTACATCCACAAACATCTGGTACATATAAAAATAATAACAAAAAATCGCAAAATTAGTGTCCATAGGTTCTGAAGAAATTTGTCACATCATAGCAGTATCTGATCATCCCCCTGCAGTCCAGATTACACATGAGGAAATTTAAACAACTGAAGTCCAAATTTGAGAAAGTGTCTCTTATATGTTGAGTCAGCGTACACTGACAAAGTGCATGTAGTTCCGTCTGAACAACACCACACTGGCACAGCCTGAGCTCCCGCGGTGTCCTTGACCATCTTCCTGTTTCAATTCGGATGTAGTGAGCTCCCAGGCAAAGTCTTGTGGTGGCTATTCGGTGTTTTTCCATGAAGCTAGATCCTTGACTGTACATTGAGTGCACTGACAGTTCAGGATTGAATTCCAAATAGGTTGTTCTCCTTGTGGATGGAGATTGTCTAATCTTTACTTTAGTTTCAGTCCGGCAAGCATCAACGTAATTGTAATCATCAGATTTTGATAATATATCTTGCATAACAGAGTAAAAACAAATGCCAGATCTTTAAAGAATTCCCTTATACATTATAGTCATAAAAAAAGTCATTTTTAAATCTTATCAATCAATTTCAGCAAATCTTTTGGTAGATACTGAATGTTTTCATTCGTGATAATTTTAATTATCATAAATCCTACTATGCAAACCTATGAATATCAAATGATGAAAAAATTCATGACCTACCACCTGGCAAATCACATGAAATTGTATCTGTAACAGTGTGACCAATGACAGGAGCTTTAGGGGTGGTTTTCCTGTGGGATGAACCACCTATGAAGAACTTGTCAGACTTGTCACTCTAGAACATTGTAGTCTTGAACTTCCACATATTTAGCAAAGTGAGGTTCTAGTTACATCCGAAGTATTGATTTGAAGGATGGGCTGACACCCTGCTAGATCAATGGATATAGAGCTAAAAGTAGACCTATAAAAGTGCCGCAGGACAAACTGCTACAAGACCCAGTAGTTTTCTGCAGAACCAAGACTGCCACACCCTCTCCACAGCTAGGGGCAACTGGACAGCTTCAGGCAGCACAGGACTGCAGGTGTTTGTCTGTACTCCCAAAGCAAACATCTTCAGCACAGCTGCTATTCATAGCTCTCCTATTCAGAGCAAGCTCTGAGGCCACCACAATGGTCGTTCTTGGATAAGCAGAACACACAAGCAATCAGAGACTACAGTGGCACAACAAAGCAGTCAGAATGGGCACAATAAATCAAAACAGGAACAAGACAATCAGCCAGAAATGGACACGGACAAGCATACTGATGCAGGAGTAAATATAGCGCTCGACTCTACACAGCAGCCTAAACCCACAACTACAATACTTGACAAGTGCAAACAAGCTAGAGGCAAATATGATAATATATAATTATAAAGACATCAGCTCACAAAAGTAAATTTTATTAATTATTCAACTAATTTTCACAACAGTGGTCCTTGCATTAAAACTACGCCCCTTCCATAGCCACGAAGTGGTCTCTCGTCGGCATACATTCTCTCGTCGGAGTTCAAAATGTAATAAAAATACTACCTAGTTCATTCGGAAGCCGGTCACATAAGGCAACTTGGTCTACAACAGGGGGTCTTATAACGTAGTTATCACTGTACTAACTTTCTTCCCACGACAGGTTTGTTATCTTAATCATTGGTGACAATTGATCATTGTTCATAACTGTGTTTGCATGAAGCGCTTGAGAGAAGACAAAGTTCGTCTCTCGAGACCATAATATCGAGAAGAAAAACAGACCGTTGCAGTAAAGCATCATTTGGTGTCTGTGTTGTGTTGGTATTCTGATCTAATGGAGTCCTAAGTACACAACAAGTCACTCCATGTATGGCAAGGTATATATTAATGGAGGATTGTAGGAAATAAAAAGACTTATTTTTAAATTAGGGACTATCTTACTATAGACCAGCAGTGCAATCGATTACTACCAAATTTAGGAGTATGTTAACAATCTGTTGAATTGTATATTCCCAAGGCACAAGACTCAATTTCTAAATCCAGGCAAGCTAGGCTGTGTGCATACAGATGGGAAAGGGATAACAGCTGCTAAGGACAAAGAAAGAGTAAAGACAAAAAGACAGAATTTGTAATAAGGGAGTGCAGGCAAATCGCACTAGACTATCGAACCAGAGACACACAATTGAAGACAAAAACTATACATGGTAAAAAGCAGCACATAACGTCAAAGGCACATCACATCTCCATATTGCATAACATAACCTAGCTCTGCATACCATGGAGCAAGATATTGCAAAGATATGTACTGGTCAGGCAGAATTTGTTAAAATTTCAAGTCTACTTCAGACAGGCTGTCAACTTTATACAACGGATCTGCAAAATATTTTATTGGGCAAATTGATAATAATATACTTTTACATAGGATCTTGCGCCATTCCATAGACATTCATTTTTTTCTGTTGAAAGTATATACACAAACAATATTTCCGTCCTTGTTGACAAATAGGAGTGTGATTGAGTAAATTAACATAAATTAAGATAAATCTCAAAAATGAATAAATGATCTAAATTCCACAACAACTTACGAACTTGAAACAAGTGACACAATAACAGGCACAATGAACAACTTCCTGCAATGATATTTTAACATGACCACAACAAGTCAGCTGTAATATTATTGTAGAAAGTGTTTGTCATTCTCTAAATTAAGCAGGTTTCTATCATCTGATCATCCATCTTTACAATTTAAGGTTTACATCTTATAAGAGGATCAGAAAGATCAACTGGCGAGATGTGGCAAAACAAATCTGAACAAGTGGTAAGAGGCTTAACTGTTGAGAGCCAAATCAAAATGGCCTGAAACATAAAACCTGATTTACTGTCCAATGAAAAGCCGGGCAAACCTCAGCGTAAAAAATGCCCCTTCAAAGCCACACATGTTGCTTTTCACACACATAGTGAAAAAACATAAATATCTTTCTGATTGCTAGCATCAGAGAGAATAAAACTTAACCTTGAATAGGGGCCATGATTATATTGTCTTATTTGCACCATATCTTTTTTTGTAATAAAAACTACACATCAACACTTAGCAATAATTATCAAAAACATTGATTTTAAACATGCCAATATCACATGTTGAAGGCAATTGGATATTTTGGCAGAATTTTCAGAAACACCAAAAAAGGGAATCGAATAAAAATAGTACCATGAAAGATTGCAGAGAACGCAGGTCAGGGGTTCTGAAACATAAATTAAAATCATAGAAGATGTTGTTTTTTGCTCTCTTTTTATGAAGAAAAGACTGATCTCATGCATGAAGTATTTTTTTGATTGATTGATGTTGTAGCTGCTCATTGCTGCTGATACACAGACTTATAGTGACAGTTCACAAAGTATTCATTTTCATTCTAATAATACCTCTATCGTAGAAACTTTAAAGTTCCAGGAGAGCAAACATGCATTTAGGTGCTTTTTCCATAGCAACAACAGAGTCTAGATACTCTTATCTAAGTAGTGCACCATAATTTTGCAACAAGTTTCTTTGATCTTTGGTAGTTTCAAAAAGTTAAATAAAGTTTTCTGCAAATGTACTTCATCAACTTTCATCAGAATTTCTTCTACCTTCTTTTATTGATCAATGTTGATGTTGTAAAGCTGACAGAGTAAAAACAATGCCAGATCTTTAAAGAATTCCTTTATACATTATAGTAATAAAAAATTCATTTTAAATTGTATCAATCAATTTCAGCAAATCATTTGTAATATACTGAATGTTTTCATTCCAGAAAATTTTAATTTAAAAAAATCGTACTGTGCAAACCCATGAATAGATATCAAATGATGAAAAAATCCATGACCTACCAGTTGGCAAATCACATGAAATTGTATCTGTAACAGTGTGACCAATGACAGGAGCTTTAGGGGTGGTTTTCCTGGGGTTTAAGCCCTTTGGAAGAACTTGTAAGACTTGTCACTCTAGAAATTTATAGTCTTCAACTGCCACATATTTAGCAAAGTGAGGTTCTTGTTCCATCGGAAGCATTGATTTGAGGGACGGGCTGACACCCTGCTAGATCAATGGATAAAGAGCTAAAAATAGATCTTGCAAAGTGCCGCAGGACAAACTGCTACAGGATCCAGTAGTAGGACCAGTTTTCTGCAGAACCAACATTGCCGCACCCTCTCCACAGCTAGGGACAACTGCACAGCTTCAGGCAGCACAGGACTGCAGGTGTTTGTCTGTATGCTCAAAGCAAACATCTTCAGCCCAGCTGCTATTCAAAGCTCTCCCATTCGGAGCAAACTCTGAGGCCACCAAAATGGTCGCTCTTGGGTATGCAGAACACACAAGCAATCAGACACTACAGTGGCACAACAAAGCAGTCAGAATTGGCACAATAAATCAAAACACGAACAAGATAATCAGCCAGAGATTTATAGTAACTTCCCAGAAATGGTAGCTAGCTGACAAGCATACTGATGCAAGAATTAATATAACACTCGACCCTACACAGCAGCCTAAACCCACAACTGCGATACTTGACAAGTGCAAACAAACTAGAGGCAATTATGATAAGATAAGATACTGAATGTTTTCAATCCAGAAAATTTAAATTTTAAAAAATTCTACTATGCAAACCTATGAATATCAAATGATGAAAAAATCCATGACCTACCAGTTGCCATACCACATGACATTGTATCTGTAACTTGGAATCTGAGCGGTCAATGACAGGAGCTTCGGGGGTGGTTATCCTTTGGATGATCCCTCTCAAGACTTGTCACCCAGGGAATCTGAGCGTTCAATGACAGGAGCTTCGGGGGTGGTTATCCTTTGGATGATCCCTCTCAAGACTTGTCACCCTGGGACATTGCAGTCCTCCACTGCCACATATTTAGCAAAGTGATGTTCTTGTTCCATCCGAAGCATTGATTTGCAATGGATATAGAGCTAAAAATAGGCCTTTCAAAGTTGCGCAAGAGAAACTGCTGCAGGACACTGTGATCAATGACAGGAGTTTTGGGAGTGGTTTTCCTTTTGGATTAACCACCTTGGAAGAACTTTTCACTCTGGAACATTGTAGTCTTCAACTGCCACATATTTAGCAAAGTGAGGTTCTTGTTCCATCGGAAGCATTGATTTGAGGGACGGGCTGACACCCTGCTAGATCAATGGATAAAGAGCTAAAAATAGATCTTGCAAAGTGCCGCAGGACAAACTGCTACAGGATCCAGTAGTAGGACCAGTTTTCTGCAGAACCAACATTGCCGCACCCTCTCCACAGCTAGGGACAACTAGAGAGCTTCAAGCAGCACAGGACTGCAGGTGTTTGTCTGTAAGCCCCAACAAACATCTTCAGCCCAGCTGCTATTCAAAGCTCTCCCATTCAGGAGCAAGCTCTGAGGCCACTACAATGGTCCCTCTTAGGTATGCAGAACACACAAGCAATCAGACACTACAGTGGCACAACAAAGCAGTCAAAATGGGCACAATAAATCAAAACAGGAACAAGACAATCAGCCAGTGATTTATAGTAACATCCCAGAAAGGGACACTGACAAGCATACTGACGCAAGAGTTGGTATACTGCACGGCTCTACACAGCCGCCTGAACCAACAACTACAATACATGAAAAGTGCAAACAAACAAGAGACAAATATGATAAGGTATAATTATAGGGACTACAGCTCACAAAAGTAAATAATCAATTTATCAACTAATCTTCACTACAGTGGTCCTTGCGCTAAAACTATGCCCCTTCCGTAGCCATGAAGAAGTCTCTCCTTGGCATGCATTCTCTCTTCGGGGTTCAAAATCTGATAAAAATACTACCTAGTACATCTGGAAGGTGGTCATATAAGGCAAGTCAGTCTTAGAACGTAGGTATCACTGTACTAACTTTCTTCCCACGAGAGGTTTGTTATCTTAATTATTGGTTACAATTGATCATTGTTAATAGGATGTCTTATCTGATATGGTAGTGACATGTTCATAATTTAAAAAATTGGCGAATCTAGGAATAACCCTTGGTATAGATGGTATATTTGCAAAAAACTGTGTTTGCACGAAGCACTTGGGAGAAGACAAAGTTAGTCTCTTGAGACTATATAATATTGAGAAGAAAAACAGACCGTTGTAGTAAAGCATCATTTGGTGTCTGTGTTGTGTTGGTATTCTGATCTAATGGAGTCCTGAGTACACAACAAGTCACTCCATGTCTGGAAAGGTATATATTAATGGAGCAATGACGGAAATAAGAAATACAGCATCGACACACAGAAAAAGCTTATACTGAAGACCTTACCCCTATCCAATTACCACCGCCTATTTGTGGCCTGGACAGTGATATCAAATTAAGGCCAAGCTTTCAAAGTGAGTGGAAACCAGAGGGCCAGATAGAAAACCCTGAACATTGCATCATTAACAGTGCTCAGTTGTCAGACCAGAAACTTATTGCTATAAATGTCATATCAATAACATGGTGTTGTAAAACAATAAACCAGCTGGCTATGTGATACAGGCCTAGCAATTGTATATACCTGCTTCAATGAATAACTAATGAAGTCAACAATCATATCATCAACTAAATGTATTTAATTTAACTTAACTATGAAATCCAAATATTCTAATGCAAAACTGAACGTTAATATCTTTACAAAGAATAACAATTCTATGCAGATAACTCAGTTCTCAAGATGATTCACCCAACTGTCCCAATAACTTACAAATATGACCCATGTGACTCAGCACAAACCACTTTGAACAACCAAACCTGCTATGATACTTGTACATGACCGCAAAAAGCCAAGTTGAACAAGCCATCAAAATCCTGTCAAATTAATATTTCCATGTCATCACATTGTCCAGATAAAGTCCAACATAAATTCCACACATCAACAACACCACACTGGCCCAGCCACTGGTCATTTTGCCCTAAGTACTCACTGGTCAAACTCTTCTACATCTGCATCAGTTATAATTATTTCGCTATATTCTGATTGGCAAACCAAGCATTTATATGATAAGCAGTAGGAATACTATAATACAGCAATTTAATTCTAAACTATTCTATCCATTCATTGTATACATCCACAACTTTATAGAACATGCCATACAACTTTAAAGAAAGTGTAGGAGTAGCTATTTAAAATAAGATCAATGAACAGACCGTTACAGAATCACGCAAACTTTCTAAGGAAAAAGTTTTATTCAAACCACCAACTACATAACACTTGTAAAGACACACTGTTATATGATACAATGCAATGAAGCTGCTAATACCAAAAGGAGTTCTGAGCATGATGCTTTACTGTTCAGAAAAGGAGGCCAAAAACTGTATTACTGCCAAGCTAAAAAAAAGTGCCTCTTCAAAGCTACACTTTAGATGCTATCCTATAATAAAACCCACTCAGGGTGGTGGATCAGTCCACTGAAACCCATGAGTGGTCTGGCTGGCGGAGGAACTCACGAGTGGCGAAGCCACGAGTGAGTTCCGCAGCCAGCCAGACCACGAGTGGGTTTCAGTGGACTGATCCACCACCCTGAGTGGGTTTTATTTATATCCCACATTTTCTGCTATTTTGACAACCCATGAGGTCATTTTAATGCTTGAATATGGATGATTAAAAATTATAATGACCTAATCACTTTGGTGGATGGATCTAATGTTTTGATGGTGGCCAAACCAATCAGATCAAACTGTTACATAAACAAATGACAAAGTGGGTGGAGTCTGACTGGTTGCTATAAACAAAGCCGACAGAGTCACATGACTGCTGGTGACGTCACCAATGCTGATGATGTCATAGTTGTTCAGCTGCTATTGTGACGTCATGTGCTGCTGTTGTGATGTCATGTGTCGTGATTGTGACCTCATGTGTGATCTGAAGTAGTGTCACAAATAAATAAAATATGTAAATCAAGGATAGTGGATCATATTTAAATTAGGGATGGTGGATCATATTTAAATTAGGGATGGTGGATCACAAAATTATATCCCATGGGCTGTTCCTCATGGGTTTTCCATGAGGATCACTGCCAAGTGTGGGATATAGTTTTATTCTAAATTAAGGTAAGCCACCGAAGTGAACCAAATGCATGAAACATGAGCAGTCAAGAACCTCTACTACTGGATCACATGTATCAGTAAGAGTATGATCAATGACAGGAGCTTTAGGTGTGGGATCGACCCCATTAGAAGAACCTGCCGGAGTTGTCACCCCCAGGCAATTGCAGTCATCAAATGCAACACAAATTCATTAAGTGAGTTTTTCTTGCTCAATTCAAAGCATCAATTTGAGGTCTGGCTGACAGACCGCTAGGTCAATACAGTGAAAATATAAATTTGGCAATCCCAGATAATCCATCCGAGACAAACATAGCTCGGACAGTAGATTATCATAAATTAACGTTATATATAAGCTACTCTGATAAAAAATACTTTTAAAATACTGTCCACTCCAAATCTTTACTGGCAATTTCGGTAAATACTGACCTGTACTGTATATCATTTTAAGACACTAGAAGACATTTATCTAAAAACAATAGGAAGAACATCTTCACTTTATATATACATGTACACATATGCGATGATATTATTAGTAGAATGTAGTATTAGCATGTTAGTACTAGAACTATAAATTTTCTAATTAATGTTCTTGTTTCCATCTGCTTCATAACCAATACTGCAGTGCCAATATTTTACATCACTCCACAGATACAGCTGAACAGTAGCATGAGAGCAGTAAAAAAAGAGGTTAGTCTAAAGCAAACGGACTCAGCCCCGCTGCAGTTCAGCAGTATGTTCAATATTCAGATAACTTTAGTTACTTCAGTGAGAGCAGACATAATGAAACTCTTTTCTTTTCAATGAAAGTAACATATTTTTAAGTTCTAATATATCAATGGATAACAGATATCATAAGATACAACACATAGTCTTACACATGCTAATCTGGGTAGAATCATATTTGTTGAAATACGACCTTGCATCAGAACTGCACAAGTTACAATACTATTGTGCATAAAAAAATAAAAATAAATCTGACCACTGGGAGACCAATCGGTTTTCCAGGGATAATGGAACTTTTAATTCTTGTTCAAGCCCAGGACCTAGGACACTAATGTGATTGAAGACATATAAACTGGCTTACTGAAAGCATGGCATTTCTGGTGACAGCTGGTATTCCCATCTTATAATCCAAAGGTCAATCCTGGTTTGGCCTGATTGCCAGACGAGTAATCCTGACTTGTCTATACTTGAAAAGGAAAATCAGAACAAGTGCAACTCTGTCGCTCAGTCATGAAATCATCACATAAATAACTGCAATGTTTATATGAGTTTATCCAAAACAAGTCATACTTCTAGGTAATGAAGTACTGAAAGTTGACTGCACAATGCTATTCTTAATGAGGGTGTTGGGCGTGCTTACTTTACAAGATTATGACCCAGTTAGGGGGTACTAAATTCCAATAGCAACTGTATTTATACTAATGCATGGATTGTTCCTTCATTGGTTTGACACTAAATAAACAAAAAACATTCCCTTGTCTTAACAACCATAAAAAGAAGAGACCATACGAAAGGAAAAATGTAATCAATGGCTGCCAAATTTATAAATTTAGGAGTCTCTTAACAATCTATTTAATTGTATGTTGCCTAGAGTACAGGACTTTGCCCCCAAATCCAGGCAAGCAGGGCTGTCCGCATACTGATAGCAATGGCTAACAGCTGTTGTGGACAAAGAAAAACTAAAGACAGAAGTTATAAAAAGGCGTGTGTAGGCGGATAGCACTATCTAGACATTCTGGCCAAAGTCACTGCGAGATGCAAATGAACATCTCTAGGAATTTATGCAAGATTTGTCCCAGTCTTATATTTCAGTCGCAGAGCATATTCTAGAATTGTAGAGATCATCTGCCCATGGTATAAAACAACAAAAACTCATCTCATCTCTGCATTGCATAACATATCTGGAACAGCATATTGCACGGCATAAGATATTGCACAGTAAGCCCACTACCCAGGCTAGTCACTACACCATATTTGCACAGCGGCTCAGTGTGGCATATTTCCCGACATAAACCACACCAACATCATGATTGCTTTCTTTTCAAATGCAAGCATTTTGGTCCAGTCCCGAGAAGCGGATAACAAAGAGCGAAGATATTGGCGATAACTTATGGATCATTTAGGTTTTGTGATGTTAGTCAATGAAGAAGTTGGGGAGGGCCATATATATAGAGTAAAGAGTTTATTTGTATAATCTGCCACCAAGGCTACTATATAAACTGCTCACACTTAAAATTGCACACTCCCAAAAAGGTTAAAAATAGTACTTCCTCTTAAAGTATCAAGATGACAGTTTTTTCAATTCTATAGTAGTTCCCATCAGGTAGATTCATGAAAATTTACAAATCTCCTAGTGCAGTACTTTAGTGTTAAATCAAATCGTCGTGGTTACTGTCAAAACTGCAAGTCACAAACTGCACTTCAACACAAAATGCACAAATGGAAATATTGGTTTTGTGGCATACTGGATAGGATTAATCTTTAAAAATTTTCACATGACAGGCACAGGACATCCAAAAACAGCGCCACGGAAGTTTTTGAAAAAAAAAAGTTAATGATGAAGTAGATTTTGCATTGAAAACTCAAAATGTACGACTCAGCATCCGGAAATGAAGCATGTGAACCAAAACTGTTAAATTATGGGGCTTTTTGCTTACCCAGGGTAGAAATACATGCATAGACAATCATTCCATATCAACATTCTGAAAAATCTGGATAAAACATATTTTTTGGAAAATTTTGACAAAAGTCTCCTGTAGGGGGAGTGTCAGCATTGACACCTAAATTTTATTAATTTCATCCTTTTTAATTGTGGTTTGGTCCAATATCCCCTTTTTCCAACCCACCCATCAAGCAAGTAAAAATGAAACTTTCCTGGCTTATCAAAAATTATTGTGGAAGGAACAGTTTAGTTGTTCAAATCAATGATCAGAGGATATTGAAATTTTGTGACTTGCATTTTTGACAGTAATCACGGCAAATTAATTTGACACAAAAGGACTGAACTTAGAGATTTGAAATTTTCTGTGAATATACCTGATGGTAACTTCTAGAACTGTCCAAACTTTCATCTTGATCGATACCTTAAGAGAAAGTACTATTGCTAACCTTTTTGGAAGTGTGCGTTTTTAAGTGTGAGCAGTTTATAATAAAATGGTTTCAGAATTAATGTGTTGAAAATTTTTTAATCGATTTTGGCAAATAAACAATAATTTGTAATCAGAACATTGTTTTAACATCTATCCACTGGAAAGTTGGGGGGAGTTGTTGCCTACCTACAGGGCTTGGTTCCTTGTTGTCTTTTTTTTTCAAAGACAGAAATGCAGGATGTGAAACATCCTCCTCTACTATGGATGCATTGTCTGTTCATCTTCTCATAAGTCACTAAAAGCAAATTAATTGTTCCTTTGTTGGTTCAACACTCAATAGAATAACACAAAATTCTTTTCGTCTTGTGACAAATAAAAATACCGTGCTAAACTAATCAAACAGGTGCTGCTGCTTTTAAAAGAAGTTACTGCATTTCAAGTAAAAAACACAATTTCACAAATATTGTTCTGAAATATTTGTTTAATACGTCAGACTTACATATAAGTTTCTTACATGAAAAAGTTTCACCTCCTTCACACAGTTTCATTACAACTATAGTAACGTATCGGTGCTAAACTAATCAAACAGGTGCTGCTGCTTTTAAAAGAAGTTACTGCATTTCAAGTAAAAAACACAATTTCACAAATATTGTTCTGAAATATTTGTTTAATACGTCAGACTTACATATAAGTTTCTTACATGAAAAAGTTTCACCTCCTTCACACAGTTTCATTACACCTATAGTAACGTATCAATGCTCAACTAATCGAACAGGTGCTGCTACTTTTAAAAGTATTTACATCATTTCTAGAAAAAAACACAATTTCGCAAATATTGTTCTGCGGTTTTGTCTCATCCAGGTAAATGGTCAGTTTATCAAACTACAAATATCCATTGCTTCCAGGAAGCGTAATTACGGCATACCAGCTGGGCCCAAAGAAAAGTACTCAGTTCAATGATGAGCTCATTCCACCCCTGACACCATGACAGTCTGACACAACATAGGGTAATGTTCTTTGAGTCGGACACTTGGATTCTGTGTATTTTAAAAAAGTGATATCTTGTTTGGCCTATGGGTTATTGATTGTCAATCAGGGCCTCAAATTAAGCGTTCTTACTAAATCTAACAAAAAATTGACAATTGGCACAACACAATAACTGAATTTGTGGTTAAATATCTGAAATAAAAAATGACAGAGGGTATCTTTGAGTCGGACAGCTGTGTTGCAAAAACATGACTGAAAGATACAGGTGATTTAGAGCCTTCCCTTCAACTGAAAAAGCTCATATTTGATCAAAAAATGGGCAAAGCTTCCTTCTAATTGAATAACACATAAACTGATGTCAGATCAATACTATAGGCCAGCAAAGGATCCTTCAAATCTGGCTAAAATTCACTAAAATACACGATTTTATGACAAAAATATGTGAGAAAAACGAGTTTTTACCCCATATTTATAGTCTTGAAAAACACACTAAAAATGTTCATATCAAGCTGATACTTTTTGAGTGGATAAAAGAGATCTTGGGCTACGCATTGGTACCAAATATACTGATGGAGAAGCTCTCAATTAGTCAGTACAACCCCACTAATAGTGTCCGACTCAAGGTGTCACCCCCAAAGTGTCCGACTCAAAGAGCATTACCCTACACCATCAACAGTAACAACGTTAAAGCCAAGTCTAAAAATGTTGGATGTGAAGCTTGGGAACAGGAAATATTGGCATTTAGATGCAGCAGATAGTTTTTTAAAGACTACAAACCACTATATTTTTCTTGGAAAAGATAGTTAGTGCCAAACCAAAGAACAAGCAGATTTAGTAACAAATTTATAGCATCAAATATAAAATATCTCAGTTATTTAGAGTATAAAAATCGATCCACCATTTCAAGTATCTTGCGCATCAATGAGTGAGAATCATTCAAATGCATTTATTCATATAATTTATATGTAACTTTCTTTTTTTGCAAAACAACACAAGGGATATCAAATAAATTCTTGTTAAACCATCAAAATAACGAAAAAAATACCTTCACAATAAAGCTGAATTCATTTTCTCGGCTAACATCTTCCTAAGTACACAACATTTAACTTGGACCGTCCATCAGTATC
The DNA here is from genome assembly GCA_026936325.1 of Platynereis dumerilii. Lineage (NCBI taxonomy): Eukaryota > Metazoa > Annelida > Polychaeta > Phyllodocida > Nereididae > Platynereis > Platynereis dumerilii. Next base: position 25,192,205 of record JAPTHN010000007.1, read on the forward strand.
AGTGCAAGGCAAAGTTTTAGTCAAAGACGATATTAAAAAATACTTTTTATGTATGACACTTGCAACTTGTATGTCTCGCGACAAAATGATTTTTGTGTTTGAAGATATTGATCTTGCAAAGACTGACCTACCGGCATACAGGGTTTCAAATCGGCTACTGACAGTTCTTGATTGGAGAGAAGAATCAGTGCCTGTACTGGGTAAAATACTCTACACATAAGGTAATGCATTGTATAATCGTATCGTATCATCGTATCGTATTACAATCAAACGCCTTTTAACAAAATTTTATCAAATTGTTTTCCTTTACAAGTCATTTCACAATATTATATTTATTTCAAAGGCATTATCACTAAATTTTATTTGACTGTTAACATTCTTTTGACTTTCCAAAAAGTACAAAGCCTAAATCCCAAATCCAGCTTTGTAGCTGTTCACACACAGATAGAAATGGATAGCAGCTGCTAAGTGCAAACTAAAGACAAAGAGAAAAGAAACTTGAGAAAAAGGGGGTGTGTGGGCGGATAGCACCAGGCTATTCGGACATAGTGACCATAGTCCATGTATGTGATGTGATATCTTACTGGCTTATTTCAGACATATTTCTCTGAGGATAGCAGATTTTAGCATCACCTAACATATATGCCAGTATACATGTAGAGAACATCTCCACGTGGTACATGTATAATATACAGCATACTCTCCAAGCACAGGACATCTCGAGCTGCATAATATATCACGGTTTTGTACAGCAAAGCATAAAATGTTGTCGCTCAGCATGTCCACACCACCATGTTGATACACTAGCTCAGTATGACATGTCCCCAACAAATTGCAGAGGGATTGCATACGTGAAAAATCAGACAGAAATCTTGGCCCCATTGAAAGAAATCTAAAAGATTTCATAGACTGTGATAGTGCTAACAAAAGAGTTGCAGAATTCCATATTAAACTACACCTCTCACATGATTTTTCTTTTGAATTAAAAGAATCCGATATTGTCATTTACTATCAGCTTAGGTAAGCAAAAAATAAATCAGGAGAGTTATGAAACTAAAAGATGAGCACCAATAAACAATGGCATCAGGAACTGCTCTTATAACGCCCTGGAAAGTAACTGTTGTTGGGGACCAATACAGCAGCCACAGCACTTAGTGGTCTATAGCAGCACTAATCAGGTTTCCTTTCACAAATTTGATTTTCTTTTAATCTCCCAGATGGAAGTCGAAAGGTCAATGAGAGAAGCCAGGAACATACAAAGGGGAAGTGAGAACTAGGCCCAGTCCTGATCAGGGTTGTGATTCGGTTATCTATCTAAAAGCCACCCCACACAGAATAATTTATTGGGCCACCTACTATTAATTAAGTTAAATCAGTACACAGTACTACACACAGTACACAATTATGTTAAGAAAATGCCAGAGTATTAATCAAGTTATACTCCATTTACTGAGCAGCTTTGAGAGACTTTTTAAGCTTAGAAATACCTATGTTTCATATCCAACCATAAACAATTACTGAGAAAGGAAATTATTTAAATTGAATGAGACAAATCGTATTGACCCAAATTCTTCCCACATCCGAAAAAACGTCAGCATCGATTTAGGGCAATACTTTTTTGTATTTTGTTTCTAAACAAGAAAATAGAGAGGAGAAACCACCTAGGGATATACAACTGACCAGGAGCCATGACAAACAACTGGACAGAATGGACAATGGAAACCTATCAAGAAGTTCAGAGGGCAAACCCTACATCACACAGTTACTGAGCCCCCAAAAATTGATCTCCAATGGGCTTTTTCTACCAAATACAAAAAATGTGGTGAAGCGAGTAAGGTGTGATTTTGTACAAATTTATATCTAACCTCTCAACAATCCTTGTTGCCTACATACATAACAAAGGGGGCCAAAATTAATCTTTTAAAAAGAGGGGGGGGGGTCTTGGAGTTGTTTTTTTAAGTAAATAATTTCTTTCTCAGTTTTTATGAAGTAAATAGATCATTTTAGGGCAGTCTTCAAACAAATAATTTCTGGAGGGAGTATCTCTTAAGGCGTTTCAAATAGGTGACAGACACTTTTTGAGGTTCAGAGGAATCGGTGTCTACACTGAGCAAAACACTCCACCCATAAGGTAAATGTCATTGATTCTCTGTCTCAACTACTCCTTAATTTCAAAAACTTTGCAGGCCTACGATATTTACATTGACAAGGTTCTCCTAATATGAAGCAAGTTACACATTGTAATATTACTATCAAATGCCTTTTCACAATACTGTATTCAATTGTTTTCCATTTAAATGTCTTTTCACAAATTTATATTTATTTCAAAGGTATTATTACTAAATTTTATAGGACTTTTAACATTCATTTGACATTCCAAGAAGTACAAATCCTAATTCCTAAATCCAGCTTTGCAGCTGGTCGCACACAGATGGAAATGGATAGCAGCTGCTAAAAGAAACTTGAGAAAAAGGGGGTGTGTGGGTGGATAGCACCAGGCTATTCGGCCGTAGTGACTATAGTCCATGTATGAGATGGGATATCTTCTGGCTTATTTCAGCAAGATTTCTCTGAGAACAGCAGATTTTAGCATCACCTAACAGTCCTAACATATATGCCAGAATGTAGAGAACATCTCCACATGATACATGTATAATGCAGCATACTCTCCAAGCACAGGAAATCTCTGCACAGCAAAGCATAAAATGTCACTCACTATGTCCACTACACCATATTGGTACACTGGCTCAGTGTCACTGGTTCACCAACAAATTGCAGAGCAAAAAAGGAAATCCTTATCCTAATCCATAAATATTGCCTTCTTGTTTAAAGGATAGAAAGTATGAATCAGACAGAAATCTTTGCTCCATCAAAAGAAATCGAAAGATCTCATAGATTAAGATACTAATGACAAAAGAGTCGCAGAATTCCATATTAAATTACACCTCTCACATGATTTTTCTATTGAATTAACAGAATCTCATATTTTCATTTCATATCAGCTTAGGTAAGCAAAAAATATATCAGGAAAGTTATGAAACTAAAAGACGAGCACTAATTAATAAACAATGGCATCAGGAACTGCTCTTATAATGCCCTGGAAAGTAACTGTTGTTGGGGACCAATACAGCAGCCACAGCACTTAGTGGTCTATAGCAGCACTAATCAGGTTTCCTTTCACAAATTTGATTTTCTTTTAATCTCCCAGATGGAAGTCGAAAGGTCAATGAGAGAAGCCAGGAACATACAAAGGGGAAGTGAGAACTGGGCCTTGTACTGATCAGGGTTGTGATTCAGTTATCTATCTAAAAGCCACCCCACACAGAATAATGTATTGGGCCATCTACTATTAATTAAGTTAAATCAGTACACAATACTACACACAGTACAATAGTCCAAGTACACAATTACGTTTAGAAAAAGCAAGAGTATTAATCAAGTTATACTCCATCTACTGAGAAGCTTTGTATGAGAGATTTTATAAGCTTAGAAATACGTGTTTCATTTCCAACCTTAAAAAATTACTGAGAAAGAAAATCATTTAAATCGAATGAGACAAATCATATTAACCCAAATTCTTCTCATTTCCGAATAAACGTCAGTATCAATTTAGGCAATACTTTTTTGTATTTTTTTCCAAACAAGAAAAATAGAGAGGAGAAACCACCTAGGGATATACAACTGACCAGGAGCTATGACATACAACTGGACAAGAATGGACAATGGAAGCCTATCAAGAAGGTCAGAGGGCAAACCCTACATCAACTGAGCCCCCACAAAGGCTGTGACGAAAATTGATCTCCTTTCTCCATTGGGCTTTTTTTACCAAATACAAAATATGTGGTGAGGCGAGGAAGGTAAGGTTTGGTTCAAAATTTATTATATATCTAACCACTCACCACTCCTTGTTGCCTACTTACCTAACTAAGGGGACCACCATTGAATCTTAAGGGGGGGGGGCTTGGAGTTTTTTTTAAATAAATAATTGTTTTCTCAGTTTTTGTGAAATAAATAAATAATTTCTGGATGGGGCATTTCTTAATAGGGCGTTGCTTGATTTGGAAATGAATATTTAGGGACTTTACAGGCTTTCAATAAATAAATAATTACTGCGGTCGGATTTTCAGTGAAATAAATAATTTCCCACCGAGGTAAACTCCAAGCCCCCCCCTCCCCTGATTATTAAATTGTCGTCCCCTAATTGACAATGTGTTCATCTACCAACCTACCCAAATATATTCGGTTCAAATTAGTGCAGAAATACACTGTAGATGCCGCTTCATTAAAACAGACAATCATCATTAAACTGAAATTTTGTACTTAGCCAGTGGACATTTTGACATCAAGGTGACATCAGGGTAAGTGCCACATGACATCACTGATGACATCTTGATGTCAAAGGCTGTCAGATGGCCAGTTGTTAATCTAGGACTGAATAGATATTCAAATGGAAGTTGAAGGAAAATGTTACATATCAATGTCATATCTCACCGCACGTGACAAATCAGAGCTTGTGATGGTCAAAAATACATGTAAAATTGTAAATGTATATCACCTCTGTATTGCATGATACAATATATGCAATCATTCTTTATTGGATTGTTGCAACCGCTTCATGGTCGAAGAATGGGTGGTGTTGTAACGCAGGGACCACTGAAATTTTAAAACATTCTTTGATAGAAACTTCATTTCTGACATTCCAATATCCATGTATAAACTGGACAACAAATAAGGTGGAATTAAACTATAAGAATTGCGGAAGGAATAAATATATGAATTCCAGGCAAGCAACTAAACTCATAACTCAATTCTATTAATAGAAGTCTGAGATGATTCACAGAAATGCCCCATTTTGTCTCTTGTGAGATTCTAGATATTCCACTGCTCGGCACCCACTGGGTTCTATCAGTTTCTCTACCAACAGATCACACAACGTTTTATTTTTATCGGAGTTATAAGACATCTAGACTTGGTCAACCTCAGTGAATTATCTACTGAAAAGTAGATCTATTCTACTCATTGGCTTTAAAAATGATGATTAATAATAAACCTACTGGCAGTTTTATAATAAAAACCCATGACAGTGTAGTTCACAGCTATGAACATCATGAGTGCCTTCTGAATAATAACACTCGTCCTTCGGACTCATGTTAATTCACAGCAGACCTATTATCATCATTCTGCATAACCGATAACATTGTATTTAGAATTTATTAAATGAGTGAAGCTTGCCCAAATAAATTCGACAATGTCAAGCAGCCAGTAAATATTACACCATTTTAACTTGAGGCAATATAATCCATCGCTTCAGCGCATGCATATTAGGCCTATACATGATATATATATATTAAAATTTATATTTTTTCGAGGCAGCAACTCTTAAAATATTTCCAGGTTTAGAAATTTAATGTGTAATAGACTCCCAATAGCATCCATATATATCATAATTTAATCTAAAAGCTAAAAGCAAACACAAATGATTTAATTTCATTTTCTAAGTGAAAGTGATAAATGGATTTAAAATGAATATGGAGCAGCAGGCTGGGAAGCAGCCAACTATAAATAAATGGCAAATGTTGAACATATAAGCTACAGTTATAGTAAAGTCAAAACTGAATCTTGCACAATTTCATGAAATTCAAACATGCCACATATGACCCACTACCATGCACATGAGACAGATGTCCCTGTTATAACATATTTACAAGACCGCAGCAGTCACATTAGTCAAACTGATGTCAATTTATCCAATGGGACAATATTTAACTGACCATAGTCCAAGCTACATCTCTTGTCACTGACGCTGCTGCCATCTCTTCATGTATCGCTAAATACATATATATGCACAAATGCAGTGCAATCAGTGCATACAAAGGGGAAAGTACCTAGAGCTCTTTGCAGATTGGCATTCCACAATAATGATTAAATTTCTTTTTTTCAATTTGCAAACTGGCTTTGCCACGTCATTGACAGTTTTCTGTTGGTCTCCTTCGCATTTTCAATGCACAATCACAGAGTTAGTGCATATGGAGTATCAAGAGGCTTAAAGAGAAAATGTGCATTACTGCCATAATAACTCAGTGAAGATGAGGCTTTGCTAATCAATACTGTCAGGTGCAGTGTCAGTTTACATAACTGTACATATCCATTACTTTAACATTGTTTAAGGCAGTGTAATCATGGAATGCCACCTGGCCCATAAAGAATACACAGCTTAATGGCAAGCTCATTCCACCCTTGACACAATAGCAGTCTGTCATAACATACACCATCAAGACAATCTTAAGTAAAAACTTGGGAACAGGAAACATTTGCATTCAGATCCAGCAGAGAGTTTGAGGAAGACTATGATCACTATAGTTCTGTTTTGTTTGGCATATACTCTCTGAAACAGAATATATAACATGTGACAAACTCTCATCCAAATCATATGAACTCTGGAAAGATTTTACGCATTTTGTGTTCCATGTAAGTAGCAAACATTGTTTGTGCAAAACTATACGCATTAAGCAATGCCTAAGGAAGTCTTGTCAGACCATAATGAAGAAAAACAGACCTTAGCAATAAAGCATCATTCAGTGTCTGTGTAGTGTTGTTTTCTTGGCTAATGGAGTCCAAAGTACACAGCAATTCGCTTGGTGCCTGGCAAAGTGTATAGTGAAGTAGGTAATAAAAAAAGATTGAGAGTCGTTTTCAGTGTATCGCACTACTGGCAAGTGCATCAAGGTGGCAAATGATTCAGTATATTTGAAGCCATTAATCCCAACAAGGACCAACCCGTCTAACCCAAGTTACCCTCCTTCTGTCTGAATGAAAACAGGGTTTCGAATTGGCAACTAAACTTCTGGTTTTGTAATGAGTATTGGGCCATCGGTACCTATATAGGGCTAGTAAAATATCCCACACATTAGGTAAATAGTGTAATCTACCAGATCTGTCTCTACACTTCTCCTTAAAGGTTACCAAAACTTGCTTTTCTGCAATATTCACTACTCTGAATCTCGGTAAATCAAAATATACACTACATTTAAAGGTCTTTCGTGGAAGTGTAATCAATTTACTCCCAAATTAAGCAGGACGCTTACAATCTGATAAATTGTAAATTACCCGAAGTGAACAACTTAATTCCCAAATCCAGTAAAGCTCAGCCACTCTCTTTTTACACTCGAAAAGGATAACAGCTGCTGCTGCTAAAGACAAAATAAAGATAAAAAGAAAAAAAAACTTGGCAAAAAAGGTTGTGTAGGCGGATAGCACTATATTGAGCCATAGTCTCTTCAGTATGTCAATGGATATCTGCAGGGTTATTTCAGGAAGATTTCTGCAAGGATAGCATGCTTCAGCATCAAACAGCACATTTCGAAATTGTCAGAACATCTCCACATGGTATAATACAGCATACTCTCCAAGCGCATCACATCTCTGCATTGCATAATATATCCCAGCTTTGCATAGCACGACATAAGATATCGCAAAGTATGCCCACTACACCATATTTGCACACTGGCTCAACGCAGAAAATGTCCCCGCATAAAGCACACCATATTGTCTTCTATGTAATGGCATCATAGTATGAACCAACAAAAGTTATGACATTTATCATATTGGTGGCAATTTTATGAGTAGTTCTCTTAGCAAGGCAATGAAAATGATGAAGAAGTTATGAAAAACCCTAATTGCTTTTTGTTTTAATTTGTTCCTTAAATTGAGTCTTTCCTTCAAAAACAAATATTGTCTTTCTTGGTTTAGAAAGAAAGAGGTTACAATCTGAATGGGCAAAACCACAAAAGGTGCTTATATCATCGCCAATTGTGAATTTTTCCCAGGGTAGCTGCAGACTGAACTAGGTGTATGAACACATTGTGAGACGAACTGTTCTCAGACTGTTCTCGGGCCCATTATGTTACTGATATACAGTACAACCCAATAAATTTTCCGAAATCCCATGCCCTCAGGAAGATGCCCTCACTTCCAACCACTCACATCTATGCTGAGGCACTCACTTGCTCTCACTTCCATGCCCTTCTGGGGAAACACCCTACACTCCTGTCCTCTGGTGCTAATTAAACACAACAACAGTGGGAACAGTTGAATGTAATATTGTTCAATGTCTTGCAATGATGTTGGTACATTAGTTCCTCCTCTAAAGTCAATTAAATGTAACATTATGTCATAATAATTAAACTAATGAAGCTAATCATAAAAGGCAGTTTTAGATATTTTTCATTTATTTAACCAATTTAGTGACATTTTTACTGCATGCACCCAAGTTATAGATATGGCATTAATGAAATATATTTAAATTCATACATTTGTCATTAATTGGGTATGCTGCAAATGTTGTTAGAATAGAATATAACGAGTATTGTTTTGATTTGGATCATCTATATTCCCTTTTAAGAATTCAGTTTGAGAATTAGTGTAAGTCAGGTAAAATAACCCAGTTCTATTTTTGTAAGACAATGTGAGTCAAACACATAACAAGATTTGGACTTGGCCAAAATCATGGAAAATTGGAATATCTATGACTTGTGTTGTCATCTATATAACTACAATGACTTTTTTCCATTATATCAAGTTTTAAATAAATTATTCATTCAGTAAAAATACATTTAATCATATTTGAAGCAACTCAAGGAAACACCATTTTGTTTTTGATTTGACCACATATCCGCCATTTGCTTTTTTCACACCTTTCAGCGCAAATCAAAACATCATGATTTACAGGCAAATACTGGCCTAATCGTTAAAGATAGAGCATTTTTACGTCCGCCATCGTATTTGGCATCTTCTAAATGATATATCTACGTTTTTAAATTATGTTTCTAGCCGTATTTTAACCATAACTAGAACGGTTTCCGTTTTAACCTTTTTCTGGTTAAATCGACGCTTCTACGGAAATCGGAACACAATATTTACTTATATTGACCTTATTATCCAAGATACAGTATTTGAACCTCGGCCATTGTATGCAGCTGATGCAAAAGTATATACATACGTTTTTAAATTATGTTTCTAACTCAATTTTAACCATAACTAGAGCCGTTTCCGTTTTAACCATTTTTTTGTTAAATTGACACATTTACGGAAATTGGAATATAATACAGTGTACGTGCTCACCCTGCTTTATCTTAATTCTGACAGGTGTGATTTTAATTATAATATTATTTTATAATTCCATCTAACGAAAAATGTTCTCAGCTGAACGAAATAACCATCTCTATACTTGCAATAAATTCATATTGTATTTAATGTTTTCCTTAATCTGCCATGCCAAGCTTTGATATGTGTTTTAACGAATTCTTGGCATTAAGAAAAATATATTTAAATAAAATAAAACCTTATTACCTAAAAGATTGCATCCTATAAAACTATACACTTAGTTCAGTTATAAAATATTTTTTGGCAATTTGTAGCCTGCAAATTACATTGAATGCATGATTATTTTCGTTCAAAATATCATATTGGCTTTACAGAGGTTAAATTAGTGAAAATGGCATGAATTGCAATTAACCAAATTGCCATTTCAGAATCACTCATAACTAGGATGACAATTTAATGTGTTTGATAAAACTGTTGAATCAGGTAATTGCAACACATTGCAATAGACGGAGACACCAGTCAGTTGGAAGGAGATTTGTTTGCTCAGGAGTGCAAGAGCATGCAAACGAGTGCAAAGTAGGGGATGTGCTTGGGTGTCTAGAGGTGTGCAAATGAGGGCATCAGCTCGGAAAATTTATTGGGTTGTACTGTACACCAATAACATCGCAGACAGCACTACCTCCCCAATGAAGCTCTTTGCAGACAATGGACTACTATTTCGTAAAGTTTAAGTCCACAGAAGACTCTGAAGAACTGCAGAAAGCCCTCAGTGACATCATGGGCGCAAACATGACATATGAGATTTAACCCCATCAAGTGCTATGTCCTCCGTATTACCCAGAAAAAGAAATAGATCGTTCCAGCAGAATATCAGATGATGGGCTTGCCTCTCCAAGAAATAGAAAATCACCCCTACCTGGGAGTAGCACTTGACAACAAGCTGAGCTGGGGAAATAAAATCGATCAACGCACTTCAAAGGCACATAAGATCCTCAACTTCCTTAGACGGAACATGTACTCCTGCCCCGCGAAACTAAGGAGATGGCTGCTTATAAATCCCTTGTTAAGTTGTAAGACCATTGATTCGGTATGGTGCCAGCACCTGGGATCCTGGACAAGTAGGAAGAATCAGGCAAGTCGAAATGGTGCAGAGGAATGCTGCTCATTTTGTCCTTGGAGATTGGAGTCAAACAAAGAGTGTCACAGCTATGCTGTAGAAGTTAAAATGGCAGCTCTAGTCTTTAAGAAAGAAGATTAGTTAGTCGTGACCTGCACCCTCAACGTTGATGCAACAGCCCTAGTCCAGTATCCAAGTAGAAGTAGAACGAAGGCCCTCCGCAGAAGAAAACGGCATATATCAGGTTTTCCTTTCTTATTTGGTTTTCTTTAATCCTCCTGTTGGAAATCTAATGGTCAGTGGAAGTAATATTGGAATACAAATAGACATTACATTTATATGCAGCTGGTCAGAAGTCACACAGTATGACTTGACAAGAATGGACAATGAAGAGTTATAGGAAAGGTCAGAGGGCAAACCTTACAAATCGCCTGCATCAAATGAACTCTTATAAAGGCCGTCCCTAAATTAACTTGCACGATATTTTTTCCAAGTTGGAAAACAGGTAGGAGATGGACTCACTACACAGCCATCTATAACAGCATATAACCTATCTATAATAGGTATCTTCTATTTACAACCTACTAATCTGTATCTATCCATCTATCCTTCTGTTTTTCTACCTATCCATCTATCTATCTGTCTCTCTCTATTTTTGTGGTTTGATTTTGAGGTGACTTTTTCCTATTTTGACTTTCAATTAAAATTATGTTTTTAATTAGGGTCTTAAATTGTACATTTTATTGTGGCAGAAGTCTGAATAAAAGTAAGTTACCATTAGCCTAATGTTATACTGTGCATGCATTGGGACAGGTTGAGGTGTAGTCAAAGTGCGTACATCTCATGACATTTCTTCGAACATGCACTTGAGAACCTGCTATGTTACTTAAATGGCAGCATCCGTAATGAATACGTAAAAGTGCCACTTTACAGCAGAAAACCGTCGTTTTTTCGGCATGTATTGTTTTAACGGTAACTGCCGGCAGCAGGGCTTACAGTGTGGATATGAATCAATTTCAATCAAGCCACCATTTACAGAAGAGACAGGGAACAATCTTATTGTCAAGAAGTAATAACAGCCTGCTTCAGAAATTGCTGTCAGACGACACAAAGAGCAATTGACAAATATCCTCATAACTGCTCAGTATGGAAACAGCATTATCACATAAAGTTGATAAAGTGTCATCATTAAGTCCCAAAATAGCAACAATATTCTGCAACATTGCATAATTGACAAAGTTGATTAATTTTGAGACAGAACATGTATGCAAGAGCATTTCATCTAAATGTACAGAAAAATTCATAGATGGGATCTCTTTCAGGATTTTAGCATAGCGGTTGGCATCATCTGTAATTTGTGGAGCCCTCTAAAAAAATGTCGGGACAAAATTGGTTTTTTAGATTCAAAATGGTTTTTTGAAAAACCAAATTTCAATGCAAAACCAACATGGATTTTTAAAAGAATCCATGTTGGTTTTTTGCATTGAAATTTGGTTTTTCAAAAAAACCATTTTGAATCTAAAAAACCAATTTTGTCTGAAATTTTTTAGAGTGAGGGATGACGATTCAAAACCAAAGTCTAATCATGTCAAGAGACTTTCCAGTATTATGATTGGTATGATTATCATTCACTGTGGTGAAGAGATTTATCCCGAACGGGCATTTAATTGGGCACTACATACAATTGTACCGAATTGACTTTTTTTTATCATTTAAAGTTCTTGCACATTTCTAATAGACACATATATATTCATTATTCATACATTATGACGTATCTGTCAATCTTTATTTTTTAATTCAGACGCTCTGCGCTCTATGGCCTTTGGTGTTGGTAGTGTAATATGCTATTTAGTAACTCTGGCAGAATTCTGAAAGTTCCAGTTCAGTTATACGATTATGATTGGGAGTCATTCAGAATCCTAACTATCATTAAACTAATTAAAGTCAGTCAGAGTAACTTTGACTTTGACTTAACTCTCCAGATTCCAAAATCTAAAGATCTAAATAATACTTCCTAAAGGCAGAATTTTAAAAACTTCTCAAAACTCTAAAAAATGTCGGGACAAAATTGGTTTTTCAGATTCAAAATGGTTTTTTGAAAAACCAAATTTCAATGCAAAACCAACATGGATTTTTAAAAAAATCCATGTTGGTTTTTTGCATTGAAATTTGGTTTTTCAAAAAACCATTTTGAATCTAAAAAACCAATTTTGTCTGAATTTTTTTAGAGTGAAGGAATATGAATTCTATACAAGCAACTCATTACTCAGAGTCACAGAAGTCTAAGATGATTCAGAGAACTGTCCCATTCAGACTATCTATATTTAGATGGCAGATCTTTCAATGCTTGAGGCCAGATTACTTTCGCCGTCAGATCATCCATCATTTCAGCAGCAATTGGAAGACAGTCCAATCTAGAGCCAATTAACCACTGTAGATTCTCTAAACACTGAACAAATATTAAAGTTTTCCCTGCATATACAAAGACCGATTATGGAACATTGACACATCATATATCTTTAAAGGAAGCTTCAATTTCTACTACATGTACCATTGCAAGTTACGCCGACAAACACAAAATTTAGAAGAAGCTTTGCTGAATGTCAATGTGGCAAAAAAAAGAAAGTAAGATACTCATTCACAGAAAGAATTTGCTTACCTCATGATGAATGTCCAGTTGTCATCTACAAATTTGGTAAAATCACATCCTTAATTGTATATCCTGTGCGGTCGTGATATGATTCCATAATTTTGCATTATCGAATGTAAATCCTAGCATCGGTGAATGGTAAAAGTTCTCTTGAAGGTTACCACCAAAGATGGCGCATTTTTGTTGAATTCTGTCTGTCACAGTACAGCTTTTACATGTATCATCATTATTAAGCAATCTTGTAAATTAACTCTTTAATCCAACGGGATGTATATTTTCAATGATTGGCATTAGATTTGTCATAGATCATGTATATCAACTGCTCGTGAAGCATGGTCATTCTTGCTTCATTTTCACACTCAGTTTTTCTTCATGTCACATCTGAAAGAAGATAAAAAACATAAATATTAAGTAACACTATTGACACTTAAAAAATTGATACAGGCCCACTTAAAATTCTAAAAAGTAAAATAATACATCTTTGTTAATTAATATCAGCATCTGATTAAATTTAGCAAAAATCAACTATTTCATTGTTTTAGTCGTCGTTCCCAAAATAGATATATTAAAAAAAAACATGTCGTAATTATGGAGAAAGTTAATTTCATTATTGATTTCAGCCTGGTTGAAAGAAAGTTTGAATAAATGCTTCGCTTCTGCATTTATAATTGACTTCCACTTATCCAGGTTCCTCCATATAGATCTACATCATAATTCACATAACATGCTGGCTTACATAATTGTTGTTTTAGTGATAAATGGGTTTATTTTTCGACATTATGATAAACTGTCAAGTCACAGCTCTACAAATATGATTCTCACAAAAAGAGAGAACAGGTAATACTTTACAGATTCTATATTGTGTAAAACTGTTAGAAACTTTCAATTAACAATGCAAAACATAGGTAGGCTAAATCATATGGTTAGCATACTAAGCTAAGACCATGCAGTCTTAGTTCATCATTATAATAATATTGAAAGTAGACAAATTTGAAATTAATGTTGAATACTGTTCTAGACAGCGGCAATACTATTTAATTTGTAACGGTAGGTGTTTACAAAAACACAATTATCAATATTCATAATTAAGTCAGCCAAGATAATACAAACTTGACACAACTGACTCATTCAAAAGCATGTACAGCAGCTTTTCCATAAAATGTATTTCAAAAGAAAAATTACGCTTATCTAAGAAAAGCACTCCGTTTTATTCATTTTCTATTCATCAAATAATTTTCTGACTTGGTTGTCATGGTAACCAAATTACAAAAAACTCTCAACTGATTTTTCACTGAAACAGAAAGTTTCTAAAACTACTGAATTCAGGGATTCAAACGGTATATAACTTATGTGGTCCTCTCTCGGGTTGAGCCAAACTCCAATTTTTCTGGCCTGGCTCCCTGACTACTAGCCATGTTATATATTCATATGACCACAACAAACACATATTGTAACATAATTCTTTCCTTCTGTGATACATTTCAAACCACCTTTTGTCTAAAATACATGAGATGAAAACTATTTTCAATTAATTGTTTAATTATTCATACACACAATCATGTTTCTGAAACACAGCAAACTACCAGAGTGTTCTCACAAAAAAGACCCTTGAGAGACACAAGAAAAAACAAAAAAACCATAACATTTTTAAAGTTCTACAAATAATTGTAACACATGCACTTCTGAGCAGCTCATTAGAAGAGGCGTTATCTAATTTTTTTTCTAAGAGGAAAAACAACTTGTAAGGAGTTAATTAGACATGTGACCATATTTAGATCAGAAACTGACACCACATTTCAAATGCAGACCTTACGGTTACGACATAATTTGAAAGTAACCAGCTGCCAATTCCACATGTTATTGTACAGAAAGGTAAGAGTTTGGTTTCAAGTGGGTCATCAGAATTCACAATAATATTATTCTCCATGTGCAGGCCTTCTTCAGTGGAATTACCACTTATTCACAACATCTTAGCCACAATATCTTTCAGGCTTTTCTGTGTCAATTGATAATTTCAGAGCTGATTAAAGCTAGACTAAAAGTAAATTTGCTTCATTTCAGCAGTTTGTAATTGACTTTCACATATCCTAGAAATATATATCATGATTTAAATTCACATCTAAAAGTCAACACATAACTTGATGCAGCTGATTTACATCATTTTTGTTTAAGTGATAATTCAGTTAATTTCTTGATGGATTGGGGATACAATGAAAAAAATACTCACAGCTCTGTAAATATATTCCTTGAAAAGTGTAATATAATTAATATTATAAAGACTCTATAAATTGAATTGGGAAACCTGCAATTATGACCTGTTTATGGGGCAGTACACTATTTTGCCAAGAGGGCTTTTGGATACATATTTACCCCCCCCCCCCCCCCCCCAAACCGAACTTAAGGTCGATCTATAATGTTGCAACTTGCAAGATTATTAGTTGGTCAGCACCCCTTTCATGAATGATCCCTTGCTTTCTCACCCGGGTTTGTGTCAACTATGGTACATGATGAGACCTACATGTCGACTACGTCCTCTTGTTGCTGATTAATATATATATAATAAAAAGAAGAGGCAACATATCCTTCGTTGCGATCTATATGTTAGTGGCAAAAAGTTATTGATTAATAGGGAATCAGTTTACAGACTCATAAATAAAGAATGAAAAGTTGAGTCAACATCCTTCACTTCGAAGGAGGAGGAGGATCGCAACAGGTGATGATCTTACAGGCCTCACCTAAAAATAGCCTAATTATCAATACTCAAAATAACAAAGCTATCCTCCAGCGAAAACAACAAATCAGTGTATCAGAAAATTGGATTGAGATTACATGATACTTATCACAAATAGATAAATGAGTAGGAAAGCATGCCATTACTGACATTTTTTAACAATCGCGATGCTTGTCAACAGCTACATCGTATTGAATCCTGGTGCCCTCCCTCTCCTTCCCCACAAGTCCACTGTCACGTAACAAAGTATGGCATCTCCTTATAAGACACAAGAAATGTCAAGGCATGTCAAGGCAAGGTGGCGTAGGAGAAACTTTGATGCATACAAAGAACCAAACAGAAGTATCTTTGCGAAACTTTCCATCAAACCACCGTTATGTAACACCTGAGGTAAAAATAGCAAATGGAGCAGATGTTACATTGATGCAAGATTTACACTGCGCAAATAAACAAAGAAGTGCTTCTTAAGAGGAATTAAAAGCCTTAAATAGAAAGCCCATATTACTGCCAAATGAAAAGCGTTTGTTGTATCTTCCTCAAAGAAACACACGTGATGTCTTCTCATGGGCAATCGTTTGCTTAAACATCTTCTTGATTTTCAGCATCAGAGGGAATCAAACTGGACCTTGGATAAAGGAAGACCTTGGCGTTATTGCCTCTTTGTATCACCGATTTGTACAACCAGCATCATTTGACAGATGTGTGCGATGCACTCAGGAAAATAAATGTTGTATCAGTACAGATTGCACCAGCCTTACCTGGATAGCTTCGTATCGTATCGTATATGGTTAACTCCTGTTTTATAACTTCTCTCCTAACAGGGTTACTTGTAAAATTATTAAATCATATTATAACTAGAGCTCAGTCAAATAAAAATAGCGATTTTGCTCATCTCCTGCATTAACACAATATCGATAAATAACTTAGGCATAGGCTAGTAGGATAACCTGTTATAGGCATTTTAATACAATGCAGCACAGACGGGACTTCATAATATCTATCAACAATACCATAGGAGAAAACATCTTGCTAGGAATTATCTATTTGGAGCAGAACCTGAGAGCATAATTATTTTCAAATGTAGGCCATATCCTTATTACGTATTTTAATATAAATAGCTGCTAATTCACATGTTATTGTGCAGAGGACAATAATTGGGTCTCAGATGGGTAATTACAGTAATCTATTCACAAGGTGGAGGCCAGGTAGCTATTATGCAAGACAACTATGCCACCTTTTCCATACTGCAAGACAGGCAGTCAACTGACAGAGACTAAATTCCACCCAGTTGAATTGCGGCCTACGTGTATGCACTTCACAGAGTGCTACTTATCTGTAATTAACCATTGTGCCTATTTAGGATAACTCTTACTCTGGGAGGTTCTTTATTAAGCAAATATACATGTATGTCAATTCAAAATTATCCATGCATTATAACATAAGTTTCTTTTCTCCTGAGAATGTGGGCCCCACTGTTTTATATGAATGGAATCATTAGACGCAGCCTAGATTATTATAAATGAGGCTTTTACAAGTAGAGTAGAGCAAGAAATAATAAAATGCAACATTTCACTAGAGGTAGTGTATTAAGCAGTCCACTTATAATTCTCAAATAGATTTACTGCTGTGATAATCCGCTGTTGGTGGGCCTTATTTAGACCACTCAGTTTGGTGTCAACTCGATGTTCCAATCCAAAAGAGTTTTGCAGGCTGCACTTACACAATGATTAACCAAGGTTCAGGTCAAAGTATGATATTGTAAATTTATTGAAAGGAAATCAAATTTCATTAAACTATTTTGATATCTTTCATTTTAATTTATTTCATTACTCCAACTATATTTACATATTCAAAAATCAAGATGCAAAATATGACAGATCTATGCAAATACTAGTGTGGATGCAACTGTTTTAACTTTGAGATGATTAGACATTTGGAATATCCTACTGACATCATACATTTGAAAAATATAAATATCATCTTTACTTATACAAATTTGGCAATCGGTTTAGGTCAAGTTAAGTTTCTACAGATTGACCTGACCTTGTGATATATTTACAGAGGCTGAGGTGATTATAAAAGAAGACTCAAAAATCCTAACAGGATGTGGGCTTCTACTGCATCCGTCATGCTAGGAAACTATCATCGATTCCTTTCCTGAAACTAGGTTTCCAGAAAAAATGGAGTTGATGGCATGGGGCACGAACACACTGTGTAAGCAAATGGCAAAATCAGCAAAAAATGATTTTTTGAAATCAGGTTGATAAATTGGAGAGAATGATGGATGTAAACGAGAGAGAAGAAGTATCAAAACGGACAAATTGCAATAGTGACAATTCTTCACAGAAAGGGAATGGGAGGAAAAAGCAAGAACAGGCAGTTGGGTGACAGGGTTTTATAATGACACCAATAGGCACATCTACATTAATTGGAGAAATGAGCATAGTATTTATTATTTTATTTTTAAAACAGTCAATAAATAATTCTTAACTATACAAGCACTTCTGAGGCAGTTTACTGGAATAGGCGCCATATATAAATTACTATTTTTATTACTAAACAACTTAGATAGCCATGCCAGGCACAGTGAGTAACCATTTTCTATGTAGGAATGGATGGATGTATGATTGGGGCTTTACATCCTGTAATTATGCATCCTGTAAATATGCACTTGGTAGGCTAATTAGGACAGGGGGAGGACATGGCAATGAGGCGAAGGATGATTGAAACAGCCATCCAACATGGGCCCAGGTGACCCCGAGGGAGCTGGATTCGAACCCTGTGGGAATGCAAGTAACTTCTTGCAAAAACACTTGGTTTAACGCCTCTGCAGCACCCCAGTGGCTGTCAGGATACAGCAGCCTGCTTCCTTTGCGAGCATTAGCCAGCAGGCTACAACATTTCTCTGGAGGTGCTGCCTTTCTGGTCCTCGCTCACATGCATTTTTGAAGCAGCACAGCTCAGTCCTGCTGAGTTCTGCTGAGCGCGGACCTTAGGGGCAGCAGCGTGGACTTTAAAGGCAGCAGTTCCACTGACCTAGAAGCCAATTCGATACCCAATTCGATGTGAATTTCGTCAGTCTGCAGTCTCACTGCATTCAACTGCCTCTGGCGCAAACTGTGTTCAGTCAGAGTGGCTGTATCGAGGCAAAAACACTGAGAATAGCATATATTGATGACCGCCCCACATGACAGTTTGTGATATAAGTATCGCACAGCTTAAATTGTTATCTCTTGGCACTAAAGGGTCTTGTTGCACAGGCAATATTCTTTCCAAGGGCAATCAGCTGCTTAACATATTTTTAATTATTTGCATCAGAGAACATAAAACTCCACCTTAAATTAAGGCCTTGGCAAATAGCGATACCGCCTACACTTATAACATAACCAAACACCATTTGACATACATGTATATATGCAGTATGCACTCAGGGAAATATATGTTCATAAGTAGGCAGCAACTGAAACCATCTTGTTAAGAGTTAACTTGTTATGCGATCATATTTAGAGCAGAAACTGAGACCACATTTCAAATGTAGGCCTGACACTGACAGTTATGAAATAATTTAAAATAACCAGCTGCCAATTTCCTATGTTATTGCAAGGAATGGCGTGAGTTGGGTTTCAGGTGGGTTATCAGAATTCACAATAATATTATTCTACATGTGCAGGCCAACTTCAGCAGAAATACCAATTATCAAAGCCTACCACAACATCTTTTTGCCTTTTCTATGTCAACTGATAATTTCAGAGTTTATTTCAGCCAGGCTAAAAGCAAGTTTATATCAATGCTTCATTTCGACCATTTCTTATGAACTTTCACATATCCTGCAAATATATAAATAACAATTTAATCTAAGAGCGAAAAGCAAACACATAACTTATGTCAAGGAAATTTTGTTTTTGCTAAGTCATGATTATTTCAAACTTCAGAAAATAGAGTCTAGATTGCAGCATGTTTATTGTTTATCATGAACTGTTCCATGAGCAGG
Source organism: Platynereis dumerilii (assembly GCA_026936325.1). Lineage (NCBI taxonomy): Eukaryota > Metazoa > Annelida > Polychaeta > Phyllodocida > Nereididae > Platynereis > Platynereis dumerilii. Next base: position 25,211,796 of record JAPTHN010000007.1, read on the forward strand.
AAAATATGACATGTTTTTACCTTCACAGCGCTAGTCAATAGCTACTGACTCCTGCGGGATTCCTGGTGCCCTCCCCCTCCTTCCTGACAAAACCACTGTCACGAGACTAAGTGTTGCATAATCAGACACATGGCAAGGAAGTGCAAGAGAAAACTTTTTATTTTAAAGTAACTTTGCAAAATTTTACATCCACCCACTCTTGTGTAAAAATAACAAATGAAGAAGTTGCTGCATAGATGCGAAACATACACTGCGTAAATAATCAAAGAAGTGCTGCTTAAGAGGCATTAAAGGCCTTAAATAGAAAGCCAATATTACTGCCAAATGAAAAGCGTTTGTTGTATCCTCCTCAAAGAAACACACATGACGTCTTCTCATGGGCAATCGTTTGCATAAACATCTTCTTGATTGTCAGCATCAGAGAGAATCAAACTCGAACTTGGATAAAGGAAGACCTTGGTGTTATTGCCTCTTTGAATCACCGATTTATACAACTAGCATCATTTGACAGATATGCATTACATGCTGCAATCTAGACTCTATTTTCTATGTGCTCAGGGAAATCGATGTTTTATCAGCTAAGAAAAATAAATAAAACAAAGGAAAAAAACATCTTGTTAGCAGTCAATTGTGATGCGACCATATTTAGAGCAGAAATTGAGACCACACAATTGGGCCTCAGATGGGTAATGACAATAATGTAATTCACCGGATGTGGGCCAGTTAGCTATTATGCCATGCAATTGTGTGAAAATATCTCTCCACTTTTTCTACACTGTAAGTCAGCCGGTCAATTGACAGAGGCTGAATTTCACCCAGTTGAATTGAGTTCCCACTGCATTCGTGGGAACAACAAAGAAAATTGGGTATGACCTACAAATTATATTTTATTGACAAATTTTTGCTGTTAAGAACCTCCCTGAGACAGAGTTATTCTAAATAGACACAATGGTTAATTCCAGATATAAATATGAATTTGGCTTTTACAAGTATAGTAGAGTAAGCAAAGCAAAATGCAACATTTCACCAGGGGTGACCTATTCAGCAGTCCACTTATCAAGCTCAAAAAGATTTACTGATGTGATAATCCACTGTGGCTGGGCTTTATTAAGACTGCATAAATTGGTTTCAATTCAACGTTCAATTCCAAAGGAATTTTTCAAGTCTGCGGCTCACTGCATTTTTCTTCCAATATTGGACTGTCAATCTGAATAATTCAGCTTGATCAGCACAATGATCAACCAAGCTACAGGCCAAAGCAGGATATTATACATTTATTGACAGGAAGTAAATTGTGTTAAATTATTTTTTGTTATCTTACATTTTATCTTATTTCATTCTTCTGACTATTTACATATGTAAAAATCAAATAGCAAAATATGGCAGTCGCCAGATCTATGTAAATACTTGTGTGGAAGAAACTGTTTTAACTTTGAGATGGTTGAAGTATAGCCGTGAAAAGACTTATGTTAAAAGGCTGGGCCACATCATTCTGTAAAATATGACCTGTTACTTTAGGTTTTAGGGTGGAGTTGGTGTCAGAATGGAACTTTAATTTCCAGGTGGAGTCGGACTTGAAAATTAAATTGATGACTCCTGACTTCGAAAAATAATTAAGGTAATTAACAAAAACACAGTGACCAAAATTGTGAATTGTATTGCAAATACTACATATAACTTAATAAACAATTGTTCATGTACAGAATCCTATGAAAACTTTGTAGAATTAATTTTTTTCTCCCCTGCTTACCATATTGAGAGCAATAAACGCAGCTGGGATTCGGAGTCGTAATTGTAATTTACGAGATCTATGGACCCAGAGACGGAGTCGCTTTTCAGAAAGCCAAAGGAGTCAGGAGTCGGAGTCACTTCACTTACATGTACTACCTGACTCCAAAGCCCAGCCTACTGCTATAAACGAATAAATAAATACAAAATGGTCACATGTCGGCCCAGACATATTTCATTTATCACGTCACATTCTGTTGAAACCAAATCCTAGTATTTTCATAGGACTTCCATATCACAGGAAACAGAAACTAAAAAATAATTCAACAATTTTTAATGGCTTTCATATATCCCCCATATATGCACATCATAATTCAATCTATTTTAAACTAAGAGCTAAAAGCCAACACATAATATGCTGCAACTGGCTTGCATCATTTTTGCTTCAGTGATAAATTTGTTTATTTCTCGATGGAGAGGGGATATAAAACAAACAACAAATAGTCAAGTGACAGCTCTGCAAACAAGTATCTCTTAAAAATATAGCAAAGGTAATAATTTACAGATTCTCTAATCTACAATTTGGAAAGCTGCAATTATCAATGTAAAACATAAGTAGGCATAAATTATATAGTTAGCAAACTAAGCTCATACCATGCTGGCTTATATCATCATGTTGATATATTGTTCAACACAAAGTCAATACCCCCTATAATTTCAATTTATAGTGATGGATGTTGACAACAACAAAATTGTTTCAACAATATTAAAATATTCGTATTCTGACTGAATCAATCCCAAGTCAGCCAAAAGAATACAAACTATACACTAGAAAAGCACATGGAATGTGCACCTCCAGAGCTGGATAGTTGGGTTGGCCCTGGCCAGGGGCGGACTGGCCTATGTGGCAGGGTGGCAGCTGCCATGGGCCCATCCTCTCAGGGGGGCCCACGCAAGATATTAAAAAAAATACATATATAATTGTACATGTGATGTGACCAAATTAACCAAATAAGACAGGGCAGGACAGGGTAGGAAAGAGCTAGGAATGTCTGGGAGAAGACGCAAAGAGGGAAATGTCAAAAATGTATAGGCTAGGCAAGAGCTTAGAAGGAGGCAGGGTAGCCGATGGCAGACTGAGACAAAAACTTATAAGTTAGAGGTTTTAAGAATTTGATGTGGATTATCAGATAATTAGTCATGAGTCGAATTTATTCCATTCCATGACAAAGGCATGTTCTCAAAAATATTGGCCCGCTGTGACTTATGTTAATGTGTGTATGTATTAATTTGATACAAATAAAAGTTCAAAGTTCAAAGCCTTGCCTTCCATGCTGGAATCAGAGTTCCATATTGCACAGAAAGAATCTCCAGCCCTCTGGATACCGTTGGCTTCTGGTGGCCTATAGCGGCGCCCAGACCCCCTGCCTCATTGTGCCTCCCCCTCTCCCAAAATCCTAGTTACGGCCCTGGTACCGCACAAATAAACTTTTTCTGGGAACCTCAGACATTTTGTAGGCCTGTACAATGCGATGGGACCGGATTTTTCCGAGGTCCGTAATACTGTTTAATCAGCCTGGTATTAGCCAAAATGATTCGAGTTCTGTACCTAATCAATGGATTGCGCCAGTGTTACGAAACATACAAAGGCTTTGCGAAGATCATCCGGCATCTGTCAGACATTCAGTCTGATAAACAGGCACCTCTTGTCAGACCGAAAGGATTCTTGTGAGACCAGAAAATTTCATTGCTGCATTAATACAAAAGGGACAGAATTATTGATTGTCGAGCTTTCAAAAAGAATATTATTGATTGTCTGAATTGGGCCTAAATGCAAAAAAATAACAATAGGCCTAAATGGAATTATTTTCATATAAACTTTAACACTCCAATTATGGACTGGGAAACCAGAGATAAGTAATTATCCATTGCAAAATCACAGCTGTACAATTGTCATATGTATTGGACAACTGTCCCAGAGGTCCACAGACCAAGCATGGGTCATGGGTGCAGAGTTTTGAGGCGTGGCATAAAATTTCATAGATTTTTTTAAAAACTCCTCAAATGTTTATTATGGCACAGAGAACACAATTGTGCTCCACTCATCAAGAGCTTTAAATCGATACACATACATGTATGTATGAATCTTCATTGAGTACATCCCAGGGCTACTGTTGATAAGTTTTGGTGTTGGTGTTTAATAAAAAATTCTTGTTTTCATCACAGAAAATATGTAGGCCCTTCCCCAAATTTATTTCCACTGCTGCTTCCTAATACCCCCCCCTTCCCCAAATCACAGTATCAGACATGTATATATGTCATTTGTGAATTTGTAAAATGTCAAATGCGTGTTTAACACAGATAAAAATGTTCTTAATTAATCAAGATATTTTTTAATTAAAATCTTCATTCGGGGGGGGTTAGTTTAACCCCCCCCCCCTCCCCAACCTCTACCTTTCTCAATCGGCAACTGCATAATTAAATGCATTAGTATCATAATTATTTTCAGTTGATACCAGACAAAAAACAACAACACATAATCATGCCTTATGCATTCCTCTTTCTATTCTGCCTTTTGGTGCAATTCTTGCAACGCACAGATTCTTGTTATAGATGAAATATTTTTGCATTAGTGATTTCACACTACAGACGTAAAATTGTTGATATATCTGGCAATGTAACAAAATGTAACCATTTGATCAGCAATTTTTGCGCAATGTAAATGGGGCATTGTGCATCAATAGATTTTGATAAAATTCCGTAGTTAGGCAGTTAGTTATGTAAATGAACTAATCTGATGGGTTTTATTCATCTAGTGGTATTTCATGGTATGGTGAGGGCTTTAAATCCAATTTTTTTCGGCAAAAGACACATAACCGTACACCAATGATTTGGCTTCACAATCCACATGGGGTGGTTGGGGGATTCACGTGAGGCTGTATGACGCCACCTCCAGATGAGGTCACCAAATCCGCCATATTGGAACTGCCCTGAGACATGATGTCACAATGACGTCACAGTCTGGTAGAACCTCATGTCCATTCTATGTATTTCTATGGTATCAAACATTTATAAAGTAAACAACTAGTGTTGCCACACCTGGAATTATTTCCTGCTTCAGGATGGTGCTGCCATCTAGTGTCTATGTAACTTAGCAGCCAGACGACTTCGACCAATCAGATCGCTTCATTTCGGCAGGAAGCTGTCAGCTATATGCAGGCTCGGCTGTCAGCCTGTGCTGACCAATCACATTGCTGCATTCCGATTTTGGGTTAGGGACAGGCAGGGGTAGCCATTGTGGTTTGGTCAAAACGCATCAGAAAAATCTCAATTTCTGACTATTCTCGGCATTGCAGGCATCTATTTACAGACGCTACAGATAGATCTATCCCTTATCTATCAGCCACATCACTCTGACTCATTAGGAAGGCGTGTGTGCAGAGGTGGAGGAGAAAATAAAGTTGAGTTGAGTAAATCACTATATGTCATGTTTACCGAAAGCAGGAAATGAAGGCTGACGGATCAGGTAGCACTGCCATGCAGTCCTCCGAGCTGCAAGCAGCTCTGGAGGAATAACTGACTCACCCAAAAGCATAGACCTATAGCAACTAGCCATGTTATGCTATTTTCAGTCAACCGCAACAAATACATTGCACCATGCATTGTGATGTTGGGGAAGTGGAGGCACAGTGAATATATGAACATCTTAGGATGGCAAGATAGTGAATAGCAATATCTTTATTTTTAAATCACTTTTGGATGTCTTTGAGGGACACTCAATTGAATCTGGTATGACATTCGTCACATATATCGTAATAGTGTAATGAGGTGAAACACGCTTTTCGGATTCAATTTAATTATTTGAAAAATGTTACTGAAAATTTTAATTAAAAACCACGGCTACATTTTGAGTTATTCACTGAAATTGAAATTTGTGTGAGAGGAAAACGAGAACTACAACAACCCGGAAAGCATCAAAAGACCAAGCACCCATACAAGCGCTTCTGAGCAGTTTTTTGAAGAGGCGCTTTATAAATTACAACTACCATTATCATCATTAAATAATTATCAGATGATTTACGAACACACACATGACTGAAATTGACCAAATATCAAATTATGCTAAAATAGCATAAACTGATGACCAGTGAGTTGGTTTTTAACGTCTCATCAGCACCTGATTTGGAAACTGATGACCAGACCTATGACAAAAACATTGTACTGCTTTAATTGTTATCCATTGACAATACAGGTGTTTTTGCACAGGGTTTATCCCCTGTCTCCCGTCTACCCGCCCGCCTGGCAGACGGACAACATTTCATTGTTACAATACCTTCTTCGAACTTCGTTCGCTGAAGATAAAAATACTATAAGGGAAAAAATCTAGTCAGGAGTTAATTTGTGATAAGACCACATTGCAAATGTCGGCCTTAATGTCTGTCATGACATAATTTGAAAATAATCAGCTGCTAATTGTCTGTGTTATTGAAGAGAATTGCAAGAATTGTGTTACAAGTGGGTCGGAATTCACAATAATGTTATTCTCCAAGTGGAGGCCAACTTAATTATATTCAGCAGAAATAGCCATTATCCAAGCCAACTAAGCCGAGATCTCCATACATGCTTTTCTATGTCAATTGAAAATTTCAGAGTTGAAACTTTAAATGGATGCTTTACTTCAAAAGTGTTTCTTTGACTTTCACTTATATATCATAATTTAATCCAAGAGCTTATTATCGTTTTCATAGCTATGTGTTTTTTGAAAACTTCGTTTTGCAGTTAAACCGTGACATCATCGGGTATCTGTCAATGTGATTGGTCTAATCTTCAATCTGTGACATATCAGTTCAGAGTTTCACATCACAGTTAATGACAAAGGTATTTAAAACTGTCAGGCAATGTTACTATTAGTGTACAGCCACAACAAACAACACATGTCTAATCTGAGTGTTGCACCTCATTGTTTTCCAAACAAAATATGTTGCTGTTTTTCACAAGACACCAGTCATCACAATTTCAAACAACTTTTTTTGTCAGCATTTGCAACTCTCCTTTGAGGCTTAGTAGTCTGTTTGGTTCAGTTACAGTGCATAGTGAAACATACATCATCCAAGTGTCACTGCACTTTGTCAGTTTCCTGAAATCTGTGCTTGTAATAAACAAAATTATTCAACTAATCTCTGACATCACAGTTTTGGAATGAAGCAAATTGCAAACTTGAAAAACATGTAGCTATGAAAACGATAATAAACCCAACACATAACATGCTGCAGCAGGCTTACATCATTTTTGCTCGAGTTCTTTCGTTGATGTAGTAAAGTCACAGCTCCACAAATACCTGAATTTAATGTCAATCTGCAATAATGCAAGATATCCTGCCCCCTTGCTTTTTCAGCCTGTGTACCGCCCGTTATTTAAGTTTATAAATTTAGTTTGTTTTCACTAAGTACTGCAAATGATAAGGCTTGTATGTTGACTACATGCACCTGGAAAATATCCTTTATTTTGATAAAATGTTAACGATAACAACAAATATTTTGTAAATTGTCATCATTTTCATAGCTATGTCTTTTTTTCAAAATATAACATTTTTTAACAAAGGCAGTGCTTGTTGACAACTATTGACTCCATCCCACCAGGACCACTGACACAAGACAAAGTGTGGTATAGCCTCATCAGACACAAGGCAAAAACCTTTGATTGATACAAACATAGTACGAAACTTATACAAGTTTCTTTGCGAAAGTTTCCATCCACCCACCATTATGTAATATCTGAGGTAAAAATAACAGTTGCAGCAGTTGTTGCATTGATGCAAAATTTACACTGCGCAAATAATCAAAGAAGTGCTGCTTAAGAGGCATTAAAAGCCTTCTAAGATAGAAAGCCCATATTACTGCCAAATGAAAAGAGATTGTTGTAACCTCCTCAAAGAAACACACATGATGTCTTCTCATAGGCAATCGTTTGCATACATCTTCTTGATTGTTAGCATCAGAGAGAATCAAGCTCGACCTTGGATAAAGGAACCACTAACATTTGACATATATGCATCGTGCATAGTGTAGCGCGGGGCATGCAGCCATCCTTAACTTTGAGGTGTGATTTGACCTACTTTTTATGGTCGATTATTTGAATGCTTATGCTTTGAGGAAGGGATCAAGTGACTCTATTTATAACTAAAGAAACAAATTTTGATAAAGGAGTTACAGCCATTTTTGTAAAAAAAATGCAAACAGCCTTCTTACCCCATCCACCGGGCAAGAAGCGCCCCTTTTATAATCCTATGGCTATTTTTTTGCGAGCACATTCAGCCTGAAAGTTATTTTTTGGTGTTCTATCATTTTTAAGGCATTCCATTTACCTTTTCTGAATTTCTGAATATTTCTGTTCATACTTCAACATTTTAATATTTTTTGCCCTGTTCCAATTTCGGCAAATTTTTTTCTATTTTAATTAGCTATTCTTTCACGAGTTAAGGTAAAGTACACATTATTAAGTGGTTCCTGAAGTCACTTCGAGGCCCCAGTGAAGGGGGTCTCATGCCCCATACCACTGTGGGGCCCCTTGCCCCAAACACACATATTTTCATTTGACCTCTGTATTTTGAACTAAAATGCAAAAAACATGATCCAAATCATAATTATATGATGGTCATAAAGTGAAGCAATGCAGATATCCATTATACTTTTAAATATTTCCACAGTTATTTTGGACAACCCCTTTCAAAGAATTACTCAAAGTTACAAAAACCATGCATATTTTTTTGTTTCTTTTATTTCTACTATGGTTTGGTGCCGTTTGACCTGAAAATTTGTGACGTCACCTAAAATGCCTTGAATCCTATAAACAAGGAAACGCACCAAAAATGTTACTTTAGATATAACCCTGGGGGGGGGGGGGCTCTCATCTAACCTGGGCTTCTTGCCCCGACCTACTCTACATTAGATGTTTCATCGAGTGGCACTTTGAAGCAACTTTCAAAAATGCAACAAGGGAAAAATATCTTATTAACAGTTATATAGTGATGTGACTATATTAAGAGTACATATTTGAATATAATCAGCTGCTAATTCCCATGTTATTGCAAAGAATGGCAAGAATTGGGTTTCATATGCGTCATTTAAACAATATGATTATCAGACTGAAGCCAGTTATATATTAAACAAGGCAATGACGCCTATATCTCTCCGCCTTTTGTACACTTTAAATCGGACGATCAATTAATAGATACTGAATTCCACCCAGTTGAATTGAGAAATTTGTGAAACATAGAAATTATATGAGCGCAGCTCATGGCTGCCGAAGGCAGCCATGAGCGAAGCTCACTTAGCACAAGGACAGCTCTTTCTGTGTGGTGCTCCTGTCTACAGTGACTGCCTGAACAGGAAGTGCCTGTAGTTGCCATAAAAGTGGAGCTAGTAGTTTAGTCAGAGTTTAGTTTGGTAAATAATTTAATTACCTCAAATATCTTCCAAAGTAGCCTAAAAATTTCAGTCTTGTCGTATAACAACCTCCAATGACATATTTCAAGGATTTAAATCAACATGGGCATCAACATTGGAAATAGTTATTTCCATACACCTGATTGTAAGGACTTAAAATTAAAAGTCAACACAAAAGTTAATGACTTAAATGGCTCACCAAGTAAGAAATCATATTTCAGGGATTAACATCAACATGTGTATCAGCATAGGAAATAATTATTTCCATAGGCTACCCCTGATTGTAAGAAGTGACTGAAAATTGAAAGTTAATGACTCACCAAGTAAGAAATCATAACAACACTTAAGGTTACATAATCTTCATTAACTATCAACAAATTATGTAACAGTCTAATAGTAAACAGTCATCTCTGAATAGCTATGGTTTTATTGATCTCAGTTATGTAACATCAACAATTTAACATAATAGATCCAAATTTATAGATCCAAATTTAACACAGATTTGAATTACACAGCTGTCAGTGCTATCTATCTATCTATCTATCTATCTATCCATATATCTATATATCTATCTATCTATCTATCTATCTATCTATCTATCTATCTATCTATCTGTCTATCTATCTATCTGTCTATCTGTCTATCTGTCTATCTATCTATCTATCTAATCTTATCTATAGATCTGATCTTATCTATCTATTCTATCTATCTGCCCATTTCCCCAGTCCTTTAAAAAGATAAATTGGCCTTCTGCATGGAAAGTTGAAGATAATGTAGTATTTCTATGACAATGCTGCGCGAATTTCATGGCAGTGCCATTTACATATTATTTTAATCCATGGTCAATTTTCAAATGACTTATATTTGCTTCTAAGAACCTCCATGGAGGCAGAGCCATCCTGCATTGACACAATGGTTAATTCCAGAAAGAAAACAAATTTTGACTTGTACGACTACAGTAGAGCAAGAAACAATAAAGATGCAACATTCCACTAGAGGCGCTGTATTCAGCAGTCCACTCACATTCCTCAAATAGATTACCACTGTGATAATCCGTTGAGGGTGCGCTTTACTTAGACCACTTAAATTAGATTCAATCGATGTTTAATTCAAAAGGAATTTTCGCAAGTTTGCAGCTTACTGCACTTTTCTGTAATGTCAGTCTGGATAATTTAGCTTGGTCACCAAAATGATCAACTAAGCTATTGACCAAAGTAGGATATTATATATTTATTGAAAGGAAATCAATTTTATTAAACCAGTTTAGGGATCTTCAATTTCATTTTATTTTATTACTCCAACTGTTTAATATAAATCAAAATGCAAACTGTGAAAATCCACAGATCCATGCAAATACTAGTTTTGACGAAACTGTTGTACTAGTACTATTTCACTTTAAGACGGTTGATGTAAAGTGAAATATTAAACTTATGTTTAAATGGTTGGGTAGCATCGTTCCGTAAGAAATTATCTATTACTTCGTATGTATGTACCTGCTACTGTAAACAAAATACCAGATATTCATAATCTATGGTAGGCAGACCAACTCCGTTTATCACGTCACATTCTGTTGAAACCAAATACCAGTATTTTCATAGCATTTTCATGTCATAGAAATCAGAAAATAAAATGTGCAGCCTGGTAGAGTAGCCATAAAGGCTTATGATTATGGAATGGCATGTGCATTGTTATTCAGAAAAAAACTACAGTGCCAAGTTATTAGGCAGCGATCGTTTTTGGCCATATCTCCAAAAGTATTTGGAATATTTTTATTTCCTTCACCAACAAGGGTGGGTTAGGGTAGAACATTATTCTGAGCAACTTGTGTCCCATTCCGTTAAAACAGTCAGAAGTTCTAGCATTTATTAGAGGTTTTGGGAGTGCAAAGTTATTTGGTACATTAGCACGTTGCATTCAAATACGGACAAAAAATTAAAAATATCAGATGATAATGACTTGAATATGAATATATTCCTATTATTAATTTCCATAAAGTTACAACATATTTGGACGCTTTCAGGCCTGCACTTGGAAGCATGCATCCACTTTGTTCTGCTCCATTGGAATACCATTGGATATAGCTAAAATTCGATAAACCATGCCTCTCCTGAGTTGGAAATAAGTCATTTTAACAAAAACACTCCTCCTAGTCTTATTTGATGCCATTGACTTTGTCCTGTGCTGATTTCAGCCAATTCTGGCCCTTGTACGTGAATTCAAAAACTTGTCATATGTCCCATTACAAACTCCCATTGAAATAACATTGCAAATAGGATGTGATAAATCATAATTTTTTTGATTTCCTGTTGACTTGGTTGATGAGCTACAATCTGGCTGAAATTCCTACAGCACAAAGTTAATAGCTTAAAGTAACCTACAAAACAATCTTTTTAGTGATATGACTTACTTTTAGTCTGAGAGAGGCTTTGTTTGTCAAAATTCATCAAAATTCAATGGTATTCCAATGGAGCATAATAAAGTGGATTGCATCCAAGTGCGGGCACGAAAGCTTCCGAATATGGCATAACTTTATGGAAATTAATATTGGAAATATATACAGGTCATTTTCATTTGAGATTTCATAGGTTTTGTCCATGTTTTAATGCAACATGCAAATGTACCTAAAAACTGTAATAAATGCTATAACGTCTGACTGCGTGAACGAAATGGGACAAAATTTGCTCAGAATAATCTTCTACCCTAACCCACACTTGTGGGTGAAGGACATAAAAATATTCCAAATACTTTTGGAGATATGGCAAAAAGCCATCGCAGCCTAATAACTTGGCACTCGGTGTAGATGAAAGAATACACTGACATTTGGGCCAATATATAAGATATTAAACCACAAAAAAAAAGATGATTCAATTCTTCTAACTTCGGCAATGTGATAGGTGAATCTAAACGTGTGAAAAAATTCTTGCATGTCATATAATGATTCAGTTTTTGACATTTGGAATATCCTAATGACATTGTATTTTTGAAATATATATATATAAGATATTCACTTTTTTAATCAGTCTTCGAATTAATATCAGGGAATACTTTTAAAAAAAGGGACATGAAATAAAAAGAATAATGCTTTTGAAAATACCTTTTTGTTTCAGATAAATTCATTCAATTTCATCACTCGATCTGCAATGTATCTACTAGATACATGTATTTATCTTTCTACCAAACAATACATCCATCCATCTATCTGTCTGTCTGATAGTACAGTGTATGTATCTGTCTTAACATGGATTGTCCAGATGGTCCACAGGTAGTATAATCTATGTTGATGAAAAAAGTCATGGAAATGTGCTAAACACGAGCAAGAGAGCTGCATTGAGGCCTTCTATAATTAAGAGAGTTGAGAGCTGCTGACTAAAATAATCCTAGGCTAAATGCGGGGTAGTATTATAATAGGAGACAAAATTGCTTTACGTCATTATTTACCTCAAAATTAAGTAGAAGTTTTGAAGGAGAGTTCTATAAAAAAGGTCTTATAATGAGAAGGTGACACTCTGTTGTGCCTCATATCAGGTGGGTATAGAACATCTCAGGTCTCCAGGAAGAATCTCTAATTATAAACTTTAAATGACAGGCGACATTATGGCAGGCAATAATGTCAAATTTACACAGTTCGAAGTAGAACGCTGCAGTGAACTCGAAGCATGTTATTTGTAAATAACTTTCCCACATCAAACTTCAATTAACTTACTTGGGCTTCGGTTTAGGTCAATATCAGTTTTACGGATTGACTTGACCTGGTGATATATTCACTAAGGCAGAAGTGATTATAAAAGAAGAAAAAGACTTGAAAAACCTAAAAGGATGTCGCATTCTACAGCGTCCGTCATGCTAGGAAACCATCATCGATTCATTTCCTGAAACTCAATTTCCAGAAAAAATGAAGTTGATGGCATGGGGCACGAACAAATTGTGTAAGCAAATTGCAAAATCAGCAAAAAAAGATTTTTTGAAATCAGGTTGATAATCTGGAGAGAATGTTGGATGTAAATGAGAGAGAATATAAAGAAGTATCAAAAGGGACAAATTGCAATAGTGACAATTCCTCACAGAAAGGGAATGGGAGGAAAAACAAGAACAGGCAGTTGGGTGCCATGGCTTAACAATGATTTTGTTATTGACTTTCATATATCCTACAAATATATATGTCATAATTAAATGTATATCATAATTCAATGCAAAGGCTAAAGGCCAACACATAACTTGCTGGCTTACATCTTTTCTGCTAAAGTAATGAATGAGTTTATATCTTGATGCGTTGGGAAATAAAGCAACAAATATTGAAGTGCCCGCTCTGCAAATATATTCCCTGAAAAGAGTAATAATATTATATGGATTCTATATATTGCATTGAAAAAGGAGCACATAATTACGGGGCAGTACATTATTTTGCCAAGAGGGTTTCAAATATATTCCTTGAAAAGAGTAATGTTATATTGCATTGAAAAAGCAGCCCCGGGAAAGCAGCACATTATTATGGGGCAGTACATTATATTGCCAAGACGGTTTCAGAGTTTGTTCTTCTCCCCTTTAACAGAACTTCATGTCAATTTATAATGTTGCCAGGTTTTTAGTAGGGCAGTTGCCCCTTTCCTCCCTTGCTTTCTCAGCCTATTGACTGCCAGTCAGGCTTTGAAGTGAAGAGTTTGTGTCATCTGTTGCACATGACGAGATCTTGACTACTTCTTCTTGTTCTTGAATTTTATTAAAAAAAGAGGCAACTTATCTTTTGCAGTGATAGATGTTTATACAAAAAGTTATTATAACAAAACAACCCAAGTCAGGGTCACTGAGTAACAATATCACGAGCTGTTGTGTGAATTAATATCACTCGAGCCCGCAGGGCGAGAGTGATATTAATTCACACAACAGCGAGTGATATTGTACGAAGTGCCCTGACACGTGGTTGTTTTGTTTTTATCACCTGGTTTTACCTCAAATTTTCAATTATAAAGAGGGACTATTTTTTGCAATTACAAAAATGTGACGTCACCATGGAGCAACAATGGAGGTGACGTCACAATCCTATTGTTTTGGCCATTGCTTGGTTTGTGAAGTCATCAGGCATCTGAAATGCCGGTGATGTCATAACAATTGTTAAAAAATATCGCCCTTGAAGGGTGGTATTTTTTACAATATCATAGGCCCTGATATTTTGACTGTAAACAGTGATATTCACAGCCAACCAGGTGATAATAATTAATTTTTGGCTTGAAACAATAATAACTCCTGCAAAAAGACAATAAACCGGACACAACTGGCTCACTCAACAGCATGTGAAGCAACTAGCCAAGTTATGATATTTTCAATATATGATTATTTCCAACCATCTCAAGTTTCAAGACAAAAACAGCCTAATTATCAATACACAAAAAAACAAAGTTATCCCACATGAAAACAGTGAACCACTGTCTCAGAAAATTGAATCGAGATTGCATGCTACTTATCACGAATAGTTACACGAGTAGGAAAGTATTCCATCACAGACATTTTTGAACAATCACGACGCCTGTCGACAGCTACATTGTATTGATTGCTGGTGCCCTCCCTCTCCTTCCCGACCAAACCACTTACACGCAACAAAGTGTGGCATCTCCTTATAGGAAGCAAGGCATTTTTCTCATAGGAGAAACTTTGATTCATACAAAGTACAAAATGTAAGTATCTTTGCGAAAGTTTCTATCCAACCACTGTCATGTAATACCTGAGGTAAAATAATAAATGGAGCAGATGTTACATTGATGCAATATTTACATTGCGCAAATAATGAAAGAAGTGCTGCTTAAGAGGCATTGAAAGCTTTAAATAGAAAGCCTATATTACCACCAAATGAAAGGAGATTGTTGTAACCTCCTCAAAGAAACACAAGTGATGTCTTCTCATGGGCAAACGGTTGCTTAAACATCTTCTTGATTGTTAGCATCAGAGAGAATCAAACTCGACCTTGGATAAAGGAAGACCTTGGTGTTATTGTCTTTTTGTATCAGCGATTTACACAGCCAGCATGATTTGACAGATGTGTGCAATGCACTCGGGGAAATATATATTTTATCAGTACCAGATTGTATCAACATTAAGCCTGGTTATCTTAACCTGGTTGACTCCTATAAATTTTATAACTTGACTCCTACTTGTAAAATTATTAAATCATATTATAACTTATAACTTGAGCTCAGTCAATTAAAACTAATTACCTTACTCATCTCCAGCAGCACAGACGGGACTCGCGGTAACTATCAAAAATACCATAGGGGAAAAACATCTTGTTAAGAATTAATTAGTGATGTGACCATGTTTGGTGCAGAACCTGAGAGCATATTTCAAATGTAGGCCATATCCTTTTTACTTATTTTAATATAAATAGCTGCAAAATTCACATGTTATTGTGCAAAGGACAATAATAGGGTCTCAGATGGATAATTACAGTAGTGCATTCACGAGGTGGAGGCCAAGTAGCTATTATGCAAGGCAACTATGCCACCTTTTCCACACTGCAAGACAGGCATTCAATTGTCAGAGACTAAATTCCACCCAGTTGAATTGAGCCAACACTGCAGTCTTGTAAGATTGTGAGAAAATAAAGAAACTAGCGTATAACATAGAAATTAGACTACAATCCATGGATTGCAAGGTTTGTGTGAATGAAACCATTAGACTCAGCCTTCGACGCACCTAAATAATTATAAATTTGGCTTTTAGAACTGGAGTAGTGCAAGAAATAACAAAATGCAACATTTCACTAGGCTGGTGTATTCAGGAGTCTACTCACAATCCTCAAATAGATAGATTTACTGCTGTGATAATTCGCTGTTGGTTAGCCCTACTTAGACCACCTAATTTGGTGTCAACTTGATTGTTCAATTAGAAAAGAGTTTTGCAGGCTGCACTTACACAATGATTAACCAAGGTTCAGGCCAAAGTATAAATTTACGCAAGGAAATCAAATTTTATTTAACTATTTTTGATATCTTTCATTTTAATCTATTTCATTACTCCGACTATTTACACATCTAAAAATCAAAAAGCAAAATTTTAACTTTGAGATGGTTAGACATTTGGATTATCCTACTGACATCATATATTTGAAAAATATAAATACCATCTTTACCTATACGATATTGCGCATTGGTTTAGGTCAATTTAAGTTTCTACAGATTGACCTTACACGGTGATATATTTACAGAGGCTCAGGTGATTATAAAAGAAGACTCAAAAAACCTAACAGGATGTTGGCTTCTACTGCATCCGTCATGCTAGGAAACCATCATCGATTCGTTTCCTGAAACTCGGTTTCTAGAAAAAATTAAGTTGATGGCATGGGGCATGAACACACTGTGTAAGCAAATGGCAAAATCAGCAAAAAATGAATTTTTGAAATCAGGTTGATAAATTGGAGAGAATGATGGATGTAAACGAGAGAGAATATAAATAAGTATCAAAAGGGACAAATTGCAATAGTGACAATTCCTCACAGAAAGGGAATGGGAGGAAAAGCAATAACAGGCAGTAGGATGATATGTCATTACACTGACACCCAATTGGCACATCTACATTATTTGGAGAAATGAGCATAGTATTTATTATTTTATTTTAAAAACAGTCAATAAATAATTCTTAACCATACAAGCACTTCTGAGCATTTTACTGGAATAGGCGCCATATATAAATTACTATTTTTATTACTAAATAACCGAGATAGCCATGCCAGGCACAGCGAGTAACCATTTTCTATGTAGGAATGGATGGATGGATGGATGTATGATTGGGGCTTTACGTCCTGTAATTATGCACTTGGTAGGCTAATTAGGACAGGGGGAGGACATGGCAATGAGGCAAAGGATGATTGAAACAGTCATCCAACATGGGCTCAGGTGACCCAGCATGAGCTGGATACGAACCCTGTAGGAATGCAAGTAACTTCTTGCAAAAACACTGGGTTAAACGCCTCTGCAGCACCCCAGTGGCTGTCAGGCTACAGCAGCTGCTTCAGTTGCGAGCATTAGCGAGCAGGCTACAACATTTCGCTGAAGGTGCTGCCTTTCTGGTCCTCGCTCACATGCATTTTTGAAGCAGCACAGCTCAGTCTTGCTGAGTTCTGCAGCAGCGCGGACTTTATGGGCAGCAGTCCCACTGACCTAGAACCCAATTCGATACCCAATTCGATACCCAATTTGATGTGAATTTTGTCAGTCTGCAGTCTCACTGCATTCAACTGCCTCTGGCGCAAACTGTGTTCAGTCAGAGTGGCTGTATCGAGACTAAAGCACAGAGAATAGCATATATTGATGCCCACACCACATGACAGTTTGTGACATAAGTATCGCACTGCTTAAATTGTTATCTCTAGGCACTACAGGGTCTTGTTGCACAGGCAATATTCTTTTCAAGAGCAATCAGCTGCATAAACATCTTTTCAATTATTTGCATCAGAGAGAATCAAACTCGACCTTATATAAAGGCCTTGGCAAACAGCGATACCGCCTGTTGCACCACTACATTTATTGCACAACCAAACATCATTTGACATATATATGCAGTATGCACTCAGGGAAACAGATGTTCATAAGTAGGCAGCAACTGAAACCATCTTGTTAAGAGTTAAGTGGTTATGCGATGATATTTAGAGCAGAAACTGAGACCACGTTTCAAATGTAGGCCTGACACTGACAGTTATGACATAATTTAAAATAACCAGCTGCCAATTTCCTATGTTATTGCAAGGAATGGCGTGAGTTGGGTTTCAGGTGGGTTATCAGAATTCACAATAAAATTATTTTACATGTGCAGGCCAACTTCAGCAGAAATACCAATTATCAAAGCCTACCATAACATATTTTTGCCTTTTCTATGTCAGCTGATAATTTCAGAGTTTATTTCAGCCAGGCTAAAAGCAAGTTTATATCAGTGCTTCATTTCGACCATTTCTTACGAACTTTCACATATCCTGCAAAAATATAAATCACAATTTAATCTAAGAGCGAAAAGCAAACACATAACTTATGTCAAGGAAGTTTTGTTTTTGGTAAGTCATGATTATTTCAAACTTAAGAAAATAGAGTCTAGATTGCAGCATGTTTATTGTTTATCATGAGCAGTTCCATGAGCAGGAAAATATGACATGTTTTTACCTTCACGGCGCTTGTCAATAGCTACTGACTCATGCACGAGTCTTGGTGCCCTCCCCCTCCTTCCTGACAAAACCACTGTCACGAGACTAAGTGTTGCATAATCAGACACATGGCAAGAAAGTGCAAGGGAAAACTTTGATTTTAAAGTAACTTTGCAAAAGTTTACATCCACCCACTCTTGTGTAACACCTGAGGTAAAAATAACAAACGAAGAAGTTGTTGCATAGATGCGAAACATACACTGCGTAAATAATCAAAGAAGTGCTGCTTAAGAGGCATTAAAGGCCTTAAATAGAAAGCCAATATTACTGCCAAATGAAAAGCAGGAGATCTATGGACCATGAGACGGAGTCACTTTTCAGAAAGCAAAAGGAGTCAGGAGCCGGAGTCACTTCACTTACAAGTACTACATGACTCCAAAGCCCAGCCTACTGCTATAAACGAATAAATAAATACAAAATGGTCACATGTCGGCCCAGACATATTTCATTTATCACGTCACATTCTGTTGAAACCATTTGAAACCAAATCCTAGTATTTTCATAGGACTTCCATATCACAGGAAACAGAAACTAAAAAATAATTCAACAATTTTTAATGGCTTTCATATATCCCCCATATATGCACATCATAATTCAATCTATTTTAAACTAAGAGCTAAAAGCCAACACATAATATGAAGCAACTGCCTTGCATCATTTTTGCTTCAGTGATAAATTTGTTTATTTCTCGATGGAGTGGGGATATAAAACAAACAACAAATAGTCAAGTCACAGCTCTGCAAACAGAGGCTCTTAAAAATATAGCATAGGTAATAATTTACAGATTCTCTATTCTGCGATTTGGAAAGCTGCAATTATCAATGTAAAACATAAGTAGGCATAAATTATATAGTTAGCAAACTAAGCTCATACCATGCTGGCTTATATCATCATTATGTTGATATATCGTTCAACACAAAGGTAATACCCTATAATTTTAATTTATAATGATGGATGGTGACAACAACAAAATTGTTTTAACAATATTAAAATATTGGTATTCTGACTGAATCAATCCCAAGTCAGGCAAAAGAGTACAAACTATACATAACTGATCCACCCAAAAGCATGTGTAGCAACTAGCCTTGTTATGCTATTTTCATTCAACCGCAACAAATACGTTGAACTCACGCATTGTGATGTTGGAGAAGTGGAGGCACAGTGAATATCTTTGGATGGCAAGATTGTGAATAGCAATATCTTTCTGTTTAAATCATTTTTGATGTCTTTGAGGGACACTCAATTGAATCTGGTATGACATTCGTCAAATCACATATATTGTAATAGTATAATGAAGTGAAACACAATTTTCGGATTAAATCTAATTATTTGAAAAATGTTACTAAAAATTTCATTGAAAAACTACTGTTAAATTTTGAATTATTCACTGAAATTGAAATCTGTGTGAAAAGGAGAACTGCAACAACCTGGAAGGTATCGAAAGACCAAGCACCCTTACAAGCATAATATAAACGGATGACCAGTGAGTTGGTTTTTAACGTTTCATCAGCACCTGATTTGGAAACCGATGACCAGACCTATGACAAAAACATGGTACTGCTTAAATTGTTATCCATTGACTTAATTTGAAAATAATCAGCTGCTAATTGTCTGTGTTATTGAAGAGAATTGCAAGAATTGTGTTACAAGTGGGTCGAAATTCACAATAATATTATTCTCCAAGTGCAGGCCAACTTAATTATAATCAGCGGAAATAGCCATTATCTAAGCCAACTAAACCAAGGTCTCCATGCTTTTCTATATCAATTGATAATTTCAGAGTTGATTTCCGCCGGGCTAAAAGCACCTTTAAATTTATATTTATTTTGAAAGTGTGATACAGACTTTCACACATATATATATATATATATATATTATAATTTAATCTAAGACCTTAAACACAACACATAACATGCCGCAGCAGGCTTACATAATTTTTGCTCGAGTTCACTTGTTTTCATAGCTATGTGTTTTTTCAAAATATGACATTTTTTACCAAAGACAGTGCTTGTTGACAGCTATTGACTCCATCCCACCAGGACCACTGACACAAGACAAAGTGTGGCATAGCCTCATCAGACACAAGGCAAAGCATCATAGGAAAAACTTTGATTAATACAAACAAAGTACGAAACTTATACAAATTTCTTTGCGAAAGTTTCCATCCACCCACCATTATGTAACACCTGAGGTAAAAATAACAGTTGCAGCAGTTGTTGCATTGATGCGAAATTTACACTGCGCAAATAGTCAAAGAAGTGCTGCTTAAGAGGCTTTAAAAGCCTTAAATAGAAAGCCCATATTACTTCCAAATGAAAAGAGATTGTTGTAGCCTCCTCAAAGAAACACACATGACGTCTTCTCATAGGCAATCATTTGTATAAACATCTTTTTGATAGTTTGCGTCAAAGAGCATAAAGCTCAACCTTGGATAAAGGAACCACTAACATTTGACATATACGCATCGTGCATAGAGTAGCGCGGGGCATGCAGCCCTCCTTAACTTCGAGGTGTGATTTGACCTACTTTTTATGGTCGATTATTTGAATGCTTATGCTTTGAGGAAGGGATCACGTGACTCTATTTATAACTAAAGAAACAAATGTCTACAAATTTTGATAAAGGAGTTACAGCCATTTTTGTAAAAAAAATGCAAACAGCCTTCTTACCCCATCCACCGGGCAAGAAGCGCCCCTTTTATAATCCTATGGCTATTTTTTTGCGAGCACATTCAGCCTGAAAGTTATTTTTTGGTGTTCTATCATTTTCAAGGCATTCTATTTACCTTTTCTGAATTTCTGAATATTTCTGTTCAATGTGTTCATACTTCAACATTTTAATATTTTTTGCCCTGTTTCAATTTCGGCCAATTTTTTTTCTATTTTAATTAGCTTTTCTTTCACGACTTAAGGTAAAGTACACGTTATTAAGTGGTTCCTGAAGCAACTTCAAGGCCCCAGTGAAGGGGGCCTCATGCCCCATACCACTGTGGGGCCTCTCGCCCCAAACACACATATTTTCATTTGACCTCTGTATTTTGAACTGAAATGCAAAAAACATGATCCAAATCATATTTATATGATGGTCATAAAGTGAAGCAATGCAGATATCCATTATACTTTTAAATATTTCCACAGTTATTTCTGACAACCCCTTTCAAAGAATTACTCAAAGTTACAAAAACCATGCATATTTTTTTGTTTCTTTAATTTCTACTATGGTTTGGCGCTGTTTGTCCTGAAAATTTGTGACATCACCTAAAATACCTCTGGCTTCAATCCTATAAACAAGAAAACGCACCAAAAATGTTAGTTTAGATATAACCCTGGGGGGGGGGAGGGGCTCTTGCCCCGACCTACTCTACATTAGATGTTTCATCGAGTGGCACTTTAAAGCAACTTTCAAAAATGCAACAAGGGAAAAATATCTTGTTAACAGTTATACAGTGATGCGACTATATTAAGAGTACATATTTGAATATAATCAGCTGCTAATTCCCATGTTATTGCAAAGAATGGCAAGAATTGGGTTTCATATGCGTCATTTAAACAATATGATTATCAGACTGAAGCCAGTTATATATTAAACAAGGCAATGACGCCTATATCTCTCCGCCTTTTGTACACTTTAAATCGGACGATCAATTAATAGATACTGAATTCCACCCAGTTGAATTGAGAAATTTGTGAAACATAGAAATTATATTATAATCCATGGTCAATTTTCAAATGACTTATATTTGCTTCTAAGAACCTCCATGGAGGCAGAGCCATCCTGCATTGACACAATGGTTAATTCCAGAAAGAAAACAAATTTTGACTTGTACGACTACAGTAGAGCAAGAAACAATAAAGATGCAACATTCCACTAGAGGCGCTGTATTCAGCAGTCCACTCACATTCCTCAAATAGATTACCACTGTGATAATCCGTTGAGGGTGCGCTTTACTTAGACCACTTAAATTAGATTCAATCGATGTTCAATTCCAAAGGAATTTTCGCAAGTTTGCAGCTACTGCACTTTTCTGTAATGTCAGTCTGGATAATTCAGCTTGGTCACCACAATGACCAACCAAGCTACAGACCAAAGCAAGATATTATATATTTATTGAAAGGAAATCAATTTTATTAAACCAGTTTAGGGATCTTCAATTTCATTTTATTTTATTACTCCAACTGTTTAATATAAATCAAAATGCAAACTGTGAAAATCCACAGATCCATGCAAATACTAGTTTTGACGAAACTGTTGTACTAGTACTATTTCACTTTAAGACGGTTGATGTAAAGTGAAATATTAAACTTATGTTTAAATGGTTGGGTAGCATCGTTCCGTAAGAAATTATCTATTACTTCGTATGTATGTACCTGCTACTGTAAACAAAATACCAGATATTCATAATCTATGGTAGGCAGACCAACTCCGTTTATCACGTCACATTCTGTTGAAACCAAATACCAGTATTTTCATAGCATTTTCATGTCATAGAAATCAGAAAATAAAATGTGCAGCCTGGTAGAGTAGCCATAAAGGCTTACGATTCACAGTGAGCTTGAACAAACTTTGGGGTTAAAAAAATTGACCAAGAAAATGATTAGTGCAGTGATGTAGAGGAAGGTCAGACGAACATTTTGGTGTATCAAACGAAAAAATCTGTTGGGAATTTTTTGAGATATTTGAGTTTTAGAGTTTTTATTTATCACACCCTATTCTTAGCATGTAATCTCCATGAAAAAGTGATCAAAACTGTCCATTTTTCCTGTTAGGTAATATCTAAGATAAAAGTCATTATTTAGAAGTAAAAATATGCAGTCAATGTCTCTGCAGAAAGTATGTACCACTTTATCCTGACTGACAGGGTGTGATAAACCTATAACAGCTAACATTTCTGGCTAAAGGCCTGAGAAAATGTTTGCAATTCCAGGTTATTTCAGTTAAATAATTCTGGTAAATAATTTTAGCAAATTAGGTCTCATCATCTCATTGTTACAGGCTTTGTTGAGTTTTTTGTGCATTTTATCACAAATTTTGCCACCGTGAAACAAGCATTTCATAACAATGTAAAATGAAGACAAAGTTGAGTAAATTATCAGACAATGCATAGAATGTTTGTAAGTATCTGCTTCACTATGAAGTTGAATCTCCTGATATTACATGAAAAGTCTTTGCAATTGGACAAAAAGACAAAAATAAGATTAAAAGCTATAAATAAATTGCAATATCATGCTTAATGCAATTTGAGTATTTAAAATGGATGTTCGGTGTTTAATGTTGATGTTGGTTATCTGACATCCAAAATTAACCAATCTTTAATTGTAAACAGTGACAAAAATGGCATAAATTCAGTAAATTATGTGAAAATGTAGTTAATACAAACATGTACAACTATTGCATATTAAGACTGCAATGTCAAAGTATTTTACTCCATACTTAACTAAATGCTTCCAAACATTCTATCTAAGCGTTTTCTGATGATTCATTCAACATTGGCTACACTTCACATTAGACCTGTTCAGAATACAAGCAATGTAGATTTTAATAGCCTCCTGTTTGGTTTCCCATGTTTTTGGGTATGGGGAATCCAAATATCACATTCATTTTTGTCTAGGATGAAGGGAAACCCTGCCTCAAGAGCCCTCAACTTTTGTTGTTAATTTCGACGGAAATCGCCTATTTTTCTATGATTCTATGTAACATTTTGTCTTATAACTTGATAGCAATTCATCACAGAGCCTTCAAAATAGTACCAAATGAAAGATAATTAATTTTCCTATCAGGTAGATATGTGATTTGTCATGAAAATGTTGTGTAGGAAATGAAATATTTCATTTTTCACAGAAATTGGTAAAAAAAGCCTGAATTTTATACGGTTTCTGATATTTTTTCACATAAAACTCCATACAAAATTGCTTCTGAACTCGACTCATGGCACCATATGACAGATTTTGAGTATTATATTATTATCAGTATCTGGTTGCATATGTTGTGCATGCTTATCAATTCCTAAGAATTCATTAATGAAGTGGTAATAACAAAACAAAAATATAAAAAATACTATGCACAATCAGATATGTTCAACATGTTCAAGGGTAATGATGCCAAGCTTCAGATCATGTTAATTTTTTGTGACTTTGCATTTTTTACTTCTATGTGCAATATTAAATATTGAGTGCCTGCCTTCCAAAATTGTAAAAATTCTTGCAATCTGATTCTAGTCAAATGGGAAACCATTAGCTGCAAGGGATTTTTATTTAGATATTAAGCAAATCACTCATAATTGATTTCTATTTCATCATTGGCAACTCTCACTGGCTTCACAATTCTTCCACTTACAATATATAGTGCCTTCAGGCATCAGATTTGCTTGCATGTATACACATGTTTGCATCCGCTTTTAATATAGGAGAATATAAAGTGTGTCTGAGTCTGTACTAACACCCTATTCTCAGAATAAAAAATGTCAGTCAGGTTCAAGAAATTTCCAGTTGAAGCTAACTCTGTGATACTATTCATCCCATTCAAGAGCTCTCATCCCACTCACTGATGGTGCATGTTGGTTCTTTACAGGTTAGCTTAAGCAAGCCCAGGATCTGTTTGAGATATTTCATGTTCTTCTTCACTTATTGGACTTCAAGAAATGTGGCATCAAACTTCACTTATTCTGTCATCATTAACATGGACATATTCACAGCAAAGAGGTTCCTGCCAATACAAAGACTTAAATAGTGGCTTAAGGCTTGCTTATTTGGACACCAGTTGGAGGATCTTCTTTAAGACAAACCCATGTCATCTTATAGCCACTTCTCTTTGTAAGCTCTTGGGCTACAGGAGTGCATGATTCTGTCTCATAGATGCAAATGTTTCTTCCTTCTCAGGAATCCACCTATCCCTGGACTTATATTCAATCTTGAACATACGATCTTGAACTTTGTGGTTCTCACAACATATTCTGGACAAGCAATCTTTGAACTGTTGGCCTAGAAAACTTTGTTGGCCAACGGATAGAGAAAATCAAGCCAAACTAACAATTCAACCCATAATATTATTCAAGCAATATGAGATACTTTCTCTTAAGCTGATCTTCCAAAAACTCAGAGCTCTGTGAGTTTGATTCCCACTGATACTTGAAGTAGTATAAAACACTAGGGCATGAGTCCTGTTTTGGAGGCTGGATGCAACATGCATTCTGCAGTTCCATGCAAGTGACTTGCCCTCATGATATTCTGGTACACTGTACTAAAAAAACTTGACAGATGACAAAGTTACAACAGCCATGAAGCTTGAGATTGCTATTAAACTGTTAAGTATAGAGAAGCCAAGAGCTCTTGAATGGGAAGACTAATAATTCCTGTGTCAACGATTTAACCTCAGCTGTTGGTTCGTTCAGCCTCTTTCCCACATTGAATGTTGGCCTATACGTGCATACATGTACTTGCTAAACAAATATGATGCCTGATGGGAAGATCATGCAAACCAGATTGAGGTGAATGAGTTTTTGAAGGCACTGAAAGTTGTGAATGATGAGGCATAAAAAGTTACAGTATATTCTGCCAAAAATATTATGACAATTTGTTCGGAACAAAGGTTCTGCTTCTTGTGGTAGAACATAATGGGAGGCATTTTTGACAATTCATGAGGGTATACACTCAGTGTATGATTGCAACTGTTAACTACAAATTCATTATTGTCATACTTAATCATAATTAATCATAATTTGAAGCTAGTACCATTATCCATTAATGAATCTTACTGACGATACATGGCATTTTCAGTACTATTTCTGCAGTTACTGCATCATTAATATTAATATTAATTCACATTTTTCAAAAAATTATACTGATCCTACATAATACTTAAAATCTACCATATGGTGCCATGAGTTGAGTCCAGACGCAATTTTATTTGGAGTTATATGTGAAAACATATCTGAAACCGTATGAAATTCAGGCATTTTTTAACCAATTTCTGGGAAAAATTTAATATTTCATTTCCTGTCTCACATTTTCATGACAAATCACATATCTATCTGATAGGAAAATTAATTATCTTTCATTTGGTACTATTTTGAAGACTCTGTGATGAATTGCTATCAAGTTATAAGACAAAATGTAATATAAAATCATAGAAAAATAGGCGATTTCCGTCGAAATTAACAACAAAAGTTGAGGGCTCTTGAGGCAGGGTTTCCCTTCATCCTAGACAAAAATGAATGTGATATTTGGATTCCCCATACCCAAAAACATGGGAAACCAAACAGGAGGCTATTAAAATCTACATTGTTTGTATTCTGAACAGGTCTAACTTCACATGGTTGCAAAAGTACTAGTTTCACAGAGGTGAAATTTCTTTAAAAACACATAAAAACCTAATAATACACCATAGAGTTCAAAAGTGAGGTAGATTCTACTACAATTATTCACCAGAATGATGAAACTGAGGACAAGCTGGCAAATAAACATATTTCATAAATTTTCTGAGAAATGTTTACTGTTATAGGTTTATCACACCCTGTCAGTCTGAATGAGGTGGTATGTACTTGCTCTTGTGGAATTGACTGCATATTTTTACCTCTGAATAATGACTTTTGTCTTAGATATTACCTAACAGGAAAAATGGGCAGTTTTGATCGTTTTTAGATTGAGATCCCATGCTAACAATAGGGTGTGGTAAATAAAAAGTTTAAAACTCAAATATCTCAAAAAATTCCCAACAGATTTTTTCGTTTGACACATCAAAATGTTCGACTGATCTTCCTCTACATCACTGCGCTAATCGTTTTCTTGGTCAATTTTTTTAACCCCAAAGTTTGTTCAAGCTCGCTGTGGATTATGGAATGGCATGTGCATTGTTATTCAGAACAAGAATCCGCGGATTCAAAGCCTGGCTCAAGTGGCAGTGATGACGGCAAAATATGTAGCAATGCTGGTGAAATAGTTAAGTCTACTTTATGGTTTGGAAATGGCAGAGAAAGGTGGTTCTGAATTGCGGCAAGTGAAGTGTTGTTACTGTAGTTGTTCCATGTACAAAATAATATCCAAATAACCACAAAAAGAATGTGTACGATTTTTTCAAATCTTGAAGTCGCACAATTTCCTCCTTTGAAAAAATTGGCGAAACTGAAAAAAATTTGGAACAAAAAAAAAAGAAGTTTTTTTTAATCTTGGAAAACAATGTTTTTCTTTTTTTTTTAATTTAGGAAAAAAATTGTAAATCTTGGAACAAAAAATGTTTAAATTTGAAAAACAGAAGTTGCCTGATTTCCTCTTTTTGAAAAAAAAAATTAGTGTAATTGAAATTTTTTTTTTTTTTTTCAAATCTTGGAAAAAAAAAATTTTTGAAATTGAAAAAAAAAAGTAATTTCCATACATCTAGCTACCCTAACAAACCAATAAAACACAAAAACAGATATATTGAACCTATAGTTATTGAACAGTAGAGTTGACAGACAATATTTTCAGACCATTACTCCTGAATTAGCCTCATGAGCCAGGCTAAAAAACTACACCGAGTGCCAAGTTATTAGGCTGCAATTGTTTTTGGCCATATCTCCAAAAGTACTTGGAATATTTTTATTTCCTTCACCAACAAGGGTGGGTTAGGGTAGAACATTATTCTGAGCAACTTGTGTCCCATTCCGTTAAAACAGTCAGAAGTTCTAGCATTTATTAGAGGTTTTGGGAGTGCAAAGTTATTTGGTACATTAGCACGTTGCATTCAAATACGGACAAAAAATTAAAAATATCAGATGATAATGACTTGAATATGAATATATTCCTATTATTAATTTCCATAAAGTTACAACATATTTGGACGCTTTCAGGCCTGCACTTGGAAGCATGCATCCACTTTGTTCTGCTCCATTGGAATACCATTGGATATAGCTAAAATTCGATAAACAAACCCTCTCCTGAGTTGGAAATAAGTCATTTTAACAAAAACACTCCTCCTAGTCTTATTTGATGCCATTGACTTTGTCCTGTGCTGATTTCAGCCAATTCTGGCCCTTGTACGTGAATTCAAAAACTTGTCAAATGTCCCATCACAAACTCCCATAGAAATAACATTGCAAATAGGATGTGATAAATCATAACTTTTTTTGATTTCTTGTTGATTTGGTTGATGAGCTAATATCTGGCTGAAATTCCTGCAGCATGAAGTTAATAGCTTAAAGTAACCTACAAAACAATCTTTTTAGTGATATGACTTACTTTTAGTCCGAGAGAGGCTTTGTTTGTCAAAATTTGGTAAATTCAATGGTATTTCAATGGAGCAGAATAAAGTTGATTGCTCCCACGTGCAGGCACAAAAGCTTCCGAATATGGCATAACTTTATGGAAATTAATATTGGGAATATATCCAGGTCATTTTCATTTGAGATTTCATAGGTTTTGTCCATGTTTTAATGCAACATGCAAATGTACCTAAAAACTGTAATAAATGCTATAACGTCTGACTGCGTGAACGAAATGGGACAAAATTTGCTCAGAATAATCTTCTACCCTAATCCACACTTGTGGGTGAAGGACATAAAAATATTACAAATACTTTTGGAGATATGGCAAAAAGCCATCGCTGCCTAATAACTTGGCACTCGGTGTAGATGAAAGAATACACAGACATTTGGGCCAATATATAAGATATTAAACCACAAAAAAAAAAGATGATTCAATTCTTCTAACTTCGGCAATGTGATAGGTGAATCTAAACGTGTGAAAAAATTCTTGCATGTCATATAATGATTCAGTTTTTGACATTTGGAATATCCTAATGACATTGTATTTTTGAAATATATATATATCATAGTTCCTATCTCTGTTTGCTGTGTTTGCTGCATCAGCACTGACTCACAAATCTGATGTCATTAGATTTGTCATGAACACCTCACTGAAGGCTAAGGGATCACTCCTAAGACAAAATGTACAATATTGCTGTGAACAATTGGAGACTGCTATGGATGATCTGAAGTCTAACAACGTTTCAGCTATCAAGAGGGACATACTTAAGCTATGTGATAAAAATTGTAAAAAGGACGAAGACAGGGTGAAGGCAAGAACAGTTATTGAATTAATGGACACTATGGACAATTTGAATGAATGCATTCTAAACTTTGATGAAATGCAAATAATTATCAATAATTTATGTACAAATTGAATAAGGACTGTGCTAACTCAAATTTATTTTCTAATCCCACAATATTGTGTATGTAACATGTAAAACATACGAAATAAAGATGATATAAGATATTCACTTTTTTAATCAGTCTTCGAATTAATATCAGGGAATACTTAATAAAAATACCGTGCAAGCACGTAAACCCTCGGCTATATGCAGACAAATGACTTTGATACGAAAATGGTTGCTTTACAAAAGAAAGTCCGCAAGACGGAATGGTTCAAGTGACCAATTATGTGTGAAGAAAAATAAGGTATGTCATTAAGTAGAATGGACTTGAATTGCCATGAATTGTATTTATGTACCTTTGTAATCAGCTGAGAAAGTCTTGGAGGCATAGTTCAGTTTGTTCATATATAAAGAAAGTATAATAAGCGCTCGGAGATTACATACCTGTGCCTGAGGTACTGATGATATCCATTATCAATAATGAAGTAATATAGGTATAAATAAAGGTATGTGCAGTGTGCAGGGTAGACATGCCACACAGACTAAGTTGTGCTAGGACAAAGGAATCTGATCCAGCCGTGGTAAACATGCAATTACCCTCCAGCAGCCTACATACCACTTCCCTCATATTGCCCCCCCCCCTTTCCACTCTCCAGATAAGAAAGTACATAAAAGTAAAAAAGAACAGGATTTGACGATAAATTCCAGAGGTAGGTCTACATCAAGAAGGACCAATTCTCACAAATTATGCCTGGTGACACATGATGACAGCCTGGGTCACACTTAAAACACCCCTTTTAGTAGAAAACATATGGCCTACTTATAGCTCAGATCAAAACATGTCGGAGAGCAGGAGGTTAGCATTATTTTTCCAGGTGACGAAAAGCATTGTTTCGTGCGGATTTAAGAAATGCACATGACTGAACTTCTGTCATTCCCGAATTTAGGCAGAAATAAAGCAACATGTGTAGTTTGACAGCAGCAGGTGCGACATGCGATGAGTTGTGCTAAGACAAAGATTGTATCCAGCCGTGTGGGCAAATGCAAGTTTTGGCCATGTAGGTCATGCACTTCGATAATACCCAGAGGCAGTACTGCCTCGGGTAAAAAGGGACATGAAATAAAAAGAATAATGCTTTTGAAAATACCTTTTTGTTTCAGATAAATTCATTCAATTTCATCACTCGATCTGCAATGTATCTACTAGATACATGTATTTATCTTTCTACCAAACAATACATCCATCCATCTATCTGTCTGTCTGATAGTACAGTGTATGTATCTGTGGATTGTCCAGATGGTCCACAGGTAGTATATTCTAGGTTGATGAAAAAAGTCATGGAAATGTGCTAAACACGAGCTAGAGAGCTGCAATGAGGCCTTCTATAATTAAGAGAGTTGAGAGCTGCTGACTAAAATAATCCTAGGCTAAATACGGGGTAGTATAGGAGACAAAATTGCTTTACGTCATTATTGACGTCAAAATTAAGTAGAAGTTTTGAAAGAGAGTTCTATAAAAAAAGGTCTTATAATGAGAAGGTGACACTCTGTTGTGCCTCAGGTGGGTAATAATAATAATATAGTAATAATATAGTATGATTTTATATAGCGCCCATTCCAGATAAATCTGCTCACCGGCGCTCACCATTCTGAACGGCAATCATACCAATCATTATAGTGATAACCTCTGGACGTGGCCGGAGCAGGGTTTGAACCCGCATCCTCATGTGTACAAGGCGGGAATGCTAACCATTGTACCACGGAGCCATATAATAGAACACCTCAGGTCTCCAGGAAGAATCTCTAATTATAAACTTTAAATGACAGGTGACAATATGGCAGGCAATAATGTCAAATTTACACAGTTCGAAGTAGAACGCTGCAGTGAACTCGAAGCATGTTAGTTGTAAATTTTCGCTAGTTGTGAAAATAACTTTCCCACATCCAACTTCAATTAACCTACTTGTGAATATTGGATTATAACTATAAGCTATCACAAGAGCTTTCCTGTCTGAGTTGCAGTGGTCGAAAAAAATTTGTCGAAATTTATTCTGCAATTTTGACTTCTATAAATGGTCGTGATTGTAGAGGGACAAGAGAATATTATTAGACTGGTCTATACATTTTTGGGCTTCGGTTTAGGTCAATATCAGTTTTACGGATTGACTTGACCTGGTGATATATTCACTAAGGCAGAAGTGATTATAAAAGAAGAAAAAGACTTGAAAAACCTAAAAGGATGTCGCATTCTACAGCGTCCGTCATGCTAGGAAACCATCATCGATTCATTTCCTGAAACTCGATTTCCAGAAAAAATGAAGTTGATGGCATGGGGGACGAATCCATTGTGTAAGCAAATTGCAAAATCAGCAAAAAAAGATTTTTTGAAATCAGGTTGATAAATTGGAGAGAATGTTAGATGTAAATGAGAGAGAATATAAATAAGTATCAAAAGGGACAAATTGCAATAGTGACAATTCCTCACAGAAAGGGAATGGGAGGAAAAAGCAAGAACAGGCAGTTGGGTGCCATGGCTTAACAATGACTACCAATGGGCATATCTACATTAATTGGAGCAATGAACATAGTGACAACGTTGCAGTGTAGGTCTAAACTATGTAGAATGGTATTGAAGAAATTGCGTTGTCCCAACGTTGGTGACAATGGAAAGATATGCCATCTGCATGCGACATTGTGGCAACGTTGTCATAATATTGTGTCAAAATCTCAATACTGTGTTAAAGTTGTCGCTACATAATTTTTATACATTCTACATGATAAGAAAACGTTAAATGGGCCCTCCACCAATTAGCAACAGTATGCGTACATTTGTGTGCCCCTTGGGTATTCTGTAAATACCAATTATTCAAATAAGTCATAATATCTTTCTGCCTTTTCCATGTCAATTCATTATTTCAGAGTTTGTTTCAGCCAGGCTAAAAGCAAGCTTAACTTAATGCTTCATTGCAACGATTTTGTTATTGACTTTCATATATCCTACAAATATATATGTCATAATTAAATGTATATCATAATTCAATGCAAAGGCTAAAGGCCAACACATAACTTGCTGGCTTACATCTTTTCTGCTAAAGTAATGAATGAGTTTATATCTTGATGCGTTGGGAAATAAAGCAACAAATATTGAAGTGCCCGCTCTGCAAATATATTCCCTGAAAAGAGTAATAATATTATATGGATTCTATATATTGCATTGAAAAAGGAGCACATAATTACGGGGCAGTACATTATTTTGCCAAGAGGGTTTCAAATATATTCCTTGAAAAGAGTAATGTTATATGGCTTCTATATATTGTATTGAAAAAGCAGCACATTATTATGGGGCAGTACATTATATTGCCAAGACGGTTTCAGAGTTTGTTCTTCTCCCCTTTAACAGAACTTCATGTCAATTTATAATGTTGCAAGATTTTTAGTAGGGCAGTTGCCCCTTTCCTCCCTTGCTTTCTCAGCCTATTGACTGCCAGTCAGGCTTTGAAGTGAAGAGTTTGTGTCATCTGTTGCACATGACGAGATCTTGACTACTTCTTCTTGTTCTTGAATTTTATTAAAAAAAGAGGCAACTTATCTTTTGCAGTGATAGATGTTTATACAAAAAGTTATTAATTAATTTTTGGCTTGAAACAATAATAACTCCTGCAAAAAGACAATAAACCGGACACAACTGGCTCACTCAACAGCATGTGAAGCAACTAGCCAAGTTATGATATTTTCAATATATGATTATTTCCAACCATCTCAAGTTTCAAGACAAAAACAGCCTAATTATCAATACACAAAAAAACAAAGTTATCCCACATGAAAACAGTGAACCACTGTCTCAGAAAATTGAATCGAGATTGCATGCTACTTATCACGAATAGTTGCACGGGTAGGAAAGTATTCCATCACAGACATTTTTGAACAATCACAACGCCTGTCGACAGCTACATTGTATTGATTGCTGGTGCCCTCCCTCTCCTTCCCGACCAAACCACTTACACGCAACAAAGTGTGGCATCTCCTTATAGGAAGCAAGGCATTTTTCTCATAGGAGAAACTTTGATTCATACAAAGTACAAAATGTAAGTATCTTTGCGAAAGTTTCTATCCAACCACTGTCATGTAATACCTGAGGTAAAATAATAAATGGAGCAGATGTTACATTGATGCAATATTTACATTGTGCAAATAATGAAAGAAGTGCTGCTTAAGAGGCATTGAAAGCTTTAAATAGAAAGCCCATATTACTGCCAAATGAAAAGAGATTGTTGTAACCTCCTCAAAGAAACACACGTGATGTCTTCTCATGGGCAAACGGTTGCTTAAACATCTTCTTGATTGTTAGCATCAGAGAGAATCAAACTCGACCTTGGATAAAGGAAGACCTTGGTGTTATTGCCTCTTTGTATCAGCGATTTACACAGCCAGCATGATTTGACAGATGTGTGCAATGCACTCGGGGAAATATATATTTTATCAGTACCAGATTGTATCAACATTAAGCCTGGTTATCTTAACCTGGTTGACTCCTAACAGGGCTACTTGTAAAATTATTAAATCATATTATAACTTATAACTTGAGCTCAGTCAATTAAAACTAATTACCTTACTCATCTCCAGCAGCACAGACGGGACTTCATGGTAACTATCAAAAATACCATAGGGGAAAAACATCTTGTTAAGAATTAATTAGTGATGTGACCATGTTTGGTGCAGAACCTGAGAGCATATTTCAAATGTAGGCCATATCCTTTTTACTTATTTTAATATAAATAGCTGCAAAATTCACATGTTATTGTGCAAAGGACAATAATTGGGTCTCAGATGGATAATTACAGTAGTGTATTCACAAGGTGGAGGCCAAGTAGCTATTATGCAAGGCAACTATGCCACCTTTTCCACACTGCAAGACCGGCAGTCAATTGACAGAGACTAAATTCCACCCAGTTGAATTGAGCCAACACTGCAGTCTTGTAAGATTGTGAGAAAATAAAGAAACTAGCGTATAACATAGAAATTAGACTACAATCCATGGATTGCAAGGTTTGTGTGAATGAAACCATTAGACTCGGTCTTCGACGCACCTAAATATAAATTTGGCTTTTAGAACTGGAGTAGTGCAAGTAATAATAAAATGCAACATTTCACTAGGCTGGTGTATTCAGGAGTCTACTCACAATCCTCAAATAGATAGATTTACTGCTGTGATAATTCGCTGTTGGTTAGCCCTACTTAGACCACCTAATTTGGTGTCAACTTGATTGTTCAATTAGAAAAGAGTTTTGCAGGCTGCACTTACACAATGATTAACCAAGGTTCAGGCCAAAGTATAAATTTACGCAAGGAAATCAAATTTTATTTAACTATTTTTGATATCTTTCATTTTAATCTATTTCATTACTCCGACTATTTACACATCTAAAAATCAAAAAGCAAAATTTTAACTTTGAGATGGTTAGACAATATTTGAAAAATATAAATACCATCTTTACCTATACGATATTGCGCATTGGTTTAGGTCAATTTAAGTTTCTACAGATTGACCTTACACGGTGATATATTTACAGAGGTGATTATAAAAGAAGACTCAAAAAACCTAACAGGATGTTGGCTTCTACTGCATCCGTCATGCTAGGAAACCATCATCGATTCGTTTCCTGAAACTCGGTTTCTAGAAAAAATTAAGTTGATGGCATGGGGCATGAACACACTGTGTAAGCAAATGGCAAAATCAGCAAAAAATGAATTTTTGAAATCAGGTTGATAAATTGGAGAGAATGATGGATGTAAACGAGAGAGAATATAAATAAGTATCAAAAGGGACAAATTGCAATAGTGACAATTCCTCACAGAAAGGGAATGGGAGGAAAAGCAATAACAGGCAGTAGGGTGACAGGGCTTGACAACGGCATCCAATTGGCACAACCGCATTAATTGGAGAAATGAGCATATTGACAAGGTCGCAGTGTTGGTCTAAAAAAGGTAGAATGGTATTGAAGAAATTGTGTTGTTCCAACGTTGTGGACAATGGAAAGCATTGCGACATTGTGGCACGTCATAATATTGTGTCAAAATCTCATTGCTGTGTAAGGCTGTGTTCACCTTGTTGCTATATAATTTCTTTACATTTCTGCATGACAACAAAATGTTAAATGAGCCCTCCACCAATTAGCAAATTATGCATAATATTATGTTGTGTGCCCCTTGAGTATTCAGTATCCATTCACTGATTATCCTTCCAAGGACATGCAGGAGACAACATTTAGGCCTACGCCCCCAGATAAGGTAAAATATAGGTATATGATGGAATCTAATATATATCACGGTATCGCAGCACAAGACGCGCTATGTGACATTTATTCTCCTTTGCTTCTATTTCATATTATAGAATATATTGCTGATATGAGGACTGTTAAGTAAATTTGCATGGAAGAAGCCAAAATACTTGCCGAAGGTAATTCTAGTGATTACCAGACTACAGTAGCCTGCTATAAATCAGTTGCGAGTGTGAGCGAGCAGGCTACAGCATTTCACTGCTGGTGCTGCCAATCGGGTCCTCACTCACATGCATTTTTGAAGCTGTCCACTAGGGCCCAGCTGAGTACTGGTGAGCGCAGACCTGAGGAGCAGAAGTGCAGACTTAAGGGGCAACAGCTCCTCTGACCTAGAAGCCAATTCTATACCCATTTCAACATGAATTTCATCAGTCTACAGCCTTGCTCGCTCGCCTGCTTCTACAGCAGACTGACAAGTCAGTCAGAGTGATTACATGTGATGCTCGGTAAAAAACCTTTTTTTTGATGATACATAGCAATTCAGTTTCAGAAATTGGTGCGACACATATCCTACAGGCATCACATTACTTCAATTTATGAGACATTTCTTCCTGTGCTTTATCAACTCTGTTGCTTTGAGGCACTCTTAAGCCCATCATACCAAAATAATTATTGATTTTATGATTGATAATGGTTTGAGGGGAGAACACTTCCAGAAGTTGTATACATAAGTTGTAGAGTGGCAAGGCAAATCTATGGAGACCATAATTACCCAAATTTTCAAACAGCTAAAATAAATTCGAAGACCTTGCTTAATCTTTTGCAACAATGAAACCCATGAACAAATTACCAGAGAGTGTTATCACAAGAAAGACCCCAAAGAGAGTTTCAAGAAAAACCTAAAAACTGACTTTTTTTAAAAACATTCCACAAAAAAATTCTAACATACAATGTATACAAACACTTCTGAGCAGTTTACCAGAATAGACACCATATATAAATTACCACTTTTATTACTAAAGTTAGCAAGGGCACAGTGAGTCACCATGCCATGTTCCCTGTAGGAATAACAAGTGACTTCTTGCAAAAACACTGGGTTAAACGCCTCTGCAGCTCCTTAGTGGCTGTATCGAGGCAAAAACAATGAGAAAAGCATATATATTGATGCCCACACCACATGACAGTTTGTGACATAAGTATCGCACTGCTTAAAATGGTTTTCTGTTGGCACTACAGGGTATGTCTGCACAGGCAATATTTTCTTCAAGGGCAAACAGCAGCATGAATATATTTTTAATTATTTGAACCATCAAAGCGCTAGTCAATAGCTACTGACTCCTGCGGGATTCCTGGTGCCCTCCCCCTCCTTCCTGACCAAATAAGTGTCACTAGACTAAGTGTTGCATAATCAGAGACAAGGCAAGATAACTTGCAAGAGGAAACTTTGATTTTAAATAGAAACAAAGTACGAATCTTCTTAAAGCATCTTTGCAAAAGTTCCCATCCACTCACAGTTGTGTTACTCCTGAGGTGAAAACAACAAATCATGTCAAATGCAGAAGTTGTTGCATTGATGCGAAATTTACACTGAGCAAATAATCAAAGAAGCGCTGCTTAAAAGAGGCATTCAGAGCCTCAAATAGAAAGCCCATATTACTGCCAAATGAAAAGAGATTGTTGTAACCTCCTCAAAGAAACACACATGATGTCTTCTCATAGGCAATCGTTTGCATACATCTTCTTGATTGTTAGCATCAGAGAGAATCAAACTCCACCTTGGATAAAGGAGACCTTGGTGTTATTGCCTCTTTGTATTACTGATTTATACAACAAGCATCATTTGACAGATATGAGCTATGCCTATGGGAAAGAGATGTCTTATAAGCTATCAAAAATACTACATGGGGAAAAAACATCTTGTTAGCAGTTAATTTGTGATGTGACCATATTTAGAGCAGAAACGGAGCATGTGATCATATTTCAAATGTAGGTCATTCCATTATTACACTATTTTAATATAATTAGCTGCTAATTCACATGTTATCAAACAAACTGGCAACAACTGGGCCTCAGATGGGTAATTACGAAAATGTAATTCACCGGATGGGGGCCAATTAGCTATTATGCCGTGCAACTGTGCAAAACAAATATATCTCCACTTTTTTTACACTGTAACTCAGCCGGACAATTGAAAAATACTGAATTTCACCCATTTGAATTGTGCCCACATTGCATTCATGGAAACAACATAGAAAATCGGGTATTACCTACAAATTATATTTCATTGACATAATTATGCTTGCTGTTAAGAACCTACAAGAGACAGAGTTATTCTAAATATGGTTTTTCAGAAAGCTAACGGAGTCGGGAGACGGAGTCGGTTCACTTACATGTACTACCTGACTCCTTAAGCCCAGCCTACTACTATAAAAGAATAAATAAATACAAAATGTTCACTTGGCAGCACAGACATATTCCATTTATCACGTCACATTCTGTTGAAACCAAATCCTAGTATTTTCATAGGACTTCCATATCATAAGAATCAGAAACTAAAACTTGTAGTCATAAAGTCGTGTGATTACGGAATGGCGTGTGCGTTGTTATTCAGACAAAGCTAGATGAAAGAATACACTGACATTTGGGCCAGTAAGAAAGATTAAACCGCAAAAAAGATGATTCACTACTTCTAGCTTCGGTAACTAAGGTGAATCTAAATATCAGAAAAAATCTCTGCGGTTTGTTTAATGAATCAGTTTTTGGCATTTTGAATAATCCTCTTACATCGCATATTTAAAAAATATATATATACATGTAAATCATACTCACTTTTTAATCAGACTTCAAATTAATATCAGAGCATATAAAAATAGGGCAATGAAATAAAAAGGATAATTCTGATGAAAAATACCTACATGCATTTTTTTTTCATATGAATTCATCCGATTCCATCCCTCTATCTGAAATGTATCTACTAGATATGTTTTTATCTTTCTACCTAAGGTTGGTCATGTTCTAGGTTGATGAGAAAAAGTCATGGAAATGTGTAAAACAAGAGCAAGAGAGGTGCAGTGAGGCCATCTATGGAGAAATAAATACACGGTAGGACAAAATTGCTTTATTAGGTCATTATTGATGTCAAAATAAAGAAAAAGTTTTGAAAGAAAGTTCCATTTCTTAAAAAAAAGAAGTCTTATAATGAGAAGGTGACACTCTGCTGTGCCTCAGGTGGGTAAAAGAACATTTCAGTTCTTCAGGAAGAATCTCTGATTATAATCCTTAAATGACAGGTGACATTATGGCTGGCAATGATGTCCAATTTACACAACTTGAAGTAGAACACTGCGGTGCAAAGGAAGCAAATTATTAATGAAATGTTTTTGCCCATTGTGAAAATCATTTTCTCACATCCTACTTCAATTAACCTACTGGTGAATAGTGGATAACTACTATAAGCTACACTGCTCAAAAGAATTAAAGGAACAGCTCTTCGAGTAACACTTTAGGAACTTGGAAGGATGCAAATGAATTTCAATGCAAAGATGATCTTTTTTTTCATTTTGAAGGGTTCAACAAATCACAGCTGAGTTGATTGAATGAATTGTGTCTGTACAGGGACACTGAAACTTTGATGACCCCCAAAATTGATGTGAAGACACGATATGACCAAATCCAAAAGTTTGTTAAATCGACTCTCTACCTCAGCCAAATTTTTCCCAATACTGTGTTAGGCCAAGATGAGCATGAACAAATTCTTTAAATGAGATTGTAATGCTTTTGGTGAACCTGTGGGTGGTCAATTGGGGGATCCTGGGCAACTATCGAATGTTTTTTGTTCATTTTCCCGTATGGTCCATGGAGGCTGTGGCTGCCAGGAAAGACACTGTAAAGAATGTCCTACACATGTTCTATGGAACTGAGGTCTGATGAACTTTTCGGACGTCCATCACTGCAATACCTTCCAATTTAAGATGAGCCGTAGTCACCCAAGCAGGTTGCAGATGTGCATTTTCATGCATGAGCAGAAAATTATCTTAAACTGACCCATCGTTGTGCTTAAATGTGATTTCCACAAGCCCATTGCTGCACATTATGCCATTCATTTGTCCTGTATGCACTCCATACACTCCATGTACCCCTCCATTGACAAGGCATCCCTGACCATCAAGAAAGCTCCCAATAATCTTCATGTTGGAAAATGTTACACTCACAAAAACATGACCATGGGTATTCTTCTGACACAGACATGATGCCCGAATGTCAAAGATGAGACGTGCTTGCACCAACAGACAAAAGAGGTACCTGCAGACTCAACTGCTAAAACAGCGTCTCCCTGTTGAACTCCAATGTTGATGCACGGCGTTGTGGGTCAATAGGAGGAGCAAAAACACACTTTCTGCATCTCAAATGTTCTTCATGGAGTTGGGTCCTAACTTTTCGGTCCAAGATTACGAAATTTGAGGCATCGTCACAGTCATTTTTCAGTCGCATGATGACACCAATGCGGAGGTTGCTGGTGCTAATGGTCCTGTTGCTACGTAATGGACCAATGTCTGCCCTTTCCATGGCCTTCTGTCATACCGTTCAGGCCAAGAGACCACATCTGTTGACACACCAACCCTTTAGTCCCCCTTCTCACTTTAGCACCTTCCTGTGGGAGTTACCCATCCCTGACAAATCAATTTGAGACAAAAACTGTGTGGAACACTTTGCCTTAATCTTCAGTTGTCAGACAAACCAAACAAATGAACAATTTTTCCATCCTCTGTTCGATAATCCTTTTTTTCAGATCAGCAAATCAACAAAAATCACTTTGTGTTTAGGGGTCGCGCAGGACAATTGCTCCTGACAAGGCAATTGTTGACCAGTATTGCTGTGACAACTGAATTGGTTAGTTAAATTAACAGACAATAGAAGCATGTTTATGTCATTTAGTTACAGATTTCCCAGTTTCAGAAAATGGCCTGAAAGAGGTGTTCCTTTAATTTTTTTGAGCAGTGTACGATAGGAACCTATCTCTCCCAGTTGCAGTGGCAGGAGAAACTATCTGTCGAAAGCTGTACCACCTGCATCACCCATGTAGGATATTGTAACTATGCTGATTAAAAACATTTATTGAAAAAATATCCATGATACTAACCATAGCCAATTTTGTATTCAGTGACCAGCAAAATGGCATGGTGTCGGACCTACAAAGTATGAGTCTGTCAGACACAATAACAGTTTTCCTTGTTAAACTTAGAGCTTCGGCTGACGGCTTGTCTCATACCCCTCTTACCTGGCCTCGTCCCTTTTTTACGATGAAATAACTGCGGTGTAATGGTAGGACTGGACAAGCTGCTAAAGTGTCAAATATGTAAATCGGACTTTACGGAATTTCCTAGCTATGAGTATGACGTCAGCATGTGACATCATGGCAACATTGTTATAATATTGTGTCAAATGCTGTTCAAGTTGTGCAACATAATTTCTTTACATTTCTACATGACAACAAATTAGCAACAGTATGAGTACGTTGTGTGCCCCTCGGGCATTCTGTATCCATTCAGTGATTAGGCTTACTAGGACAAGCATGTGAAAACATATACATGTAAGCAAAGCCTCCAGATGAGGTATAATTTAGGTATGTAACCGAATCAAAAATATTTTGATAGATCGCAGCATGAGGGACATTAGGGTGGTCCAAAAAAAGATAAGTCCTAATTTCATTGATGGTGCCCCCTAACTTTTTTCCTTTGACCATGTGGAAGAAGTCTGCAAAATTTCAGCCAAATTGATTAATATTTAGAGGTGGCTCATCAAGGTTGAAGTTTTGCTATATTTAGCATTAAAACGCCTATATCTGAACAGTGAAAATTGTGTAAAATCATATTTTCCTTTCATTTGAGGCCTATTAAGGCACTAACCAACTGAGGAAAAAGCAAGATAGCACTTGTATGTGTAGCTTCCTCTCCACATTAAAAAAAAAAGGGGATTTGTCACTTATGTAATTAAAATACTTATGTCAATTGATGTGTATTAGGTGAGAATTTGGCAAAATTGGTACACCAACATAGATTTATTAATAAATATTAAAATTTAATGGAAAAGTTTTTGGATCATGACTGAGTCATGCCATACTACTTTCAATAAATTATTCTAGTCCAGCATGATAAAGAATGTAAATCCCATCCTCTTGGTTGGTTATTATTATAAATGGCCCATATCCCCAGATAAGCCAGTCTTGGAAGTTTCTCGCACCCGGAAGCTTCAGATGTGAACATTTACATGATTAGTTTACCCAATACAATTTGAGCTGTTTGACACCTTGTAAGACCAATCAGTTGTGAAAGGGGTTCTTACAATCGAAAAGCATTTTGCCCTGCTATTGTCAGTCACAGTACAATGTTTGAGGCAGTTTATCTTTTGCAGGGATGCCTGTTCGGGAAAGACAACTTACTGTGTTTTATTATCAAAGAACAAACTTTGATTTTATGTGTGCTTAATAACTTTTGAGCAGGGATCTTTGCATAACCAACACGCGATTATTTCTATTGTATCTCTAATTTCCACAGGTGCGCATGAATTACTTGGCACATAAAACTTAGACATTCGTCCAAGATCTCACCTAAGAATTATTAATAGGTCATTTGCATACTGGTATATATTGATTATGGAACATGTAGTTGAGAAAGATGGAATTGCTACCTGCACCTCTTTTTAAAAAAGTTTCTGTAGCATGTGTCAAAATACCACTTGGCCAGAAATTGAGAAAAGATGTAGAGAACATCATGTGCACTATCAAAAGTCATGGCAGCTTTCTATTACACAGTACCGTAATATGGGGTGAATAGGGACATTGGGGTGAATCGGGACAAGACAGGGATGTGTATTATTTCTTCATAGATCAACCACTTCTACTCAACCTAGGGAATTCATTTTTGGCACATGTATAGTAGACATACCAGCGCATATTGTGATAGAATTTCACACTTCTAACTGCAGGCAGTGAGGAGCTGCAGCACCTTAAACCTGACCCTGCATAATTTGAATTTTAACATACTGGTCAAAACTTTGCTCATTCCTCAAAAAATATAAACACCAGAGCCATTAAACTTGCAGGAAACTTTTTAAAAATTTGAAATGGTATCAGGGAACCAGAGGAGTAGACTAGATGTGGGATTATGGATGTTTGGTCATGGGTTAAGATCCAGGTCAATGGCAAAGTCTCGGGAATAATAAAAATATACTCTACCAATTTTCTTTTAAATGTACTGGCGTGGCTTTTTGATAAATATTATTGAACTTGGCATCATTTATTGTGGATTTAGTCCAGAATTCGTAAACACCTGCAAAATTAGCAGATAACTACAGCTTTTGATACTTTTCTGTCATTTATAACTTTTTAAAAAATCTGAATATTATCAATGGAATTGATATCAGATTTTCTTCAAAATAAATATTTTGCACACTGAAGTTGTTTTCTATTGTTCAGTCATCAGAAGCAATCACTCAAAGAAGCCAGGAAGTATGGATTGTTGGAATAATGGAGTGTCCCGATTCACCCCAAATTGTGGGGTGACTTGGGACAGTGGTTTTTTGGGCCCTGAACCTCGGCAATTTAAGATATCATTTCAAGCTCCAACAGAAAGTTAGACCTTCTGCTCGGACACAATTTGACACCATATTTCCATTTCTGAGTTGATTTTTGTCCATGTTATCACAGAAAAACGGCCAATTCTGTCCCGATTCACCCCATATTACGGTACATAGAATCCTTCTGATGTCTAGTGAATTACCTTCTCCGATTAGATCCCATACCCTTTTTCATGCTGGACTATAATAATTTTCGCCCATTATACATCAATTGACATAACAATTTTAATGATATAAGTGACAAATCACTTTTTTTAAACAGGGAGAGGAAGATATACAAACAAGTGTTATGTTGCTTTTTCCTCAGTTGGTTAGGGCCTTAATAGGCCTCAAATGAAAGGAAAATGTGATTTTACACAATTTTCACTATTCAGATACAGGCGTTTTAATGCTAAATATAGCAAAACTTCAACCTTGATGAGCCACCTCTAAATATTAATCAATTTGGCTGAAATTTTGCACACCTCTTCCACATGGTCAAAGAAAAAAAGTTAGGGGGTACCATCACCACATTTTACACTTTTATTATTTTCCATTGGATGTTGGACCACCCTAAGGTACATGTACCACTACCAATTGTTAAGTATTTGCTTTGCTTCTATTCTGTATTTTTAGTATATAATGCTATGATATAAGGAAGACAGTTAAGTGCTGTCTAGGATAATGGACAATTTGAACAGCAGGAAATTAGCATGGAAGAAGCCAATGTAATTGCTGAACGCCATCCTAATGTAGCCTATAAATTGCAGTATAATTATATGTTTATTCACCATAGGATCAGGATTATGTGTTTATCACACCTTGGGCTAAATCACATTTTCCCTCTCCCGTGGTGAATAACCTTTACATATGATGCTTGGTTTCGATAAAGGCCTTTTTTTTACGATACTTTGTAATTCAGTTTCAAAAATTGGTGCTGCACATATCCTACAGGCATCACATTACTTCAATTTATGAGACATTTCTTCCTGTGTTTTATCAACTCTGTTGCTTTGAGGCACTCTTAAGCCCATCATACCAGATACCACAATTGATTTTATGATTGACAATGGTTCGAGGGGAACACACTTCCAGAAGTTGTAGACCTAAGTTGTAGACCAACAACAGCAAATCTATGGAGACCATAATCTGTGAAGTTTCAAACAGCAAAAATAAATTCAAGACCTTGCTGAAACCTTGGAACAAATTACC
This sequence comes from Platynereis dumerilii, assembly GCA_026936325.1. Classification (NCBI taxonomy): domain Eukaryota; kingdom Metazoa; phylum Annelida; class Polychaeta; order Phyllodocida; family Nereididae; genus Platynereis; species Platynereis dumerilii. Next base: position 25,256,375 of record JAPTHN010000007.1, read on the forward strand.
AGAGAGTGTTATCACAACAAAGACCCCAATGAGAGTTCAAGAAAAACCTAAAACCCACTTTTTTAAAAACATTCCACAAATAATTCTTACACGTACAAGAACTTCTGAGCAGTTTACTTGAAGAGGTGATTTAAATATTACGATTTTCATAATTGAATAATTTAAATAGCCATGCATGGCACATAGAATAACACTGTTCTTTGTAGGGAAGACAAGTAACTTATTGCAAAAACACTGCAAACAGCATATACTGATGACCACTATGTAAGTATCGCACTGCTAAAAATTGTTATTTCTTGGCATGACAGGGTTTTTTTGCACAGGCAATGGTCTTCTCAAGGGCAATTGGTTGCATTAACAGCTTTTTAATTATTTGCATCTGAGAGAATCAAACTCTAACTTAAATAAAGGCCTTGGCAAATAGCGACACCGCGGCCACCACCTCTTGTTGTACCACTACACGTATTACACAACCAAACACCATTTGACATATAAGCAGTATGCAATCAGGATGTTCATAACTAGGCAGCAACTATCTAAAATACCATAAGAGGGAAAACATCTTGTTAGGAGTTAATTAGTTATGCAACCATATTCAGAGCAGAAACTGAGACCACATTTCAAATGTAAGCCTGACAGTTATGACATAATTTCGAAATAACCAGCTGCCAATTTCCTATGTTATTGCAAAGAATGGCATGAGTTGGGTTTCAGGTGGGTTATAAGAATTCACAATAACATTATTCTACATGTGCAGGCCAACTTCAACAGAAATACCAATTATCCAAGCCTACTAAGCCATAAAGCCTTTTTGCCTTTTCTATGTCAGTTGATAATTTCAGCCAGGCTAAAAGCAAGTTTAAATTAATGCTTCATTTCGACCATTTCTTATAAATTTTCACAATCCTGCAAAATATATAAATCACAATTTAATAAAAAAGCTAAAAGCAAACAGATAACTTATGTCAAGTAAGATTTGTTTTTGCTAAGTCATGATTATTTCAATCTTCAGAAAATTGAGTCTAGATTGCGGCATGTTTATCAAGAACAAATACATGAGCAGGAAAATATGACATTATTGACATGTTTTTACCTTCACGGCGCTAGTCAATAGCTACTGACTCCAGCGCGAGTCCTGCTGCCCTCCCCCTCCTTCCTGACAAAACCACTGTCACGAGACTAAGTGTTGCATAATCAGACACATGGCAAGATTGTGCCAGAGAGAACTTTGATTTTGAATACAAACAAAGTACAAACTTATACAAGTATCTTTGCAAAAGTTTCCATCCACCCACAGCTGTGTAACACCTTTGGTAAAAATAACAAATGAAGAAGTTGTTGCATAGATGCGAAATGTACACTGCGCAAATAATCAAAGAAGTGCTGCTTAAGAGGCATTAAAGGCCTTAAATAGAAAGCCCATATTACTGCCAAATGAAAAGCGTTTGTTGTATCTTCCTCAAAGAAACACACGTGATGTCTTCTCATGGGCAATCGTTTGAATAATAAACATCTTGATTGTCAGCATCAGAGAGTATCAAACTCGACCTTGGATAAAGGAAGACCTTGGTGTTATTGCCTCTTTGAATCACCGATTTATACAACTAGCATCATTTGACAGATACGTTATGTGCTCTGGGATAGATAGATAGATAGATATGGTAAGTGCAGCCCTCTAAGCCCAGTTCTGGGCGCTCACGAGGGTTGATTGATGAGATGGGAGAGAGAGCGGGAGTCCTCAACATGTTACACATTTACCCCATGTGAGGGGATCTTTTACTTGCCCAGCATAGACACTGATACAAGGGGCCGCCAATTTAATGTCTCATCCGAACGACATCCAGCTGGGATTTTGCTCATGAAGGTACACTGAAAATTTTGGGTTCCCCATCGGGGTTTTGAACCCATGCAAGCAAAGACCTTCAGAGGAGCAGGCGGGAACCTTAACCACTTGGCCATCCAGCTGGGAAAGGATGTTTTATCAGCTGTCAAAAATACTAAAAGGGAAAAACATCTTGTTAACAGTTAATTTGTGATGTGACCATATTTCGATTAGATATTGAGACCTCATTTCAAATGTAGGTCGTATCATTATTACATTATTTTAAAATAATTAGCTGCTAATTCACATGTTATCGCACAAACTTGCAACAATTGGGCCTCAGATGGGTAATAACAATAATGTAATTCACCGGATGGGGCCAGTTATTATGCCTTGAAATTATCTCTCCACTTTTTCTACACTGTAAGTTAGCAGTTCAATTGACAGAGACTGAATTTCACCCACTTGAACTGTGCCTACACTGCATTCACGGGAACAACACAGAAAATTACGTATGACCTACAAATTACATCTTATTGACACATGTTTGCTGTTAAGAACTTCGCAGAGACAGAGAAATTCTAAATAGAAACTATGGTTGGTTCCAGATAAAAAATGAATTTGGCTTTTACAACTATAATAGAGAAAGAAAAAAAAATGCAACATTTCACTAGATGTGCTGTATTCAGCATTCCACTTATCAAGCTCAAACAGATTTACTGATGTGATAATCCGCTGTGGGTGGGCTTCATTAAGACTGTTTAAATTAGTTTCAACTAAATGTTCAATTCCAAAGGAATTTTGCATTTGTCTGCCAATATTGAATTATCTGTTTGGATAATTCAGTTTGACCACCACAATTATCAACCTAGTTACAGACCAAAGCAGTATATCATATATTTATTGAAAGGAAATCAATTTTATCAAATTTTTTGGCTTCTTCCATCTCATATTATTTCATTACTCCAACTATTTACATATATTTTTAGAACCAAATGCAAAACATGAACATCTACAGATCTGTGTAAATACTTGTGCAGAAATAACTATTGTAACTTTGAGATGGTTGAAGTCGAGTGATATATTAACCTGTATTAGAAGGTTGGGTAAAATCTTTCTGTAAAACATGATCCGTTCCTTCACATGTGTGTACCTACTACTGTAAGCAATTTGAAAATACAAAATATCCATAAATTATGGTAGCCAGTCCTATTCCATTTATAACACCACATTCTGTTGAAACCAAATCCTGGTATTTTCAAAAGACTTCCATTTTATCATAGGATTAGGAATCAGAAACTAAAACGTGAAGCCATAAAGTCATTTTAATATGGAATGGCGTGTACATTGTTATTTAGACAAAACTAGATGAAAAGAAGACACATTGACATTTGGGCCTGTATAAGGAAGACATTAAACCACAAAAAAGCTGATTCATTTACTGAAAAAATTCTTGCGTGTCAAATAATGATTCACTTTCTGACATTTGGAATATCCTTCTGACATCATATAATTATTTGAAATATCTTTATCATATTCTGTTTAATCAGACTTTGCATTAGTATCAGAGCATACTTATAAAAAGGGCCATGAAAAAAAAAGAATAATGCTGTTGAAAAATAACTTCTCTTTTTTTCAGATAAATTCATCCAATTCCATAACTCTATTGGCAATGCATCTACAAGATACGTATTAATCTTTCTACCCAACAATATAAATCCACATGTATATATATCTGTCTCTCTAATAGTACAGTGTACGTTATCTGTCTTAACATCAAATGTCCAGATGGTCCAGAGGTTGGTCATGTTCTAGGTTGATGAGAAAAAGTAATGGAAATGTGTCAAACAAGAGCAAGAGAGGTGCAGTGAGGCCATCTATAATGTAGAAATACAGGGTAGGACACAAAATTGCTTTCGGTCATTATTGATGTCAAAATAAAGTATAAGTTTTGAAAGAAAGTTCCATTTAAAAGAAAGGTCTTATAATGAGAAGGTGACACTCTGCCTTAGATGAGTTATAATTATTATTAAAAGCACATTTCTGATCTCCAGGAAGAATCTCTAATTATAATCCTTAAATGACAGGTGACATTACGGTGGGAAATAATGTCCAATTTAAACAATTCGAGGTAGAACACTGCAGTGCGAAGGAAGCAAATTATTAATGAAACATTTTTGCCTGTTGTGAAAATAATTTTCCCACATCCTACTTCAATTAACCTACTGGTGAATAGTGGATAACTACTATAAGCTATGATAGGAACCTTTCACTCCTAGTTGCAGCGGCAGAAGAAAATCTGTCGAAAGCTGTACCACCTGCATCACCCATGTAGGGTATTGTATGCTGATGAAAAACATTTACTGAAAAAATATCTATGATACTAACTGGAGCCAATTTTGTATTCAGTGACCAGCAAAATGTCATGGTGACGGACGTACAACATGTGAGTCTGTCAGACACAATGACATTTTGCCTTGTAGCTCAGCTCCTGTTACACTTGGACCTTTGGCGATGGCGTGTCAACTGAAATAGCTGAGGTTTAATGGTAGGGCCACACAAGCTGCTAAAGTGTCAAATAATGTAAATCAGACTTTACGGAATTGCCAAGATAAGACATTAGCATGTGACATTGTGGAAACATTGTCATAATATTGTGTCAAAATCTCAATGCTGTTCAAGTTGTGGCAACATAATTTATTTACATACGTACGTTGTGTGCCCCTCGGGCATTCTGTAACCATTCACTGATTAGGCCTATTAGGACAAGTAGGTGAAAACATATACATGTAAGCCAAGCCTCCAGATGAGGTATAATTTAAGTATGTGACCGAATCAAAAATATCTTGATATGGCAGCACGAGGGACATGTACCACTACCAAGTGTTATGTATTTGCTTTGCTTCAGTTCCAGGTATTCTTTATTTTTAGTATATAAAATGCTATGATATAAGGAAGACAGTTAAGTGCTGTCTAGGATAATGAACAATTTGAACAGCAGGAAATTAGCATGGAAGAAGCCAATGTAATTGATGAAGGCAATCCTAATGCAGCCTATAAATAGTAGTACAATTATATGCATATTTCATTCTCTATACCATTTGACGCCTCTGTCAGCCAATCACATGGCTGAATATCATTGCGACAATTCCAATATGCTTTGTTGACCACTTATCATCCCATCCCATGTTTACCTGTTTGAGTGTTGTAATAATGAAGTGTTGACATTTTTCGTAATCTTGTAACACCCTACAAGAATGTGAATCAGATGTTTGAATGTGGTGTAAACTGCTTCTGAATGCTGGTCTGAACAACATCAAGACTTGAATTATCAGCTCGTATGAGCAACTCGTGCTCGATAAGATGATGTCCTGCAAGTCGTCTGAAAAAACAACTGCAACCTTTCCAAAGCTCTAGCAGCTCCAACTGGGTAAGCAGCTTAGGAAACTTGCAACAAAGCAGGATACATCTTGCATGAATGTTAATCCAGGTCTTATGGAAACTGTGTAGACCTATTGTCTTCTTTGCCATATCAGTTCCCCAGAAATGTATCACAAATCCATTTAATCCTTCAGCAGTACGGTAATTATGCTTCATAATACCACAGTTCTCAATTTACTTTTCTGTTTTGTCTGTCCATTTACGCTGTCTTCTGTTATCAAATTTTTTCTTCCCAAGCCGTGGCTGTCTGTCAAGTGTTACATATTGTACACCTATTTTAAGATTCAGTGTTGCATTACTTCGATTTTGCTTCACTACAACATCTGAAAGTGTCTTTCTTCCAACTGACATCGATATGAAAATCTATCTCCTGTCACGCATTAAAGTTTCTGAAAGGTTACTCAACCAAAAGATGGTATTATAAAGTTTACAAAGATATCTGTACAAGTGCAAGATGTAGAAGAAATTTTTTCTAAGAAACTCAACCAAAAGATAGTATTACAAAGTTTACAAAGATGTCTGTACGATGTGCAAGTTGCAGTACAAAATATGTTTCTAAGAAACTCAATCTTACAAATGTATTACACATGTACGATGTACAATGGCATCATACAAGTCTGTGTTGTGGTCCCAAAAAATCCGTATTCATTTACACATACGACGCATATTCTGTAGATTGCATATAGATGAAACCATCTTACATTATCTATTACCATTACCAAACAGCGATTATTGTATACTACTGTCCACAAGGTTGAAGGTAGGCGCTTTAAAGGCCATCTTCATTGACGTTTGAAGCAAAAAAAAAAACACTATTACAGAACATCAAAGTAATGTAAATCATCCATTGCCTCAAATGAAAGTCAAATATAGAAGTAATTGTTCGTGACCTCAGCAGCATCTGTGAGTCCCAAGGGGTTTTCAATACTTTCCATCTGCCTTTTTTTGCACAATTGACTTATCCTTGACAATAAGCTTACACAGTTTCCTGTAAGCTATTTCCACAGTAATCTGCACAAAAATGGAATTGTCCCTCAGGCATCTCGACTGCTTCGTTTGGTATCTTCTATCCTTTTTCAGGCGTTTCATACCTGAATTTAACAAAATCAAGATCCATAATGCACTGTTTCAGTTGAAAACTATCTCATGAGTCAGCGATCGTCAAGCAATGACTTAAAACCTTCTATATATCATTTCTCGACCGTGTTGTCAGTTACAGTAAATTCTAGACTAAGAAGAGGAATCATTTCTTAGTGTTCAAGACCAATTATGCACTTAAAAACAGGATGGCCTGAGCTGGTAACAAATAACGCAAAAACATAACCAAGAACCTCTTAATTTCTCAAAAATTAGCCGGGATAGCCTGTACGTACGTGTACTTATAGACAACAAAAATGTAAAACAAACTAGTAAGAGAAGAAGAAACATAAAGCAAGAAATTAAGAAGGAAACAAATCACTTCAGGAATGGGAGATGGAGAAGCCAAAAAGGAAAATACAAAAGTGATGAAGTGAGTTTTAGTCACACATGCAGAATATGTGTTAGATAAGTAATGAATATGGAGTTTTTGATACCACGTCAAAAACATGCTCGACAATTGTGATACCATTCCACATAGTACACGCATAAGATTTAGTTGAAATGTTTCTTCTACAACTTGCCCATATATATACTTACATATATATATACAGTTCTGCCCGAAAGTTTACATACCCCGATGCAAAATGACAAATTTCTCTATTTCCAGGGCAATTTTGACAACACAGTGCAGGGAATATCAACCCAAAACTGCCCGTGAGGGGCAGTGTTTCATCTCACCGTCAACTAGATTTATGTGCAACCTTGTGCCCAGCTTGGGTATCTGTTGTCAACCACAAGATGTGGCAACCTATTTAACTATTTTAAAACCCAACTTTGACACAATTCTCTCTCCCCTTTTCAAATCTGATGGGGGATGCCACATGTCCCTGTGTATAAGCATGACCATGAAGTGTGGGAGGATGGTGGGGATTATGTCCTGTATTTTTGCACTGCTGCATACAGTGTAAAGTATATTCAGCGTTAGAACAACAGTAATGCACTGATATATCCTTTGTATCATGCTAATTTTTGGAAGATTATTAATACTCTCTTCTGAGGCTTCTGTATATTACAGATTTCTGAAAAATGTGTTTTTATTGCAAATTCATATGCATACATATAATTATTATTCATAACTATGGCTTTCTTCTTATTGTATATTAGGTCAATTTACATGTACTATAGGACTACATGATTAGTTAATTAGGAAATACAATGTAGTCCAAAAAAATACAATGTACACACAATTTGATAATCGGAGTCATTCTTTTTAAGAATTTTGAATTCAACAATGTCTCCCCAAAGACCAGTTTAATTAATGTGATCAACATTACAGTTAATTATTGTAAAAAGGAAAGGAGACACGTTATGGCTTTTTCTGCCCTAATCAAACGAAAGATGCTTTTTAATGTTAGTATGTGAGATTCTTGGTAAATACAATCTTGGTTGTCACAACAAATGATATCAGGGGTCCCCATGGTGCAAAACAATAAGTTTTCTATTTAGGGGGCAACCATTCGATAGGCAGGGGAGGGTCTTGGTGTTTTCCGTTTTTAAAAACTAAATTATTTTTTTTGTCAGTGGGGGTACGGTGACTCAACCTTATTAACAACCTAAAGGGGCTCTAATTATCTGGTCATTTAATTAGTACAATAATAAGTATATATATATATCTATGAATATCAAAGACGTTGGACCTATATACATATCTACAGGGCTTTATTTGACAACAGAATATATTATATGAACTAATATTTACTGCAATTTGTAGCACTTCATCAGTTGAGTTAGAAGGGGTTAACTTATAGATCCATGGTCAGAGGCTCATGACTAAAACCTTGTCATGTGCTGGGCCTTTTCCCAAAACTAAATAGCCAGCTGAAAGTTTTTGGTGTGACCATGGATTAAATGGAAAGTCACCAACCACAGGCAAAGGAGGCAGGCTTCCCAAGCACATGGCTTTAATCATCCAGAACAAATGTAACTGTCAACAAGCTGTCACACAAAAACCACCAGGAACTGGGGTAAAACTTGGATCTGGTAGATATTCCCTGCACTGAACAATTGGCAAGTCATACATGAAATACAATGCACTGCATGCGGCTAAACACTTCTGAACCATTAAAAATTCAATAGCAATGAGAATTTATGATATTACCAATTAATTGCATTTTATGACATTTTCAAAAGTTTACATACCCTCCTGTGGTATCACATATTTTCCCACTTGGGAAAGCTAAGCAACACCTAGTAGTAGGCTAGTAGCCATGACGCCACCTATGACAAGCTAGCGTCATAACAGTCTGAAAGCCTGAAATAAATTATTTCTCTTTTCTGTTTCATTGCCTGTGCTCAGGCATAATGCAGGCAGGTATTTGCATTAGCTAATAACATTCAGGTATCAGCTTGTTGCGAAGTGTCTCTAAATGACATTATACGCCCCCACATCCCATTAGTCAAGGAAAATTTTAAAAATAGCTCAATGTCAATAGACTAGGTTTATTTGTTTTTAAATGGCACATGCACCTACGGTGAGAATACAAGGTGTTATTTTGTTGGATTTACTCTTCTACTACTTTCGGTTATCAGTTTTCATGGAACTCTTCTGCATTATGATACATTCACATATTCAAGCAACACCAGATGTAGAGAGGTGTATCAGATGGTGTGAACTTGCACAGACGGGTCAGATCTGTCCATAATGGATGGAGTGTATTAGCAAGCTAATACTCTTGAGTACTGTCAGAGGGTCCGCTTGGGTCATACTGGTGTCTGATACATGTGACACTGGAGGCAGGGTCTTCCGAATGCAGGACTCCGTGCATGGTGAAGCGACACACCACTTCAAGTTCAATACTCAGCACACAGACTTCACACTTCACGTGCAATAGAGGCAGCTGCAGTGAGCTACCACCAGCAATGAATTCTGCCAGAATTCACATCCAGCAACTGCCTGGCAACTGGCAACTGCCCCACTTATTTATAGAATATTGGTAATAATAATGGCAGAAAAACAAGCTCAATGTTGAACGTTGGGTACCTTAAGCATTAAAGAATTGAATTTTCTCCTACATGACCATGAATTCTGCCAGTCTCTTCACAGCTAGTGCTGTTCAGCAGTAAAGAACTAGGATCAGTTTGCCATTTCACACATAACTATGTGGATGGTATAAATGGTGTCAATGTAAAATCAGCATTTGAAATGTGTCAAAGACATTAGAAACTTTCTTAAACATATTAAAAGATATAGGCCCTACACTAGGAATATTAGATTGAGTTCAATTTAGTATCAAAATAACTGCCATGGCTTATCCCATTATTTTCTTAAGATTACAGTTCTAAATATAAACAGAATTCAGATAAATTGAACTTCAACGCATCGTTTGAAAACAGATCAAAGCTTTGTGAAGCTTCTCTCAACTTGTCAATTAAAACAGCCAGATAAGCTGTATTGATGCAAGAGTCATTGAAATGGAAAAAGCATCAGTCAAGCTAATTCTCGCTAAAATTAAAAATTCAGATAATTAAAAAATGTATGTGTAAGTTACACAAACTGCTGTGCCGCGATTTGGGACCATAAGAGCAGAAACACGTCTCGACATACCAAGATTCGGCAGGACTGAATAAGCAACATTTTCAAAAACTTAAAATTGAGTAAGGAATCGTAGGTGCACATGTATGGTGTTAAGATAATGCATAGGGGAGAGCGGGGCACAGTGAGACAAAGCCCGTAGCGTCTAGCTGGTACTGTTTATAGATCAACCCTCTTTTGTATAGTACAAAGAGTAAGTAAGTGAGAGACTGTCCTATATCCTGAATGCCTACACAGCATATCGAGAGTGGAATTTCAATATTTTTGTTTTTAGCCAGTAAAAGTAAATAATTTTGCTAAACGACTTTTTGTTATAATTCCCAAGAAAAATGGTATAATGCAAATCAATTGCCAGGGATTCAAACCTTGATTATTTGTCTTAGTTTAGTAAGATGATGAACCACAATACAGGCATCAGGTCCACAGGATTCAAACATTTTATAAAGAGAGCTCTGTGGGGCACAGTCAGACAGTTTCAGGTGGGGCACAGTGAGACATCACTAAATACACTCGAAACGACCTGAATGTAAAGCATAGCTCACAATTCACTATTAAAAACAAAATGCCTGCTATAAACTACTGATTTTAGTGAGTCATATCCAAAGGGAAGCGTCAGAAAGAATTTTGATTAGTATGTAACAGGTGCGGCAGGTTAAATAAGTCATGTATGTATCCTGCGCGATGCCTTTTCCAAACATGCTCAAAAAAGGACCTAAAAAATCACCTAGTCAGCTGCTTTTATAAGAGTACAGTAGTTTCTGTAGCAACAATTGAGGATTGGCGGTTATGGCAGCAGATGCCCTGTCTCGCTGTGCCTCACCTGCTGTCTCACTGTGCCCTGCCCATGGGGCACAGTGAGGTACTTTAGGAGCATGGACGTAACTCAAAATTTCTCCAAACCTGTAAAAGGTAGGAACCTGAAACTACTGGACAATATACCCAACATCATTATCTATAATGTGGACCTGATCTCATTTAACTCGTTACTGTCAACATTTCGCAGCACTTGAAAATAAAAAAAAGTGTCTCACTGTGCCCCACTCTCCCCTAATACTTTTTTAAACATTCACCTGGTGGTTACCAGGTCAGCAATAGCGCATATCTATACTGCCAGTGCCGTTATTTCAAATCTAAACACATATATAACTTTGGTCAGCAAGAAGCCGATTACACTGGGATTATGAAATGCCAAACATTTTGATATTTCCAAAACCCTAGTTGGAATGATACTAGTGACAAACCCAAAAATCAAACTTTCATTTATATAGATCAGAGCTGTATTAATATATTTCAATCTTGTGTAATTGTCGTAAATTAGTATCCACCAAGAGGAATTGATTCAACAATAATTGTTCAGGACAGAATATGAAACTCAAACAACAGTTGCAAACAGGGTAGGCTATCACTATCAGAACTTTTTGTAATGAGTTTTGGTGGGGAAAAAGTCATGAAACTTTCCCTTATTTTTTTTTTCAAATTAATTCTGTGGCTTTACCCCAGCTGAGTTTTGCAATATTGTGAGCATATCAAACTGTGCATGTGGTTTCAGCTTATTATATCTAATAAGCTCAGAGCTCTGAAGAGCAATGTTTATTATGTGTGCTTTTCAATTAAGTAGCAGTTTGCATTAGCAGTAATTACATTCAGATATCAGATTGTCGTGAAGTGCATTTGAATTTCATTCACCACCCACGCCTCATTGAAAGGAAATAACAAAAGTAAAGGCAAAACTACGCTTTTCTGTGATGTTACTGACAAAAACATTCATGAAGAACACAAAAAGCATGCGAAGCTGTCAGTTCATGCCCAGCTTCTCATCATTTAACATTATGAGTGAAAGTTGAAAAATGTGTGAATTAGCATAAGGGCTACATTTAATAACATACAAATGGTTTTACTACTTAAGTGAATTATTCAAACTTATTTCCCACTCATTCCTTCAATGAACGCTCTCTTTCAAACTGCTACATACACAATGACCTCATTCTGATAACCATCCAACAGTTGCGGTGAATTTCTAGACCGACAAGATGCAATGTTGCAATGTTTCAGGACTGTTCTCAAGGTCAAAAAGGTTTATGAAGGAGGGTAGACTGTACCTGTCCCTCTTCATATTCTAAAAGCCTCCACCATCGGTGGACGGACAGTCTGATTTGGAATAGCAAATAGACTGACATATCACTGAGGAAAATTACTACACAATTGTCCATGAGCAATGCTGAGGAATTAATCAGGCAGTAAAAGCCAGACACATGAAAATTTTATGGTCAGCTAGTACACTGTCTTGACAGAATGCATAGATTCCTCAAATCTATCATTTTGACTAACATGTGGGCAATTTTCAATTTTCATCCCACATCAGAGAGGTTCTATAATGTTTTACGGCTGAAGTAGGTGATGGTAACGGTGTATCACCAGGAAATATTCAATTTGATATAAGTCCAGTATTTATATATCTTTCACATAAATAGTAGGAAGGGTTTTGAATAAAGGCTGTGCAGAGTCACCCTTGTCAAACATGCCACATGTGGCGACACCTATAATCTGCCAGGATTCAAACATTTAACTGCCACTGAGGGTTTTTATTATTACACCCAGGCAAATAGTCCCAACTTCTATACCTCAGAGTAGACTGTTCCCACAAGAAATTGCCATTTTGAAGGTAGGGATATACAGAGTGTGTAGTAATTCAGTCATTCTTTATTATCACTTTCTATCTCCCCCATGATTCTAATTCATGCTGAAATCAATCAGACTGCTCGCACAGCTCGCACAATTATCTGAGGGAGCTTCTTCTTCTTCTCATTGGACTTCCCTTCTGTGTTAGGAGCACCCCAAATGATGGAACCTTATGATGTGGCGCTTTTTGTTCAAGCAAGAGGTAGGCGGAAGGAGGAGGAAGCAGTCTGGTCTCAGACTGGAAGGTGGGTATAACAGATTTGAATTTAGCTTGAAGAGGTCAGATCTGTCTGTTATTACTGTTATTGATAGAGTGCATATTAAGCCGGCTAATCCTGAATAAGATTTCAGAAGCCTGCTTGGTGGCACTTGTGCCTTTCAGCAGTCTGGTGAAACTGAGAACTGCATGCTGCTGCCACCTGGCACAAAAGTTGATTTCCTATGCTACAGCATTGCTGTCCCAAGAAATAGTTCCAATTTCATTGCACATTCACAAAATTTCTATTCAACATTGATGTATACCAGAGTCAGACTCGGCAATCACATTGTCTAAAGAAGTAGACAAGGCCATCAGCACACTCAGAAACAGCCCCGGTGTCTTCCAGACAAAATTGTGTGTGTTCTTCTGGTCCAAAGTTGGTGGACTGCTCGCAGGAGCTCGCTGAATAGCACACTAGTCACTAGGTGGCAACACAAGACAGCATATGTTCTGATCTGTGGCAATGCAAGAGCAGTCCACTTGTAGACAGGCCTTTCAGTATTGCACCACAGGAAGGAGCTTCTCACAGACAGATGACAATAGCTTTACAATTTTTCCTCAGACAATAAATCCTATTTATACAATTGACAATAGAACCACATTCTTCAGTTTTGTTTGTTCATGTCCACAAAGTAGCATGTTAACTTCACTTCAGCACTCACCCCGGGTACTCACTTTAGTCCGAGCCCATGGGACATTAAATGGAGGCGGGTTGTATCCAGTGTTCTATGCCGGGGCAACTGAAAGACCCTGGGCATCCCTGAATTAATAGGGTATGTGCCAGACTCACAGTCTTCTCATCTCATCATCATACGGCGATCGCCTGCCTCGATATAGCCCACTAAGGTGCTGCAGAGGCGTAAAACACAAACAAACAAACAAAAACTTCACTTCAGCAGAGCCTTCAGTGAATCAGTCAGACACACCCCCAAAGCCAGCCAATGAATAGGCCTTCACACATGTTAAGCAAATGAGGGCGGTTTCGCCGATTCACTGACTTACGTAAGTCACTGAGACTTGAAAGTTGTTGTGGCAGATAGATCTCTCCGAGATCTTTAAAATGATAGGTATAACGTGTATGTCTGTATGAGGACCAAGTAGTTCTTACGCAAATTGCCGTTAAACATATGAAGTGGAAAGAAATACTGAGCGCTGATTGGCCACGACGCTCGTAACGCAAATACATGTTTTATGAGGAGACTGACAGATTCGTCTAGGGCAGATTCTCTGGGTGGTTCACTTTTACTTCTGCACAAATTTTTGAATCATATTCCAAATGTGAAAAAATTTAAACAGAAAGACATACATGAATGATCATAATTATGTGACATCTCAGCTGCTACAGAATACAGATATGACAGTTTGACCTTCAGAGTAGATTGAAGCTGCTTTTGGCTTCAAAAGCTGATTACCAAGTACCACCTTACAGTGCTATTGCTTGGGGAGTGCTTCACTTTTACTGCAATATGTTTTAGCTTGAGTGCCAGTGAGTAGGCCTCGTCTATGCAAGCAGATGTAGTGTAAATGTTCCAGAACTTACTTGGGCCACCATCAATTTATCTCCCTAACCGAATTTTACGGTCAGGCTCAATTGTCTCGCCCGAGTGATGAGATGGCCCAAGGTAGCGTACATTTGCTACGTGGAATGACTGGGCTGTGTTTCAGCAAAGTTAAAAGTAGGTTATCGTTGTTTTTTTTTTTTACAATTGTGAAATTCAAATTATAAAAAGTCATTAAAATATCATATGAAGGGATAACTATAATCAAGATACCATGGTTCAATGCTAAGGATTCCTCTAGCACCCTATAAGAAAAACCTTACGGTATTTGTGAAGGGCGTCCTCTAACTGTGTTGTTGTGTTTGTGTTTAACGCCTCTGCAGCACCTTATTGGGCTATATCGAACGTCCTCTAACTGAAGTTGAAAATTAGTTAAATATAATAATAATGTCACTGTCACAAACACCATTTAGGCATATATGTAAAATATCAGAAGTAAAACCACACTGGTATTGGGAATCTAGCCTTGTTTTTGGACCAAGCTTCACTTCTAAACCCTGCACCGAGTTGGCAATCCATATGCATGGACTTGAAAGCACGGGATGAGCTCACACAGAAATGAGCGAACTTAAAAGATTGAAGGAAACAGGTGCTCTTTAGCAAGGTTGCAGTCTTTTAGAGTAATAGGAGCTGTTTTAAGCTCTTTATTATTTCAGTGTCACTCAAAATACCAGTAACTTGAGAAAGCGAATAGCAGAGTCCTCAATTTACTTGTCGGAATAATATCATAATACTAGTAATTAGTGCCCCTGACAATACTTTAAAGAAGGGGAGTGTAACCTACTAACCTTATAGGCCTATGTATGGGGTTATGACTTGTTAGAATGAATTGTTATGTGTGAAAATTGTTGTAGCTTTATAGGAATGACTTAGTAAGATATTAAAATGTATACCATTGAAGTGTCAGGAATAGTGGTTGTCTATGTAAATGTAGAGTCATAGGTCCTGTGGCACATGTTACCAAGCCACGGAAGTCCCTAAGATGAACAACATGTTTATCCCATTGCAGTACTTTTTAACGAACTGTCAACCATCAGGAATCCTTCCCTTTCGCAGCCTTATTTCATAGCCATAACATTAACATGGTGCTTATACCACAGGCTATGACACCAGTAAATGCCCAAAGCTGAAATGCATTTGTGCATTTATAGCTGAAAAAAGTGAGTGAAGATGTACAAGATGTAGTTCAATTGAAGTACCTCTACAGCAGAAATAGCTTCAGGGAGAAATAGCCTCAAACAGCCAACATCTGTAGTGCATTAGCAGGCACTCAAGTTGGACTAAAAGGTTTACATTTCCTTTCAATTATCATCTCTCCCAAATATGGTTCAGTGACTGCTGCTTTCAGCATATATATGGAAAGTGCAGGAAGCATCCTGAGCAATATATTCCAAAATTCTAACACCAATCTGTCACACCTAAAACCATCTTAATGCTTCAAATCCATCATATTCATAGCCATAAACATCTTGGCCATACTCATATATGTGGCAGCCATCAAGGTTGAGGAACTTCTCCTGGGCAAAAATCTCAATTATTCATAATCATAATATCTCCCCAAACCTGGCCAAGCAAAAAGCTTTGGCAATTATTTTTCTTTCAGCTTTATTCATTGTCTAAGCAGAACGTCAATTGTAAAATAATATAAATCTATTGACAGCTACAAAAAACCTTGACCTGCTATTCAAAACAGGATATATTGATGTATTTATGGCAATGAAAATACATTCTTGACTTCACTCAAGAATTCAAAGGAATCCCCTGAAGCAAATCAAGAGGACTCTTGCCAAGCGATTACAATCCACTTACACATACATGTGGGATCAAAAGTCCTTTTTTGTGCTTCAAAGAAAATGAGAAGACAGATAGACAGATACATTGTAGACACAAGACCCCATGTGTCTCAGCGAAGGTTTAGTGGGTCAATTAAATTTGAGATATGTTCGATATAATATGCCAACAATAGGGGGGAGGGAGAGACGTTCCTCCAGTTTGGGCATGACTTTAAGTTATCTTAAGTACTGCTTAAAGGCACATTCTCTATTCCGCATGCATCAGTCTCTCCTTTTCCCCCCAAAAACACCAAATTCACAGAGTGTACTTACACTGTTTCCTGAAGAAAGTAGACAACATTTGTTTCTCCAAAAGAGGAAACTTAGCTACTTTTTTTCCAATTTCAAGCATTCTTTTTCCAAGATTTCAAAAAAGAATTTCAAGATTTAAAACAGAAAAAATTTCTTAATTTTTTATAATTTCACAAAATTTTTCAACTTTTTTCAACTGCTTTTGGTTATGTTTAGCCAATAAAAATTTACATTTAAATAAATGTTACCTCCACAACAGAGCATAACATATATTAAACTGATTGCCCTTAGCATGTCTTGAGTTGCTCTTTCCTTGCATCTATTTTGAGAAACCACATATCAACCTTACCTTGCTTTTGGAATAGTGTCTTATTTTAAGCCTACGCAAATCATTCGTTCGCATGTCAAAAAGCAACTGGATGAATCAGTATTTTCTACGTAAAATTGACACAATATAGGTATATGTGAGAATGAGTTTTGAGAATGCTGCATTTTTTGATGATGTAAACCATTCACTAATTAATGCAGTATTTTAAATAAGACATTGACAATTAGTTCTTAGTAGATGGATAGATGATTGGGGCTTTATGTCCTGTATTTGTGAACTAGGCAAGCAAATTAGGACTGAAGGAGGACACGACAATGAGGCAAAGGATGACTGAAACAGCTGTCGACCATTGACCATAAGACAAGAGTATCTGAATTTTTTTTTCTTCTTACACAATTCAGCTAAATTAATTTCTAAATAATATGGCGTAAATTGTTTGGAGCTGAACAGAAAAATAATCTAAGTGTAGTGACCTATATAGTTAAATTAATAGTTACATGTACATTTTTGACAAGATATATAGAGACTAAGTATGTAAAAGTGCCTCGGGCCGCATTTAATGACTTCTGGTTTCCATAGCAACAAATTAACCATTTATTTTTATTTCTATGTTCTGATTTTTAGGATTATTTGCAAATTACTTAAGCTCGATATTGTCTAGCCCAAATATCATGTTTCTGTTTAAAACATAGCAAAATTCATGGCAAGTTGGACAGAACTTTTGGAAAACCCCTCGTACATCAACCAGACCAATGACACACGAGATGCCCGGTAAAGTAACAAGTGTTGGAAATGACAAGAAATCAAATTGAGCTGTCTTTTTGCATCTTCAAGGCCAGTAACCATATAGGATGATTCATTGCAGCCACTTGAACAAGTCTATTTCAAGCTGATATCCTCAAATCAGCTTTCTTATACAAAATAATTAGAACATAGGCCTACTAACTTAGTAACAATAGTTAACAGGAACCTAAAAATAAAAGAATAACTGAAAATTGTTACAAGAATACTAATTAATTTACGGTCAGGGTTGGCAGGTAAATACCATTGGGTAAAAACCTCTTGGTTTCTACCAGGATTTTACCCATGCCTTTCTCCCTTTTCTACCAGGTTTCTCCCCAGGTTTCTACCAAGTGCAAATCATGACTGTTCATTTTTGGTAAATTAGTCCCTATAAGTGCATATTTGATGGATTATGAGTAGCTAATCCCTTTGTCTATTGTTACTAGTCCCCTCCTTGATGTTTTGGCATGACTAAAAATGTCAAACAAATGGAATTTTAAGTGGAACAGAAAGATTTGGTTTATCTTTCCATTAAATAATGCTTAGATCAACCCCCATGTTTATTACAGCAAAAGTCATAAGCATAGACTCAATAATAGGAACAGAAAGATTACTTTATCCCTTCACCTACCCCCTCTCAATTGATGAGATCAACCTCCATCTTTATTACAGTAGATGTCATAAGTATAGACTCAGAAATTGCTAACAATGTCGTGCTTTCATACATTGCGCCCAGGTGCAGAATGTGACATACTCTACAACATCTCCATTTACATTATGACTACTGCTGGAAACAATACTAATAGTGCAACATGGAGGTAAACCAAAGGATGAAATTTTATAGAATTTTAAAGATGTCACAGTTGATCACAAATTGTATACAAAGTCTAACAAGACTGCTAGACTTTGGCAACATTACTTTTGAAATTGATTAAGTGAATCTGATAAACAGAAAGAATGTTTCCAGCTGAGAAGGGGTTAAATTTTAGATTATTCAGGCACTGTCCAAAAGTGTCCATCGTCATCAACAAAGCTTGTGATGCCGTTCAGAAGCTAGAAAGATAGATATATAGATAGATAGATATGGTTAAGTGAAGCCCTGTAAGCCAGGTTTTGGGTGCTCATGTGGGGTTGATTGATGAGATGGGAGAGAGAGCAGGAGTCCTCAACATGTTACATATTTACCCCATGTGAGGGATCTTTTACTTGCCCAGCATAGACACTGATACAATGGGCCACCAATTTAAAGTACCATCCGAACGACATCCAGCTGGGATTTTGCTCATGAAGGTACACACCCCGCCCGGGGTTTGAACCCATGCAAGCAAAGTCCTTCAGCGGAGCAGACGGGCACCTTAGCCACTTGGCCACCCAGCTGCCCTAAGGATATGGCATGGTCTGTTGCACCCCGGTGCTGAGTGCTGATTTGTTATTCAGATTCTGCTACATAGTTATCTCCCGGTGACACAGTGGAAGGTATCAAAATGTTGTTTTTAGAATTTGTTTGCCTTTTGGTCAAACTCTTTTCCGATCCTGGTTCTTCTTTAGCCACCAGGGGCGTTTCTGGATCAAGCCAAATGCATAACATGTTTAAAAACTGCCTCAGTCAGAACAGTGTCAGCACTCTCATATTTTGCAATGCGATGCTGCGAAATAGTGATGATGGACCTTAAACTATATAAACATGCAACTGTATTTCATATTTTGTTCATTCCCAATTCTTATTGATATATCGTTTTTGCTTTGACAGATGATTTCCATCTTAAAAACTAATTAAATAGTTGAAATTTAAAAATTTCTACCGGGTATTAACCATTTCTACTGGGTAAAAAAACATTTCTACCCAGTTTCTACCTTACCATGGGTAGAAACTCCTTTCTACCGGGTAATTTGCCAACCCTGAAATTTACGGTAATAACCATGTTATTTTATTTTATGGCATTCTTGAGCGAGATTAAGTCCCAGATCGACAGATTTTACATAAATATCAGATTAATCTGTCATACGCTTAATTGCACAACGCCAGTTTTTCCTAAAAAATCAGTGTTCTTGAATAATCAAATGTAGAATGATAACACCTAGAATTTAACAAGGTAAAATAGCTAAGTGTGCCAAGGGCATGTTATGATCACCTTTTTCAAAGAACAAAAATTAGGATCTGGTAATGGCCTCTGGCATTTCTTGAGGAAGTCGTAGGTTATGTTACATATATTTATATATTCAGCCTTGACATTCTGATATTTCATCTTATTTGAAGCCTACGCAAATCATTTCTTTGCATGTCACGTGACAAAAATGTCACATGTATGATGATAAAGTCATTCCATCGCCCACACAAGTCAAATTATTTCTTACAATATTTTCACAGGAAATAGCTGAATGGGAACAAGAAGCTCTGCACTGCTATATTCAAGTTTATATCTGGAGATTATTGAAACAATGGTTCAAAACAACCAACAGACCAAACTGAAATGAATTATATTGCATATGCCATTTTAGAATGCATGAATGCCATCGATCGACTTCAAATGAAACAAAGCCTTTTGAATTAAACTTTAACAATAAACACCCATCATTTTAAAAGGAATGTGAAGAGACAATTATTTATATGTCCTCCATAAATAAACGAACAATTTTATTCTATTATCTGAACAAGGAATATCACCTATCGTCAAAGCAAAAAAAAAAAACAAGGAATGATTGAATCTATATTGACCCTTAAATAAAGCAATTTTCTATAGAACGTAAAGTCAGGATGCACAGCTCCAACATATTGAAAACATCTAAACCTCAAGATTGGATTTCATGCTATGTACAAATTTCAGCCAAGTTTAACAAGATGAGTTTGCTCATTAATCGTACACTGCAATGAAATAAAACCGGAGTTATTTAAGATATGGATGTGTAGCCTTAGAGATGATATTCGTAAATGTGCACTTAATATATTATTATACTTGAGACAAATTTTCATGATTCGGGCAAAACCTGGGGAAAAAGTCACCAGATTCAGACGTGGTCATGAACCCCAGATGTAATGGGAGGTAACTTGCAGAACAGATGGCATTTGTGGGATCGCCTGTATTAAAAAGCGGACAATGCCAAAAGTCATATGACCATGATTCACACCAAGCAAAAATCAGACGAACTGAAAAATTTCCAACAACAAGTGTCTAGGGTTGTTATATTTTTAACTCCATTAACTTTGTATAATGCACTGAATGCATAATATAATGCACTCCATATAAGGAATTTTTGGAAGCAAAAACAAGGCTCAGGCTGACAGAATCTAGCCCTGATTTAGAATGAAGCTTCACCTCTAAACCCTGCACTGCGCTGGCAATCCATATGCACAGACTTGGAAGTACGGGATAAACTAGCACAGAAACAAGCAAACTTGAAGATTGAAAGATGCGCTTCAACAAGGTTGTTGCAGTTTCAGCAGTCAGTACCCTCTAAAGTAATTGGAGGTCGTTCAAACTCTTTTTTTTTTGTTTCAAAAGGATCAGTAACATGAGGAAGATGACAGCACATTCCCCAATAAACTTTTTGGATTAATATTAAAACATTATAGAAGCATAAGGAATAGCGGTTGTCATAGCCTTATATTTACCATAGCATAAGTTATCAAGCTGCAAAAGTTATTAAGTAAGTCAAATGACAAGTTTATCCCATTGCCATACTTTTTGTGTATTTATAGACCAAAATAGTGAGTGAAGATGTAGTTCAACTGAGGTATACCTCTAACGCAAAATAGCCTCAGGGAGAAATTTCCTCGAACAGCCTACAGCTGTAGTGCATTAGCTGGCACTGAAGTTGGACTAAAAGGTTTACATTTTCTTTCATTTGTCATCTCTCCCAAGTCCTATATATGGTTCTATGACTGCTGCCTTCAGCAATCAGCATATATATGGAAACTGCAAAAGCATCCCAGCAATACATTACAAATATTTTAACACCAAGCTGTCATAGCTAAAACCATTTTAATGCTTCAATTCATCATATTCATGGCATCATACATGCACACTGCCATAAACGTCTTGTCCATGCTCATATACATTGCAGCCATCAAGGCTGAGGAACTTCTCCAGGGCAAGAAACTAAATTATTCATATCTCCCAAAACCTGGCCTTACTAAAAGCTTTGGCATTTCTTCCTCCTTTTGCATGTTTGCTCTTTTCATTGTTTAAGCAGAGCATTAATTGTAAAATAATATCAATCTATTAACAGCTACATAACAACTTGGTCTGGCATTCCACAAAGAATACATCGATGCATTGAATTACGTTCTTGGCTTCACCATGTTCACTCAAAGAATTCAAACGAATCCCCCAAGCAAATCAAGAGACTCTTACCAAGTGATTACCAGCCACTTACTCAAGTGGGATTAAAAGTCCTTCTTGGTGCTTGATAGAAAAGAACAAGATAGATAGACAGGTAGATACAGTGTATATGGTTGATGACAACACTCACACGATTTAGGGGAACAAGGCCTGCAATTAAAGAGGTTTATTCCATTGTGAATGCCAGGTATGGCTGGATCAACGAGATAAGATGCACCGAACCTCCGGCTTGTTTTCACATCTGTTGTGTTGACCCTGAGCTTAGTCCTAAATTTCTGAAACTTACTTCCTCAAATGTTCATGTTTTGACCGCCCATGCATTGCATATTTTGTTGGAACAGTTATAACTGGAATTATTGTATCTGTCGGCACATAGTATTCACTGAAATTAATGTGAAATGTATCAAGTTTGTCCTATCAAATGGTAATCTACTCAGTTCATGAAGATTAAAATGAGCCAAGCATTTCATGAATACAAAAATAAAGCTAATGTGGTCTTGCGAGTATTAAGCAGGGAGCTCATTTCCTATTCCAATCTTTATCGCATTAGAATTTAATAGAAGTAGGCTGGATCCCTATAGAGACTTTCCATTAAAAATAGCTAAACCCTGGGACTAAGACATGTCCACATTTCTCACTATACCACATGAAACATTCAAACCACTATTGATTACATCCTACATTCATGAACATGTTTAAGGAGAATTTAAATTGAGTATGCATTCAACACTGAGACCTTCTCAACAAAACTCAATGTTAAAACATAGGGAAGGGTGGTTCACTTACTTATCAAAGACTTTGACCCATACCTAACTCTGACTACAGCGAAGAAAATGGGCTGCTATTTTTATCCCACAAGCCTCACATATCGGCCTTTATGACCCAAAATGTTTTCCTCTCATCCGATGAGAATTCATGCCTCCACAAGCAGTTTGGTTGAGGATGTTTAGCATTGATGCAATGGCACAATGTCATGTGTTTCACTTACTTACAGGCGGCACTGTATGTTAACTCCGCAAAATAACCTACAATCCATTCCACTGATTGACGTTTAGCATGTCTTGAGTAGGTTTTTCCTTGCATCTGTTTTGAGAAACCACATATCAACCTTGCCTTGATTTTTGAATTTTGTCCTATTTTAAGCCAACGCAATCATCAGTTTGCAAATCAAAATGCAAATGTATACACTGTGAAGGTATTAGAATTAACATTTACTAGATAGATATCTGCAAGAATGTATTTTGAGAAAGCAGCATATTTGATGATGTTAATTCTAGTCACTAATTAATTCAATGTCTAAAATGAGACACTGACAATTAGTTCTTAGTAGAAAATAAGACCATCGGAATTTTTTTTTACAATAACTATAATGATTTACTTTATTTAGTCAATACGGAAACTCTTGTGGTACAGAGTGTTGCTGTGCACTGCGACTGCCTGCTTTGCTGGCGCCACCCTTATTTTCACAGTTCAGCAAAATAATTACTAAATATTATGTTGCATATTTTTGGAATATCATGCAACAGAATCAGACTTGAATGTGCTTTACATCTAAGATAAGACAAAACGGAAAAATACTGTGATGACTGAAGGTCGTCAGTATACACAAATCTGCAGCCATTCATAAGGAAAAGATATAAATTATGACAATATGCAAAAGAAGAATGTCCATTTGAGATATGGTTGAAACTTGATGAACTGTACTGACTGCATATTTGATCCAGTTCCATTTTGGAAATCTCAGAAAACAGTGAAAATGCAGCTCTGCCAGACTATCTCTAGACGTCAGTCCAGAACCGAGGCTCTCTTGCACCCTGCACTGAGCTGGCAATCCGTATGCATAGACTTGAAAGCAGAGGATGAAGTCGGAAATGAGCAAACTCAAGGGATGCATTAGACCAAGTGGTTTTTTGGTTCTGTACTGTTGAAGTACTTGGGACTTTTGCTTTTTCTTCACTGCACTCAACAGACCACTTTTACACTTGCAGAGGTAATGGATAACTTTGCATACTAAGGGGTAGCACAAACTTTAGTCCACCAATTGAGCAATAGTTCAGCTTTGCAATAGCTGTTAAGAACAAGTTATGAAGTGTAGGCAACAGAGCTGCACATGTCAAAACAGCAACTGCATGAGTGAGTTTCTGTTTTTCGTCCTAGCCCAGTTGGGCTATTTAGAGACTGAAATAGCAGCTTAGAGATTGAAGATGTGAATAAATAAAGTAAATATTTTATGGAAATCCCCCCCCCCCAAATATATTAGATTAATAATGGTTTTCTACTGTACAATACAAGGCAATTATTTTTTACTATTTATGCTCATAACCATGAATGTGATTGCAATGGTTTTACGTGAGCATACACATATATCCATAGCAGACAAAAACACTTTAAATCTTTCAGAGTAAGTGGACATTAACCACTTCATAAAACATTTCTTTTCAATTTCTGGAGGGGATTCCTTTGAAATGCTGGATTGACGTCACAAGAACATCATGCCCTTGACGTCAAAACATCAGGGCTGTCTTTATGGAATGGCAGCCCAAGGTGTTTTCCCATTTTGTGGTAATGGGCAGTTTTACAGTATTTGCACTCGGCCGATTTTTCATGTTTATGTAATTATTACGAGAAAAGTATGATAGGTATATCGAAATTTTGGGCAGTGGCAATCTTGTCCTACACTGACATATAAATGCACCATATTTTACCCTTCTGTAATGCTTTGTTTTGAAGCTGTAAGGAATTTAGGACAAATTTTGACACATTTTCATGTCTCACAGACTTTTTTGCCAATTTCATGGATGAACAGAAAAAAAAAAATTCAATCAGTTGTGATTCATGTTAATGATACCTTTCTGGGCCTATGGCTTGGGTGTAAAATACCACAGGTTTCATGTGAATAAGTTATATACAACATGACTTGGGTCCTAAAAATGTAAAAAATGGCAGATGTCAAAAATTTTGTTTACGATGAACCATCAGTTGCTTTATATGCTGTTATGAGTAAGAATCAAAGAATGTGTATACTGCTTGTGTTAATTTTGAAGCTTGAGACATATCTCAAGGTAAAACAGAAACATTTGTTTCACTAACCATAATTAGTTTTCAGAATGTGAGGCTTGAATGTGATGTCAAAAAAAGCATGTCCTCTCCAACCCATAGAAAAAAAACTAAGTGTTTTGTAGGAAAAACAAGCTATTTGTGTATCTTTTGCTCAATCATGTGCCTTTACAAGTATGTGACAAATACAAGTTAAAAAGATATCCAGGCCATGTTCATACATATTCTTAGAAATTAAAATTCATGATGTCAAAAAATGTAATCTCGAACACATCAGAAATTTTGCTCTGATTCATTCCGTTTTAACACTGGATTCATCGAAGAAACGGCCATGGTTATACAAACTAAGTAAACCTGGATGCATAAAAAGGGTTTTTATAAGTATTGAAAATGTCAAATTAATTATCTTTCTTTATCTATTGCGCTATTTTGAGAAAATCAAAATTGAGAAAAAAGTTGATTTATTACTGTCATATATCAATATAATTGTACTTTTTTGCTATTAACTGAATGACTTTAAAGGATAATAACCAAATATCTTGTTAATGGAGCCATCAAAGATGATTTTTTCAAAGGCGCCTGATTTTTGGTCATTTTCGGCGGTTTTTTGCTCCAAAACACTATGTTTTACACAGCGGTACACCATGAGTTTCAATCGTACAGTAACAAAACTTGACATGGGGTTAATAGGATACCTAGGGATTATTAACCATGGAAATCATGTGTCTTTTGAGACTAGTACCCTACTCAACAGAAACTTTTAGGGTAATGGCAAGCCAGATTTCTGTAATTTCGTAATAATATTGGTAAAAAAAAAGTTGTGGCATGTTTACTCAAAATTCAAGTTTTGTGTGGGTTTTGATGTTCCTATGCAACAATGTGGCTTGATTTCCAAGAATAAGAACGGGTGAAAAATGCTCCTGGATGGATATTTTTCCTGATAAACAGTTTTTTCAAGAATCAACCCTTGCCTACTTTAAGTAGCGGTATTTTGGTAGTAAACC
This sequence comes from Platynereis dumerilii, assembly GCA_026936325.1. Classification (NCBI taxonomy): domain Eukaryota; kingdom Metazoa; phylum Annelida; class Polychaeta; order Phyllodocida; family Nereididae; genus Platynereis; species Platynereis dumerilii. The sequence goes on from JAPTHN010000007.1 coordinate 25,282,403, forward strand.
ACCAAATCACTTCAGTCCTCTTTGATTATAGAAACGGTAATATGTTAATTTCATGATAGAATAATGGAAATTCTTAAATTAAAAATTTTTTTTCTGCCCCCCAATGAGACACTTTGAGTGCAAATACTGTAAAACTGCCCTAATGAAAAATTTAAGCTGAACAAAGTTTCCCTACTGGCTACTACTTTGTATTCTGGTTTGGAGATTTTCATTCATGACACCTGACAAATAGAAAGACACGTATGTGGTGAGAATTAATATATTACTGCATTGGCTTAATAAATTTCCGTCCTGTTCTAAATATGAATTAATACCTGTATGTAGTTGACTCAGTTAGTATCGTCTTATAGTCAACTATCAATTATCAAAGAAGATTGGAAAAAATGGAAAACCCTTTCATATCATGAATATGTGAATGGCAACGAGGAGGCTCATTTCCTCTTTCAATATATATCCCATTAGCCAATAGATTGAAGTAGTATAGGCCCTACGTCAGACTATTGCGGTTCTTGGAAAAAGACAGATACCAGTTCTTGGAAAAACAAGTCAAACATATGCCAATATATATATATATATACATGTTGTTGAAACAGCCATAACTGGATTTATTGTATCTATTGGAACATAGTTTTCACAGAAATAAATGTGACATGCATCAAGATTGTAACATCAAATTGTAATATACTCAGGTCTACTAAAGATTAAAATGAGCCGAGCATTTCATGAATATATATACCAAAATAAAGCTTATGTGGTCTTGGAATATTTAGTAGGGAGCTCATTTCTATTCACAATCTTTATCCCATTAGAAATTAATCGAAGTAGAACAGATCCTTAGAGAGACTATTCATTAAGAATAGCTAAACCCTGGGACTAAGACAAGTCCACATTTCTCACTTTACCTCATGAAACATTCAAAGCACTTTTGATTGCATCCTACAGTCTTGAACATGTTGAAGGAGAACTTAAATTGAGTATGCATTCAATAATGAGACCTTCTCAACAAAACTAAATGGTGTCTTAGTTAAACGTTTTGAGAGAAAAACCCTAAATAACATCTAAATTTTGTGAATGTCAAAGAGGTGACTTGCAGAATATACTAACAATTTTTATAATGTGTGTAGCTGATAGTGGAACCACATGTCATTTCTTCAATAATAACATCAACAGTTCTGCATGGTTGGTATTTACAGGAGTAGATTGCAGCTGCTTTTGTTGCCTTTCTCTAAAACTGCTTCCCATGTAAGAGCTGCTTTTACAAGGTTTTGCTTGCTGAATTCAGCACACCACTGTCGACAGCATATTATGAAGCTCGAGTGGTCATTGCAAGCTTATGTACCTTCAATGTACCAGAACTTATTTGAGCCACCATCAATTTATTAAACTGACTGCATTTTATGGCTTATAGTACTTTAACAAGTCATCAGATAAGCCACTGTTGCATATACCAGGCTGCGTGGAATGACTTCGACTCAATGTATCACAGCAAAGTTTGAGTAGGTCAATTCAATTTGAGGAGTTTTTCATATAATATTATGCCGACATGGAATGACTAAATATACATATAGTGATGGGTCTATGTCTGTCAAGAATACGGTATATTTACAAGGATGGACAGAGAAAATATGTTAGTTAAATAAATATTGATGGTTCAAATTTTCACAATTAAAGTTCAAGCTTCGTCAATTTGGTCAACATTTTGCTATTGCATTATGGGGTGGTATACTTTCCTATTTTACACCTAATAAAAAAATGAGAAACTCGGGAAAATAACTGACAAAAAAGAAACAGGACTGATTTGCCTGATACACCCTTTCTATTCCCATGGTTACAAGTAATTTCATTGCAAAAGATAGAGCTTTACTCAAGCTTTAAAATGATGTATCATACTATAAGATATCTCCTTTCAAACCTTAAAAATTTCATTTTTGCTCATAATGTCCCAAAGAAAATCTCCTTGACTTCAATATTATGAATCATCATATTGCCAAATTTCTTGCCATCATAAACTTTATTCCAATCAAATTTATACAAAAATATCTCAGAATTTATAAGGTGATGTGAAATAAATGAATTATATCTTATTTATCATGGATATTAATGACTTAATATGGCAAATACTTATTTTATGAAGTTTTTCAAAATTGGTTGAAACTGAACCTAACTGCTAACTGGTTGCCATGGCAACAATAACTCAAAATTTAAAAAATAGAAGCCATTACCAGCTATCTTTTGATGCATGATACCTGAAAATCGGTCAACTATATTTTGTATAATTCCAAAATTAAGAATTTGTTTCAATCAATAGTTGAATTATCATTGACAGTTTATGGTATATTATTGTGGTTTCCATGGCAACCCTTTGTCACTTATTAAAGTTAAGGGTGTTCTGTGATTAAATACTGAGGTTCAAATGCCTTTTCAAAACCACAATTACATTGGAAACATTATAACATGACTGCAAACTGTAGAAACTGCCTATTTTTTGCCCAATCTTAGAAATTGATCATGTTTGGAGGCATTTGTTACCATAGAAACAAAACAAACAACCTGTTTTAAGTTGTAAAACTAATTTACTGATATAGCGAATAGGGTTGGGTAGATGTATGATCAAATTGCAAAAACCATTGGCTATTCATTTGATCAGAAAGATGCATTTGAGGTTTGTTGCTATGGAACTGGCTACAGCAGTGTTTCCATGGCAACGGTAAACTTTTTAATTTTTAATTGCATTCAGAGATGAATATTATATCAAAATTAAATTCATTCATCAAATGAATTTGAAGAAAACATGGGAACATGCCTCTCCTTAGCTTCAGGTTTATAAACGTAATTTTAAACAAACATTAAATCAGTCTCTATAGCGACTATATTATATGAGATATTTCCAATATTTTTGTTTAAAATTGTCCACAAAGAGATGCTCTATTAACACCATAACCACATTTTTGTTTGTATATTTATTTTTTCTCTCCACATCAAACATTTTAAGACCATCTTTTAAAAAATTGATGATTTTTTATATTTCTGTTACCATAGCAACACACAAGCACAATGTAAACCACAATTTTTGCATGCATCTGAGAGAGTTGGTCATGAAGGTACTGTGTGCCAAAATTGAAATTGTTCCTCAAAGCAGAACGAAAGTTATTCAATAAAATGTTGTTCATTTGTGGGTTCTTATTTTTTCAAGAGTGTTGCCATGGAAACTTGAATTAAAAAAATCCTCCGAATGGTAATTCTTGGGAATTTTTTTTGGTGAAACTAGAGATTTCAAGGATTCATTCGGTACCAAATTTGTACTGTTATGAAGAGGTCCAGGGTCAACCCCACTTTTTACTGGCCTATAAGTATATTGCTGGCTACTCTTCCAACGGGGTAATGTAGAGATACTGGGACTGCAAAGGGACAACCAAATGACAACTTTTTTAGAAGAACCCCTCCCCCCTGGATCTTTTGATTAAACAGGCCCTGCATCCTACTCTTAAAAGTCTATCTCTTCAACTTTGACGTCACCTCTACTCCTCCATCCCTGCTCTTGCCACGCCCACCATATCTTGCATGACGGTGCCTACTGCCATTGCCTTTGTGTGTGGCTCATTAAGTGCCTGCAAATCCCCCTCTATTTTTCCAAAATCTACTTTTTCTCCAGCCATTCTCCCGCAATTCCTTCAAGCATCTCCGCAACGCCATTGTTTTGACCCTCTCTTTACTTGCACCTACAGTACAACGCAAAAAATTTTCCTAAATCCCATGCCCTCAGGAAGATGCCCTCACTCCCAACCACTCACATCTCTGCTAAGGCACTCACTTGCTCTCACTTCCATGCCCTTCTGGGGATACCCCCTACACTCCTGTCATCTGGTGCTAATGACACACAACATGTTCCATAAAAGAATATTATCAAAACAAATTATAATAGGCCTAAATAATCCACACAGTAATTTGTAAACAATGTAAGAAATGCGCAAAGAAAAAAAGATTTAAACATGCAGTTAGATGAATTGGCTGCATACAGATGATTGAATAGATCTATAGATAAATAGGTAGATAGATAGATAGATAGATAGATAGTCCTTAATTTGCGAAAAGCAACGCCCCATACAAAAAAAATCCTAGAAATGCCACTAGTCCACTTTGGCCACTGGATTTTAGCTATTGAATTCATATCCTCACAGCGTAATGCGCCGACATGCTTATTTGCGAACTTAATGCTGGACATAGAGCAAAATTAATAAGAGCAATGAATTTGGAGGAGTTTATTTGATATATGCAGGTTTTTAAATTTTGAAAATCGCACATAAGGTCTGTAGCCCAATTTGACATTGATACAAAAATGTAATGTAACAATCCTGCATTGATGATATTAAACGATTTGTCTCTTATGTGTTCTCAGATCTGTTATAAATATATTTTATGGTGATATTAGTACGAGCATTCAATTTGAGCAATTGATAGGCCACAAACGTTTTTTTTTAATATCTAAATTGATGTTGATCATTCATATCATAGGCTATGTCTAATTCAGTTCATTAGTATTTTTTGTAATTCAGGTAACATAACCCAGTTCTTTTGTTGTAAGACAATTGAATGCATTCACACTTTCACAGTCCAATGCTCACCAAAATCCCTTCAAGGCATTGCTTTGCAAAGGGGATTTTTTACTATGCTTTCTGTCAGTTTTAACTGTGCAAAGTTTTGTCTTTCACTTTCTCAATGCAGAGTCTGATTCTTAAAACAATGTTGAATTTTCGTTTTTGGCTTTAACTTTGATTTATTCAGTAGTCTATCAAAACTTATATCAGAACAGATTCTGGTTATATTTACGACTATCAGATCTACATATTCTATGTAAAATTCACTTGAAGGTCAAAGGCTGATACATTTAAAGTACTGTACTTTTTTTGCATAAAGAATAGCATTTTGCTAATGAATTGCAATTAACCAAACTGACATTATTGGAACCACCCACTGCTGTTGAATCAGATAATTGCATCATATTGCAATAGATGGAGACACCAGCCAGTTGCATGCTTGTTTGTTTGCTCAGGAGGGCAAGAGCATGCAAGTGAGAGCAAAGTAGTGGATGTGCTGGGGTGTCTAAGTGAGTGCAAATGAGAGCATCAGCTCGGAAAATTTATTGGGTTGTACTGTACTCCCCTGCTCTTCTCAGTCAGCCAATGTATTTCGGAGGGAGGCACAGCCACTCAAGCAACAGCCTCAGCTGCCCTGTGCTGTGATCAAGTATTTTCGCGGGCTGTGATCAAGTATTTTCGCGGGCTTTTCTCTTAGCACTCATATACAAACCTATCACAATGTCATGTTTAATCATTTGCATACATAGACCATCTCCACCAAAATTGATCACTGATTTATGCACATATATGGTTTATTCACGTATACATATCTCAAGGCAAATCAGTCCTTTTGGCAGCTATGTAAGCTGTCTCAATGTCTCCCAATACACACCAGTCCCTACACACCAGTCCCTAGCCACCAGTCTAACGAAAACATATAGATCTATATAATTAAAATGATGGCATTCAGCATTTATCTTAAGTTATACTCAATGCTCCATCTTCTAACTCGTCATACACCTTCCTTAGCATTACAACGCGCAACTTTTTTGATTAATTCATGCAGATTCAATAAGTGTAGCAACTTTTATGATAAAAACTTTCGCCATCTCTTCAGTTCTGTTCCATTCCAATATAGGGGTACTCTGCATCATTTATATAATACCCTGTCAAACATATACTTTTCTCTTCTCTCCAGTTCCCAATCTATGGGTACCGTACTTTAACTATTGATTGTGAAACAATACTATCATAAATCCCAATCTACCTATTGTCACATTATCTCAGTCTATATTGGTCCTGTTACAGGCAATTTCATTAGTATGCCATTTTAAGACTGTTTACACACTAAATACATAGCATTTTTGCTTCATCTGATTGGTTAAGAAACATCAGAACGCCACAGAGTTAATATATCAAACGTAGCAAGTATATACATTGCATTAATACCTCACAGGCAACTGTGAATGACCAGAATTGCATGGTAATGAAATCACCTGTAATCAATCAATCAATCTGGCCCTATCTATCTATCTGTCTTTTGGTATCATGTTCTATTTTGTTCCCTCCAACCTAAGGCAACTTACTAGTGTGATTAGTATTGGTTGGCATGTTTACAATTTCAACTACCATAGATAATTTATAGCCAAGTAAAATGAACATTGAAAGATATATGTTAAATCCACAAAATAACCTACAATCCATTCCACTGATTGCCCTTTAGCATGTCTTAAGTAGGTTTTACCTTTCATTTATTTTCGAGACACCACATATCAACCTTGCCTTGATTTTAGAATTGTGCCTTATTTTAAGCCAACGCAAATCATTAGTTTGCATGTCAAAATGCAACTGTATACATTGTGAAGGTGTTTTCTATGTAACATTCACTAGATAGATATCTGCAAGAATGTATTTTGAGAAAGCAGCATTCTTGATGATGTTGATTCCAGTCACTAATTAATTCAATGTCAAAAATGAGACACTGACAATTAGTTTTTAGTCTAAAATGAGACACTGACAATTATTTCTTAGTAGAAAACTAGAGCATCTGAATTTTTTTTACAATAACGATATACTTTATTTGGTCCTGCGGAAACTCTCAAGCTACAGAGCTTTGCTATGCACAGGGGGTGCCTGCTATGCTGGCGCAACCAGTATTTCCGCAATTCAGAAAATAAATTCCAAAATATTCTTATATATATATATTTTTGGAATATGACACAACAGAATCAAATTTGAATGTGCTTAACATCAAAAATAAGATGAACGGAAAAATACTGTAATGACTGAAGGTCGTAAGCATACACAAAGCTGTGGCCATTCATACCGCAGAAGGAGATAAATTTGGCCGTTATGCAAAAGAAGAAAGAAAGAATGTCTGCTTAAGATATGGTTGAAATTTGATGAACTGCACTGACTACATATTTGATCCAGTTCCATTTTGGAAATCCAAGAAAAATGTGAAATCGCAACTCTGCCAGACTATCTCCAGACTTCAGTCCAGAACCGAGCCTCTCTTGCATCTTGCACTGAGCTGGCAATCCGTATGCATGCACTTGAAAGCAGAGGATGAAGTCGGAAATTAGCAAACTTGCAGCTCGAGGGATGCATTAGACAAAATGATTATTTGTTTCTGTACTGTTGAAGTACTTGGACTTTTCCTTCCTCTGGACCAACTCAACAGAACATATTGAGACTTTCACAAGTAACTGATAACGTTGAACACTGATGAGTAGATAAAGTGCAATGCATCAGAAATCATTTGGGCCACCATCAATATATACCCCTGTCCGAATTTTAGTTTGGCTTGTAAACAGCATTCTCAACCGAGTAATGAGATGGGTCAAGGTAGCATATATCTGCTTTGTAGAATGACTAATCTCAATACAATGTGTCTGAGCAAATATTGAAGTATTATACGGAAAATGGTTATCACTTTATTATTATGAAACACAAAATTGAATTAATCAAGTTAAGAAGGTGACAACCAGGGTTCAAGACAGATTTACAGTCATCAGATTCCTGTGACTGAAGTTCAGAATGATTTAATCACTCACTCCATTGGATATACATTTCGGTTCTGCGCGGAATGAGTTCTGCGAGTTCAGTCGTGTTACAGTCAGACGCTGTTAGTATTTTACTGAATCTGAATGTAACACATCAAGATTAATATAGTATTCCTATTCGTATACAGTGCGATTTTGAAACCTTCCATATGACTCCCAATTTAATAAATTCATGGAAGAAGAGAAATATATCTAAATTGAAAAATCGTGGAAGATACATCAACCAGAAGCAAAGAAACATGAGATTCCCAGTAAAGTAACACATGTTGGAAATGACAAGAAATAAAATTGAGCTCTTTTTGCATCTTCAAGGCCAGAAACCATATACTATGATTCATTGCAGCCAGTTGAACAAGTCTATTTTAAGCTCATATCCCCAAATGAGCTTTCTTGTACAAAATAATTAGAACATATTAACCTAGTAACTATAGTTAAAAGGAACCTAAGAATAAAAGAACAACTGACAATTGTTATTTATTCAAGAACATTAATTAATCATGGTAATAACCATGTTCTTTATTTTATGGCATTATTGATGGTGATTAAATCCCAGAATATCAGATTAATCTGTCCCGGGTCTAATTGCACAACGCCAGCTTTCCTGAAGCTGAGTTCTTAAATAATAAAATGTGGTATAATAATAACACCTTAAATTTTACAAGGTAAAATTTCTATCTGAGACAAGAGCATGTTATGATCCCCTTTTCAAAGAACAAAAATTAGGATCTGGTAATGGCCTCTGGTATTTCCTCGGGGAGTCTTAGGTTATGTTACATATTTTTATATATTCAGCCTTGAAATTCTGCTATTTCATCTTATTTGAAGCCTACGCAAATCATTTCTTTGCATGTCACGTGACAAAAATGTCACATTTATCACCTGGTTGGCTGTGAATATCACTGTTTACAGTCAAAATATCAGGGCCTATGATATTGTAAAAAATACCACCCTTCAAGGGCGATATTTTTTAACAATGGTTATGACATCACCAGCATTTCAGCTGCCTGATGATGTCACAAACCAAACAAGGGACAGAATAATGGGACTGTGACGTCATGTCCATTGTTGCTCCATGGTGACGTCACATTTTTGTAATGGTAGAAAATAGTCCCTCTTTATAACTGAAAATATGAGGTAAAACCAGGTGATAAAAACAAAACAACCACGCGTCAGGGCACTCGTACAATATCACTCGCTGTTGTGTGAATTAATATCACTCGAGCCCGCAGGGTGAGAGTGATATTAATTCACACAACAGCTTGTGATATTGTTACTCAGTGACCCTGACTTGGGTTGTTTTGTTATAATATCTGCATAAACTGAAGATAAAGTCATTCCATCGCCCACACAAGTCAAATTATTTCTCACAGTATTTTCATTGGAAATAGCTGAATCCTGAATGGGAAAAATAAGCTCTGCACTGTTATTTTCAAGTTTATTTCTGGAGATAACAGAAACAATGGTTTGCGAAGAGACCATTATTTATATATCCTCCACAAATTAATTAATTAATTCTATGATCAGAACAAAGAATATCACAGGTCTACCATCCAAGCAAGTTAAAAAACAAGAAATTATTAAATCTATATTGACAATTAAATAAAGCAATTTTCTTTTTTGAACATAAAGTCAGGATGCACAGCTCCAACATATTGAAAAACCTCTAAAGCAAAAGATTGGATTTTCTGCCATATATGTACTAATTTCAACCAAGTTTAACGAGATGTGTTTAACTGTTAATCATACACTGCAATGAAATAAAGCTGGAGTTATTTTTAGATATATGGCTTTATCCTCAGTCCAGTGTGAATCCTTGATTCTGATTGGCTGAGAGCCGCGATGTATGACACCGTACACCCTGTCTGTCATCACCAGACTGGGTGTATGAGACAAACAATGATGTCACAATTGCAACCATAGGATTGTTATTAGGGATGCACGGATATCCGGCAAGGTATCCGGTATCCGGCCGGATATTGGAATTTGCAGGATATCCGGTATCCGGCAGAATTAGGGTGTCAGAACCGGATATCTTGGATGCTAAAAAATAAGTGAAAAGCTAAAAAAATTTTAATAATGAACAAAATAATGTTACAAGAACAGAGTCAAAAACATGATGTAACCATCTTCAAAATTTAAATTTTGTTACAGAACATAACGAAAAACATTCAATCAGAGGAACAGTACATATATCTCTCGGCTCTAAGAAAAAAATATTTATTTTCAACTTCGAATGCTGAAAAACTTCCTTTTTCGCACGTTTACTATCCGGTTCCAACTATCCGGCCAATATCCGGTATCCGGCAGTTGGTGTTGCCGGATTATCCGGTATGCGGTATCCGGCTATTTTCACTATCCGTGCATCACTAATTGTTATGATGTCATCCTCATAGCAACAATAGTCATGACGTCACAATGCCATTGTTTGAGCCATTGTGACATCATCAAGGTGACAGCTCTGGTGAAGACGTCAGAATGCTGTTGCTTTGTTACTGAAAGGCATTTCAGACTCAGTTTGCAAGATAATCTATGGGCATCAATAAAACAAGAAGTCTGAGGATAAAACCGTTACGCCCTGCTCGTTTTTCGAGGGTACGGGAATATACACCACTCAGGCCTCCATACACCACTCAGCCTTCGGCTTCGTGGAGTATGGAGTCCTTCGTGGTGTATATATTTTTTTTTTTATTGACGGCAAATATCATATATGATATAATTGTCATAAAAAATACACAATCACATAATATTATTATATTCACAGGTTCCAGCCACAGGAGTTAACGAACACAAGAATACATAAAGCAATTAAGAACATTAATTGTAATTATAATCTATATACAATGATTTTATATAAAAATAAACCCCAAACCTATAATAAACAATATCGCATCAGCATAAGTACACATATCAAAATGGATATTTACAAACACAGATTTACAACTACACTTATGCGAAAGAGACATATTAAAATAATGAAACATTTGGTTTAAAAGACAATATATTCCCGTACCCTCGAAACGAGCAGGGTGTAACTGATAGTACACTGTGTACAGCCTTCGTGATGATATTCGTCAAAGTGCATGTATATTTAAGACATATTGTCATAACTCTGGCAAAACCTGGGGACAATGTCACCATATTCAGAGCCAGCATTGTCAAGTACTGCAGATGCAATAGGAGGTAATTTGCAGAACAGAGAGCACTTGTGGGATTGCCTGTATTAAAAAGCGGACAATGCCAAAAGTCATATGACCATGATTTAAAGCAAGCAAAAATCAGACAAATTAAAAATCTCCAAAGGCAAGTGTCTGGGGTTGTTACTGCATGCACTATGTACAATGTACTGACTGCATAATATCATGCACTCCATATATAGAAATTTCAGAAGCAAAAATAAAGCTCTGGCAGACAGATTCTAGCCCTGATTTAGAACGAAGCTTCACTTCTAAACCCTGCACTGAGTTGGCAATCCATATGCACGGACTTGGAAGCACGGGATAAACTAGCACAGAAATTAGCAAACTTGAAGATTGAAAGATGAACTTTAACAAGGGTGTTGCAGCCTCAGTAACCCCTAAAGTAATTGGAGATCGTTCAGACTCTTTTTTTGTTTCAAAAGGACCAGTAACATGAGACAACGGACAACACATTCCCCAATAAACTTTTCAGATTAATATTAAAACATTATTGAAGCATCAGGAATAGCGGTTGTCATGGCGTTATAGTTCCCATGGCACAAGTTATCAAGCTGCAAAAGATATTAAGTAAGTCAAATGACAAGTTTATCCCATTGCCATACTTTTTTGTGTATTTATAGATGAAAATGGTGAGTGAACATGTAGTTCAACTGAGGTATACCTCTAACACAAAATAGCCTCAGGGAGAAATTGCCTCGAACAGCCTACATCTGTAGTGCATTAGCTGGCAATGAAGTTGGACTAAAAGGTTTACATTTTCTTTCATTTCTCATTTCTTCCAAGTCCCATATACGGTTCTACGACTGCTGCCTCCAGCAATCAGCATATATATGGAAACTGCAGGCAGTATCCCGAGCAATATATTTCAAAATGTTAACACCAATCTGTCACAGCTAAAACCATTTTAATGCTTCAATTCATCATATTCCCAGCATCATACATGCACACAGCCATAAACGTCTTGTCCATGCTCATATACATTGCAGCCATCAAGGCTGAGGAACTTCTCCAGGGCAAAAACTAAATTATTCATATCTCCTTAAACCTGGCCTAACTAAAAGCTTTGGCAATTCTTTCTCCTTTTGCAAGTTTGCTCTTTTCAATTTTTAAGCAGGGCATTAATTGTAATATTATATCAATCTATTAACAGCTACAAAACAGAACACCAAAAAGAATACATTCATGTCAAGGAAATTATGTTCTTGACTTCACTCAAAGAATTAAAAGGAATCCCCCCAAGCAAATCAAGAGGACTCCCACTTACTCACGTGGGATTTAAAGTCCTTTCTGGTGCTTGAAAGAAAAGAACAAGATAGATAGACAGGTAGATACAGTGTAGATAGTTGAAAACATCACTCACACAAAAGGGAGCATGGCCTGTAAAAGGTTTCTTTCATTGTGAATGCCAGGTATGGCTGAATCAACGAGATACGATTAATCAAATTGCAATAAAAATGAACAATTAGCATATTGTGTAAGGACTGGAGAACTTCACTTTAAAAAACATGATCGATTAACCCTAACCCTCGTTTGTTATAACAAACTTTGTTATAACATCTGATGTATTGACCCTGAGCATTGTCATAAATTTCTGTGACTTCCTTCCTCAAATGTTCATGTTTGTACAGCCCATGCATATTTTGTTGAAACAGTTATATAACTGGATTTATCTTGTCTGTTGGCAGATAGTATTCACTGAAATAAATGTGAAATGCATCAAGATTGTCCCATAAAATTGTAATCTACTCAGTTCTAGTAAAGATTAAAATTAGCCAAGCATTTCATGAATACAAAAATAAAGCTAATGTGGTCTTGGAATATTACAGGTGATTTCATTACCATGTGATTCTTGTCATTCACACTTGGTTGTGAGGAATCAATGCTAAACAAGCAGTTACTACGTTTTATAAATCCAATGTGTGACGTTCTGTTGCTTCTAAACCAATCAGATTAACTAAAAATGTCATGTATTTGGTGGGTCTAGAACCCAAGAATCGTGTACTGATGAAATCACCTGTAAGAAGGGAGCTCATTTCCAATCCGTATATTTAGCCCATCAGAAATTAATCGAAGTAGGCCAGAGAGACTTTCCATTAAGAACAGCTAAACCCTGGGACTAAGACATGCCCATATTTCTCACTATACCTCATGAAATATTCAAAGCACTTTTGATTGCATCCTACATTCTTGAACATGTTGAAGGAGAACTTAAATTGAGCATGCATTCAAGACTGAGACCTTCTCAACGAAAGTCAATGGTGTCTAAGTTTTAAAAAACGTTTTGAGAGAAATACCCAAATAACATCTAAATTTTGTGAATGTCAAAAAGTGACTCGCAGAATATATTCCAACTTCCATAATATTCGAGGCGGATAGTGGAACCATATGTCATTTCTTCAAAAAAATAACAAGTTCAGCATGGTTGGTAATTACAGGAGTAGATTGATGCTATGATGAATTTACCTTCAGAGGATTTGGTTTTAACATGTAGATTGATGCTGCTTTTGATGCCTTTCTCTAAAACTGCTTCCCATGACATTGTGAGAGCTGCTTTTACAAGGGTTTATTTGCTGAATTCAGGAAACCACTGGCCACTGCATATCATGAAGCTCGAGTGGTCATTGTAAGCTTATGTACCGTCAATGTACCAGAACTCATTTGAGCCACGATCAATTTATTCAACTGACTGCATTTGATGGCTTATAGTACTTCAACAAAGTAATCAGATAAGCCACTGCAGCATACCAGGCTGCATGGAATGACTTGGACTCAATGTATCACAGCAAAGTTTGAGTAGTCCAATTCAATTTGAGGAGTTTTTCATATATGCTGAAATGATGGAATGTTTCGACAAGTTTTGGTACGAATTTCCCTTTTTTTAAATAAATATGGCCCCATATTTTAGAATGACTAGATACATATAGTGATGGGTATATGATGTCAAGAGAATGGTATGTTTACAGGGATGGAGAGAGAAAAGATGTTAGGTAAATGAATATTGATGGGCCATATTTTTTAAATCAAGGTTCTAGCTTTGTCCATTTGGTCAACATTTTGGCATTGTATTATGCGGTGGTATATTTGCTGGGTACTCTAGAACTCTTCCAATGGTAATGTAGAGATACTCCAGATATTCAGACTGTAAAGGGACAACCCAATGACAACATTTTGGGAAGAACCCTCCCCCCCTTGGATCTTTAGATTAAAGAGGTCCTGCATGTGATTAGTATTGGTTGGCATGTATACAAATTCAGTAACTGTTAATACTTTATAGCCAAGTAAAATGTACATTGAAAGATATATGTTAACTCCGCAAAATAACCTACAACAAGTACAGTCCATTCCACTGATTGCCGTTTAGCATGTCTTGAGCAGGTTTTTCCTTGCATCTATTTTGAGAAACCGCATATCAACCTTGCCTTGATTTTGGAATCGTGTCCTATTTTAAGCCAATGCAAATCATTAGTTTGCATGTCAAAATGCAACTGTATACACTGTGAAGGCGTTTTCTTATGTAACATTCACAAGATAGATATCTGCAAGGATGACTGTAGAAACAATAGCATCTGAAATTTCTTAACAATAATGATTCATTTATAGTCAATAAGGAAACTGTTGTGGTACAGATCGTTGCTATGCCAGCAGCTGCCTGCTATGCTGGAACCAACATTATTTATGCATTTTTAGCAAAATAAATTCCTATTTAGAATATCAAGCAACAAATAAAATTTGAATTTGCATTACATCTAAAATAAGACGAACGGAAAAATACTGTAATGACTGAAGGTCGTAAGTATACACAAATCTGCGGCCATTCATAAGGAAATGATATAAATTTGGCCAATATGCAAGAGAAGAATGTGAGAATGTCCATTTGAGATATGCAGCTCTGCCAGACTATCTCTAGACGTCAGTCCAGAACTGAGCCTCTCTTGCACCCTGCACTGAGCTGACAATTCGTATGCATAGACTTGCAAGCAGAGGATGAAGCGGAAATGAGCAAACTTGCAGCTCAAGGGATGCATTAGACCAAGTGGTTTTTTGTTTCTGTAATGTTGAAGTACTTGGACTTTTGCTTCTTCTTGATAGCACCACTCAACAGACCACTTTTGCACTTGCCGAGGTACATGTAACTGATAACTTTGAATATTAAGGGGTAGAACAAGTTTACTTTAGTCCACCAATTCAGCAATAGTTCAGCTTTGCAATAGGCATATCCCAAAATGCTGTTATGAACAAGTTATGAAGTGTAGGCAACACAGCTGGGAATGTCAAAATAGCAACTGAGTGAGCGAGTTTCTGTTTGTCGTCCCTTCAGTACTTTCCTACTTGGGCTATTTAGGCACTGAAATAGAAGCACAGAGTTTGAAGATGCGAATAAATAATTAAAAATTTTAAGGAAATCCATACCAAATATATTAGATTAATAATGGTTTTCTACTATATAAGGCAATTTTGTACTGCCGGTAATAATGCTCAAAGCCATGAATGTGATTTCAATGCTTTACAGTGCATACAGCCATACACGTAGACAAAAACACTTTTAATCTGTCAGAGTAAGTGGACATAAACCACTTCATAAAACATTTCTTTTGAATTTCTGGAGGGTATTCCTTTGAAATGCTGGATTGACGTCACAAGAACATCATTTCCTTGACGTCAAAACATCAGGGCTGTCTTTATTGAAAGGCAGCCCAAGGTGTTTTCCCATTTTGTGGCAATGAAAAATTTAAGCTGAACAAAGTTTCCCTACTACTGGTTTCTCTTCATGTTTGGAGATTTTCATTCGTGACACCTGACAAATACAAAGACCAGTATGGCATCAAAATTAATATACCACTGCATCAGCTATATAAATTTCCATCCTGTTCTAAATATGAATTCATACCGGTATGTTGTTCATTCTGATAGAATCGTCAAATATTCAACTATCAATTATCAAAGAAGAATAAGAAGAATGGAAAATATGGAAAAACTTTTCATATCATGAATATATGTGAATAGAAGTGAAGAGGTTCATTACCTTTTCCAATATATATCCCATTAGCCCATAGATTGAAGTTGAAAAGGCCCTACGTCAGACTATTGCGGGTCTTGGAAAAATAACAGGTACCAGTTCTTGGAAAATAAGGCAAACATATAGGCCTACACTACGAGCATTATAGGCTTATATATATATATATGTGTTGCGCAAGTAACAATACAAGTCTACTCTATGTTCTTTAATTCCCTTTTGGTGAAGCTCAACAAAATAAAAAGGCCTGGGTGAGGTTGGATCTCAGAATCTTGGAAGTCATCTGCAGTGTTGGCCAATGCAATGATTTGTACACAACCGAAAATCGAACCATGGACCAGCAGCTTTGCGGCCAACACCAACAATCCATATTGCAACAGTACACCATATTTCCTTGGCTTAAAAATATCCAGGTCACCTTGGAGCCTTGCTTTCTCATCAATTTCCTTGATGCTGGCACAAATTGAGCGCTCTTTAAAAATGCAACAAGGTCTGCATTTAGCCCTGTGTGGGCGGCTGGCACCCTTGGGACATGCGGATACATTAGATTGCATGGCCATGAATGTGTGCTGACTCTGGAGTAAATCTATCCTCTATGGTTTTATTCTGATGAAGGCAAAATTAAAAACATCTGTTTTATCTTATTTTTTATAATGGAAGTGAGATTGGAATTTTACCCGAAAATAAAGAGGAAGGGTCAGCTCAGTTGGTAGTGCTATATATTATATGGGATTCAAGAAGCTGAGTCTCGGGTTAAAAAAAAAGCTCTGGCCAGCATAAAGTATTGGATAGGAAGTTCAACATACACCGAACTCCATTATTTTATAACTTTTAAAAAAATTTTTACGCTATAAATCATTCTAAATAAATCATAGAACAGAAAATTCGCCCTCAAAATTACAAATTTATAAAGATCAGCAAATATACCTTCTATAGTGGCTCATCGCCTGAATAAATTGCAACACCTACCTTTAAATTGATAGAAATAGCGTGCTGTAAATGTCTTTGTGTCTAGATCTTCGTTGCAAGTTTAAGATATATCTCACTCAGTGCATCAAAACATAGCGCCCAACTTGTAGCATAATAATGCAAACACAGGACAGACTATATAATATTTGACAATGATAATCTACACAATGTTTACATGGACACATACACCAGGACCTGTACATTGCTAGCATATCTGCAAACACTGACTGTCAAGTGAAAAATTGATAAAGACTCTTTTGTTTGCCATGTCACATTTGTTTGTTTATGTGGAATGAAGGGCCTCTTTTGAACCGATAAGTACTGAAACTAATCAGAGAACTACATTGTTAAGTCAAGGGGCTACTGGCCCTGAAGCTGTCTCAGTTTTGACAGCAGCTACCAGAGACTGACATAATGATGAGATAACAAGGATGAATGGATGATAGGGCTTTACATCCTTTATTTATGTAATAGGTTTATATTCAAGAGGAGGACATGGCAATGAGGCTAAGGATGATTGAAACAGTCGTCCAACATAGGGCCAGACAAACAATGAGCATTTTATATAACGTTTATATCAGTGATCATTTACATTGCCACAGCTGAAACAATCAAATTGTTATTTAATATATATATACCATAAAAAGGCTAATAAACGCATAATAATCTGATCAGCCTTGTATTAGTCTTTTAACATACATAGCTACATGTGATAAACAGCACTCGAGGAACAAACTAGAAATGTTATAACCGGAAACCGGTGAGTGATGCGCTGCCCGGACTGAGTCCTAAAGATGAATCACACATGTATCCGTAGTTAGTGTATATACCTCTGTGTAATATTTCAGTCAAATCTTGGCTCACAGGATCACTGCTGTCTTGGCTAAATACACATTTCCTGGCCATCCCACTGACCCAAACTATCCACCTGTCCTTGATTTTACTCTCCTGTCCTTCTGCCCAGGAGTAATTTACCAGCTTGTTATTGCTCTCTTATTTACGATTGGCAACACTGCTATTCCTTAAAAAAAACGTGCAAGCACTTTTAAGAGTTGCTTGCATCTATCTATCTATCTATCTATCTATCTATCTATCTATCTATCTATCTATCTATCTATCTATCTATCTATCTATCTATCTATCTATCTATCTATCTATCTATCTATCTATCTTTCTTTCTTTCTTTCTTTCTTTCTTTCTTTCTTTCTTTCTTTCGTTCTTTCTATCTATCTATCTATCTATCTATCTATCTATCTATCTTTGTGTTTAGCTGTCTGTCTATCTGTCTATCTATCTCGAGGCCTTCCCTTCCTTCCCCCACTACATTCGGCATAATCACGAAATAGCCCCCACCCTCTGATAACGGAATGAGCGAGACCATTGAAAAGCATAGGCTGCCACTCATTCCGTCACAGGTGCGGGGCTTATTTTGTGATTATGCCCTACATTCCTTCATTCATGCCTTTGTTCATTCCTTTGTTCATTCCTTCTTTTCTTCATTCCTTCCTGCATTCTTTCTACAGAATTTGTATACACTGGATCTAGCTGGCACTAGGATGCTTTTAGGACAAATGTAGTATAAACAAGTTATTGATAACAGCTAACTTTTACAGTTAACATCAAACAGGACTGCTACAAGGTGTGTCATGCTTCTCACACAATGTCATGTTTATGTAACCTAGTTCCATGTGATAAATGGACATTCTTGAAGTATAAAGTATATGCTGACCTGCTGTTTTCACTTCTAAGGGAATACTTGATATGTGAACAGGAATTAAGGTATGTTTTTCTTTAGGCTTTCTTATCATTGTCAGCTAATCATCATACCCTTAATTCATGGATGCTTTACGCTACTCCTCCAAAACTACTCAATGCCCACACCTAAAACTTTGCAAGCAACATTATTTCACGTCTTACATCAACCATAAGTGGTTGTCGTTTCTCAAACTCTTCAGATTATACCAGTACAGTTATTAATCATTTATGCATGCCTATCAATCTTCTCTAATGTTTTAGTAGTGGTTGTTCTGTTTTCCCTGGACTCCTACTGTCATTATACCCATTATCACGGGTACTATGCTTACCCTTAATTCATGGATGCTTTACGCTACTCCTCCCAAACTACTCAATGCCCACAACTAAAAATTTGCAAGCAACTTTATTTCAGCTCTTACAACAACCATAAATGGGTCTGCTTTCTCAAACTGTTCAAACTAAACCAGTGCACTTAATAGTCATTTATGCACGGCTATAATCTTCTCTCCAATGTAGTAGTAGTTGTTGTGTTTTCCCTGGACTCCAGTGGAGGGAGGGGGAGGCCACTGTCTTGAAACACTAGCTGGCCCTTGGCTCTTTTCCCTCTCTCTACCATTCTTACTCTCATTATACCCATTATCACGGGTACTATGCTAGTGTAAATAACATGTCACATGAAATATTGTCCATTAGATTTTTAATATGAGTGCACGATTTTCAATAAACTTCCTGTTGAGATTAATTGAATACAAGCAAGCACTGACATAGACCAACTGCAAAAATCAAGTAGAAAAAATCATTGTACTTTTGAAATTAAAGATTGGATCTGCCAATTCTGCATAGAATTCAACTTGCATTAAAATAACACAAACTGGTAAATTAACAACATTGGGGTGATATGAAACAATACCAATCAACACAATTGCATGTTTTTCAGAATTAAGTGAGTTCAATTCATTTTATTAGTCCAGTAGAGCCCCACTATGTCAGAGGAACCCAAAAAGCTGTAAAACAAATCTCACTGAATTGAAAGAGAGTGCCCCCCTCAATGATGACTGTGATGCAGCCATAGGCCTGTGCCCTGCTATGTGAATGCACACAGGCCAGAAGACCAGGCTAATGCAGCCATAGCCACACTGGAGGAGTGTGTGTGTAGAACTGGGCAAGAAATACTTTCAAAATGTCACAATAAAGGCACTAAATATTAGTTTAAAGATTCGGGGACAAACTTTATGACAGTAACGTAACATACAGTGAAGAAGGGCTCTGAAAGTAGTGGCAGGTGCCCAGTAGCTTTTACATAAAATTGGGGCAAGAATGTTAACATTTCAGTGTGTGCTTGCCCAAGGGGGGGCACCCCCAGGGCAGCGCAAATAAGTAAAATAATAGCATCAGCATAATGAATAACACGAGTCCTCATATCATGCCCCCGAAAACCATATATCGACTCTCAGGATCACGTATCGGCCCTTCCTCTGGTTGTGCTGATAAGTAGGGGAGACCGGGGCTATTTGAAGCGCGGGGTTATAATGGCCAAAATTCAACTTTTAAAATCTTGTTTTGCCAAATTGGTACTTCTAGAAGATTCCTTGTTTATTGATGCATGTTATCAACAACCAATTATCCAGTATTATAATCAATTATCTTTCATCAGCAGTCAATAACCATTATCAGCAATCAATTATCCATTATCAGCAATCAATTATCCATTATGACCAATCAATTATCCATTATCACCAATCAACATCCACTATCAGCAATCAATTATCCATTATCAGCAACCAATCATCCATTATCAGCAATCAATTAGCCATTGTTGGCAATCAATTATCCATTATCAGCAATCAATAATATTATTATCCATTATTAGCAATCAATCATCAACAATCAATTATCCATTATCAGCAATTAATTATTCATTGTCGGCAATCTATTATCCAATATCAGCAATGTAAATGTAAATGTAAATGTAACAGGTGGAACGTCTGCCGTCCTCCAATGAGCTCGGCCGACATCTACAATTACATCCTTGACAGGCTTGATCAAGCTTGAATCTTTCTCAGCTTCCAGGGAGCATACACCAGTGTGCAGCGAATTTCACGCGCTCCTTAGTTAAGCATTCCACAATTGCCATCTCTGCCTATTGCCAAGTTCCCATTTGCACCTGGGTCGAGTGAAGCAGTGGTTTAAGGAGGATCTGCTCAGTTCCTCCATGCCGTGACTGGGGTTCGAACCCGCGACCATGCGCGTGGCAGTCAAACGCCTTATGCACTAGGCCACGACATCCACAATCAATTATCCGTCACCAGCAATCAATTATCTATTATCAGCAATCAATTATCCATTATCAGCAATCAATTATCTGGTATCAGCAATCAATTATCCATTATCAGCAATTAATTAATCTGTTGTGCGAAAACTGTGCCTTATTTTTCAGCACTCAAACCAATCCCTTTGACAATTAATACAATGAGTCTAACAAAACATTATTAAAGAGAAAACATAATATATGTTTCAATACAATACATAATATTTCTTGATTTGCACGAACATCATTTTTACAAAAAAATATGTTTACTTCAATCTAAGAATCTGCAGCAAATTCATAAAGAACTTCTGTCAACTGATTATAGGACAAAGTAGTCCAATCTTTTGCGAACCACCTTTTTCGAGATATCAATTTACACACATGTCACGTTCCTTTTCATTATGACTGTCTGAAATCTAGGTTTAAATTTTTAAATTCAATTAAAAACTGATATTTCTATGGAGGAAGGTTTCAACTTAATGATCACTCACTACAGCAATTATTGTCTAATCACCAGTGACTGAAATTAATGAAATTCATCTAATATTCAAGTTTATAAAGTACCAGTACCGAGTGCCATACAACGCTGAGATTTGCAAAATCAAATCCATGCTTTTGATAACTTTGTCACAAGCAGCAGTATCTCTTGATTTACTTATTTAAGTAGAAAATGGAAATTGTTTTTCAATCTTAAAGACATAAACCTGGACGAAAATTGTTTTATAAAATTTAATAAGAGTGTTCGACTGTTCGTGTAGACATAGTTATGCAGATCCATGATGTGGGACAGAGACTTTGGCCGCCATGGTAATGATAAACATGCACCTTTCTTATGTCTGCCAAATAATAATTGAGATCTCCAGTTGCGTATTAAGGTGGGGCATTGGGCTTTGGCATTCCCCAAACCGGGACCAAAATTAACACGGATTGATAAGAAAAGTCACAGATCGAACAAATTAGCTGGGGCACGTTATGCAACGGCTGATGAAAATGTATTCCATAGAATTTGTACAGGGAATAAAGTTACCTTGTAAACTTTATGACATACTTTTAGTATACTGTTACCACACTGTGACACTTCAGCATTTCATGGCCCTTTCCATTGACCTTTCAGTGCTAGAATGCCCTTCTGCCTACCATTAACCCTACAGGGTCAACAGTCATCAGAGGTCCTTTCAAACCTCACAAGGGCATCTAGAATTTCTGTGAAAGGTCCTTAGCAATATATGCAAGCCACTTAGGGCATCTTGAAGCACCTCAAGTTAATACACTCCAATTTCAATGGCAGTTTGTTATCTAAGAGTAGGGGAGAGTAGGGCACAGTGAGACGCTGGGAACATTGAGACAAAGCCCCGGGCATCCAAGCGGTGCTTTTTCACAGAACTATTCTCTTCGATGTTGCGCAGAAATTAAATAAGTGAAATATTGCCCTGGTAACAAAAGTATCCATGTATACCCCGCACCCACAACAGGCAGCTGAATGCAGTAAGGCTGATGACAAAATTAAAGTCGATTTGGCTGTCGAATAATTCAAATTAGGGGTTGAATTGGAAGCTGACTGTCAGAACTGCAGAACTCCGCAGAACATTACAGGATATTGTCTGTCCAAAAAGCTTGTATGCGAGGAGTCGCGGACGTGACATAGAACTACAATAGTGAAATGTTGTAGCGTGCTCACATTGAAGTTAACACTGCCAACTAGACCCAGCTAAGTACTGTTACCTACTGTGGAATATTTGTGCTGTTCCTGTGGTACATCTGTGGCCTCGCCGGTGGTTTTTGCAGCCTCGCAGGTTGTTTTTACAGCCTTGCCAGTGGTTTTCTTCTTGCCCTGTCGATTTATGCTCTTGCTCCGCTGATTTATGTTCTTGCCCCACTGTTCTATGCTTCTAATCCCTTTTAATTAATTATGTAATCGTTTCACCTCGCAGTTTCATGCCCAGTTGGTCTAGAAATCATCTTAAGCAGCTCCGCCGGCGTAAAGAGTCCTCCGGATCGTGCCATGAGAATAGGCCAAAATAGTGTGTATACCCACAACTTTTAGTGTGTACATACTGTATAGCCACAACTTTTCGTCTGGTGGTGTACGTCTATACACCTATAAAATGAGTTTTGTTGACATAGTTGATCTGTTGTACAAAATAAGCAGATCCCAAAAGGAAGGAGACTAATGCCTGGTTCTCACGACGGCGATTTGAGAGCGACGCATCAAGAGAAGTCATTTCTTGGAAAGTTGTGGCGTAGAACGTTGGTTTTGGCACGTTACGTAATCAATTAGTGTCATGTGCGACGCTTAAAGTTAGTAGCCGCGGTGAGTCTTGAGGTGTCCGCGGCGCTGCTTAAGCTTTCTTCGCCGCGTTCCGCCTCTCTTTCCTCAGCGCAGTTCCAAACAGACTCGTCGCACTTTGTTTTGGAATTCGGCGAGGCTGCTTTTACTTCGCCCAATGTTGTTTCCTCTTACGCCGCTGATGGTTGTGAGGCAGCTACGTCTGAAATTGGCGACCTGCGACGCATCAGGAAACCTTCGGCGTACACCCGAGGTAAGATGCGCCGCTGAAAATGACAGCCTCGCCGACGACTGTAACGATGCAACGCCGCATTTAGGGACTTGTTACTGCGAAACTTGATGGTTCATCGTCGCACATGCATTCATAAAGCGCCGAGGACATTACAGGCGCGTCGATGCTGACCTTCTTCGTCGTCCTTGCCTTAAGCAGCGACGAAGGTCTCTTAAGCATCGACGAACGTCTGTTGTTGCAGCGCTGCGGCAAAGTGTGTTTCGCTGCTGCAGGAGTCACTTTTGGTCATTATAAAAAGGGACACAGAGGACCTCCTTGCTTCATTTGCTGATTGCCCTTCAATGAGAACACAACGACTGCCTACTGAACATATGCATGATGAATGAAGAAGAAATTATTGTTGTGGCTGGTGCTGCTGCTGTTGCTATCGGAGCTGTCTATTTGAGGCACAGGAGGAGGAGGGCCAGGAGACAGAAAAGGTGGTGGATTCGCAACTGGTTGCTGCAGAAGGAACAACATGGTCACTTCCATCAACTGCTGCCTGAACTGCAAGTGCGTGACGTGTCCGGCTACTACAACTACACTAGAATGCCCCCTGCCATCTTTGCTGAAATCCTGGAAGCTGTTGGACCACTCATCGCTAAGCAAGACACCAACATGAGGAGGGCTTTGGAACCTGGTCTGAAGTTGGCTATCACCCTGCGGTACATGGCAACAGGAAACAGCTACAAGTCCCTAGCTTATGCTTTCCGTGTGGCACCCAACACCATCTGCAACTTCATCCCTGAGGTCTGCCTTGCCATCGTTCATGCCTTCGAAAGACAGCTGGCACTACCCACACAGCCTGAAAGATGGAAGGAGATAGCCAAGGCTTTTGAGACGAAATGGAACTTGCCCAACTGCATTGGAGCTCTGGATGGCAAGCACGTCGCAATCCGATGTCCCAAGGCTGCAGGCTCCTTGTTCTACAACTACAAGGGATTTCATTCCATTGTCCTGATGGCCCTCGTTCATGCCGACTACAAGTTCATCTATGTGCAGGCTGGCTGTCAAGGAAGTGCATCTGATGGCGGCGTCTTCAGGGACACAGTACTTCGACAACTCCTGGACGAGGAAGATCTAGGCCTACCACCATCAAGACCCTCTACCGGGCACAGAAAACAATCCTTTCCCATATTACATCGTGGGTGACGAGGCATTTCCCCTGAAGACATGGCTGCTCAAACCAGTGCCAAGAAAGAACCTTGACATTGCTTCCAGAGTCTACAATTACAGGATTTCAAGAGCCAGGAGAGTGGTGGAGAATGCTTTCGGTCTGCTGTCACACAGGTTCAGATGCTTCCTGACCACCATGCCCCAACGACCTACAAGAGTGACATACATCACAATGGCTGCTTGTGTTCTACACAACATTCTGCGAGACAGAGTAGGCGTCCACCATGCCCGTGACAATGAAGTGATGGACAGAGAAGATCCACAGACACATGACGTCACTGAAGGAGTTTGGAGGGGAGACCGTCAATTAGGAGACCTAGGAGAACCACTTCGACACGGAAATGCCTCCAGAGATGCCAAGGCTGCTCGAGACTACCTACGTGACTGGGTCAACAGTCCGGCAGGAAGTGTCCCTTGGCAGTTGGAGAAAATCTGAAGAAGATGCAGACTATCTATTCAAAACAACAAACCCCAGGCCCATTTAAGGGCCACCAAATCCTCCCAATTGAGCTGGCCATGTACACATCCTATGTTGACAAAACAAGCCCAAAAATCAATCAATCAATCAATCCCTCCATCCATCTATCTATCTATCTATCTATCTATCTATCTATCTATCTATCTATCTATCTATCTATCTATCTATCTATCTATCTATCTATCCAAGTCCAATCCCTGCAAAGTGACGACAACTGCTTTTCTTTTGCTGCAGTGTATATATGTAACGAGCATTGTGTTCCATCTATCAAGCTATCTATCTATCTATCTATCTAGCTATCTATCTAGCTATCTATCTAGCTATCTATCGAGCTATCTATCTATCTATCCAAGTCCAATTCCTGCAAAGTGACGACAACTGCTTTTCTTTTGCTGCAGTGTATATATGTAACGAGCATTGTGTTCCATCTATCAAGCTATCTATCTATCTATCTATCTAGCTAGCTATCTAGCTATCTACCTGCCACTTGCCCTAGACAAGTGAAATTACAAAGTGATGCACTTGTACTAGTGCAACCAACCAACACAAGTTTTAAAACCAAAGCACTTGTACTAGTGCATTACATTTTAATTAAGAAATTCTTGCACTTGTACTAGTGCAATAAAAATATGTTTATACCAAAGAATGCAGCACTTGTACTAGTGCTGCACTTGGTATGTTTTGGGGCAAAGAAAGGGGGAACTAGCACCTTGCTTTTATGAAGGTGATTACTTTTAATGAAGGCCAGGACCGGACTTTTTTTTTTTTTTTTTTGGGGATTGTCAACGTTTTTTTTGCTCTTTTTTGGCTCTTTTCGGTCAACACAAGCTCTTTTTTTTTGTCAACATAAGATGTGTACGTGGCCTGCCCTTTTGGGAGGATTTGGTGGCCCTTAAAAGGGCCAAGGTTTTTTGTTGTCTTTGCTGCACATCTGGTCTTCTACTTTCGTGGAGAAAGGAGACTCTCAGTCCAACTGGGCGAAGGGGAAGGCTGGTGCTGCTGATGGGCGGCCGGTTGACCAAAGCTGGGTCCAGGGGGGTAGCCGTACTTCTCGGGGCTCTCCCGAGCATCCATCATCAGTGTCATGGAGGATGGGCTGGGCTGCATCACGGTGTAGCTGGTAGTCTGCCTGGATCCTCCTTCCCTGGGCTGGTGGTGGTGGTAGTGATGGCTGCTGCTGGAAGCGTGGTGGTGCTGCTGGTGGTGGGATGGCACATACGTCGAAGAAGGAGGAGGAGGAGGAGGAGGTGGCATCTGCAGGCGCTGAGGAGGATGAGGAGGCTGGAAGGTCTGCTCCTGATGATGTCTTGACTGGCGGCTGGCCTCTTCCATCTCACTCTCCTTGTCCCAGTAGAAGGCGGCCTCTGCAATGGCCCTCACCATTTTCCTTCTGATTTCAGGGCTGGCGTGAAATCCGACGTGGTAGAGGTCCTGGCACTTCATCCTCCAGTACTCCTGATCGGGTGTCAACTCCTGGTGGTCGGGGCACATCTTGCAGCCAGAGCCTTTCAGGATCTTCTTGGCGGAGGACATGGCTTGCATGCTGCCTGCGATGACATTCATGGTGGAGTGCATGGCTTCATCTGTTGGGGCCTTCCTCTTGGTTCCCTTGGCAACGGCTCCAGGCTTTGGCGCTCCAGGGAAGACTTGGGACTGCTGGCTGTCAGGTCTGTCCTGTGCTGGCTGTTCAGGTGGCAGGTCCGGCATGTCATAGGAAGCTGGCAGGGAATCCTCAGGGTTGTAGCTGTCCCCGGAGTCTGAGGCTGGCCGGTTGGCAGACAGTTGAGAGATGGCGGACAGCTCCTTGCCTGGCTTGTGGACGATGGAGTCCTTCAGGAACCGACAGTTGGTTAGGATGTACTGGTCCCTGTCTGTCAGAGTCTCCTTCCTGCCGGATCCTGAAGCTTCAGGCCTGACGAGTCTGGAGTAGTGGGTGCGGACTGTCTTCCTCCAGTTGAAGATGTCCTGGGAGGTGTACTTGGGTCCCAGCTCCTTGGCTTTTTCTGTGTCCAGCAGCAGCTTCTCGTTGCCCTTGTATCCTCTGGAGCCCTTCATGTAGAGGACAGGATGCTCTCTGAACCAGTTGATGAGGTCGTCTTCTTGGTCAGATGTGATGCCCAGGTTGTTCCTGATGTTTTTCTTGGGGGGCCTTCCCTTTGCCCTTCTTGCCCTTGGACTTGGCTTCAGCAGCGGCAGGGGTCTCATCAGCAGAGTCTTCTTCCTCCTCGAAGGTGTCCTCATGTATGGTCACTTCATCTAGAGCAAGAACAGGCTGGCTCTCTTGTGTTCTCTTCGGAGTCTTCTTCGGAGTCTGAGTCTTCTTTGGAGTCTTCTTTGGAGTCTTCTTTGGAGTAGACTTGGCAGTAGGCTCTGGAAGACCCGTGGAAGACTTGGCAGCAGGCTTGTCAGCAGGCTTGTCAGCAGGCTTGTCAGCAGGCTTGGCAGCAGGCTTGGCAGCAGGCTTGTCAGCAGACTTGGCAGCAGGCTTGTCAGCAGACTTGGAAGGCTTGTCAGCAGGCTTGTCTCCTTCCTCTTGAAACAATTCAACAGATGAATCTTCGTCTGTGCTGTCTTCTGGCCGGCCCTCGAAGATGGTCTCGCTGACGACAGTGGCTTTGCTGGTTGAAGTGGTGGTCTTCGTCTGGCTGCCAGCTGTAGTGGAGGTGTAGAGCCCAGGTAGAGAGATGTCTGCCATGGCTGTTGTGAAGAAGGCAGTCACTGCAGCATCTGAAGGGTCATGGAGAGGAGTTGCAGCTGGAGTTGTCACTGGAGTGCTCCCAGGAGTGTGAAGTGTTGACCTGGTGCTGAGCTTGGTTGGTGCCCTGGTGACGACGGTGCCCTTTCTCCTCTTTGGTCCCATGTTGTAGCAGCAAAAGTACAATTGTAGCAACAAAAGTAGCAGCAAATGTAGCAGTTGATAGTGTCGTGGATTCTAGGTGTGTTCTGGTCGAAGGTCTGAGTGGGTATGGTGCTCTAATCTGGCCCCCTCTATATATATGCAGGGTGCGGACCGCCTCTTTTCCCCTCCTTCACCCCCCCTGCTTCGCTGCTGCTGCCCCAGCCGCTGTGCAGAAAGAGGGTGACACGCAGACAAAGGGTTGATGCTAAAAATAGAACAACGCATGCACTCAGGCGCCACTCTGTCTGCTGCATTGGGGGTCCATAAGACGCGGCGCGCACCCTCTCACGTGCGTCCAACATGTGACTTTCCGCGACGCGTGTCTGAAACATGTGACATGAAGCAAGAGCTTTCTGCTACACTGCTGTTTCTGCGTCGAAGCTCTTCTTTGTGCGTCGCATCTTTAAAAATCTGCGGCGCGCACTGATTTCTTTTTACGCTTCTTCTTGCTTCACCACTTCTTCCCTCGCAAAGATTCAACCGGTTGAATCTTTTTTTCCTGCATCGTCAAATTTCTAGGAATTGCGTAGAAAGACCTCTTAAAACGGCGCATGCTGTTCCTGTTGCGCCGTAAAGCCAAAATTGACGGCGAACATGCTCAAATCTTTGCCCTTTCCTGGAAATATAAGAAACGCCGTCGCTTAAACCCTCTGTTACGTCTCCGTGAGAACTAGCCATAATTGTGTACAAGAGGTGAGATATAAGCAGAAGTGGCATACTAATAAATAAACACAACAGGTGTTGTAAACATGGAGGAACACTTCCATGAAATCTATGCACTGTTTTGGCACGTTGTTTGTCTCATTTTAATATGTTTTTACAGTAAATGTCATCTTTTCTGATTAGATATTCACCTCTAACAACATGTTATTACGTACATTATGTTTGCAAATTACGAATTTAGTCATAATTATTTATTAAATATTATAGTAATTTATTCAACATTAAGTATGACGTCAGATACATAACATCTACAATTTGCAACCATCACAAAACGAACAAGATACTTATTATGCCACACTAGGGGGACATATATCAGTGACCTGGGCCTGAAATGTGCATCAGTTCAAAATACTCAAAATACGTCTTATCACACGTTGTACTATCCTCAAAACCAGTTCAACTTCACAAAACCAATGCAAGGGAATCTTCGCTCTTTGTCTAATTCTTTATTTATTTATTTGTTTTCAAATAACCATTTGCTGTACGCCACTGGACTGGAAGTATCACACAAGGACCACAGCGGAAATAAGTCTATGACTTTCCTGTGTAATCCTGCACATGTATACTTTATATATGTCGAATAAACAAATCAAAAAAAAAAAACAATCACAAACATGAGCATGGACTCTTTAATAACATCACAAATATCTTATCTATTTCATTGTATTTACACGCATCTGCCAGTCTGAGACCAGACTGTTTCCTTCGAACGTTTCCCCTAGCCTCCTCTCCCCCCCCCCCCTTGCTTGAAGAAAAAGCACCACGGCATATCATCAGGTTCCATCATTTTGGGTGCTACTAACACATGCAGGAGGGAAGTCCAAAGAGAAAAAGAAGAAGCTCCCTCAGAAAATTGGGCAAGCTGTGTGAGCAGTCTGATTGATTTCAGCATGAATTGGAATCATGGGGGGGGGGGGAGGAGATAGAAAGTGACAATAAAGAATGACTTAATTACTAAGCACTCTCTATATCCCTACCTTCAAAATGCCAATTTATGGTGGGAACAGGCTACTCTGAAGTATAGAAGTTGGGTGCATTTGCCTGGACTACTAAGGGGTGCACTATGGACCCCTTTCTGCTATTCAGTGACGTCATAGGTCTAGATTAGACACCTTGACCTAGATCTAGATGACCTAGATTAGATTTGACCTAGATTGGACCTGACCTAGATAACCCTAGACTCTACATGACCTAATTGATTACATAATTTATTACCTAATAACTACTTCTAATTAATTAGCCCTAAATTGACCCCTGCCCCCTAGGTGACCTAGATATTTCTTATTGACCCTTGACCACAAGTCAGTTGACCCCTAATTGACCACTGCACTTTTTCCGAAAAAGTTTTTTCACCAATTTTTTTTTTCCGAATTTTTTTTTTCCGAAATTTTTTTTTTCCGAAATTTTTTTTTCCGAAATTTTTTTTTTCCGAAATTTTTTTTTTTCCGAAATTTTTTTTTTCCGAAATTTTATTTTTTCTTGGAAATTTTTTTTTTCCAAAATTTTTTTTCCAAATCTTTTTTTTCACTAATTGTTTTTCCTCAAATTTTTCAAAAATTCTATTTCCTCAAATTGTTCAAAAATCATTTTTCCTCAATTTTTCAACATTTTTTAAAAATTCAATTGTATATAAAGTTTTTTTCTTTCCAATTTCACTTTTTGATCATATATTTTTTTCAAATTCTTTTTTTGCAAATTCTTATTTTCAAATGTTGGTTACAAGTTTCTCAAGGCTGAAACCAGTATTGAGTCTTTGGGTAGTGTTGCTATTATGACAGTAGGCCCATGAGGGCCATAGACCGATAAGTTTCATATTACACTATCTCAGGACACTCAACTTTATTAGACAAATATCACCAGATACATGTTTCACATTGTGTCATATAAGGGGCATAATTCATGATCTGCCTTTGGAAAAGTGTAATCTGCCATTAGAAATAAGGCATCTGCCATTACATCTGCCTTTGGAATAGGGTGATCTGCTATCACATATGCACAATCTGCCATTTTATAATTAATTACACTAATTGACCCTTAATTAATAACCTGATTGACCCTTTATTAATCACCCATTTACCCTGATTAATTGGTCTAATTTACACATTAATGATTGTAAATGACTATATAAACAACAGACACTGGAGTTTCAAGTTCAAATTTTTATTGTAAATATTTCCACACCATATGATTTTTATATAGTTTATGTACAATTTCAAAATTTGATCCATTTTGTAAGTTCAGTTGAGGCAGGAATGCCAGGGGGTCTTCCAATAGGAGGTCTTCTAGCCGGAGGTCTTCTTCCAATGTTGCTTTCGGACTGTTTTTCCATATCTTCTTCCAGTCTGGACTGTGCTCTTCTCACTGCCGCTTCTGCTGGTATAACAATTTCCATCTTCGGCATCTCTTCCTTCATTCCCTTGTTGTTGGTATCGATTAAGATGAGATTACTCTTTCCGCTCTTCACAATGGTCTTAGGCTTCCCTTCAGCTTGTGCTTTGAAGTGCTCCAGAACTGCCTTGTAATTCAAAGAAGACATGATGTGTTCAGGTGGTTGGTCCCGAATGAAGGATTATCTTCAGTGTCATCCAATATATAGTTTACTCCGCATTCTCTTCGTCATCATAAGTGTGTGTATCTGTATCATCCTCTGTATCATCCTCCGAATCTTCCTCTGGATCTTCTGTGACAACTCTATTGAATACTGGCTTGTACTGTTTTACGGCCATCCTGGCCGCATCAATCCAGTCAAGGTTTTCAATGTCATGGAGCTCTTCCACTTTCTCCATGATTTTTTGGTGAATATGACTGTTCTCACTCAGGTCCATCCAGTTTTTAATGAAATTTGCATACGTTTTCCGAAGATCTCTTGTCAATTCTTTCATGTTGTCCGCAATTGTCTTTTCTCTGGCTTCCTTTTCACTCCGTCCTTCTTCAATGTTCTGTTTTTGTTCTTCTTCCAAATATTGACCCCAATTTCTGCACACTTCCAGTCTTATTGGAGCAAAACATTGGAACTCCGTCTTCATCTTCTTACTGGGATGAAATTGGCTTGTCTGGTAGTATTCCCTTGGTCTTTTGAGTCCACCTCGCACTCCTTCCTGCTGGTTCCTCACACAAGGCTTTAAATGCTCTTGTAGGTCATCAATGTTGTCTATAGCAGTTCTGCAGTCAATACATGAAATCATGTTGGAATGACTGATGTGGTCAGAATTGTCAGCAGAATGAAAAGAGTCTGTTGAAGAGCCTTCTGTAGAATTTGTAGCCTTGAACTTGTCTTTTTTTATATCCAAGATATTTGACTGGAAGCGGTCATTTTCATCAGTTGTCTGTTTGAAATCGAGCAATAAATGGCCAAATGGTCTGGATGTTGCACTGTCATAGTGCTGTAAGAATTCCTTTACTCTTCTGGGATTTACTTGTCTGGCAAATGTCATGACAGATTGTATGTCATTTGGATTCTTGAACAATACAACGTAGTGACAATTCCGTCTTTGTGTTGGACTTTTGCTGTAGTACAGGTTTTGACAAAGCAATACCACACTCAGAGATCGATGGTGTGAACCTTCGTAGAAGATCTCTGTCATTCGAGGATCATCTCCACATGACGTCATCAAATCATCGATTATTAGAAAATTTGCAATGTTTGGATCAAAGAAGCTGGGATGATCTATGCCATGAGGAATTCCCTTAATGAACTCCACCCTTGGTTTTACTGTAGCCTGAATAATATCGTACATTGACTGCCATCTTTTATACAACCACACTATTCTTTGAGGGGATGGGCTAACCATAAATTTGTTGTATTGCAAAATATTCTTCACTAGTGTAGTTTTGCCACAGGCAGTTGGCCCATTGAGCAGCATAGTGAAGGGATGTTTCAAAACAAATTCCAAACTTCCATCTTGATGTACTGTTTCGAAGTTTTTCTCAAAATCTCCAACTGCACACCCATCTTGATGTTTGTTATGCTGGGTCATCATATGACGTTTCAAACTAGAATTTCTTGTGAAAGAAAGACCACAAGTTGTACAGACATTCTCATCCATGACCAATGTACACCGATTGAACTCAAAACAACAACTGACCTTGAGGGGATATCTGTCTCCTTTATATACTGTGCGGCACCTACCTGAACCCCCCCCCTCCTTCTGCACAAAAAACCTACCCAAACTGTGAATGCAGCACTCCTGACCCCATTCCCACTCACAATGGACTCTAATAACTATTCTAAACTGCACCCTACAGCACCCATACTACACTTTGCACTTTGCACTTTGCACTCTGCACCTTGCACTCTGCACTGCACCCTCCACTGCACCCAACTGCACTTTACACTTTGCACTCTGCACTCTGCACTTTGCACTGCACCCTCCACTGCACCCAACTGCACTTTGCACTTTGCACCCTGCACCCTCCACTGCACCCAACTGCACTCTGCACTTTGCACTTTGCACTCTGCACCCTCCACTGCACCCTCCACTGCACTCTGCACTTTGCACTCTGCACTCTGCACCCTCCACTGCACCCTCCACTGCACTCTGCACTTTGCACTTTGCACTCTGCACCCTCCACTGCACCCAACTGCACTGTGCACTTTGCACTTTGCTCTCTGCACCCTCCACTGCACCCTCCACTGCACTCTGCACTTTGCACTTTGCACTCTGCACCCTCCACTGCACCCAACTGCACTTTGCACTATGCACTTTGCTCTCTGCACCCTCCACTGCACCCTACTGCACTCTACTGCACCCATACTGCACTCTACTGCACCCTACTGCACTCTACTGCACTCTACTGCACCCTACTGCACTCTACTGCACCCTACTGCACTCTACTGCACCCTACTGCACTCTACTGCACCCTACTGCACTCTACTGCACCCTACTGCACCCATACTGCTCCTTGTGAGTGGGGGAGGGGTCAGGAGTGCTGCATTCACAGTTTGGGTAGGTCCATTATTGTGCAGAAGGAGGGGGGGGTCAGGTAGGTGCAGCACAGTATATAAAGGAGACAGATATCTCCTCAAGGTCAGTTGTTGTTTTGGGATCGATCGGTGTACATTGGTCATGGATGTGAATGTCTGTACAACTTGTGGTCTTTCTTTCACAAGAAATTCTAGTCTGAAACGTCATGTGATCATCCAGCATAACAAACATCAAGATGGGTGTGCAGTTGGAGATTTTGAGAAAAACTTCGAAACAGTACATCAAGATGGAAGTTTGGAATTTGTTTTGAAACATCCCTTCACTATGCTGCTCAATGGGCCAACTGCCTGTGGCAAAACTACACTAGTGAAGAATATTTTGCAATACAACAAATTTATGGTTAGCCCATCCCCTCAAAGAATAGTGTGGTTGTACAAAAGATGGCAGCCAATGTACGATATTATTCAGGCTACAGTAAAACCAAGGGTGGAGTTCATTAAGGGAATTCCTCATGGCATAGATCATCCCAGCTTCTTTGATCCAAACATTGCAAATTTTCTAATAATCGATGATTTGATGACGTCATGTGGAGATGATCCTCGAATGACAGAGATCTTCTACGAAGGTTCACACCATCGATCTCTGAGTGTGGTATTGCTTTGTCAAAACCTGTACTACAGCAAAAGTCCAACACAAAGACGGAATTGTCACTACGTTGTATTGTTCAAGAATCCAAATGACATACAATCTGTCATGACATTTGCCAGACAAGTAAATCCCAGAAGAGTAAAGGAATTCTTACAGCACTATGACAGTGCAACATCCAGACCATTTGGCCATTTATTGCTCGATTTCAAACAGACAACTGATGAAAATGACCGCTTCCAGTCAAATATCTTGGATATAAAAAAAGACAAGTTCAAGGCTACAAATTCTACAGAAGGCTCTTCAACAGACTCTTTTCATTCTGCTGACAATTCTGACCACATCAGTCATTCCAACATGATTTCATGTATTGACTGCAGAACTGCTATAGACAACATTGATGACCTACAAGAGCATTTAAAGCCTTGTGTGAGGAACCAGCAGGAAGGAGTGCGAGGAGGACTCAAAAGACCAAGGGAATACTACCAGACAAGCCAATTTCATCCCAGTAAGAAGATGAAGACGGAGTTCCAATGTTTTGCTCCAATAAGACTGGAAGTGTGCAGAAATTGGGGTCAATATTTGGAAGAAGAACAAAAACAGAACATTGAAGAAGGACGGAGTGAAAAGGAAGCCAGAGAAAAGACAATTGCGGACAACATGAAAGAATTGACAAGAGATCTTCGGAAAACGTATGCAAATTTCATTAAAAACTGGATGGACCTGAGTGAGAACAGTCATATTCACCAAAAAATCATGGAGAAAGTGGAAGAGCTCCATGACATTGAAAACCTTGACTGGATTGATGCGGCCAGGATGGCCGTAAAACAGTACAAGCCAGTATTCAATAGAGTTGTCACAGAAGATCCAGAGGAAGATTCGGAGGATGATACAGAGGATGATACAGATACACACACTTATGATGACGAAGAGAATGCGGAGTAAACTATATATTGGATGACACTGAAGATAATCCTTCATTCGGGACCAACCACCTGAACACATCATGTCTTCTTTGAATTACAAGGCAGTTCTGGAGCACTTCAAAGCACAAGCTGAAGGGAAGCCTAAGACCATTGTGAAGAGCGGAAAGAGTAATCTCATCTTAATCGATACCAACAACAAGGGAATGAAGGAAGAGATGCCGAAGATGGAAATTGTTATACCAGCAGAAGCGGCAGTGAGAAGAGCACAGTCCAGACTGGAAGAAGATATGGAAAAACAGTCCGAAAGCAACATTGGAAGAAGACCTCCGGCTAGAAGACCTCCTATTGGAAGACCCCCTGGCATTCCCGCCTCAACTGAACTTACAAAATGGATCAAATTTTGAAATTGTACATAAACTATATAAAAATCATATGGTGTGGAAATATTTACAATAAAAATTTGAACTTGAAACTCCAGTGTCTGTTGTTTATATAGTCATTTACAATCATTAATGTGTAAATTGGACCAATTAATCAGGGTAAATGGGTGATTAATAAAGGGTCAATCAGGTTATTAATTAAGGGTCAATTAGTGTAATTAATTATAAAATGGCAGATTGTACATATGTGATAGCAGATCACCCTATTCCAAAGGCAGATGTAATGGCAGATGCCTTATTTCTAATGGCAGATTACACTTTTCCAAAGGCAGATCATGAATTATGCCCCTTATATGACACAATGTGACACATGTATCTGGTGATATTTGTCTAATAAAGTTGAGTGTCCTGAGATAGTGTAATATGAAACTTATCGGTCTGTGGCCCTCATGGGCCTACTGTCATAATAGCAACACTACCCAAAGACTCAATACTGGTTTCAGCCTTGAGAAACTTGTAACCAACATTTGAAAATAAAAATTTGCAAAAAAAGAATTTGAAAAAAATATATGATCAAAAAGTGAAATTTGAAAGAAAAAAACTTTATATACAATTTGATGTTTTTTTAAATGTTGAAAAATTGAGGAAAAATGATTTTTGAACAATTTGAGGAAATAGAATTTTTGAAAAATTTGAGGAAAAACAATTAGTGAAAAAAAAGATTTGGAAAAAAAATTTTGGAAAAAAAAAATTTCCAAGAAAAAATAAAATTTCGGGAAAAAAAAATTTCGGAAAAAAAAAAATTTCGGAAAAAAAAAATTTCGGAAAAAAAAATTTCGGAAAAAAAAAATTTCGGAAAAAAAAAAATTCGGAAAAAAAAAATTGGTGAAAAAACTTTTTCGGAAAAAGTGACCAGTGGTCAATTAGGGGTCAACTGACTTGTGGTCAAGGGTCAATAAGAAATATCTAGGTCACCTAGGGGCCAGGGGTCAATTTAGGGCTAATTAGTTAGAAGTAGTAATTAGGTAATAAATTATGTAATCAATTAGGTCATGTAGAGTCTAGGGTTATCTAGGTCAGGTCCAATCTAGGTCAAATCTAGGTTATCTAGATCTAGGTCAAGGTGTCTAATCTAGACTTATGACGTCACTAAATAGCAAAAAGGGGTCCATAGTGCATCACTTAGTAGTGCCTGGGTGTAATAATAAAACCCCTCAGTGGCAGTTAAATGTTTGAATCCTGGCAGATTAAAGGTGTCGTCAAAGAAATATAAATACTGGGCTAATATAAATCGAACATTTAATGGTGCCAACACGTCAGTCAAAATGATTGATTTCAGGAATCTATGTACTCTGACAATACAGTGTACTAAATGACAATGAAATTCATGTGTCAGGCTTTTACTGCCTGATTAAGTCCTGATGGAAAATTCTGTAATAAATTTCCTGAGTGATATGTCGGTCTACTTGCTTTCCAAAATCAGACTGTCCCTCCAGTGTAGGTGTAGGCTTAATATGCAGAGGCAGTGGCGTCCCTATGGGGGGGCACGGGGGGGCACGTGCCCCCCCATATTGGACCTGTGCCCCCCCAGGTGCCCCCCCATATGAACTTTCCAACTCCGGCTAAAATATACAATTAGTATAGTGGGTGCCCCCCAGAAAATCGCGTGCCCCCCCAGGTGCCCCCCCATTCGAGACCGCCCAGTTACGCCACTGAGCAGAGGGTTGGGTACTGTCTGGTGGTTCATGATGATCTTCATAAATTCTTGTTTTGTGAGAACTACCTCGTTGAGAGTATTCAAGGTTTCCACAACTGCTTCGTCTGTTCAATGTATGCAGTGCAATTATGCAGTTGACAAATGCATTGCCAATTTCAAAATGTCACGGTTTTGTTTAACATTTCACAAGAGCTGCGCTGCCAGATAATTATAGCAGTCCGTTTGCCAATTGAAATTCAGAATGAATGCATTTTGCTAACTACCTAGTTAGAAATCGACATAAAATTTGCATAGCAAAAAGAAATTTCACACAAACACATTTGCCTGTCTTATTGCCTTGGAAATAAGCATGACTATTTTCCAAGGGTGGCTTGGTGTTACAGCTTTAAGTCCTTTATTAGCAGCACAGCTGCTCCTACCCCGAGAATTTCATGCAATTTCGTTAGCACTCTGGAGGTCACTCTCTTTCACCAGTCTCATTCAAATTTACTTTTTTGAACTTTCGACCAGCCACTTTTGGTGCCCTTCTGTGATGGAAAAAAATTGTAAAGAAACTAAAATGAACTGGCTTCCGTAGTTCAAAGGTCAACCATGCCTTCTTCTTCTTCTTCTTAGTACACACTCAGAAAAAAAGGTTACACAAACATCCATACGTGGTTTTTTGGCTTGTCACCAGTATAAAACCACTTCTGGGTTTTTAAAAAACCATCTTGATGTGGATGTTTAAAAAACCACCATCTTAAATCCCCTTTGGAATGATGTAAACCTTTAGTGGTTTATCAAGAAACCCATGAAGGCCTGTTCAACACCAATTTTCTGGTTGTTTATTAAACCATTTGTGGTTTATAAAATAATCAAATATTTCATTAGCTGGTTTTGTACATATTCCTCTTTGGTTTTTATAGAAACCAAGTGAAGTAAATATTCACCCTTTTTAGGTTTTACAAATATCCATAACTGGATTTACATTATTCCATCATGGAGCATATATAAAACCAAAATGGGTTTTTCTGGTAATCAATTGGATAGTTCCATCATTTCATAACCATATCAATAATTTAAATAAAAGGTAAGCTGGTTTGCTGGAAAACCATGATAAGACTTTCAAATATCCAGGTACGATTTGTTTACCTCACCATTGGTGTTTCGTACAAATAAAATTTCTGGTTTATTGACAAATTTCATCTTTCCTTTTTTGTATAAAAAATACATCCAAGCAGAAAGGAAATAGAAAGACATTTGACTTTATTTATTCATATATAATCTATTTATAGAACTCCAAACAAGAAGAAAATGAAATTAGCACGCATAAAAATATAAATGTAGGAAGAAATAACAAGTGTATAACTACTATTCAAACTTTCAAATATAAACACCAGGAAATCACAAAACACATAAAAAAACAAATAAAATACAATATATTCATATTTAGATATACTCATGCTGATATGATACATTTTTTGATGCAATAGTCCATGAAGAATGCAATGTAATAGTCCATAAACGTGAAAATGTTCTTCTAAATGTTGGTGAAAACCGGATGTTGTACACCCGGTAACAAGCATTAACGCTAGAAAGAACCAAGGAAAGGCCCACACTGTTATCATCTGGAATGCTGATTGTCGCTGACGTGTGTCCAATGGGCTTTGAGATGGACCACAATTCTTCAAGGTTTGCTGTTGAGCACTTGGCTTCCTGAAAATACAAGCAATCACCATGTTACTGTTCATAAGTTCATAAGCATAATATTACGCAGTGTCCATTGCATTGGTTTCATGAACAGATTGAAACAATGAGTTGTGTTTGTGTTTTATGCCTCTGCAGCACCTTATTGGGCTATATTGATTGAAACAATGAGTTTTAACTTCTTGTCTGATTCTGAAACACTCTTCACAACATTTCATAATTTTGGCCATATACAGTAGTGTTAATTTGAAATTGACTCAATTTTACGGCATATTTTATGACAGTCAATCCATTGGTTTCATTATAATCTCTTAAAAGCTAGGAAAGAGAGCTCAAATACAAAACAGTTGTCATTTGCTCATGATGATATGTGCATCTTTGCTACTAGCTACGCAAAAAAGCTAAACAAAGAATTTGTGACATGTGATGTCCTTTGTTTAAGGATTAAGAGGAAGATAACATTAAACAGTGCACAGAAACAAAAAAGAGACCCACCTTTTCACTCGTCTGCCTCAAGGGCATCGCCAATCCGTGTCTGAGACGAGTTTGTCAGGGATGATTCCAGTTCCAATGGTTGGATGAGCTTCAATTCACGTAAAAGCTGAAACAGAAATAATTAAATTGTCAGGCACACTCTATTGAAATAAGGAAAAACAATTCTTACTATGTATTGAAATAACCTGACTTCAGACAGATGTCAAGACAATTTCTGTGACATCAGCTGTCTCCCTGCAGGGAAAGGAATGAACTTCTTATACCCTATCGTTTTTGAGGTGGTTAGATAAGAGTAATATTATGTATCAAATTACACAGAATGTCCTATTTAAGTTATCCATATTCAAAGGTGAATAGTGAATACCTTTTTACCTAAAAATCTTGAGTCTTGTATGATAGACTATAACTATGGAGCATTGGCCAATGAAATATATGATTAAACATCATCAAGTACAGTACTCATCACAAACTGTAACCTAAGAAATCTACTTGTAGCTTTAAATATCAAGTATAAAAATTGTTTCCATTGTGATTTCTGAATGATGATCAAAAACCATATAATCCTTACTTCCTTAAGATAATTGATCACCAGCGACTAACAGGTTTTTAAAAATGTGCACACACTCTGAAAAATGGCCTATGATATGTACATAAAATAGAGTGACTCTTTTGTCGAATAAATGTTAGCGAATGTTCTCATGCAGCTTATAAACTAAAAGAAAATTAATCATAAAATTCCTACCTTGGAACTGATGATAAACCAGGATGTCCTTGCCTCTTCATTTAACATGTTCTATGAACAAATCAATCAGACCTGGTCACTGCACCATCTAACTGACTCTCACAAAAGGTATATAATTGTGTCTCAAGTCTGACAAAATTACCTTGTGATTAGCCTTAAACAAGCTGTAACAATGTCAAACACAAACTTTCCAGATTAAGTGTTGATATCCTTAAATATGAAGCTGTGAACAATGTTAAAGACAAATGAACTTGGCCAAATGGTGTTTTAAGTATTCATTTGGTTTGCAATAAAACCATTTTAATTGTTACTGGTTTTGTAAATATCCAAGTGATTTTTTATAAAACCCCAATAAACCTGTTTTAACCAAACTGGTTTTTAAATGATTCATTTGAATTTTTAACAAAACATAATTAACCCGTTTTATCAATTTGGTTGTTTATACATTCAAATGATTATTTAGAAAACCCCAAAAAACCAAGTTTTTTTCTGTGTGTACATCCGTGACCAGTGTGCCTGTGTTGGAACCATGCACTGTCTGTGCTGCTTTAAAAAGTGCTTGCATGTTATTTTTTATTCTACAAATGTATTGACAAAATGTTTCACCTTGGTCCAAGTGGGTACACTGCATCATTACCATAGGCTAGTCACTACATGTCCTTTTTAAAAGTCTAAGGGACCGTTCAGAATTTATGACTGGGGGGGGGTGGGAGTTTTGGCCGAGGGGGTACTAACTTTTCACACGTGTTTCAAGGGGGGTATTAATTTTTGACAACACTTCCAAGGGGGGGGTAAGAAAATTTAACAAAGAAAAAATGTTAAAACACGCATAAACTCATTTTATTTGGACTTTTTTATGCGCAAAATCCGCGAAATGACTCGAATCAGTACACGTGGCGCCGTGTATAACAGTATATATGTGTGTATTGCTTTGTATGTCGAGGGGGGGGGGTACTAAAAATACGCGTGAAACCTAAGGGTGGGGTACTAAAAATTTGCATGTAACTCAAGGGGGGGGGCATCAATTTTTGACGGGAAGTTCCAGCAAAACTCCCACCCCCCCCAGTCATAAATTCTGAACGGTCCCTAATGGTACATTTGCACGGCAAGATTTTTGCGCGACATTTCCTGGGAAAGTTGACGTATATTGGCATCAAGACAAGTATTACATAATCAATTAAAAATGAATCAGGGCAGACAGTGCTGTAGATTTGTAAATGAACGAGCCATTGTGAAATTGAGTGAAGGCCCAAAATCTTTCAAATTCCCAGTGAATCTCCGAGCGGCATTGAAAAAATACGTTCAAAAACGCCGGGGAGAACTTAGCATAATCAGTGCAAAAATACAGGATGTCAAGATATGTAGGCCGATTTTCCTCACTCACTTTACAGACGCTGCACGCAACTTCTGTATAATAACACGCCAAATAAAAAAGAAACTTGATTGGCACTGTATAGGAAGGCAGACCACTCGAACAAGACAGACAAATGCCAAATTGCCAAGTAAACTGAGTAGCAGGACACTCAGAGTTGGTCAGTTATAAGAAACCAGCTAAGTAATTGCTGAGCAGTTCTACTCTGCTTCTGTCACTCTAGATGGCATGCCCAGGGATGGCACGAGATCCGTGCCTGGTTCCAGACTCCATAGGAGAAGACTCTGGACATATAGATCCTTAGGGGGAAACCATTTAATATCAAGGGGGAGGGCTTGCATATTTTTTTTAAATAAATATTTTTACCAGTTTTGGTGAAATAAATTCTTTTTGGGCAGTCTTGAAATAAATATTTTCTAGTTGGAGTATTTCTCAACAAGGTGTAGCTTGATTTTTGAAGGAATATTCGGAGACTTCGCGCGCTTGAAATAAATAATTGCTGCTACCATGAAATAAATAATTTCCCGCCAAGGAAAAATCCAAGCCCCTTGATTATTAAGTGGTTGCCCCCTTAATTGGACCTGCATGTACCTACTTCTTACTTCCTTGTTTATTGTTACTGTTACTGCTTCTGGACCAATAGGCAATAGGTCTATAAATAATATAGATGGGCCTACCATGTATATATCTCAAATAAGATCGTTAACTTTGTTCACATAATTTACAGTACAACCATCTTAAAATGGCTCAACATAGTGATCCGTAGTGATCCAGAGCGGTCCGGATAAAGAGTGATCTGCAGTGATCTGTGATGATATAACTCTATCTGTAGTGATCTACAAATCCACTTTTAGTGAAAATCAATCATGTCAATTATTTAGGATTATAAGTCAAAGAACAGATAAAATCCATCTAACAATTGAACACAGTGATTAAGGAAACATATCCATTAGTTATTTGGTACAGAAAAGTAAATTTATTAATATTAATTTTGATTAATAGATGCAGATCACAACAGATCACTCCAGATCGATCACTCCATATCAACCAAGATCGCCACGGATCACTACAGATCGATAGGTAAGTGTCGATCCAAACTGACAAGCCATTTTATGATGGTTGTACTGTATAGCTGAAGTCTTTCTGATTACTACAAGTTTCTTCATCATGAGTTGGAAAGTAAAGGACAGAGGGAAACTTTGTCAGTTACCAGTTACAACAAAAGACCATGAGACTCTTGTCCACAAATGAACGAGAACAATGTCCCATGGGAATACCACATTGGCAACTCATCGGCCAAGAAAGATGACTGTCTGCCCAGCTCTAGCATCATTGCCTATGAAAGGTCACATGCCAACAGCATAATGTTTGCATAGGCCATTAACTGTTGTTTTATCAGAACACTGGCAGCGACTGGCCAATTAATTTGACATAAGATGCTGAACTCCATGCACCAATGTAGCATCAAAAAAGGTCAGAGGACATATTTGTTGCAGCAGTATTATAGTAGATGATGTGAGTGGGCAGAGACGGCTTGAAGTTTTGTATTTTTGCACCGACAAGGTTTTATATGACAACATACCATGGTAATGAGGCGAGGTGAAATTTTTTGAAACACGATAAAATATCCATCAAAGACGGATGCGCATTGGTTGGTTGGCCCATGAAGGTCACTGAGGTCAGGAATCAAACCTGGCTCCCAGTGGCTAGCAGCCTGTTATCGCCAGACAAAAGTTTTAAACCAAATGCTGTCTCAAAATTCACAACAATTTCTGATGTTTCATAACTGCAATGTTGCATTTCTATATCCAATTTCCAACATTTTTTCCAAACTGTCACAAGTTCACAAAGTTCTCATCCATGGATCTAGCCAGAATCATCATACAGTTGTGTCATAAGTCCACCTGGCTATCCTGCCCACATTGACAACAGAATTTAAGAAGAACAACACCAGTCTGATGTTAGCAGATGAGGCAGAGGAGGCCAGATTCAGAGGCTGGAATCAGAGGCGGCATTAATTCGGAGGCGGGATGCCGATATGGGGAGGTGATGGGCCGCATTTCAATTGTCATCGGGTGCATAAGGTTAGCTACAAATCTAACTCATCCTGTCTGATTAGGTATGCCTGGCAGTCTGGATACATCCATCTCCACAATACAACCAATCTCAGCCTATACAGCGGCTCCACTATTATAAGAACAGCGGAGATTCATTCTATGATTGAATTTATGCCCATGTTCATCAATATTCATACCCAGATGGAGGAACATTATGAGCAGGTGCACACCAACACAAACATGTTATTTCCACATTCACATTATTAGAGACAGTTTGAAAAAACTCAAACTCAAAGCTCATCTCTCTGAAACAAAATGCACCTATTATCATATAAAGATTCAATTTAGATAGAAATAATGCATTCAGTGTGCTTGCGGACTGCACAACATTTAGGCCTATAGTTAATATACGCACACTCATACATTTGTGATATGTAACTTAATGACCAATAAACCAGAAATTGGACATACAAAACAGGAGGAATGTTTTGTTTTGTGAAAATACACCCTTGGAAAAGAATTTTTGCTATTCCAAATTTACTGTAGAAGAAGCCAAGTTACATGTTTCCTTTTCCGTTATAATAACATCCCACCAAAATGGTAATACTTCGTAAAAATGTGCTTCACTTGATAAAAGAAACAATTTTATGATAAACAAATGGGCTTTGGGGGACAGTACCAGCATATGCACACTTTTCCAAGAACACTGGTTGCAGCTTCCAAAATATGCAACAACCGTTCACCATGCCATGCAAATGTTTGAGTTGCAAAACTACAGGCCACTAAACAATATTGTGGACTAATGGATTATCATGGGTGGATGATTAGAACTTTATGTCCTGCATTCATGTACTTTAAAATAAGCTAATTCAGACAAGCAATGAGACAGAGTATAATTGAAACTGCTATCCAAGAAAGCTCAAGGTGACCCGACTAGAGCTGGAATCGAACGAAGGATCCACCAATAGAATGGTAGCCCAGGGCGCTAACAACTAAGCCATCCCACTCTAATTTCTCTGTGAGGTGGAATATACAGTACCATTTCACTTTATGCTATAGTTTCCTTTATGTTGCCACAGTATCACGACCTTGAACTTTCATGTAAATACATAAAACACGACATGAAGACGCCTTTTACAGACGCCGCACGAAAC
Organism: Platynereis dumerilii; assembly: GCA_026936325.1. Lineage (NCBI taxonomy): Eukaryota > Metazoa > Annelida > Polychaeta > Phyllodocida > Nereididae > Platynereis > Platynereis dumerilii. The sequence continues at coordinate 25,327,221 of JAPTHN010000007.1, forward strand.
TTCAATATAATCACACGCCAAATAACAAAGAAACTTGATAGGCACTGTATAGGAAGGCAGACCACTCGAACACGACAGACAAATGCCAAATTGCCAAGTAAACTGAGTAGCAGGACACTCAGAGTTGGTCAGTTATAAGACACCAGCTAAGTAATTGCTGAGCAGTTCTACTCTGCTTCTGTCACTCTAGATGGCATGCCCAGGGATGGCACAGGTAGGTGATGAGATCTGAGCCTGGTGCCTGACTCCATAGGAGAAGACTCTCGACATAGAGATCCTTTGGGGGAAACCATTTTTAAATTTCAAGGGGGAGGGGCTTGCAGCTTTTTTTTTAGTAAATACTTTCTTGCTCAGTTTTGATAAAACGAATTCTTTTTGGGCAGTCTTGAAATAAATAATTTCTTTTGGTGGTATTCCTTTACAAGGTTTTGCTTGATTTTGGAATGAATATTCGGAAACTTCTCACACTCGAAATAAATAATTGCTGCAACCGCTAAGTGAAATAAATAATTCTTATTGAGGAAAACCCCAAACCCCCCCCCCCCCAATTAAATATGGTTGCCCCCTTTTAAATTTGGACCTGTGACCATCTTCTTACTTGTAACTTGTTACTGTGTCTGGACCAAATATGTCTGGACTAAATAGGTCTGTACGAAATTGGCCCATAAACAATGTATATCTGTACAATATATAAGCCTACAACATACAAGGGTATGGAGGTTATACGGTTTTACATCCTGCATACAGTGCCGCCTGCAAGTAAGTGAAACGCATGAAATGGTGCCATTGCATCAATGCTAAACATCCTCAGCAAAACTGCTTGTGGAAGCATGAATTTTCATCCGATGAAAGGAAAACATATTGGGTCATAAAGGCCGATATGTGAGGCATGTGGGATAACAATCGCAGCCAATTTTCTTTGCTGTAGTTGGAGTTAGGTATGGTTCAAAGTCTTTGATAAGTAAGTGAAACACCGGCCCAATGTTATTTGATAGGGAAGGGCGGTTCACTTACTTTTGACCCATACCTTACTCAGACTACAGCAGAGAAAATTTGCTGCCATTGTTAACCCATATGCCTCACATATCGGCCTTTATGACCCAATATGTTTTCTGCTCATCAGATGAGATTTCTTGCCTCCACAAGCAGTTTGGTTGACGAAGTCTAGCATTGATGCAATGGCACAATATCGTGCGTTTCACTTAATTACAGGCGGCACTGTAAGTGCCTTGATTGCATGGGCATACGGAAATCCAAGGATTACGGTAATGAGGCATAGGATAAAACATCCATCTAAAATGGGTGGTCAGGACTGTGAAGTGAACCCAGGTATCAAGGTTAGTGCTCAGCCAACAGTGCCCAGCACGCTGAAATTCTGCCAATTCACAATCACCAGTCAGGGAAATTACCAGCATATGAGGACAATTGTAATTCCAGCCAAGTCCTAGCCCTGACAGGATGATTGAGTGTATGGGGTTGATCAGTTGGGTCTCAGAAGAAAGTCTGATCTCTTTGCAGCCATCCTCATCACACAGCAGAATGACAGTTGCGGAACTTAATTCTATCCAATTTCACGAAATACTGCAAAGTCATCAGCAGCTGATGACAATTTCCTAATTTCTCTGGAGCCTTCGGGTTCTTTTCCTCATTATGTAATGGATAGGTCTGCCAAAATTCATAGAGTTAGTTGACACTGTGATACAACTTTATACCAAGTTTGAAAGTGATAGTTGCAGTAGTTCTTTTTAATTAGCCAGTCAAAGATGATTTTGAGCACTGCCTAAGTCATGGCTAGGCCATGACACTGTGAGAGTGTCATGGGAGGGTGATGACAATGCTAGGGTGATTGTCATGTGAGGCTGAGGACATTGGCTGTCATGAGCTGGTGATAATTTCCCCTACTGATCACGGAATGCCACAAAAGGCAAAGCAGTCGGATTTTTTTTTAACGAAAATTAATCAATTGCAATCCAGGAGTTGAAGAAACCCTGTGAATATATTAGACAATTAATTTTGCAAGCATGATGTATAGCTGAAGACTTGCTGATTACTACAAGTTTTTCATTGTGGGTAGGAAAGTAAAGAGCAAAGAGGGAAACTTTGTCAGTTACCATGCAGTTACCTCCAGAAGACCATGAGACTCTTGTCCACAAATGAACGAGAACAATGTCCCATGGGAATACCACATTGGCAACTCATCAGCCAAGAAAGACGACTATCAGCCAAGCTCCCACATAATTACCTATACAAGGTCACATGCAACAGCATAATGTTTGCATAGGGCATTATTGCCCATTAACTGTTGTTTTAACAGAACACTGGCAGCGACTGGCCAATTAATTTGACATAAGATGCTGAACTCCATGCACCAATGTAGCATCCAAAAAGGTCAGAGGACAAGTTTGTTGCAGAAGTATTATAGTAGATGGTGCACATGAGTGGGGAGAGACGGCTTTGAAATTTCTATTTTTGCACCGACAAGGTTTTATATGACAACATACATGGTAATGAGGCGAGGTGAATTTTTGAAACACGATAAAATATTCGTCAAACATGGATGCGCATTGGATGGTTGGCCCATGAGGTCAGGAATCAAACCTGGGTCCCAGTGGTCAGCAGCCTATTATTGCCTGACAAAAGTTGTAAAACATTAACAAATGCTGTCTCAAAATTTACAACAATTTCTGATGTTTCATAACTGAAAAATGCACTTCTATTACCAATTTCCCACATTTTTCCAAACTGTCACTAGTTCACAACTAATCCATGGATCTAGGCAGCACCATCATACAGCTTTCTCGTAAGTTCAATATCCTGCCCACATTGGCAAAAGAATATTAGAAGCACAACACCAGCCTATTGTCAGCAGATGAGGCAGCAGAGGCCAGATTCAGAGGCTGGAATCAGAGGCGGCATTAATTTGGAGGCGGGATGCCGATATGGGGAGGTGATGGGCCGCATCTCAATTGTCATCGGGTGCATAAGGTTAGCTACAAATCCAACTCATCCTGTCTGATTAGGTATTCCTGGCAGTCTGGATACATCTATCTCCGCAATACAACCAATCTGAACCTATACAGCGGCTCCACTAATATAAGAACAGCGGAGATTCAAGCGATGATTGAATTTACGCACATATTCATCAAATATTCATACCCAGATGGAAAGACATTACGAGCAGGTGCACACCAACACAAACATGTTATTTTCACATTCACATTATTAGAGACAGTTTAATAAAAACTCAAATTCGAAGCTCATCTCCCTGAAAAAATGCACAATTTTCCCTAGAACATTGGTTGCGGCTTCCAAATTATGCAACAACAGGTCGTAATGCCATTAAATGCTTGAGTTGCAAATACCACAGGCCACTGAACGATATTGTGGATTAATGGAACATCACGGATGGATGACTGGAGCTTTACGTCCCTCATGTATGTACTTTAAAATAAGCTAATTCAGAAGAAGACATAGCAATGAGACAGAGTATGATCGAAACTACTATCCAAGAAAGGTCCAAATGACCGGACTAGAGCTTGAATGGAACCAGGGCTCCAGTGATTGAATGGACACCCACACTCTAAAAAATTTCAGACAAAATTGGTTTTTTAGATTCAAAATGGTTTTTTGAAAAACCAAATTTCAATGCAAAAAACCAACATGGATTTTTTTAAAAATCCATGTTGGTTTTGCATTGAAATTTGGTTTTTCAAAAAACCATTTTGAATCTAAAAAACCGATTTTGTCCTGGCATTTTTTAGAGTGCAGGGCGCTACCAACTAGGCCATCCCACTCTCATCTTTCCATAATGAGGTGGAATATGAATCTTTGAGGCAAAAAAAAACCACACACACATATAAGTACAACCGCATACAAACCCATTGGGGCAAAATGATACCATTTGGTTCATTGGTACGCACCAATAAATCGAACCAACCCCTAAATTTGACGGCTGGTTGGTTCAAAAGAGATTTGTACTCTCCACAGGACTCAATGCTACAGGACAGCATTATCTCGGGATATTAGAACCATTGTGGCATGAAAAAGCTAGATGTAACAATTTCATATACCACTAGATACAAAGATTACAATGAATGCTCCAGTGGGTTGTCCGATTGAGAATTTGGCAGATTTCTACACATCAAAGGTCCGTGCACTCAAATACTCTACCCAGACCAAAGAGAGGCACATTTGAGGCATAGAAATTTTTCAGAGGTACAATTGAGGCACGTTTGAGGCATACTCGAGGCACATTTGAGGCATAGTCTACCAAGTGCAGTGTGCCTCAAATGTGCCTCTAATGTTAATGATGTGCCTCATCTATGCCTCCCTGCATAATGATATGCCTCAAACATGCCTCCCTGACTTACCAAGAAAAGCATTACCTGCATCTATGCCTCAAATGTGCCTCAAACTGGACTCTGTTTTTCTACCCTGTGCCTCAAATATGCCTCTCCAACATAGCCAAATTTTTGTGTGGCCTGAATTCCCCCTTACGCCTCAAACATGCCTCTCCTGTAGATTATACTAGGGTGTCTCCTTGTGGTGACCTAAATTTGCATTGAAAAGGGAAACCCCAACTAGGGAGCATGGTGCCAATGTTGTAAGTCACATTTTTACTTATACTTCGCTGTACTTGTCATACTTATAAATTATGCAAGTTGTAGTTTTTATTGTAAAGGTGTTCTGAACAATTAGTTCAATTTATTTGGTTGTGTTGCTGATGTAACTCTTAGAATTTTGTGTTTTGCCCAACAGACTATATTATCACTCACATGACAACATGCTCTTTTGTTAGAAGTCAAATAACAATTTCCTTAATTTGACAAATAATCCTGAATGCATGTCAGATTGAGTGTGCCACCCATTTGACATTTACATCAAGGTCATTAAGTTTATTTAGTAGTTCTGCTTTTGTACCAAGTCTTTCCTTTGTTTGAGATAGAAGCACTATTTGAAAATTCAAATATTTGGCTCACTTCCTTAAAGTTACCCCGAATGATAAAATCCTGTACGAAATATGAGTGATTTTCTGTGCCTTACAACATAAACTGTTGATCATTGACATTTAATACTGATTTCTTTCTTTGATTACATAAATTATTTACTTATTTCTTATACTTTTTCTTGATAGTGCCTCCCACCTCCAGCACATCCATTGCAGATGACGTCACAATACTCATTATTATAAATATATAGTTATAAGTTAACAAATTCTTACAATTGTGATGACGTCACAAGTAGAAAGCAATCAGGCAGGAGATTTTTTTCCGTGCGTACCCGAAATAAATCCAGGGGTCATTTGGTGCATTTGTTGGGTCATTTCAACAAGAAAAAATAATCCTACAGCAACGAAATTTTGCAGACTTACCAACATAGCCACATTGTACAATATAACGTAAAAATTAGAGAAATTTTGGTCCCAATCGCAACCATCATTCAGGGTAACTTTAACTGTCAATGTGCCTCATTCATGCCTCAGATATGCCTCTTCTGTACCTCCATGCGGAGGTACAGAAGAGGTACTATTAAGATATTTGGAACGCCTCAAATACGCCTCATTTATGCCTCAAATGTGCCTCCACTTACATGATGAGCCTACGCCTCAGTTATACCTCAAACGTACGGTGTTACGTACCTCATATGTGACTCAAAGATGCCTCTTCATTTGCATATGAGGCACATTTGAGGCACATCATTAACATATCTAGAGGTATATTTGAGGCATTATTAAAATTTTTGGAACGCCTCAAATACGCCTCCTATATGCCTCAAATGTACCTCGAAAATGCCTCATATACGCCTCTTGCATATTTAATGAGGAGTTTGATATGCCTTCTTTACGCCTCCTGTGATCTCAGCTTATGCCTCTACCTACTCCATGGTATGCCTCAAATAAGCCTATTCAGTGCCTCAAATGTGCCTCTCTTTGGTCTGGGCTACCATCAAGATTGAAGATAGAGTACCATTTCACTTTATGCTATGTATGATAATGCATTAGTTTCCTTTATGTTGCCACAGTATCACGACCTTGAAACTTAGCACAAGAAAGGTTTCAAAAATCTGTGCAGTGATGGTCTCAACATTAATGGTCGACAGCAGGAAATTAGGTCAAGTGGGACCAGCTTCTTATCATGTAAATACGTAAAACACGACATGAAGACGCCTTTTACAGACACCGCACGAAACTTCTATACAAGAATCTGAGGATTCAAACCCTGGGTTCTGCTGGGAATGAGTAATAGGCCTAAGCATAAGATCCATGGATATAACATCAAAGTAGCACTGCACTGCGAAGTGCAATCAGCTTTGACACCTGTCAGATTGCCTTCAAGTGCTGTTCCTCAATGGCAATTTGGTAAACTGAGGGTGAAAATAGGCTTTAGAACTTGCAGAATTGCAATTAGCATTGTTAGACTGCTTTGAGAATAGATGCACTGCAAAAAACAAATGCTAAATGCATTATTGGCCTTCCTTGAAACGCATGGACGATTGTCATGTGGGCGATATTATAATGCAAAGTCAGCTTGAAAACAGTCCCTCAAGACTCAAACAATCTATCAACAAACCGTAAAAAAAAAAAATTTTTAATAAAATTATTTTTTTTTTTCAATAAAAAAAAAAAAAATCAACTCAACCCAAACCTGAAACGCATTTTACTTTAACATCATTAGAACATGAAGTGGCCATATTGGCTGTACCCACACCCCTATTCATGCCAGGACAACACTTCTCAGAAAACCTCTCAGACTGGTTTTTCAAAAAAAGTACCCTGGGTGAATCACCCAGGGCAATAATAACACAGAGAATAACAAAGAAACTTAATTGGCACTGTATAGGAAGGCAGACAACTGCGACACGACAGACAAATGCCAAATTGCCAAGTAAACTGAGTAGCAGGACACTCAGAGTTGGTCAGTTATAAGACACCAGCTAAGTAATTGCTGAGCAGTTCTACTCTGATTCTGTCACTCTAGAAGGCATGCCCAGGGATGGCACGAGATACGTGCCTGGTGCCTGACTCCATAGGAGAAGACTCTGGACATAGAGATCCTTGGGGGGAAACAATTTTTAAATGTCAAGGGGGGGGGGCTTGCAGTTTCTTTTTTTAAATAAATAATTTCTTGCTCAGCTTTAGTGAAATAACTAAATTCTTTTTGAGCAGTCTGGAAAGGAATAATTTCTGCTTGGCGGTATTTCTCAACATGCTGTACACTGTAAATTCTGAAATTCTGAGTTAGCTCAAATGATTGAGTGAGACGGTTGCACAATTTGTTTGAGCCATGATAGCTTGCTGTTTTGAGTTATGATAATTTTTATGTTGTTATAACTTGCAGACAACAAGCTATCTTGGCTCAAAGGAATTGTGCAACCATCTCACTCAATCAATTAAGCTAACTGAAAATTCAAAATTTACAGTGCAGCTTGATTTTGGAATGAATATTCGGAGACTTTGTGCGCTTGAAATAAATAATTGCTGCCGCCACTACAGTGAAATAAATAATTTCGCATCGAGGAATACTCCAAGCCCCCTTGATTATTAAATGGTTCCCCCTTAATTAGACTTGCGTGCATGTACTTACTTCATACTTCCTTGTTACTTGTTAATGTTACTGCATCTGGATCAAATAGGCCCATATACAGTGTACTATATCTGTATAATATTATAGGCCTGCAACATACAAGGGTATGGAGGTTATACGGTTTTACGTCCTGCATAAGTGTGTTGATTGCATTGGCTTAGTAGGAAAGCCAAGGATTACGGTATTGAGGCGAAATGCTCTTCTGGCAAATAATAAAAACTCCATCTAACATGGGTTGCCAGAACCGTAAAGTGAACCCGGGAATCAAAGGTTAGCATTCAGCACACTCAAAAATCTGACAATTCAGAGAATTCCACAAAAGACAGAGCAGTCTGAATTTTTTGTAAAGAAAATGAATCAATTGCAATCCAGAAGTCAGAAGAAACTATGTAAATATCTTAGAATTGTTCACATAATTTATAGCTGTTCAGAGACTTTCTGCTTACAACAAGTTTTTTCATAATGAGAAAGAAAGTAAAGAGGCAAATTTTGTTACCAGTTACAACCAAACGACCATGAGACTCTTACAGTCCACAAATGAACGAGAACAATGTCCCATGGGAATACCACATTGGCAACTCATCGGCCAAGAAAGATGACTGTCTGCCCAGCTCTAGCATCATTGCCTATGAAAGGTCACATGCCAACAGCATAATGTTTGCATAGGCCATTAACCGTTGTTTTATCAGAAAACTGGCAGCGACTGGCCAATTAATTTGACATAAGATGTTGAACTCCATGCACCAATGCACCATCCTAAAAGGTCAGAGGACATATTTGTTGCAGCAGTATTATAGTAGATGATGTGAGTGGGCAGAGACGGCTTGAAGTTTTGTATTTTTGCACCGACAAGGTTTTATATGACAACATACCATGGTAATGAGGCAAGGTGAACTTTTAAAGCATGCACGATAAAATATCCGTCAAACATGGATGCGCATTTGACAGCCCATGCAGGTAACTGAGGTCAGGAATCAAACCTGGCTCCCAGTGGCTACACTTTAACAAATGTTGTCAAAGCCAAATCTCAAAATTCACAACAATTTCTGATGTTTCATAACTGCAATGTTGCATTTCTATATCCAATTTCCAACATTTTTTCCAAACTGTCACAAGTTCACAAAGTTCTCATCCATGGATCTAGCCAGAATCATCATACAGATGCACCTTTTGTCATAAGTCCAACTATCCTGCCCACATTGGCAACAGAATATTAGAGGCACAACACAAGTCTGTTGTTAGCAGATAAGGCAGAGGAGGCCAGATTCAGAGGCTGGAATAAGCGACAGCATTCGGAGGCGGGATGCCGATATGGGGAGGTGATGGGCCGCATTTCAATTGTCATCGGGTGCATAAGGTTAGCTACAAATCTAACTCATCCTGTCTGATTAGGTATGCCTGGCAGTCTGGATACATCCATCTCCACAATACAACCAATCTCAGCCTATACAGCGGCTCCACTATTATAAGAACAGCGGAGATTCATTCTATGATTGAATTTATGCCCATATTCATCAAATATTCATACCCAGATGGAGGAACATTATGAGCAGGTGCACACCAACACAAACATGTTATTTTCACATTATTAGAGACAGTTTGATAAAATCTCAAATTCAAAGCTCATCTCTCCGAAAAAATTCACAATTTCCCAGAACACTGGTTGTGGCTTCCAAATTATGCAACAACAGGCCGTCATGCCATAAAATGCTTGAGTTGCAAAACTACAGGCCACTGAACGATATTGTGGATTAATGAAACATTACGGATGGACGACTTAAAATAAGCTAATTCAGAAGAAAACATTGCAATGAGACAGAGTATAATTGAAACTACTATCCAAGAAAGGTCCAGATGACCGGACTAGAGCTGGAATGGAACCAGGGCTCCAGTGATTGAATGGACACCCACACTCTAAAAAAATTCAGACAAAATTGGTTTTTTAGATTCAAAATGGTTTTTTGAAAAACCAAATTTCAATGCAAAAAACCAACATGGATTTTTTTAAAAATCCATGTTGGTTTTGCATTGAAATTTGGTTTTTCAAAAAACCATTTTGAATCTAAAAAACCGATTTTGTCCTGGCATTTTTTAGAGTGCAGGGCGCTACCAACTAGGCCATCCCACTCTCATCTTTCCATAATGAGGTGGAATATGAATCTTTGAGGCAAAAAAAAACCACACACACATATAAGTACAACCGCATACAAACCCATTGGGGCAAAATGATACCATTTGGTTCATTGGTACGCACCAATAAATCGAACCAACCCCGAAATTTGATGGCTGGTTGGTTCAAAAGAGATTTGTACACTCCACAGGACTCAATGCTACAGGACAGCATTATCTCGGGATATTAGAACCATTGTGGCATGAAAAAGCTAGATGTAACAATTTCATATACCACTAGATACAAAGATTACAATGAATGCTCCAGTGGGTTGTCCGATTGAGAATTTGGCAGATTTCTACACATCAAAAGATTTGCGCACTCAAATACTGTATCATCAAGATTGAAGATTATAGTACCATTTCGCTTTATGCTATGTATGATAATGCAGTGGTTCCTATTATGTTGTCAAAGTATCACGACTTAGAACTTACATGGAAATTTAAATAGGCTATATAAAAGAATGAAGACGACACAGCCATGCAGACAATAAATAAGGATGCAAATTTTCAAATTATGCCCTTAGGCCCAAAAAGCAACAACTAAACGCAGGGTATGGTAGTCGTACAATTATCTTAACCACTACAAATCAATTGAAATAGAATGGAGACTCATCTAACGTCCAAAGGCAAAACCAAGTAAATCACATACCAACTTTACAATGTTATTTACTAGGTTTTGCCTTTGGACGCCAATCATGGGCCTATATGAAGTCCTTTCCACCTTTTGTTTGTTGTTTGTTTGTATTTTATGCCTCTGCAGCACCTTAGTGGGCTATATCGAGGCAGGCGATCGCCGTATGATGATGAGATAAGAAGACTGTGAGTCTGGCACATACCCTATTAATTCAGGGATGCCCAGGGTCTTTCAGTTGCCCCGGCATAGAACACTGGATACAACCCGCCTCCATTTAATGTCCCATGGGCTCGGACTAAAGTGAGTTCCCGGGGTGAGATTTGAACCCACGCCCTCTGAGGCAGTTGTCAAGCGCACTTAGGCCACGGGGGAACCTAGTCCTTTCCACCTACTATGTAAAATTATGCCATTGTCTCAGATAGAGAAGACGCTTCATTTAAATCACCACCTCTTTTCGTTTCCACAGACCTAGATACCATCACACAGCATAAGCTGATAAATGGGGTTATTACACTGAAAAAGTATATGAGGCCTATAGGCCTAAGTCATTGTACTACACCAGAGTTCACAAGCCCCTGTGTTTTCCGATGCTATACTGTCTGTACAGTGTAATGAAACTTGAAAGGCTGCAAGAAGTCTTGTATAGACTGCATGGCAATATCAGCAGGGAGAGAATCAGACTCTAAATATTGTGCTATGATGTAATGTAACCAATACCTAATATTAATCAGCAGGAATTAGCATGCTGTGTTTTAATTAACAAGATGAATAATCTAATTTCTCACCATCTCACAGATTCCCACCGATTCCTGGGCTCCTAGGATCTTGTTGCTGATGAGGGAGCCTGCAGTGTCTGGGCCACCCTTCCTAATTCAGAGCTTTAATTAGAGCCAGCTCCTTGTCCAATTAATAGTAATCATGCCTCCACATGAAGCAATTTTCAGCTGGGAAAATTCCAGACCTCACGAATCCGATCTGTCTGAGAATTGAGACGTCCCTCCTGGCAAAGTGTCCTCCAGAATGTGAAAATGCAAAACCGATTTGAAATAATTTGGTTTAAAATGCAAACACAATTCGTCTCCCAAGCCAGACGCAATAAAACGTGAATTGTTTAAAATTTGTGGTTGAATATTCAAACATGCATTGAAATTGACATTAGCCAGACTGTCTGAATGCAACCAAGTTGGTACTGCGGTTCTCTGAAGTTTGTCCATCTATTCATCTATCTGCATGTAGCATCAACCAACCAGCCAACTCACCTATCTATGTATGTATCTATGTATGTATCTATGTATGCATCTATGTATGTATCTGTGTATTGTATTTATCTTTTCTATCTATGTTTCTATCAATCTATCCTTCTAAAGTTTCTATCTATCTATCTATCTATCTATCTATCTATCTGTCTATCTATCTATCCATCTGTTTATCTATTTATCTATTTATCTGTGCATCTATCTATCTTCCTGTCTTTAGACCTACAATGCATTTATAAAATAAAAATTCAACTACCTATCCATCTATTGATTATGCCTAATTACTAAATCACCAGTGTGACATACAGCCATAATTATTTCTGCTTCCTGCACGAATCAGAAAACAACATCCTCACTTCATTTTCTAAATCAATTGCATGCTCTCATTAGGGTGTCCATAATTATATCAGGTCATTATTTTTGGATTGCACCAATACTTGCAAAAAAATAAAAGACAGCTTTTGTTTAGCAAATATATTTATGCCCATCCTTGGAAAATTATCTTTAGTCATATTTAAATTAAATCTAGAATCTCAAAGGCACATCTCGTCGATACAGCAGGAGGTTAATTGGTCTGGAAACTATATTCAATATAATACTTAATTCCCATTTACATCAGGCATATGAAATTAGGTTGTTACACGTGCTTCATTTTACAATTATGGAGTGATAAATCATATAAATAGGCCGACATAAATTTACTGTATACCTATGTCTTAAATATCATATTTGTTATACAATGTACCATCTGGGCCCAGATTCTGGGCACATGGCCAAACCAGATTGAGTTTTTTCCGGACTCCATCATTAGTGAAACTTAGAATATCTTGTGTCATTTAAGACTGATAAATCAGGCCCTGTGATCAGAGTGATTTTAAAAGGTCTGATCCTACTCTGCTGAAGTTCTTAACCTGCATAAGTTAGAAACCTGCGCATCTGCGCGACGAATCCAAAATTTTCCCAGGACCATCATGAACCATGGATGTCATTCGGATGTGACGTTAAATGGCCCCTTACAAGTATGAGTGCCTGTGTCAGGCAAGTAAATGATCCCTCACATTGGCAAATGTGTGACATGTTGAGGACACCCGCTCTCTCTCCCATCTCATCAATCAACCCCTGTCCCTTGTTACCACCCAGAACTGGACTTAGAGGGCTGCACTTACGATATCTATATGTCTGTCCATCTATCTGTTGACAGTCAACACTGATCAATAATATCCAGTTGGGATCATGAAGATCTGTCAGGGTTTGTGAATTGAAATCAAAGTAATTTAAGGCATGATTTAAATAATAATGTCGATTTATTTAATCATAAAATCATGATTTAAATCAATACAAAAACAATTTCCAATATTGCAATCTGCCTAGTAGTTTAACTCCATAAATAAGCCTAAAGTAATACAGATATTTTATTTCTAAGTGTTCAAGAGCATGGTTCTGTAAATACAGCCCAGTTTACCTGAAGAACAACAACAATTTTTAATACAAACACCATTGAACTTAGGTCGTAATCCTTTGTTTCCTTTAATCTTTTTTCTCAGTCTCATTTCTTTTTATTTCAGTGAAATTGCAGTATTTCAGCAATACATCAAAGCAGAGGATTAGAAGTTGTAAAAACGCAGAAACAGCAGATTTGTATGCTGCTTGCAAAAATAGCAGTGATTACAAATGGGAATCTGAGTTACTGAGTTCTTTGAAGAGACCAATAAACCTGATTAGAAACTGCATCCAGTGACAGAATCCAGGCTTTTTAATCAAGGGAGAAAAACAGAATTAAGAACTCCTTTTTAGAAACCAAGCAGAGCAGCCAGAAAGCACCATTGTTATTCTCATACGACCTTTTACAACTAAATATCTTAAATATTCAGTTTGCCAGAATGACAGTAAGAGATTCCTTGTTATGTTTTCAGGGGCAGATTCATAAAATATTAAAAACGGGTCAAGGGGATTGATGTATAAAAAACAAATGACCAACTTTACAATATAGGCCTACATACATAATTATTTAGATTTTTTTTTTTTACAATTTTTTAAGCAAGTTGAGGGGGGGGTTGAACTCCTAACCCCCCCCCTAAATCCGTCCCTGTGTATTTAGGCATGGTATGCAAGCCTATGCTTTCATCCATTGGTCAAAGAAGTGCATGTGGTCTGAAACAATCTAATTCTCTATGTCAACATTCATTTTGTATACACTGTGAGCCTATCATGTCGTGAACTGTGAACACAGGAAGTTCAGCACTTAACTTTCATTGTTTATATTTGTCTGCTTATTGACAATATGAAGACTGGCCACTCATGCGTGACAGTCAGTGAAATAGACCAGGTCACCTATGTTTATTACAGGAGGTACGATATTCAGATGAGACAAATTTTGGTAAATTGATATGATTTGTATTCGTAACCTAGATCTAGGAAACAACATCAGTACATCACAGTGCGTGACAGACTGCTCATAATAACACTGTTTGATCATTCATTCACAGCTGTGAGAACATAGGCCTACACATTAAACCCAAGTTCCAACATCCCACTATCATAACCATGACAACGTGGGTCAGCAGACTCACTAACTAAGCCCAACCATGCGTGTATGATCTAGTGTCAAATGAAAGTATTGCAAACTTACCTTAAAAATATCACAACGGAGTCAGGAAACCAGGTCATATCAAGACATTTCCATACATGTGTATATTCCAAGATTGTTGGAAATAAGTACTGAAGGTGGCGCTGAGTAAGTTACAACAAATATAAGCCACCTGGTGGAACTTAACATTCTTTTTATATTCGTCTGGCTGAATGGAATCACAAGAAATCGATAACTATCAGTTAAGTTTTTGTGTTATTTACCTATGGCACCTGATCCTAGCTTTCTGAAGCTATGTAAATGTCGTGGCATTGAGCACTTGACAGCTCGGCATCCAGCTCTGTCAGGGTTGCATTGACTGGTTAAAAAATGGCATGAGATTTATAACTTTCTTAAAATGGAAAATTGAATATTTTATTCCAAATAGTGTCTAAATTTGTATATATCTTCACATCCACAACAACCCTGCAATCTCCTGTGACAGTATAATGTATATTTGACAAAAATCTGTTGGTCCGAGTTAGGATAGCATTGCCGTCAGATTAATATGTAGATGGCAATGCCATAGATTCGCGGAGCTCAAATTAACTTTTCTTATTTTGAAACCGTATTATAGTATACAAATATTGACTGATTTCGAGGGCATTATTCAAATCTATTTCCCTCGAGGGTGTGCAAGTGAAAACTATTTCATGAGGCCGAAGGCCGAGGGAAATAGTTTTCCTTTCACGCAGGAGAGTAGATAAGCAGACGCATAGCCTACATTGCACTATTGTTACTAGTTTTGATGAGTTTTTTTTGGTCTTTACTAATTAATGCCCTAATTTTATTATTTTCCTGCACTATTGCAAATGTATGGACAATTTTGAAAGAAAAATGTTGAAAAAAAACATTTAGGGAAAAAGGTTTTAGAAAAAACAAATTTCGGAAAAAAAAATTTTGGAAAAAAAAATGTTGAAAAAAAATTGGGACAAAAAAAAATTGGACAAAAAAAATTCGGAAAAAAAAAAATTTCGGAAAAAAAAAATTTCGGAAAAAAAAAATTTCGGAAAAAAAAAATTTTCGGAAAAAAAAAAAATTTCGGAAAAAAAAAAATTCTGAAAATTTTTTTTTATTTGGAAAACAAGTTTTGGAGGGCAATAGTCCTGGTCAATATATATACTAAAATAATGACTGACATGTGACCAGCTCTCAGGCAATGACAGCTCTGCTTTCATGGTCGAGGTATAATAATGATAAACAAGAACACAATCAGTTGGGCCTAAATTAATTGATGCTATTTAAGTACAGTAATAGCAATCAGCTTTTAAACTTCACACATCACTGCTCAAAAGCAGGCTGCTGATAGTTCAGTCATTTTCCCTGGGTGTGGCACTGCAAGCATGATGCTACACTGGTGGCGACACCTGTTAGCAAAATCAGCTTTTTTCATGCATACGACATAAATGAGCATAAAAATGAAATTTTCAAAACAGAATAGGAAAGTTAAGAACCAAATGGAATTTTTCAGACACTACTGCAGTATTGCAAGAGAAATTCAGGGATGTTTACTTTTACCGAAACTAACTGTTTAATCAGGGACCAACTCCATGGCAGGTACAGGCAGTCCTTCATTCTCACTCCACTGACAGATTCAAAATTTACTATGAGCTGTTGTTAAGCTAAGTTCGCTTCGCCGCCCGTCGCTACGCGAATATTATTCACCCTGTTGTCACTTTTTTATTTTATGAAAGTGATCGCTGGATTCAGTGTCAAAACTTACTTATAAATCCTGAATTTCACACACATGACATCTAGGTTTATCCTTTATGGCAATAAGTCAAAATTAAGCAATAAGGCCCTTGGTTATTATTTCGTTCTCAAGAACATGCATAGTTGCATACAGCATCAAAAGCATTTGCTTTTTCGGACTTTCAGTCAAACAATAGTGTCGAGAAAGTCATCCACTAGATAATATATATTTCAAACCTGCCAGGAAAGAATTTAAAATTTATCAAATTTCCAAATCCTGTGAAAAAAAGGTTCATGAAGAGCTATGAAGACAAAAATAACTTTTTTTAGTGAACAGTCTGGAAGAAATCAGCGTGTGGAATTAAAGCTTAATATGAGTGCAGCTCATGGCTGCCGAAGCACAAGGACAGCTCATTCTGTGTGGTGCTCCTCTTTGCAGTGACTGCCTGAACAGGAAGTGCCTGTAGTTGCCATAAAAGTGGAGCTAGTAGTTTAGTCAGAGATTAGTTTGGTAAATAATTAAAATATGTTAAATAAATTCCAAAATAGATTTAAAATTTCAGTCTTGTCCTATAACAACCTCCAATGACATATTTCAGGGATTTAAATCAACATGTGTATCAACATTGGAAATAATTATTTCCATACCACCTAATTGCAAGAAGTGAATAAAAATTAAAAGTCAATACAAATGTTAATGACTTAAATAGATCACCAAGCAAGAAATCATAACAGCACTTTAGGTTACATAATCTTCATTAACTAATAACTATCAACAAGTTATGTAACAGTCTAATAGTAAACAATCACCTCTGAATATATATTATTCATATTCAAGCGAATTGCGCACAAGAGAGGAATCAAGAATCTGTGCAGTGATGGTCTCAACATCAAGAGTGCACAGCAGGGAATTAGGTAAAGATGGTCCAGCTTCTTATTTGGCTGTCTCTGAGAAAACCATGCGGGGGGTGAAATGTGGCCCGAGCCGGATCTCAACAAAATTTTCACCAAACGCCCTTCAAACACAATAATGAAGGTTGGTTAAGTCCGTTTTTCTGTGATTTCAATTCTTCCTTGATTTTACCCCACTTGAAAATACAGTGTCAAGTGTGGCGCAAAATTCCTTTAACATGGGTTTCAATGGGAAAACATGCCAACTTTAGCACCATAGGAACCAGAGCGCAGCGCATGGTTTGAAAATTTTATGATGGAGGATGATTACACATGACTTGAATATTCTAAATTCACTTGTTGTAACGTGGAACAATCCTTCATAAGCCAGATATAAGCATTTTTAGATAGCGGAGGGTGGCAAATTTCTTTGCGTTTCACAAAAAATGAAAAAATGCTAAAAATGTCATAATTCTGCTAAGATTTGTCCAAATAATATCAATGCTTATTCAGCATAAACTGATTTTATAAATTTCTAGCTATATGTTAGTATCTTAAACTGTATCAAAAACCTGTTTTTTTTTTCAATAGGGGGCACTTTCGAATATTTGGAATTTCATAATTTTTTCAAATTGCACATTAAATATTTTGAAGATGTCCATTGATCATTGTGTATTAATAATTCAGAGTTCAGTGGATTGCTGCTATTGCATGAGAGTCAAATAAGGGATTCTGGGCCAGGAAACAGACCTCAGAATATAATATGAATGTTTTCGGCGGCCATTATTGAAAATTTTGTCACCTTAGTTAATGTCAAAACTAATAGAGATAACAGAAAAGTTTTTGTTTCTATACCTATGTTTTCAGGGTCAAGGAATAACACAAAAACATTTTTATTATTGTATGTTATGTAATATATGTGTAATTTGGCTGCCACAACAACAACAATCAGAAATATGGCCGCCAAGGTCATAGATGTAGGTCAAGGTCACTCATGTCAGAACTCATTCGAGATCTTGCTATGATACACAATCCCTGTCAGTTTCATAATCCTAGGATTAATACAAATGGAGTTATCTTGTACACAAGAATGATGGACAGCTGGACAGACTGAGAGACAGACGGACAGACAGATGGATGCCGCTGCACTCTGCAATACCCAGGCCATGTGAACATGGCCGAGGGTAAAAAGTATCTTTGCTGATATCTGCGGAGGTTACAGAAATATTGGAATAATTCTTAGGTCTATACCTATGTTTACATGGTCAGGGAATATGATACAGTAATTTTCCATGCTCTACAGATACACTTTCAAGTAGGGGAGACCGGGGTACGTTGGTCCAATTTTTAATTTTTTGGCTCTTAATCAAAAAGATCTCTAAATATTTGAAAAACCTCTTTACTGACTGACATAGATCTGAACATCTACACTACAGTTTGTCACATCAAATAGAGGACAGATGTTTGGCCGGATATCTCAGCAACCAGAAGCCCCACAGGAGAAATACACAAACCTATGTATAGCTTAGCTCTGTTGTAATATGAATATCACATTTCTGTGATATTTTAGGGCTGTTTTTGTCCAATATTTGCCAATTTATGATGATTTTTGTGCAATTTCGCACAATGTTGACATTTGTAATGCCACCAATCTGACTCACAATGGGCAGATACGTCACAAAAGTGCACTGCAGTGCCACCCAAGGCTTAGTTATGGTCAAGTTTGTATCAGCAGAACAACCAATCTCATGGTGTTGATTTTTATGGACTGTACAAACAATGCAAAATTTCTGTTACAATGTGAGATGTGACAAACTGTAGCCTTATGCTAAACCAAGTCAATCTACCTTCAATAGTTGTGGAGAAAAATAAATTTGAAATTTTTTTTTATGGTACAACATGCCCCGGACTCGGGGCACGTTGGCCGCCATGTGGAGCAGGTTGGACCATGGTATAGTAAAAGTCCACAAAAGGAAACTCAGCAACATTAAAAACACACATTTTGAAACAGCATAAAAACTAATTTTTTATGTAGATATTTCCATGAAACTTTACACTGCTATTGGTTCACATCTCTTGTGAGAGTCCAGAAAATTTCATATCCTGTTTTTTGGTCAAATTTTGAGCAGAAATCTTGTTGAACATGTGTTTTGACCATTTGAGATTGATAAAAATGTGATAACATCTGTACTCTACTCCCCTATCCCTTTTGCAATTGCGCAAATTCCAAATATGACATGATGTCACAAAAGCATGTCTGGTTCTGAGAAAAATCAATCGATCCTCTTCAAACGTTCACAATCTAAAGTTGAGTAGCTAGTAAGCGAATTTGCAAAGTTACATCAAGATAAATTCATTGCTTCAAAAGTTATGATACTTTTAAAAAAGTGTGCGTTTTTAATGTTGCTGAGTTTAGAAGAAAGTGAGCAAACACCACATTTTATTCTCACAGATCACAACACACTTGTGTGTCATTGCAGAATGATTATATCGGAATGTTTACCCAGACAATTTTAATAAATCTTGTTTCAGCTAGAAAGGCTAGCAGATTAGTCAACTGAATTGATTTTACCCTCATATTGTACAGGAATGGCTTAGGTGCTCTATTCATGTTAGAAATTATGCAGCTGGCATTTTGCAGATTATTTTTTGTCAGTCAATCGAGTTTACAAAGGTCCAACGTGCCCCGGCCATTCTCGTCCAACCTGCCCCATCCCAACCTCTTACAAAAATGATTGAATTTAAACTCAGGAAACTTATATCAAACTTTACTTAAGTAGTGACAGTTTCAATTTGCGAGACTTGTCTGACTTGATCCCCCATATTTTAAGAAGGGTAACCTAACCATTTAGACTTGGAAAAAGTCACTTTTTATGCTGAAAATCAGGAAACCAGAAATAGAATTTACACTTTTCCTCCAATGCTCATGAAACATTTTGGCCAAAAGGCATACCACTAAAGGTCTCTATTGAGGATTTGGATAACTGCCCATGTTTAAAAAAAAAATATCGGGGATGGTCCAACGTGCTCCGAGGTCCAACGTGCCCCAAGGTCCAACGTGCCCCGAAGGTCCAACGTGCCCCGAGGTCCAACGTGCGCCGGTCTCCCCTACACATGCAGTCGTCCTTCAAATGCAAACAGTATCAAAACTTTTGCTTTCTACTATGCTACTATAAAGGTGCAGAGAATAGATTAGCATAGCTACCCTTCGCTATCATGTCCATCAATGACTGGTATTTTAGCCATGGCATATATGCCTTTGTGCCTGTGCTATTGCTTATCATCAGAAATAAATAGACTGTATTTTGTGTCAATGAAATACACAAAACAAAAGTACATGTTTGTTCAGTTTCAAACCCATGATCAGGCGAACAATTCAAGACAAAATGGAAAATATTATGTTGGGAAATTTTTTACGTATGTCAAACTCATTTACATGCTAACATGGTGCATAGAAACTATTTGATTAGAGGTCTTTGCAGATTAGCGTCCCAACTTGTAGCTGAAATCATTTTCAAACTTTTCATGTGACGTAGGCAGGCCACTTTGCAGTGGGCCTTAACTGAGCCATAAGGAAGGTTGTTGATCACAGAACTGGCTTGCAAGAATAAGGAGCGACCCTTTGACCCTTGCCGGATAAGACTCAGCTGATTTTAACAAAAAGCTCCTGTAGGGAGCAGGCCAACAATGACACTAAAAATTTTAATTGTAAAAAGATATTGTGTGAAGAACAACAAGGTTAATCAGTTTTGTGACTTGCATTTTTGACAATAGCCACAGTGATTTTATTTGACACAAAAGCTTTGACTTGGCATTACTTGCCCAAGCGCAGATGGCACCACTTACCCCAAAATTACAGTTTAAGAGAAAAGCTGATGTAAAAAAACACCCCTAAATCTCACACTACAAAATACTTTATGCGTCCCATTTTCTATTGTGAAATTGTCCAATTATCAATGCATGAATGTGTGTACTCGAAAGCATATAGAGCATGGAATATGATATCATATTCCCTGACCATGTAAACATGGGTATAGACCTAAAATTATTCTAATATTCAGCAGATATCAGCAAATATACTTTTTGTTGCTGTTGTGGCACCAAATTACACATATATTACATAACATACAATGATAAAAATGTTTTTGTGTTATTCCTTGACCCTGAAAACATAGGTATAGAAACAAAAACTTTTCTGTTATCTCTATTAGTTTTGACATTAACTGAGGTGACAAAATTTTCAATAATGGCCGCCGAAAACATTCATATCATATTTTAAGGCCTGTTTTCTGGTCCAAAATCCTTTATTTAACTCTCATGCAATAGCATCGATCCACTGAATGATGAATTATTAATGCCCAATGATCGATGGACATCTTCAAAATATTTAACGTGCAAGTTGAAAAAATTATAAAATTTCGTAAATTTGAAAGTGCCCCCTATGATTAAGAAAACAGGCTTTTGGTACAGTGTAGGATACTAACATATAGCTAGAAATTTATAAAATCAGTTTATGCTGAATAAGCATTGTTATTATGGGACTTTTTGATAGATATCGGGGAGTAATGCTTCATTCTCACGGCGGCTCCCGGAGAACTATTTGAATCGGCGTCGAAGTATTTTCAGGAAAGACGGAAAAATATTTCCTCTTTTTACGTATCGCGCAGGGGCATTTTAGGTTCCCGCCGGACATCTTTTGGTTGCGCGCCGTCGAGAAACCTGCTTCTTACCGTCACTTCAAATCGCCACGGAGCAGAAAAAAAGTTTCAACCAGTACAAATTTTCTTGAAATCCGCCGCGGAGCAGACCAGAAAAATTGTTCGACGCCGCGATCAGAAAAGTAAGACCGCGTCGAAGTTTTCGCGCCACTGAGGGGCAAAAACTTTCCCGCGGATTTGTAAAACGAGCGGGATTCTCTGCGTGGCGCCAAAAAGGTCGACGCCGCAGTTCTTCTGCACTCCGCCGTCAAGGAAAATGCTCCGGGACGTGTGCAAAACCTTCGCGCCGTCGTCTGGACCCCCTCCAGGAGCAGACAGAGTGGCGCCAGAGGGGCTATTTTTAGCAAAATCCTTTGTCCGCGGGGTACTGAAAGCATCGCGGCGTCGACCTTTCGTGCCACGCGCGAATGGGGGGTCAGCCTTGGAGACGCACTGGCGCGCACCTCGCATATAAATAGAAGAGCAGCCACTAGAGCACCATAACCACTCTGAACTTCAAGACGAACGCATCTATACTCCATGACACTCTGCTTCACAGCCTACTGAATTGCTGCTTCATTGCTGAATCGCTGCTTCATTGCTGATTGATCCTGCTTCATTGCTGATTCATCCTGCTTCATTTCTGATTGATCCTGCTTCAAGATGGGACCCAGAGGAAGAGGGAAGAAGACCTTGAGGTCACCAACCAAGGGCACAGTTGGTTCACCAGCTCCTTTCATAGACTACACAGCTGTTACATTGTCTCCAAGCATGTTCAGCTTGCCGGACAGCATCGTGGCAGTGACCACTGCTACATCAACAGTGACCAGTGAGACCATCTTCGAGGGCGCCCCACCACCCAAAGTGCTGCAACAACAACCTGATGAGGAGGATGAAGATGATGATGATGATGAAGATGAAGATCAAGTCCTGGCCAAGCTTGCTGCTGTTGTCAAGTCTCCAACCAAGCGTGGCAGGCCTGCCACTGCTGCTGCAGCCAAGAAGAAGCGTCCAAGGTCTGCTGATGCTGATGTCAAGTCTCCAACCAAGCGTGGCAGGCCTGCTGATGCTGCTGCTTCTGTCAAGTCTCCAACCAAGCGCACCCAGTCGGCTGATGCTGCTGTCTTCAAGTCTCCCACCAAGACTGCTCCAAGGGGAAGGCCTCGCACTCCTGGCAAGTCTCCTTCAGCCAAGCGTCAAGCCACCTCCAAGTCTCCAGCCAAGTCTCCAGTCAAGCCTGTCACTCCAGCCCAGACCCGAGCCAAGACTGCAGTCCAGCCTCCACCTCCACCTCCAGATGATACTCCTGCTGATGAAGATGATGACTCTGTACCAACTCTGACAGCTGCAATCCACCAGCAGACCCTGCAGTCCGAGTACGATGCCACCACAGAGGAAGATACTCCCAAGAAGAATGCTGCCAAGTCCAAGGGCAGCAAGGGGAAGAACCAGGCAAAGGAAGATTCTGACAACACTGGATCTGAGGTTGAGCTGATCCAGGACTCCGATGGCCAGTTTGTCCACAAGGAGAAGAAGAAGGGCTACAGAAAGAAAAACTCCAGGGATCTACTGGGCATCACAGAAGAGCAGGAGGATGACCTGATCAACTGGTACCGGGAGAACAAGAACCTGTACTCCAAGGGTTACACCACCTTCAAGAGTGGACAGAAGGACAGACTGGATGCAGAGAAAGCAGCAGAACTTACATTGCTAGTGGGGAAAGAAATTACAGCAGCTAACGTCTACAAATGGAGGAGCAACATCAGGACTACCTTCGGAAAGATCATCAGACCTCAAGCTTCTGGAGCTGGCAGAAAGAAGATGTCCGACCGAGACAAGTACATCCTGGCGAAGTGTGAATTCCTGAGGGCCTCCATAATTCCGAAGGGTGCCGTGGAAATCTGCAGCTTCACTGGACCAGGAGGAAGTAACAGCCTGTCGTCCGATTCTGATGCTCCCATGGACTACAATCCTATGCCCGATCTGGATGACAGCCTCCCAGCCAGCCAGCAGCAGTCCTCCCAGAAGATGTCCCAGCAGTCCCTCCAGCCATCCCAGCAACAGTCGCAGGTCTTCCCAGGACGAAAGCCATCCAAGAAGAGGAAGGACACAGACCAGGAGATGGCCTCTTCCCTGACTTCAATTGCTGGTCACTACACTTCGGACAGGCCCAGGAAACCAGCAACACCTCAGCCGGCAGGACCATTCTGTGACATGTGCCCACAAACTGCTCACAGGCTGGATCCAGAAGTACACCAGTTGCAGAACATGTGCAGGAGTATCTTCACATCTGGGAAGAACATGAACCGTGCCCTGAGACTTCGCCTCCTGCACTCCTTGAGCCAGACGGACCACTACTTTGTACAGGCGGCCGTCCAAGATAAAATCCTGATGATGCAGCAAGAGAATGTGGAGATGATCCTAGGGCAGCAGCAGCAGCAATACATCCCTCCTCCTGGTCCTGCTCCATCCTTTGTCAACGAGGACTTGCAGCAGCCTCCGACAACTCAGCAGCAGCCCCAGCAGCCCCAGGAAACAAGTCCTTCGACAAGTCTTCAGATGCAGTCCCAGCCTCCACGCCAGCAGTTGCAGTCCCAGCCAAGCAGCAGCAGCCAGTTCCAGTCCCTGCAGCCAATTCGAAGCCAGACTCCAGCCCTGCAGCAGTCATCTTTAAGCTTCAGCCAGCTGATGCTTGACAGCCCCCAGAAGCTTGGCTTCCCCGGACACTCTTTTGGGCAGCAGCAGCAGCCACTACAGCAGTAGCCACTACAGCAGCAGCAGCAGCCTCTACAGCAGCATCTACCACTACAGCAGCAGCAGCAGTCACTACAGCAGCAGCAGCCACCACTACAGCAGCAGTCTCTACAGCAGCAGCAGCCACCACTACAGCAGCAGTCTCTACAGCAGCAGCAGCAGCAGTCTCTACAGCAGCAGCAGCAGTCTCTACAGCAGCAGCAGCAGTCTCTACAGCAGCAGCAGCAGCCGACACTTGTCCACCAGCGGCAAACTCCATTGTCGTTCCAGTGGAGCCAAGTCAACCTGTCCTCTCCAAGGAAGTGATGCCTGTTCAAGTCGTCTGAAAAAAGAAAAAAAAAAACCCCTGGCCCTTTTAAGGGCCACCAAATCCTCCCAAAGGAGCTGGCCACGTACACATATGTTGACTAAAAAAACTCTTGCGATGACAAACAAGAGCAAAAATGAAAAGAGCCCCAAAAAAAAAAGTTGACAAATTCCCCAAAAAAAAATTCCGGTCCTGGCCCTTGTAAATTTTAAACACCTTCATAAAAGCAAGGTGCTATTTCCCTTCTTTTTTTTTGGCCCATTTTCACTTTCTGCTCAACCAGTACAGGTGCCATTTCTGCTTTCTTAATTAAAGTTTTTTCACCACTTTAATTAATATAGATAGATAGATAGATAGATAGATAGATAGATAGATAGATAGATAGATAGATAGATAGATAGATAGATAGCTAGATAGTCAGATAGATAGGCAGATATATAGACAGATAGATAGATAGATAGATAGGCAGATAGATAGACAGATAGATAGGCAGATAGATAGACAGATAGATAGGCAGATAGATAGCTAGATAGAAGAAAATATTTGGACGTCGCATATACACTGCAGCAAAGAAAAACGAGTGATCGTCATTTTGCAGTGATGACACTTGGATAGATAGATAGATAGATAGACAGATAGATAGATACATAGATAGGCAGATAGATAGACAGATAGATAGGCAGATAGATAGGCAGATAGATAGCTAGATAGAAGAAAATATTTGGACGTCGCATATACACTGCAGCAAAGAATAACGAGTGATCGTCATTTTGCAGTGATGACACTTGGATAGATAGATAGATAGATAGATAGATAGATAGATAGATAGATAGGCACATAGATAGACAGATAGACAGATAGATAGATAGATACATAGATAGATAGATAGATAGATAGATAGATAGATAGATAGATAGATAGATAGATAGGCACATAGATAGACAGATAGAAAGATAGATAGATAGATAGATAGATAGATAGATAGATAGATAGATAGATAGATAGATAGATGGAACACAATGCTCGTTACATATATACAATGCAGAAAACAAAAGCAGTTATCGTCACTTTGCAGGGATTGCACTTGGATAGATAGACAGATAGATAGATAGATAGATAGATAGATAGATAGATAGGCACATAGATAGACAGATAGATAGATAGATCGATAGATAGATAGATAGATAGATAGATGGAACACAATGCTCGTTACATATATACACTGCAGAAAACAAAAGCAGTTATCGTCACTTTGCAGGGATTGCACATGGATACATAGACAGATAGATAGATAGATAGATAGGCAGATAGATAGACAGATAGACAGGCAGATAGATAGCTAGATAGATAGCCAGATAGATAGCTAGATAGATAGGCAGATAGAGAGGAAGTGAAAGTGATTTAAATGGGTTGTACAGATAGATACAAAGCTAAAAATTTGCTATTTTATGTACGTCACAAAAAATGTAGTTGTTGCAGGGAGGGATTTTTTTTTTTTTGGGGGGCTTTGTCAACATAAAGATGTGTACAGTATCAGACGAAAGTTTAGACCGCGACAATCTTTTGTCAATATAAGGGAAAATAGGTGCTCAGCGAAAGAACTTCTGCATGGATTCTCTTGCCTATGTATCAGAGAAGTTCTACAACAGAGAAAACTTCAAATATTTTTGCCACTTACTTGAATATGTGTGATAAACAAAAAATTTCAGGTGGTCTAAACTTACGTCTGATGCTACTTACATCCAAAAAGGCCTTTAATAGCATTGTACATTAGAGGAAAGGTGGGTAAATTATCCAATGTTATTTTAGACAAGATATTCAATCATGTTTCATGTGATTTAAAGGCAGTGAGTCATGACACAGGAAAAAACATATTTTTAAATATTTTTATTAAATTTGAACTGAAGGGGTAATAATGGTGATTCAATGAGCCAAAATTGTTAATAAATGAAAGGTCAACTAAAACGCAGATAGAAAATATAAGTCTGACACATTTTTATCCTTCAAATGGAGTATGACTACAGTTGACACCCAGCCATAGTGCAAAAATTGTGTTTTTCGCTAGGTTTTGTCTGACAGCCACCCATTTGAAGTATCATAAAACAATGACCGAGGTGTTTACATTGACCTGAGCATGTGTCCTGATAAAATCAAACAACTTTTGTTCTTTTTCCACAGTACAGACAAAATTACAGACGCTACTCGGGATGGTGTATTGATACGTAATGTTAACGAATGGGCCAGATTTATGCCTTCTATAAAAGTGGATGTAGTTTATTGTAAGTAAAGCGAACAAACAAAAGTTTCCAGGATGCTGGATCCATTGGCAGGGTCAGCAGATGTTCGTTAGCTCGCATGTTGTAGTAGCCAGAGACATCATTGTTGGCCAATTCAGGCAGCAGCTGGTAGAAATGGCCATGTTGTTCCCTCTGCAGCAGCCAATTCCGAATCCACCATCTCTTCATCCTCCTCCTCCTCCGTATTCTTCTTAGATAATAAGCACCAGCAACAGCAGCAACAACAGCAACGTCAACGTCTTCCCCAGCATCTTCATCAGCCATCATGTCTGTCCAGCATCCAGGAGTGTCCCCATCAAAGGTCAAGCAGCAAGTGAAGTAAGGCGGCCCTCTGCGGCCCTTTTTATTGGCTTTCGCAGCGCCCTCCTCCGCCGTGGTGCCCTTGACAACGGCGTCATGCTTTTCATTCCCGGCGATGTGCCCTCGGGCCTACAGACATCCCCGTGGAGAACAAAACCATTCCCGCAGTCGTAAAAGCAATCCCCGGCGCTGTGAAAATATAGTCCGCCGCGGTGAAATATGTTCCCTGAGGGGCAGTTATAGGTTCCCTGCGGGGTACTTTTTATATCACGGGGCGATATAAAAGTATCCTGCAGGAGGAGGAAATTTCTTTCCCCCCGGCGAACTTTTGATGACGGCGTACAACTTTTCTTCCCCGCAGGGAACAAAAAGAACCCCGCCGTGGCTTTCGTTGCATGGTTATCGATTAGCCGCCGTCGATAAAAAGCTTACCGTCATCTCCCGTGAGACTGTGGCATAAAACTTTGATCTTAGGCAGTGACCTTGACATCCAATCAAAATGAAAATCATCCCAAGAGGTTCGGAATTGCCCAAAACGTATAGTTAGACACTAAAATTGTCAAATTTGGACAAATCTTAGCAGAATTATGACATTTTTAGCATTTTTTCATTTTTTGTGAAACGCAAAGAAATTTGCCACCCTCCGCTATCTAAAAATGCTTATATCTGGCTTATGAAGGAGTGTTCCACGCTACAAAAAGTGAATTTAGAATATTCAAGTCATGTGTAATCGTCCTCCATCATAAAATTTTCAAACCATGCGCTGCGCTCTGGTTTCTATGGTGCTAAAGTTGGCATGTTTTCCCATTGAAACCCATGTTAAAGGAATTTTGCGCCACACTTGACACTGTATTTTCAAGTGGGGTAAAATAAAACGTAAAAAAGAGGTTCGGAATTGCCCAAAACGTATAGTTAGACACTAAAATTGTCAAATTTGGACAAATCTTAGCAGAATTATGACATTTTTAGCATTTTTTCATTTTTTGTGAAACGCAAAGAAATTTGCCACCCTCCGCTATCTAAAAATGCTTATATCTGGCTTATGAAGGAGTGTTCCACGCTACAAAAAGTGAATTTAGAATATTCAAGTCATGTGTAATCGTCCTCCATCATAAAATTTTCAAACCATGCGCTGCGCTCTGGTTTCTATGGTGCTAAAGTTGGCATGTTTTCCCATTGAAACCCATGTTAAAGGAATTTTGCGCCACACTTGACACTGTATTTTCAAGTGGGGTAAAATAAAGGTAGAATTGAAATCATAGAAAAACGGACTTAACCAATCTTCATTATTGTGTTGTAAGGGCGTTTGGTGAAAATTTCGTTAAAATCCGGCTCAGGCCACGTTTCACTTTGCTGTACAACCTGCATGGTTTTCTCAGAGACAGCCACTTATCAATGATTTAGTTTCATATTTACCAAAACATGACATATTCATATTCAAAAGTGTCTTAAAAATTCCGTTTCTCAACAAGAAAACATAACAAAATTAAATTTAACATATAATCTTTTTAAACAGATGATGATATAACAGTGAGCAAATAATCTACATACAAATCATGTTATCGTTTTTTTATTATTATTATGCTGTTATGTAATATCTAACCTAGACTTAATTTTGGCAGCTTACAGTGTCGTCTGCTTTTTTACCATTTAGCTGATTATCAATCAATTTATCAATTTTACTTATCTATTTAATTTATATCTATCTATCAATACATCTATCCATCTGTATGTCTATATAATTATCATTTGAAAAGTGCAAGGTATACATGAGCTTTGAAATTATGCTCATAATATTTATTTTGTGAAAATATGACAAAATTTAAATATTTAAATTAAAGCGCAACAAAACGAAACATATATTAATGATGCATTTTGTCAACTTTGACGGTGTCTCAAAGAGATCTTATTTATGCATACTGTTTCATCAAACAGTATTCAAATCTTTTCCGATCTCATTTATAAAAGTTCAGAATAGGCCTACATGTATGCTCTAAAGGTCATACATGTTCTATTCGAGTGTGCTAAGTCGAAGAATATTCACTGTGGCAAAACTGGACGAGGGTAACTGAGTTACCCTCGTCTCGATTTCTCAAAATTAATTGAAAAAACTAGGTCATCCCATTGGATCCCATGTTAAAGAAGGACGAGGGTAACTGCTTTTCACCAAATTGAATGACTAAGGTAACTGTGATTGATGACGAGGGTAACTGCTTGTAAACTGAGTATTGAAGCCATGTTTTACATGCTATTTATAACTTTAAAATTAACTAAATTCTATTCTGAAATAACTAATAAATTTGCAGCATTTCTTTACAAAAATATTTAACAAGATTCAATAGTTTTTAAAGCAATCAAAAGCCATTTTTCGTTTCAGAAATCAAACTGTCTTTGTCTTTCTTTCCTGGAGTAATATGTTCGAATAAAGAGAGAAGTTCCTGTCAGTCGTTTTCTTCTGGCATTATGAAAACAATGGAGTCCCCCTGCCCCCACCCACCTTGAATATAGGCCCCTTAAATAGAGGCCCTGCTGATTTCTTGGACCTCTTAGACTGCTTAAAGGTCTTCTAAAAAGATGTAAGGGGGACATCTTATCTAATAAATTTGGTCGATTTTTTTGTTGGAAGTAGGGAGGATGAGTGACAGGAGAAAGGGAGAAAGAGTAGGGAGGAGGGGAGAAGGGAGGACCTGGAGAAGGGGAGAAAGGAGGAGAGGAGAAGGGAGGCGAGGAGAAGGGAGGAAGAATGATTCAGTCACTGAAATTTTATAACTGGTAGATATCAGAATAAAATAAAATGCCTAAGGGCGTATTTAGAAATGGCCTGGGGGATAAAATGGGGGAATAGGCCTACGGAATAATTTCGGCTCTTTTTTAATCTTCTCCATGTTCAATTTGATCATTTTGTTGAACTGAAAATTTCCATTAAATTACATGAAGTTCGAAATAAAGCTGCAGAAATTGCAGCTAAATTTAAATCAGTATGAAACCCCGAGCATTTCATCATAAATGCAATGTAACCTGATTGCAAGAATTGTATGAAGAAAGCACGTCCATTTCTGGCAAATAACTGTGCCACAGGCATATCAAAACTACTCACACTTAAAAAGGTACACCTCTTAAAACAGGTAGAGCTGTAAACTGCTCAAGATAATTATATTTAACCTTCCAGGACTGCTAATTAATCGCTTGGCCAAGAATTTTGAA
The DNA here is from genome assembly GCA_026936325.1 of Platynereis dumerilii. Lineage (NCBI taxonomy): Eukaryota > Metazoa > Annelida > Polychaeta > Phyllodocida > Nereididae > Platynereis > Platynereis dumerilii. The sequence goes on from JAPTHN010000007.1 coordinate 25,357,634, forward strand.
ATTTGAAGAAAATCTGTCCATTTTTCAAAAATCCAGACACAATTTTGTCTGGCTGTTCAAATTTGGGATTACCAAAGTGAAATGAGTCTGTAATTCAAATAATGCCAACATGTTAATGATTTCAAATTGTCAATAAAGAAGTCTAACAAGATTGCATTGCAAAAAATGTCTCATTGGGGTAATTATCCAAGCTTATGACGCAACATTTTTGAAGAGGATGTGACAAACAAAATGTGACAAACTGCAATTTAGGCTAAAATTCAGCTCAAAACCAACAAAATGCAGTAAAAATGCTTTCATTATCCGTGAAATTTGGACTCTGATAGACTTAATGCAAAAAAGTTTTCTGCGTCGATTTGCATTGGTTGTGATTTGGTTTTTGAAGCAATCTCACAAAATGTGGCCTATTGCAGCCGATTCTCAATGCTTTACAGTGAAACTTTTCAGAACGTAGGCCTGGATATTCAGTCACATCAGTGCAAATGTTCATATTAAAACCTGAATTTGATGTTAGTTGTTAAGCTGTATTAACGAGTGTGTGTTTTTAAGTGTGAGCAGTTTATATCAGAAAATGAATGCCATTCCTTCATCTTGTAAATGAAATACATCCTTCATACTTTGGTGAAAAAAGTCCATAAAGTACGTATTTCATTTTATATGGAGAATGTGTTACTATCTATCTATCTATCTATCTATCTATCTATCTATCTATCTATCTATCTATCTACCTATCTATCTATCTATCTATCTATCTATCTATCTATCTATCTATCTGTCTATCTATATGTCTATCTATCTATCTATCTATCTATCTATCTTTCGATCTTTCTATCTATCTATCTATCTATCTATCTATCTATCTGTCTGTCTATCTTACTATCTATCTTACTTGTCTCCTTTTTCCTTCCTTCCTTTTCCCCTTTTTTTCCTTCCTTCATTCCTTCATTCATTCCTTTCCTTCTTCATACATTCCCTCCCTCTCTTTGTAGTGTTTTTAAGCTTTTTGATTTATAAACGCTTTCGCTGGCGGTCTCTGGGCTGCACTGGTAATTCTGGTATCACTGTAGCATGGCTTTCAATATTTGTGGTAAACAGAACATTTTGGTTGGCTAAATGTAAGCAAAATTATTGTTATGAAATTGTACAAAAAAATTATTCAACGTAATTCAATATAAAGTTGATACGGTACATGTATGAGACGGGATGCTAAGTTTGATGAGATAAGTGCAACAGCAGAACAGGTGCTATCCATCCCAGTGTCATTTGCTTATTTGTAATCTCAGTGATGACATCATTACAAGTGTAGCCTATGTCCTCAATAACTACTGATGAATCATGCAGAAAAATATGTCAAAAATAGGGAAATGACCTCACAACAAACATTGCAGTGAATTTCTGTTTAAGCACTTGTATTTCGTTGACTGGCTACAAAAATCTATAATTTTTTACATTTTTATTGTCAAACATTTTATGTGCATGTATAACTTATTTTGCTTTTTAAACTGCAGCCGGAATTTAAAAAAAAAAGAAGAATAAAAACCATATTTCAAGGACAGTAAGGATTAGAAAACAAAGAACACAAGTCTCAGATGCAATTTACAAAATAGAAATAGAGTTTTGTGCTGAATACTTGAATAATAGTTATCATACCTTTTGTGATGGCATGGGTATGTCCTGTTGTCTATTATTTTTGAGTTTATGGATATCAATTCTGAGTGAAAAGGGGACAATTACCCTCGTCACAGCAACAAGCATGGTCACAGTTACCCTCGTCTCGAGATGCAGTTACCCTCGTCATTTCGGGGGTGCTTTAAGCCATTTCTAGAGTCACACAGCCTGAATCAGCACTTGCTCTTTCTCGTAATGTTATTTTCGATTGCTAATAATGGTCATACACCACTTGAATAACTTGTAAAATCACTAATAAGCTCATATTCATGATTACATAATATTTAAGGCTATTTTAGAGACGAGGGTAACTCAGTTACCCTCGTCCAGTTTTGCCACAGTGATATTCTTGCCTAAATCAAGCAACATCTTGTTAAGAACTACCCCCACATTAAATTAAAATTTCACGACTGGCCAAAAATTATTTATTTTCCAAAACTGAGCAAGAAATTATTTATTTTCAAAAAATGTATCCGTGATAACTTTCTGATGTGAAAACGGCAGCCAGGCGAATACATTCAAATTATTATATTATTGCAGGAAGTGTTCTGAATTATAATTTCATCCATGAAACGTGGAATTTTCGATTGATCATGATTTAGTTATTTAACATGGTTATGCCCTCTTAAAAACTTTTCTCTCCGAGGTAAAATGGTCTGCAAAATGGAGAGATCTCATAAGTGCATAAGTGCATATTCATAGAAACAATTAAGCCCTTAGAAAGATTTAATTAAGCCTATTTTATCATTCATTGTCGTTATTAATCATTGTGATCATTATTGACGTTTTTCTGTTTACCTGGGCTGAAAAATCATTAAGCATGAAGTGCGCATGTCTACCTGTCTACCTGTGACCCAGATTTAGCTTCACACCTGTGTGACCACAGTTATGGTCAATGCTCAGGAATGTTTCTGTTTTCAACTGCAAATAACATGACTGTGTGTCAAGGATTACACAAGGAAACACATATTTTTACGTTGAAGATGTCACTTTGATACAGAGGAGCCGGCACAATATACAGGTAAATTGAAAGGACGAATTTTATGATGAGTGTTGGTAAAATGCTGCAACAACAAATCATGAAGCAAGGACGAAAAAATTGCAGTATAATATATACACATGATACATGAAGCTTTTAATGTCCATTAAGGCACTTATACTTACACAACATATTTTTAAGGAAGTTTTTAAAATCTATTTTGATCATGTTTCTGTGTAGTTTTAAGGTTGTGTTTCCTTTGTAATGCATGGTGCCTGATACCTATCCATATTCATGTTGTACGGTACAACTTGTACCTGTTATTCTTTTTGCTAATAACTCATCGCTTGGCTGTGATTACTTGTATGACATATCTGTGCCCTTCATGCTTAGTAATTGCGCAGCTCTTAAAAGGTTTGTCATTTCGTAAATGATATGTATGTATAGGGGTACTGCTAATTGAATCAAGACAGGCCTACATGTTTATCAACTGTTTTCTTCCAGGGGTTTGTTAAAAAATTTCTTGAAGCATTCATGTTGCCAAGTATTTTTAAAGGTATATATTGTATTTGCTTGCCTCATTGGGTTTACTATAATATAAAGCTATCTATTTTATTTTAAGTTTTCTATCACATTTCATTATGTTGCCCCTTTTTTCAGTCGATTTAAGATTAATATGCATGATTAAATTGATTTTCATCATGTCCAACTGTAGCATCTCAATTTGCCTAGATTTATAATCAATTTTTTAAAGATCCTTTCTGAAGTAATGCTATTATACATCATGATAATGATTATATTTATTATTCAGGTAAGATTGCTAGATGTATATTTTATACAAGTCTTTCACCTGTAATATACAATAGCCAATAATCGATTCCATACGGTTAGCAGACTGCAACAAACTACTCTGTATTGCTCTTTGACAATGTCCAGTCAATGTTCTCAATCAAGTGTTGGCAGTTTTTCCATTGAAGGGCCTGCAAGGCCAAGAATTTAGCACTGAGACAGAGCCAAGGCGAGGCCATCAAAATATGACCTCCAACGGCAACACTGTTACCAAGTTAAGATCATTTTTGGGCGACCGCGTTACCTTGGCACGCATCCTCGTCAAAGATTTTCTGCATTTTAAAATCGTTGCGTGAGGTGCAGTCATGTCCGATATGGTCACACAGATAGCTGATGGTTTCTCTTCAACACTGTTAAAGGGGTCTCATGCAGCTCATCGATTGAACCATTCTTTTCTCGTACTGTTTGTCTGCTACATAGGACATCATAAGACCGACAAACCGTCGTTAATCATGCTTTCTTTTCGAGGCTGGGGCTCCAGATACGAAGATTTGTGACTCGTTCTACATGTACTGACAGACACCATTGGCTATCTTTCATCACAACGTTCATATGAGTCTTGGTCGATTTTACTATATTTATTCACACAGTGTCCTGTTTTCAAGATGTTCCTTTGTCTCGACAGGCTTTGCTATCGTCCTAGAATTGGCTTTTCACGTTTTGCCCGTCTTTGAAAGTCATCCCATTTTCTGATTTAGTGATTGGTGCCTTTGGTCATTGGTTGTTAGTGTCACTCTTTTGAAATTTTTGTTCCATAATAATAGGAACATTGTTTTAAAGTAACAATGTCATTATGTCACTGCATGCCTTGGTTGTTGATGTGTTTGATTAGACCTTCGTGAGTGAAATCTAAAAAAACTAGTGTAATTGATGACTGGAGTAACTCTTTCATGTTCTTTCAGATGGCGGAAGATAACGACTTCGTTGGTCTGGTTGACAATGCCGAACCTCCAGGCCGCAGAAGTTTCAGGGCGTCAGAGCAAACAGGCAGCAATGGACATGTTAATGCAGCAATAGATGTAGATGCCGTAGATGTAGGTGAAGTTCCCGCTGAAGATGTATCATCAACAACTAAACCAACCAATGGGATTGACCCTCATTCTGCCGTCTCAGCAACAACCCCTGTGTACTATGCGACTAAACAAGGTCCAACAGTCATTCAGGAGCATGTGATGATCGGTTCAACAGGTGGAGCTGTTATCCGCACACCAGAGCCCCCTACCAGTGAAGAGACGCCATTAAAAGAAAAGGACATTCGCTTCCTGATAATATTCTCGATTATCGGTTCATTCTGTTTATTTCCGACCGGTATCGCTGCAATCGTCTTTGCCTTGAGAACTCGTAAGGAATTTGCCAAAGGCATGCAGACGGCAGATTTATCGAAAGCCAAAAAGCTTGCCAAAAGGACAGAACATTTGATAATATTTTCCTTCATAGGAGGGCTTGTTGTCATTGCAATTGTATTCGCAGTTCTTGAACGTTATATCTGGGCCCATGATTCTGAATACTGGAAACACCGTCACCATCCCATTCCAGGGGCCATTGGATAATTCATTATTGTGATAGGAGATTCAACCAGTTTTGTACTTAAATTTTACAATGAATGCAACATTGCAGCATGAATTAAAACACTTGACAACCCATTGTATTTTATGACATTGTTATCTATTAACCCATACCAAAAAGGGCAATAATGTTTTATGGCAATGTCTTCCAATCAAATTGGATTTGAAGAAAAATTGTATGATGTTGTTATAAAGAGTTTTTAACTTAAAGCACTCATCTCTATTATATATAATATACAATAATTGATAATATGTGGTCTGCATTTACAAGCAGAGACTTGTTTGTCATCAAGTTTTAGCCATTTTGTTAGTATTTTACAAGAAAAAGTGTTAATAATAAAAAATATTTTAAAACTCACCGAAAGCCTTTTGACTTGTGTTTGACTTTCACGCCCTATTCTTAGTCCGGCAGTGGAGGGGTGGTACCCAAAAGTTTCGGTTAAAGTTTTTTTTTCTCTTGATCCCGTATCTATATGGTCCAAGGAACATTTTCTCGAGCAAATCCGTATTTTTGTAGGGACCATCTCAGATCTGTGTTGCATACTCCAAATTAGGAAGTAATTGACATGGAAGGTCCCTTACTATTTGGACAAAAATAACCAGCCAAGTGCTATGTGTCATCAATTTATGTGTACTGCAGTTGTGTTCTACTTGAGGGTACGCATTCTTATTGAGTTGTGGACAGCATTCTTATTGAGTTATGGACAGCGTTCTTATTGAGTGTTGGAAAGCGTTCTTATTGAGTGTTGGACACATTCTAATGGAGTGTTTATGAGTAAATGTCAAAATACTCAAATATTCAACTTCTCACAACTGCTCTAATGTTCATAAGCACATGGAAAGGGTAACAATCCAAATATGCAAGTCAGAATTAATTGTTATAGAAATATAAATTTCATGTTCATGATAGATAAAGTAAAAGGCTCATTGCCTGGTTTGGTATCTGTGATTCCAACACTTGTATTTAGGCATGCCTAATCATGAGGTAACATTGTAGGTAGGTTTGTTAAATCACAGTTATAGGAACGGTACATTGGATGCAGATGTAACAGCACATACATAAGAAATCAATAGAATATTACAGATATGTGTTCGGAGAACCTCATATTTAATACTAGGTTCCTACAATTCTTTTTTTAAAAATAATTTCTTGTACTTTCAATGGTGATGCCTATCGACTGGACAATATCCAAAATTGGACACCACAAAAGTCTTCTAGAGTAGTAATCTGATATCTGCAGGTAAGGCAAAAGCTATTCGTTTTGGTTATCCTGACACCATGTCATAACTTCAAGAGCACTTTTTTCAATTTTTTCAACTACTTTGATTTGATTTGATATTGTGATAACCTCTGGACATCAGTGGAGCGGGGTTCAAACCCACATCCTCATGAATATGTAGGCCTACACCACTTTACCACAGAGCCACATATTAAGATCTTTCCCATTAACACAATTCAGTGGTGCATTTCCCATCAAACAATTGGTGCATTCAAAATATGAGTGAGCAGGAGATAGATAGATATGGTAAGTGCAGCCCTCTATACTCAGTTGACTAATGAGATCGGACAGAGTGTCCTCAACATGCTACACATTTACACTGTACCCTTTTGATGTGAGGGAAATGATACTTGCCCAGCATAGACAATGATACTAGGGGCCATCCATTTAAAGTCTCATCCACATGACATGACATCCAGCTCATGAATGTCCAATTTGTGTTCCCACCTGGGCCCTGGGGTTTGAACCAATGTAGGGCGTATAGGCAAAGACCTTCAGCGGAGGTTGCGGAGCAGGCCTGGACCTGACCACTCGGCTGGAATTCATGCTTCAAATGTAAACAATGCATGCTTTGTAATAACAAAATATGGATTTTTGATGGCATTAAAAAACATTTTGTTTATATATTTTTCTATTTATTGCATACTGAAGAACATTTTGTTAATTCTACATGTATAGCAGAAAACTTCCGTCATTTTAGGACACTGACTTCAGGAACACTGTGGTATGACTATTTAGCAGTTTTACGATCTACACCTGTGCCCAAAAGTTTACATAGCCTACCCCAGTGCAAAATGATCGATTTTTCAATTTTTACAACAAAGGGCAAATCGTATAAGAAATACTACAATGCACATGCATATGGCTATACACTTCTGAATCATTGAAACTTAAATAACAATGAAATTCCTTGATATTATTAATTAATTTTCATTTTATGGCATTATCAAAAGTTTACTTACCCTCCTGTAATATTACATATTTTCCCCCTTGGGATCACTTAACTGATTGCAGAATTTTACTGCAGTTTTTCAAAAGTCTTCAGACGACATCAACAGTGATTTCAGTCCATTCTGCATCACAGAATTTCTGTAGCTGCACCTTCGTTGTTGGTGTCCGATAGGGCATGGTTCATCTTGGATTACCCCCTTAATCTGGCAATAATATTCCAGTCTGGAGGGTGTTAAACCACTGATTTTCAGAAAAAATTCGAAAGATAACTTGCATAAAACGGTGTCAGGGTAAAGAATGTAATAAAAGTGGATTCTGCGACTGGACAACACTCAAAAACCATCCGCCAATCCTGTTCAAAAATATTTTCAGGACAATTGGGAAAAAGTCCTGGAGTGGTTTAACACCCTCCAGACTGGAATATTATTGATAGATTATGGGTTAATCCAAGATAAACCATGCCCTATCGGACACCAACAACGAAGTTGCAGCTACAGAAATTCTGTGACGCAGAATGGACTGAAATCACTGTTGATGTCGTCTGAAGACTTGAAAGACTGCAGTAAAATCCCGCAATCAGTTAAGTGATCCCAAGGGGGAAATCCTGTAATATTACAGGAAGGTATGTAAATTTTGGATAATGCCATAAGTGCAATAAATCAAATCTTCATTGTTATTTAAGTTTCAATGATTCAGAAGTGTATATATCCACAAGAAGTGCATTGCACTTCATGTACGATTTGCCTTTAGATGTAAAAATAGTTCTGGAAACAGAAAAATCGGTCATTTTGCATTGAGGTTTGTAAACTTTTGGAAGAACTGTACATCGGACTATGTAACCCAAAATCATTACCCGTGTCTTAATCACCTGAGTACAGCCTTGGTCATGAAAGCGCAGGGAAAGTCGATTGTTTCACCATCCCAGACACAACTTTAAAAAAGAACTATTTCTAGGCCACCGTAAAAAATCTATTTTTAAAATTAAAAATCACTATGCATGACGTGCGACTGCGCATGTGTGTTTGTGACCTGGATAACTTCTCACCTGTGTGCTTATGTCATGCAAGAACAACATGTAGAATATTGGGTTGTTTTAAGTGATTTCACTTTGCTAAGGGTAAGTAGTTATGTATAATTATTGGTATTAGGTAGTAGTTGGCCTCTTCCCACATTAATGACTCCTTAGATCCTATAGTTGTCAACACTCTGACCTTGATGAAGTCGCAATAAGCTTGGAATTCCACCTGATATTTTCATATTATGACTAGACTATAATATACCTACATACGTGTGTTAAAGATATGTCTAATTTAATCGTGGCCACTAAATTTCTAAAGACAGGCTAAAGAGCATACGATTATGAATTTGATACAACTTTACAGAAATCATTACTGTTTACATTGCAAACTTTGCATAGAGTTGATAAATACACATCTCTATTTATCTATTATAAAAAAGATAGCCAAACGATTGCAAAGTAAATCTACATGCACATTGCACAATTGGCAAAAATACTTTCCAACACAAAGGTGCACTCAAAAGCAAACAGTGCATGATGGTATATATAAAGAACACCCATCCGAAAAGAGGTTCTAAATTTTGTTAAGGGTTCATCTGAATTGAAAAGGTTCAATACTGGTGGGAAGGCCTTATGATGGAACCCTAATTGTTAACCTATGCTCCTAAATTGAGAGAAAGGGGTTCCATCGTGTGAGTTCAGTGCAGCTGGATTATCGAAATGTTGTTTTTGTTTGCTGTTAGATCACTTTAAAAAGTTGAATAATGAACCTTTTTGGGGTTCCTTATCTATACCAGCTTATAGAACCCTAAAAGGTTTCATATAAAACATTTTTGATAAGAGTGAAGTCCTTATTTTGTTACTAATAAATGCTGCTGTGATTGAATAGTGTAGATATCAGCCTATCAGGTATCATTTGTGATGAATGTTTATATTAAGAAAAGGTCACAAATTGAGGTGTTTTCATGTTAGTTAATCAAGAGGAGACAGGTAAGGACAGTGGTAACCATTAAAGTCCATGCAGCACTGGTGCTCAAAAAAGTCCAGTCATCAATTATTGTTCATACAATAGGTATTCACAGTCAAAATATTACAACAATTGAGCAAGAAGCTGCAGAATTACTTTCATATTGTAAAGATTTCATTGAGAAATTATGTCAATTAAAAAATATGTATACAAGGAGCATAATAATTATTGTGTGGACACTGGAGACGTTACATGTAGGGGAGAGTGGGGCACAGTGAGACGGCAGGCACAGTGAGACAAAGCCGTAGCATCTCCTATATCCTGAATGCCTACACAGCATATCGAGAGTGGAATTTTAATATTTTGGTTTTTGGCCAGTAAAAATAAAAATAATTTCGCTAAATGACTTTTGGTTATAATTCCCAAGAAAAATAGGATTATGGAAACAAATTGCCTGGGATTCAAACCTTGGTTATTTGTCTTAGTTTAGTGAGATGACAAACCACAACAATGGCATCCGGTAAACAGGATTAAAAAAATTGCAAAGAAAGCTGTGTGGGGTACAGTCAACAGTGAGACAGTTTGAGGCGGGGCACAGTGAGACACCACAAAATACACGCTCGAAACGACATGAATTTAATGCATAGCTCACAATTCATTATTAAAGACAAAATGTCTGCAATGAACTACTGATTTTAGTGGGTCATATCCAAAGGGAAGCATCCGACAATATACCCAATTTCATTATCTATAATGTGGGATTGAACTTATTTTACTGCTAACTGCCAACATTTTTGAACACTTGAAAATAAAAAAGTGTCTCACTGTGCCCCGATCTCCCCCACACGTCATTTTTCTGCAAGAATTTGCAAAGACTCATTAGCAATTTGGGCTCTAAACTTCTCATTGATGCTACAAATTGGCTAATATTTTAGAATTTTGAAGTCCTGGCTCTTTGAAATTCCAAATCATTCCAGCATCCTTATCAAGATTACATAACGCCCTTTTATCTGCCCGCCTCTTCCTTGCTGCACAGACCTGGGTTTCAAGGGTGGAAATAATTGCTGTTCAATTATTTTAGGTCTGCCAATATCAGTCATTCCGTTCATGCAACTCCAATAAAATCTGATCACATGGTCCTTGCCGTCCAGTCCTTGTTCATGTAAATTGAAAGATACTATCATATAACATTTTCTTATACCATTCGACACCTCCATCAGCCGATCACTTGCCAGTATTACAGGTACATAATTCCTATATTCTTTGTTGTCCAGTTATCCTCTCATGTTTGGGTGTTTGAGTGTTTGCCTCATGGTATAAGCCAGTTATTCACCATGGGATCAGGAATATGTAATAGATAACGCCCTCGTTTGTGACAATATGCAATATATCCGAGGGCTTTGAGCTTGCCAAATGGGGCCAAAATTGTTGGTCTGCTGCTCCGCTATTTTTTTTGCAGCTTGCCTATCCAACATGAACTATTTTATCAAGTGACCTTAAATTTGATCATTATTTCAGATATTGGTATAAAAAAAGGTGAATACAGTACTTTTATTGAGACCAGTTACACTTGATACAATCTTCCTCCTTGTTTACTGTCTGTGTTGTTCAGTTTTAATCCTTTGTTGGTCAGTTTTGTTTCAGTGTTTCCTTCAATTTTGTCAACTTGTAGTCAGCCAAGCATGCAATATCATGGTCAGGTGTATGAGCTGTGATATGCATTATATCAGAGCGAAATCCTGGCTTCTGATTGGCCAGAAAAAGCAAACAGTGGTATAAGTGTTTATCACACCTCAGGCTGAAGCCCTCAGGTGATAAATCACATATTCCCTCTCCCGTGGTGAATAACCTATACTTTGTATTTCTTTTTGCTTAGGCTAGTGACACACCGCTGGACAGAGGATCAGACTTACCCACACAAACTAATGTATAGAGTATTATATCTTTAGTTGGACTAATAAATCAAATCTGTCTTGAAATTTTATTTTTCAGATGGCGAAAGATAACAGCTTCTCTGATCTGGTTGACAATGCCGAACCTCCAGGCCAAAAAAGCATTAGGGCATCAGAGAATATGGGTATCAATGGGCATGCAAATAAGGCAATCGACATCAATTCAACTGATGCAAGCGACATTCCAGAAGTTCTAACTTCACAAAACAAACCAGGCTACAGGATTGACCCTCTTACTTGTTCCCTGACGACCAGGAGTGGGACTTCGTCTAAAATCAGACACAAACCGGTACTGGTTAGTGTAATTGGTGGAGTAGATATCCGGACAACAAAGTCTCTTGCAAGAGAAGAGAAACCCTTAAAGCAAAAGGACATTCGCTTCTTGATAATCTACTCAATTATTGCTATGATATTCTTACTTCCTGCTGGTATCGCTGCAATCGTCTTTGCCTTTAGGACTCGCAAGGAATTTGCAAAAGGCATGCATACTGCAGATTTATCTATTGCCCAAAAGCTTGCCAAAACAACTAGATATTTGATAATGTTTTCCATCATAGGAGGGATTGCCCTTGTGATATCCATTTCAGTTGTATTTGCACATATCAGGGCTAATCCATCATCCCAAGTCCAGGGCTTTGGAGTCGGGTAGTAAGTGAACCGACTCCGACTCCCGACTCCTTCGGCTTTCTGAAAAGCGACTCCGACTCCGACTCCTTAGGTCTCCCAAATTCCGACTCCGACTCCGACTCCCGACTCCACTTATCGGCATTATTTCACACAAATATTACATGATTAACAGGGGGGCAAAAAGTACTTCCACAAATTTTCCATTGGCTTTTGTTCTTGAATACTTGTTTAGGAAGTTTTGCTTAAAATTCAAGATACATTTCATGTTGTTGTTAATTGGTTTTTGTGAATTATAAGAATTATTTTTAAGGAGTCAGGAGTCACCAAATGAATTTTCGACTCCGACTCCGACTCCACCTGAAAATCAAAGTTCGACTCCGACTCCGACTCCACCCAAAAACCTCCGACTCCCGACTCCGACTCCGACTCCAAAGCCCTGCCCAAGTCATACCATGACAAAATGGCCCATAACCTTTGCTAATTCATGAATACTTAATTAACTTAATCACAGTTTGAAATTGTTGCTTCTGTTTCACACAGTTACAAATGGAGAAATTGTGTATTGTTGAAAGGTGCTATCACAGTTCCGAAAATTCCATTGAATTATGTATTTTCACAGTTCTGAAATGAAACTGTTTGAAAGTTTGCTTGTTTTACACTGTTTTTCTTAGTTGCAAGTAATCCTCTAAGTGTCCATAATCTGACTAAATCTGCCTGCAAAATGCTTATGACCTAAATAAGCAGCCAATCACAGAAGAGATTGGAAATAGCAGAAAGCCCTATCCATTTTAGCAGGGCTTGCGTGGGGAGGATGGGCTAATCGGATAGCAAGGTGTGGTAACCTTGAACGTCAGGATATCTACCAGTTTTGTTCTTGAATTAAACAATGAATGCAACAAGAGTTATTATTATCCATCCAATAACTATGTATCCTTCAGTTTTTTTCGACAGACCGACAGCATGAGGTCATGCTGGTTCAGGATAACTATTGGTCTGGCAGCTCTGTGTGATGTGCAGCTGAAGAGCATGACAACATGCTGGCAAGCGAATCAGATTGGCTGGTATTATTAACAACAATAAACAGTTAAAGCAAATCCTTAACAGTTTCATGTCATTGGAATTTTGTTGGTTTTTGTTATTCATTGCACCTGAGTATCCAAACAGTTGGTCAAGTTTCAGTTATCGTTTCGGGTTCCCGGTGATTGAGCATATGGCGATACACTGCATTGACCTTCAAGCTGGGATTCAACCAGCTGTGAGATTTAGTGAAAGATTTGTTTGTGTTTTACAGCTTTTCACTAAACTCCTTCCCCAGCTGAGTGAAATGCATTCAGTTGATGCAAATTGGGGACAGGTATTGGGATCTGATGTTCTCTGTTACCTATTATAAAACCTTCCTCTTCTACTTCCCATCTTCTTCTGATAAGATTCCAAATCAAGCTACCCTGGCATCACATGGCATGCTTTGAGTATCCTTGTACTCCATTGATTAAATGATAATAATGGCAATGTTAATGTTAATTTAGTACAATTTAAGAGCAACTGCTTGATGTCATGCAGCTGACTCTCCGGACCAATGAGAATGTTCATATAGCTTGACATCACCAAAAAAGGCTTGCATGACATACAGTTTTTCTACTCACACCTCAACTGACCAATGGCCACCCAGTCTCAGCATGACATCAAGCTTTCAGTCTATGAAAAAAAATCGAAGGATACATAGTTATTGGATGGATAATAAGTATTGGATTTTTTTTTAAACTTTGAATTAAGTGTTATGTAAAATGCAATTATAACTGCTGGTTTTAATTGATATAAGTTGTTTTCAACACAACGGTTTTCATTGTTTTGTATTAACTCATTAATTTACTTGTGTACTTTACATCCTAACTTTTGTAGGAAATATCATTGCAAGCCATTGAGGTCAGAGGTGCAGTAATCACACTGTTTCAACACTGGGGAAAAAAATTAATAAGCATTATAAAGGGCAACCATTATTTCTCTGGGGGGGGGGAGCTTTGAAATTTTTTTAAAGTAAATATTTTCTTGCTGAGTAGTGAAATAACAACTCTACTCTAAACTCTAACTTCAATTTATTGACAAATTTTATCTTATATTATGTATTTTTAATATTTATTAACTTTTACAACACGTTTATTTTATATACGAATTTGAAGTGCACTAGAATGTTTTATTTTAAATATATGTAGCGCTATATGAATGTTTTAATACTCCATAACTGGTCTTCTTCTGTTTCACACCTCTGTGTCAGCCGATGATGTATTATTAATCTGTAATAACAATACACACCTGTATAGCTAAATACCCCTTCTTTGAATGACTGACTGTTATCCCCAAAAAGCTTGGTTTACCTGGCAACAGTCCTTTTTTTTTGTGCTGATGACCAGTCAACAACATTTTCATTCTTTTTTATACGGTTGACATTGACAGGGCAAGTCTTTTTGGAAATCAATGTTTATCTTTATCTTTGGTAGTGCGACCTTGTATGACCAATCAGGAGAGAGCTTGTCAACATATACATGACTTGTTATAATGTTGTAAATTTTTCAAATTAAATATCAACCATTAAGCTGCAACGCTTTTTTATGTGCTTCTTTCTTTGACTGCGAAAGTGTTTTTGTAACAGTCAAATAGTTTTTTAAAATAATTTATTATCAGATCACTAAATATTCTCAATACTATATTAGATATAATATGTTTATCTATGTACTTCCGGTACAATGAACACAGTGGTATAACTAGGGCGTCTCCAGCAGCGCACACCTAGGGGAGAGTGGCATGTGATTCTCTTGGGGGCACCCACTGTACTAACTGTATATTTTAGCCAAAGTCAGGAAGTTCATAAGGGGAACCGGAACCTGCGGGACAAAGGTCCAATATGGGGTACATGCCCCCTGTGTGCCCCATAGGGATGCCACTGAATTAGTATATCAATTGAATTCACAAATTGAACTCAAGTTATTGAAAAATGTATTATTAATTAGAGAAATAATGCTCATCAGCACGCGGATACATCTGAGGTACAGTCTTTAATCTCATTAGCATTAAAATGCTCTAGAGTTTATTTATTTTCAAGGCAGAAAGTAGGATTGCTTCTGCTGACTGGGCCTTGACTAGATATGGTAGAATCTTTGACCATGTTAGGCAGATTCCACTATTTTCTCACACCTTTCGCCAGTTGACATAGAATCTCTCCAAATGTCTGTCCTGTAGATTCCAGGATTCTGTCCTATAAAAATGGCAGCATTGACTGCTGAGGACTAAATGAGCAAATGGATCTTTGCACAGATTTGAAATTGGGACAGGGGCTAATTACTCGGCCGATCAAGTCACGTTTCTTTATATGCGCATCATCTGCCTCACTCAAGTCTGACCTAGCAATATTACCTATACATAATATGTTATTTTGCTTTTTCACTAAAAGGGAATTAGTTCGCTGTACAAGGTGACTGGTGGTAGCCTACCAACGCAGTAGATTTCAGTCAGGACTAATATCAGTGACACATTCTTCTTTGCATTGTATTTGATGTTGAACTCTGATCCATACTGTTCACAAAGCCCAGGAGTCTCTGAAGACCATTGCGGGTACACGTAGGTGACACCCTGACAGGAGTGCAATATCATCCGCGTAGCATACTAAGCATAGCACACTAAAATGGTTCTGACCGATCATACAGCCCGAGCCACTTGACTCATTGAAGTTAACATCCACATACAAAGTGAAAAGAATTGAAGAGAATACCCCTCCTTAATGCACACTGTTGCGTGCTGATAACATCATCATCGACATGCTCCATCATTAGTAAAGTTGTATGTGAGTCATTGTCCAAAACCAAAAAGAGAAGTGGGAACTTTGCAGTGGCAGACAGGACGGCCAGGACCTATATTTGTGGATGGAAATTTTATAAGGATCTTCATTGTAACAGAAGACGATCCTTGGAGAGGTGAAATTCGTTTTGCTACATGAACATTTAGAAATTTCAAGAGGGAGACGGATCTTGCATGGTATTTATATAAGCAATTAAATTAATGGCACAAAGATTGACAATGAAGATTAATCGCCTAACGCTATTAGAGTGTGCTATCAATATTGAATGTTACGCTGTTTACCTGTACATTCTTTGAATCTCAGTAGGGGAAGAGGGGGTGAAAAGTCACAGGGGTAAAAAGTCACAGGCCTTTTTGACCAACTTGCAGTGACCTAATTCTTAAGCTTAAATCATAATTTGGGACACTTTTATGAGAAGAAGGTCTGCAAGGAATATGGAAATTATACTCATTGTGCAAAGTGGGTTTTTACCCACCTTGTGCATTTTTGGTGTCCCAAACAGGTTTTATTGATTCTGAACTTTCTTTATTACAGCTCTCGCAATTGCTCTGAAGAAATACATTTTTTTCATAGTGTCGACCTATGATGTCAAAGCTGGAGACTCCATTGGAACCTATACAAATTTGGTGCAAGCTATGGTGTCATAGGTCAAACTGGCCAATAGCATTTCATGAAGACAACTTCATCATAGCCTTGCAATTATGTCATGGCCAGATGAGCCAATAATACCACTGCAAAAACTCAGGTGTTAAGTGGGAGGGGGGATTGTTTATTATTTAGTGATACCAAAAGTGCCTGAAATTCAACCAAGCATGGTTAAGAGGATAACTGGAAATTAATCACAGTTGTTCACCAACATGCTACTGATCTAAATTGGATTAGATATGGAGCTGTCAAGTCAAGCATTTTGTTTACCGTATGCAGTTTTGTTGGCGGCTCCTTTCAGTGTTAAACTACCAACAATTACTTTAATCCTATATTGTTTTATTGGTTACCATAGTTCACAGGAGTTAATATGGAGACATAAGGATCAACTGACAGCTTTTGAGCAGAGTCCACCCTCCCCAAGAGTAGTCCAACCTTGCACCTGAGCTGTTGTGATATTATTGGCCGCTCTCAGCGCTCTGGCTATGATGTAACAGCAAGGCTATGATGAAACTGTCCAGAACGGATGCTATTGGCCAGTTTGACCTATGGCATCATTGATTGCACCAATTTTGCATATCCTCTAGTGCTTGGCAATGGAGTGTCCACCTATGACATCATAGGTCCGCTCTGGCAATGAGAAAAAAAAACTGATTTCTTCAGATCATTTGCTAGAGCTGTAATGTCTGGTTACTGTGACATAGGAAGTTGTGCTAGTGTTTCAAGTCTTGTGGATAATTGTCTTTCATGCTGTGATCCCATTTTTGGCCATTTGATCATGTGTTGAATTTAAAAAACAGCTGAGGGGTGAAATGTCACAGTGTGACATTTCACCCCAGCACTGTTATATTTTATCATAGGGTACCGGGAAGTCAGTATTCTGAGCTAAGGAAAGTAAAATATTCCACACTAGAAGCTTTTAGCTTACAATCTTATCATCACCCATCATCAATAATACTGATCAGAGAGCATTACAGCAAAATTTCATTTGCAAACTTAGGGCAATTTCTGATGCTGGCTTTGCTGATGGTGCATTGTCATTGCATGCTGATAGCTTTTGAAGGCTCACTATAAATTTCATGCACAAGGATGACTATAAAGTCTAGGTCTGCATGCATATTACCTCATGTAGTGTTGTATGTTCACAACAATTGCATGTGACTTGTTACCCAATGGTTGTGACTTCTTTACCCTGACATGGGGTAAAAAGTCACAGCGGACTTTGCCTTAAATAATTGTGAACTGACTAAAGCCTATTTACAGCACAGCAGCTATCATGTGATACAACTATAGTCAACTAAATACTGCATAATTGTGCCAAAGGTCATTCAGATCTAACAAACACCTGCTCTGTTCTGGGGCTTTTTCTGAATTTTGTGACTTCTGACCCCCGCCTCCCCTAATTCCAATAAAAATGATTATTAATATAGATTTTCTTGACATTAAACTATTAATGGAAAATCAGAGCTTTGTTAAAGACAGAACCATTAACATGACTGCATTGATGTCCATTAGTTTTGTTGAAATTAGCTTCTGAAAATATTTGTCAGACTCGCAAGTAAACACAAATCACGATGTCATCGCCTTCGCAGTTAAAGACTTGCAAACAACACAGGTAACTGTATCATTCAATTTGAATGAGAGCCGCGTCATACGAGTGCAAGTGAATTAACTTGTGCTTTAAATCCACTGAGTTGACCACCAGCAGACGTATTCTTGAAGCAGAAGCATTCCTCAAGCAGAAGCATTTCTGAAGAAGAAGCATTCCTGAAGTGAGACATTCCTGAAATAGAAGAATTCCTAAAGATAGCTAGATGGATAGATATGGTAAGTGCAGCCCTCTAAGCCCAGTTCTTTGCACTCACAGGGTTGACTGATGAGATGAGAGAGAGGGCAGGAGTCCTCAACATGTTACACGTTTACCCCATTTGAGGGATCTTTTATTTGCCCAGCACAGACACTGATACAAGGGGCCACCAATTTGACGTCTCATCAGAACGACATCCAGCTGGGATTTTCCTGATGAAGGTACACTAAAAATTTTGGGTTCCCCACCCGGGGTTCGAACCCATGCAGGCAAAGACCTTTAGCGGAGCAGGCGGGAACCTTAACCACTTGGCCACCCAGCTGAAGCATTACTGAATCACGATACACACATTTATCAAATTATACACTACCAATTCTCAAAAATGGAGACTAAAAGCATCAACGGAATAATTGTTGCCCTGTTGAAGTTCGCAGGATTAATACCTTTATATGACCAGGGGAAGAAACGATGTCTGCGAATCTTTTTCTGTGCCTATAGGATCATCATTATAACTGGTTTATTTATCTATTTCATTGGTTGTCTTTTGCAGTTTGTAAATAACTCAACAAAAAAATTTAAGATGATTATCATGAGCCTACAAATGATCCTGTTGTACTCTTGGGCAATTGCTATATTAATCTATTTTCCAATTTGTTGGAAATATCATTCTTCGAACCAAGAAGACGTGGCCATATCAAAACGGATTGGTATATTTTATCTTACCCTTACTGTCCTGGCTTTGCTAATTCCATCCGTATCCACATTGATAAATATTCACATGGCATTTGTAACACTACACAGCTCATGTTATGACCATGGGAAAATTTCAAAGATGCTAATGAATGAAAGCAATCCCTTTGCCTCAGATGTGATGTTCCACTGTCTTTATCTGTACACTGCTCCTTTTCACTTATATCGACAATTTGATGTGGTTTTGCCAGTTTGCTTTCTCGGCTTTCTGTTCTACCAATCATCTCTGCCTCTGAAGCAATTCTGTCAAGAGATGGAGAAGAAGAATCTGGCAGAAAGTGGTGTTATTCTTGACCTGATGAAGAAGTACTCCAACCTAATCACTCACATCGATGGCGTCAACCAAACATGGGGAAAAATGCTTGCTATGAATTTGCTGGGCTATATGGCTAGCCTCTGCACCAATGTATACTTGATGGTCAGGTAAATGCGAATCAACAAAAAATCATCAACAAATTTGAACAGCGCAATTACCGTTAAATGGGGTGACTTTGAACTCTGCGGATGATTTTGTCAGTTTTGAACACCTTTCCAAGAAAGAGTGATCCTCTGTGAATACTGAGTTAAAGGCAGTATTAGATATTTGACTTCTGATTAAATTCTAACGAGGTCTTTTTTCATTCTGCAGAAAGTTGTTATGACACAATTTTTTTCTTGATTTTGATTTGATGAACTCACCATCCCTTTTTTGCAAATCGCCATTTTTTCAGAATAAATTTTGTTCGTTCGGAGTACCTTGAACACACACTTATTGATATAACCTTGGCATACATACACAATGAATACCTGAAAATACTGATGCACTGTATAACTAAATGCCAGTTGGCAAATTGTATCCCATGAAATTCTTAATTGATCTTGTCCATGGACAAAATCAGTAAAATTGAATTGAAAACTGTTCTAAGTCCCTTTTACGGTACGAGGGAGACCTGTGTTATTCTCGATATAAAAAATTAGCAGTTCATGGTTTATCTGAAAATGGAACATCGAAATGCCAGAATTCGACAATAATGAAATCCAGCAGGTCTATTTCTAGTGTGACAGATTATTCGTACCATCACCCCGTCACGCTAGATATAGACCCCTGAATACTGAGTCCTTTAAGTTTGAAAATTGGGCAATGAATAATTTTTACTTGTTCTCTTCACTGTCAAATAAATAGAAACTCAAATCTATTACCGAGAATGATTAAATTAAGACTTGTAGCAAAAACCTGCAAAAAAATGCATTCCGTCGCACTGATTGCTGAGACACTTTGAGTTTCAAACTTTGATTGTTGGTGATTTTTTCTGTTTGACTTGTTCTCTTATCTGTCAGACATAATTACATAAACTGTAATTTGGCACTGAGAGTGTCTAAATTAAGACTTTTAAAGCAAACAACTGCTTGGGAGCATTATTCCGTCATGCGTTAATTTCATGCATTGATACACTTGACATTGTGCATGAATATGATTTGTTTTCTTTAATGAATGTTCGACTGATATTCCATCTAAGGGAAAGATGGTATGTCTGTGCATGCCTATAGATCTCACATGAATTTGCTTAGACAAACATTTATTAACAACAAATTCTCCTCTTTGCAGCTTTTCAAATCAACATGGTAATTTATTAACTGGTGCCTACTCATTGGTGTTTGCCTTCGGATTTGTTGCTCTTGCTGTAGGATCTCTGGCTTTGGACAAATTTGTAAGTATTGTGAAAAGGGATGGATGGATACAAGTTAAATATGTGGGAAGTTCATTTAAAAATCTTGCAGATGAATTTAAGATTGTGAAGTTTTTTCAGAAATTGCTTTTTACAGCAATTTATTCTCTATGATATATTACAGACCTTTGAAGTTGTGCGCAGACTTTTTCTCAAAGTCTAGCAGAAATCAGATTAACAACCCCAAAAATTGTGCAGCGTTATAAGACCCCCTATTGTAAATGGACTTGCCTTTTGTAACCACCTTCCTCCCGCTTTAAGCAGTATTTTTAGTGGATTTTTCACCCCCATGAAAGACCGCACTACACCCCAAAGTCGACTTCATAAAGTCGACCAGTGAAGTCATAGTTAGCTTCCCAAGCAGCAATTTACTGTTCAATCCAGTCAAGTCAGAGTTGAGTTAGTTTTAAGTCTAGTCACTGTTGCATAACTTAGCCAATTTTCAACTCACAGAAATTGTTTTGGTACCATTCTAAATGGCAGAAAGAGCAAAAGATGCATTCCACATTCTTTAAGGACTTTTGTAAATATTCTGCAACATAAAATCTCCCTAAAAATTGACACTTTTGGAACCTACACAATTTCTGCGCAACAAAACTGTTGATTCGTGTTGAAATTTCCGCAGTTATAAGGTATTGTTGAAGAATGTTTTTAAAGGTCCTATGATATTGCATTAAGTTAGCTGAAGTTAGTTGTAGTCAAGTGAAGTTAGAGTTTAACAACTTAGCAGACTAGACAGTTGAAGTTCTTGCCAAGAAAGTCAGGGTTTCAACTCTAACTGACTTCAGGGTCTAGACTGCACCCCCCACGAGAGACCGCTTCATGATTACAAAATGGGCGGTCTTTTGACGCAGAGACCACTGTAGTGGATGCTACTATCTTTACAACATAGTAAAAATAATTCTCCAAATTTTATTGTTTGTTATCACGATCGATCAGTTTGTAAAAATTGTATTTATGACATTTATTGAACAGTTACATTCCTCAATTTTACCTACCCGCAAAATGTTTCTTTTATTTCGCACTGACTAAGTTGTAATGAAGTTGCATGATTTGTTTGAAAAGTTTCCTGTTTGTTATGACACTTTTTCTTTCAGGTCCATGCACCAAAAGACATCTTGAATTCAGCTGACCTTTCAGCACTGAGCGATGTCCACTTCGCTCAGGTAGCCTTAATCCTTTGCAGTACCGGTCTTTATCAGTGCTTAACACAGGCTATTATGACACTGAAGTGGTTAAGTCATTTTGGTGAAGTATTGTCAATGTTAAAAATGGGTTTATGATATATAACTGGTTTTACTTAACCATACTCATCCAGTGGCGTCACTGCGGGTCTTGAGCGGCCGGGGGAGGGGGGGGGGCTGGTAGAACACAATTGTCTGGAGGGGCACCCACCATATTAATTATATATTTTGGCCAAGGTTAAGACCCAGTTAGAAGATAGGCCTTACTTTGACTTGCTAAGATATTTCGGAGTCAATGCTTTTGCCTTCAGCTATTTCAATGTCACACAACTCCCAATCGTCCACAATGAAATTTGTCTTTAAATGGCTTGTCGACATTCTATTTTTCAGATTTCTCACTTTGTTGAACGCATCAATTCCCCAGTAGGTGTCAGTGTTTGTGGCTATATGACATTGGACAAACCTACACTACTGACTGTAAGTATAGCCTAGATATTTTTATTTATTATTTTTTGTTCTCTCATCCATCCAGACAACAGTAGATTAAGGAGTTTGTACAATAAGATGACAGAGCGTTGCATTGAAGGATGACCGATGAATCGGGCGATGATTGACCATGGTGCATGGCTATAAGTCAATGCAACCCTGTACTACATGACATTAATGGTCATTAAAGATACCCAAATGAGGTCAAGTTTCGAAAAAGAGTTTGTCTAAATCTCAAATTTTACTTTATTATTTCGAGTTGGGGACATAAAGTTATTTTTTCACAATCTATGTTCTCAAGGTTGCCTTGTTTATGTTTAAATTGCTTAAAGGAGATAGCCCTGACATTTTTAATGACATGTTTCTTTCTAATTCCCAGTATCATGCTCATAATACTAGATTACGCGATAAGTTACACTTGCCCATTTTTAGAAGTAGTTTTTGTCAAAGATGTTTGAGATATAAGGGAGTCATTGTGTGGAATTTTCTTTCTGACGTTATAATGAGTAATCCACTTTAAAAAAACACCTGAAGAAGTACCTCCTTGATAATGATTTAGATTTTTGAAATAACCAACAATGATTTTGTCACTTTGTAATTTTATTATTATAAATTTTTTATTTTTCTAGATTTTTTTTAAATATATTTGTTTTATGTATATTAAGATTATTATTATTATGTTTTCAGTATATGTTATAATTTTGTTTGTTAGAAGTTCTTACCAAGGTAACATGAAAATTATTTGTATTATTAACTATATGTCAATACATGCATTTTTTTGTATCTTGACTAAGGAAAATTATATTGTTTATAATTGTACTTAATTTATGTATTTTGCTAAATAATTATTTTCCAATAAAGAATTTGAACTTGAACTTGAACTTGAACTTGGCAATTACACAAAAAATATAAAGGTAATGTAAGTCTTTGTAATACAAGACTTTTATTCGCGTTCTAAAGTGCATTTAACTTGGCCTTCACCTCCTCCCACAAGTAGGCGGGGGGGGATGGTCAGGTGGTAGCATGCTGGGCTGCAAATAGGGTTCCTTTTTATTCTGCAGCATTTTTAAAATCTCCAATCCATTCTAAAACACAGTCCTTGTTTTGTTTTTATTTCAGATTGTGGGCACCTTCTTGGCCTATGTGATTGTGATATTTCAATTTGAGTAAAACAGTGTTAAAAAGGTGTTTCGACGACCAGGCAGCTTGGATACACAGTTGTTTTCGTATATATATATGCACTGTAAAACGTACTTTGTCTCTTTAGCGGCATGCAGCCACCATAATGAATGAGGATGAAAGTGCCATTTTACGATAGAAACCGTTTTTATGATAACTACCATGAAAGTACGATCAATAGAAAATAAAATTTAATAAATAAAAGAGTCTTTTTCAATATTTTCGTCAAATCAGGCTGACGTGACTCGCTTTACTTCCTGTTTAATTCGAGCACAGATAATTTCTTTTCAAGGGACGGAAATTGCATCAGGTATAAAATGCTTGGTGATTATTGATTGTTCGGTCTCAGCCGCATTATTTTTTGATAATCGTTTTAACCTAACATTAGGGTGTACCAAAAAATGAAAAAGTTCTCTGATCTTAACACCTATCTGTCAAAAGATGAGGTTTGGTTAGTAGATCACTATGAAATTTTTTTTTTGAAATATGGAGAAGTCCTTACGCCGGACCAAGCCTCTTGAAATTTACATGTCAAAAGTTAGCAAAAAATCACCATTTTCGCCTAGTTTTGTGCTTAACATGCCACCTACAACTATGACTTATACCTATAGCATATAAACTAGAGGCTTAGCATGTACCTATCTTCAATGATTTGTCATATTAAATGTATTTTCACTGACGATTCCCATGAAAATAAAGGCAATTATTTGGTTTTTTGCTTATAACTCAAAAAGTATTGGCCCTAAAATGTATCAAGTATGAATATGAATGTGGATATTCCGGAGATTTTGGTGTCTATATCATGTCTCTATCTGCTTTAGTTCTCAAGATACAGCACTTCATTGATTAAAAAGACCATTTTTGCACTATTTCTGACAAAGATGGGTTATTTTTAGGGTAAGATATTACAGAACTAACCCAACATAAATATCATCCAAGTCTTGACTTAGAAAGGAGTAATTAGACACACTTTTAGGGATAAGTCATAGTTGTAGGTGGCATATTAAGCACAAAACTAGGCGAAAATGGTGATTTTTT
This sequence comes from Platynereis dumerilii, assembly GCA_026936325.1. Taxonomy (NCBI): domain Eukaryota; kingdom Metazoa; phylum Annelida; class Polychaeta; order Phyllodocida; family Nereididae; genus Platynereis; species Platynereis dumerilii. The sequence continues at coordinate 25,382,135 of JAPTHN010000007.1, forward strand.
GCTAACTTTTGACATGTAAATTTCAAGGGGCTTGGTCCCTTTTACCAGTGCCTGTGCTGGGCAAGTAAAAGATCACTCATGTGTAAAATTTTGAGGACTTTCTCTCCCATCTCATCTATCCACCCTGAATATCAGTAGCATACACCTGGATCTGGGCTTTGGGGGCTGCCCTTACCGTATCTTTCTATCTGACTGTCTGTCTATCAGCAGAGGTGGCTGAATATAAATTCGAGTATGCAGATTCATGTAGATTTGAAGTCCCAAATGCTGTGAACCATGGAAGTGTCCTTGTGTTCTATAGTGTGATGTGTAACCACCCCCCCCCCCCATGCGTCCATTCATGGAGAAAACCAGCAGGCTTCCAAAACATCAAGCAGATATAATTTAATTTTTTTTCTTGAGCAACCAGATTATAGAATTTTTTTTCTAGAGCAACCAGAATATATAGAAATTGTAAATTCTTTCAAATACCTCAGACATGTTCTCACCAAATCCAAGGATGTCGATATCTCTATGCATGAACACGTTGCTACTCAAGCACAAAGAGCTGTTCATTTGCTTAATGAGAATGTTAGAAAAACAGTAGGCTATTTGACACCTCAAATCGCTCTTAAAATGTTCGATACACATGTTTTGCCGATTTTAGAATACAACAATTAATTGCCGATTTTAGAATTCAACAATGAATTCTGGTTTAATGAAAAGAAAATGGATGTGATAGAAAGAATCCAGTTGCAATTTCTGAAAAATAGTCTAGGGGTAAGGAGACAAACATCAAGTAGTTTACAACATAATACAACAATTCAGTTGTGAACTTAAAACAACAATAATCATTACATTGCATTATGCTCAGTATTAATGCTATTGAATTATACATATACAGTGAGGAAAATAGGTATTTGACCCCCTGCCATATTTTCTAGTTTGGGCACTTGCGCTTGCTCCAAAACTCTGAAATTTCTCAGATATATCTGTTCTAACATTAGAAGATAGGTTACGGCACAAAAATTAATTGAAAGAAGCATTATGTAATATATTGGCATAAGAATCCCAATAGTCCTCAGAAATAAGTATTTGACCCCTTCTTTTGCAAAGGGTTTATCACCAGACTTCTACAAGACAAGCACTCGAAAAACTACTATAACTAAAAATTATTGCAATAAAAGCCTATTTCAATTGTTTCCCCCGATTTTGTTTGTTTTGAATGCCCTCAATAACACCTCTTATAATTTTTGGTAATTTCTTCATTTTGAAGATGCGCGGTTGAAAAAAAAGTATCCCTAGACACCAGAGGCATGATTTTTGACTGACACTAGTCTGGTGTTGGTACACAGACCCTATATAATGATCTAGGGGTGAAAATTTCAATAATTGATGCCATTGTATGTGAGTAAACAAAGGAAGAAATCACCACTGGAATACGCTGGTCTGCCGTGCCACGACAATCTAACTTACAAAGGCGTCATTGAGAACAAAAATCATTTTAGAAAGTCCTAGACTTACCAGTAGGCCGACGTGATGCGCTGCTGTCATGGTGCCTCTGTTGCAGAAGAATCATGCCAAAGCTTGGTTCGAATTTCCCACAATAGTCAGGAAAATAGTTCCACATGATCAATTGTAAATTCTAAGCAAGCTTTGGCATGATTCTTCTGCAACAGAGGCAGCATGGCCGCACTGCATCATCTCAGTCTGCTGAGACATATTGTACTGGTAATTTCCTCTTATTGGTAGAGTTGCAAACTGCTTTCAGAGCTTTTCTTCAATCATCGTTGGTTAGTCTAGAACTTTTTAAAATGGTTCTTGCACTCATGGACTCCAGTGTAGGTGAGATTGCAGTGGCACTGCAGATCGGCATCGCCCTGTTGTAAGCTTGTCCTTAGTTTAGTTACAAACAATGTCATGAATTATTGAAATTTTCACCCCTAGATCATTACATAGGGTCTGTGTACCAACACCAGACTAGTGTCAGTAAAAAATCAAGTCTCTGGTGTCTTGTGATATTTTTATTCAACTGTGCATCTTAAAAATGAAGAAATTACCAAAACATTATAGGAGATGTAATTGAGGGCATAAAAAGCTAATTAAATGGTAGGAAAACAATTGAAAAAGGTTTTTATTGCAATAAGTTCTAGTTATAGTACATGTAGTTTTCCAAGTGTTTGTTTTGTAAAGTCTGGTGATAAACCCTTTACAAACAAAGGGGTCAAATACTTATTTCCGAGGACTATTTGGATTCTTATGCAAGAATGTTACATAATGCTTCTTTCACTTAGTTTTTGTGCATCACCTGTCCAATGTTGCACCAGATCTGTCAGAGATATTTCAGATTTTTGAAGCAAGCGCAAGTGCCCAAACTAGAAAATATGGCAGGGGGTCAAATACTTATTTTCCTCACTCAGCTGCACTGTAAATATGCCTATGACTGTACAGCCTATCCCATTAGATTGTAGTTGTCTGTAGTTGTCTGATTCTATGCTCCTTTGTATATATATATATCCATATATTTATTTTTAATATGTTATGTATCTGTTTGATGCTTTTATATGTCAATAAAATTCTATATATATATATATGCCTGCAATCTGCATAGCAAGCAGTCTAGACCTGCTTCTAGAACTAGCAACAACACTTTGATACTTTACCAGAGCCTGGATGAAAAAAATATAGAACAACTGTTTTGATTTTTAAAAAGAAGACTTGCACTTCGAATTTGTGAAGGTGAGTGTATACTATGTTACCACGTCTTATCTCTGTCATAATATCATGTATCATTTAATTTGTATCCTCTTACAATCCACATTATTTAGTGCTTAGTTGCAATACCATGCACAACTGACTGAGAACAGTCGCTGTAGGCCTATTATCTGAACACAGGGAGGCTGCAGATTGATGAAAATTACAATCGAACTGGAAATCGAATTGGGTTCGAGGGCAGTATGTCAGCTATCATTTAGATAAATCTGTCTTTTAATTATTAATTTTAAGGCTCACCCCAATTCATTTTAGAATTTTGAAGAGAACAAATATCTCCATTGGGCAGGGAGGGGGTAGAGTATTTGTTGGATGGAGCCCTGGTGACATGGAGTCTGCATTACATAACATGATGTCAGAGGCTATTGTCTGCCCTGCTGATCCTCTCCCATGACCAAAACCCAGAGGGTGGCTACAATAAGTTACATAACATCTTCAACTTTCTAACAAAATTTCCTTTTTTTAAAGAAATGAGTCCAAACTGCATTGATTTCACTTTAGTTTTTTATTGAACATGAAATTAAATTTGAAATTTGATTCACAAAACTGGGCCAAGTAGATGCTGAGATATGACTTTTAATAATCAAGCCCATGTGAGGCTTATGGGCTATGTAACATGTGCTACCATGCTGGGCTGTATATTAAAGGGTTGGTTACAGAATTGTATAAGAAGAAAAAAGTAATAATTTAACAATTTTACTTAAAACACATCTTTATGTTATCTATGTGTCAGCAGTGCCATTAGTGTTATTTTGTACAGACAGTTCAGGTATGGTTCTTTTGTTTTTTCTTTTCAGCTATTGTTATGCCCCTATTGTGTTACCCCCATGACCATGTTTGAACAACATTTAACCTCTCTTTAGTGCATGCTAATATATAAACATTCATCAATTACTGATACAAATTAAGTTTAGGCCTAAATTTAAAATAGTCATGTTTTGTTTTTCTTAAAAAGTATGTATTATGGGCCTATACATCTTTTTAGTGTTAATACTAAAATAGATTGAATGGGTAGACAGCCTAGCCACTATTTCTGTTAGTCATAATCTTATTTGTAATTTATGATAGAAATAGGTAGATAGATAGATAGAAAGATAGATTGATTAGACAGATAGATAGATAAGTTTATTGTTTGATTGACTGATTGAATGATTGCTTAATTGATTGTTTGACTGACTGATCCAATATGAATTTCCTTGTGCAATTTTTTTTTATTGCATTAATAAGCTGCAGTATTTGTATGTTACCATTACATGTAGATCTGAAGAGTCATACCAAGCCACCCATAGAATCTACAACAGATGAATCTCTCCATTGCTGCATATTGTTGTTAGAGTGTCCAGGCAATCAGTGTGCAGTACTTTTCTCAGAGACGTAACAACTATCATTTTAAAGTTCTCTGATGCTGTGAGAAAACACTGAGAATCATAGCTGTATGAGTTACATGTATGTGCTCAAATGCCTCATTTGCATAACATGTATGAAGGCCTGTTCATTGGCTATCTTCGGGGGTGTTTCTGACTTATTCACTGAAGGCTTTGCTGAAGTGCACCCAGTATGTTTTAGTTTTAAAAAAAAGGTACTTCTTTATGCAATAAAAGGACAGTATTTCTAAAAAAAATAACGTAAAAACTTTTTTTCTAGATGGTCCTTAATTGCTAATCTACCAATATATACCATAATAAACCCTATATAATTTGAAGCTTAACAATTACAAGCCAAACACTTTAATCCAACCATGACTAAAAGAGGCAGGCCTTGGAGTTTACATAAAATGAGATAAAAAATAACATTTTCCCTATTTTTGGGGGTTATGAAAAACACAAAGTATCTTATACAGGCCTACACCAATTCCGTTGCTTTGGACAATTTCAGTTATGGAAAATCAAAAATCAGGTCATAGAAAATTCACGGAATTCGACAATAAACTTTTGTGCAATCACCCTGCCCCCCAAAAGTCTCCCCACCCCCTGGGGGCCACTCGATTCCCCTGCCTGCGTAATAGCTGCTGATTGGCCGAGGGTATGCTGCCGCGCGCAGCCTATGTTTATTGTGTGCATTAGCTAAAAGGTATTTTTTGACTTAACAGTTATTTCATCCCTTTCAAGGAAAGATATATTTGTTTCACCACCATATTAGCACTCATCATCATGCTTTTCATCGCGGACTTGAGTTAGCACTGCATTGTGTTGTGTCTATATGAAATATATACAAAATTTCTGTTATCTTTTTTTATATTATACACAGCTACCTCAAACCTACATTTTTTTAGATCAGGACAGGATAAGATAAACATTTGTTATTCGTACTTTTCAGATATTTTGAAACATGGCTGACCAATTTGATCTGGATCTTCCCTGTGGGACAAAGATGCCTATAATTGGCCTTGGGACATGGCAGGTACGATTTTGATATCATTACACATTTTATTGTTGAGACAAAGTAACTGAAGTTGAGGAGACTGTTATGTTAGTTGATACAGGTATGCCTGTAAATAAATGAAACGCATCATATTGTACCTTTGCATCAATGTTAAACATCCTCAACCAAACTACACTTAATGTCATTTTTTCAAACATATTCTCGTGACTCTCTCAATTGGTCAACTTTATGTTAAAACTGTTTATATTAACGTTAAAAAAAAAAATTTCTCCCTTTTGCGCGATATTGGTTAATTTTATTTTATTAAATTTGGTTGTAATGTGTCTTAGGGTGGCCTCTCTGCAGCGATCTTAATCTTCGAGAGGTCTCCTTGGCCCACATCCTATATATGATATAAAAATATATTATGTTTAAATTGTTTATATTTATCTTTAATATGGGAAAATAAATCTTTTCTGAGTCTGAGTCTGAGAGGAAAACATATTGGGTCATATATGCTGATATGTGAAGCATGTAGGATAACAATGGCTGCCAATTTTCTTTGCTGTAGTCAGAGATAGGTATGGGTCAAAGTCCTTGATAAGTAAGTGAAACACATGCCCAATGTTATTTCATTGGGAAGGGTGGTTCACTTACATATTAAAGACTTTGACCCATACCTAACTCCGACTACAGCAAAGAACATAGGCTGCCATTGTTATCCTACATGCCCCGCTGATATGAAGGTCTTTGCCTGCATGGGTTCGAACCCTGGGTGGGGAACCCAAAATTTTCAGTGTACGTTTATGAGCAAAATCCCAGCTGGATGTCACTCGGACGAGATGTTAAATTGGCGGCGCCTTGTACCAGTGTCTATGCTGGGCAAGTAAAGATCCCTCACATGGGGTAAGTGTGTAGCATGTTGAGGACTCATGCTCTCTCTCCCATCTCATCAATCAACCTTGGAGAGCACCCGAAACTGGGCTTAGAGGGCTGCACTTACCAAATCTATCTATCTATCTATCTATCTATCTATCTATCTATCCATCTATCTATCCATCACATATTGACCTTTTGACTCAATATGTTTCTTGTCATCGGATGAGAATTGATGCTTCTACAAGGAGTTTGGTTGAGGATGTTTAGCATTGATGCTATGGCACAATATCATGCGTTTCACTTACTTACACTTCAGGCAGCAGTATAACTGAATACAAGTACACCTGGCCAATGTATCTGATATGGCACATCACCAAGCCTCCTCTTGGTAATGAATCATGACTGATCAGACAATTCCTGTTCTCTAAAAGTATGATTACATATATGAAACATGAAAGCTCATAATAAGTCACAGATATTGCCATGAAGTATTTCCTGATAAGGGTGGAGTGAATAAAGTCAAAATGTGAAATTAAAAAAGGAGCCCCTCCAATAACTTGTCAAATATTATAAATATTTACAATTTTGAGTGATTGCACTCATTTCTGTCCTGCGACAGTCTTGTCTAAAGTCGAAAAACATTGAACGACGTTTTCTTCAGCTCAAATGCAAGTCCTAATCTCCCTGTGATGTTTAACATGACAACCTGATGCTTATTGTACTTAATAATAATAATTATAATAATAATAGTAATTTATATAGCGCCTTTTCCAGTAAACTGCTCAAAAGCGCTTGTGTGAGTTGGCTGTTATTTGTAAAATGTTTTAAACAAGTGGGTTTTTAGTTTTATCTTGAATGAATCCAGAGTCTCTGCAGCCATGACACTTCCTGGTAGCTTGTACTTTTGGAAGAAACATAAAAATAAACAAAAATAATGGTACTTTTAAAATACCTAATTATCAATCTGTCAGATAATTTTCAAAAACATGTCTTGCAACCTGACATTCACGAGGTTCATTGCTGTGAACCACACTCCCATTAAGTTTTGTCATAATACCCCTTAACGTTTACAATACCACATGAAAAAGCACTGGATATATATATCCCATGGTATTGGGTTGTATGGTTTGATAATTGTTGATGATGTCATTGCATTGTTTGCTATTGTGACGTCATGTCCATGGGGGCGTCACAACATCGTGACATCATCAATTGAGCTGCTATCTGTGCTCTGACTGGCTGGTGCAGCTGTTGAGTACAGATTACCTGAGTGAAGTTCAGCTTTCTTTGGGGTTGCATAATGGGGTACTAGTTAGATAATCCCCCTAACCCTGGTCAGAATGTTTGATATTGCAAAGTTCACTGTAGTAATTGAAATTTAAAAACTTCACTTTTAAGGAGCCTGGGTTTCAATGATGCTATATGCCTAATTAGCCTTGTACTATATATAGATGCAACTTGCAGATGCGTAATTAAAAAAAAAACTACTATGCACATTGTTCTAAAATACCAAAGACCTTTATTGACATCACTTTCAAGATATCGCATATCTTGATTGTTATTTACTAATTACTAAATGATAACCAACCACGACCAGTCTCATTCTTATTTTTTCAGTTGTAGGTCACGCAGTTGTATGGCGAAAACTGAAAAAAAAAAACGTGATCAGATGATTTGTGAATTGATAAAATCTTAAACAAATAGATAAAACAACTTGAGGGGACTCCAGTGGTTTGTTATTGTACAAGAAGAGAACAAGTGCAAAAGTTGATTTTGTTATTATCTCAAATAGTCTTGTCTGAACTACCCTGAAGTGCATCGTTTTTTTTTGGTCTCATGTGTTTGGCCCAATTATTGTTTTGTGAAAGAAAAATTGAAAGTTCAGTATTCTTTTTTTACTCTGTGTAATTTTGATTGATTTTGAAGTGAATAGCATCATTTGCGGATATTTGTAGTATCCTTCCAGCAGAAGTCAAAACAAAGACTCAGAAGTGGTAGAATGACATTGTGTCACCATACACATGGTTATAGATGCCAGGCATGAAATGCTCAGAGATTTCTGTATCTATGCTTTTTACAGTTGCTTGCAACCTGTATTACGAGAGGAATGTTTGGGAAGCTTATGACAACTCAGGAGGTAGCACTGTTTCGTCTCAGTGGCGTCCCTATGGGGGGGGGGGGGCGAGGGGGCATGGACCTGTGCCCCCCCGGATGCCCCCGATATATGAACTTTCCAACTCAGGCTTAAATATACAATTAGTATAGTGGGTGCCCCCCCCCCCGAGAATCACGTGCCCCCCAGGTGCCCCCCTGCTCAAGACCCCCTGTTACGCCACTGTTTCGTCTATCACATTGAAACTTAGCATACAGTCTCAACATAATTATAAACTTTTGGTACAATTCTGTGACAATAAATTATTTATTTTCTTAACTGAGACAGTAAGTCACCCATAGATTGAAGGGAGCAGAACAGAAAAGTATGAAATAGAATATACATGTCCTGCCTATATATGTGTAGTCACATAGACAGATATATAGACAGAGATTAAATAAAAAGTAACATAGATCAGTTGGGCAAGTTGGAAGATCAAGCATTCAGTATAACTTGAGACTTCTTATACTTTTTGAAAAAGAGTAGTTTCTGTATACCGTCATGGTGTTTATCAGGATGCCAACAATTTTGGGTGCCTACAAATGAATTTCAAGGAAGAAAGGACGTTAAATACTGGGCTGAGATGAGTTGAAAGCCCGATAGTTAATATCCTGGAGTGTTATAAATCATTTGAAAGCTGGCAGGCAGCAATCAGAGGTGGTAAGCCTCAGGGGACTAATGATTTTGTTCCAAGTAAATTTAGTTTTAAATACTTATCTCAATTAATTTTGACAATTTTGGAAAAATTGATCTTTTGTAATAGAATTAGAAATACAGCTTAGGTGAAAATATAGTTGCTGTGACACCAAATTTGGGATAAAAATGGAATTTAAGGAGGTGTAAGGGGGGGGGGGGCTAATCATTTTGTCCTCAACTGTACAGGCAATTTGCCCATACATCTCAATTATGTAACTTTTATAACTAAAGGTATTAAGTCTGAAAAGTTATATAAAAATGCACTGTAGGTCTGTGTCAGACATAAAGTTGAGAAACTGAATGCTAATTTTCTCAAGTTTATTTAGAAATTTTGATGGGTCAAGTAAGTCAGCTTTAGCCAATGCTATTCAATAAAGATGGGTGTTCACCAGTTTTTACCCATCTGAATTTTCCGAAAAACATAGGGAATTGAGTGTTGAATATACCAAACTTCCATGCAATATGCCTCTTCTCGCCTAGATATATTTCAGCGGTTTTTGTTCAAGAAGGTTGACATTGACACTCACCCTAAAGATGAAACAATGAACTTTTTCCAAATTTTCGGCTGCGGTGTGTGATTGTACTTCGACTTCTTTTCAGATTCTTAACGAGGAAGAGGCCAAGACATCAATAAGATCAGCCTTGGAGAATGGCTACCGCCTGATCGACACAGCTTATTACTATCAAAATGAAAAAGTGATCGGACAAATTCTTTCTGACCTCATGAAATCCGGACAACTGAAGAGGGAAGACATTTTCATCACTACTAAGGTGTGGTAGGGAGGGACTTTCTGTTACTTACATATGGGCGCTATTAAAGATAAATCATTTTGATCAGATTATTTGACAACTGCTTCGTCAATCGCAAAACAGTTTTCCAAATGTTTCAGCTACCCCCACAACACATGGGATCCAGGGAAAGAGTCCGCAAATGTTTGGAATCCAGTCTTGAAAGTTTGGGAGTCTCTTACCTCGATCTGTGGTTGATCCACTGTACAATATCTACCAAGGTACATACACATTTGTAATCTTTTTAAATTTCGTTAACCAGAATGGAATCCGTTGAGATGTTTTCAGCTTATGGATAATATATTATTACATGTTGAGGACTCTCTCTCATCTGATCAATCAACCCTTGTGCCCTGAACTGGGCTTGGAGAGCTGAACATACAAATCTATCTATTGACCTTCTTACCATAATAACAATTTCACCAAATTTTTTATGTCCCTTGCATTAAGCCTTAAAAAAAAAGAAGAAAAAAGCTTGATGCGAACCACATATGGGGCCTGTTTATGACAGTTCGTATGTGTTGTTCCTGTTACATTGAGACTGTTCATGTTCATTACAATACATATTATTTTTCTGTCCCCAAAATACTCTTGTGTACATTTTTCATATGGCATGATACAAATATTTGACCTCTTTCATGTACTGGGTTAGCAGGTTAACAACAAATTCAAAATAAACAACGAAAAAGATACATTAAAAAAAAAATTGTTTTTTAGTTGTATGTATAGTGTATGTATGTATGATTGTATGTCATTTATTGTCTCTATACAATTTTTTATGTCTGCTGATTTTGTTCAAAGTGATTGATGAGATGTGGGAATTAAGACTGGGTCATGTCCATAAATTTTGCTAGTTGTTTCGGTTATATACACCGTTGCTTATAAATATGGAATACTTCAAAATTCTCCTTTGAAATTGATAACTTTTTTGCAACTTCTGCTGGAGCACATGATGGTCTGATTCAATGGTTATTACTTCCAATGACCGCTAAAGGGAAGGACAATGCTCTCGTGTAAAAGGCATGCTGCAGCATTACACCCAGGAAAAGTTACAGCAGCACGAAATATGGAAATTTGGGGTTTTTTTTTAGGTTGAGGTGCATTCAACAAAAAATTTAAAATTCTTGCAAAAAATAAAGTTGAGGCTTTCAATGAGTGATTATAAAAGATGACTTGACCTTTACAATGGACCTTGCTTGCATTCACACTCTGAAATTTACTTTTATTTTACACTATTTTTCCAAAAAAGTATTCCATATTTATGAGCAGGAGTGTACCAAGAAATTCAGCAAAGGTTGATGTCATAAGTATTATTAATAAGTATCACTGGTATGGAAGAAGGAATCTTGTCACATGATTAAAACACATACTCCCATAAGGGATGAGGCACAGGGTACAAAATAGGAAAATTTTATCACTGCACATTTTTCCTTGTGCCTTAACTAAGTGTCTGCATTCTGGCAGGGTACACTGTAAACCCAACTGTCGACAGTTTACGTTAAAACAAAAGTACATGCCATGAAAACAAAGGTTTTCTGCCCTAAAGTGACACTTTTAAATATTCATTACGGTATAGCTTCCGTAAAAGTAACGCAGCAGCTTACAGCCTAAATGTTTCGATACATTGTGAGAAGCTCCAGTGTGAAACACCCACCCCCTCCCCCTCACATACAGTACAACCAAAATAAAGTAAGAAATTTTTCTGTCACAAGTCCTCTGTTTACCTTTTTTGCCCTCTTTTCTCCTCCCCACCCCACAGGCTCACAAGTCCCAACATTTAATTAATAACAACTATAAAGAAAAATCATTAAATTGGACTGCCAAATACATTATGGGCGATGAAATGATAACTGTTTATAATTTTGTATCTATATAGGCCTACATAAAAGTTGAATTTGATCACTGCACAAATTCAGATTGATCACTGCACACTTGAGATTGATCACTGCTCATTTTGGGATCATTGCACACCTATTTTATACCTGAAAAAGATTATTTTTGATCTTGACATAAGCCTAAATTTCAGTAATCTTTTTGGCTTATGGCGAAAGCCATTAGGTCGTTTCACACAGCATCCCTGGATAAAGTTTAGGGTTAAAAAAATTGAAGAAATATGCCACTAGCATAGTGTTCCTTTGACTGTCTTCTTGAACACAACGCTAGTGGCATATTTCTTTAATTTTTTGAACCCTAAACTTTATTCAGGGACACTGTGTTCGCCCCCCCCTAATAATACCTGTTTACTGTCCTATACACTGTAAAATTTGAATTTTGAATCAGCTTAAATGATTGAGTGAGATGGGTGGACACATCTTTCGAGCTAATAGAGCTTGTTGTTTAGATTATGACAACAGGCAAATTATCATATCTTTAAAAATAACGTGCAAGCACTTTAAGCTGCGTCAAAGATTCAAATGTTACTAATCATCAGCCTGCATAGCGCATTCGTCAATGCTTCTATTACATTAAATCATTCCAATTCACTTCTGTAACAACTATCACAAGTGGCGTATTTAGGGGGGGAGCACCCCCCCTGGCAACCAAAAAGTAACATGGAAGAGATAGGAAACACTAGAGCTCAGCTCCGCATATTCGCCCAATTTTATCCCCCCCCTCAGGCCACTTGTAGATACGCCCCTGCTATCACCCCTTATCAAAAACCACTATCTATCTCTCTATCTAGCTAATTATATACGTATCTATTAATTTAGATGTATATGCTGTGTCGAAAGTAATTTACTTAGTGTAAAAAATCTCTAGCAAGAGATCATTCATATACATGTAACTAGCAAGAGATCATTCATATACATGTAAAGTGCAACAGTGTATGGAAAAATAGTTAAGGTGAAAGTAATGATTAAATTGGCAATTCTCTGATTAAGCTCTGTGTTTAATTGTATATTGAAAGGTGTGAAGGTAAATTGCACTTGAATGACAAAGTGACACATTGGGCCATAAGTTGCATTTGACACAGCACTTGGCACATTAAGTGGTATTCAGCCAATAGCCCAATATCATAGAAGAAAGTAAATGTCCGTTAATTGGAGAGACACACAAATAGACAAAGAATGACAATGGTTTTATGCAATTTGGTTGCCGTGAATAGGTCTATATGAAACGGCGCGAAAATCTTGAAAATGGTGGATCCTCTTGGATCATAACAAAGCAGGCGGAACGGAAGTAAGAAGAAGAAGAAGAAGGCTTGACCCTTGAATCTTGAAAGCCAGTCCATTTATTTTCTTTATTAATTTTTTTGTTACAGTGGGCCACCAAAAACGACTGGCCTCAAGCAAAAATTCCATTGAGACTGTATTTTAAGTTTGAATGAGATTGGTGAGAGAGGGCAATCGTCACAGTGCTAACAAGATTAACCAAAATGCTTGGGGTAAGAGCTGCTTGACGCAGCTAAAAACAACAAGCTATATTGGCTCAAAGGAATTGTGCAACCATCTCACTTAATCATTTAAGCTGACTCAAAATTTAAAATTTTACAGTGTAAGAGCATGAAAAGTCGTCCTATATTTACCATAAGGTTTCCCAAAGCATTATGTAGGCCTATTTTTGCTTCATTTGCAGGAAAACGAGGCAGACATCGTTTTTCCTCTGAAAGAAAACGGTGAATTGGATATTGAAGATGTTGATTTGGTGGACGTTTGGAAGGTGAGGGTTTTGTATGAATGGCAGTTTAGTTTTAATTCAATTGAAGGATTTAAGATGAAATTCTTAATAATTTGGTTGTGAGACGTTTATACCTGAATGGGTCATTCACCACTCCTTTAATTGGGTTTCTGAAAAGCAACTCTCACTCTGACTCCTTAGGTCTCCTGAATTACGATTCCGACTCTGCTCACGGCATTATTGCACACACCTCACTATATAAATGCACTAAAGCCGAAGTCCTGTTTTCTATACACATTGTGTATTACCTAAATTTTGCAATTTATTCATCTGTTTTCAGCATTTGGAAGAACTTGTGGATGAAGGGAAAATCAAAGCTATTGGTTTATCAAGCTTTAACTCCAAGCAAATCCAGGCAATCCATGAGAAAGCAAAGCATCCCATCAGCAACTTGCAGGTGGAATGTCATGCTTTTCTGGCCCAGAAGGAGCTATTCGAATTTTGCAAGGAACGGAAAATCGCTATGACTTCGTTCGCATCTCTTGGGTCACCTGGAAGACCAAGTATGTAAGTGATTCATTACTAAATGGCAGCGTTATGGTGCACATCCATATCGCTAATAAAAATTGCATTTTGCATTCCTGAAAAGATTTTAGTGGCCAACACCTATGGTCTGTTTCCCCTGAGTAAGGAGGGGTTCTTCAAACAGGTACTAAACTGCTCTGTCAACAGCAACGATAAACCATGAACTGTTTATCATTCTAGAAACCACAGAGGTCCTGGTGACACTGGGAGTTGTTTACATTGTAAGCTGTTTTACCTGTGCTAGAAACCCCTAAAAAGTTACTAGATATGCCCATGGACACTGATGGAGCAGGCAGTGGCGTTCTCCCCCCCTGTATCCGCCACTGTGTTCTATCGGCATCAGTCTGCCATGCAATCTTTTTTCGATCTTCTTGTAATCTCATTTTTCTTTGGTATTGCAGAATGCAGGATGAAAAAGTCAGACACCTTTTGTCCAATGAACTGATTGTCTCTATTGCTGAAAAACATGGCAAAACTCCAGCTCAGGTAAATGACAAATTTGTAATATTGATATCATATTTCGATTGTAGGTGTAATATTTCGATTGTACACCCTAAAAAATGTCGGGACAAAATTGGTTTTTTAAATTCAAAATGGTTTTTTGAAAAACCAAATTTCAATGCAAGAAAACCAACATGGATTTTTAATTTTTAATCTAAAAAACCAATTTTCTCTGAAATTTTTTAGAGTGTATGCCTATAAATCAGATCTTGAGAAAGTAGATGTGATGCTAAAGTGGTAAGAATCCACCTCAAAAGGTACTGACATTGGGTAAAGAATACAGATAAAGCAAAGATTTGAAAGATATTTCCATTATTTGATTTTGAGGTTTAGTGGAAATATATTTTTGATAAATATGCTGGCATATTAATTTTAGCTAATTGTATTGGTATTTTTTTTTATCTGTTACTTGCAGGTTCTGTTGAGAAATCTCGTCCAACGTGGTATTGCTGTAATTCCAAAAAGTGCTAAACCAAATCGGATTAAGGAAAATATCCAGGTACATGTCTTATACCTGTCAAATCAAGGCATTTATCGTATCCAATGTTATAAAATTCTGCATAAATGCAGAGGCCAAAATATATTGTTTAGAAGGAATGTGCCAAATAAACATCAGTTTTCATTAGAAAAAGAGGTGACTAGTAAAATTTGATGCCTGGTGTAATTTATCTTATCCATGAAAGCATAATAGAGTTAGGTGTCTATAAGTCTTGTATTCTGTGAGATTTAATGGTAAGGTCCTATGCTGAGGTAAGTAAAATATCCCACCACTTGGAACAGGGGTACTTTCGTGCAGACTCACAGCCTATCATTTCATCATTCTGTTTGCCTCGAAAACCTGAAATAGCTTCAGAGCCAATAGCATTGAGATACATTTTATCAATATTTTATTATTGCAATGTCTTATTTTCGAGCATTTTATAGTTATTAAATCTGTGATCCTTTTTTCTTCTCAAAAGATATTTGACTTCAACCTGACTGATGATGACATGGAGGCCATCTCGAAACTGGACTGTCACGCGAGGGGTTTCAATCTGGATTTCAAAATGTAAGATTTATTTTCTTATCATAATAAAAAAATTATGTATGACTAAAATAAGATGTTTCTCATTTTATCAGTAATTGTCATTGTTAAAATATGTACTGTTTACAAATGTGGCATTGCAGCTGTTCAAATTAATAGGGAATGAGAGAACCATTTTACTGTGAAAATAGCACTTTATGGTCGAGCTTCATGATATTTATGATTTTTCATGATCATACCCACGCTTTCTGTAGTACACTGTAAAATTTGAAATTTTGAGTTAGCTCAAATGATTGAGTGAGATGGTTGCACAATTTGTTTGAGCTATGATAGCTTGCAATTTTGAATTATGATAATCTTTATGTTGTTATAACTTGCAAACAACAAGCTATCTTGGCTCAAAGGAATTGTGCAACCATCTCACTCAATCAATTAAGCTAACTCAAAATTCAAAATTTACAGTGTAATTTGATTTTGGGAGACTAAAATCATACTGCATGTCAATGACTGATTGGCAGCTGGGTGGCTGAGCATAGTGCATTCACTGTATGGTTAAGGTACCTTCCTGGTCCGCTGAAGGTCTTTTCCTGCATGGGTTCTAGCCCCATGTGGGAACCCGAAATTTTCAATAAACCTTCATCGGCAAAAACCCCAGCTGGATGTCGTTCAGATGAGATGCTAAATAGGTGGCCCCTCGTATCAGTGGCTGTGCTGGGCAAGTAAAAGATCCCTTAAATGAGGTAAAATTTAATGTGTAACATATTGAGGACTCACGCTCTCTCCCCCATCTCATCAATCAACCCTCCTGAGCGCCCAGAACTTGGCTTAGAGGGAAAGGGTCAAACGTATCTGATCCTTGCAATAAATCAGTAATGACAAAATAATTAAATAGGAGTTCTATTAATCATGACAAATCAGTAATCAAACATCCGCTACGCAGCTATGGTTGGCATGTTAAAGTATGATTGACATCATCAGCTAATATGAGCCTTTCTAAACTAAAAAGTGCATTTTATAAACTGAGAACGTCCTCTCTTTTATCACAAATAAAATTACATGACCTTGCTGTGAAATTGATACGAAAACAATGGAATGTAGCCAGAAAATATCAAGTTACTGATTACAACCACTCTCTAATCATGGAACTGAAGAATCAACACCCTTGCCTTATATAAATGATTAGACGCCAAAACTATCAACTCACTAACTCACTTATAAATACAATGTAGCAGACCCATTGCAAAAAGGAGTACATTTGAAGCACTTGAATTATTTACATTATGCCTAATTCATACTCCCTATATGCAAATCTAAATACGCTCCCTTGTAGAACAGTATATGAATTTTTGCACTGCAATCGGATTACATTCGGTAATTTAAATAACTTGAGCGCTTCAAATGTGCTCCTTTTTGCTCTGGGGAGGAACTGGAAAATGGTCTTCAATAAGCGCCTTTCATTTTCAATTTGTAAAATGGTGTTTTCATTTTTTAAAAGCTGTTTGCTGAATAAATGCTGATAAAGATGGATACGTACTGTAGAAACATTATAATTATGTTATAGCGTTAATTTTAATATTTTTAAATTTTCAGCAAAGGAATTATGGAACATCCTCACTTTCCATTTCACCTTCCATTTTGATAACGAAAAGAACAAACATTCAGGAAAGGCATCTGGAAGTTTTGATAATTTGGTTCAGACCAAGAGAAACAACTATTTCATCAGTTCATCTAGAATATGAAACATAGGCTGCGTAGCAGCAAACCTTCAGCGAAAAAAATCTTTAGAAGAAGAAAATTAACCATAAAATTGGTGTGTTTGCCAAATTGTATATAGGTATACTATACATGCAATAGTGGTCAAGTCATGGCCTTCAATTATCTCCATTTGCCCGCTGCCCTGCCTTCTGCCCATCTGCTTGTCAGGGTTTTTAAAACCAGGGAAAGACCTTATTATACTAATTTGCACATATATTATTTTAAAGTTTCATGCATTTACTAAGTACGGTTATGAGCTGTTCGTTGCCCAGCACCACTGCTGTCGACTTTGATGTGCATTTATTAATATTCTTAAAATATATCAACATGCAAAAAGACAGATACTAAATGTTTTAAAACACACAGGTTAGATCAACAATGTATGTTGGGATTTGTGAATTATACCAACATTGATTTAAATATCTTTTATGAGAAGTGTAGTTTCATAGCATTGATGTTATAATACATAAAGCAACAGATAATGATGGTGTGAGAATGTGCCTGAACTTATGGCTGTGAAACAATATTTAAAGTTGTTAGCACAAATTAAGATACATGTAATGGATTTTCTAAGTTTTCTTTGACAATTTTACGATTTGAAACATACAATCTCTTACATTCATTGAAGAGATCCTGACTATTGATGATCACATCCATTTGTAATCTATTCTTGTAATCATATTTATACCGTTCGACACCTCTGGAAGACAATCACAAGTCTGCATTCCATGACGATAAATCTCATATTCTTTGTTATGTTGACCACATATCGTTTCATATGGTAAAAGATGGTTATGCAACAATCACCATGGTATCACGAATATGTGTTATCACACCTCGGGCTAAAGCCCTCAGGTGAAAAATCACATATTCCCTCTCCCGTGCTGAGTGTTTTACCCTGTTTAAATAAAGGTACTTTTGGCTTTGACTTTGGTAATCGTGAATAACCTATACGTATTCTTCAAGATATAGTTTGTGGTTACATTGCAAAATGGCACAGGATGCTGTTCCTTAAAAATAAAAATATTAAATGCTAGTGCTTAATTTGTTGGCTGTAGAAGTGATTTACAAGGTGATTTGTCTCTAGCTAACCACAATAGTGCAAATAACAACTTTGATGGCTGTGTGACTGCTTTGATCAATCAGATCCTGGGGCTGTGTTTTATGGGTGGTACTTTTATCAGTGCTTTTTCTAGGCAAATTGGCATTGGCTAATGCATCTTCCATGTGGCAATTGAAAATTAAATATTTTGGCTGCAAATTAGCCACAAATGAATGCATTTCACTCAAAATGGGCTTTATTTGGCTAATGGAAATGTGGTGCTAGGAAAAGCACTGCTTTTATTGCTGTAAGAAATATATAACACAAGATGGCGTTTTAATATGTTGCTATCACTGCACTGAAGATCTATGCCTTTCACCCCCAGGCCCCTGTAGTTGAATGCATGTGACAACCCTAACAATTGTTTCAGTGATTCAGTCCCAATGGACATTACGTAACACCTAGTCTTTAATATAGTTAGTAATATATGGCACATTTCAGCCGTAAATTTCGTCTATAGGGGAAAGCCTCAAATGTTCAGTATGTTGTATTACTAACATAATCCCTGGTATCAAAACATTGTCTTTAAAAAATGTAGTCTAGCGGCTCGCTCATCGTTCCACGACCCTGGGGCACCATGAGCCATGGCATGGGGGGGGGGGGGCTGTATCAGTTTACATACATGTATTATCCTTCTCATTCAACTGTAAAGAACTGATACCTCATTAACCAGATGTTTTACTTGAAATTTTCCCTTGGCATACACCACAATATGGATCAGATGGATTTTACTTATTTTTCAATGAAATATCACAAATGTGTCCGAAACAGCTGCTGATGTCTTGCACTATAGTTCTGGACTTACAACAGCAGAGTTTTGTTACAATTCAGCTTTAATTGTACATTAAAACTTCATAGAAAATGGCTCATGATGCCCTATCTCCAAGTGGCTCATGGTGCCCCATTTGTAAATTGCATGTATTAGTGCACATGACCATTTTCTAGTTTATCATAGGTCATTTCTAGATACGCCCCTGCTGGCCACAACTCATAATGTTTCATTTTACACATAACATGTCATATGCTGGTTTACTACCTCAAAGATTTGATATGACGTACTATGAAGAGTGAGCCATGATTGGCTGAACAGCCTGTGACCAGCTTTTCAATGCTAACCTATGGGAACTGCCATTAGTGCCATAATAGTGTCACACTTCCATATTACAAGAAAAAAAATCACTTTCTGCGTACTTTCTGGAAGGATAGTAGGGATGTAATTTTCTGCTGGTAAATTTAGTTCAAAATCCAACCCACGGATGTTCCTAGCGTTGCGTTGTCATTCTAAGTCAGCTGTGGGTGACACTTGACTGAAAAATTCAGCAATCAAACTGTATGGGGCCAGAATTAGGCACAGGTGCGGGCATGTGCTATGAAATCAAAACGTCAAATCAGGGCTAGGAATTGAACATGAACAACATAGTAATATTATACAAATTCTGTGGCATTGTTGTGTTGTCATTTCGAAGCCTAACCAAACAAGTAAATGGGTATTAGTTTGTTCAACAAATTACTAAAGCACAAATACAAACCTAAGATCCATTAGTTTTATTGAAATACCCTTTTGGCAATATTTGCTCAAGTCAAATGTTCAGACATTTTCTTGGTTTTTAAGCTTTATCTGTATTAAAGGCTCATATCATTTTAAAAGAAATTTGGATTGAGCACAAGCTAGCATTTTTCTAAGCATTCAATAAAGTGAAGTCTTCACCAATTCGTAAACATGGAGGTTAAATGCATCGACATATCATTTGTAATTTTATTGAAGATTTCTGGATTAATACCTTTCTGTGAACAAAAGAAGAAAATAAGTCTGAGGATATTATCCATCACCTACAGGACTGTCATCCTAACTGGTCTTTTTCTGTTTTTACTTGGAACTTCAATGCAATTCAAAACTTATGTAAGAGATGAATTTACACTGATGATTATGGAAATACAAACTGCATTGGTCTATTCTTGGGCAATTGCTGTGTTAATATACTTTCCGATTTGTTGGAAACACGGCTCTGTCAAACATAAAGACCTGACCATATCTAAAAAGATTTGCATGGTGTACTTGATTCCTACTTTCTTGGCTTTGATAATATCACTCATATGCGTATGTAACAATATTTTTGGAGCTTTTGTGAAACTATACAGGACATGTTATGATATTGATGAAATTTCTAAGATGCGGGTAAATCAAAGCAATCCCTTCGCTTCAACTGCTATGAACCAGTGTCTTTATCTGTACACTGCTCCTTTTCACTTATATCGACAATTTGCTGTGGTTTTGCCAGTTTGCTTTCTCGGCTTTCTGTTCCACCAATCATCTCTGCCTCTGAAGCAATTCTACCAAGAGATGGAGAAGAAGAATCTGGCAGAAAGTGGTGTTATTCTTGACCTGATGAAGAAGTACTCCAACCTAATTGCTCAGAATGATGTCATCAACCAAATTTGGGGAAAGATGCTTGCAATGAATTTGTTAGGTTATATATCTAGCCTTTGCACCAATGTCTACATGATGGTCAGGTGATTAATATTTTCCTTGAATAACCCAAGTGATTCGAATGAAAAACCCATGTTTTTTTTGGGACTTGCTGCAACCAATATCTTGTTATTTGAAAACGGAAACCTCAGGATACGATTAATATGTTGATTGCACTGTCATTGAAAGAATGTGTTGTATTCTAAAAGTGTGAAACAAGCTAAATGCATCTTAAGCATTAATTTTGTGATATCTTGCAAAATAACAAAAACAACATTTTAATAACATGCATGCACTGTAATCACGTTGCAGCTTTCCTGATGCAAGTGGAAATTTAACAACCGGAGCTTATTCACTGGTTTTTGTCTTGGGTTTTGCCACTCTTACTATTGGAGCTCTGACTTTGCAGCAATCCGTAAGTAATGATTTTCTCTGCAAAAACAAAAACAGTTAAAGATGAAGAGATGTTCACTATTTAAGCGTTGTAAATGAAACTTTTTTCATTATACGTGTAGACCAATACAGTTTAGTTAACTATGACTAGGAACATTTTGCATGATATATATATAATATTCAAAAATAATAGTAGCCACAAAGCTCTAATACAAATATCCATTTAGAACAACAAATTAAAAAACAAATCTTAAACTCAATTTGGTGTAAAATATATTCGGGTCCGAATAGTCCAGATTAATTCCTCAAGATTGCATGAAATGTGGTTGTTTTGATGAAGAAAATGTTTTTTTGGCGATCATATGGCATTTATTATAAGATTATGTTCATGCATTCCTTTTAAATAGTTGCCCTGTTGAATTTTATATTACCTTGTAGGCCTACTCGGGGGACAGTATCATAATAAGACCAAATGGTTATGGTGATATTTTGAGAAAACTTTTATCGATTGGAATAAATTGAATCAAGACCAAGTCGATGCAGAAACAGTGACTGCATTTAAGAAACTTTTAAGAGACTAGCATGCATTAGCACACCACCCCATCAGCTCAACACTCTCATCATAGAGGACTGTTGATTAAATATCCAGATCCAGAGATCCAGATGCGTTGAAGATATCCTGAGTCCTTTGTATCATCGAGTGCATCTCAAAATACCACCATACAGTGTACAACCATTTGCCTAAAAATGAGGAAAATGTGTCAAAAAGAGGTGTACATGTTGGACATTTTGTTGGTGTCTTTTTACTGTTGGTACCAAGTTGTTGCAGAAGGCATTTTCTTTGAAAATTTAAAAAACTCCTTACTAGAAATTGATTTAAACTTTTATTTAAATTGATTGGGTGTCATTCTTTATATTTTCAAGTTTTCTAAGTTATTCAATTGCCATTTTTTCAAATTAAGATGTTTCGCATAATGAATACTTGAGGTGCCAATACACCGTGCCGTATCTCAGGATAAAATTGAAATATCAAATCATATGAACCGCCATTTGAAAGTCTAATTCCTGTATAATATTCGCACGGCCGTTACGTGAAGCGAATTGAGCACAAGAGAGGACTCAGAAATCTGTGCAGTCAAATGGGTCCAGCTTCTTATCAATAATTAAGTTTCGTATTTGACATGATAAAAATAACATATTCATTATTCATCTTCAAAAGTGCCTTAAAAATTCAATTTTCTCATTAATATTCCCTGTACCAACATATTTTATGGAATAGTTAGTTATTAGACCTTACAAACTAAATTAAATTGTTAACGCATGATTCATTTCATTTCAAAACAGACAACAAGAAAACCAAATCACAACAAAAGTAACATAACCTTTATAAACTGATGATTATGTAACACAACATTGTAACAGTGAGCACTGAGCAATTAAGCAAATCATGTTGATGTTTTTTAATTATTATTATTTATAAGTACTATTATGTAATATCAACAATCTAACACAGACTTGAATATGGCAGCTTTCAGTGTTGTTTGCCTTTTTACCATTCAGCTGATTATCTGTCAATCGTATTCATTTATTTAATATATATATATATATATATATATATATATATATATATATATATATATAATTTATCTATGTATCTGTCTATCTATCCATCTGTCTGTCTATCTTTCTATCTATCTATCTATCTATCTGTTATCCATCTATTTTTAACTATCTATTAAATTTTCTATCTATTTTATCTTCTATATCTCTCGGTCTGTCTATAAATATATCGGTCGTTCTAGTTTAAGTCCTACAAAAACAGTGTTGGCGAAGTTCATGGCTGTGCCATTTACATATTAAAATTATTTCACAACTTATTATGATGGGAGGCCAATTTTGAACTCATTTTGATGGAGCAGGTCACATTTGGCCTAATTCATACCCCATATTGTAATTTTAAAAAAAGCCAAACTTCACTCAGATGATCTACAGTGTATTACTATTAAGCTAAACAGTTGCATTAGCCGATACGATAATACGATACGATACGAATCATACGATAATAATTTATTGTCACTGTATACAGTAAAATTTGTTGTGGCATACGATATTCAAACAACAATAGTGAAATGTCAAACGTTTGTACAATTTGTACAAAAAGAATTTATACAATTTATACATAATTGAGCAATCTGACACTTGCAGGTACAAATGATTTGCTAAACCTTGCTGTTCTTGCATATTGTGCTATAAATCTCCTGCCAGATGGTAATAATTGGTAGCAACTATACAGGTGGCTGTTGGCAATCTACTTTTATGGCCGATGCTTTTTGCCTGGCAAGCTGCTCGTATAGTTCTAACAGAGTTTTCACATTACGCATACCTAGCCTTTTAGCATATTTGATGACTTTACATAGATTGTTTCTGACTTGTGTGCAACTTCCATACCATGCCGCTATACCGAAAGTAATTACAGACTCCACAACAGATCTATACTATCTGGCATCACAATAGCAAACAATACAATGACATCATCAGACCATTAAGTGTACAAAAGACCATTGAGTATAAAATGCAAGTCATGCAATACCACATGGGATATATCCACTGATTTCATGTGGTATTGTAAACATTATGCGGTATAGCTAGATCGTTTTTCGGTTGATTTTTTAAACAAGTAAATACATTTTTCTTCTGTTGGTGAGTCGCTAAATCTGGAGGACAACAACTTTTCTAATATAGTCCAATTTACTGAACTTTTTTTTTTATCAGAGCTTCAATTATTTTGACAAAAATTAGAATATATATTATTATTGTGAAACTCAACATTTTTTCTTCAGGTTCATGCACCAAAAGACATCTTGAATTTAGCAGACCTGTCCGGAATGAATGACGTGCAATTAGCTCAGGTATGTGTTTTACAGTGCGCGACAGTAAACTAATGTACTTTCGTTGACCCTTACTGGACTGATAGGACATTCAGGTACATCCGTAACTAACTGCCTGAAGGACAATTTATGTCCATCAGCACCTGCTGATGACGTCACAGTCGTCCTGGGAGATTGTTTTGTTGGAACAGCCAAGTCTGTTAAGGGTTTTAACTTAATAAAGTGCACAGATGAGTCAATATCATGACATTAAATTTTAGCTCAGCACTGAGTGACGGATCCAGACATTAGCATATAAAGCGGAAATTACAAAAACAATGTAAAGAACTATGATTTTAGCCTGCACGTTTTTAGTCGCATTTGCACTCGCTCGAGCACGAGACCCACACCAGCTAGTATAGGCAACGCCTTATCAGCTCGCCATTGAAAAATTGAAGAATTAGCAGGCCAGCTTTGTGGCCGTAATTTTACTTCAAAAATCTATTTTCCTTCTCAGAGGTCTTGGGAGGCCTCCTACACCCCTGAGACCTGCCACAGGCACTGCGCCGCTTATTGACATGATGGGTCCTTGGCAGATTTGTGCTCTTTCCAGCTTTATGACATTTTTGTAGGTTGCTGGTGCTTTTCCAAGGAATTGTATTGTAAGGTGACAGAAAAGTGACAATGAAATAAATTGTGAAAATAAATTTGTAAAATTGTCAAGGTCTCACTCTGGAGTAATATTTATGTTGTACATGTATGCAAAATATTGAGAACTGGAACATCATTTAGGCGATATTTCTATTTAATCAACTCATCTCAAGGTAAAACGCCCCAAAACATGAGTCTTAAAAGTTCACAAGTTTTGGAGCTGTTGATGTGTAGCCAATTTCATATTCACAATCGGCATGAACGTCTTTAAAATTTAGTTATGAACAGTTACCTACTGCTCTGAAAATTGGCCATGTAGCCTATATATCCATTTATAAATGTTTGTTGACTTCCTGTTTTTTTTTTGGGTTTTTTTCAGATATCACACTTTGTCGAACGCATCAATTCAGCAGTCGGTGTTACTGTGTGTGGTTACATGACATTAGACAAACCTACACTTTTGACTGTAAGTATATATTTATTCAAAAAATTCTTTCTTCCAGCCTTCTTGAGAAAATTTGATTGAGCAATGAGCATGTTAAGATTATTTACTAGATTATTTTGTGTGTGCATATTTGTTTTTAATCAAGCAAATATGGACTGGCAGGAAGAATACTCGGGTCAATACAAAACAAACCATGTTATAATATATAGATATCTCACAATCACTGACCCAAATCTGTTGCTAAGCATTTATACATGTATAACATGGCATTTGTTAAATCTATGATCCAGTATAAATAAAATAACAAATATTGCTTTCTTGAAACTTGGAGCTGAAGTTATTTGTCACTCTCTCACCTATGTAATTAATATCTGTCTTAAAAATGATTTCTTTCCCAGTGAATGTAAAAATGCTGAAGTATCACCAGTATACAAAAAGAATAATCAGCTCTTAAAGAACAATTATCGTCCGGTGAGTGTTTTAACAGCCATGTCAAAAATATTTGAAGGTATTCTCTGTGACCAACTAATGTCCTTCTTTCAAGGCAAACTCTCTGTTATGTTATCTGCGTATAGATCAAAGTATAGTTGCAGTAATGTTATTATGAAATGTGTGGAAGATTGGAGGTTATCAATAGATAGGGGAGAAAAGGTAGGCTGTGTGGCAATGGACCTTTCACGTGTATTTGACTCTGTACCACATGGTCTGCTGCTAGCTAAGCTTAATGCATATGGTATTAGTATGAGTAGTTGTGCTTTCCTGAAAAGCTACCTATCGAACAGAATGCAGAGGGTAAAAGTCAGTGATAAGAAAAGTGAATGGTCATTTATAAAAAGGGGAATTCCCCAGGGCAGCCTAATGGGGCCCGTTCTGTTCAATATCTTTGTGAATGATTTGGTTGTAAGGTTACAAGATGTATGCTCCATATATAACTATGCTGATGACAATACCTTGTCTTATTGCCATAAAGATATTGAAATTGTGAAGCAAAATCTAGAAAAAGTATGTCACACAGCAGTGCAGTGGTTTGCAAGAAATCACATGAAGGCCAATCCAGATAAATTTCAGTTTATGATAATCAGTAAGAAAAATGATCATGGATCTATTGAACTTAGTGTGAATGATATTGTTATAAAACCGTCAAACTGTATTAAACTACTAGGTGTCGAGATTGACAACACGCTCAGTTTTAGGCCTCATGTGAACTGTCTTGTGAAACGCTGTGGAAAGCAAGTCAATGCTCTTAGTCGGCTGTCACATGTTCTAAGCACAAGCTGCAAATTAAAGATTGTAGAAGCTTTTGTACTGGCAAACTTTAATTATTGTTGTTTGGCTTATCACGGCTGTGGAAAGACAGAAGCTAGAAGTCTGGAAAAAATGTTAAAAAGAGCTTTGAAGTTTGTATATCTTGATTTCAATTCTTGTTATTTTGATTTACTTGTGAAAGCTAAAATGTCTCCTTTATATGTTCAAAGGAAATATGAATTACTTTTGTCTGTTCACAAAATTTTGAACGGTGAGATGCCACCTGTATCACCAGATTTTTATGTAAAAAGTGACAGTGTATATTGTTTCAGAAACAGTGTAAGACTTCGACAAAATACTTACAATACAGTAATGTATGGTTACAATTCTCTTCGCTACCAAGGTGCTCTTTTGTGGAATCGCTTACCTGATGTTTTTAAGTTAGATGATTTTAAAGTTTTTAAACACAAATTGAAAGATTTTGATTTTAAATGTCAATGTGGTGACTGCTTTTTATGCAGTCTGAAATCGATGTAATTTTTAACTCCTATTCTCATCTGTACATATTTTCATTCATCTGTGTTTTATGATCGTTGTCGGAAACAAGCACTTGTGCTTCTGTTACTTGTTAACCTATATTACCGACTTTTAAATAAAATTTTACTTACTTACTTACTTACTTACTTACTTACTTTGTTTCAGATCGTAGGTACCTTCTTTGCGTATGTGATTGTGATATTCCAATTTGAATAAAATGATGTGAAAGAAGTTTTTACTGCACATCTTGGATACTTCGTCATTCTGTTCTGATGATTATTATATTAATTAAAAACCTTTGAAAACGGTCAGTAATTTGTGCATCTTTCTCAACAAAGAATTGAAGGGCACTAATCCAAGGGATGCACATTTTATTATGACTAACCATATTTTTCTGTCGCACTGCAGAAGAGAAGATCAGCGTTTAATCACCAATGCTTTGGATGTTCAAGTTCAAGTTCAAGTTCATTGACCATCCACAATGTATATTCTTTTTAAAGTGAATCGCAGATGGTAGGCAGATAATTAATAAGTTACATGTGCCTTTACCAATACTATAATAAAATCAATTTAATTAAGACATACATGTAATTATGAAATAAATATTAAGATTGAAAATGTGAACTATTACTCATACATGAATGATGATTGATAAAGATTTATGATGTATATTTTTTTAAAGATTTAGGTAGTAGGCCTATAGTTTGTCACGCCAAAGAGAACAGACAGTTGGTGAGATATCTCAGCAACCACAAGCCCTAAAGGAGAAACACACATATATATTTATAGCTTTTACCTCTTTTTAACAAATAAAACATTATAAAAACCCCAGGTTTTTATGCTAACAATCATATTTTGCCTCATAAGATGTAAAAAAATTAAAATTTCAAGAAAAAGCCAAGAAGCACAACTTTATGATTTGTGATGCAACCAAATTCACTGAATTGGACAAGACCCTCAAGATTTCAAAGGGGCCTCAAACCTATTTACAATGTGCCAAGTTATATACATGTACGTTACAGTAGATTGATTTTCACATTTTAAATTACGTCGATGGTGGGGGCGCAAGGGCCCATGGAACGATTTTGCTACGGGACCCAAAATGGCGCCATGCAGTCTGGCACCTGTTGAAGCTGGGGAAACTCGACTTCTAGAATTAGATATCAAACTTTACCATGTTAATTAGAGTTTGTGGTATGGGCCAGTGCCTGGACAATAAATATTGCACAGCACAACTATATCAAATCCAACAATCATTTATATGCAGCATTGATGTTTTGCCAGTACATGTAATTCCAAAACAAGCAAGTAAATGCATACGTTAATTGTCTTAACAAATTGCCAATTACAAATACATACTTGCCTCCATTAGTTGTATTGATATATGTGTTATTTACAATATTTGCTTCAATCAAACGATACAACTTAATGGCTTTTGGCATTAAAATTCTTCATGGGTGAATTAAATCACATGAGGCACTTGGGCGAAAGAGAAGTTTGGCGTACTGTAGTCCGCTGTGCCTATTCCCAAAAATGGAGGCGAAGGGCATCAACCAAATTCTTGTTGTGCTGCTGAAGATTTCTGGATTAATATCTTTCTGTGAGCAAAAGAAGAAAATCGGTCTTAGGATATTTTCCATCGCCTACAGGACTGTCATTATTACTGGTTTATTTCTGTATTTCTTTGGAGGCGTAATGCAATTCGAAACTAGAACAGCGAAAGAATTTACAATGACTGTTATGACAATACAATTTACCTTGCTATACTCTTGGGTAATTGCAGTGTTAATTTATTTTCCAATTTGTTGGAAACACTGCTCCTTTGAACACAAAGATCTGACTATATCTAAAACGATTGGCGTGGTGTATTTGAGTCTGACTTTCCTGGCTTTGTTTACTTCAATTGTATTCTTCGGCGTCAATATTCATGAAGGTTTTGTGAATTTACCCAGGCTATGTTATAACATAGAAGAGATTTCTAGGATTTTGGCGAATGAAAGCAATCCCTTCGCTTCAGTGGCTATGAACCAGTGTCTTTATCTGTACACTGCTCCTTTTCACTTATATCGACAATTTGCTGTGGTTTTGCCAGTTTGCTTTCTCGGCTTTCTGTTCTACCAATCATCTCTGCCTCTGAAGCGATTCTACCAAGAGATGGAGAAGAAGAATCTGGCAGAAAGTGGTGTTATTCTTGACCTGATGAAGAAGTACTCCAACCTAATTGCTCAGAATGATGTCATCAACCAAATTTGGGGAAAGATGCTAGCTGTGAATTTAGTAGGTTATATAGCTAGCCTCTGCACCAATGTCTACTTGATGGTCAGGTAAATGAGAATTAATGTGTGAGATTTAAAAATTTGGTGGATAATGGATATGAATGACAGACAGACAGACATTTTATTAACATAAATGATACATAATATATATTTATAAAGAGCTTACATAACTATTCTTTTTCTGACAAAGTATATATATATACCATTCATGGTGAGACCCCTCTAAGGCCTAATGGCCGCTATCAAGGGGCCACAGCTGATGAACAAGACAATAAAGAATGTTTTCAGGCAACATGGCCACCAAAATTTGAAGTAAGTGTAAATAAGGAAGCCATGTGAAGTATTTGAGCAAAGAAACCTGACACAGTGTTCGGACAGTGAAATTAAATAGGACAATTACATATTAGTTATAAAACAACATTTAGTCCAGCGGAAAATCGACCAATAGTCAAAACACCAAAATTATTATACATAGGCCTACTGTTCTGTTGCAGATTTCCGACTCCAAGTGGAAATTTATTAACTGGAGCTTATTCATTGGTTTTTGTTTTCGGATTTGTCACTCTTGCTATAGGAGCTCTGACTTTGGACCAATCTGTAAGTATGTCATATGTCTCATTGCAATAGATCCAATGATTAAAGAAGAAATTTCAGTCACCAGACTGACGATTACATACTATAGCTGTTTGCGGATTAGTGGTCCAAACGGTTTAAAAAATATTAACTTTCAACTTGGTCCTGTGATGTGACTGGCTTAAAAATGTTTTGTTTGTGTCAGTTGTGGTTAATGAGTCGATCTAGCGCATATCATATCTAACAGCATAGGTGACAATAAACAATCAAATGAAATGACCAAAGTTACTTCATCAAATAAGAAGATTTGGAGACCAACCGAAATTTGTCAATGACGGGGCAAAGCCAGTTTGCAAGTTGAAAATAAGAAAATTAATTTTTCGATTGGACCGCCAATCTGCATAGAGCTCTAATGTATCATTTGAAAAGCACTGAACTGATGTCGTAACAAAAATGAAGAATATAATTTGTTCAGACTAAAATATATTGCTTTAGAGGAGAATGGAATTTAGGGGTGTGTTAATTGTCAATATTTCCAACTGATGGAACAGTCATGATTTTTTTTTTTTCAGATCCATGCACCGAAGACCATCTTGAATTCAGTCGATGTTTCAAGCATGAACGATGTCCATTTGAATCAGGTATTTTGAATTATAGACTACCATGAAATTTGGGATTTCCTAAAATATATGGTCAATGAACGGGCACTCAATCATGTCACAGCGATGTCGAGGGGGGGGGGGGTGGATGGTTGCTTGCGCTGTCCCCATCGATTATGCCTATTCAGTCAGTATTAACATCTATATTTGAATTTGTGATGAAACATATCGATTTCAAGCTTAATTTTTGGAGACTTTCTATTTCCAGATTTCTCTCTTTCTTGAACGCATCAATTCAGCAGTAGGCGTCAGTGTGTGTGGCTATATGACACTGGACAAACCTACACTTTTGACTGTAAGTTGAAATATATGTACAGGTTTTTCACCTGCAGTGTGTCCTGCCTCGAATTGGAACATACATTTAGCTTCTTTTTTTTTTTTACAGTCCATAAACACTTTAGGATAACCCATGTTAAGAGTTCATACAATCTGGCACTGAATTGAGTTAAATATTAACTTTTCAGTTAACCCTTTGTAGCCTTTTTTTTGTTCTGAATAATTATATGATCCACACATAGGCTATTAAGCGTATACTAAAATACAACTTATTTTGTTTTGCTTACAGATTTTTGGCACCTTCTTTGCATACGTGATTGTTTTATTGCAATTTGGGTAAAACTGATGTTATAGAAAGATGCGAGGACTGCACAGCTTCGATCTACAAACACGGAAAGCTAATTAACCTTGTACAGAAATAGTCAATATATTGCAATATTTTGTGGAGAGAATAATCCTGTTTAGCAGTTGACTGAGAGAATTTTCATTGGCTCCCATTATCGCATACAAGTTAGATGCATGATACATGATGTTATACAAGAAGAAAATATTTTTATCTCTTGGTGTTTGGTGAGCATGACACCGATGGCAGACATGGGTGCCAATGGTGGAGCCACTTGAGTCTTTTTGTAGGGACCATCTCAGATCTGTGTTATAAGCTCCAAATGAGGAAAGATTTTACAATGGAGGTCCCTAACTAAAGTGGCAAAAAGAATCAGCCAAGTGCTATTTGTCATCAATTTATGTGTACTGCAGTGGTGGAGCTTCTTGAGTTTCTGGAGGGGGCCACTAGGAAGTTGGCCTTGCAGATATACTTTCCCTATAGCAGGAGTACCCTCCAAATTTACCTCCAATATTAGGAGGGTACTCATGCTACAGCAAAGGTAACTGTGACTACAATTTACAAATCAAGTATATATTTGCCCCTCTTTATGCTCAGTAGCTCCATCACTGCATGACCTTGGGAGCCACTCAACCATGACTGTCGTGGTTGAGTGATTGGGGACCATACCCAAAGCACACCTGGAGCATAATATTATCCCATAGAGATTTCCTTAAAAAAATATATAGCCTAAGTGTATAAAGATTTGAGACGATGTAAGACAAGTGATAAAAGAAAACACTGTATGAGAACATTAGATATTCAACTTCTCACAAACTGGCCAGTCTAAAAGTGTAATAATCCAAATATTATGCAAGCCACAATTAGTTTGTTGTAATGGAAATAGAAATTTCATGTTCATGACAAAAAATATAAAAGGGCTTCTCATTGCTTGGTTTGTTGTCTATGTTAATAACACCTGTAATTAGGTAATCATAAGGTAACATGTATTAGGTTTGTTAGATCACACACTCACAGTGGTACATTGGAGGTATAGATGTAACTACACATGCATAAAACATTATTTGAATATTTGGAAAATAAAATATGTGTTTAAAGACCACAATAACATTTATAAAATAACTTCTTAGAGAAAAGAAAAACTACAGTCAGATTCTTGTCTGTTAAAAATTATGGTTTTCAGTTTAAAACTTTATTGCTTATGCAGGTCAATTTATAAATGTGACTAAATTGTGCAATGAGACTAAGGTGTAACACCTATCACAAAAAACATCTAAACGTCACGCCAGAGATGGAGGAACTCAGTACATAACCCGATCCTCCTTGAATACATACATTGACAGATATGGTAAGTGCAGCCCTCTAAGGCCAGTTCTGCATGCTCACTAGGGTAGATTGATGAGTCCACAACATCTTACACATTAATGTCATGTACGGGATCTTTTACTTGGCCAGCAGACACTGGGAACTGCCCTTTTAAAAACTCGTCAAAACAACTTGGAGCGGCATTGTGGCTGCACTTTTTTCATATGAAGGTCCACTGAAAATTTTTGATCCCTGCCCGGGGTTCACCGGTACGTCTGCAGCTTCTCCTGTGCAGTAGATGAATTTTTCTGTTAACTTTCACATGACTTCACATGTTTTGCTTGTGCATTCTTGCATGTCTGCGACATGTACACCCTCTTGACGTAGCGCTCCAACTGTTGTGACATTATCTTCCTGCGATACCCCATTTTGTTTTTCTGAATTACTCAGATTGCCATTTTTTTCTTTTTCATCCTTCGCTGAAATCTCCTTTGCTGGTTCAACTGGGGGATCTGGTTTGTCAATTGTGACGTCACCATTAGAATAAAGGAAGTATGTCATCATCATCCCCTTGCCCTTGATCATATTTTCACCTCTTGGCACTGTCAGGTACTTCGGGTCTTTGCAAAGCTCCCTGAAGGAAAAAGAGTAAAAAACAGATAAGGTCCTTTCAATCTCGTACATGAAGCAGAATATGCATGTACCCCATTAGATTGTATGTCTTAGAAAAAGGTCTATAATCAAAATAGGACCCAATTAAAACACCTATTTCTACTTGCCTGAAGCACACATCATGCCACACAACTTGCTAGATCAATATCTTATATTCAATTCTGAATCATGGCTGGAAATTGTACGCCACACAACTTGCTAGATGTATATATCTTACACTCTAATACAGTGGTCCTTGCGTTATAAGATCGCCCCAGGGGCGTATCTAGAAATGGCTTGAGGGGGGGGCCATTACATGGGGTGAATACGGGGCGCTCCGCGGTGTTTCCTATCTCTTCCATGTTAATTTTGAGCCTGAGGGGGGGGGGGGGGGCCATGGCACCATGGCCCCCGGGCTAGGGTGCATCATTTGCCCCCAACCTTTTCCAATTTTGATTTCTATGATATATGTTAGGAGGTTGGGTGTCCTGAGCATGCACACCAAATTTC
This sequence comes from Platynereis dumerilii, assembly GCA_026936325.1. Lineage (NCBI taxonomy): Eukaryota > Metazoa > Annelida > Polychaeta > Phyllodocida > Nereididae > Platynereis > Platynereis dumerilii. Next base: position 25,415,546 of record JAPTHN010000007.1, read on the forward strand.
AGGTTGATATTCCTATGCACCGGGTGCTACATCACAATGTTGTTACCTATTGTTTTAGAAATAGGTCATGTTTATGTCAACACATTGTGACTATGAATTTGACCCAGAAATCGTATGTCAAGTAGGAAAATCATTTTTGTGACAATTAAATCAAATTTATTTACACAAAACGGTTGACAATGACTAAAACGAAGCCTCAAGTAATAAATATGATTTAAATTTTGAGTATTTGTCCAGCACATTTGGAGGAGATAGCTCTATAAGTTGTGCAAGGCGACAGAATTTTCTCTCAGGATAGTTTTATAAGCTGTAAAATATCACTGAAGTACATTTCTAAGCAAATTATTGCTTCTTTACAGACTATAGACTAAAGAAAAGACATCTTGACACAAAAATGATCATTCAATGATGTAATAAGTTCTCAACATGCATAACAAGTTATTGTAGCGACATTGTGCTCATTGTCAAGACATTGTGTGATACTTCTGACTTTCTAGTTCAAGAAGCCTCAACAGATTGGGCCTCTGTATGATGGAAGTTCAACAGACTGGGGCATGTTGTTAAAGAAAAAAAGACTGAGGCGTACAGTGATGGGGCACTGTAGGGGTTTATGGGTAAAAATCAACACAGCAACACAGGCCTTCTTGCGACGTAGAGCCCCTTATCTACCAACAGACACAATTTTTTTCCCGACCTCAAAAAGTGACAGGAAACACGTATATTCCCTTTATTTTATGAGTGAAACTACACTTCCAAATTTTTAACAGCTTTCATAATATCATATACACCAGGAAAGGTGTCTATCAATTCAATGTGGGTGGGGGGATGCAACACAAACAAGGCTCAAATGAAGCCATCAGTGGTTTCTCCTCTAATTTTACTCGGATATGCCATATTTATTCACTATTATAAATTGAATCTCATTCAAGAAGTACAGCTTACTGTTGTATAGAATTCAATGGAAAACAGAATATGGTACTTCTTGATTTATGTTGTGCCAGGAATCACTCTTTGACTGCTGGAGTAACCTTAATAATGCAACCAAGAAAACACTAATCATGTTGGGCAGATGATTAAAAAGTATTGTAGAAAATCAACAGTGTTTGAATTTGAAATGTATTAAATCAAGTTAATCAACATCACAAGATATGGGCAAAGGCCCCCCCCCCCCAAAAGCACATTTCAACTTCTTTCAAGGACAGATTGGGTTTTAGATTCAGGGGAATGACAAGGCCGAGTTGTCAAAAATGCTCCCTACCTCAGTAAAGGAGTGCCATTTCCAAAAATCAACTAAGATTTAAAGCAGAAAAAAACAGCTTTTTTTTATTGCAATATTTTTATTAACATCAGTTTATGTAAAACAATACCAAAATCATTCATGACTGCAACTTCAAAGGACAATATTTTGAGCTCTATAATATGAGTGTTTAAAATGACAATCGATGACTACAAGTGACCAGTGTGCATCTTCAATATTAAAGCAAGTTAAAAAAAAACATACAAATAAATCAACAAAAATGTTCAAGAAACCCCACAAAATGATGTCATTGATGGATGTGGTGTGTAGATGTAGCTGGAGGAAAATAAGAAGAAATTTCTGTTGTTTTAAATTAGCGGACTCCAAACAAAGGGAAAAATACTTTACTCATCAGTTTACTGATCAGCACGAAATACAAGAATATTTGGCGGAGTCTTTCCCAGCTGATTCCTCCCTGCATGAGGCACTGTTAAATTATTCTGCACATCCTGCAGTCCAGCATCTTCTTGGTCAAAGAGGAAATCTACAACATAAAAATATACTATTTAATGGTTTACCACTCAAAAATGCCATAAATATCCTAGGAAATTGACATTCAGTTCAGTGGTCTTACTTAATGTAACTCCGCTTAAACTGTGACACAATGTTGTAACAGTTCTCACAATGTTGCTACGGATACTGTTTTGGACTCTGAACAAAGTAATTCTGCATTGTTGCAGGTAAGATCTTAGTAGCACTACTATTTCGTTAATTAGAAGGCATCCAGGTGACTGTTGCTATTTTATTGAGACAGTAGAATGCATTTACAAGCATGATAACCATGCACACATGTTAGCTTGTATTGAGGTCACCACTTATAATGCTATCTCCGCCAAACACAGACCTTTTTGCAGATAAAATACATTGCAGATATTTTTTATAGGTATATTACTAGTCTTTAGGCCTGTTGTACACTACCTTCAGTGAGAGGAATTAGGTATAAATAAAGAAAACTCACCTTCAACCACCAATCAATCTGCTAATTGTGTCAAGTTCTGCAGCACAATGTCTTTACGTAAACATGACCTATTTCTAAAACAATAGGTAACAACATTGTGATGTAGCACCCGGTGTATGGGAACAGCCACCTCCATGGCATTACTCATTTCAATGATCTTTCAATGATACTAAACTGCAATATTTCGCAAAAATGTCATAGCTCAAGAACCGATGATCTGACAGACTTGATATAAGGCTCAAAATGTGTGGGATAAATGAGTTTATATTCATTACAATTGCAACTTTTGCTCTGGGACTAATAGTTTCAGAGCCAGGTCGGAAAAATTGCCTTTTATTGAATACATCCACATTTGGGATGATGCAGAAGTCGGACTGAACAAGATACATCACCACAATAGGCACTATGGATATATGTATCCTCTGTGAAGGATCTGAGGTAGAAATAATGCTGGCAGGATCATTGTAGACTGTGTGGGGCCCAAATTTTCATAAATACTAATTTCTATTGAATTTCCAGGTAAAATTCTGTTTTTGTCGAATAACAGAAAAACGGTTAGAGATAGGGGGAAAAGTTCAATTGAAGTGAATATAAATGTGGACATGCTGCACATTTTGAGCCCAATACCAAGTCTCTAGGCCAAGTGGTTCCTGAGATATGGAGATTTTTTAGGTTTCTCCGATTTTGAACAAAGGTGAGCCTGGAGGTGGCTGTTCCCATCAGAATTTTGAGCTGAAATTTTTTGTCCATGTTTTTATTGTCCAGCCTCCAAACATATCACATAGACATCAAAATCTGAGAAGGTTAGGGGCAACTGATGCACCCCAGCCCCCCCCCCCCCCCCTAAATACGCCACTGGATCGCCCCATTTGCAGTCAAGAAACAGGATCTTGTCAGGGTACAAAATGCATTACAAATACTACTTATAGTGCGGGACGAAGGTGGTCACATGAGGCAAATCGGTCTTACAACAGAGGGTCTTGCAACGCAGGTACCACTGTATAGAATCTAGACCTACAACTTGCCAGATAAATATCTTTTAAGATAAATGGTTTTAGAATCATCCCTTAGTAATTTTTAACAACATAAATTGCTACATCTTTATCTTGTATTCAGTTTTAGAATCATGCTTAGTAAATTTGCACCAACCTAACTTGCCAGATCAGTATCTTATACCAGTTTTATTTGCTCTATCTTATAGGCATAATATTTGGTTTTAGACATTTCATGTCACACTACTTGCTAGTTGTATCTTACATTCACTTTAGAATCACGCCTTGGTAATTTCGTGCTGCATAAATTGATAGATCTGTATCTTATATCCGGTATAAGAATCATATCTTGGTAATGGCCCAGCGCTGAGATGTCAGTACTTAATTCTTTCATGACAAGGTAGCTCTCACACACACTGTGCATTAAGAGAAAACTTTTATGGCCAACATCAAAGTTGGAGACGAAAACATGCTCTTGTAATTACACGAAAAGGAAAGGATTCAAAAGGGTTTTGATGTCTTTAGAAAAATATTGAAAGAAACTGATCTGTGTTATGTGCCGCTAATCTCACATGGCTTTTGTTCATATTCAAGTTGACACAATATTGTTGAAAGAGATTCACCTTCAGAGCATCATATTTTTATAGTGAGAGTTGCAGGGCTTCAAGGTTTGGCAACAACGTCACCCTGCTGTTCGTCAAATGACGTTGAATCGTATGTTAGAAATTATGTTGTTACAACGTTGTGAAGCACCATCAAAGATATCAAGTTAGCATACGCCATTTTGGCGACGTTTTCACAACATTGTGAGGCAATGTCAATGTTTCAACATCAGCTTGCGACATTGTGGCAATGTCGTAAAAAAACTCCGACGTCGTGTTCACGTTGTGGCAACAAAAGAGAGGTTTTGCTACATGCATACGGGTCCCGTTAACGTGGGAGTTGCCATGACAACCATGTTATTAGATAGCACTTCTACATGTACACGTCATACGAAACACGTAGCAAAACCTCTCTATTATCTCTACCATACAGACCAGCCGTGCACGAATAAGCAACATCAGGGTTTACGTCGTGTGCCTCTTGGGTACATGCACAAGAAGTTGGACAATAAATATTTCTATATCTTTGTCTACAATCACAAAGACGTGTAAGTGGAAAACACAGTCAATATGTAGATCTAATATCGGCTACAGAGGAACAGGTCAAAATAAAGGAACCAACTTGTAAGCAGCTCCACTGCAGTGCAGTCTACCAGGGATGCCATGTGACTCCATCCTTGAGGCAGTGTTCACTGTGTCCCCAAACAAACAATATCTTGGCATTTTGTCACCAACAACCCCCGCCACCACCGGGCCAGAATGGATCCCAACTCTGATCTGCAATGACAATTATTTTACATTTTGTATATTGACATAAAAACACACTGGAAGTTTGAAAGTTCTATAAAGAAAAGTGGATAAATTAAAAGGTAAATATGTGGCATTAAAAAAACATATACGCAAACTCCAAAGATGAGGCTCTGGATGGGGTTTTGTGTTCACCGGTCCCTTGGCCATTTTACTTTTGAATTTCCCGTACCTTTGTAATTTTAGTAATGGTACTTTTTGAATTCCCTGTCCCTTATTCGCTCTGGATGAACTTTTATTCCCCCTGTCCCTTGGCCATTTTACTTTTGAATTCCCTATCCCTTGGTCATTTCACTTTTGATTTCCCTGTCCCCCATATCCCTGCATGATCCAGAGCCTCAACGATATCATCTAATGCCATTGTAAATATATCGGCTTACGCCAACAGTCCAATGAATCCAAATCAAATCTATAAATGAACAATGAGTGAGGAGGAGGCCATATTATTCATTGATCACTGCTCAGCCAAAACTATTGTGCAAAACAGAAGCAAAAGGCCACAGCTCGTTGCATTATCGAAAAAAGATTGACTTGAACGAAGAAAATTACGGAATATTTAATTTTGTAATTGTTACACTCATGATCACGATTTTAATTACCTGCAGGGGTATGCCAGTAGCAGGGGAGCAGACTTCTGCAGCTTTGACAATCATGCCCAATCCTTGGTCAGCCACCTTGTGACAGTGGATGTCACTGAGATCAGGCACTCCTCCAACCACCATGTAAGCATCACCTATAGTTTCCACCTGGAGAAAACATCTGAATATATGCATCAACCGATCGAATATTGAACTAGAATTGCAAGCAATGTTGATATAAGCAAGAGATGTCAATTGTTTTTATATATTCATAAAATATATGTACAATTATATGATTAGGAAGATGGTGATGCTCTCTGATGAAACTTTATTTTGCAGAATGAACATTTTCGCGTTGTCACTTGCCAGTTGACATATTGACAACCGCAGACCACAGGTGACAGGTTAGGTGGCAATTACTACAGTGTGCATTGATACTACCATCTGCTTGAGATAAGAAAGGTGGGGACACGATGAATCGCAGCGCATAGCGGATCAATGATCCTATTTGGATGGCGAAAGGCAATATTTCAAAAATGTTTCTTTCTTTGTCTGATGTCGTTGAGAAGCATCCTACTGCATCTGATATGACATGTATCACAACACATATATATATATATATTGTTTAGGTAATGTGAAGTAAAATATGATTCACAAAATAATTGGCACTCATTCACTGTGTCTCTGGCCAGGAAACAGTAAATCATTTTTGTTACCTTTTGTAACATTAACCTATGTCTGGGAAATCTAAAGAAGTGTCACTATTTTGTTAGCATGGATATGTAGTGACCACTTGCCTCTGGAGCCATTCACGGTGAAAATACACATTGTTATAATTGCAACTCTTTGAAATTTGGCTAACATGAACTTTTCCAATTCACTGTGTCACTGCTCTGCTAGTTACTGATTTATGTCATCTGGTGCGCGATTGTGCAGTTTTTTGGAAATATTTTGCCATCGCTTGCACATTACGGATACCTTAAGGAGCATTGATGACATCATGAGGCACAGGTCTGCAACATCATTTCTAATGTAATGTGATGACATGACACTGTAAAAATTGAAATTTTGAGTCAGCTCAAATGTTTCAGTGAGATGTTAGATCAATTTGTTTGCGTTAACACCGCCTGCTCTGAGTTATGATAATCTTTCCGTTCTCATAACTACAAGCATATTAGCCCAAATGAATTGTGCAACCATCTCACTCAATCATTTTAGCTGAATCAAAATTCAAATTTCATAATTACAGTGTGAGGACCATCACATGTGATTTTTTAATGTCCATTGCAGATAATTTAACCTACATTTGACATATATGTCACACAGTTCAAATTCTGGTGCAAACTTAAAAGCTTTCCATTAGATCAACAGCAGGTGATCAGATATGAAAGGACGAACATGAGAGTTCAAGAATACAAGAGTGTCATTAAAAAAGGGTGGAGTATGATATGATTAAATTGCTTGAGAAGTTTCTTAAACATCATAATATTATTACAAATGTTTTTCTGCCTCACCTCCACAGTCGCTCACCTTGTAAACCTCATTTGCTTCTGTTAGGGCATCAAATCTTGAGTATAAAGTATTCAACATCTGAACAATTTCCATGGGTTGCACTGCTGCAGCGATGTTGGTGAAGGTCACTATGTCACTGAACAGAATTGTGCAGGCCGCAAACTTCTCTGAAAGAGACAACGGGGATGCGTATCACGGAGTTAGCAGATATGGGGTGGACAGAGAATTATGTTTTTATTTTTATCCCCACGATAATCATGCATAGAGTAGGGCGGGACATGCCCTTAACTTCGAGGTGCAATTTGACCTACTTTTTGGGGTCAATTATTTTAATGCTTATGCTGTCAGGAAGGGATCACTTGACTCTACTTATGACTAGTGAAACAAATGTCTACCAATTTTTGTAAAGGAGTAACGGCCATTTTTGTAAAAAATTGAAAATGATCTTTTTACCTCACCCATCGAGCCAGAAGTCCCCTACTATAATCCTACAGAAATTCTTTTTGCAATCGCATTCAGCTTGAAAGTTATTTATTGGGGTTCTCCTATGTTAACTGAGTCATTGAGTACCTTCATCTTTTTTGCATCAATAAGGTAAATAAAAACAAAATTGATATTGATTATAATAATTTTCCTACCGGCTTCCACCTTGAGTCCCTCCCTGAGCATGTTGGCCACCTTGATGGGCAGCATCTGGTAGAGCAGGTTGTCCGTTTTCTCTTTTTCAACCTCAAGCAACCGAGACGTTCTCTTCAACATGGCTGTCGTTTCATCCAACTTTTTGCTGAAATAGCCAAGTTTTTGTTGTTCTAAAGAAAGAGTTATGGTATATTTTAATTTTTAACTGAGAATTGTTCGTACTTAATTTGATGTAATACAGGGGGAATTTGCCAAAAAAAACAGCAACAAACATGGAACTGCAGATATCTATCCAAATCCACCATACAACAGAGTTAAGCCAGGTCAAAGCCTGGAGAAGTATAGTTCCAAAATTAACATAAGGATCAATTTCAGTGATAAAATGGTCTATAGTATCTATCCAAAAAAAATGTCGGTGAAATTGGGCCTCAGTTTTCTATGTAGCGTAATTGCGTTTATTTTCTTTATTGAATGTTATTGAATGAAACATTTTTTCATCATAAACAGGCTACCTAATTTCAATCTCAGCACTTCGTTGCTGGTTGAGCAGGATAAGTTCCCTCGTGACGTCATAAATTGGAATGTCCGAGAAGTACAGTTTTCGTTCCATCATTTCCGTCAGACTTCCCAGGCGAGGAGAACCAACAAACATGATGTGTGAGGAGTCTGGTAGAGGCATCATCTGTCCTGAAACAGAAAATATAAAATATATAAAGTATTATATCCAGCAGTAGTGTCGATTCAGTAGGGTATTGGGGGGGGAACCATCCCTTGTCTGAAAATTACCATGGGAGAGATAGGATAAGAAAATGGTCGCTGTGTATTATGACCCCTCCCATAGGCCATTTCTAGATTTGCTACTGTGTCCATAATCAGTTTTTACTGTAAAGATAATTTAAGTTACCAAGAGGCGAATCTAGAAATGGCCGGAGGGCAGTTACCTCTCATCAAGAGGGGATCCCCCTTCTCTCCTTTAGTGTTCCGGATTTCCATCAAGTAGTTGGCATTGATGAAATTCTTGATGGACTTAAATGTGAACGGAATTGGCGGATGAAGAAATATGAAGAGATCGGTCATTTTGGTCGTTTCGTCAACAATTGTGGTCATGGATGCTAACTGGCGGAGTTTCACCCCACACTGATGGATATCTAGGTCATCATCGAAGATCACATGGTAAGGAAACATGTTGCAGAATGTGTATGAATTGATGATCTGTTGCTTCGGTAGAAGAGGAGCTATTTCCCTTTTGGCAGACAGCTCATCAACCAATTTGGCGTCTCCCTCGACGATGACTTTAAACAGAACATGACTCTTGGTGATTCCTTCGTTTTCTGACTCAGAAATTTCCAACACTTCTCCTGTCATGGTGACTCCATACAACTCCCTGCCTACTGCCCGGATGCACCCTGAAAAACGTTGGTTGTTATGATGCATCATGCATTTCTCATTCACATAGTGCATACATTGTACATACAGTTTTGTAACATGATAACTGTAAATATGAGGGGCGTTCAGAAAGTGCACGGCTTTTATTTCATTTTTTGTATGGACACTTATTCTCAATATAGAGCTATACATTTTTTACAAGATAAAATTCAGCAGTTTTGGAATGGATTTCAAAAATTTTGCAGTTATTCCTGTGACTTTTGGGAATCCATTCCAAATCTGCTGAATTTTATCCTGTAAAAAATTCATAGTTCGTGATTGAATAGAAGTGTCCATATAAAAAAAGCCGCAAACTTTCTGAACACCCCTCGTATACACTCATGGCGGGTGGACACTAGAAATTTTGTCTTTAATAAGGAATGACACCAACAGTACAGAAATGGTTACAATGTATATTAGGTACTATCAGAATCAAAACAACAAAATTAATGACAAACAAAGTACAGAATGGCTTATGCCATATAATTTGATGTGTGGGCCAAAAATCACAAGACAATAGGCAATTAGTGGGTTCATCAGACAATAATGGGGCATCTGCCTTGATGTTGAATGGTAATGAAAGGCCCTGTGCACTGAGTACATCTTTAGTCGTCTCTTTGTCTACTATAAAGTAGTCAGTGATCTTTAGCAAGAGGTACCTAAGATGAAAAGAACACAAAGAAAACTTCCTAATGGAATATAGATCCGCAAAGCATTTAAATTCAAATCCATGTTTGACTCAATCAATGGTAACTACATGTATTTTTCTTAGACGGACTTGAGCCGTACTTTCATCATAAGGATTCTCTGATTACAGAATTACAAACCAGACACTATTGGGTGGAGGCCAGTTCTTGTACTGTAGTAGTGCAAGAGGTATTCTCCATCTGACACCTTCTCACATCTGCAAAGAATATTTCAACAATAGAAAAGTTCCTTTAATTATTTTGGGGTCAAATATGAGGGCATATAGGTTAATTGACATAATGTAATCCAGATTAGTAAACTTTGAACCTGAATACATTTTTAATGTAGTAAAAGTAATGATGTGATGAGTTCAGTAAGAAGAAATAATTTTTTGGCAAATTATCAAAATCTTACCACTTGGCTTAAAGACAGTAAGACAGTAAGACAATCTTTATTTTACATGGATTGGATGTATACAATTAACAATAACACAAGCACAAGTGCTTTTTATCAATTTTTACCAATTTCTTTTTTTTGCATTATTATCTCACAGATATTTTGTCTATTGAGCTTTGCATTCAGGTAAAATAATTGAACAACTACCTAAATGATGGAGCTGAGAGCTTGGAGTAGGTCAACTTTAACATGGAATGAAGAGAGTCCAAGTTCTGGATGAAACTCTCGAATGTGTCGCCCAATGTGCGGAGCATCGTGTCGTAGCCATTCTCCAGAACGTATTTGATGAAGTAGTCGCCAAACGCTTCCAGGACTGACTCTGCCCCAATTCCTGTCAAATAGACCAAGTTTAGTTTGATTCCATAATGACATATAGGCAAGTTGTAACTGGAACTTTTGCTCAGAGTTTATAACATAGTAGGCCTAAAAAAAGGGCATAATACAGCTCATTAAGCGAGAGAAGAATAGGAAGAGGGTGAAATTGAAGGAGGAGCCAAAAATGTTTAGTTAGGCTATATGCCAGACAATGGCAGGTGTACTTGAAAAAAAAAACAGCTTTCAACTAGCTCTGGTATGCTGTCAAATAAAACTGTTGCTAAAGAAAATGATGAAAACAAAAAGTATTCAATGAAACGGATGAAAGTTAAATCTAAGTAGCTAGAATAATGTCAAAGTTGATTTTTACTAGGAAAGTTTTTTTTTTATAGATCACTCAGATTATGTTACATCATGCATACAGAGGTATAGCACACTCACCAAGCTTCAGTGAGTTTCTTATTTGTTAAATGAGTCAAGTTATTGGTTGTTTATTTAAATTTTACTGATTACATAATAAATTAGATCAAGACGAGGCATACTATTGTCAGAAATCAAATAATATAAGTACATATAGAAGAACACTGGATTTATGTATCTGCTCGTTGCAGAGACGAATTTAATATTTGAGGATGTCATATATATATACATTTCGAAAAATATAAATAAATACTGTTGCCTTTGCCTCAAGATAAATAATTTCTGTCGAAGAAAGTTGCAAGCCCCCACTGATTATCTAATAGTCGCCCCTAACGCACTTGATATTTTCAGATGCGCTGTTATATGTTGTTTTTACCCAGCTGAATCCCTGTTGGTTTTTGTGTCGTGACAATTACCTGTCACTACCCATTTGTAGCTGGACATTCTGGGTTTTCAATGTCCCTTTTAAAACCCACCAGATAATGCTTGGCTAATGATGATGGAAAGTCCTTTCAACCCAAATTACAGTTGTGCATGTTTAAACCTAACAACAACAATGACCGCCATATTGACGGATATACAAACCCCGGAATATTTGGTTAACCTGAAGTTCGCAGGACCGCAGATGTTAACCGGAAGCATTTTGTACACTGTACGTGCATTGTTGACATCACAAGTGACGTCAAGTGACATCAAGTGACATCAAGTGACATCACGTGACATCTTGTAATGTCACAGATTTCATCCTCGTGTCAGTCTCATGTACTGCGGATGCCCATTGAGAACTTTTAGTCTTAATCTATCTTGGGTCCAGTACCACCTCTTCAGTAGCAGACCACCTTCAGTTCCAAAAAAGAGGTTTTCGGTACCAAATGTCTGTACCGGGGAAAATTGGTAAAAAAGGAGAAAAAAGAAGATTCTTCTTTTTTTTCACATATTCATTTTCTGACCTTTTCCATATTTTTTCAAAGAAGGAGATAAATTGAAAACTGGCAGTATCCCGACTGTCAGACTTCCCGAGCTGCCTCACCGCTGGGCTAGACCACCTCATGCCAGGACCAGGCAGTAGTACAATGGGTATAATGTTATACACAGAATGTCGATGTGTAACATTAGGCTTTCCATGGTGCAAGTCTCCTCTTGTGTCAAAGCAGTTTTGAGCGAGATTTGATAAGTCATAAAAAAGTAATATTAAATATTCTTTGCAGAAACAGCTCGTAAATGTGCAGATTGCATTGTGACGTGACATGTTTTGCCTTTTTGCTGTGATGGCAGTGACAACTCATCTAGGGGTTTTTGCACCTATTATCTTTTTGTAGATATAAATATATATTATATAAAGGGAAGTCACCAAATGGCTCACCATAAACAACCTAATATTCAATTGAAGTCAATCTAAACAGTCATGTTTACATCAGTCATGAAATGCAAACAAATAATCTTGTTAATCACCAACATCCTCCAAACATGCAGCGCAAATTTCATGCATTTAGGACATATACTGACCCAATGGGAGCAGTTTCAAGCCAAAAAATTGTGAAAAGCTAGAAATACGAATGGAATATATTTCATGACTTCCTTCAAACATGCTGGTAAAACCTGCCCTGGGTGCCAATTCGGGGGATAGAGATGCTAAAACACTCAATCATCATCCTCAGAAGTTACTTTTGCTGAAAGTAATGCTGTTTAGCTTACTTTATTTCATCTGTAATTTCCTAGAAAGGTCTTTCAATATATTGCCATCATGATTTGCTGCTCCTCACCAGCCTGCTTGAAATATGCCCAAAAAACCACAGTGACAGCAGCTGTGAATAGTTGTGATGCAAAGAATTAATGAGAAATACTGTGGCAATTGGATGCAATTTTAAGTGAGTGCCCTGATTGCCACTATCCACGAAACAGCTTCTATTCGCACTTGGCCCTGAAAATTAATAACCAATTCACTAGTTGACCCTTGAGCTGTTGTTTGCAGCAGTTCCATGAAACTTTCAGATATTAAAGACTGGTTGTTATGCTAGCCTTTTACATTATTCATTGACACCAGGCTTGTATATTGCCACTTCAGCAGCTGCCTGATAAGGACATTGTCAACTCAACATAAAATGGTGACTTCCCTTTATATCATGTAGTTATATAAACAACAAAAAATGGTTGGCGCAAAAACCCCTGTGCTACAAATTAGGGGGGGGGGGGGACCATTTCATTCCCAATGTGGGGGCTTGGAGTTTTTTAAAAATAAATCATTTCTTACTCAGTTTTGGTGAAATAAATAAATTCATTTTGGGCAATCTTGAAATAAATAGTTTCTGCCAGGGGTATTTCTTAATAAGGCGTTGCTTGATTTAGGTATGAATATTCAGAGACTTCGCATGCTTAAAATAAATAAATACGGCCGCCGTTTCCGCAAATGAATAATTCCCACATAGGAAACTCCAAACCCCCCTGGAAACTAACTGGTCGCCCCCTTAGTATAGGTTAGGTCTATTCTTTTAGGGCGTAGCAATATGTGATTTATCCACCTTGACATTCTTCTGAGACAAAGTAAGCCCTATATAATTATGGTTGTTCAGTGACACAACTTCTGGCACATTTGCAAGAAGCTGGCACACTGGCACAGTCACAGTGTCACTTGAGAAAGTTTTGGATTTTCGAAACAAAGCCGGAAAACTAAAAGTGCAGCTTCTTGACCGTTACACATTAGAGCAAGATCAGAGGAACCTTTTAAAACAAAAAAGAAAAAACCTGCGCCTAATTTTTAGGCAAAACTCACAGGTCTGTTACGAACACAAAAGCCTTGGAAATGAAAGGTTTCCTATTAATAGTACACGGCCTTATGGTACAAAAAAGGGGGTAGTGGTATTTTTTGAAATGTACAACAATGCTATACTTTTCAGAATCCTTGGGTGTTGTGCTATCTTTTTTTGGTGGATGCCAATTTTTTCCATGGTTACCAAAGGTGAAATCTGTTGCCATAGCAACCAAGGTCAATTTTTAAAAAAAATTGACAAATCTTCACATTTCAAGATAATTATTGTCAACGGCCAATATAAGAGTATCAGGATTAATACTTCCTTGAAAGGGACTTTTTATGGTCAGGTGACCTATGAGGTCAAGGGTCGATGTCATGGTAACAAATGTGAGCAAATGTCAAAATTAAAGGTTTTTTAATCTCAGCTGAATTTTACGGACCTGGCATTGCCCAGGTTATCATCAAATTTAACAATCAGTGGAGTCATTTGTGGAACCAGAACGTGTACTGTTTCTATACATTTGCACATTACATTGGTGGCCATGGAAACCAGGTAAGAAGCAAAACTTCAAAGTCATGTCTGCTCAGTAACGTCTAAATTGACTAATTGGGCAACTTTGATATCACCAATGTACTATTTTATCAAACCTAGGGTGAGATATTTTTAAAGTTTTGCATTTATTTATGTTTCAAAAATATTTTTTTGGCCTAAAGTTTGAATTGTCACATCCTGCTTCTTGTCTGTGGTTGTCTTGGCAACCGTTTTTATATGTTGTGTTATTTTGGTAAAAATCTCCAAATTTCACCTCAAATATATATAAGAAATTGTCTTTTTCATATGAAAAAATATTCTTGGATAAAAAGGGGTATATGTGATCACATGACCACAACAGTTAGAGATCCAGGTCATTTTGAAAGTGAGGTTCAATGATAAGAAATGCATTGTCACATTGGCGGCGAAGTAATAAAATAACAAGTTTTTGCCCGTAGGTCACCATCATTATTATGGTAGCAATGGCTGTTAATTCTATTTTGTAGATATATCAGTTTCCATATTATTTAATTATTGAAATATTTGTTGCCATGGTAACCAGACTGAATGCATATGAGAGACAAATAAGAGGAAATAAAAGGCCAAGAATCATTATTCTGCCCTAGTGAAATATCCTGCCACTATTTCAGTGTTTTTAGGGTCAAACATCTTTTTTAAGCTGAACAGTGAATTAAATTATTTCCTTTCTTACTGAGACTATTGTTTTCCGAAATAACCATGAGGTGACTTCAACCATTCTATAGATGTCACAAATGTCTGTAAAATAATAGGGCACTGCCCAGTATCCATCCTACTTTCTTGAGAAACAACTATGTGTGCAGCACAGTGTAGCCTTCTTCCCACTAACAGTGGGTATGGTTCTTTTTCATTGAAATTTACCAATCGAAATTTCTCCAATATGATGTAGCCTAAGTCTTGGTATAAAATTATTTCTTTTAGAATGCGGCTCATAAAGCCCAATGCTGAAGTTCGCTGCCTTAAACAGTAAAAAAGAAAAGTGTTTCATGAGCCTTGTTTCCAGACCTAACATTTGGGAGGCTGATCGGTTGGGTAAAAGAAATGTTCTCGTTTCATTCTTCAAAAAAAATCTTTTTTACATTTACCATACATTATCATGGTATCAAGGCAGAGAAGGTCAAATCTGACATGTAGATCATGTTATCCGACTGCTGTAATAAAAAGGAGGGTCATCAACCAAAAGTGTATAATTATATCTGTTTTGAAAAGATAAGTATTGTACTCCTAATTTTCATCAATTTCCAACTGTTTCTTTAGGATTAAGCAAGTCTGTTGTCATCAAGACAGCATAGCATTTAATCAAGATCACCAGTTGGAAGTCACTGAACAAGAAGTCAATCAGAACAGCATTCAATGTAAGAATCACCCCTCACCTTTACTACAGCAAGGTAATCTGACTCAAAATGAAACATACCAGTAATGGTTTGGCCTGACAGCAATGGACTGTCTTACCAAGGGTTCTTTCAATCTATTGACAGACAAACTCAAAGTTGCCCAAAACTTAGACCAGCAGCCTTCCCAAAACTCAGCTGTTCGACTGACTGAAGGACTAAAAAAGAGGTCAAATTTGTGGACAAAGGAAAGAAGTATCCCAATTCAAACTCATGACTGCTATTTGGAAAGCTGTGAATGGTCTAGCACATCAGTACCTCAAAATGATGAATGAACTCATGAATACCAAACCAAAAAAAGATCAAAAGGCAGTAAGGAAAGTAGGGTAAAGAACAGAGCATTTTTAAAACCAGCATCACTGCTGTGGCACAGCCTTCCAGAAAGTGTAAGGATTTTAAAAATAATTGATATAAGAAACGGTCAAGACATACCTGTCAATTCAATACATTACTATTATGCATGCTTAATGTGAACTTACCTCATCGCCAATGCTATTTGTACTTTACTGTTGTTACAAAAGGAATAGAAAAATATTCATGATAGGACTATACAATGCATACATTAATGTTATGAAGGAGATACTTTCCCCCAAAATATTAACACATTTCCTGTCACAATAAATAAAGCCACTGTTCACTGAAACTTTCAGCCAGCGTTATTGGATATTATGAGTCTTGTGTACGCTACTGGAGCACTATAGATAGATATGGTTATGATTTTTGGAGCTAATTGAAGATTGTTAGATTTAGTTTGGACATCAAATTTCTTCATTGACATGGCATTCAGAGTGTCTTAATTCGACAAGTTTGGAGTCCTTAAAAAGTTGGAACAGTGACAAAATGGCACCCCCAATTTTTTTTTAATCAGCAAACTCAAAATCACCATTAACCAGATTTTTCATGTTTACCAAGTGCTCAACTTTACCAAGAAAATACACATATTCACCAGTTATAGAAAATTTTTTTATATATTTTTAATTTTTCCTGAAAAAGAATTTTAGCCCAAAAAAAAAACTTTAATTTTTTAATTTGAACTGATTTTTGTAAGTTGTATTAAAAATGTGCCAGATCAGTCAATCTATCCATTTCTTAATAGACCAATTGAGCCCCTCAAATGCATACCATGGCATTGGCAACCAATTACCCAGTACATTGTTGTGAATAAAAAATACAACACTGACGATATATAATTATATATACAATAAAAGTAAGAAGAACAGTCTCATTCTTCTCAAATATTCTAGAACAGATGACCCTCTTCAGGTGATATCCCTATCAATGTAATGTTATTCTCTGTGACTCACATGCAGTACATGAGGCTCAGTTTATATCCTATACTCTCAGTGCTATCAGAACAAACAAACTACAGAATCACAAGTTGCTCAATGACAAATTGACATCTCATTTCAATGCAATGGGTAGGGCCTGTTGTGAGGTCATTGATGGCCACAAACAGCTGAATATAAGTAATATACTCATAATTCTTCGAATGTAACAATCATCACCTGCCCTTTTTCTTAATTGGCATCATTGTCTTAATATTTTCTTTTGTATATCAGTGACAATGAGCCTCATTTTTAAACTGAACATTCTCTCTGATTTATATAGTAACATTCATGGCAACAGGATATCATGGCATGGATAATTTTCCTTGGACAATAAATTCTTTAATTTAAAGTACAGGCCCTTGTCAGCTTCTTTTTTGGTAAAACTTTGAGATTTGTTTATTTTTATCTAAAATATGAGGCTCTTCTAAACTGTTGTCATGGTTACCATGGTGAGGAACTGGAAGAATCTCAACATTTAAAAAAAGAAAAATAGAACTGAATATCATAAATAAGTGACAGAAAAGTTTGAGAATTATCTTATCTTAGGCAACCCAATATGTCACATTTGTCAATTAAACTATACCTGGTTGTTCTGGCTATAACCTGGTTACCATGGCTACCAATGAATTGTACATCTATTGAAAGAGTAGACATACTGTTGTAGCATATTTATACACAAATTGTTGATGAAATTGATTAGAATCTGCCAGTATGATGTTTGTAAATTTTAGTTTATGCAAAATAAATCCTTGTATTTGTCTCAAGTGCATTCAGTCCGGTTACCAATGAAACCAATATTTTTTGAAAATCAGAAATTCTGGAAACTGATATATCTAGAAAATAAAATTAACAGCATTGCAACCAAACTAATGATGGTGACCTACTGACCTACTGACAATAACTTGTCATGTTTTTACTTTGACGTCAATGTAATAACACATTTCTTACCTTTGAGCCTCACTTTCAAGATCACCTGGATCTCTAATTGATGAGGTCATGTGATCATATATACCCCTTTTTATCCTAGAATATTTTTTCATACAAAACAGACAGTTTCTTATACACATTTAAGGTGAAATTTGGAGATTTTTACCAAAATAACACAACATATGAAAACGGTTGCCATGGAAACCGCAAACAAGAAGCAGGAGGAGACAATTCCAACTTTAGACCAAAAAAATATTTCAGTAACTTAAATAAATGCAAAACTTTAAAAATATCTCAACCCCAGGTGTGATCAAATAGTACATTGGTGACATCAAAGTTGCCCAATTAGTCAATTTAGACGTTACTGAGCAGACATGACTTTGAAGTTTTGCTTCTAACCTGGTTTCCATGGCCACCACTGTAATGTGCATATGTATAGAAACAGTACACATACTGGTTCCACTAATGACTCCAATGATAGTTGAAATTGATGGTAACTTGGGCAATGTGAGGTCCGTAAAGTTCAGGTGAGATTAAAAAACCTTGATTTTTGACCTTTGGTAGCATTTGTTACCATGACAACGACCCTGGATGTCAAAGGTCACTTGACCAAAAAAAATCTGATTTTGTGCATTTATTAATCCTGATGCTTAGATTCTGGTTCTGGGCCATTGTTTTAATAAAATATGAAAATTCTTAATTTTTTAGAAAAACTGACCTTGGTTGCTATGGTAACAAATTCCTGTTTTGGTTGCCATGGGAAAAATTGGCATCCAGCAAAAAATGTTAATACAACTCCTCAGGTTTCCAAAAAGTACAAGATTGTTAGGCTTTTCAAAAAATACCGCTAAATGACATAAGGCCGTGTACTATAATATTTGTCTCATTACATAATCACATCTAACCACTTAAACAAACCACAATTTCTGTACGAAAAATGGGTGTGATAATCCAATTACTCTAAATTTGACTGACATTATTGTATCGTTTTTTCTTGAAATGTTCTGCTGACCTTGCTTTACAACCGGAAACGTGCCCTTTTAGTTTTCAGGTTTCATTTGGAAAATTCCAAAATGTTTTTTAATAGGAGCACTGTGTTTACGCTGACTTCTGCTCTAACCAAAACTTGGATGGTCAATTTGTCTTACCCAGAGTCTCGGAGGCAGCAGCCACAAGGTTGCCGCACATGGTGTCACTGTAGTAGTGGAAAACCAGGAAATCTTTGGCCTCGTCCACCCCAGCTTTTGAACTGCGAAAAGTAAAACATGCAACTGAAATGTACTACAGTCTGTCACTTTGATATAGAAAAAAAGTGGACTGTTGCACTGTGAAAATGGCACTTTGTGTTTCATCATGCCGATGCTCTGTCATGATCATACCCAATACTTTCAATGTTACTTTGATTTAAGCAGACTAATCCCGCTTGTTTGTGACAGCCAAACGAAAGTATTATGCATCTGATTTTCACTCTAAAATCAGTTATGACAAGTCAAATGGCCTTCTCTTGATCATGACTAATCAAACAGCCACTATGTTTCCCATGTTGAAAGTAGATAAGATGACACTTCAATGGCTATCAGGAGTCAAGAAGTGCATTTTTCACAGAACTGGTCCTCATTTTTTCTATATCAAAGTGATCGACAGACTGTAAAAATATCTGTGTGGAAAGCTTGTCTGCATTCATTCTACAGTTATAGTGTACACCGTGTCCAGACAAATGTCAGTCTGCAACAGACGCTTAATTGGGCCTAATTATTGTAATGTGGCTTTAATAATTTAAAAGAAGTTTTGAGAAACAAAAAGGCCTATATTTATGGGCTAAACAAAAAATAGTTCATAATCTAAAGAAATATTCACTGAGTCTTGGTAGTACTGGACTACTTATTCACATAACTTTTTTTTAATGAAGGCATACAAAATTATGCCTTGGCTACACGGTATGCTATCAGGTTAAGATAGATTTCCACGAGAAATACGAAAAGAGAGCAGAAAATACAACATAAGGCAATTCCAATCATAGTATTAGACCTATACAATAATAAAATATAAGCCTGCATGACTACTTACACTATTTGATTCCATGTTTCTTCGCCAAACTCACTGGTCACCAGAGATCTAATTATGACGTGGATTTGTCCGTACTGAAATGCAAGATGAATTTTATGATTCTAGTAATTGGCTGAATTATAGAAATGACCTTCAGAGTTTATTCATTTCATGATTACACATGTATACGAGTACATTGTATCGTGAATTGCCTTTCGTACTGGCTGTTATTTTTCATCAGCAGATGTGCTAAATATTCTAAAATTGATAAAAAAACAATCCTGCCCTGGAATTTTCTACTGAGTCCAGTCACATCTAAAACGTAACAAAATAATACCATTGAATTAAGTGAAAGGTAATAACTGAATGATGTGGCTTATAATCGCATTTAGAGCTGTTTGTGGATTAGCGGCCCAAACAGTTTCAAATTAACTTTCAACTAGGTTGTGTAATGTCACTGACTTGAAAATGTTTTCTTTGTGTCAGTTATGGTTAATCAGTTGATTCAGAGCTTATCATATCTAGCAGCATAGGTGACAATAAACAAACTAATTAATGACTTGATGTACTTGATCAAATAAGAAGATTAGGAGACCAACAGAAAACTGTCAATGATGTGGCAAATCCAGTTTGCATATTGATATTTAAGAAAACTAATTTTTCCAGTGGACCGCCATGTGCCAATCTGCAAAGATCTATAATTATAACAGTGTTGCGGCAGAATTTTATGCAACTGTGTGGATTCGTGCAAGACAGATGGAGTGTAGCTGTAAAACAGCATGCCACTTCAGAGCTTGTGTACAAGAAACGTCTGTTCATGCAATCTTGATGCTATTTGAGATGTGCGCCTTAGATCATAAAAGATTCACGTCTAAGTGTGCACATTAGATATCAAATTTCCTCTGAAATACAATTTGGTGTCCTGTTCTGCTAAATAATGAATTTGTTGGATTTCAACCAATTAACCAATGGCAATATATATCTAGAGCAGGGTCATTCTTAAGAAATTGTCCTAATCCTGTCTACAGGTTACCATTGTCATTAAATGAATAATTATTGTTTTTTTACAATTTTCTTTTGTTAATGATCGCAAGCAGGGCCTAAAACTATGTTATAATGTTTAGTGTTAATTTTGTCATTCATGATTTTTGAGAATTTTTTGCTTCCTTAAAGTCACACATTGACCTTGTGTCCTAATGCTGATTTCTGCAAATTCAAACCTCCATATACCTTTAAAATGCATAATCACTTACTTGAATTGAATGTTACTTATATATATTATATATCAAACAGATCTATACTATTCAATAGAGAGCAACATGTCTGTTCATGCATACATAGGTCTAATAATAATTTGTCTTTTTAATAGGCAAAACAACAGTGCTATATTCAAAGTATCATTGAAAAACTTCTACTTCTACTTACCATTTCTGAAGCCTATGTGTTGGAAAATACGATTTTGTGCCACTGCTTGCATCTCATGATTAGTTTACTTCACCCATACCATGTGACTTGCGACGACGAATCAGAGAGCTGGGTTCTTGGCCAGAAGGCCTATCCATATCATTAAGAGTGGCCACAGAACAAAATACATCAGCCTATCAGGTCACCGCCACTCGAGATTACCTCAGTGACTACATACTTTATGACTGACATTGATACCTTCTGACTGACACTGGCTTGTCTCTAATGCATAGTCCCTTTGATAAGTCAAGCATAATTACATGGGATGAAAGTCGCATGGGGGGGGGGGAGGCTGTCGAATTGCCCTGATGCCAGGGAGGGGCGGAGAAGGCTGAGCCCTCATGAAATACACGCCTATGAAAAATTATACCTGATTAGTTATTATTATTAATTTAATTAATTTATATAGAGCTACCAATTGCCAGCACTCATGCAATCAGGTGCGCCTAGCTTACACTTTGTAATTATTACATTATTACATTATAACATATATATACAATGTACTATCGAAGCTGTACAGAGACTTCTGTTCACATTTCCTCATCCATTTGGCAATGTTCTTTGCTGTTCATCTTGGTCCTCTGCTGGTCATTCGGGTGAAGTCCGGCTTGGGCGATGTTGCTGCACACATGCATACACCAGTCGTGAGGTTGAAACTCTGCCTACACAGTGGCCATCCTCCCTGGCCACAACTGCCTCCAACTCGCTCCAACGCACTCCAATGATGTTTCTGGGCTGGGATTCGAAAGCATGTCCTCTCAGGCCATGGATTCGAAATCAACTACTACAACGATTAGGCCATGGAGGAACAACAAAAGAAAATGCATTAGATTTCTGCAAACAAAAATGACAATGCTGATTGTCTGTAGACCCAAAATGTCGCTTCCAAATTTTGTAAAGCCCGAACATTGCAGCGTAAGCCATCTTTGATTTCTTTTCAGTGGTTGCCTGCAGATGCCAAAAAATGTGTGTGTCTCCAGGAAGTCTGCAATGCACAAGTACTAGGCAAGCTCCAAATAGACTCCGTCACAGCTTTTTTATGAATCATTCTAATATTTTGTGCAATTAACGTCACTGCAATTAAAATTTGAATGCACTTGATGCTTTATATTAAGGTATAATTTTTTTTTTTGCAATTGCTTTTGCAGTTCGTTTTTTTTGCATCAAAATGCCACTACTTTGAAACATCTACCATTCCACTTCTTGGCAATTAGCACCACACTTTGACCCGGAATTTGAGAATGGCCCTTATATACCTACACGTAAGCGAATTTACCTCACCCTGCATGTAATTTCAATTTAATTATGAAATTCAGTGGTGTTTGTTTCTTGTGTAATTTACACAATCTAAAAGATAAGTTTGAGCGTGTATTACTGGAAAAAAATCACCTTCGATGTAAATATATGCGCGTGCGCCTTTTAATTTGACATGGTTGTCTCAAAAAGCCATTTTATATTCAGAATTTAGAGAGTTGAAATTTATGCTTCCAAATTCTTATTCCATAATAAATAATATTATTTTTTAGCAAAAGATTTAGAAACTCGTCCAACTTTAGCCCAACCAAGACCATAACCTAAGGAGCGAAAGCAAACGTCTGCTTTCTCTTTTGCTGCACTAAATCTCCGGAACAAGTCACCTGGAAGTGTCAGGGCTGGCATTTGAATCGAACCATCCTCTCATAGACAAGCTAGGTGTCATCAGAACACTCCAGTATAGAGCCAACTCCATCGTCAGTGACCCGAGTGAGCTTAGCAAAAAACACCATCGTATAAAGAAAGCCTTGCAACACAACGGCTACCCTGAATGGGCCTTTCTCAAGGTCCAGTGGCGTGGAGCTAGTAAACCAGCACAACAAGAAGTGCAGTGGAAAACGGGAAAGTTCACCAACATCACTATCCCGTATATAAGAGGAACCTCAGAGAGACTACAAAAGACTTTTAAGAAACAGGGAATCAACATCACTCTTAAGCCAGTCAACAACCTGCGTGGAAAACTAAAGGTAAAGGACAAGCCCCAAAAAGACACACAGTCTAACCTCATCTACCAGTTCAACTGCCAACAAGACAACTGCAATGCAAAGTACATTGGGGAAACGAAACAGGCTTTGAAGACAAGAGTGAGCCAGCACAGGAGACCCAGCAGTGGGGATACGTATGACTCTGCCATCTACAGCCACAGCCAAGCAAGTGGACACAAAGAGGATATCACCGACTTCAGGGTAATGGATAGGGAGGAAGATTGGTTTAAAAGAGGGGTAAAGGAAGCCATCTATGAACGTACAGAAAGACCAACACTGAATAAGACAGGAGGATTGCGGTTTAAACTGCCACACACATGGGACCGGGCACTTCAAATTTCTCAAAGTTTTCACTGACACCAACAGTTACATCAAACAATGAATAATCCTTGATTTTGCCATTTACCTGATGAAGTCTGCAGGTTGCAGACGAAATGTTGTATGTAAATTGAAAATCCAGTATTACATTTATAACTTACATATGTTGGATTACAAACTGGATGAATAATAATATACATCGATTTATGGCTTCACAGATTGTTTTGAACAAGAGAATACTAAAAATCCACTTGTTTTTAACATTTATAAATAACAGCCAACTCACACAAGTGCTTTTGAGTCCTATGGTGCAACTTGAGTTTTACAAAGTTTTGACGTACAAATATTAAAACTCGCACATAAAAACATTTTATTGATTACTCCACTGTCCACATATCCCCCCTTCTACATAACAGTCTAGCTCCCGTGGCCTAGAAGCCTTTGCTGCAGCCCCCAAGCTCCCGGGTCTAACCTACAAGACCTGTTTACTTGTAAACAGTTTTAATTCTCAACAGAGGGAGCTGTCCTGGCTTGACCAATGCCTGGGACACTAATTATCTATGCTAATCAGTTGGGGTTAGATAAGCCTGTGCACCCGGGCCTCTGACCTCACTTGCTGCCATGTTGCACTGCTGCTAGCAATTATGCTATAATCTATATATTTCTTGCTGGACTTATTGCTTACTGGACTTATTGAACATGGATGACTTTGAATTTCCAAAGTGGTGTGAGGAGTTCGAGTTGACTGAGGATACAAAGGCTGCCCTCTTGGAACAAGGATACAACAGCTACAAGTCTTTAAGGCACCTGGATGAGGCTAAAGTCAAGAATCAATTTGGCAAGAAGCTGAAACCAGCTCAAGTCAGCTTGGTGGTAGAAGGAGTGTCAATCCTGCATCCACCTGAGAAACCTGCATCCCAGGCTAGGAAGGACCCACCCCCCGTTGGGCAGGATCCACCGGAGATCCAAGTGGAAGAAGATGATGTTCTGTCCAAGCTGAAAAAAGGAGACTCCCTTACTGGTGCACAAGTGCTGGACCTCGTGAGACAGAACACCTCGATTGGATCGACATTTGATACTGCTGCTGGACAGATGACAGATCAGGCTGCAGGTAATACCACCTTTTTGGATCCTTTCCAGTTTGGGAAGGGAAGGTTTAGTTCAAAGTTACGTGCTGTGCCGGATTATGTTTCGAGCTTGGCCAGGGGTGACAACCCAACTACTATCTCCCTTGGCAACATGGATTTTGTGTCTACTTATCAGAAGAAAGTACCACATGAGAAGCTCACAATGGCTCAGTACATGGAGGGAGCCATCCGTATGACAAGAGACCTTATCACAGAGGACAGTGCCAATCTGGAACAGATTACGGATTACCTGAGTTATGTTGTACAGGTAGCTTTGTTTGGCCAGTCTTTCACTTGGAGTAGTGTTTTAAGCTATGACAAGGTCTACAGGAGAGAACAGGCAGCCATGGGATTTAAATGGGGCACCCCCAGTCCACTGCTGATGACAAGCCACCTCCTGAAACCAACAAATGAAGGTGTCATTAAGAAGAAGGCCCAAGTTACCCAGACCAAGGATCCTAAATCTGGAAAGATGGTCTGCCTTCGTTACAATGGACATCAGGGTTGCTCTCTGAGGTCCTGCAACTTTGCCCATGTTTGTAGGGCTTGCTTTGAGGAGCACCCTGAGGTGAGCCACAAGAGCACCACAACAAAAAACTGAATACCCCCTTGTCTTCATGTGTTAAGGACTGTGTGGATTTTTGGCGTTTGGAGCTTAAGGAGGATCATGACAAGGAATTTATTTTGAATGGAATTACTAATGGATTCTCATTGATTGACTGTGATGCCTCTCAGTTACCCCCAGCAGAAGTGCCCAATCACAAGAGTGCCACAAATTCTTGGAATAGACTGAAAGTTGAAAACAGAATCAAGGCTGAGATTGAGGATGGTAACTATTTCGTTTCTGTTTCCAAGCCAAGAATTGTTTCTGCTCTTGCAGCCATTGAAAAACCTGATGGGGATGTCAGATTGATTCATGACTTGTCTCGTCCTGAGGGCACCAGTGTAAATGACTTTGCAGTCAAGGAGGACTGTCACTATACAAACCTCAATGATGCACTGTTGCTGTGTAAGCCCAATAGCTGGATGTGTAAAGTTGACCTCAAATGGGCTTACAGAAGCTTTGACATTAAGCCCAGTGAACGGCAGGTTACAGGCCTGCAATGGACCTTTTCTGGGAAGAATCATCAGACTTACTTGCTTGATGGGAAATTACCTTTTGGGGCACGGAAATCCCCAGCTATTTACAACAGGATTACTCAATCTGTCCAACGCATGATGACAAGGAGAGGATTTAATTGCTGTGTTTATTTGGATGACTTTATTTGTATTGAAGATGACAAGATTACTTGTCAATTGGCTTTTAACTGCTTGCTTAAATTACTGCGTGGACTTGGCTTGAGAATCAACTGGCAGAAGGTGGTCGACCCATGCCAATGCCTGACTTACCTTGGCATTGAAATAGACACTGTCAAAGGAACTTTGCGCTTGGATCAATGTAAAGCTAGGAATTTACATGACTTGTTGGTGGCTTATGGGAAGAAAACAAGGATCACAAAGAAGGAATTGCAAAGCCTTGCTGGGAGATTGTGCTGGGCTGTTTGTGTTCACCCTTGGCTAAAACCTTTTTTGGCTTCTTTATTCCAAGCCATTGCAATGCTTGCTTTGCCTAGTCACAAGTTAAAAATTTCTAGAACTATGCGTCTGGACATGGAGTGGTGGGCCTGCTGCCTATCAAAGGATATTAATGTGAGACTTATCTGGGACCAGCGTCCTGGAGTTGTCATCACCACTGACAGCTGTTCAGTGGGGGCTGGAGGATTCTGCTTTAATGATGGCGATTTCTGTTACATTAATTGGCTTTTAGATAAGCCCTGCCTTGCTAATTCTCACATTAACCTCAAGGAATTAGCCACAGTGTGGCTCTGCTTGGACCGTTGGGCACCTGCATACCAAGGTCATCATTTTGATGTTTACACTGACAGTTTCATGACAGCTTGTGCACTCAATAATCGTTACTCATCTAACAATTTGGCATCAAGAATTTTAAGGCTTGTTGCACAGCTGATTATGAGGCATGACATTACAATTACTGCACACTTTATCAAGGGTAGCACTAATGACATTGCTGATGCTATCAGCCGCCTACATTCCCCTGGACAAGCTCTGAGACTTTCCAGCCTTTTAAGTGATGTCTATGGAGATTCGGAATTTGTTTACTTTATGCCATGCCACATGTCTAATGTGTCTTTTAATTTCATGTTGCCATCTTTACAGAGAATGTGGGAACATTGGCAAGTTTGGACAATGAGGTAGCCCGCTTGAAATCATTGTGTTTGGCTGCAAACACTAAGAAAAGCTACTCTTCTGCTCTGAATACTTACCTGGAATTTTGTAGAACTTTTGATTTACCAGCTTTACCTGCAACACCTATTAACTTAGGTCGATACATTGCCTATCTGAACCTTTCAAGGTCCCCTGCCTCCACAGCCCAATACCTGGCTGTGATTAGGCTCCTGCATTTGGAATGTGGATTACCCCACCCCCTTCAGGACAATCATCACATCTCTTCACTGCTAAAAGCTATCAAGCGTGACAAAGGATGTGAACAGAAGTACAAAATGACATTATCCCCCAAGGACATTCTTGCCATGAGGTCCCACTTAGACCTGGATAAGACCATGGATGCTCAACTGTGGTCTATCATCCTTGCCTTCTTCTATGGTCTCCTGAGGATCAGCAATGTTACAGTGCCCAATGCCCTTTCCTGGGCATCTGCCAAGAGCATAACCAGGAATGACATTGACTTTCATGGTAATGGAACCATCCTTAACATCAGATGGACCAAGACTTTGCAGTTCAGGGAGCGTGTCTTACAAACTGCTCTGCCCTCCCTGCCTAATGCATTGTGCCCTACTTCTGCATTACTGAACTTCATCAAACTGGCTGGTCCTGTCCCTGCCAATGCCCCTGCCTGGGCTTATGTGGACAGCACAGGCCACCTGCGAGTCCCCACCCCTGCCTCTGTCCGGTGCAGACTACAGGCCCTTTTCGCTGCCCTAGGACTGCCCACTGCCCATTACAACACCCACAGCCTGAGAAGATCTGGTGCATCATTTCTATTGACAGCCCAGGTCCCAGTGGAAACCATTAAGATCCTAGGAGACTGGAAAAGCGACAGCGTATTCAGGTACCTGAAACCACAACCGGATCAAAGACTGGTATTAGTGAACAATTCATTTAAGTGATTTAATAACTACATTTACCTACCCTACAGTTGGATTTGGGACTCTGATCTATAAGATCATGATATTTATTGTACTGGTTTAATTGCCTTTATCTTGTTTTGTATGTTTGTTGATTGTATGATTGATTAGATATGTATGTTGTGATTGTATGATTGTGATTTATGTTTTATGATTTATGTGTTTGATTTATGTGTAGTTGGTGTGCTAGGCATTAAAGTTGTTTGCCGGTATATGTTGTCTTTGTTGTTGAATTAACACTGGTTGTGCCACAAGTCACGATTGGTAGTGCGTGAGTGGCCAGACAACAAATTAAAGTGGAAATTGCACACAAGTGTCCAGAAACAAATTATGTAAAGTTATCAAACATGCCAAAAGGCTAGATATGCGAAACGTGAAAACTCTGTTAGAACTATATGAGAAGTTTGCCAGGCAAAAAACATTGGCCATAAAGTAGATTGCCAACTTCCACTGTATAGGCCTAGTTACCAACAATTATTACCATCACGCAGGAGATTTCTAGCACAATATGCAAGAACAGCAAGGTTTAGCAAATCATTCATAAGTGTTAGACTGCTTAATTATGTATAAATTGTATAAAATTAGTTATTTTTATATAAATTGTACGTATGTCTGACATTTCACTATTGTTGTTTGCAAATCGTATGCCACAACAAATTTTACTGTATACAGTGACAATAAATTATTATCGTATTGTATATTATCGTATCATATTATCGTATTGTATCGTATCGTATCATATCGTAAGATTAATTTAACTTAATATTGGTTAAACATCTTTCAAGGAAAAGGGTTGAAAAGAGACATGGGGGAAGATTTGTTAAGTGTTTTTAAATAGAATTTTTTATACAATACATATATGGCCCAACAATCGTCCCATATGTAGGTGTTTGACTGTTCAACGCCTTCATTTCAAATATAGAATCACAACATACAATTTTACGACTCTGTTATTATTGCATGTTAACAATGGCTTAAAATTTGCGTGTCATTTTCTCAGCTAGGGACCGTTCAGAATTTATGACTTGGGGGGATGGGAGTTTTGGCCAAGGGGGTACTTACTTTTCACACGTGTTTCAAGGGGGGGGGGTACCAATTTTTCACAAGATGTCCAAGATGTAAGAAAATACGCATTTCCGTAAAGTCAGATTTACAGATTTGGCACTTTAGCAGCTTGTGCAGCCCTACCATTACTCCTCACCCCATGGGCACATCGACGTTGCAGCAACGTTGCAACGACGTCACACTTTTCGTCAAATGACGTACAATTGTATGGTTGAAATTATGTTGTCACAACGTTGTGAATCGTCAAAGATAAAACGTTAGCATGCAACGTTGTGGCGACGTTTTACCACATTGTGAGGCAATGTCAGAAGTGTGACGTTAGCTTGCGACGTTGTGGCAATGTTGTAAAAAAACCCCGACGTCGTGTTCACGTTGGGGCGACATAATCTCTACCATACATATCTACGTGACCAACAGACCAGCCCTCCACCAATTAGCAACGTCGGGGTTTACGTCGTGTGCCCACTGGGCAGTTATTTCATTGCTGAGTAGGGATGAGGCCAGGTAATAGGGGTATCAGACAAGCCATCAACAAAAGCTTGCAAGCAGAGTTTGAGTGAAGTCGAGCTCTGTGATAGGAGAATGCATTGGAGGGCCATGACTAGCATAGTGATAGTATTAATTATTTTATGAAACACTTCAGTTGAAACATTTTATTCATTTATGGCAATTCTCAAGCTTGTAGGGCACCACAAATCCTTCTGAACCTTTGAAGAAAATTTGAAATCTATTTCATTGATAATATAGGCCTACAGATTTTTTTAAAAACTGATAAATGGCAGAAAACTATTAAAAACTGTAGTTTTCTTAAAATTTTTCTAGTAATTGATAATTCTGGACAAAATTCACTGTAAATGAAGCCAAGTTCAATAATATTCATCAACAAATACACTCAAATGAAAATTAGTATGGGTTATTTTTATTAATCCTGAAACATTGTCATTGACCTGGATCTGAACCCAGGACCAAGCAAACACAATGCCATATCCAATCTTTTATTATGGTCTCCTAAAAACACATTAGACAGATTTTAAAGTTTGCTGCAAGTTTAGTGACTCTAGTATTTATACCTTATATGGTACACGCAAAGTTTTGACCAGCTTGTAAAAAAGCATTCCTGCAGCGCCAAGTTTAAGGTCCTGCAGCTCCTCACTGTCTGCAGTTAGAAATACAAAATTCTATCACATTATGCGTTGGTATGTTTACTAAAAGTGTGCAAAAAATCAAATTCCTGAGGCAAGTAGAAATTGGGGCTTTTTTAACAAATAAGATGCTTCCCTGTTCTGTCCCGATTCACCCCAGTGTCCCGATTCACCCCACATTACGGTACCCTACTTCGTGAATTGTTTGAAAATACAAAATAAAAAAAATAATAAAAAATTTCAAATAAAAAAAATTTCCAAAAAAATAAAAAAATAAAAAAATAGTAAAAATAAAAAAACTCCGAAAGACAAAAGAAAATACCCAAAAAATGGAAAAGGTAAAAAAAAAAGTTTCCCCCCAATTTTTTTTTTGTTCTTGCACTTGGGAGAAGGAGGTGTTATAAAATAATATTGACGGTGTATTCGGGCAACAGCTCAGCCTGTTTGACCCTCGTGAGTGATAGCCACCTACAGATTGAACTGTTGCCCTCATCACCAGTCAATATTTGTATACTGATCCCTGTCATGTGACCTCATTCTGACCAATCATAGAGCAGGAATTGCATTGGAGGTATGGAAATATATAATTAGTGACTATGAACACTGCAAGAAACGTGAAACAAAAATATACAACTTTATTTGGAATGACTTGTTCACATGCAAAACGTATATCTCAAAACAAGTACACATTAATGCAAATGCAAAGCACTAATAAACGATTACCATGCTTAGCATAGCATCACATTTATTTACAATATAGTAATAACAGGAGGTGTTAATAGAATGGGTTACTATACAATGTTGGACAGTTATGGACAGCTTTCAGCATCACAATGACGTGATGTTTGAAGCTCTTTAAATAATTGGGCAAATTGGGATGACTTTCTGTAAAAGACTGTGGGTACCCCCAGAGGGCAGTCTAAAGTTACCCACTGAGGACCATTATATTCTTCACCCGAGAACATGTGGACCCATTGGTCCTCAGGCAGGTAAACTGATATCTGTGTTTTGCCTTCATCCGTCACAGGAGCAACCATAACATCACTTCCAAACAAATACTGATATTGCAAAGCATAAGTCACCGGATCACTTTCATAACTTAAAAACAGTGGACGTTGCATTGGAAGTCCTTTAGTAACATATTCTTCATCAACAAATTTCCTATAAGGCTTTAATTTGATGAAATTGTCCACCATTTTGGCAAATTCCTTAATTCCGCTTGGGTCTTGGTATACTTGGTAGTTGACCATAGGGACATTTCCTGAAAAGAAGAGATTGGAATAGAAGTAATTAAGTATCAATAGCTAATAGTTTTAAACTGGTTTATTTACTACACTGTATACTGATATAATATGGATCTCTTGTGATTTATTAAGCTTGGAATGACAGATATCCACAATTGCAAACAAATTATTGGGATGCTGGATCAGCAAAACAATGCATGCCAACCAAATGATGGCTTTAAAAAAAAATTGCCCCAGAGGATATTAATATCTCACTCATGGCAAAAATTCAACGGGACTCCAGATTCTATGTACCAATATGTTTGCTAAATGACCATTGGTTGCAAGCTACCTAACGGTTACCCTGTTCTCGCTTTGCATTATTACACTGTTTTTCATTTGAAAACTATTTTCTCATTTTGGTTGGCTGTTTACCACAAATTCTTTCTGAAAATTTGACTTTTACTTCTTTAGCGGTTGGAAACAATATATACTATATGTATGGAATTTCCAGAATGAAAAGGTAAAGATATAGCCAAGCAAAAATGCTTGTGAAGTGCTGAACTATTGCAATAAATCTTAATTAAATTTTGACTTAAAACTGTGTATGTGCCACAATATCTTGAATCAAATATGTCTCGGGATCAAGAAAACTTCAGAAATTGATCAGTTTTTTTCAATGCACCAGATTTAATTTTTAAAATGCCACAGTTACCTTCATGAGTGCGCATAACTGGGGTGAACATTGCGGTTTCAGCATATCGGAAGAACAGTTCGCGGGTGCGAGTCATGTTAAAGGTCACATGCAAATTACCCCTCTGCTCATTTGCATAAACTGTGGTGTAGCCACCGATGTCAAAGTGGGTTCTTCCAATACCACTCATGGCAAAGGAAAGAGCCGCAGGAACAGTGGTGGCCAAGCCATCTGTGTAGGACCAGTCCACGTCTTGATCCCCAGCCCACATCATTGTGGAATACTGGCTTGTACCTGAAAAGAAATAATGAAAAAGGCTAAGGTTAGATATAATTGATCAATTTGTCTATCTATCTATCTATCTATCTATCTATCTATCTATCTATCTATCTATCTATCTATCTATCTATCTATCTATCTATCTATCTATCTATCTATCTATCTATCCATCTATCTATCTATCTATCTATCTATCTATCTATCTATCCATCTATCTATCTATCTATCTTTGCCTCTATCTACATGTAGGCCTACATATAAAATATCAAAACATATATTAATCCTATCTATCTATCTATCTATCTATCTTTCTCTCCGGCAGGGGGGATCAAAAAAATTCCATTGGGGGGTCTATCGGGCTATGGCATCGCGGAATGCATAGCTCGCGAGATAACGCGACCGCACGATGATAAAATTAACTTGTAAAAATAATAAAATTTTGGTCTGGCGGGGGGGATGCATCCCCCATCCTCCCCCCTGCGTCCGTCCCTGCTCTCTGGTTGTTCAGCTAGCGACAGAGGCGTATGAGGCAGGGGGCTGGGGGGGGGGAACATTTTTGGGGGTCTCGATGTTGAGAATTATGAAATTTGGGTAATATTATTGGACAGCCGGGGAGCCCCCAAAAATTATTGTCCTGCTTCACCTAGAAATAGCTATGTACATGTATCAACAATCAATGAACAATACCAGAATGTTCTTTCACCTGTTCCTCCAGCTCTCATGAAGAACATGATCTCTCCCAATTTATTTGATTCTTCAAGAACCTCATAGTTGAGTTTTGCCCAGAGCACAGGATATTCATTATGCATCCGCACGGGGTCAGCACCACTAAAATACACGCCATCTACTGGTAAGTATTCTCCAAAGTCTGCCATCCACCCACTGAAGCCCAAGTCCACAAGGTTCCTGATCATGAGATCTGAAAATTACATGATGTAGAACAGGAATAATGAATATGAGTTTAAATGACCATAAAGAAAAGGTTCAGGTGGTCATGTAACTTGTGTGTATGCATGATGACATTGTGTATACAGTATTAACTGTTTCTAGGAACCTACAGGCCAGTTGAGGGTTACCTGTTCTGGTGACAATCTCTGGGTGTCATCCGTTGGCAAATGTTGTTTCAAAATTGAAGGCACAAATTGAAGTAAATAAATAAGGGAGAAAATAGCAAACAACAAACTATCAACAAATTGGTCAAGCAATAAGTTCAAATTATTGCCCTGTAAGACATTGTAGGGGAGAGCGGGGCATGATGGGCACCTTAACTTTGAAGGTCCACCATGTCATCACTATGCCAACAAAAATTACTATTTTTTGCTGACTGGTTTTTGCATTAGATTCTACTTTAAGCATAGACAATCTTGTTTTGCTCAATGAAATAGTGTTTGAGTTATAAGCACTTTTATTTTTTTTGACAGGTGCCCATCATGCCCCGCAAGGGTGGGGCATGATGGGCACCTTGTTGGGGCATGATGGGCAGCTTCAAATTTTGGTCAATACTTACGCCATTATAGTTGTAAAACTGAAATAATTCCAATATTCTTAATTAAAAACTTGCATTACATGATAAATGGTAGTTATTGAACCCACTCAGCAAATCATAATCACTTTTTCATCTAAAAAATGCAGGTAACAATCCAAAACATTTAACATCATAAAAGGTGATTTGCCACACAAATTATGTTCTTAATTCTATATCTGATGTAGTAAATAAGATAGTACCAATAGATATTGAAATAGGCAGTATTGTCCATTCTCGCCAATCTTCAACTATTATATTGCAAGAAATACATATGCTTAGTTCAAATGGGGCATGATGGGCCTGTGCCCATCATGCCCCAATCAAGGGACCCATCATGCCCCAAACTTCATTTTTCATAAATGCCCTCATACACCAGTTTCCAAGAATAAAGTCTAATCAAAGAATTTCATGCAAAATGTTGATACATCTTTTTGTGCAAGTAAAACAAGACAGCTGTTAAATATCACTTACGCATAATCACAACACACTTAGAAAATCAGGAAAAAAAGTTGTTAGGGTTTCAAAATCCTAGAAAGGGCAATATCTGCTAAAGTATTGGTATCTGAACCATGCAATTTTTTCTTCAATAAAGGTTAGCAAAAGGTATTCTGAACAACAAACATCAGCTTCCTCCAGTGTTAAACTTTGGAGTTAAAGCCCAAACCCATCATGCCCCGGGGCCCATCATGCCCCGCTCTCTCCTACCCAGCATATGTCTTAATTTTCAGTCAGACTGACTTAGCCAATCTGTAAACCATCAGTGAGTGAGCGAGTGAGGTAGTGAGTCAGTCAATCTGTCCATCGACCTGTCAGTCTGTCAAATTCGGTCAATCTGTCAGTCAGTCAATCAGTCAGTCTTATCAGTCAGTCAGTCAGTCAGTCAGTCAGTCTGTCTGTCTGTTGGTCAGTCAATGATCAATCTAACAATGGCCCAGTAAAGATAATTATCTAAATCAATGCTTTAAAATCTTCCCATTATACTTTACCTTTGAGCCACTTGTAAGCTGCAGGATTGGTCAAGTCCACAGACCCACAGAAGAACTCCCCATAATCTTGTACGTAGGACTGGCCAGAGGAGTTCTTCACAAAGTAGCCCAGTTGGTCAGCCTCTTTGAATATGGGACCTGCTGTGCTGAAGTGGGTGTTGATGTAGGCCAGGAGATGCACGCCCTCTGCCTTCAAACGAGGCAGTTCAGTGTCTAAATCTGTCAGAATAAAAGAGCAACAGTAAAATGGCAAATTATAAGACAAGCCTCTTTAAAAATCCTATCTAAATCACAGGTGGTGAAATCAATATATTATCATTATTAATGAAATATTATTCTGACAATGAAATGTTATTCTGACAGACTGACACAGATATTATTTGGCTTTGGGCATTTGACAAAATTAAAAAATGTAAGAAGAACAAAAACACAAGTCGTGTTATATTTTACACTTAAGAAGTGACTTCTCCCCAGTCATATATTTTAATTCCGACACTTTTGTTTCGAAAAAAACCATGCAATCTATTTCGCCAGGTATATGTTGTACTTCTGATATCAAAGTCTCAAATGTGAAGTTTTATAAGTCAAATAATCATCTGCAAACATCTCTTTTTTGCTGGTTAAATTAGTTTTTCTAAACATACGTGTGTACTATTTTTATGATACTAAATGTGTACAAAGTTGAAACATATATGCTCCTTGTGAAGTTGTGAGGTCCTTTCCCTATCCATGCCATATTATTCTCTGCGACTCACAAGTAATTTGTGAGGTCATATCCTATACTTTCAATGCTATCAAAACAAGTCACCGACTGAGTATCAATGAGGTCACAAGTTACTCAATAACAAATTGACATTTCAATGCAATGGACATGGCCTATTGTGAGGTCATTGATGTCCACTAGCAGCTGAATTTAAGTATTCAATATTCGTCGACTGTAACATTTAAACATATAAAACTATTTTCAACTGAATATTTTACACTGTATAGTGTATAAGTATGTCTTATGAAAAAAAAGATGCCAATGTAACACTAGACACTTACTTGGGTATTTCTCAGGACTCCACTCCCAATTCCACAGGACTCTCTTTCCAAAAGAGGTGAAGATGGATCCTGACCAATCCTGGATCCACAGGCCATTGACCTTTAACCCTGCATCCCTGGCTGTTGCTAGGTAACTCAACATCTTTTCTGTACCCCCCTGGATGCCAAGGATGACCCCGTCATTCACCCAATCTGGAAGGGGTGGCTGCCTCTTCAAGTACCCCGTCAGTTTGGTGACTAGATTTGGTAAGGACTCATCAGCATTAAATAAAATCCTTTTGGGAATTTCCTGAAAATGATTAATTTTACATATCAATTATTTCTGAATCCAGAGGTCTGAGTCATTGATGCAAAATTTTATTTATTTGTAGTGGCATATGCTCAAAAGAGGGCTGGGAAAATTCTGTATATTTGTTGTTGTAATTGTTCTGCCACTATAAATAAATAAAATCCAAATTCATATTAATAATACATATCAACATATATAACATTTACAACATTAACTTTACTTAATTTTATTCGTGACAAGTTTTTAGGTCACATTTTGAGGAGGGGGGGGACTTTTAATTTAGAAGAGGTTAGTATACAGAGGCATTTATTAATTCAAGAGGAATGCAATTGCTCTCAAAAGTAAGTAACACAGATGGTGGCGTTTTTCCATTGAAGTCCATGTTAAATGTGTCTCACGATGATGACTATAACATCACTAATATTGCCATTATACCATTGAGATTTCCTACTGAATGTACTGTCGTAACCAATGAATTCGTATCAAGAGACTTTAAGCACAGGAGCAGAGGGTGTACTAACTTTTGCAAGATTATTCACCTCTATCAAAAGCTTTGATATATATTCAAAAGTCAAGCTGGTGTATTACCGATAAAAACAAGAGCATATTATAGTAAAATTATGAAACTGTCGTCTCTGTAACTATAAAACTTCTCAGAAATTAACATATATGGCAAAACACATATGTGTGTCCATGAAATAGGTGAGGAAAGTGTCGAGCCACTACATTTTGTGCTCTACTTTACTATAACACAGATGGTGGCAAATTAGAAATCATATTTTTAACTACATGAAACACAGAACAGCACAGTTAATCATTATTGGACCACATACTTATTGATGTTTTATTTACACAATGTTATAAAGTTGTATTGATTCATGTACTACCTGGAAAGCTAGTTCATGGTAGTCAGGATTCCTGAAGTCCATGTGAGCATAGTTGTAACCCTCAGCATGGACATAATATTTTCTGGAGCTGACAAACGTGGACTGGGGGAAATAGGTTGTGTGGTAGTCTCCCCCAGCGCCCTTCGCATGGAAGGTCTCCGCCAAGTAGGCGACTGGCATTCTGGCATCTCGTCCAGCTCCTGAAATGGCGTGAAATGACATCATTTTATAGGGATGTTTTAACTTGAATAACAAAGTATTATGTCTTGCTTTGAGTTTGAGGGGATTCTCGAGGTTGACTGCACTAGCACATTTTGTTTTATCGCTATGGGTTCTAACCGCACCCGTTTTGTCTGCGCCCAGCTCATTGGTGCCATACTTGGCTGCTCACCTTTGGGATCCAGTTTGAGTGACCATTACTAAAGAAACATTTCAAACTGTGCGAAGAATACACCGGGCCTCTCCTTATACTGATTCCCTCATTTGGCCTGATCAGTGCAAAAATATAGGGCATGAAACAGTGTTGGAGATCTCGAGGCCAGCCTCGGGGCCATATTTTGACGGCCTCGGCCTTGGCTCGGTCTCGGATGCCAAATCCTTGGCCTTGCCTCGGTCTCGGGTGTCTTTGGGCCAGTGTTGGGGCCTCGAGGCCATATTTTGATGGCCTTGGCCTTGCCTCGGTCTCGGGTGTCCTGGCCTCGACTACATCACTGCCATGAAGTCCTCTCATCCCACAACCAATGAGCAACATCTCTCGATGGCTAATATTGCACTTGGGCCGCACCCTTGTAAAATATAAGTCATCCTGCTGGGCCGTTGCCATAAAAACTGGTATATTACACTCTGCTTTAGCAGCACCATGCAAAACTGTTTAATGTCCTGCACGAGAGGTCATCAATATGAGGATTAGTCGTACCTTGTTCTCTCACCCAGATAGGGTAATCCCGCCCTCTGAGGTTGAAGTAGGTAAACTGCTCTCCTCCCCCATAAACTGCTTCCTGTACTTCCGCAGGAAGTCGCACCCACATCCGGTTATAGGCCTCAGGCACTTCCGTGAACTCTATGACTAGAGGATGCTGCTCAGTTGACATTAGTTCTAATTTGACCTGAAATGAAAGTGGTTTTTATCAGACTATTGGTGTCCAAAAGTATAGCCGTCAGTACCAAAGCCATAAAATTGTATCTGTCAGTGTCAACTACAAAGCCCATATTACTTATTTGTTTTTTACCGCAACTGCTCTTTATTTTTTATATTAGCTAATTCAGCTCACTCAAGTTATTAAATATGCAAAATGTTTGTCATTTTGGAACAAATATGATGGTTAAGTTATATGATTGACATCTTTTATGTGAGTGATAAATCATACAAATTTGAAATGTGCTGAAAAGATGGCAACTGAATCAATGTCAAATATTTCTATACATTTACTTTTATTTATTTATTTGAAAATATATTTTACAAGGGTAAAATCAGTCTGCTGAAGCTGTTTTACTCTGATGTCCTTCAAATACATATAAATATCTTCCTTCCAAATATATCTTCCTTCCACATAGTGTTCTAAAGTTGTGGCAAATTTCATAAAAATCGAAGGTTGAGAGATCGAGAGCAATGGTTAAATGGAATGACGCTTTTGTCAATGCTACTTACTGATTCTCCTCTGACTGTTGTCAAAATGACTGACACCCTCTCAGCCTGTCCTTCGAAAGTTGTCTGAATGTCATATGACACAAATAAAGACTTCTCACTTTCTATTTCAGTGATTTCATAATTGCCAAGTCTCTCAACAAACTGCGTGTCTGCTTTTCCAATGAGAAATGCAGGGGTGTCTGCTGAGTGCTTCAAAATCTGAAAGAAACGACAAAGAATTTGTCTTTAGTTAATACTTTTTAAAATAAAAGATTTAAAAAAAGCTCTTTACAGGGAAACTGAATTTCTGATTCTAAGAAACATGAAAGTGTCGTTAGTAGAACCCCCGAATACAAATTTCTGATATGAAACAGTTCAAACTGTTTAATCAATGGATATTTGGTATTAAAGCAGTAAATTGTGACAACAAATTTATGTGTGAACCAGGTCAACATTTTTTATTTAATGTATCGAGTAAACAGTATATATAAATATCCTGTTTTTAATCCGATTGTAATCCTTCAATGAAAAATCCGAATCCCAATAATATTTTAAACTTTTTGTGGTTATTTTTGGTGTTATGAATACATAATGAATGGTTAAAATATCAATTAACACAATTTCACCTAAATTTGTTAGAGCTCTTTGCAGATGAACTGCCCATGGGAATTCATAATTTTTTTCATTTTCAACTTCAAAATTGACTTTTCCACGTCATTGATCATTGACGGTTCCCTGTAATGTTATTCTTGTAACCCTATTCTTGTAATCCTCTTACCACGTGCATAGAGGTTAATAGTGTTTCAACAGTGAATGACACAAACGAAAAATGTCATGTGGAAATTGTTATGTGTTTCAATTTTACAAAGAACTGGAAGGGAAATGTTTTGAATACATGTATACTGTATGCAGTCATAATTATGTTAAAATAATTACCTGTACTCCTTTGATGTTGATACTGAATCCATCTTTGCTCGTTTCGTACTCGAATTGCCTTTTTGCAAAACTCAAAGACAGAAGAGCCAAGAGTACTGTCACTGCTGCTCCTATGGAAGCCATCCTGGATGCTGTATTGAAAGAATAAATAATGTTGTAAATTTGATCCTTGTCAAAAATCATAATGTAGGGGATATCATGGCATCCTATGTCACTCCCAGTTAGGCAAACTATCAAAAGATTGCACGTCATAAGGTTGGCCACAAATGTGTGACATGGTCAAGTTTTCAATAATCCCATAGCTTTTTGTAGGCCATCACATGCATTAAATATAGCAAACAGATCTTCATTATCTTAATTTATAACTGAGATACATACTCGTTTATGTATAATTAACTAAACAAGAAATGCACTACACTAGCAGCAGCTGCAGTTGTGCAGCGTACGAATTACGTACGTAAATTCTACGTGGGAAACTCTCAAAAAACAGCCGATCCGTAGTAGGAACTTACATTTTCGTATGAATTTCATATGAATTCATAAAAATTTACCTTTTATGATATTTTTGAGACTAGATGGCCAATTGTGCAGCGTACGTATCATGTACGAAGCTCTTTCTTGTGTATTTCGTACGTAAATTGGTTATTTTCACGTATGAAATACGGACGTAAATTTGCGTACGTAAGACATACGTACATTTCCTTATGGATTTCATACGTATTAAGTTGGTTTTTGCGACATTAACTTGATTTTTTTTTTTAGATAGGCCAATGTAAAGTCTAAACTTAAACCACTTGTGATAACCACATTGCACTAAAATGGCCAAAGTAACTGAAAAGTACCTGTGTGAAATTTTTATGAATTTGTACGAAAATGTACGTACGTACTACGGATCGGCTCTTTTTTGTGAGTTTTGCATGTAGAATTTACGTACGTAATTCATACGCTGCACAATTGCTAGTGTATTTCACGATGGTTAGAATGCACAAAAATTCCACAAATTAACAATGTCACTTTCTTTGAGGTAAAATGAGTAATTATAAAGGAAGAAAAGCCAGGACTTTTCAAAAATAGGTTAAAAAAATAATGTCAGTTTAAAAGTGGGATTTGGAAGTTAGACCATTTGAATAAGAGGAGTTCCATTGCCAAATAATTTTAGATGTTGAAAAAAATAGAACTGTTTTAATTAGCATTTTTATCCTCTGAGATTATCTTTTCGGCCTATTTTGTGTCAGAGAATACATTTATGTTGGATTTTAGCATTTGGAGCCTAGTGTTGACCTTATTGTACTTGACAACAACACTGGTTGTTCAATCAAGATACCACATCATATTTGGAGGTGACTTAAATATTTCGAAGGAGATCCACTTTGTCAGATATATTGGCAAGGATTTTGTCTTGTTTTACGATTCCAACAAGATACAAATAGCAACAAATAGAATGTAACTGTCATGTGGCAGATTTGGATTGATGTTTTTTGGTATCATCAGGTAAAATTATAGATATATATTATTATTATCTTCTTTTTCAGCAAGCGAAATTATGGCAGACATCAAACACAATGCATTTACATTGACATTGACATTTACATTTAGCCCTATCTAACACATCCCACAGTTGATGAATTACAAGTGCTTACATTCTGCTGTTTTCAGCATCCTCCCATTGCAGGGTTTGTTTACACCCTGCTAACAAATACTATAGAAATACTGAAGTATTCTGTTCCTTTGGCAGTTTTTTTTCTGGCGTGAAATATCCATGATTTAGACAGTTTGTTGTTTTGCTCGAAGAATTAATTGAAACAACAGACAACTATTCAACCTTCAAACTGTGAATTATTGTTTGTCACGCTGGAGGAGGTTTAATCTTTTTGTTGTGACTTCACAAAAATGCAGAATTTCTTGTCAGTCTGGGCTTTACACCAGACCAACCCTGTCTCTGTTCGGGACTGTCAAGTGGCAGCAGAATGCTGACAGTCCCTGGAAAATCGAATTGGGTCAACAATAATTTGATCTGTTTTGGACAGTTCACCAGATCAGGTCGAACAACAGATGTCCATATTACTAGGCCGAACTACTTTCACAAAGCATGGTTGCTGGCAAATATCCAGTCCACTGCTTTGAATGAAAATTTTTGGAAATCATATGAGACAAAAAGAAAGTTTTGAAACTTTAGCATACACTTTGCCTATGAAAAGGATGATTTTACTCATCAGAAGTTTGATGGTATTCAATCTGTTTATGCCATTTAGTACATGTTAAATTGTGGTCAGAAAAGGATCCAAAAAGAATGTATTCTCACTTATTCACGTGTCCATACAAAGCCGATGTTTTTGTTTTGTGATATCAAAAATGCTCAATTGCATTTATTCTGTTACTTTATGGAGATTTATTAACTAGGACAACAATATAATTCACAATTTCAAATTCAAAATTTTCTTGTCCATGCCACAAGTGGCCCCCTCTATACTGGCAATATATGTGAGCTACAATGTATACATCCTCTATGATAAAAAATAGTTCCAACTTATTTTGGTATTAACAAGCTGTCTGCTTAAAATTGAAGCCAACAAAAGTCAGATTAGACACTTGCAGAGTTTTTGGAAATAAATTAGACCATCACTAAATGATGGAACTGTCCTGGTTTCTTCCACACTGTCCTGGTTTCTTCCAGAGGTCGAAATTCTGTTGACCGCTCACAGGAGCTCGCGAATTTTGCACCCTAGGTGGCAGCAAATAGCGGTCAACTTGTAGACAGAGACCAACCAGAGAGGTGAGGATGGTTCTCAGAGGGTCTTTGATGTGATTGGCGGTGTTGCTCCTAAAAGTTATATTTACATTGACACAGAGGTTTTTTTACTGACTCGTCAATGGGCCCATACATTGTGATGTGTATAATGTACACTACCCTCCAAAAGTTTGAATACACCTGGAAAATGAGGTTTCTTTTAAAAAATACTTCATCTTGAATGGAATTTTAGTTTTATCTTTACATCAAACAATATCAGAAGTCACATTGAATTCAAAAGTTGACTTTATTTTGTCATTTCAGGTCATTTTGGTTGAAATTTATGACTCTTCTCGATATCCCAAATTATGAAATTTTATAAAAAATTGTCACAGCCCAGTTATCTTCTAGGTTTATGAAATCTAATCATTATTTAAGTGTTTCTAGAGTTGTAACATGATCATAACGTTAGTTTAAAACCCCCCAAAAAAAATAAAATAAAAATTGGACTTTGACCACTAAAAAATACAAAATTTAAATAATTTCGAGTCACCACGAAGTATAATCATAGAATTTATCTTCTCAAGTGAAAATTATTTGATTTGAGCGGTTTCAGCGTTGTTTTGACCCAAAACTAGCCAAAATCAGTATTTTGGTTCAATTTTCAACGACCATTTTCTGGTCTGAAACTACTGGTAAAATCTTTACAAACCAGTGGAAGTGTGTAAAAAATGATGAAATGTCATAAATATGGAAGATAACAGTGCTTTTATTGCTTTTCCTAGAAAATGATCTGAAACCATGAAATATGGACACCTTATGGCCTGAATGTGAATTTCCATATTGTTTGATGCAAGTATAAAACAAAAATTGTGTTGAAGATGAGGTATTTTTGAAAGAAATCTAACCTTTTCTGGTGTATTCAAACTTTTGGAGGGTAGTGTAAGTCATACGTATCACTGCTGTGCAGGTTCATTTTGATTTTCCCCCTAATTAACTTTGACTCATCACATCAATTCAATGATTCAGCTGTAGATAGGAAGACCCACCTTCTCAGTGTAGCTGAGAAGGATGGGAGACAAAACATGGGTTGAGAACTGTACACTTGCGACACAGGATCGTGTCGCTGCTGTTTTGGGCCTATTCTCATCAAAATTAAAGATATGGGTGGATAGGAAATGATTTAAAATGTATTGTGTGCGATTTTCAGAACTTTCCTGCGCTTTAAAGTGTCAAAATCGGCCGATTTTCAATTTACCACCAAAAAATGAAAGAAATTTCAGGCTGAACAGAGGGAGGCTTTGCAAAACTGATAGCTGTTAATCATTTTGTTGTTCATAATTTGCTTTTTCAGTTTGTATGTTTATTGTTCCCCAATCAATAGCATTGGACCATTGCACTTACCAGTCAATCATACTCACTTAAGCATGTCAAACATGATCTGATTGGTTGGCTTCCTACACACTCAGTTGGACATTGACTAATTTGGACCACATTTGACATGTTCAGATCGCATTTATAGTGAATGGAATGTACATGCCTTTATTTAGGGCGTTATTGTGTGCATAAGGTACATTTCTACATTTCCATAATGCATACATTACCCGCTTAATATCACAATGACGCCGATGCTTTGGGTGCTTTCTTATGACTTTTTAGACAGTTTTATAGACATTTTGACAGATAGATTGACAGATAGAAAGAAAGAAAGAAAGAAAGAAAGAGAGAGAGAAAGAAAGAAAGAAAGATAGATAGATAGATAGATACGTAGATAGATAAGCGAAATGGCAGCCTCGGCGGCCTGATGCGTACCATACCCTGCGAGTGACACCAAGCGGTAGACTGTTTTTAATGTTAAAGTGACACCCAGAAATGAATGTTCCCCTCCCACTTTTCATTATTAAAACCTTGACTGCCCTTTGTGTAAAAACAACTCCTGGAGATTAAACCAGGTGTTTCTTTCTGTTTGCAGTTTGTTATTTTCTGTTTTTGTTCTCGCTTGATTGTTTGTTATTATCACTTATTGCTTGCAATGATTTCAAGAGATCTCAACCATGGGAATGTCCTCAGTCTACGTTGCCTACAGCAACGTGAAGACTGTGACCTCGGTCTAATTCAGCTGATTATAGGTGCAAGGTGTCCTTGAAAGCATTGGTCTCCTGGTTGCACCCATTTGGCAGACTGAAAGACCCAATCGGACCACCGGGAGACAGTTTGACCTCATTTGACCTCAATGTATCAAAACATTTGATTTTGATATCTTTGTCATGAACTGACCTGTGGCACATGACATTTGTTGTGAGCATTTCACAAATGATACAGCACAGGGCAGCCACAGTGCAGCACCCATGGGCAGAGGATAAGGGGACCTGGCACAAGGTTTCCATGCCGTAGCATCCTCTTTTGGTGATCGCCATAATTATGATTATGAGTGTGTCGTGATGAGAAGACTGTGTGTTTGGTAAATACCCTATTTATTCAGTGATGAGAAGGGTCGT
This sequence comes from Platynereis dumerilii, assembly GCA_026936325.1. Lineage (NCBI taxonomy): Eukaryota > Metazoa > Annelida > Polychaeta > Phyllodocida > Nereididae > Platynereis > Platynereis dumerilii. The sequence goes on from JAPTHN010000007.1 coordinate 25,460,302, forward strand.
TCAGTTCCCAGTATGGAACGATGGATACAACCCTCCTTCATTTAATGTCCTATGGGCTGATTGGGCTCAGACAAAATTTGTTCCCTGGAATGGGATTCAAACTTATGCCCTTGAAAGCCTGCGGATGCACTGTCAAAGCACTTATAAGGCTAGACCGAGGTCACAGTCTTCACGTTGCTGTAGGCAACGTAGACTGAGGACATTCCCATGGTTGAGATCTCTTGAAATCATTGCAAGCAATAAGTGATAATAACAAACAATCAAGCGAGAACAAAAACAGAAAACAACAAACTGCAAACAGAAAGAAACACCTGGTTTAATCTCCAGGAGTTGTTTTTACACAAAGGGCAGTCAAGGTTTTAATAATGAAAAGTGGGAGGGGAACATTCATTTCTGGGTGTCACTTTAACATTAAAAACAGTCTACCGCTTGGTGTCACTCGCAGGGTATGGTACGCATCAGGCCGCCGAGGCTGCCATTTCGCTTATCTATCTACGTATCTATCTATCTATCTATCTTTCTTTCTTTCTTTCTCTCTCTCTTTCTTTCTTTCTTTCTTTCTTTCTATCTGTCAATCTATCTGTCAAAATGTCTATAAAACTGTCTAAAAAGTCATAAGAAAGCACCCAAAGCATCGGCGTCATTGTGATATTAAGCGGGTAATGTATGCATTATGGAAATGTAGAAATGTACCTTATGCACACAATAACGCCCTAAATAAAGGCATGTACATTCCATTCACTATAAATGCGATCTGAACATGTCAAATGTGGTCCAAATTAGTCAATGTCCAACTGAGTGTGTAGGAAGCCAACCAATCAGATCATGTTTGACATGCTTAAGTGAGTATGATTGACTGGTAAGTGCAATGGTCCAATGCTATTGATTGGGGAACAATAGACATACAAACTGAAAAAGCAAATTATGAACAACAAAATGATTAACAGCTATCAGTTTTGCAAAGCCTCCCTCTGTTCAGCCTGAAATTTCTTTCATTTTTTGGTGGTAAATTGAAAATCGGCCGATTTTGACACTTTAAAGCGCAGGAAAGTTCTGAAAATCGCACACAATACATTTTAAATCATTTCCTATCCACCCATATCTTTAATTTTGATGAGAATAGGCCCAAAACAGCTGCGACACGATCCTGTGTCGCAAGTGTACAGTTCTCAACCCATGTTTTGTCTCCCATCCTTCTCAGCTACACTGAGAAGGTGGGTCTTCCTATCTATTATAAGGCCACACATGATTGATCTTCAGCTTCCCGGATCTTCTCAAGACACTTTTTCTGGGGTCAGTCGGTGGGACAAAAAAAAAAGGTGAAATCTAATTTTTCTATAATGTAAATTTGATAAAAATTGTGGGTATGCCCTATTTTTTTTTCCGTCAGCAGAAAATTTATTGTGTCGGCAGGTCCGCGAAGCTAAGAATCAATTATGTGTCGCCTAACCATTAGCCCACCAGGAACTCACAGGCTGGTGAAGCTAAGTAAATATATGATGTAATGACTCGGCATCATAACAAATTTGCTCTCACTATAAATATGTATACTGAAATAGTGATTTTGAAAGGCCATGTCAGGGTTATTCAAGTGTGCATTTCTATATTATACATGTACCACTATGTCCTATCTCTATTTCTACAACAATTTCCAAGTCTTATTTATATACTCCTCTTTTTGCTTACTTATTCTTGGCTCCAGTATAGTATAATAAATGTTAAGAATAGGACCCTAAATCGATTTCAACAATATATCACAGGAGATACAGTAAATCACTGACCGAGATCATCAGGATAAAGAATATATCTAAGACAATCTTTTTCTGATAAAACTATTGTCCTATATCTTGCACATGCACAAGTGTACACACACTGTATGTGTGGAATACTCAAATACAATACAAGATTTTGCTGAAAAAAAAAATCTTTCCTGACCCTTCACCTGAATTCTGACACTAAATGAGACATTTTTATTTTCCTTATTTTACAATATCAGTAGCTTCTTTAAAAGTACTAAGTGCTTCCATATATGTTCTCAGTGTCATTGCAACTAAGGTAAATGAATGATATGATTGATGCTGTGACAATTCTACTATCTTTTTCTTTGACAGAACTGCAGGGGCGGACTGGCCTATGTGGCAGAGTGGCAGCTGCCACGGGCCCAACCATCAGGGTACCCATGCAATGTGAAAAAAATGTGACTGCATGATGAAATCAAACATTTAGGTTAGGGCCCCAATGTGAGAGGGCCTTGTATGGGAAAGGGCCCTTCCATCTTTGTATAAAGGGAGTAATGCTGAAAATAGGAATGAGGGGCCCATCTACTTATTTTGCCAGGGGCCCAAATTGCCGCCAGTCCGTCCCTGGGCAGAAGCAATATTTGTAATAAAGAAGAAGAAAAAAATTATTCAGTTGCACACGCCTGGACTCAAACTGCTGCTTTTGTAAACAGGAGACACAAGTAAGAATTTGATAATTTTTTCAACTTTTCGAAATGCTATGATAGTGGTAAAATGTCATGTCATCCTAACTCAATTTCTAGCTTGTTATTTTAAGTAATGATAATCTGTTTGTAATCTTAGCTAAAAACAGCAAGCCATGTTAGCTCAAAAAGGTATTGTGCAACCGTCTCACTCAATCATTTAAGCTGACTCAAAGTTCAAATTTAATAGCGCAAGGACGTTGACGGAGGCAGTTCGTGTACAGTATTCCAGTGCTCTATACTACCACAAGACTCTGGATATTTCTGAATGAGGAGAGCATGTGCCAGACTCCCAGTCCTCTTTCTTCATTATCATATGGCAGTCACCAACAATAACTGTGCAGCCTTCCACACAAACTGGATATTGAACTACATGGCTACCCAGCATGCAAACAACTAGGCCTACATGGGCCCTAGACATTTTGTACAATTAGCATAATTATTCTGATTTTAAGGAAACTATTGCATGCTTGTGAAGTGAACACTTTACCCAATAAACAATAAAGATTTCAATTAAAATCTACACTTACCTTGTTCTGCTTCAGCTCCACAGACTCCAATGACAATTCCATTGACTTCCACTGATTTTATCTTCAAACATCTCAGATCTTAGATATTCCAAGGTCAACTTGTGATTCTAAGGATATCTAATCTAAAAGATTGCAACTGATCATGAGACCATCGAAAGTCAAAATAATTGTCAAAACAGCCAAACGGAGTTGTGCATACCTTTGGCAGCATGTAGTATTGACAATTTGATATCATGAACATTAATTACTGGACCATATGTGGTTGCTGAAAAATAATTTGTACTTCAACTAGGACTGGATTAATTCAGCCTCCTCCACAGTAAAAAATTTGACAAAAATAATTTGTACTTATTTCAACTCACAAATGTTGCCAGTCGTTTAAAAAGATGAATGTAGCATATCATTTGCTTTTTACTCACTTGGTTTACTTGTATTTGGTGTATGGACAGAATGTTATTACACTATGGATGGAAAATGCTTTTTATGTTGATCTACCAAACATTACCCACAGGTGTCAAATATTCATTTTTTTTATTGTCTTCTCGGTGCCTTTCTGCAAAAATCTGTCCACTTTTAGAAGGAGAGTTAGGCTGAAAATGTGTTGGGTTGGTCAATCAGGGAACCAGGAAGAAAGCTAGAACATGCAAGAAAAATAGAATAAAGTTCTAAGGAATCGCAATTTGATGATTTTCTAAATTTACGACATGATGTTTATTCTTTATTTGATTTTCAATATTATAATGGTAGGCTCTGTCAGAAGACCGACTTTGGACTCTGGTAAAAAAAGTTATCAAATAATAAAACAATTCATGTACTTTAGTTTCGGACATATAAATCAGTCCTAAATGCACTAATATATACGACAAACTTCATTGAAAAAAGATAAAAACAACTGTCAGTGATGAAAGTTTGTTTAAGAGACAATGGCAGATCCAGGCCAGCTTTATCTCAAATCAAAGCAATTATAATGTAAAAGGTGAAAATACACAGGCATGAGAATGTTGAAATTAAACATTTATTAGCCAAATGAGAAATCTCAAACAACAGCAAAATAGTATTCGAGCAAAAATATAATAAATCGTTCAATATAGGCCATTTTATTTTTTGAAAAAAAGAAAAAAGACAACAAAAAAAACTACTGTCTTTATAACATATTTCATTTGACATGTCTCATTTTTTTAGTATTCTTATCAAGGAAACTTTTCCAAATGAACTGCACTAGATAAATAATCCAGGTGATAGAAAAAGGCCTTGCTGTATCATATGTTTGCCGTGCATGACTGATAGTATATACAATACAATACAATATAAAACTTGTATTGGTGATGATCTTTTGGGAAGGGGAGGGCATCAGCTCAATTTGTTGCACTCCGGGATTTAAATCACTGTGTCCTGAGTTCAATTGCAGTTCTGGCAAGGTCATCTGAACCTATCCTATGTACACTATATCCATCTGTAGTTCCAATAATCCTGCTATCATATCTCATTGTGGTACTCACCCTTCACATATACGTTATATTAAATTTCCGGTTTATTGAGTTATTTATTCGTGTCCCATTTTGTTCCATTTTTTAAAGGTTGACCATTGACCAGTGGGAATTTTTGGATTCTACATTCTCATGATTCCAAAATTAACATGTCCAATATTCACAATCCAGTTGGTATTGCAGTTTTGCAAAACTAAATTTCACGCCACCTGGTGTATTTTCCACTGTGAGAGTGAGAATTGACAAAAATGATAAAAAAAAGTGTTCAGCATTTAATTTGGTATTCACAATCTTTCTGCTTAAAATTGTCAACCAAAGTTAGACCAGACACTTACAGGGTTTTTGGAAATAGATAAGGCAATAACCAATTGCTAAGATTGCCCTGGTTTTTTTCCAGACAAAGTTTATAGTATGAATTCCTAACCCTCAGCTTTGGCTCACATGAGCTTGTGAATTTTGCCCCCTAGGTGACAGCAAATAGCAGTCAACTTGTAAGCAGAATTTTCTTCTGTCCATCAAAGACTTTAGAATTCCACTTGGTCTTTGCCCTTAATCTGACTCCATGAAAAAAGTTGTGAAAGTAGCAAAAAGTGAGACCATTTGATTTGCAGTTGGCCTCTGACACTTTTAACTGTCTTCATTGGACATATCTGCACATTATTTACCTTTTAAGGTACAAAGGAGACCCATTGTACTTTGTAAAATCCAAAACGCAAGATTGTTTTTGAAGATTTAATATGATTTATCACACTTTTTTATAAGTCATAATATACTATGAGATGTGAGTCCTAAGTCTCAAGTAAACCAAAACGAACCAGAGTCAGGTGTAAGGAGGTGTGTTTCTGGTCTTCTTGCTGCATACACATGTCTGGGACCCTCTCTTTCCTTCCGGAAAGTCTCATCATAATATTATAGGTTCTTCACTATTTGAATTTCGCGGGGAAATGAAAATTCTTGAGCCTTCAGTCTTTTTGATAGCCACCAAAGTCAATGAGAGCTAAATTTAGATTTATACGGAACAATCCAAAACTGAATTTAGTCTTGAATTCACCAAAACACTTTCAACCTTAAAACTGATCTAACGGTAGTCTCTTAGTTTATCAATACCACATTAATATTACTGACAGAATAGCAGCACTGTAAGTACAGTTTGCCCTCTGTAGATGAAATTTGGCCAAGAATCTTCTTATTCTTGTGAAATTAAAAAAAGTAATATGGTCACAAAGATGTTTGATGGTCATGCACAATATTTTACTGGCATTCAAGGCATTATAAGGAAGTGCAGGACACCTCCAAGGCAAATGTTTGAAGCCTTGCTGCTAATAAGGATTTCATCTTAAAATTTCTAGAGTGAGGCTAAGCGATCGTCATCTTTCTTAAATTTTGTTAGATTTATTTCATTTGCTCACTTCAAAGCACCCATAGAGACGAGATCTTTGCGTGAGTACATACCGTAGATGCTGTAGTGTAATTACTCTGCATTATTTCATTTGCAGTACAAAGCTATTCCAATAAATCAAATTTTGCTTGATTATCAATCATGAAGACAAACACATTTTGACAATTTGTTATCTTGGAATTTCCCAACAGGTTGAATGTGCTCAATAATCTAATTGCCAGTGCAGAGAAATCTGAAGTAATTGAGCAATGATAAATCACATGCACTTGGGATGTAAATGCACTCACAAGATTTAGTTCTCCATAATCTAATTGGCAGCACAATGGGGCAGAGGAAGGCAACTACAAGATATACTGGAAGCTCTGCCTGTGATTTTGTCTTGAATTCTCATATTTCATCTCGGGTGTCTTCTTAAAAAGTTTTCTACATGTTTGGATGTCAGGCTCATCATTCAATCAGGGATTCATTGTCACGCTGCAAGAAAAGAAGTCAAGTATTAATTCTGTGAATGGCCTGGTATAAAAGGAGATTTTTAACATTAAGACAAATGTTTGACAATGCATCACTCAAATCTGCTCACTCTTCAAAATGTTTAATTAATTATGCTATTGGACAACGGGAAATTAGGGCCTATTATTTATTTTCCCAGTTTCAAAATTATATGGAAACCAATTCAAGCACTGACATTGATTAAAACTCATACAAAATCAGATTCACTGACAATCAACAATTCTATTGTTGTGAGTCATATGACTGAATGGCACTTTTACTTATCACCATTTGGAAAGCAATCCTATATGCAGTCAAAAAGCAAAAAAGCTGTTTCCAAAATAGGTCACGAAGAAGCTTTGGGGACTTCATTCCACTGGGAGAGCTAATATCAAGCTTACTGGTAAAGTTCTGCAGAAATTCTAGTGACCAACTACCTGTGTGTCCCATTAGAATCAGGTTTCTATGATGATGAAATGTGGCCCGACCAAGGGAGTTGTTGAAGTGGCATTACAAATAATAAAACAAATTGAATGTGGTAAAGAATGAAGAAAAACTGGCTCAGCCCAAAACAACGCTCTGTTTATGAGAACAGAATAGCCATAAAGCTGCTTTATTCTGTCATGATTCAGTGGTCAGCGCCTTTACAGTTTGCTTTTACTGCACCCTCAAGATTTCAACATCGTGTTTTTGTATTGATGTCAGGATGAACCTATGACTAGAAGCCAACTTCCATTTTCAATGCAGGGTATTACCTGTTCGGGAGCATGGATCTGAGCTACACATATTGCAAGATCTGGCAATTTTAGCCAGTGTAATATCACTTGTTTGTAGTACATTTTCACCATCCTCCACATGTTTGTAGGCCTAAATGCAATGTCACAGGATGCTTAATAATTTAGATAATGTTGTTTGAATATTTGCCAAAACTGAGAATATGTATTTGTTATAAAATATAAATCAAATTGTTGACAACTCCTGGTCTTCATATTGTTGACTGATTTTCCATTCTTCAGTCTTAGAGTTAGACACAGTCTGGCTATTAGATAAAATGGTTAAATTGACTCTCCAGAGCTACAGAAATCATATATCTACACAAGGCTTGATGGCTAAAATACCACATAAGGCGAGTAGAACAAATTTTCTTAAGGAAAATATTAACCAAGAAGTGATGGTCAGCTTAGCAGCAATCACATGCATTAACTTTGGTAAAATACTAAACAATCAAACTATCAAACTTACTATGTACATTATCACCCAGCTCTATCAACACATGGCTAACAAGCCACTTTCCACTATTACATCCTTTTGCAAAATCTAGTCTCAACAACATGAGACCAAAGAAATCTCATAGTTAAACTATTATCGTACAGCAATTTTCATTTCGTGCCACCTATAAGTTTGTGAAATTTGTAATTTGCTAAATATCCTCAACCAAACTGCTTTGTTATGCATGAATTCTAGCTTTATAAAAATTGGCCATGTCTTGTGATGTCAATTTCCTTAAAGGGAAATAATATATACAACTCTCTTGGGTGATAAGAAAAAAAAAGCTAAGAAATGCCTGAGATAATAAGTTTCCTACATACTGATAACACTGGTCAACAGACCATAAATCGATAGGCATACCCTTCAGGGATCACTGATCATGTCTGATGAGTGGCACTTGAGGCTGTGCCTTGAACGCAAGAATGGAAGTGCTCAACCTCTTCTGCAATGCAAGGTAGGGCCTTCAAGTCTTACAATTGGCCATTTAAATTCCGAGGCTTTTTTCCCGGCTTATCCGAATGTGTCAGCTGTCTTTCGGGAGCTCATAAGATGTCGTTTGCATTTCGCAGACCATGGTTTTCATATCATGCAAATATTCTGAGTGGTAACATTGTGAAAACATAGGCTGCGCAGCAGCAAACCTTCAGCGAATAACACCTTTAGAAGATTACTATAATATCATAAAATTGGTGCGTTTACGAAATTGCTTATAGGTATGCAATAGCGGTCGAGTAGTGGCCTTCCATTATCTCTATTTTTCCAATGATTCATAAAGTGTTATACGCATCAAAAAGCACTGCTAAATTAATTGCATAGGTGATTTGTTTAGAAAAATGCATTACTGTATATGCAATAGTGGGGAAGTTTTGGCTCCGATATAAAAAAAATTCTTTAAAATATTTTTTCTCAATATTACAAAAACTATAGAATAGCCATCTGTCAGACCATGAAAAGGCACAACAAGACCATACAAGCCATAAGTGTACCAAACTTCATCCATGTATGTGGAATAGTGACCAGATGTTGGGCCAGATACAAAAATAATAATTTTTATGTTTTTTTCAATATTTAAAAAAGTATAAAATATTTTCCATCAGACCTTTCAAAAGGCACAACTAGACCATATTGACCATATGTGTACCAAAGTTTATCCATGTACATGCAATAGAGAGCGAGTCTTAGCCCAAGAAACAAAACAAATATGTTTTTATATCTTTTCTCATTTTTTCAGAAAGTATAGAATATCTGTCAATGAGACCATCAAAAGGCACAACTAGACCATATAGGCCACGTGTGTACCAAATTTCATCCATGCACATGCAATAGTGACCGAGCCTTGGCCCGGAAACGAAAAAAAAATTATTTTTATATTTTGTTAATTATTTCAAAAAGTATTTAAGATCTATTCATCAGACCATCAAAAGGCACAACTAGACCATACAGGCTAGATGTGTACCAAATTTCATCCCCATACATTTAATAGAGGCCGAGTGCCGGGCCGGAAACGATCTATCCGCCCGCCGCCCGACCGCCCGCCCGAACCCGCCCACCCGCCTGCCCGCCCGCCCGGCGGACGGACAGCATTTTTACCCAAGTGATTACAATACCTTCTTCGAACTTCGTTCGCTGAAGGTAATAAAATAGCAAGCAATGCATGCATCGGGTCCTTGGTCTTATTTCCACAATTTGGGCCTCTTCAATATTCTACCAACAATCTATCAAGTTAGGAGTAAGAAAGCAGTATTCTGTGACTACAAGAGGGCAGCACAGTCCCAACTTTTGGTGTGTATTCAGAAACCAGTTTTTGTGTGAAGTGCTGACAGTTCAGAAGAAATATGTTAAATAAAGACAATTTGAGCACTGACAAGCACAATATTGTAGCCAGGGATGCATTAGTACCATCTTGATCACAAGGGCACATCTGTTGGGGTTGTCATTTTGTCTGTGAAATGTTTTAGTGAGTACACCAACTTTGCCTGTTGACAGGAAATGAAGCTGACGACAATGGTCTTGGAATGAATTCCAAGGACCCAAAAAGCACAGATGACGAGTACTGTAGAACTGATGTAGACAGACATAACAGAAAATGCAGAATAGCATGAGGGCTTAATTTTCTAATCCACAATTGTGCATGTGCAATATGGATTGTGAAATACATTGTTACCATTATGTGTCTATTACTACTACATTGCGTGAATAGGCTATTTTGAGAATAATTTGACACATGATTTATGCCATTTATATGAGACAGAGGAATGTCTGGTGATGTTTGTCAAAGCTAATGTCGAAATAAATGTCTTCTCCATGACTCAGAAAATCATCCTGTAAATGTTTTGTTCCCTTTGCTTTTTCAATTGAGGATCCCTCCCCTTTACAAATATCCAGGTGTACTGAAAGAAATTTTGTCATGATGACCATTTATTTAGAGACCAAAAATCCATTATTTTTGTTTAGGCCGTTTTCATTATATTCATGATATTTAGGGACCATTCAGAATTTATGACTTGGGATGGGAGTTTTGACCTAGGGGGGTACTTATTTTTGACAAGATGTTCAAGGGGTGGGTTTTTTATGCGCTAAAGTCCAAGAATCTGTACTCATGGCTGTCCAAGGGGGCACATGAATAACAGCATGTGTGCATTGCTTTGTGTGTCAAGGGTGGGGTACTAAAAATCCACATGAAACTCAAGGGGAGGCATCAACTTTTAACAGGAAACTCCCAACCCCTTCCCCCTCCGTTTTAAATTCTGAAAGGTCCAGGTAATATACAATACATGCCTTCTGCAGGATAATATTACTTGTTGAACCACTTCCTCTCAGTTAGGCTCTCATGATCATACCATTGTTCATTCACAAAAATTTGCATTTGCAGGCTAAATTAATTTAGAATGCATCAATTGGTGTGAAGGAATTGATTATGATTGTCACTGATTGTAATTTCACATGAAACAATCATGATCTATCACAAAGCCTGACAAAGGACACAATAATCTATCAAAGAGATTAGTAGCAGCTTTGCGAATGATTATGAAGGATTACAACAACAAGTGAACTATTGATGGCTTCATGTAACACATCACAGCACAGTGGTAAGAATGTGTGAGGCATTTAATCTATTAGAAGAACAAAATAATCTCTTTATTATTGTTCAAAAATACTTGTCTCATGGTTATGGCCTCTTATAACAAATCACACTGCCATGGTAAACTGGTGTATCTGACTCTCTAATCTTATGCCGGTCTTGAATCCCGATTCCAAAGCAAAAGGAACATTGCCAGTCTAATTGATATCCATGCCTGAATCTGGCCCACTGCCAGTTCTTACTGAATTACATAGAACTGGTCTTGTTTAAGGCCTTCAGTGGTTCAGTCATTCTCTGGAGCCTATTGTCCTCAATGTCTGTGGCAGTGGAAAGTCAATTGGGTCCTTGACCTTTCACTAAAATTAAATAACAAGACTCTCTAAACCAGAAAAGGTTCTGGTCAGTGATCAACCAATTATAAGATATCTTTCGGATTGAGCATATAAGATGAAAGATTTTCCTGGATTCTATGAAGGCAAACCTCACAATTATTGAGAAAGATGATATCATTTATGCATAATCATTTTTAATGATTGCTTTCACAGCCAAATGACTTGACGTGGTTGAAGATATAATTTAATTGTGTTTCTTTTATTGTCCAATAAATAACGTAGGATATATCTAGCCGTTATTTTTAACAGTTTTTATATGCATTATTTTCTATCTTGTATGAACACATTAATTGGAAGCATAGTGTATACAAATTTTAAGCTTATTATTTGACGAAAGTCTTGTTGCCTGATATAAATTGTACCGAAAAGTCCTACTAGCATGATTTCAATAGATATTGTTATTTGGAAGAAGAAAGGGTCACCAGTGACAAACTGGAAAACGATGCACAATGCTACATCGGGGAAGTGTTTCTTTTCAAATTCCTCAATTGTCAGTCAGACAAGTCATCTGGGTCCAGAATTAAGTGTCCAGGTAATAAAGAGGATGAATGCTTCATAACAATTATGTGTATATATAATTATGAATTTATACCATTCGACACCTCTGTCAGCCTATCACATTCCAGTATTTCGGAGCAATAATTCCCATAGTCTTTGTTGTCCAGTTATCCTCTCATGTTTGACTGTTTGAGTGTTTGTCTCATGGTATAAGCCGGTTATTCACCATGGGATCAGGAATATGTGGCTATCACACCTCTGGCTAAAGCCTTCGGGTGATAAATCACATATTCCCTCTCCCTTGGTGAATAACCTATACAAATCTGCTACATGTAACATGAAATCGGTTATCATATTTAGCGAATGGACTATCGAAGCTACATGTAAATATCGTGACAAAAGTATATGAATGACGTCATTTAATTCTTATGTGAGCTCGTGTCTGGCCCAATTTCGTCCCTGTTTAATAAATCTATTGGAACCTGTACTTAGCCTCTTGCATTTCTGTGGCAGAGAAAGGACAATTTAGTCTTTGACTTTTCTACTGAAATCAAAGGCACCCTTGAGTGAACAATTTCATTCAATCACAAAAAAGTAGCTGTTAGAGCCGACGAATGACGAGTACTTACATTTTGCTGCTGGTGAACATCAATGACCTCACAACAGGCCCTATCCATGGCATTGAAATAAGCTATTAACTTGTCATTAAGTAACTTGTGACCTCATTGACACTTCATTGTGATAATGACGAATGACGAGTACTTACATTTTGCTGCTGGTGAACATCAATGACCTCACAACAGGCCCTATCCATGGCATTGAAATAAGCTATTAACTTGTCATAACGTAACTTGTGACCTTATTGACACTTAGTTGTGATAACATTGCAAGTATAGGCTATGACTTAACAAATTCCTTCTGACTCAATAAGAATAGCATGGTATGCATATGGCTCTGACCTCACCAGGAACATTTTAGTCCAAATCTGTAAGCACTTCTCATCCGTCTACTGTAACAGTGTTGGAATTGGGGAGAGGGAGCTCAAGGGAGTTGAGCTCCATTGACGAAAAAGAACTATAACTAGGGGAGCTACATGTTTGACCTGAGGCAGCCCCCCTCCGGATCATAAGTGGTAAATAATATATAATCTTCATGTTAATTTTTTCAGTCCTCGTGTTATTCTTAGCCAAAATGAACCTGGTTTCAGAATTTTCTCCCTTAAAAAATGTGGAATGGTTCATCTTCACCGCAGTGCCAGCCTAGAGCTAAAGCCAATGAAAATTCTCCATTTCCACCACTGGCTGTTATGATGACATTCCTAGTGGTACACAATATGACTTTCAGCCGAAACAAGACAAACATTTTGATAGGTCTTTTCTGGTCATATTGCTGATATACAATGCTCTCAATTTGAGTAGTTTGCCATAATGATAATATCAAAAGTTTTCACCATCCTAATTTACCTGATTTCTTTTAATTGATTTACTCTTTCACATATTTTTGTTTCAGATATATCATAAAATAGCTCCTTGGAGCTAATGTGTTTTGTATAGTAAACGTGACAATTAATAAACATTTGAATCTTGAATCTTCAGCATCCCAACCACCAATGTGACTTTCATGGGACATAAAAAGACACCAAATGGCCGTAGCCTTCATCTTTGAAACCCTTCAATGAGGCATTGTTAAATTTCAGTTCATGAGCCATAACAGCTTCCCGTTCAATACAGTGCAGCCCATAATTTCCAAGAAGATTCAGAAAGACAAGCTAATTAATATACCAAACATTTCTTAAATTTCTTTAAGAAAGGCTGGTGTCTCTTCATGGCTTGTCAACAGCATTCAGACAATTTCACATCTGTAGGAAATGTTTTTAATGATATATATGGAAGGGTGCAGCCGCGTCAGCAATACGGTAGTAGTATGCTGCTTTTGAAACATAAAGCATACTAGACGTTAAATGAGAACAATAATTCAAGATTTATAGCCACGCTAAATCCGTAAACTACTTCGATCTGTTACAACTGGATGACCAAGCAAGTTAAGGGTCCTAAAGCTTGCTTTTATAGTACCCTTAAGGTTTCAACATCATGGTTCTGTGTAGATGTTGTGAGACCGGTGCAGCCCTGAAACATTTCTTACTGGACAAGTCCTTGTATGCATGACTGGAAACAAACTGCTGTTTTTGTCATTGAGATCCTTCAAGGGGTCCTGATCGTATCATTAAGAGGCATTTAAATCCATCCAGTTCTTACTCAAGCTTATCTGACAGTGACAGCTATGAAGTTCCAGCTCACCGAAGGTTGCCCTCATTATAGCCCCTCGTGATTTTATAAACTACGAGATGTTAAAATGATTTTTGTCAGTTATTAATTGGATGAGCCATAGAATATATTAATTATAAAGCTGATTAAAATGATGTCCAAAATAAAGATTCCTACAAATAGTGATATTAAAAATGTTCTTACTCTCACATTTACTTTAAACCCTTATTTTGTTTACTATTCAAGCATTTCATGGGCTCTCCTCAATTAATTTTAAGTTTTCAAATAAATTAAACACACTTTTTACGGAAAACATGCAATTATGTTACTTGGAAGTTTGTACAATACTCAAAATTAATCAGCATATGATCCGTAACTGAAAGCTGAATTTTACATTGAATCAGCGGAACTAAACTAGCTTTAGGCAAAATTCTAATTTTTCCAATAGCTTATCCAGCTACTCAATGATACAGCTAAGTTGAACTTGCAGGAAGTGGTAAAGGAATTTTTGCAAAATTATGTCGTTCACCAAAATAAGTACATGCAAATATTGAAACGGTCTTGCTTGCTGTGTAATCTAGAAGTACTTACTTCAAGGCCTAAAGTAGCATTTCAGAAAAGTCGTTTTATTCAGATAAATTTGAGAAAAAATGAAGGAGATATCCCATAGAAATAAAAACCCACGCAATTGCCCCAGCCTAACGTAGCTTTTGCATTATTATATATGTCAAAATATGGCTATGAAAAATAACAGACGTTAACTAAAATTTATGTGTAGATCTGTGCACTTTTTATCCTGAGACAGAAGAACCAGATCTATTTAATTATCTGTAGCTTTCTTTAAGTAACATATATGACCCAAGGCTGGGAATGTGTGTGAATAAGAATAATTTTTGCTTGCAGACACAGTATTTTTTCAGATGTTTTGTAGGATGTGTTTAAATGGCTCGTGACTTGGAAAATTATGTAGCTTATGTCTCTTTCTGTAAATCGAAATTTAATATATCTTCTGAGGAATTATTTTCACGAACACGCATTTACATTTGAAGAGAATATTTATCTGGACGCATTTATTTCATGCAATTGTTAATATCATATGGCTAGCGGAAATACTGGCTTCTCATTGGCTGACAGCCGTGCAATATTCTACGATATTGCACGCATGATATTAAAGTAAGTAAGAGTGTAAATTTAGGGCCGAAGGCCCAAGCTTGATTGGCGATTTTTCGCCCTACAAGCTTTTGGAATATTTTGATGGGATGGCCCTTCCTCGAGAGAGGGAGCTGTGGCAATCCAGGAAATGTTATGTCGGAGTGGAGTGGAGGTGGGTAAGGGTCAGGAGGGTGAGAAGGCCTGGGAAGGCATCCGTGTGTTGTCCGGGAGGATCTGGAAAAGATTACGATTGTTTAGTGGTCTTGTCAGCGTCGCAGGGTGGAAAATTGATTATAGCCAAGAAGAGGAAGAACGCCGGGGTGGATGTTTGAAACTACAGGATTTATGGAGTGGATGTGATGTTTTGTTTTATGGAGAGGGAGGGTAGGGAGGTGAGTATAATTGATGAGAGGAACATGTGGGTGGATTCAAGAGGTATCCATGTGTTTTACTACAATCTATAGATATGACTCCCTCCAGGGACCACAAGTCCTGAGTTTGTTAGGTATGGGATGTGGGGTATGATGGTTTAAAGTGGTAAGGGAGAGTTTTTATGTTTGGTTTTGGGTTAGTGAATGATAGGAGTCTCCAGAGGTTGGGCTTTAAAACCAACACCCTCCTTTGATACCTTTAAGTGGATGGTGTAGTGTTTGGTTTTGGGTTAGTGAATGATAGGAGTCTCCAGAGGATGAGCTTTAAAAGGCTTTTAAGCACCCTCCTTTGATACCTTTAAGTGGATGGTGTATTGTTGTGTTTTGAGAAGATGGTGGTTTATGTTTTGACCCTGTGCTGGCAGAGTGATGTACCAGTTATTACACCAGTGGTTTGACTACCGTACTGGGTTCGGAACGCGTCAATTTTTTGTACTGTGAGTGTAATAAGTATAAGGGTATAAACTTGAGGGGATCTGAAAAGAAAAACATGTATATGATGAAACAGTAGGAGTAATTGGAATAATCACAGTGGCTTGAAGACCAGACTGTGTGTGTTTTTATGTTGGTGGTTGGTCAGATTTTGTATGTGATTAATTTGTTTATTGGAAGAGAGTTTATGTGTTTTCTTATGTTTTGACCTTGAGGGGCAGTAGGTGCACGTTATTACCACAGTGGTTTGACTACCGTACTGGGTGCCTAAGGCAGGTTATTGTTTGTTGTTTTAGGTTGTAGGATAGTGGGAGTGGGGATAGGAGACCGGGTATGGGAGAGCTCTAATAGCCCTATTGGCATTGTATAGATCTACTAGAAGAGGGGAATCTTTGTAGCGGTCAAGAGCTTTCCTTTTCAGGGTGTCTATTCTCGAGGTGATGTGTTCGAGATTGGCCATTGTGTATAGGGCTTGGTTGGTGGTACGGCGTTGGCCAGGAGTGTAGAACTGCTTAAGCGCAATCCTAAGGGCCTTAGCTTCAGCTATGGCGAGATGGTTTTTGGCAGGTTCAGAGGCAGCTGCTGTAGCAACATAGCCTGTTTCTAAGATTGGCCTGATGAAAGTTTTATAGAGATGAAGGAGGGTAGGGATGTTAGTGCCCCAGTCGGTGCCTCTCAGGCAGCGGAGGAGGTTTAGGCGGTTGACCGCAGTTTGTTTTTTAAGGATACAGTGATTAAGTAGGGAGAGGGAGGGATTGAGGAGGAGTCCAAGAATCTTGGCTTCTTTACATGGGAGGATGGGGGTGTCAAAGAGGGCGAAGGTTGGGGGTGATTTATTGAGATTGTTAGGAAATAATACTAGTTGTGATTTGGAGGCATTGATTTTGATGCGCCACTTGGAGCACCATTGTTCTAGTTGGTATAGGGATTTACGGAGATGACTTTGAATTTTTGTGTAGGGACGTTTACCACGGTTTACTGTCCAGAGAGCTAAGTCATCTGCATATTGGGAGATATGGACTGGACCGGTGTTGGGGAACGGTATGTCATTGACATACATGTTGAAAAGAATTGGACTTAGAACTGAGCCTTGGGGAGTACCTGCAGCAAGATGGACTTCATGTGAGATGGTGTCTTTTACTCTTACTTTAATGGTTCTATCATGGAGGAAGGAGGAGAGGATTCTAATGATTTTATCTGGGAGATCATAAGAGAGAAGTTTATATTTGAGACCGTTGTGCCATACGGAGTCGAAGGCTTTTTCTACATCTAAGAAAATGGCGGCACCTTTCCATCCGAAGTGGGTGGCAGTTTTCATATGATGGAATAGTCTGTAGATGTGCTCATTAGCTTCCATCTGGGGGAGGTAGGCCCTTTGCCATTTATTCATGTGGCCGTTAAGGGTAAGGTGATCTATTAGGGGGTTAGCTAGGGATTTTTCAAGGAGTTTACCTAAGCATCTTAGGAGACTAATGGGACGATAGTTACTAGGGATTTTAGTGTCTTTGTTTGGTTTAGGAATCATTACGCCCAAGGCGTTCTTCCATGGTTTTGGGAAGTAGCCTATGCTGATGAGATAGTTAAAGAGATCAGTGATGAATTTAACAGCAGGGTCTGGGAGGTGCTTGAGAACTGTGTAACCTATTTTGTCTTCACCAGGGGCAGAATTTTTACATTTGGATAGGGTGACTTTAAGAGTGCACCATGAGATTGGCATTGAGAGGGGGTGGTCATTGACGACTTCGTCAGGATTGATGTTGAATTTTGGGACAAATAGATGCTTATTATTGTTTATTGTCCTATCGACTTTACGTTTATGTTTTTCATCGAATATGGGACCTTGATGTGTATTGTGGACTTTAGCTAAGTGATTAGCAAAGAGGTCTGCTGCCTCCTGTTGAGTACTTGTTTTTGTACCATCTACTTTAGTCAAGATAGGTGTGGTTTGGTGCCCTTTGCCACCACCTGTTAACCTTTTGAAAGCTTTCCAGAATTCTGAACCTTGTCTGTAATCTAAGTTTGCAGTAAGTGCGTGCCATTTCTGTTGTTTTTCTAGTTTGATGGCGTTTTTAACTCGGGTTGTGAGAGTTTTGAGTGTGGTTTTAAGTATAGGACAGAAGGGATTTTTAGCTAGTAGTCTGCGAACTTTACGTTTAAGTTTTATGACCTTAAGGGTGTCTTCCGAAATATTGAAAGCCTGGGGTTTGTAGGGTTTTTCTGGGCATGCTTTGTCGAAAGCATCTACGATGGCATTGTTGACTAATTCTATGTAAAGATCCATCTCGACTTCGTTTTGTATCTCTATACTTGGGAAGACGGATAGTCCTTCAAGTACTTCATTCTGGAAGAGGGGCCAGTCTGCTTTTTTAAGATTTCTAATCAGTTTAACTGGCTCTTGGGATTTTGTGCCTTCTTTAAAAGTGATGTGAAGAGGAAGATGATCGCTACCTATGTCTGATCCCACATAGCAGTCAGTTATATATGATGAGGCTGATTCATTTACAATAGCAAAATCTAAGAATGAGGGGTGTATGTTTCTAAGAGTGCCTAAATGGTATCTTGTCGGTTGATCTAGATCATTGAGGACAAGAAGTTGGTTATTTGTTAGGCTCTGATAGAGCTGTCTACCATGGATATTATGGTTATAGGTAGGGGCAATGAGGGGATTATGGGCATTGTAGTCACCCATGAAAAGGCATTTATTATATTTTTGTAGAAAGTAAGAGAAGATAATGTTTTTAATGGAGTTTGATTCTGGCGGTATGTAGTGTGAAATGATAGCAATTTCTCCTATTAAGGGGAGTGTAACTAAGACTGCACAGCAGTAAAGGTGTAGGTTAAGAATGGCGGCATCGATATCAATTGGGATTGCAGGGGTACCATTTTTGGCCATTATGGCTGCGCCACCTTGACCAGTGTTGTCATGATTGTCATGTCGCACGAGGGTTGAGTACCCATCTATTCTAACACTAGGTTGGTTGGTTTTATACTTAGTTTCATTAATAAGAATTAGATCAGGATTTGTTTCCTGAATATAATGTTTTAAGGTAAATAATTTAGATTTTATGGAATTAATGTTGATATGAAAGAGACTGGCCATGGTTAGTTAATGAGTGCTGAGAATTGCTCTGGATGGATGACTGTCTTAAAGGCAGTCGAGACCTGTTTGCAGACTAGTTTATTAATTTGTTCAGTGTCTACAACGTGTGTAACAGAGTATGCTAGAAGGACAGATGTGATTGATGCTGCAATAGTGTAAGCAAGTTTGACAGAGTGAATGGCAGGAGTGGGGGGGGCTGCTTTTTGTGCATAGGTAAGCTTGACTGTTGTTTCTGTTATTTTGGCTTGCTTGTAAGAAGGACAACCTGAGAAGGTAGCGGCGTGTTCGCCACCACAGTTTGAACACTTATTTGATTTTGTAGGGGTGAGGGGGCATTCTTTGTGTTTGTGCTCACCACTGCACTTCTTGCACGTTTGGGATCGCATTATATTGCACGGTCATTTTAACATGTAAGAGATTGGACGGACCTGAGAGGAAACACTACGTTTCAGTGCTGCTGCAGCCACAGGCTGGCAAACAATTTGTGTTTTCTGATTTTAGTAAAAAGTGCACTGTACAGCAACGGAGGCAGTTAGAAAGCTCGTTTTTGCGGCAAAAGATGCGTCTATTTAGGGGTTGTTAGGATATCAACTTTTTATACTGCTTATGTCATTTGTTTTATCAAAATAAAGCATTTAGTGGCCGAAAAACGGCATTTTTGCCGATTTTTTGGTGATTTTATTTTGTTTAGAGGTCAAAAGTCTGCTACAAAGTTTTTAAAAAAAATCGAAAATTAAATAAATCATCAAGTATATAATTTGACGATTCCAAAGGTGTGAAATTTTTTTTTGTGAGTGAAATATTCATCAATTTCTAATGAGATACATTTCAAGTAGGCGGTTCGAAAGAAACACAAACTGCGTCTTGCAGCAGCAACAATATCATTTTTTGGTGTTAAAGTAGTTAAAGAAAGTCACTGGACAGCACTAGAAATAGATAGAAAAATGATTGTGATGGCCAAAAGATGCGTATATTAAAGGGTTAAGTAGATATCAACTTTTTGTACTGTTTATGTTATTTGTTTAATCAGAATAAAGCATTTAATAGTGGCCGAGAAACAGTTTTTTCTCCCATTTTTCAGTGACTTTGTTGTGCTTAGAGGTCTTAAGTCTGCTACAAAGTTTGAGAAAAAAAATTAAAGAAGACCCATCATCAAATATGTCATCTATGGATTATGGATTCCAAAAGTGTGAAAAAAAAAAGTGATTTTTGGCGAGATACATTTTAAACATGCAGGTCAAAAGAAACACAAAAAGAGTTTTGACATCAGAATGCCAGCCCTTTTCTTAGCATTTTCCACGAAAAACCATTTGCTATAACAGTTATTGCACATCACCTCGTGCAATATCAGTTTTTATGGCACCTCGGTGACTAATATTGCACTCGGGCTGCGCCCTCGTGCAATATTAGTCACCTCGGTGCCATAAAAACTGATATTGCACTCGGTGCTGTGCTATAACTGTATAATATCTTGAGGTTGCTGTTCCATAATTATAAAACATCACAGTTAAATGGCATAAATGAGTGCCCAATGGTCAGTGTATCAGACCTGAACTTCATTGCAAAGGAACAGTGTCATCTGATTGATACTTGAGCTTGTGTCTGGCCCACTGTCGTCCCATATTGAATTTCAATGACCTGTCTTGGCCTTTCGGCAGTTCAGTGAATGTACGGGAAGCGCGATGTTAGCCTGTTGAATTTCTGTGGCCCGGGAAAGGGCAACTGAGTATTTGACCTTTCACTGAAATCAAGAAGCACAATATGTTTCCTTTATAAAGTTTTAAAGTTCAGTGAAAAAAAAAGGTTTCTTACCACTGAGCTACAAAAAAGATGAATATCTAACTGAATATCTAATTGAAATAAATATATTACATAAGTAAGCAAGTCTAGCTCTCGAAAGAATTGATGACGGTGACAGTCCTTTGTGTCAATTAAGCAAGATTTTAAATGTCAAAATCTGTAATTGATCTCTTTGACCAAAAGGTAGGCCTATCTATAGGCCATGAAATCTTGTGGGGGGATTGCTTCTATTTTGTTACCACATTAACGGATCTGAATTTTGTGATGCTTGTTATTTCAAGTGGTAGTACACAGGAAACATTTTAGATTATTTATTCTCAAAATGTGGATTGCCCTAAAGAAAGGAAAAACTTCAAATGGCGCAAAAAATTGCGCACAAGTTTACTCGTAAACTAAATGCAGTCACTTCAGCAATGTAAGCTCAATGAAGATTTCAAAGCATTCCTCTTCATTGATTTTCTGAGATAGCCTTAACCCAAATGTGTTCAAAATTGCTGGACATGGTTGTGCTTGCTTAACTGCTGTGGCACTGTGTTTATTAATAAGACTAAGTACCAAGATCAAACACTCGGGAACAACTAATTTTCCTGAGCCTATATTAGGACTGACACATTGTGTCTTTGGACAAAATCTGATAAATATAAAGCATATTCAATGAATATTTTTGGTTTTTCACACATGAGAGTATCCGATGGAGTATCCGGAATTTCGAACAGTCATGGTTACTAAATCTTTTGGTAAGCAGAATTTTTTCGTGCAAAAGCACTCTTCTTTCCAATGTCACTTCTTGTCCAAAATAGCTTACATATTCAGTTAGGTAGGCTAAAACAATCTGATGCTTACACCTTCATGGTGTAGCAAAACTTCAAATAAGAATGAAACTGAATTTATTCTCCAACATTGTAAAAAGAGTTGACATTGTGTACTTTTAACAGCTATTTTGACCGACTATTTAGGAGGAAATTATATCGCATGACACGTTTCCGACTCCTTGTTCTATCCTTGCTAGTAGAAGACGTCTGTCAAAATATGACAGGTCAATAAATCTTCCACTGTCATTTAATCAGGAAATTGGAAGAATCTGAATATGGAAATGACTTCTCTGAAAATGTCATAATGCACATTCACCTTGACATTTTTGAGGAACAATTGATCTGTCATCAGGAGCATCTAGCAAGGAAATATGGCATATACTGTGACTAGAATAACACAATGCTTCCGATCGAGTTTGATTGGATGGTAGTACCGTCCTTCACTGTCATTAAGATGTAATTGTGATTTTTTGTCATTTTGAAGAAAAAATCAACACCGTTTGCATCATCTTCACATAGTTTCTTACTTTCAATAAGATAACATCTCTCGTTCCGATAAATCCCTTCAGTCATTGTATAATGTATAATAAAGTTTGGACACCTCCAAGGCAACTGCTGGTAGCCTAAGCTGCTTATCAGATTTTCACATAAAATTTGTAGACTGAGGTCAGGCAATCATCATCCTTCTAAAATTTTATGAAGTTGGCACAACGTTTTGAAGCAATTAAATGTTAAAATATTACATAATCATATGATGTTGAGGTAATGTTGTGAAAAATCCCAATGTTCCTATTTGGAAATCAATCTCATTTGTAGTCAGAAAACAAGAAAGGTATTTCCAAAAGAGACCACAAAGAAACTTCAGTGAATTCATTCTGTTTGGAGGTCTGAAATCAAGCTCACTTTTAAGTCCTGCACACCATAAAAATCGGGTTTCTACGATGATGGGTATGGCCCGACCAAAGGTGTTGTTAAAGTGGCATTACAAATAATAAAAGAAATCAATGTGGTATAGAATAACAAAAAACTTGCTCAGCCCACAATAACTCTTTGCTTATGAGAACAGAACAGCCATAAAGCTGCTTTATTTTGTCACGATTCAATTTTGCTGCTTTCTGTGTAGTTCCTACAGATAGAATACGCGTAAATAGTGTTTTTTATTACTTCTCTAAGTATTCAGTACATTACTATAACATTTTTTGGTAGCCTTGGTCTATTTTTAGGCTTGTTGGAATACTTTTTGTTAGAAATATTGATTCAAACATTGGATTTCGCGGTTACGGTTGGTTACACCAATTCTCTATAAATCTCAAATAAATTACATATTTGAATTCCTTGTAAGAAGAGCTTTCAAATGAGTACCCGCACCAATGGGTTTCGTAAAGTTGGTGCGAAAATGGAAAAAATGAAAATAAAATGATTTTTGAAGATGTTGTGTCTTTAATTTTGACAAAAAATTCACAGAAACTATTGATGCGACCATTCATTTGAAAGCTCTTCTTACAAGGAATTCAAACATGGAGTCAGTTTTGAAATGAATTGAGATTCCACGAAACTATGGGAAATCGCGAAAATGATACATTTTCTTCAACAGTTCAAACAAAATGGACCCTGACTACCCTAAAATTCCTCAGTTCAATCCAGAAATCAATTGATAATGTTCTTTAGATCTGAAGAAGGAATAATGAGCACTGTTTCGATACTTTAATACTATAGGCACTTCACAGAAAGCAGGAAAATGAGAAAATTAGCCGCCATTTTGGAAAATGGCTGCCATGGGTCAACCAGGTCAAATCTGAAGTGGCTCCCTATCTAAATATTTTCTTTGAGACGTTTTTGAAATGTGTGCCAAGTTTCATGCTTCTATGTATAAATGCACTATTACTCCCCTATTCATGACAAATCTGCCCCGCTTAGAATGGCTTGATATTCTGATCCACCACTGTGTACACTGTATGTTCAATACAGATTGTATAATTCATTGTTTGTATAATGTGGCAATTAAAAAAAGATCACATGACTAGGCCGCTTCAAGAATATTTTGACATGCTATTCGTAGCATGTATGAGACAGACATTCTAATGCGTGGCTCATAAAATTATCTTGAAGATGTTTTGTTATCACAACATTCAAATGAATTTCAATGACATCTCAGGATTGATCACCTTTATGAATATTCAAATGTAATAGTAGTAATAGTGTCTTGATTGCCATTTATTTATTTGAGATGAAAAAGCCTCATTCCCTTTACATGATATATGATAGTACATATACCTCCTAAAGGAAAATATTCCTTGCTTTACCATTTCTTTTTAGTTAGGCTATCATGATCATAGCAGCTTTCTCTTGCGAACATTTGTATTCACAGTTGCACACGAAAGAAAATGCTTGAACATTACAATGCTCAAAATTGTTAAAAGAAGATTGTGAGAGAATTCAGTTATTGTTGAGAATGAGTTGATAATGATTGCCGCTGATTGTAATTTCACATGAAACAACCATGATCTTTAACAAAGGAACACAATATTCTATCACAGAGATTGTGACAAAGTTGATGTGTGGCAACACAAGATTGCGATTGAATATGAATGCAAAATATTACAATTACAAAGAAAAGGTAACAGTTGCTGCTGATGGCTTAATATAACACATCTCAGCTCAATGGTAAACATGCGTATTTTAAGTCTTTACCTTAAAGTCAGTCTTGAATCCTGATTCCAAAGCAAAAGGAACATTGTCAATCTAATTGACACCCATGCCTGCAACTGCTGATCTGGCCCACTGCCAGTTCTTACTGAATTACAACGAACTGGTCTTGTTTAAGGCCTTCAGTAGTTTATTCATTCCCTGGAGCCTATTATCTTCAATGTTGGTGGACTGTGGTAGTGGAAAGCCAATTGGATCCTTGAACTTTCACTGAAGTTAAATAACAAGACTTTCCCCTTGACTAGAAAATAGTACTTTTCGGTAACCAACCAATTATAAGATCATATCTATTGGATTGAGGATATAAGATGAAAGATGATTCATCGGATTTACAAAGGCAGACCTCAAAATTATTGAAAAGAATGATGTTGATCATGTATAATTATTACATTTACAGTCAAGGACTAAACACATTGTTATTCGATGATTATTAATGAATATCATATGGTAGATGCTAGATATCTAGCTACAAAATGCCTAACTTTTAGCCTAATAAAAATGGAACATAAAAAGACTGGCTAGCATGGTCTCAGTTAATGTGTGTGTGATATCAATTTCTGTAATTTGAAAAGGTCACCAGCGACAGATCATCCTGGAAAGCACTACACAAAGATTCAATCAAAATGACGAACGAGGCAAAATGTTTCTTTTCAAATTCCGCAATCTTCTATGAGACAAGTAATCGGGGACTCAATAAAGTTATATCCTATCCTATCCATCCTATCCTATCCTAATCATTCCCCAGATTTGGGATGAGAGTGAAATAACTAGATAAGGAAATTTTGAAAAAAAAAATCCTCTAAAGCCTTCATATCAATTAGGCATCGAACTGCTTTTCTGTCAGACGGATCCTTCAAAGAGTCCTGATTGTATCATTTTAAGAGGCATTTAAATTCATCCAGTTCTTATTCAAGCTTATCTGACAGTGACATGAAGGCCCAGGTTACCTAAAGGCTTGCTTCTATTATATTATAGAACTCCTGTGATTTTAAAATTGCTGCTGTTACACTGACAGATATATGTATCTTTTAAGCAAAATTGAAATTCACCCAATACTTTTCCAGCAACCCAAATAAATTTTGAACTCACAAGATGTGGTAAAGGCATTCTTGCAGGGGCATTATTTTCGTGGAAACTCTGGGGGGAGATGCGGTGACGTGGTCATCAGATCAATATTAAACAAAGTTTGCAGGTTTTTTTACATTGATGAATCACGAAATTTTTTCATGGTATGGTAACCAGCCTGAGCGGAAAGGTGGGGGACATGTCACTTAACTGCTCCCTACCAAATTGAGGCCAAGGGAAATTACCACAAACACATGTTGTTCTCACACAAAAAGTTGGAGGGAGGGGAACATTTCATATTATGTCCCTCAGGGTCCAAAATGTGTGGGGGACATGTCCCCCCATCCCCACCAAACTACACCCCTGCATTCTTGTGTCAAAAAACGTACTCAGCAAAATTACTACATACAATATCGAAACTGTGATGCTACTCAATTCTTGCTTGATGTGTCATCTAACAGTTTCTTTAGACATCACCAAGTAACTTATACCAGTGGAAAAACTGGTATCTAACTGACAATTTTGCATGTTAGTGCCCTGATAAGGATCAACACTGTTAACAACAGCTAACCAACAATCACATTATTGTTTGTTTTGCAAAAACTATCAGTTACAATGTATAATAGAAGAAGCAAATGATGTCGAAGTCCGCTAGATACCTCTTTGAAGGGTTCTAACATACATTTTTGCATGTTAGACCCCCAAATTGGAGTCTAACTAATATCAAGCACTTCAAGTGAAATTCGAGAAGTGAGATATTATAACCAGCTATGGAGACACAGCTAAATGTATTATCCAAATAAATATCTTCAAAAATTTGGAAGAGAAATTAAATAGAAGCAGCAGATAAAATGTCATGCAATTTACCCAACAGAATGTAGCTTTTAAATGTATATATACATGCAGCATGCTTTAAATAACATGTGACCAAAGACTGGGAATATGTCGAAATAAGAATATTTTTTTGTCTGCAGATATAATGTTTCTTTAGATGTTATGTATAGGATTAGTTTAAATGGCCAACTCGTGACTAGGAAAATTATGTTTCTTTGGATTAACTCTCTTGACATTTCCAAGAAATTTGATATATACCTCACAGAAATTATTTTCACCAAAATAAATTTGCATTTGAAGAGTATCTTTATCCTGAAGCATTTTGTGTGTGCAAGTTTTAATATCTTGCGAATGGGGTTCGATAGAACACTAAACAGTGCAATGGTAGTCTTAGTAAAGGTTTCCGTGAAATGGCATAAAGGAGGCGTTCAGTCGTCGGTGTATCACTATCAGACCTGAACTTCATTGCAAAGGAATGATGTCATTTAATTGATACTTAAGTTTGTGTCTAGGCCACTGGCATCCCTTATTGAGTTTCAATGACCTGGCTTGTTTAAGGCTTTTTGGCAGTTAAGTGAATCTATGGAAACCTGTTATTGGCTTTTAGAAATTTTGTGGCCGGGAAAGGGCAATTGAGTCTTTGAACTTTTACTGAAATCAGAAGCACAATATATTTCCTCTAAAAGTTCTGCTGTCCAATGTTTTCTTGCCATTGATTCACACTTAAGATAAATATCTAAATAAAAACATATTGCTTCAACTTTAGTATTTGAAATTGAAGAAAATGGCAGTCCCTTGTGCCAATAATGAAAGATTTCTCTTTGACCAAAAGGTTCAGATTGTGATATTATTAGGTAGCTAGGATTGCCTCCATTTTGTTGCCGCATGAAAGGATCTAAATTCTGTGGTGCTTGTTATTTTAACAGGGAGTAAACCAGGGAGGGATCCAGCAAATGCCGGTGAAGGGGTTTATCGGGCTTTCGCATCCCGGAACGCATAGTTCGCGACATAACGTGACCGCGCTATGACAAAATTAACATGTAGAAGTATTAAAATTTTGGTCTGGTGGGGGGGGGGATGCCCCTGGAGTACACAAGAAACAAGTCAGATTCTCTATCTCAACATCTTAGAGCTGTTTGCTGATTAGCGGCCCAAACAGTTTCAAAATTAACTTTCAACTTGGTCGTGTGATGTCACTGGCTTAAAAATGTTTTGTTTGTGTCAGTTATGGTTAATCAGTTGAATCAGTGCTTGTCATATCTGGCTGCATAGGTGACAATAAACAACTCTAATTAAAACACTTAAGGTACTTCATCAAATAAGAAGATTAGGAGACCAACAGAAAACTGTCGGTGATGCGGCAAAGCCAGTTTGCAAGTTGAAAATAAGAATAATACATTTTTTCAGGGAACCGCCAATCTGCAAAGATCTATAATTGTGTCTAATCAATTAACTTAAATTTCATGTATTTATTTTGTTTTCATATTTTGTACTCACATGTACTTTATGCATCCAAAGAGTGTATGAATAAAGATATATATATATATATATAAGTAGTACTCGTCAAAATAGAAAATCTGAATTGGTGTTCAAGTAAGTTTACAAGCAACTGTATGCACTGTAAGCCCAATGAAGATTTCATAGTATGCCTTTTTATTAATTTTGTTTAGCAGCTCAGGCAAAATATTTTCAAAATGACTGGACATGGTCGTGCATGCTTAACTGTTGTGTCACTGTTCTTATAGATAAAACACTCAACCACTTTTTACCTGAGCCTGTGTTTACAGGTTGTCTTCTCAAACCAACTGTTAAATCTAGCATACCAAGTCAACGATTTTTCATCATGCAGCTACGTAAGCTACATAAAGATGATAACATAACTTGATTAATGGTCAATACACATGCGCATTCATAGTGGCGAAAACTTAAGCAGCATCTCAGTTTTTTGTGCAAGAATTATATACCTCCATTCATATATATCAATATACGAGTCCCAAAATAGCCTGCATATTCAGTCAGCTGGAATAAACTAGCCTGACTTTATTGATATCGTGGACTACAGGGTATAAAATGAGAAAATTTGATCACTGCGGGTATTGTCTTGTGCTAACTAAGGATGACCAATCAATGTTCCAAAGTGCGGTCATAGCGATATCAAGCAGTACATATTTCTCAAAGATAATTTTCCTCAGGCAGGCAAAAGTATCAAATTGGTTGAAATACAATGCATATTTTGGGGATTCTACAGTTCACCATCATTTAGCACAAAAAGGATGAATTTGATCACTGCACAAATTCAGATTGATCACTGAACATTTCAGTTTGATCACTGCCCATTTTGGGATCGTTGCACACTTATTTTATACCCTGATGGAGGCTAAAACTTAAGTCCTTCAACGAAGAATGAAATGAAAGGTAGATCGTTACTATTGTGAATAGGGGTGACATTTTTTCTATAGGTCTTGCAAAGAGACATCAACATTTGACAGGTATATAATAATAATATGGTCGTGTGTCGTGATGTCGTAAAATTTGAGAAATTTTACATTTATGTGATTATAACATATACATATCTTATATGTATCATCACTTATTATACATTACTGGAATGCTTAGCTTCCATTGTTTCATATCAACCTCAAAAAATGTATCTTCCCTGCAGAATAAGGCTGTTAGCCACCAAAAACCTTAAGAAAACGGGTGATTTTTTTGTGTCCCGCGTTACATCAGACTTGAAAAAATCATCTTAAAAGTGAGATTGCAGGGCCATGACAAAAGATATCTTGTTCTGGTTTTCTCTGTAGTAATACCCAATATCTCATAAGCTTTAAAAGTTTACATCACCTATCTAAATATTATCATGTCTTTTGTAGAGCCTTTAATGCAAAGCAACGTCAACCTTTCCCCTTTGCCGAAAAAAATCAACATGTTTTTTTTAAATTTAGTGTGAAACTGTTAATATTGAAGCTAGGAACTTCAAATATGCATTAAATAAATGCTCATAAGTTCTAATTTCAATTGCATATCTCAAAGTTTGAGTGCAAGTAAACAACTTGCTGTACAGCTTGTCTAGTTTACCCTGACATTTTTGTAACACCTGCAAAAAACAGTCAAGTTGGAGAGGGGTTATAAGTTTCAAACCATCAGAACTCGAACCAATAAAATCATACAATGAGGAAAGTGCTATTGTCCAAATGCTCATAAATCAGGGTTTACTGTGGTATGCAATTGGGTTAGGTTTGCAATTATTTTCTGACGTCTGCGATGCTCTGAAAAACCCTGAAAAAAATGTAACACATGCACACATGATTGGTACAGATATTTATGCTGGCTTCATATCAGTGTACTGGACTTCGAAAATGACCAAAAAGTGATCAAATTAGTAAATAACAAGTCATAATTAACTTTTGTGCCCTCATATCATGAAGTTTGTGTGGTGGAAGAATTTGTTAATGCCATATACAGACCTAATTATTACATAATCATGGTTGATTTTGAATTGAATTGGTTGTCCTCAGTCCATTTTAGACATTTTTGAAGAAAGATATTTTTGGTCCAAAACGGCCATGTAACGCAAATTGTACGACCTTGTGACATGCGACCATATGACACAGGAGAAAAGAATGCTGGATGAAGCTGATCTGCCCTTCTGAGCAAAGAAAAGCAATGAGTGTTATTTTGTGAGAATTCTTAGGAAGACTTCTGCTAACAGGTGACAGGGCAATAAGTTAATCAGGAAATTGGAAGAATCTGAATATGGAAATGACTTCTCTGAAAATGTCATAATGCACATTCACAGACACTTTCTGAATTATCTTTACCATGGTGTCTTACTACCAATAGTATTTATTTTTTTCTGACAAATCCTTATCCATATGTATTAAAAGCAGAGCATACAGATATAGCAGCCTGAAATCCAACATACAATACTCGAAGGACCCCCTGAGTCTTGCATGTGTGTTTTGCGCTGCTGTTCCCTCTTCTTCCCACTTCCTTTTCTAATCCATATCTTTTCATTACAAATCATTGCTCCCAGGGTCAGACTAGCTTTTCAGTCCGTTTTTCTCGCCTATGTATTTTTTTTCCTCGCTGTTAAGTGATTGATGGCTCATCGAAGAAAAGGGCATGAAACCAAACAGATTTCTTTCATGCAACAGAGCAATTTTTCAGCCCAATATTTTCCAGGACAAAATTTGCTAAATGGTTTTTGTCCTGTCTGACATATTTCATTTGCATTAATGAGAAATCTTTATGCGTGATCTGACAAGGGCAAGAGCTCTAGAGGAAACAAGAAGATTAATAATGATGAATGTTTTTGTTTGGCAAGCTACTGAACGGTTCACAACACTGAAGTGGTTAAGTTATTTTACTGATATTTTGTCAATGCTGACAAGGATGCCGGAACTGGGGGGGGAGAGGGGGCAATTGCCTTATTTTACAGTGAAGTTAGGCAAAACTTTTCAAGTATATTTAAAATTATTATTGCAGCTACATAAAATTTTTGTCATGCGAATTGGATTTGCCGTTTCTCGACCGACCGCCCCTGTCGCCCTCGTTTCCTTCCGGCACCCCTGAATGCTGAAAATGAGTTGGATAGTTTTGATCAACCGAACTCATGTTACAACATGACAAAATGTTTCACCAATAACCCAGCTGGAAGATTAGTTATATGAGTTAGCCACTTTAGAATATACTGTGCTGAGCAATCATACAATCTGGTACTGGTTGATTTCCAACCTCAAAATGATATAGAACAAGACAGGCTAAATAGTCACAAGATAAAAATATATCTAAACTTTATTAAATCTATGATATGAAGAGACACTGTCAGAATGACCACTGACTAGCACAAGGACATGACACATGATACAAAAATGTGATTATAACTTCCAAGCAATTTTCTGGTGAGGTTTCCTTGTTCTCCAAGGAGGAGCAAGATTTTCATAATCTCCAATTCCGGCATCATCTGAAGAACTTGTACCGTCAAATTCTGATCTACAAATCTCCGTTCTTCTTCTATCCATCGAAGACATGAGAATTCCACTTGGTCTTGCCCCCTCATCTGACTCCATAAAAAGACCTTGAAATAAAAAAAATAGCTCTTATGACATCTGAATCAATGTCGGGTTCTACCATTACTAGCTTGGATACTAGCTTGGATATTATTTAGGCAAAAACAAAGGAGAGCCTTGGGCACACCAATATGTAAAATTCTTCATTTACGGACTGATTACAATCTATCAAAATAATATTTGATTTACCATAGCAATGTTAATAATTTGCTGTAAGAATCCTTGTCCTACTATAAAATTTTGCTAGACATACATGTAGAAACTTTGGCAAGAAATCAAATTTTTTTAGCAACTAAAAAACTATCATTTGACAACGACAGATAGATATATGGTAAGTGCAGCCCTCTACGCCATGATCTGGATGCACATGAGGGTTGATTATTAGATGGGAGAGAAGGAGGAGTCCTCAACTTGTTACACTTTAAACCGGTGTAAGTGACCTTTTTCTTGCCCCAGCACACACAATGATATAAGGAACTCCAATTCAATGTCTCAGCCGAATAACATATAGCTTGGATGTTGCTAACGAAGGTCCACTGAAAATTTTGGGCTCCCAAAACTTTGTTTTGAACCTATGGAGTAAAGACCTTCAGTGGTGCAGCGGGAACCTTTACCTTGCACTCTGCCACCAAGCAGTATGGATTATAACAAGACAGGTTTACTATCTTACGGAAGTACATACTTTCCTGAGCAGGGTCATCGTCCCTTGTCCTACCCATCTCAGAAGCACCATCTTCTGGCTCGAGCATATGTTTCTGGTCCTCTTGCTGCGTGCGCATGTCTGGGACCCTCTCTTCCCATCCGGAAATGACACAGACAATTTTTATAAGCACTAAGACCACCACAATGGACCCTATGATAATAGCAGCTATTCCTCCTGCTGGAAATGATATCATTTCTGAAAGGAGAAAAAAAAGCAAAAGCGCTATTGAGATATTATTGTGTCCTTTTCAGAGAAGTCACGCTGAGGAGTGATATCGCAGAAAGGCATGTCATACGAATGGTATTATTGTGGTAATATGATATTGTATATGACAATATCATCTATATCATTTGATCTGAATATTACCTTTCCTTCTAATTGAGTTTGTTTTTCAATTGATGAAATTCTATCTTAACAACATAAAGTGTGCCTGCTTATGAAATTGCAAAGAGCTAGAAAATGTTGTATATGATGTAACTGCTTCTTTTTGCTTTAGGTCATACTTTGTGACACACATACATTGCATTATTAAATCTTCGATAAAATGTAGAACTTACCATGTCTGGCAGATATCTCCACTGCAAAGAAATATCCATAACGAGTGTGTCCACGATAATGATAAAGGGAAAGGCAGGAACCGGAACTATAGACAACCACCGGGGTTGACACTGAGCAATTATAGTGGGCCTGAAATGATATCATGATTATTTAATTAGAGTTGATATGGTAGATGCCTTCATAATGCGCTCTAAAAAATTTCAGACAAAATTGGTTTTTTAGACTGAAAATGGATTTTTGAAAAACCAAATTTCAATGCAAAAGCAACATGGATTTAAAAAAAATCCATGTTGGTTTTTTGCATGGAAATTTGGTTTTTCACAAAAACATTTTGAATCTAAAAAACCGATTTTGTCCCGACATTTTTTAGAGCGTGTCTCAAGATAAAATTGTTTTATTTTTGTGTTTATTGTCACAAAAAAAAATTTGAACCTTCATATAAGTTGTAATTGTAATATTGAGTTTTTTATATCTATCTCTTTCGACTTTCTATCATTTACCATTTACTTTTGGATCCCACCTCAAGGCATGAATAAAAACCTCAATATCAAGTATATATGTACTGGTCTCTTAATACATTGTATTATACCACACCTATGAGCCATCAGCCAATCAGAAGCCTGTATTTGGCTGGTATATATCCTATATTCTTTGTTGTTCACTTATACGCCCATGGGAGTATATAGGATATATAAGCCTCATTGTTTAACAAATCTCATAACACAAACAGCAAAACTACACCAAACAGTGAATAAACAAAAGTACTATGAGACCTAAAGCCTTTTATTTGACAAATCCTTAAATCCTTTAATTCCAGCCCAATCTAGACTTTTATTGCAAATATCATGACTAAGGGCAAGGGTTCAACCAAATTAGATATCAGGGAGGAGGAGAAGGCTTACACTTGTAAAAATAAAAAAATGTCTTGTCATGTTTTGGTAAAATAGATAAATAGATATACTTTTGAGCAGTCTTAAAATAAATAATTACAGTTGGTGGGGGTATTTCATTACGTGGCTTTGTTTTATTAAACACACTCGAAATAAATAGGTCTAATTACTGCTGCTGTTGCCATGAAATAAAAACTCCAAGCCCCCTCCCCCCTTAATATTGATGGTCTACCCTAACAATCCAAATGCATATAGTACATTCTCCTGATTTTGAAACCATTTTTTTCCACGTTTTTTCTTTTGCCTATTTATCCCGCATAGTTTTCAATTCCCTCCCCCAACCCCCCCCCCAAATATTTTCTCCTATTATGCATAATTTGTTTCTTCTTTTTTTTTCGCCCAAAATTTCTTTTTTCAAATAGGCCTATATATTTTTTTCCACAAACGTTTTTTCTTTTCACTTTTTTTCACAAATATTTGTTCCATATTCTACCGGTTTTAGTTTCCACTTAATAAAAAATTTCACTCCCTATATTTTTTCTAATAATTTTGCTACTTATTAGCTTATTATATTATCTGAGCATATATATTAAAGTGGGTAATTGGGAGACTTAATAATAATAATAATAGGCATTTATATAGCGCTAATTCCAGTAAACTGCTCACTAGCGCTTGTGCATGCTGGATTTATCCGTAGAAACTTTTAAATAGGTAAGTCTTAAGATTTCTCTTGAAACCTTCAAGTGTTTTGGAGGCCTTGACTGTCTCTGGGAGTTGGTTCCACAGTTTCGGAGCGGCATGCGAAAAGGCTCTGTCTTCATATTTGTTTTTATTGTAGGAGGGTGGTTCATTTAACAGCATTTTGTGATTGCTTCTCAGATTACAGTTTCGTTCAGATTTTGGCTGAATCATATTTTGAATATACAAGGGAGCTTGCCCGTTTATTGCTTTCCAAGTTGTTAACATGAGTTTGAATTGTTTTCTTGCTGGAATGGGCAGCCAATGTAGCTGCTTCCTATGTTGGCTTACACTGTCGTGCTTTCTTAATTTTTCAATGAGTCGAACGGCTGAGTTTTGGGCCACTTGAAGTTTATACAGCAAACGACTCGATGTTCCATAAAGAAGACCATTTCCATAGTCTAGGTGAGGTGTGACAAGAGCATTGACCGCTGTTTTACAGGTCTCCTTGTCCAATGACTTCCTGATTTTTGAAATATTTCTAATATTGAAATAGGCATTCCGACACATTTTATTGACTTGTTTTTCCATGGTCATGTTTTTGTCAAAGATTACACCCAGATTTCTAACATGATCGACTGCATTAATTTTGACATTGTCGACATGGATTGATGATACTTGGAGTTTATTAAGTTGATGTGGACTGCCAATGAGTAGTAGTTCTGTTTTTTCTCCATTGTTACAAAGCTTATTTTCATGGAGAAATTTTCTGATATCAGCAATGCACTTTTCCATTTTGACTACGGCATTTCCTTGTTCTGAGAAAGTTGGTTTGAAAGAGAGTATAAGTTGCTCGTCATCGGCATACTTTTGGTCTTTGACTTGGTGTTTTTCAGCCACTTCACTTAATGGAGCAATGTATGAATTAAATAGGATTGGTCCTAATTTTGAACCTTGAGGAACTCCAAATTTGAGTGGCAGTCTGGTTGATGTCTTGTCGTTAATTATCACCGACTGTGACCTTTCAGAAATGTATGACTTGAACCAGCATAGCGCAGAATCATGAATACCGTATCTGCTCTCTAAACGTTTTAGTAGAATCTGGTGATCAATTGTGTCAAAAGCTGCTGAAAGGTCCAACAGTACAAGCATCGTTACTTCACCTTTTGTCATATTCAACATGATATCGTCATGGATCTTTGTCAGAAGGGTTTCAGTGCTGTGGAATTTTCTGTAAGCTGACTGTTTCTCATCGTCCAGGTTGTTTGTAGTCAGATGGTCTGTGTATTGTTTAATAACAGCACTTTCAATAAGTTTGCCAAGGAATGACAGGTTTGATACTGGTCTATAATTCTTTTTGATTAGATCCAATCCACATTTTTTCAACAAAGGTTTTACTAAAGCATGTTTCAACTCAAGAGGCATTTCTCCCTGTGTGAGTGACTTATTGACAACATTGGTTATAACTGGGAGGTATTCATCAATGCATTGGAGCAAAAGCCACGTGGGAATAGGATCAAGTTGGCAGTGTTTAACTGGCATTTCTCTGATCAGTTTCTTTATGTCACTTTGAGATAGCCTTCTGAAGTGTCGGAGTGTATGAGGGGCAGTTTTGGTATTGTTAGCTGTGTCATTGTGTGTGGAGTCCAACTTAGACCTGAGTGTTTTAATCTTTTCATCAAAGAACTTATTGAAATCATTTGCCAAGTCAATTTCATTTGTGTGTGGTGGGAGAGGTAGTTCTTGTTTTCTGTTTAGACTTGAGTTCAGTAACTTGAACAACTTCTTAGCATCACCATTAGAATCTTTAATCTTGACTCGCAGATCTTCCGATTTGAGGTGACTCAGCTGCAGATTCAATGCATTTCTTTTTTCTTTGAATGACTCCCAGTCATTTTCAAGTCTGGTTCTCCTCCATAATCTCTCTGCTTTCCTCTTTTCAGATTTCAGAAGCTTGATATCAGCATTGTTGAATGGAGTGGGTGTGCGTAGAGTTACTTCTCTGGTTTTAATGGGAGCATGTTTGTCCAGAACCACTTCAGTAGAGTTATAGAGTCTAATAAGTTCATTGAGACCTTTCTGTTCCATCCCACTTATGGACAGATGTCTTTCAATGTCTTTTTTGAAATCTTGAACAACAATTTTACTAGTTTTTCTGAAACTGATTTTCTTCTTGGGTTTTTTTGCTTTCTTGATTGGAATGTCAAACAGAATGCAGTTATGATCAGAGAGCAGGTCACTGACCCTACAATTGTTCAGTATGGATTTTTCTCGAGTAATAACAAGGTCCAGCGTATTGCCATCTTTGTGTGTTGGTGCAGAGACATGTTGCACAAGACCAAACATTTCAAGGATGTCGTTAAATTTAATGGCCTTGTTATCATCCGGTTTATTCACATGAAAGTTGAAATCGCCAGTAATTATGATTTCATTGTTGAATGTTTGATAGTGTCCCAGAAACTTTGTGAATTCTGTGAAGAATTCTGCAATACTGTATTTATTTTTGTCGGATGGTTCTGGGCGGTACACTAGAAGAATTGTGACAATTTTCTCATCCATTTGGACTTGGATTTCCATGTGTTCAAAGGTCTTGGTCTTCATGCGATCTTTTTGAATTGCATGAATGCCAGATCTGACAAGGCAACCTACTCCACCACCTGGTCTTCCTAAACGAGGCGAGCTAAGAAAGAAATATCCACCATTTTGCTCCAACTCGCCGATTTCAACTTTATCATCATCTTTTAACCAAGTCTC
This sequence comes from Platynereis dumerilii, assembly GCA_026936325.1. NCBI lineage: Eukaryota > Metazoa > Annelida > Polychaeta > Phyllodocida > Nereididae > Platynereis > Platynereis dumerilii. Next base: position 25,497,181 of record JAPTHN010000007.1, read on the forward strand.
AGTGAAAAGAAAGATGTCTAGATCATGTTCATCATTGTAGTCCTTAACAATTTGCGTTTTCTGTCTCAAACTCTGAGCATTCCACACACAGGTTTTCAGAATATTGTTTGGTTTGAGAATAGTCTTGTGGGGATGAATTCTTATATGTTCTGCAGAAGCTGACATGGAGTCATTTTGTGCTAAAATCTCAAATCTATTTGAGAGTTTGATTGAGCTACTGTTGTGTGATACATGGTTTACCTTTGGCTGAGTTGCGGCTGTTGCTGGTTGTAGCCAATTGACATGTCTATTTAGACCAGTTCGCAAGGCATCAGAATAAAGCTTTCTATATGTGTGCATTGTTACTATCTGTTTGATGTGAGAATTCGATAAGCAAGCAATTTGTGACTTAAGAGAATGTGAAAATCAAGGATGACTCAATTTGTGACCGACCAAAGTTAAGAGTCAAGGATCAATTTGTGACTGACTAAAGGAGGATCAATCAATTTGTGATTGACCGAAGGAGATGGTTAGAATCGAGGATCAATCAATCTGTGATTGACCAAAGGAGTTGGTTAGAATCGAGGATCAATCAATTTGTGATTGACAGAGGAGTTGGTTAGAATCGAGGATAAATCAATTTGTGACTGATCGAGGGGTTACTTCGGATCGAGGATCAATCAATTTGTGATTGACCGAGGGAGTTGGTTAGAATCGAGGATCAATCAAGTTGTGATTGACCGAAGGGTTGGTTAAGAGTCTAGATCAATCAATTTGTGATTGATCAAGGAGTTGGTTAGAATCGAGGATCAATAATTTATGACTGACCGAGGGATTAGTTCCGATCTAGGATCAATCAATTTGTGATTGACCAGAGGAGTTGGTTAGAATCGAGGATCAATCAATTTGTGATTGACCAAAGGAGTTGGTAGATCTGTCAGTTAGTGACTAGATCAGAAAATTTAAAAGTGATCTGTCAGTTAGTGACTAGATCAGAACAATTTAAAAGTGATCTGTCAGTTAGTGACTAGATCAGAACAATTTAATAGTGATCTGTCAGTTAGTGACTAGATCAGAACAATGTAAAAGTGATCTGTCAGTTAGTGACTAGATCAGAACAATTTAATAGTGATCTGTCAGTTAGTGACTAGATCAGAGCAATGTAAAAGTGATCTGTCAGTTAGTGACTAGATCAGAGCGAAGGAGTTGGTTAGAATCGAGGATCAATCAATTTGTGAAAATTTAAAAGTGATCTGTCAGTTAGTGACTAGATCAGAACAATTTAATAGTGATCTGTCAGTTAGTGACTAGATCAGAACAATTTAACAGTGATCTGTCAGTTAGTGACTAGATCAGAGTGAAGGAGTTGGTTAGAATCGAGGATCAATCAATTTGTGAAAATTTGAAAGTGATCTGTCAGTTAGTGACTAGATCAGAGCAATGTAAAAGCGATCTGTCAGTTAGTGATATGCATATGCCAAGTATTGAAATCACAAATGCTTCTATAATCAGATTAAAAAATATTCGGGAAATCTCTTAAGCTTTTTAAGTATTTGACTGATAATTTACAATACCTTTCAATGCATTTGCCTTGTATTCCAAGAAAATTCTCAGAATAAGTAAGAATTTCATATCAAATATATATCAACCATGTTGCCTTTTGAATTTTTTTTCTTCAACTGATTCATGTTATCAAATTAATCCCTCTTGGCAAATTGTTTGTAGTTGTTTTCTACTTCTCTCAAATCCTTCTTGTTTTATTTTCTTTTTTAAATCTCTTTGTTTATGTTTTATGTTGTTTTGTTTAAGGTATAAGTTAGTTATATCCCTTGTTTTCGTGAATATGTGATATACACCTCGGCTTACGCCTCGGTATATATCGCATATTCCCTCAAACGCGGGATATAACTAGCACGTAGACTGCCCATTCTGTTTCTGTAGCTTTAAGTAACTTACATAAAACTGGTTCAAACTCGTAAATCTGTAACAGCTGAACATTGAAAAGGTTAGTGATATAAATTACAAGTAAGTTAGCCCGTGTATCTGAACGCTGACTCAAACAATCATCATAGATGGCCAAGAAAGGATCCTTGAAGTTCTCATCACAAAACCACTGGACAAGTCGGACCGAGATATAACGATCACCAAAGTTGAAGCCAATAGCACATTCAGCAGGTCGCCTTTCTTGGGGAGCACCACCTTCCCAGCTGTCAGATTTGACCATGTAAACATCTCCCTCTTCCATGTCATCATTGCGCACAAATCCATTGCACTGGTTCTCCTTGTCCATATGTACTGGAATAGACAGATATATAATATAGTATATTTTGAGTAACATTAGGATAGATGACTCGCATAACATGAAGGATCAACACAGATCTTGTCCCTTCTGATTAGATTTATTAATCTTATTGAAAAAAATTCACAGTCCAAAAATATTTTGATTTAGGTGTTCAAAGCAATCATCATCTGAGATTTTGTGGGATGGTATATTTCATTTTCTTACATCAAAATGTCCACAGAGATGAGGTCTTTGCATGTGTACATCCCATAGATGCCCTAGTGTAATTGCACTACATTATTTAATTTGCAGTACAAAGCCATTCCAATAAATCAAATTTTTCTTAAATGTATTACACATGAAAACACACACATTGGGTGAATTTGTTATCTCGGGAATTCCCGACAGGTCGAATGTACTCAATAATCTAATTGCCAGTGCAGAGAAATCTGAAGCAATTAGGCAATGATAAATCACATGTGATTGGGATGTAAATGTACTCACAAGTTCTCCATAATCTAATTGGCAGCACAATGGGGCAGAGGAAGGCAACTACAAGATATACTGGAAGCTCTGCTTGTGATTTCATCTTGAATTCTCGGATTTCATCTCGGGCATCTACTATCTATTATGAAGATTTCGACATGCCTGGTTGTCAGGCGCATCATTCAATCAGGGATCCATTTTCACTCTGCAAGAAAATAAGCCAAGTATTAATTCTGTGAATTAAGGGAAGTCATCGTGTTTAGACACTTTAAATGTAGACACTTTTAACAGTCAGGCACATTTTGACCATGCATACTTCGAGATCTGATTTTCACCAAAAAATGTTTACTTCATTTTGTTGTTGGCGAAAGAATAATTAGTGCCTATTCTTAATCAAAATGATATGGTAGCAAATTCAATTGCTGACATTGCTAAAAGACTCATGCAAAACTGGATTCACTGACAGTCAGTGGATGCCTGGCATGACATTGGCCAGAGAAATTGCTTTAATGTAGCTACTTGTTTTCACATAAAGGCAGGTGATAGAATACTGGTAGTTGAAGGTGATATATTAATATTATGATGAAAGAAACTGATAAAAATATCATGATTCAGCAATTTGCCTTGCCATAAAGTCGACCGCTTTAATTTATAAGTGAAGCTAGATCAACAAAAGATGTTTTATGGTTGCTGCAGACCAAATTCATTATAACGCAATGAACATAGCTTTCTGATGACTTTCACACCACCCTTTACTATTTAAAATGTTGCTAATGTACAGTCTGTAGAGCTCATCCAGGCATCCACTGCAGAATTTCACTCGAGGTGCTCTATTGTATGTCCTTACTCAGTTTCACTGCAGCATATTCAAGCAGCTTTCTGGTGAGCATGGAATTATCGTTCTCATATACATAAACTGCTATAATCCACTTTGACCCTATTAACAGAGAATTCTGATGAGCGCGGATTGATCGGCCCCATCTACATTGACTTGGATTGGCATTCGATTTCTCATTGATGTCATATTTCACTTGAATTTTACCAGTCTGTTGCCTGACTGCTAATACTAGCCATCTTTCTGAATTTTAGCAGAAGTTTTTCTAGCTTCATTGACGATGAAGCAGTGCATCAGTGTGTGCAAAGATGTTGTTGTATATTAGGTCATATTTGTAAATTGGTGAAATTAAAATGGCTTAATTTTATATAGACAATGAGTTATTGATTTCCAGACAGGAGGTTAAAATTAACTGGTGCATAACTACTGTTGGTTTTGAAACATAAACCATACTAGGCATTAAGCTAGATTGAGCAATAATTCTAGTCTTACAGACATGGAACATCCATAAACTGCTTCAATCTGTTACAACTGGGTAACCGAGGAAGTTAAGGGTCCTAAAGCTTGCTTTTATAGCACCCTTAGGGTTTCAACATCATGGTTCTGTATAGTGATGTAGTCCTGAAAAATTTCTTACTGGACAAGGCCTTGAATGCATGACTGGAAACAGACAGCTTTTTTTGTCAGTTGGATCCCTCAAGCAGTTCGGATCACACCATTACAGATGATTTCATATTTGTAGACATTTGTGGAAGAAAATACATCATTTTTCCTGCAATTTTCATTGGTTGAGAGAAGGTATGACACCACTCTCTCCTGAAAAGTGACATAGTGTTTTACATGGGTGACCATGGCATTCTAATCCACTGATCTGCTCAATGGAACTGACTCTAGCTGTTCCAAGTGAGAGTTTCTGTTGGTGTTTCACACATTTTTAGTACACACATTCTCAAAGTCTAATACTATGATTATTTTTTTACAGAAAACAAACAAACATGCGTGTAACATTTTCTCAGATCAGGGCTCTGCCCAGACAACATGACAATGGGCTACAAATTGCTGGGACCCTGATTGATCCCTATTATGATTTTCTAATGAATGTAGGCACCATCACTGGATCATCCCCCTATTCTAAGGGATAATTCAGAATTTATGACTGGGGGGATGGGGGTTGGGGAGTTTTGATGGAACTTTCTGTGAAAAGTGATACCCCGCTTTGGTTTCACAAATATTTACTATAGTACCACAATTTTCTTTTGTTAAAATTTCATTCGACAATTAAGCATGTTGTGAAAAATAAGTACCCCCCTTGAAACACGCGTGAAAAATTGGTACCCTGTTGGGAAATATTCCCATTGCCCCAAGTCATAAGAAGCATGTGCAAAAGGTGGTTCCCACAGAATTAAAAATTATAGAAACTACCACCCCCCCCCCCCTCGACCCACTCATAAAATTTAATTCTGAATAGTCCTTTACTCACATACAATGCTTTTGGTCAAGGTATGATAATTTAGCTTTCAGAGATTTGAAGCCATTCAGAGTCGGCTTGAGACTGATTTAATATCAATTGAAGCAATCAACTGTAACAAACACAGGAGTGTGAAATACAACAGTTCACGAGGAAATGTAAGAGTTCATGTGGATTGCAGTTTGACATGTGTGAACAACTGCCACAATACCAAATTGGCCTTTGCAGCAGTTTATTGGTTGAAATTATGACATCATTTTTCCAGCCAACATCACTTGCTTGAAGCAAACTGAAAAAAAGTGACACGCTATGTGCAGCTTAACCAATCATCTGGCAGGATTTTCTGATGTCAGACCAAAAATTTAGCTAAATTTTTTGTTATTTGATTTATGTCTACAAATATGAAATCATCTGTAAGAGGCACATAAATTTAACCGTTTTTTTATTCAAGTTCATTTGACAGTGACGACTATGAAATCCCGGCTAACTTAGGGCATGCTTTTATCCTGGTACTATCGTGATTTCAATACCATTTCTGTAGTGAAACCGGCAAATTCAATTCATCAAATAGTTTTTATGCAGCAATTTCGACCTCACATGTGGTTGAGGGAATCTTGGACCACAGAACATACTCAGCAAAATTACTGCATAGAATTTCAAAATTAACATGCTGCTCAATTCTCTCACGATGTGTAATATAACAGAAATCCAGACGCTTTAGTTAAGCCGATATGGAGATTTGGCTAAACCTTTTATGCAAATAAATATCTTTCAAAAAAGTAGAAAAAAACTAACACAGAAGCAGCCTATAAAACATCATGCAACTAAAGAAGAACCAGTTCTGCTCCATCATTTAATTATCTGCAGTTTGCTTTAAATAACATATATGACCTGAGACTGGGAATATGTCGAAATAAGAATATTTTTTTGCTTTCAGACAAATAAATTACTTCAGATGTTTTGTAGGACTTGATTAAAATGGCTCATGACTTGGAAAACTATGTAGCTTATGTCTCTTTCTATTAATTTTCCTGACATCCATGAAATGTAATATATCCCTCTAAGGAATGCTTTTCTCTGACATAAATGTAAAAGTGTCTTAAATCATATATCCATGCAACTGTTATTGTCTTGAGGTGGGGGTTCCATACAAAACGACATCATTAAATGGCATTCTCCGGTGAGCCGTCAGTGAAATGGCATAAGGCAGGTGTACAATTGTCATTGTAACAGACTTGAACTTCAATGCAAAGGAATTGCGTCATCTAATTGATACTTGAGCTTGTGTTAGGCCCACTGTCATCCCATATAGAATTTCAATGACCTGTCTTGGCCTTTTGGCAGTTCAGTGAATCTACGGGGGCCCCGATACTAGCCTCTTGAATGTCTGTGGCAGGGAAAGGGCAAGTGAGCGTTTGACTTTTAACTGTAATAAGATGCCCAATATATTTCCTTTCGTAAGTTCTGAAGTCCTGTGAAAAAAAGTTATCTTGCCACTGATTCCCAATGAAGATAAGAATCTAAGTCAAGACAAATGCATCTGTTTGATGCTTTTCATGTCAATAACATTCTATATATGTATTGGTAAACAAATCTAGCTCTTAAAAGAATTGATGACAGTGGCAGTCTTTTGTGCTAATAAGGCATGATCATTAATTAATGTCAAAAGCCGATGTTGATTTCTTGACCAAAGAATTTCAAAATTTTGTGTTTGGATTGTCACCCATCTTGTTGCCAAGGTAAAGAGTATCTAAATTGTGTGATTCTTTATTCAAATCGGAGTACACTTTAGATTAATTTTTCTCAACATGTGAGGTTCCTTGTCAAAAGCAAAATCTCAAAAAGCATACAATTAAGTCTACAAGTAAACTATATGCACTGTAAGTGCAATGAATATTTCAAATCATGCCTCTTTATTGATTTTCTGAAACAGTCTTAACCCAAAGATGTTCAAAATTGCTGGACATGGTCATGCATGCTTTCGACTGCTGTAGCACGGTGCTTATGAATATGACAAAGGACCAAGATCAAACACTCAGGAGCAACTGATTTTCCAAAGCATGCATTTACAACCTGACACCATCTGATACATGCTAAACGAATATTGTTCTCTTTATCTGGTAGAAATCTACATCCAAATTATCATATAAGACGATTAACAAGCAATACACAGGAGTATAGTGAATTTTTTGCAGTCACTGCAGTCACAATGGTAAAAACTTTAGCTCAGCAGAACCTCAGTGTTTTGGTCCAGAATTATTTTCTTCCTCAGTATCTTACGCATGCCACTGTTAGTCCAAAATAGTTTTGCATGTTCAGTTTGGTGGAATAAACTCACCTGAATTTTTGTGTTTATGGTAACAAAACTTAAGCCCCTTCGAAGAAGAATGAAAGTGAAGGATAGCTCTCCAACATTGTCAAAAGGGCTGACATTAAATACGTTAGGTTTTGCCAACAGAGTCATCAGCATTTGACAGGTATATGTCCCAGGAGAAAAATATATTGGATGAAGCTGATCTGTCCTTGTAAGCAAAGAAGAGTAATGAAAGTTATTTTGCGAGGAGAATTTTTAGGAAGACTTCTGTCAAAATGTGACAGTGCAATAAATCTTCCACTGTCAAGACAAATATGCATTTAATCAGGAAATAGGAAGAACCTGGATATGGAAATGACTTTTCAGAAAATGTCACAATACACATTTACCATGACACTTTGGAGACATCACGACATACTCTGATAATAGATATGTCAGCAGGATTATCCGTATGTCACAAGTATTGTAAAAATATATCACACTGCTTGTGTTTGGTTGATTTTCGGTCAATAAGATGCATACGTAACTTTTTGCAGAGATAATTATGAGCATTCATTTCTGTTGTTAAGAGATGTTTGTGATAAATAATTTTATAAAAAGGTTATTTTAATATTATTGTGTGAAATAACATATTCATTTAAGACCCCTGACTTTCCATCTGTTTTGTATCACAGTTCCGTGTTTTTTCACTCTCTTTTGCAATCCATTTTATTCCATTGCAATTCATTGCTCATGGGGCCAGACCAGCTTTACAAGATGTTTTCTCACCCATGTATTTCATCCTCGCTATCAAGTGATTGATATAACATCAAAGGGAGGGACATGAGACCTAACAATTTTCCTACATGCAACAGACAGATTTCTCAGTCTCATCTTTAGCAGGGAAGAATTTGTTTAAACGGTTTCTGTCCTGGCTGACATATTGGATCTGCCAAAAGGGCAAGAGTTCCAGCAGAAATATGAATATCACAGAATTCAAAACTTATACTTGATCGTGACCACAATCTGTCATTTAAGCGAAAGCCTACTTTCCTACTGGCAACGTATAGGGTGGTTACTTTTAATTTCATAAAAGTAATTTGAGCTATTAATTTTTTGTGTGTTTGTCCCATTTTTTGTTTATTAAGCATGTGTAATATCTGGCAGCATAGTAGTATAGGTATTAGGTCAGACATCGCTTACTGATTTACAAAGAACGGGTATTGTCGAAGGGCCTTCAGCCGTCCAGTGTTTCTATGAGTCTAATACTGGCCTCCAGAATGCCTGCGGCAGTGAAAAATCAATTTGGCCCTTGGCCTTTAATTTTAAATCTGAAGAAGGTCTTTTTAATGCAGAATCGACCCTCAATAGGAAAGTGGCATGCTGAAAATAGGATACCATGTTAAACAAGTCAAGGGGATATTCAGCGCAGCACATAATTAATCACAGCATATAACAAAAATAATGTGCACAAGGCACTTTAAAGGGCATTCTGCACAGTGCACTACTGATCTGAAGTATTAAGCAACACATTAATGAAGCATGCAGTGGTGTATTGTCCTAATTGCTGACCTCTTGTTGTTTTGACAAATTCTCAGTGAGCTATAAATAGATCTAGGGTGGGGAAGCCCCTCAATGACATCACAGGACTCCCTTTTTCCAGTTTTTCTAGGGTAGTTTTCCTGTGTCTCTGAAATTGTATTTCAGCAATGTACGCGTTCCTGTAAAGTTGATCAATACACTCTCAGACAAATTAAACCCCGGGTGCAAAGTTTGAATGAAATTGGTGCAGTATTTTGTCTCGAAATTGGCCCACAAGATTCCAGAGTAGACCAGTGACAATATAGGGCAGAATGCCCCAACAAAAAATGACAGTTTGAAATGTAAATAATGTGCAAGCACTTTAAGCAGCACAGAAAGTGCATGGTTCCAACACAGGCATACCGGTCACGGATATACTAAGGAGAAGAAGAAGAAGAAGGCATGGTTGACTTTGACCCTTGGAAGCTAGTCCAATTTTAGTTTCTTTGTAATTTTTCCCATCACAGAAGGCCACCAAAATAAAAGTGATTGGTTGAAAGTTAAATACCTACAGAGAAAGTAGAGTAAATTTGAATGAGATTGTTGAAAGAGAGTGACCTCCAGAGTGCTAACGAGATTGCATGAAATTCTTTGGGTAAGAGCAGCTGTGCTGCTAATAAAATAAAACCATCAGAGGCTTTTTTTGAAATTCTTACATTGCAATGATTCTTGAATTGATATGTGTTTTGCATCACATTATTCCCCATATCTGGCAATCCATATCATACCATTACAATCCATTACATTCCATGGCCCGCAGTCTCAGGGTCAGACAAGCTTTTCAGGGTATTCTTTCACCCTTGTGTTTTTTCCTCGCTATCAAGTGATTGACGACCCATCAAAGAGCAAGGCACAAGACCAAACATTTTCGCCCATGCAACTGACACATTTCTCAGCATCATCTTTTGCTGGATGAATTTGCTCAAAATGTTTCTGTCCTCTGTGACACATTTGATTAAGGATTATCACCACACAAGAGCAGGTATTCCTGGTAGAGGCAAACATTATTATGTTAAAAGTGAAATCAGTAAGTGGTTCATGGCTATGACGATTTTGGCCATCTGCTGTTTATAGAAAGTAAGTTATTATCGTTTCCTTAGATATGTGTTTTTCCAGTTTGTACTTCGCTTTATCTCAAAACTGTGATGTCACAGATTTAGTTGCATAACTTTGTATATTACGAGCACACATTTCAAGAAACTGACTAACTGCATCAACACATGGATAATGTATGTTTAGCTTGTTTAGCCTTAATACCTTCACTGAAACAAACAGACCACTTATCCTCAAAGGAGAGTTACACTGCTGGCCAAAAATTTGGAAATGATAAGCTGTTCACCAATGCCTTAGTGTTGTACAAAATGGTATTTGGTTGTTTGGATTGTTACTTGATCAAATCGAAATAGATCTAAAGAAATTTGAAGTGTATTATTGAAGGTAAATTTGTGAAAATAGCATTAAATTTCAAAGATTGCTCTCAAAAATGGGGATGCGTCAAATGAGTAAGTATTGCCATTTCATTGATATGCCTGGCCACTTGTTTGGGTAATAATTAGTACTTTGAACGCAACAAAGGAAACTGAATTTCCTTCATGTACACTGTGAAAATTACTCATACAATCCCTCTTCCAATTTTGACATTTTTTCTGATCAGATAAGAATCCAAGCACCCAAAGGCAAATTTCTGTATCACTGATCCGATGGCAAGCAAAATTCTTTTTCCAAAATGTTTGGCCTGCAGTGTACAATGAAAACGAATTTCTCAAAATGATTTGAAATGGTGAAGATGAGTGTCTTGTGAAAAACAATAAAACAGGCTTTTTGGGAAACCTTGAAACAGAGACTTACTGGCAAGGTGTAACAATCAGCTTAGACAGAAGTAGTTTGTTGTGGTTGTATATAAAACATAACATTGCCTGGCTGTTTCAATTTCCTTTGTAATAAACCGTGATGTCAAACTCTGAACTGATATGTCACAGATTGAAGATTAGACCAATCACATTCACAGATACCCCAATGATGTCACGGTCTAACTGCAAAACGAAGTTTTCAAAAAACACGTAGCTTTGAAAACGATAATAAGCATGCAAGAGAGAATGAGAGCATATGAGAGTATACCTTTCCTAAAGGCTAGCTTTACAAGATGTTTTCTCACCCATGTATTTTTTCCTCGCTATCAAGTGATTGATATAACATCAAAGGGAGGGACATGAGACCTAACAATTTTCCTACATGCAACAGACAGATTTCTCAGTCTCATCTTTAGCAGGGAAGAATTTGTTTAAACGGTTTCTGTCCTGGCTGACATATTGGATCTGCCAAAAGGGCAAGAGTTCCAGCAGAAATATGAATATCACAGAATTCAAAACTTATACTTGATCGTGACCACAATCTGTCATTTAAGCGAAAGCCTACTTTCCTACTGGCAACGTATAGGGTGGTTACTTTTAATTTCATAAAAGTAATTTGAGCTATTAATTTTTTGTGTGTTTGTCCCATTTTTTGTTTATTAAGCATGTGTAATATCTGGCAGCATAGTAGTATAGGTATTAGGTCAGACATCGCTTACTGATTTACAAAGAACGGGTATTGTCGAAGGGCCTTCAGCCGTCCAGTGTTTCTATGAGTCTAATACTGGCCTCCAGAATGCCTGCGGCAGTGAAAAATCAATTTGGCCCTTGGCCTTTAATTTTAAATCTGAAGAAGGTCTTTTTAATGCAGAATCGACCCTCAATAGGAAAGTGGCATGCTGAAAATAGGATACCATGTTAAACAAGTCAAGGGGATATTCAGCGCAGCACATAATTAATCACAGCATATAACAAAAATAATGTGCACAAGGCACTTTAAAGGGCATTCTGCACAGTGCACTACTGATCTGAAGTATTCAGCAACACATTAATGAAGCATGCAGTGGTGTATTGTCCTAATTGCTGACCTCTTGTTGTTTTGACAAATTCTCAGTGAGCTATAAATAGATCTAGGGTGGGGAAGCCCCTCAATGACATCACAGGACTCCCTTTTTCCAGTTTTTCTAGGGTAGTTTTCCTGTGTCTCTGAAATTGTATTTCAGCAATGTACGCGTTCCTGTAAAGTTGATCAATACACTCTCAGACAAATTAAACCCCGGGTGCAAAGTTTGAATGAAATTGGTGCAGTATTTTGTCTCGAAATTGGCCCACAAGATTCCAGAGTAGACCAGTGACAATATAGGGCAGAATGCCCCAACAAAAAATGACAGTTTGAAATGTAAATAATGTGCAAGCACTTTAAGCAGCACAGACAGTGCATGGTTCCAACACAGGCATACCGGTCACGGATATACTAAGGAGAAGAAGAAGAAGAAGGCATGGTTGACTTTGACCCATGGAAGCCAATCCATTTTAGTTTCTTTGTGATTTTTTCCATCACAGAAGGCCACCAAAATAAAAGTGATTGGTTGAAAGTTAAATACCTACAGAGAAAGTAAAGTAAATTTGAATGAGATTGTTGAAAGAGAGTGACCTCCAGAGTGCTAACGAGATTGCACGAAATTCTTGGGGTAAGAGCAGCTGTGCTGCTAAAAAAATAAAACCATCAGAGGCTTTTTTTGAAATTCTTACATTGCAATGATTCTTGAATTGATATGTGTTTTGCATCACATTATTCCCCATATCTGGCAATCCATATCATACCATTACAATCCATTACATTCCATGGCCCGCAGTCTCAGGGTCAGACAAGCTTTTCAGGGTATTCTTTCACCCTTGTGTTTTTTCCTCGCTATCAAGTGATTGACGACCCATCAAAGAGCAAGGCACAAGACCAAACATTTTCGCCCATGCAACTGACACATTTCTCAGCATCATATTTTGCTGGATGAATTTGCTCAAAATGTTTCTGTCCTCTGTGACACATTTGATTAAGGATTATCACCACACAAGAGCAGGTATTCCTGGTAGAGGCAAACATTATTATGTTAAAAGTGAAATCAGTAAGTGGTTCATGGCTATGACGATTTTGGCCATCTGCTGTTTATAGAAAGTAAGTTATTATCGTTTCCATAGATATGTGTTTTTCCAGTTTGTACTTCATTTTATTTCAAAACTGTGATGTCACAGATTTAGTTGCATAACTTTGTATATTACGAGCACACATTTCAAGAAACTGACTAACTGCATCAACACATGGATAATGTATGTTTAGCTTGTTTAGCCTTAATACCTTCACTGAAACAAACAGACCACTTATCCTCAAAGGAGAGTTACACTGCTGGCCAAAAATTTGGAAATGATAAGCTGTTCACCAATGCCTTAGTGTTGTACAAAATGGTATTTGGTTGTTTGGATTGTTACTTGATCAAATCGAAATAGATCTAAAGAAATTTGAAGTGTATTATTGAAGGTAAATTTGTGAAAATAGCATTAAATTTCAAAGGCTGTTCTCAAAAATGGGGATGTGTCAAATTGAGTAAGTATTGCCATTTCATTGATATGCCTGGCCACTTGTTTGGGTAATAATTAGTACTTTGAACGCAACAAAGGAAACTGAATTTCCTTCATGTACACTGTGAAAATTACTCATACAATCCCTCTTCCAATTTTGACATTTTTTCTTATCAGATAAGAATCCAAGCACCCAAAGGCAAATTTCTGTATCACTGATCCGATGGCAAGCAAAATTCTTTTTCCAAAATGTTTGGCCTGCAGTGTACAATGAAAACGAATTTCTCAAAGTGATTTGAAATGGTGAAGATGAGTGTCTTGTGAAAAACAATAAAACAGGCTTTTTGGGAAACCTTGAAACAGAGACTTACTGGCAAGGTGTAACAATCAGCTTAGACAGAAGTAGTTTGTTGTGGTTGTATATAAAACATAACATTGCCTGGCTGTTTCAATTTCCTTTGTAATAAACCGTGATGTCAAACTCTGAACTGATATGTCACAGATTGAAGATTAGACCAATCACATTCACAGATACCCCAATGATGTCACGGTCTAACTGCAAAACGAAGTTTTCAAAAAACACGTAGCTTTGAAAACGATAATAAGCATGCAAGAGAGAATGAGAGCATATGAGAGTATACCTTTCCTGATGATGATTTGGTACAATGTACTAAGAAACAAAAATTACACATAGTTATTATTCATACTCATTTATTTTGATTCCATGGAACCATAAATGGGATAACTTGTGTCGAGTGTCACACAGAGAGGACAAGAAAAATAGGACTTCTGTGCTAGCTATACATTTGGTTATTTGAGCACAATAAGTCATGCCCGTCTGAAGGTATCCTCAAAATTCCCTGGAACTCGTATTAGAGCTCTTTGCAGATTGGCTGTCCATTAGAAAAAATAATTTTCTCCTTTTCAATTTGCAATCTGGCTTTGCCACGTCATTGACAGATTTCAGTTTGTTTCCTAATCGTCTTATTAGATGAGTACCTTACGTCATTCGATTATTTTGTTTATAGACACCTCTGCTGCTAGATATTATATACACTGAATCAACTGATTAGACCAAAGCTGACATAAAGAAAAGCCAGTGACATCACAAGACCAAGTTGAATGTTAATTTTGAGTGTTTGGACCGCCAATCTGCAAGCAGCTATAAGAATTTTGCAAATGGTTTCAGCCTTCAATGACCTTCATGTTGACATGTTAAGGTGACTCAAGCGTGGTACACTGCACATACTTCTGAGCAGCCTGGTTGCCTAGCAACATAGCGTCACAACTGCTGCAGGCCCTGAAAAAGTTGTGACATCACCATTTTCTGCTCTCTTTTGTTTAACAGCATGGCAGCCAGTAATTTGATATTTAAATGAGAACTAATGCAACTAGAAGCATGATTATTTTTTTATTGAATGCAGTGACACCTACTCTATGGTAGTTCAAAATTTCAGCTTCTCATCTTATCCAAAGAATTTTCTCTGTTAATTTCAGTCAACTGTGTCTAATATTGTCTTCATTTCTTTAAATTGTCATTGGCACAGTAATGGTACTACAGTAAAAAAATGACTTGGTGAATTTTTTAAAATTTCTTGCCATTTGTTTGACAATAACCCTGTATGATCATTTTCTAAAATTTGATAATTGCCAAAATTGATGCATGCTAGACCTGCAAATAATTAGTGTGATGGTGTCCTTTGAGTTCTTACAGAAAAAAAATATTTCTACCTTTTTCTTCATATTTGTGGCAAATGTATTGGTGTACATCCATTGGAAGACATTTCTGACATTTTTGTGTGACAAATGCATGTAATGCTTTATTCTGTGGTACATAACCATAAACTCAATTTATGACTTTCAAGCAGTCATCAGGCCAAACATGCCGTTACCATGGCAACCAAACGAGTCGGTAAAATTTTTTTGTTTTTCATTTTTGGAATGTATGGGTCCCATAGAGTACCTGTGCAAATTTTAGAAAAATGTGTATGACCTGTGCAAATTTTAGAAAAATGTGTATGATCAAACTAACATACTTGAGTCTCCTTAAGTTAGTCTGGTAATGGTATGTACAACACATAATAGATCTACCAAAAACCAACTCAATTCAGACATAAGAGGCCAACTTCTGTTTTCCTCTTACTGATGTCTCAACATCAAAACATATAAGGACAGTTTAACACAGCACCAGAAAGGAACTGGAATTTGTAATTCCGTTTGCGATATGGCATACCAGACTTTGCCTCATGTATCTTTTTCCTGAACAAGCCTTGAATGCAGATGAAGGAGAATTCACAGCAAATATATTTATATATTTTCTTATCTTCAAGGGAAGGCAAACTATGCTGCAGGATACACAGTCAACAGAGTCTCTTCTCATGAATATAATATTATTTAATCATACACACACTTCCTTCACAAACTTACATATCTCCACACTTTTGCTCGCTTAAGAATATTTTTGTGATGTAAATAAATTCAAATGAGTTTCTTGACCCTATACTGAGAACATGATAGAGGGCTTATCATTCCTCACTTCAAATACATACAATTGTGGCTCAAGAGTGAGGATGAATCTTAAATATTTACTCACTCTTCGGATGTTTCTCAAACAGAAACACTTGGCAACTACGATGGACTTAAATGGGCCAATGAAGAAAGAATGAATAATTTATTATGAATATTCCAGCTTTTTATGCCCAACGTGACTTTCAATGAATTTTCGGGGTTACATTTCATGGAAGTGATGTTTGACATTTGTTGCTGAGCCTGGAAAAAAAAAGAAAAACACTTACTGTTATGAATTTATGACCTGAGGCTGTGTAAGTTGGAATACATACATTAAATTAGAGTGTTATTGGCTGATATTGGAATTTTAAGAATCTTTAATAAAGATTTGAATCAATCAAAAATACGGTATAGTGAATGCCTCCTTGAGACTTTCACATAACGCATATTTCAATCACGCACCATCATGTGATGTCATTGACTATGCACTTATCACTATTTATAAGCAATATCATGAATAGCCAGGTCACTTAGTAGGTTTATGATGGACGGCCATTTGAAGCATCCTTCGCCTATCTGCCGTGTCCTTCTCCTGTCCTGATCAGCCCACCAAGTAGTGCATAAATACAAGAAATAAGACCAATCATCTATCCACCAATCTTTGTTAAAAGTAGACTCTTAAGTTCAATTTACTGGGTTATAATTGCTCAAATATTTGTTTTTCAAAGGATAAGAGTATTAATTGGTTTTTGTGATTAATTGAGTCTAAACGCCTTTTACTATTCATTTTCCTGTGTGGGTGACTGCATAGACTTGGCTACTTAAAAAGGAACTCTGAAGGATCTAAAATACATTAGGGGCATCTACGTGTAAATTGACCTTGTTTTGTTTTAAAGGTTATCTTAAAGTGCCAGTTGCCTATTGGGATGCTTGTTCATGCTTTGTGATATGTGGAGAAGGATGAAATGATACCAGGTCATCTGTCAGAAAAGAAGTACATGATTGGAAGAAAATAATGAGTCCTTCAATTCAATAAAAATTAAGCTTTTAAAAAGCATGTGCTTGAAGAACATCAAATGATTGGACCCTAAATGATAGCTGCAGCTGTTTGGTTGCAGATAGTCTCACATAAATGTTCATGCAATTCATACCAATGAAATGCAATGCACTATAGTACATGTACAAAATTGTGCATGTGATACCCACAGTGAGCACTCTTCTCATGATCAGCCTTCCTGTCATTTGCTCCAAGTGATATTTTGCATGACAAATTCACCACAACAAGCTTTCCAACTATCTCAAGTAACCTGACCCAGACAGTCAGTCACAGTAATTTCACTCATTGGCAGCTTTGCCATGCATTTTGACCAAAATATACCCAAATCTACCTGATACAATCTGCATTCCTACTTACTGTGATGAAAATTACCAGAGGGTAAATGGGCTAGTGCCAATGCCTTGTGCATCACTACGTCTGCAAGCCTAAGGCAACAATTAAGTATATATCGACTAAAGGTGGTGAAAATGTCCATATTTTCGGATTGCCAAGACTCTGAAGCTTGTGTATAATGTCATGGATGGGAATCAAAAAAGATATCTTGCATAGGTACATGGCTTCCAGACCTGCCTTATTTGAAAATCATTATTCTTTTCAGTTGTGTCATCTTCTATGAAATTACAGTGAATGATGATGGTCTCAATTATTTTTCTGCATTTAATTATTCCAGTATTTAAAAAATACTATGTTACCCCGTTTTTACAATATACATATATAAAGAATAATTGCTATTGCTTGTATGCAGATATATTGTAAAAAATAAATGTGTACTTTAGGAGTAGGCTCTGAGCACCTTCATCTCATCATCCCACTGTGGCTGTGCACATATCCTCATTCATTTTTGGTGGCCCCTAGCATGCGTCAGTTTCATTGACTTTAGGGGTCTCCTTCATGATTACATTCATCACAAATGTCATCACTCCATTAATTGTATACATGAATGCGAAAATGTACACTAAAATGATTACGAAAATAAATAATGTCTGTCCGTCTGTCTGTCTCTCAAACAAATGCTTGGCCGAATAAATTCGGGAATATACATTGTCAGTAATGTCTTGAGACTCTCGATCATGACAAAAACATTTTAAAAGGCACTATCAAAATACACAGTATAATTTCCAAAGGTTTGGAACAGGTCACATGACACTAGAGTAATATTCCATTGGTTCTGTGAGCGGTAATAAACCAGTTAAATGATGCAGTTGCAAAATACATTGAAGAGAAGCAACAAATACATTCTTGAAGCAATGAAATGTTATAATATTGGAGAATTTGTGCAGGAAGCAAATGAGAACAACTTCTATTCATAAATGACATGGCCAATAAATCTCAAGCTGTCAAGAGGAGGATTTGCATTGAGTCAGGAAATTGAAAGACCTGGATATGGAAATGACATTTCTGTAGGATGCTACATGACAAAAGAAGATCCTAATAAACAAGTCAGTCTAGTTGAAATGGAATCATTTCCTTGCCACAGCAATATGCATCATATTTGACAATTACTGTAACTAGTCTTACTTTAGAGGGGAATGACAAGAATTCTCTCGAAAGACAAAAAGATCTCCTGGAGCACCATTTATAAGAGTCTAAGAAAAAGAGGGAACTTGTGCAAGAATGTTAGGGATCTTTATCACGCCAGGGTAATACCATCCACTGTAATGTTTTATATTTTCATTATGATAATCATATGTGTCTCTTTTAAAAACAATTATAAGTAGGCAAACATGCATCCGAATAAAAGGTATCAGAGTGTTGGTGTGCCCATTGCTGTACAACTGCGATGTAAAGCTTCTCGTTTTACACTGAATGTCTGATGGCAGACTCC
Source organism: Platynereis dumerilii (assembly GCA_026936325.1). Lineage (NCBI taxonomy): Eukaryota > Metazoa > Annelida > Polychaeta > Phyllodocida > Nereididae > Platynereis > Platynereis dumerilii. The sequence continues at coordinate 25,515,918 of JAPTHN010000007.1, forward strand.
GCTACAACACGCCGACTCGCTGAGTGCTACTAAATTTGTTACCCAGGAAATAAGTCCATGGAGGTCAGAGAGCCATTTGCTTGACATGGTCCAATAAGGAATAACTCCTTCTATTGCATGTGTGAAGATTATTCGCTGTTTTGTGCTGGTTTCCTCATGGCTCATGAATCTTTCTTGCTTGCAGTAAAAGCACAATTGGGGAATAATACCATAAAAGGCCTATCTGACCTTAGGACTTATATGAACTGTTATGCGAAGATTGCGTCCGAAAAAAGATGAAGACTGGCCTTCGAGTGTCAGCAATTAGTACACATTTAGTAGCGTAAGATCCTGAAAATGTTGGAGGAAGCTGAGGGAATGTTCTAAACACTTAACTGATGAAAATCAGAAAGTTGTGATTTCCTTCTACTAATGTAATGCATTGATTTTTCAAGAAATACACGAAAACAGTTTTACATTACAGCTTGAGAAAGGCAAGTGATCACAGTTACAGGTCTGGAGAATGTCACTGAAGTGACCTAAAATCCTATCTTTAACATAGAAATGATTTTGTTAATTTGTCACGACTAACGGAGATACTGGTTACATTACTTTATAGTGATGTAACTTCTTCACCGGCGTGAGCGAATACATATATATATATATATTCTGCATCAAAAATGTAAGGCCAATCATGTACCAGGAGATCAGTCACATGACAAGCCAATAAATAATGATATTGGTGTCTTAAAAGTGTTATTGGTGTGTGGAGAGTGATATTGGTGTGCCCCTATGCTCTTAGCTGCAACCATGCACTTAATTGCCTATTACTTAAGGGAGGGCCTGGGTAGGAGGAAATCTAACTTCTTGAAATGTCAATCTATCATTTTATAAATATGCTCATTGTAAATAATGGGAAAAAATAATAATATTTCATATAAAAAAATTAAGTATCTTAAGAAAAACCAGTATTTTACAAATATGTAAAAGTCTGAAAATTGTGGTGCAGAATATAACAAATAGTGGATGTTGAGTCGACCAATATTGAGTTTTATTGGCCTAAGCAGGTAATATTGGTCTCGGCCTACGGCCTCGACCAATATTACTGCTTCGGCCAATAAAACTCAATATTGGTCTCCTCACCATCCACTATCTATATAATATAAGGCACGGATTATTTCTAGAATACGGGTACTTAACAAAATACATGTACACAAATACCATTTGTCATGCGTCTATTGACTTGTCCTTGTCCGGCACAGAGAGTGAAGTAAAGCACTACAGATTAAACATGTCTTCTGTATGACATGCACTAGCCTTTTGCTTATGGAAGTCCACTTAAAAACTACTGAACACGTACATTGTATGTACTATCTGTAATCATCAGTAGAATACTATACTGTTGCATGCCTTCAAGTGGCATAAGCAATATGACGCAACAAAAAAATAATCATGAATGATTATCCTGTCAAGGTTATTTTTGTTATAGAGAGTTTTTGATTGATGGGACCATGAGAATACATCAACAACAATTAGTGACAGACAAGTCTTATCAAATATTTAAAGGGGAACCGACTGCGACCAATTAAATTAATAAATGTTATTCTAGAGTTAGTTAATTAATGATAATGACAAGCAGCAAGATATTGAAACCATAGATTTAGGTGTGGCACATCATTAATAATATGACTCACAAAGTGCAGTTTTCAAATTAAATTATCTTTTTTTCTCCATAAAAATTTAAACAGCTGTAACTCCTCAAATGCTCAGTGCAAATCTTTAGGGTACAGACCTTCCTTCCCTTTTCCTTTGCTCATTAGGAAGTTCTAAGCGCATAACCCTGGAAAGTAATTTCTTGAACAAGTTGTCTGAATCGGATTGCTTTTGTTAAAAGCCATTCTGTTCAGAGCCTGACGCAAGTAGGATCTCAAGACCATTGCTAATATAAGCCACTGTGAGCTTTTGCATGATCACAAATGTGCTCATTAAATAAAAATTAGATCAAAATTGGCAGTGGATCAACATTGCCATAGGCATAAAGATTGCAGGGTATTGCAATTATTCTTGCATCAGCAAACCATGCAAGACAACACATTACTCATTATTACTAATCATGAGTAATGTGTGGTCTTGCATGATTTTCATAAATGATCACATTTTTGCTGACAATGATATAAAAAGAATGTACAGAAACTGTTGTGGAAAGTTTATCCTGCAAAGAGTACGGTAACGCACGTTAAAATTCCTTAATATACTCCTGTGAAAGCAGCATCGTTTCTAGACGTCCTATGTCTACATTTATGCATCCCATAGCTTAAATGAGTCACATAGAATGTGCCAGTGAGTAATTTTTCCATGCACTGATTGCTTGTTTTCGAAATCAGTCAGTATGTTTTCAACAAGAGAAGGTAATGTGACTCTCACAATTTCATGTTACCGTACTCCTGATTCAGTAGAGTCCTGATAAGTTTAGACATGAAATTATGAGTTATCAACTCATTCTTTATCACTTCAGGCTGCTATATAGCACTAGTGAATGCAGCAACACAATCTGAAATAAGCACATTTGGCCATACCTTTTTCAACGAAAAGCCAGAAATGAGTCTGTTATGATAGTTTGAGATGGTAGCATAAGTTACAGTACTCAGTGGTGGAGCAGTGATGATGCCGAGAAACTGTTTGTTGCATATCAGAACATTGTTTAATGTTGTGTCCCTCACTTTGATTTTCTATCAATCATGGGAGCGCCTTGGTAAACATAATTATGTGGGTGTAGGTCCCGAGAAGTATGGAATGTAATAGAAAAATATGTGCAGAAAGCATAAAAAGAAGAGTGGAAGATGTCATTGCGTATGAGTATTTGTCATATTACGCCTACGAAATTGGAAATTGAGTATGAACCCAGTATTGGACAGGTTGTCCGATTTGTGGCAACAGTTCCCAGCTTCAACTGTGTAAAGAGTTCCACTATAACAACTTGATATTTGCTGCTTTTGAAAGTTTTAAAATCGTTGTGCTGTCTCAGAATCTAACTGGGGTGGTCATGCAAGATACAAAAATAAAAAATAGCATGCAATGCATGCATCGGGTCCTTGGTCTATTTCAACAAGTTGGGGCTCTTCAATATTCCACCAACAATCTATCAAGTTAGGTATAAGAAAGCAGTATATTGTGACCTTGCTCAAGAGGGCAGCACAGTCGAACTTTTGGTGTGTATACAGAAACCAGTTTTTGTGTGAAGTGCTGACAGCTCAGAAGAAATATGTTTAATAGAAGAAAATTTGAGCACTGATAAGCACAATATTGAAGCCAGGGGTACATAAGCACCATCTTGATCACAAGGGCACATCTGTTGGGGTTGTCATTTTGTCTGTGAAATGTTTTAGTGAGTACACCAACTTTGCCTGTTCACAGGAAATGAAGCTGACGACAATGGTCTTGGAATGAATTCCAAGGACCCAAAAACGAAGTTCCATGGAACACTATTTTTGCATCAATAAAAAAAATTATATCTTGCATGTGCCATTTACACCTGAATTAATTTTCATTCTCTGATTATAAAAAAGATATTGGGATAACATTGCTTTGGAGTAAGTTGCAAAGATTCAAAATGACTTCAGCTTTCATTCACATATTCTACGTATTCAAAGCATTCATTGAAATGATGTTGCTTCCTCTAAGATATTTATGCCATGGGCAGCAACTTGACAGCCAAGTGGCATTCAATTCATGCTTCAGCCACTTTGGGACACGGAAGGATTCCCAGAAATAGTACCACTGGCAAAGGCCTTCTACAAAGTATGAGACTAGAGTACTACGGCACACACAAAGGCAATTATTACTATTTTCCATGATATGGTAGGTTTGAAGTCTCTATAATCAAGGATAAATAAAATTGAAATTAATTACTCACATGTATCGTAAGCTTCATCACCAATACAGGTAGTGCAGTACGTCCTGGTGAGATTTCATTAGAAAACAGGTTATCGGTTGATCTGCAAGAAAATTAAATAATATTTACATTATTTCTAAGAAACAATTAAGACATTATTTCAAAGAAGAGCATTTTTTAAAAAATTGAATGCAATTGGTGGATTTTTGCAGGAAAAAAAGACTTAATTAAAGGAGTTCCATGAAAAAGAAACAAAATGGCCCTTTGCATGAGAATATTATATAGTTATCGCATTATGTGAAATCATGCTCTTACATTTATTTAGTCTGTACAGTAAAGTAACAAAATGCTGCATTCATTTTCATTCTAAGGCAATGATATTTTAGCAGGCTTTGAGAGAGTTTGTTTTTCCCTTTCATGTCCCTTTGGGTAACTCTGTTAGATACTTCGGCTCATTCCAAATGCTCTGCTATGCTATGCTGGGGTCTCTTATGGGTCTATAAAGCAAGACTGAATGTCCAATACTTCAGAGTTACAAGGAACATGACTGTAATGAGATGGAAGGGATGCCATACACACCCTAGAATTTCTCAGACCATGTCTGTACTACAGTAGTTGTGAATTACAACAAAGATGTCATAGGCGTACGGCGCGTGCAATTTTTGGGGGGGGCGAGCGACATTTGCCCGAATTTCACAATCTAAATTTATAAACATTTCAAATTAAATTGCCTGGAAATCATTAATTTTAAGTAGTTTTTATTTAATCATCTGCCCAAATTTTTTAGCCTTTTTGCCCGAATCTTACTGTTTCCCAAACTTTTGGGGGGGCGATCGCCCCCCCTGCCCCCCTCCGATACGCCTATGCAAGATGTTACATAAAACCTTTATCATTAATTTGAGACATGCTAGGAGGGCTAATTTTCATTCAAATCACCAAACTCTGTTTGTTTTTGCAAATTTACAATATTGATGATGACTGTAATAAAGTACAAACTTCCTCCAATACAACGTGTGATTGCCTCAGTCTACTGGCAGCTAATAGATCAAATTAATCTTGTCCAATTACAGCAATCCTAGAACCACACTACAAACTGTAGACCACAAATTGGCAGGGAAAGTGATTCAGTATGTGACACAGTAGGCCCGGGCAAGCTCATTTTTGCTGAAGCAAGCTTATATTTTCTGAAGTTACTCATACAAATTTTCGGGGTAAGTCCAATAATGTCATTTACCACAAGGGCAACATTTCATAGATTATACTTGATATCTTTCGAAATGACACATTTTGACTCAACAGTACGAGCTACATGATTGAGAATGATCGGCATACCATGCGCAGAATATTGGGGTAGTTTGAACCCAAATCTGTTCTCAATTTGAATGTGACTCTTCCTTGTTGGATACAGTTTCCAAATTGAGAAAATGAATCAAGATATGAGCCAAGTTATGCTATTACCCCTGACATATTAGCAGATCATTCCAAAGCATCGACATTGCTCACTAATGTACTTTGTTTCGTGTTTATCAATTAAAAAATAACGATTTATTTCTTGGTTTATGCCCATTTACTTCTTTAGTAGAGACAATGTTTAAGGAGCTTAACAAGTAAGAAATTTAAAATTATTGATTTCCTGTAAATAATTGGCAATAGAAAAACTGATATGCATATATTATTCCAAATACATGATTGTTGTTTTTATATGCAATTTGCACACATACTGTATTGCCAACTGATAACAAAGTATGAAATGCCCTGAAGCCATAGTTGCTTGGTGACTGGATGCTGATAAATCAAATCAATCCACCCCACTACAGAAATCCTAGAGCCTCACAACAAAGTGTAGACCACAAATTGGCAGGGGAAAGTCCAAGATGAATGCATTTCTGCATGTAACGAAGTAGGCCAGGCCCAAGCTCACGTATCAATTAGGTGCAAAAGAGCAGCTGAAAAAATGTTGCCATAGAATTTGTATCAAATGCTTTACTGTTCTGCATGACCTTAATTGCAAATTATAAAGGTGACACATCATTCAATTTACTGCAAAATTCTTTTATCAATCATTGTGGTACATGAAATATATTACACATCTGTAGCATATGGAGTATCTTTAAAAGCCAAATCAAGGTGAGTGCACTGTAGAAAGATATATGTGTTGTCCATGATTATGGTCTTTGTTTCCCATCCATGGTGAGATAGCTCTTATGGCATCTTGCTTCATTCCTCTTTTTACCGTACATCTCCATTACATGATCATTTCAATCATCTTGTGCTCGGACAGTTTTTCATTGTGTTCTTTCATATTATCCACCTTACCCAAATTCAAACAGTTTTCTGACACGCATTATGCAACAGATGCTTCTTGCTACAATAACAAAATGTTTATTACTAACGTACATGGTGTGTAATGACAAAATTTGTGAAAAAATTATGATATTGTCTTTTTTACTAGTTTTGGCATGAATATCTGTATTGAATTTAAGTGAGCACAGAATTGGTAATTTTGTTTGACCTAATGAGCTCTACAGGGCCCTATTGTTGTAATCTCAACCATCTGAGCATTTAGAAAGGCACCATTAAGAGCTTAAGATATTCTAGTGTGAACATTTCCTGTCATAGTTGCTTTACGGACTTATAAAACACCACCAAAATTACAGAATGTCATTATACTGTCAACATCGCCGCTACACAAGAAGTAAGACTTTTCAAATAGAATTTATTACTCTTAGATAATCCTTAAAGATGACTTGCTTAATTGCTGCAAGTCTTCTCTAAATAAATTGCATTCCTCTTGTATTATAAATGCATTAGTAGATTATGCAAATTAGGAGAATCTCCTGTTCCACAAATTATTGCTTCATGATGGGGGGCAGTTGTTTGTCCAAATTTTCACAGCATTAGTAGCTTCCCTCCCATCTCATGAAAGTCATGTTGCTCGTAACACTGAAGTATTGGACATTTAGTCTGGCTTTATAGACCCATAACAGACTGCCAGCAATGTCCAGCATAGAATTCTGAATGAGATCAGGTATCTGACAAAATCACACATGAAGGCAACTCAAGGTACATGCAGGTACCAGGCAAAATAACCAGGAGATAAATGAAACAGAATAAATAGTTTTTATTTCAGCAGACTAGACTCATGGCACTTATTTTGGTGTCAAAGGAGTACCCTGTCAGCGTGCCTCGGCGGTCCGGCGTCGGCCCTGCGTCGGTCCGATGTCAGCAGCATCGGACCGGGTTTGGGCCGACGTTGGGCCGCCGAGGCACGCTGATAGGGTAGTTGTTGTAATGGAGGAAAATAATCAGTAACCTTTCAGTTTAAAGACAGACCACGAACAAATAGATCATACTAAAAGATGGGCCCAAAAAAGAAATCTATATAAAATAAAGAAGTGTGAAGTTTCCTGTAAAAAGGCTTAATTGATGGACATGATGTATCATTTGAATACTTTGAAGCCAATAATTATTTTTGTCAAATTCAAACTCGATTAAAAACGAAATCACAGTATCGATATGAGGTAGACCAAAGCTTTGGATGATCATGGTGGCAATCTTTAACTTTGGGTAGTGAAAAGATTGGCTAGTCTCAGGTTTACTAAGCTTTAGTAAGTCATTCTGCTCCTGGATGAGTGCTGAATGAATAACATGGAAAAGGCATCAGGCAGTTTCCGTGAACCGGTTCCTACAGGATCAGGATGCTTAAGCCTTACCTTCCCATTCTGACGGAGTAAAAATCTCTAGACTATGCACACAAAAACACAATAAGAGTATTATGTATGTGCTGCAGTTGGCGAATGCCTTGAATTGGTCCTCTTTGCAAAGCCATAACAAACTAACTGGGGAGTATGATGAGAAACGTAAACATTATTTTTGTCATAACGTTGTTTGACTCTCTGAGAGATATTCTTGATGCTTTCAAAACAATTGCATTGCTTTGCTTTGGGAATTTACCCTTGCATGTGTATGTCTATTGATTATACTCTGTTTAATGATCAAATATGTCTGAATGGACAGAAACCATTTTGGGCAAGTATGTGCGGTAAAAGATGATGCCGAGAAATCTGTCTGTTGCGTGCAAGAAAATTGTTTGGTCTTGTGCCTCTTTCTTTGATGGGCCATCAATCACTTGACAGCTTGTGGTAGAAAAATGGCGAGACTGAACAGTATGAAAAGCTGGACTGACCCTAAGAGCAATGCAGTGTAATGGAAAGATATGTGCAGAAAAGGAGGAAGAAGAAGAAAGCAGGACAAAATGGAAGATGTCATAAGGGCATTGCATAAGTCCATGATGGGAAATTGAATAATCAAAGTACGGAAACCTGGTCTGGACAGATTTTCCAACAGAATAAATGCACTATTCAGGGCTGGTCCGGCTGATCATCTCCTGAGGCACCAATGTGGCATACAAGATTCCTTAAAAGGATTTGATGTGCCTCAAAAACCACCCTTGCCCAAGGACAAACAGTATGTCTGTCCACCCCTGGAACTAGTCAAGTGACTTTTGTAGAATCTATCTATCTATATCTATCTGCCAATCTGTCTACTTAGAAACTTTGCTATTAACCAAGCTATTTGTTCAATAAAACTATCAATCTGAATGATTTTGTCTGCTGTCTATCCCATCGGTTTTACCTATCTGTCTAGGCGTCTCCCTATTGTCGTGGAGGCACCCCTTTCCACAGTCTCATCATGCATGCATCCCAGACTTACCTCAATTGCATTGAAAGCAGATCCCTGTCACTATAAGACAGAGGGGTATTGATTTATAAGGCATCACAGTATAGCGCTAAAGTGATTCACTGCTACCTGAACAATGAATGCGTTATTTTCCGTCAATGTTTTTTACTTATAAAATTACATTACAAAGACATGAATTTGTTATTACATGGTAAGAACAAAGTTTTCTTGTTTTCAGGAGATGTTTCATTAATATTTCAGCAAAATGTGTTCCTTCATGAATGCTTCAGGTCATTACCTATCGCCTCACTATCACACAATGCACTGTCATTTACATGTACAAAGTAGATTTTGTAATTGGTTAAAACATTAATTTTCTCATTGACTGGCTGGCACTAGAAAATATTGATTGCAGAGGCAGTCACATCTGTACTGTGCCAAAGGAAGTTACCTGGCAATTAGCTTAAGGCAAGATGTCATACATTTCCAAGTTTCTGGCACACAATTTGTAAAGTTTCTGGTTTTGTCCAAGACTCAGGCTTCAATTCAAACTTTGGCTGTCATGCAATTCCAGGCCGAATTGAGTTGAGAATAAAAGAAAAGAAAAAATTGAAACAAGCAAAAAGGAGGATTTCTCAGTTCGGAAAGGTCACAAGGTGCTCCTTCCCTTAACAAAAGTCATAGTAAGCAAGTTTGCGAAAGATAGGACTACAAAGATGAATAGACACTGCCGAATTCCTGGCACTACCAGTTGTTTGTAGAGTTATTACAGATCTCTTATTAGTGTGCCATGTTCTTTTCAACTGCCACAGTGCTCTAGTGATGTCAGTATCAGCATAATGATTTCACAGTTGGTATATTCGCAGTTTCAGCTGTGTCACTTGGAACCCGTACTGATCACACCATTACAAATCCACAATAAGCTGTTAGATTGTTGCTCAACATTGATTATTCAGTTTGATGTTTTGAATAAATCCAAAAGTTACAATAACCAGCTATATAAAATGCATGGATCAGTTTTAGCACTTTTACAACAAAACAAATTCATTCACTCTCACATTCATTTGTTGGTCTGAGAGGTTATCATGGGCTGCTCTGTCTTGGTAAAAAGAATATACTCAGAAACCATTCAGAATTTAAGACCTAAGGGGGGGGGTTTTGCTTGTCACTGATTTCCAATAATGTTTATTCGATGATTGAATTCTTAACCTCCTTGTCTGGCCTTTTCCCAAATTTTTGGGGAGCAACTACCCCCCACGCCCCCATCTCCCATCCTCTGGTATGCCCATGCAACACCGCCATGTTCACTTCCAAAAAATTTCCCCATCATCCCCATTCCAGTCATCAATTCTGAACAGTTTCTTTGGTGAAGATCTCACATAAAAGGCCGAAAAGCAACAAGATGCTGCCCTCAAGGAGAATTTTCACAACAGGACACCATGAATGTCCATGATGGGTCAAGCAAGTGGCGCAAACATATCAGTTTCACCTGCTCCAACTGAATCAAACAACCATACCAATGAATGCAGATTAATCAATTGTTATTCACACTTAGACAGCCCATAAGCCTGACTTGTTGGTAGCAGTTGGAATCAACACTCAGGCTTGGAGTGCCAATAGTGATGTCAGTATTGCAATACTGACATCATCTGTGCATATATTCACATGGAACATGGCACACTTATACGAGATCTGTAATAACTCTGTGAAAATTTCAATAGAGGCAATTCTTCAAATTTGCATAATATATGGGTGATGATTCCTGAGCAAATATGAAGCTGTGATTCAGTGACATTGTCTTGTATGCCATAATATAACAAAACCTGAGGTTTTATCGTTGCAGCACTGTTACGGAGTAACTCAAAGGTGTTACTTTAAGCAAAATATAGCCAGATATCGACAAAACACCTTGAGCCTGAACAGTGTTATTCAGGGCACACTTCTACCACACCGAGACACTATTCCATTGATTTACTAGAAATGCCTCTGAATGTTTCTTTGAGAAGAGAAGTATGGGTGAGGCGGGCTAGCCTCCTTTTATGGTAGCTTTAAGGCCTGCCACCATCAAAGTTGAAGGAATGGGATTATCTTTTAACAGAAATTTATTAGGGACTTGCCTAACTTGCTTATCAGAAGTTTAAAAGAAGAACATTCAGATAAAAAAGTACAGAAAGAATTGGGAGAAAGTCTCCAAGAGACTATGCAGAGAACAGACTGGTCGACAACTCACATTAGTCCATCTGGAGCCATAGTGGGATAATCTCTCTGACTTGCAAAGACAACTAGACAAATGTTGTCTGAACTTCAATTACAACTTCACCAACACTGGACAGAATTTTAAATAATTTTAATCTACCAATTCTTTTTCAGTATTGCTCTCTAATCACATAGAGAATGTAGGTTTTCAAAACTGCCACTTAACCATGTGTAGTTATGATCATTATTTAACAGTTGGTGTCAAGTTGTTAAACAGTTCTGCTAGTGCTTTGTTACCATCCATAAGTTGATGGTGTAAATGAGTTGCTAATAACAGTCAACAACACAATTCAGCATAATTCCAAATATGTGCAGCAGAAATCATTTTAACCTGAAGATAGCAAATAGATATGTACGGTTTTAGTATCTAATGCAATATTCAAGGTTGTTACTGTAGAATAAAATTCAAGCTTAATTGGTAGTAAGGGCGCTGAAGGGTGAGGATGTGAGCTGAGGGGTGTGGCAGAGCGTGTATCTTCTTGAAGGTATGAGATAAAAGAATTCAATTTTACAGATTGTTATAATGAAAGCTACAACACTTAGTTCCAAATGACGAATCTATGAAGCCAGCAATAGAATGTCAATCTATTAAAACTTTGTGACCAGACATATGATATTTTAAAAGTGCCAAATATATCATGAATAATCCCATCGCCTTTATACTGTACAAAAACCATATATTTCGCCTATATCATATATCCCAAGAAAATCAGGCATTTCTGCTATCAAAAATTATCAAATCTGCTGTGATATCAAAACTACTCATTTGGTGCATTTATTCATATATAAATTATATAAATGGGAAAGCAATTATGTTTGTCTAACTGGAAAATCTTTTCCTATCAAGACGTCATAATAACTATTTGCGATGATTGCTGTGAGTCTATGACAAAGCTGTCCAAAGATCAGACCTCCAAAATGTTGTACTTCAATTTTCTTTGGAGCCATTTTTATTAGTCACCACAACTTATTACCTTGTGTTTTATTGTGTCATAAATTTCCGTTAATATTGCCAAGTTATTCACCAGGTACCCACAGACAATGGACTTAATTTGTCTGCTTAGCCAAAGAACTTTGACACAACAGTTATGCAAATTTGACATGTGAAATGGCTACATAATTAAAACTGATGTGCAGATTACACTACATTTATGATGACTTCAGCTTCCTTGGCCTTACAGTAATAGTTGTTATAAATCATATCAAGGTCATGGATTGGGGTTTCTTAAAGCTGACAGCTTAAGTCATCTTCCTGAAGCTACATAGACCTTGGAAATAAGAACTCATTTAACATCATCACAAAAGATCTTAGTCGTCGCTAAACAAGTTGACAATTGCATGATGTCCAAGGTGACCAACTACAAAGGATTCCCTGGGAGAGTTCAGCTCAGACATCAACAGTCAATTCAATTGTGTGAGATATCTCCCTGATGTTGTCAAAGCCTCCAGGGACACAAATTTTGGGGAGTGGCATTTATTGCTTTAGGTGCAATTTATAGTTTTGCAGCCAGCATCCCAATGCAATACTTGTTTCTAGGACTAATAAAAAGTATAAGACAGCTCTTGTTATTTAATTCCTTTGTAATATAGTAGACAAAGTTTAATACTCCATTATCTGATAATTTTTCATGTAAATAAAACTGATTTATAATATAGCTTAGCCAGCACTCTAATCTGTCTGATGACACAAAAAAAAAACATATTGAACTGAAATCAAATTAAAAAATGTTTAAATGCCACATTATTAGTTTGATAATGCATTGCCACATGGGCGGTATATGAGCAAAACCATGTTTACATAATCCTAACAGTTTATTAAATATTTAAAGGCAGACCGTTACAGGTGATTTCATTACCATGTGATTCTTGTCATTCACACTTGGCTGTGAGGAATCAATGCTAAACCAGTACTGACTATGTTTGATAAATCCAATGTGTGACGTTCGGTTGCTTCTAAACCAATCAGATTGATTAAAAATGTCATGTGTTTGGTGGGTCTAGAACCTAAGCAATGTGTACAAATGAAATCACCTGTAACAAATAGATATTACTGAAGAAGGGCCCCAAAACAGAAATATGAAATAAAGAAGTGCAAAGCTTCCTGTAAAAATGCTTATTGATGGTATAATTTGATACTTTGGAGTCAATATATTTTTTTCAAATTCAACCTTGAGCTAAAACGAAATCACAGTATCTATATCAGGTAGAGCAAAAGCTTTAGGCGCGAGCTCGTGGTTACAATTTTCTATTTTACATTGGGCAGTGAAAAGGTTGGCTAGTGTCAGACTTTCTAAGCTTTAGTAAGTCATTCTGCCCTTGGATAAGTGCAGAATGAATGACAAGGAAAAGGCATCAGGCAGTTTCCGTGAACCGGTTCCTATAGGATCAGGATGCTTAAGCCTTACCCTCCAATTCTGACGGAGTCAAAAACTCTAGACTATGCACACAAAACTTCCCAAAGCCATTACAAACTAACTGAGGAGTATGATGAGAAACATAAACACCTTCGTCTTGACGATGTTTGACTCTCTGAAATGTTGTTGATGCTTTCAAATTAATTGCTTTGCTTTGCTTTGGGCATTTACCCTTGCATGTAGATGTCATTTGATCATCTTCCTTTCACTGATCAAATATGTCTGAATGGACTGAAAACAATTTGGGCAAGTGTGTCCTGTGAAGATGATGCTGAGAAATCTGTCTGTTGCATGTACAGATAGTTTGGTGTCGTGTCTCTTCCTTTGATGGGCCATCAATCACTTGACAGCTTGTGTTAGAGAAATGGTGAGACAGAACAGTATGAAAAGCTGGACTGACCCTAAGAGTAATGCAGTGTAATGGAAAGATATGGGCAGAAAAGGAGGAGGAAGAAGAAAGCAGGACACTGAGGACAGAATGCAGGATGTCATGGGGCATTGCATAAGTCCATGATGGGAAATAGAATAATCAAAGTACGGAAACCGAGTCCGGACAGATTGTCCAACAGAATAAATGCACTATTTTGGGCTGGACTGGCTCATCATCTCCTGAGGTACCAACGTTGGCATACCAGATTCCTTAAAAGGGTATGGTGTGCCCCTGAAACAACCCTCGTCCAAGAACTATCAGTGTATCAGTCCACCCCTGGAACTATTCAAGAGACTTTTACAGAATCTATCTATCTATCTATCTATCTATCTATCTATCTATCTATCTATCTATCTATCTATCTATCTATCTATCTCTCTATCTCTCTATCCATCTACCTATCTATCCATCTATCTATCTGTCTATCTTTCTATCTATTCATCTACCTATCTTTCCAGCTATATACAATGTATCTGTCCATCTGTATATCTATTTAGCAACGTTGCTATCAACCAAGTTATCTTAACAATCAAACAATCCGATGACTTTATTTGCTGTCTATTTTATCAGTCTTATCTTTCTTCTCACAGTCTCATCATGCATGCAGCCCAGACTTACCTCAATTGCATTGAAAGCAGATCCCTGTCACTACAAGACAGAGGGGTATTGATTTATAAGGCATCTCAGCATAGTCATCATATAAATGTGATTACATTACAAAGACATGAATTTGTTATTACTGGATAAGGAAAGAGTTTTCTTATTATCAGGAGATATTTGATTAATCTCTAAGCAAACTGTCATCCTCGCTGAATGCTTCAGGAATTTAGGTCACTACCTATTGCCTCATTTTCAAACAATGTACTGTCTGTTAAGCTCTGAATTGTAACACTGCCACTTATGAATGATGCACATAGTGACTCAAAAACTTCACAAGATCTCACAAATAAGTACCTCGTCATCAGCAACATCACTTGAGAGGAATGAGAAGTGAATGTGTCTTTGTTTGAAACATTAATATTTCCTTTCCAAAAATGTATATCTGGCATTTATATGTATAAAGTCAATTTTGCAATTGGTTTAAACATTAAGTTACTGACTGACTGGCTGGTACTAAAAACTATTGATCCCTGAGGCTGTCACATCTGTACTGTACCAATGGAAATTAACTGGCAATTAGCAAAAGGCAAGATGTCATACATTTCCAAGTTTCTGGCAGACAATTCGTAAAGTTTCTGATGTTTTCCCAGACTCAGGTTTCATTCAAACTTTGCCTGTCATGCAATTCCAGGCTGAATTGAGTTGAAAATTTAAAAAAAGAAAAAAACAAAAAGGAGGATTTCCTGGTTCAGATAGGTCACCAGGTACTTCACCTTCGCTTCAAAATGAAGTCATAGTACTTAAGCAAGTTCAGATAGGCCTACATAGATAAATAGACAGGTCAGAATTCCTGGCACTACCAGCTATGTGTAGAATTCACACTGTTAATATTTCAATAGAGACAATCGTGGTAATTTGCAGAATGTATGAGTGATGATTCCTGAGTAAATATGAAGCTGCAATTCAGTGACGTTGTCTAGCATGCCTTAATATAACAAAACCTGAGGTCGCATTGTTGCAGCACTATTACAGAATAACTCAATGGTGTTACTTCAAACAAAACTACCTTGAGTCTGAGCAGTGTTATTCAAGGCACACTTCTGCCACTTCAAGACACTATTCTATTGATTTACTCAAAATATCTCTGGATGGTTCTTTGAGAAGAGGGTCTTGGGTGAGTTCAACTGAGTTGGGCTACTCTCCTTTTATTGTAACTTTAAGGGCTTTGAGATCTGTCACCATCAAAGTTGAAGGGATGGGATTATCTTTTCACTGATATTTATTCTAGGGACTTGCCTAACTTGCTTATCAGAAATTTAAAAGAAAAACATTCAGATAAAAAAGTACAGAAAGAATTGGGAGAAAGTCTCCAAGAGACTATGCAGAGAATAGACTGGTCGACAACTCACATTAGTCCATCTGGGGCCATAGTGGGATAATCTCTCTGACTTGCATAGACAACTAGACAAATGATGTCTGAACTTCAATTACAACTTCACCAACACCGGACAGAATTTTAAATAATTAAAAAATTTGATGCTCCATTATCTGATAATATTTAATGTAAATAAAACTGTTTTATAATATAGCTTAGCCAGCACTTTAATCTGTCTGATTACACTAAAAAAATCATATTGAACTGAAATCAAATTTAAAATGGTTAAATACCACATTATTAGTTTGATAATGCTTTGGCATGTGAATGGTATAATGAGCAAAACCATGTTTACATAATCCTAACAGTTTATTGAATATTTAAAGGCAGACCGTTACAAGTGATTTCATTACCATGCGAATCTTGTCATTCACACTTGGCTGTGAGGAATCAATGCTAAACCAGTACTGACTTCGTTTGATAAATCCAATATGTGATGTTCTGTTGCTTCTAAACCAGTCAGGTTGACTAAAAATGACATGTATTTGGTGGTTCTAGAACCTAAGAATTGCGTACTAATGAAATCATCTGTAACAAATAGATATTACCAAAAGAAGGGCCCCAAAACGGAAATCTGAAATAAAGAAGTGCAAAGTTTCCTGTAAAAATGCTTATTGATGGAATAATTTGATACTTTGGAGTCAATATATTTTTTTCAAATTCAACCTCGAGCTAAAATGAAATCAGAGTATCTATATGAGGTAGAGCAAAAGCTTTGGGTGCATGCTCATGGTTACAATTTTTTATTTTACTTTGGGCAGTGAAAAGGTTGACTAGTGTCAGATTTACTAAGCTTTAGTAAGTTATTCTGGTCCTGGATAAGTGCTGAATGAATAACATGGAAAAGGCATCAGGCAGTTTCCATGAACCGGTTTCTATAGGACCACGATGCTTAAGCCTTACCCTCCAATTCTGACGGAGTCAAAAACTCTAGACTATGCACACAAAACTTCCCAAAGCCATTACAAACTAACTGGGAAGTATGATGAGAAACATCATTTTTGTCATAACGTTGTTTGACTCTCTGAAATATTGTTGATGCTTTCAAAACAATTGCATTGCTTTGCTTTGGGCATTTACCCTTGCATGTAGATGTCGATTGATCATCCTCCTTTCACTGATCAAATATGTCTGAATGAACAGAAAACAATTTGGGCAAGTGTGTCCTGTGAAGATGATGCTGAGAAGTCTGTCTGTTGCGTGTAGTACAGATAGTTTGGTGTCGTGCCTCTTCCTTTGATGGGCCATCAATCACTTGACAGCGTGTGTTAGAGAAATGGTGAGACAGAACAGTATGAAAAGCTGGACTGACCCAAGGAGCAATGAAGTGTAATGGAAAGATATGGTCAGAAAAGGAGGAAGAAGAAGAAAGCAGGACAGAATGGACGATGTCATGAGGCCATTGCAGATGTCCATGATGGGAAATAGAAAAATCAAAGAATGGAAACGTGTCCGGACAGATTGCCCAACAGAATAAATGCACTATTTTGGGCTGGACTGGCTCATCATCTCCTGAGGTACCAACGTTGGCACAAAAGATTCCTAAACAGGATCTTATGTCCCTTGTCCGAGGACTAACGGTGTATAACTGTATATACTATCATCACTTTATCATTACGCAATTCAACCGCTGGGCTAGTCAACTGGCTATTTTATAGAATGAATCTATCAATCTATCTATCTATCTATCTTTCCATCAGTTTGACAACTCTGCTATCAACCAAGCTATCTTATCAATCTAACTTACTATCAAATCCATATGAATGATCTTATCTGCTATCTATTTTATCAGTCTTATCCATCTATTCAGGCATCTGTCTACTCTCGTAGAGCGCCTCCTCCCAAAGTCTCATCATGCATGCAGCCCAGACTTACCTCAATTGCATTGAAAGCAGATCCCTGTCACTACAAGACAGTGGGGTATTGATTTATAAGGCATCTCAGCATAGCGATGAATTAAGTAGCGCTTATGTGATCCACTGTTGCCTGAACTGTGATCACATAATTTTCTGTCAATGTTTCTCACTTGTAAAAAAGACAGGAATTTGTCATAACAGAAAAAGGAAATGTTTTCTTGTTTTCAGGGGATGTTTGATTTTGAAATCTTTTGGTAAATTGATCTGTTTCATGAGTACTTCAGGTCATTACCTATCGCCTCATTATCATTTAGCTCCGCTTTATAACACTGCCACTTCTGAATGATGTACATAGTGACTCAAAATCGTCACAATATCTCACGGATGAGTACGTTTCAGTAGAATTCATCACATGAAAGGTATGAGATGTGAATGTCTATTTGAAACATTAAATTTTCATGCCAAAAAAAAAATCTGGTATCAACATGTCTATTGTATAAAGTAGATTTTGCAATTGGTTAAAACATTACCTTTCTCATTGACTGACTAGCACAAGAAAATATTGATGGCAGAGGCTGTCACATCTGTACTGTACCAATGGAAATTAACTGGCAATTAGCAAAAGGCAAGATGTCATACATTTCCAAGTTTCTGGCAGACAATTCGTAAAGTTTCTGGCTTTTTCCCAGACTCAGGCTTCAATTAAAACTTTGCCTGTCATGCAATTCCAGGATGAATTGAGTTGAGAATAAAAGAAAAGAAAAAATAGAAACAAGCAAAAAGGAGGATTTCTCAGTTCAGAAAGGTCACAAGGTACTTCTGCTACCCTTAAAAAAAGTCATAGTAAGCAAGTTTGCGACAGATATGCCTACATAGATAAATAGACATGGTCAATTTTGTCGCACTACTGTGAATATTTCAATAGAGGCAATTCTGCAAATTTGCATAATATATGTGTGATGATTCCTGAGTAAATATGAAGCTGTGATTCAGTGACGCTGTCTTGTATGCCATAATATAACAAAACCTGAGGTTGCATCGTAGCAGCACTATTACGGAATAACTCAATGGTGTTACTCTAAGCCAAATTTTTGCCAGATATTGTCAAAACACCTTGAGCCTGAGCAGTGTTATTCAAGGCACACTTCTGCCACTTCGAGACACTATTCTATTGATTTACTAGAAATATCTCAGGATAGTTCTTTGAGAAGAGAGGCTTGGGTGAGTGGGGCTGCTCTCCTTTTATTGTAACTTTAAGGTCTTTGAGATCTGTCACCATCAAAGTTGAAGGGATGGGATTATCTTTTCACTGACATTTATTCTAGGGACTTGCCTAACTTGCTTATCAGAAATTTCATTTTAACCTGGAGACAGCAAATAGATATGGACGGTTTTAGTATTTAATGCAATATTCAAGGTTATTATGGTAGAATGAAATTTCAAGTTTGGTATTAAGGGCGCTGAAGGTTGAAGATTCGAGCCGAAGGGTGCGGCAGGGTGTGCATCTTTCTGGGGTATACAAGTATTCAATTTTGTCGATTGGTGTAACGAAAGCTACAATACTCACATTATGTAGTTTGTTCAGTACCATCACTGCCAATTTAAATTGGAATCAAAATTTCTATTACAAGTCCATCTGAAAAAGAAAATGAAAGAAATATGAAGACAACCTTCTGACTTTACCTAAGAATGGATTTTATTCTTTCATGACTTCATCTTAATTATAAATTCATAGATTTATTTGAGAAAATTAAAGCCAACAACAAAAAAGAAAACCACACAAATATGAATTGCATTTTCCACATGAAAAATCCAACAAGCCAGCAATAGAACGTCAATCTGCTAAAACATTGCGACCAGACATATGATATTCTAAAAGGCCAAATATATCAAGAATAATTCCATCCCCTTTATACGACACATAAATCATATATGCCTATATCGTATATCCCCAAGAAAATCAGGCATATATCTTGTCAAACATTATCAAATCTGCTATGACATCAACACTACCTGTATGGTGCACTATACCAGAGTTATATAAATGGCCTGCAATTATATATGTCGTCCTGGAAAATGATGTCATATTAGAATGTCACAATAACTACTTGACATTTATTCCTGTAACAAAGGCGTTCAATGATCAGACCTCCGAAATGTTGTACTTCAATTTTCTTTGGAACTTCCTTTTTTAGCCCCCACAACTTTTTACTTTATGTTTTATTGTGTTATAAATTTCAGTTAGTATTGTCATCAAGCACAAGTTATTTGCAGCGTACCCAAAGACCATGGACTTAATTTGTCTGCTAAGCTAAAGCACTTCCTTGTGGGGACACCTTGACGTAAAGTCATGTAAATGTGAAATGTAAAATAACCTATATAATTACAACAGATGTGAATTTTGCACTAAATTTATGACAATTCATTATATGCTACCTATTCATAATCTTATAAATCTGTCTGTCGATTTTTTATGGCAACATTTTAATTTTGCATTTAATTGTCATGATCTTATAAATACTGAAAGAACTGTAATGGTTCTACAACAATCATATCTACGGACTTCAGTTTCCATGGCTGAACCAGAACAATTGTTGGTAATCATAAGGTCATTGCTTTGCGTGTCTTAAAGTTGATGGGCTTCGAGAAAAATGCTATACTTATTTCGTCCTGAAGCTGCATAGGCCTACCAAGGTTCCAATCTTGGGTGTCTTAAAGTTGATGGGCTTCGAGAAAAATGCTATACTTATTTCGTCCTGAAGCTGCATAGGCCTACCAAGGTTCCAATCAGAACTGACACAACATCCCCACAAAAGACCTCAGCTATTGCCAAACAAGATGAGAATTGCATGCTGTCCAAGGTGACAAAGTACTAGGGATTCCCAGGGAGAATTCAGCTCAGACAACAACAGTCAGGAGATGCACTGATTCAATTGTGTGAGATATCTTCCTGATGTTGTCATAGTCTCTAGAGACACAACTTTTCGGAAGCGTCATTTATTGCTTTAGATGCAATTCATCAGCATAAAGCAAAATTGGCCTAAGTCAGACTTAGGAAGGCCCTTATGACAATACATGTGCTAAAAAAAATGTGGACTCCTAAATTAGTAATAAACCCCTCAAAACCCCAACTCAATTTTCGCACAAAATTTAATGGCCTAAGTCAGACTTAGGCCATTTTTCCTTTTTGGTACCATAGGAAGGCCCTTATGACAATACATGTGCTAAAAAAAATTTGGACTCCTAAATTAATAATAAACCCCTCAAAACCCCAACTCAATTTTCGCACAAAATTTAATGGCCTGTTGACTTTGGCCGTTTTGACTTAGGCCAATTTCGATATCACCAATCTTAGTAGATATCGCCAATTTTTTTCGGTCATAATTGTTGAGTATTAATTTTATTGAAGTTGTTTCCTCACATTTCATTCATGAATATTATGGAGAATTGCTTAATAACACAGCTACATCACAAAAGAATTTTGGCCTAAGTCATTTTGGTTTAGAAAAAAAATTGCCTAAGTCAGTTTTTGGCTGTTTGCCAAAAATTGCCAAAAATGACTTAGGCCAATTTTAGTGGCTTGTTTCCATGTTTGACAGCATGTTAAAAACTAACAAACCAATGAAATAAGGATTACATCTGCATTTTTTCAGCTCTGCGCGCTGAGTTCATTCATGAGCCTACATTCATTAAGAAAGAACTGTATGCACAAGAGACACAATATCAGTGAGCCGCGAAGCAAGAAATCAGATGCAGCAACTGCCAGGTCGCTGATTAAATTTGAAAATATAGAATAACATCTATCTGTAATAATAATGTATGGATAAAGGTCTAAAGATGAGAAGTTTAAGCATTAAAGAACTGAATTTATTTATGTATGACCCCAAATTCTGCCAGTCTCCTAACGAAGCTTTTCTTTGACTCTCTAAAGTCTGTTACAAGCGTCATGTGTTGCCTACACTAAGGCATTGATAGTTTAGCAGGTTTGGGGAGAATTTGTTTTGTACTTCATGCTGTGGTTGCATGTCCCTTGGGTAACTCTGTTAGATACTTCAGCTCATTCCAAATGCTCTGCTATGCTATGCTGGGGGTCTCTTATGGGTCTATAAAGTAAGACTGAATGTCCAATACTTCAGAGTTACGAGCAACAGGACTGTAATGAGCTGTAGGGGATGCCATACACACCCTGGAATTTCTCAGACCATCTCAGTGGCGAATTCTGACATATAGATGTAAATTGCATGTAAAAACCTTATTGATATTTAAGAAATGGTTAATCAACCACATTGATGACACACCGTAAAAAGATGTTTGTGCATAAAGAACTTTTATCAGCTCGCTCTGGTCAAAATCATTTGTTTGTATTACGAAGCTTTTTCACATAAAGCAATAAAAAATGTCAATCTGAATCAATACCTGCTATGTCTAATTTGTCCTAGAAAATAAAAAAAATTAACAAAAAAGTTCCCTAGACAACAGCCATACCTTTATCATCAATTCGACACTTTTTGTATTACATCGCAATGTTGAACTTTGTTAGTTGGCTGGAAAAAAGCATAAGGAATAATGCAACAAAGACATATTCTGGTGTCTATTCATATGGCGCTGGTGTTTTCTTGCAGGAACATACTTCAAAAGCATGGTAAAATGTACGGCAGATTATTTTTGCACCAATCGCAAGAATGCTGGAAGATGAGCTCTTAGATGCATGGAACGATACATAATATTTGTTTCAAACAGGTTCACAATTGGCCTCTGAGTCATTTTGTATTTGAAAAGAAAGCATTTCCAATGGCCTTATACAATGTATATTTGGAAAGAATTTTGCTACCTGGAATAACTTTGAAGATGAAATGGAAATACCAAGCACTTGAGCTTATAACTTGCAACATGATGACAATTTTATTTAGCTGTTATAGAAGTGTAAAATACTAATTTGTTAGGATCAAACCATGACAATCCCTTTACTCCAGAAATAATTTTGTAAATGAAACCTTTAAGAAATAAATACATTTAAAGAAAACGAAGCACTACTTTGTATTACGAACTTCTAAATCATACAGGAGATAGTATCTATTGCTCATATTTTCTTTTTAATTTGATAAACACAAAAATTGTTTTGGAGCCCCTTAGTTTGTAATCCTCTGTTGCATCCCGTAGATAGGCCTACATTAAGAGATCTAGAATAAATAATGATACAAATTTGAAATTCTGACTTCCTATCAATAATTGTTTATTTTTCTTCAATGACGGAAATGCTGGGAGGGCCAATTATCATTTAAATTACAATGAGTTTATTTGCAAATAATATTGATGATGATCGTAACAAAGTATTGACTGCCTCCAAGCTATAGTTACCACAGCCAACTGGAAGCTGATATATATCAAATTAACTACAGAAATTCCAGAACCTAACAACAAACTGTAGACCACATATTAAAGGCTGGGAAGACTTGCAGTAAGTCATCCTGAAAGATTATTAACGAGTAATTAGTTTAATTTGAATAATCTTACTTTTACACTTGTGTATCGTCGATGTTGACAGGATAATAACATTATGCAATTTTGGTAGTGTTTTATGAGTCCATAAAGCAACCAAATTACAGTAAATGTCCACACTAGAATATCATGAGCTCTTAGTGGTGCCATTACACATGCCCAGATGGTTGAGATTACAATAATAGGGCCATGAAGAGCCCATTAACCCAAATGGAAGTGCCAGTTCTGTGCTCACTTAAATGCAATATTGATATTGGTGCCAAAACTAGTAAAATAGGCGATTTCTTAAATTTCTCACAAAAAATGTTTTATGACACCATCTACATTGTGCGTTTACTATAAGCATGTTGCTATTATTGCATTATGCATCTTTAGTTATAATAATAATAATAATATATTAGTTACTTGTATAACTCTAATTCCAGTAAACTGCTCATTAGCGCTTGTTGGGATAGACTATTATCATGCGGATTGGATACAAAAAAGTTTTATTTCCTTTGGATCAAATAAGTACAAAGTCATCCTCATTATCGAAGAGTAGTTGTTGTAATGGAGGGGGACAATTAGTATCCTTCCAGTTTGTGAGATATACATAATACTCTGAATTCTATCAATTGCAATTAGCGATTGAGTAAGGCCGTTGAATATTTAAAGGCAGAAAATAGATGACTATTCCGAATTAGCATGATTAAAAGTCAGACACATAAAATAACGAATACCAATTCCACATCATATCCTTTATTAATACAAATAAACTATTAAATCTTATTATGAAACTAAATTTTGCAAAATGATATTACTGTCATGCTTCCGAATTAAAAAAGCACAAAAGTCCTGCTGACATTTTTATTGCTGTATCATTTGAAAATTTCGGAGTCAATTATTTCTATTAAATTCAAATTTGACCTTATAAAATGACAGTATCCAAAACAGGGAGAACAAGAGCTTCAGAACATGATGCTTCAGATGCTCATGTGGACAATATGTTGCTACTTGCTTGGAAAAGGTTGGCTAGGCTCAGATTTACTAAGCTTCAGTTGGTAATTCTGCTCCTGGAAAAGTGCTGAATGAATAACATGGAAAAGGCATCAGGCCATTTCCTTGTACCAGTTTGTTGGATCAGGATGCTTTTGTCCCAGCTTCCTTTACTGAATACAGACCCAAGCACTCAAGATTAAGCACATATATATTGTAAATAAACAATGGTAGGCCTATGTAGGTGCAGCAGTTAGCTATCTGTCTTGAATTGACACAAAACTCCTATTCTTTCTATGTCATTTATCTTCTGCCTCAAAAATTGAAACATCCTGTTTCAAAGTTATGCAACCTTGAGATAGACTGTGCATGATATTATGCACAGTGGAATTCAAATAGGTAAGTAAAATTATGAATTTTGGTAGTTTTATCACAAAGAAAATTAAATCTATGCACATATGAATGTGACATTGGAAAAGAATGTGACAAACTTTTTTTTGCCATATCACTTTACCTTTATGTGTGACTCTGTCAAATAACTCATCCCATTCAGAATTCTATGCTATGCTATGCTACGCTGGTGGTCTGTTATGGGTCTATAAAGCAAGACTAAATGTCCGATACTTCAGTGTTACGAGCAACATGACTTTCATGAGATGTAGGGATGCCACAAATGCTGTGAGTTTCTTGGACCAACCCCCCTTCCCCCTAGTGAGGCAGTCTCTTTTGGTGCTGCAGTTTCTCCTTGTGAACAGTATGTCTGACACACTATTTTTGATACTTAAATCAGTAATGTGTATCGGAAGTGGTTCTTCACTTGTGGAGATTACTATTGCGGTATATTAAAGCAGAAATGACCATTGTGATATCTTAAATAAGCATTAGTTGTCCTGCATGATTGATGAAACATAATTCTTATCACTTACGCCACACTGGCACTTTGTTTGTATGTGCTGCTTATGTTACTCATGTCTTGTTGTCACTTCTTTTTTTACTGTTTTTAAAAAAATAAATCTACTGTACTCTGCAAGTATTGTTCGTATGTTCATTGATAATGTTCTGTTCGTAGATCAAATATGCCAGAATGGACAGACACCATTTGGGCAAGTGCATCCAGTAAAAGATAAAACTAAGAAATATGTCTATGCATGAAACAAAATTGGTTATAGTCTAATATCTCTTTCTTTGACTAAATCATTGACAGCTTGGGGTAGAATAATTGTCTGACAGAAGAGTATGAAAAGCTGGACTAACCCCAAAGAGTATTGCAGTGTAATGGGAAGATATGTGCAGAAAGGAAGAAAGCAGGACTGCATGGAAGATGTCATTAGGGCATTGCATAACTCCATGATAGGAAATTGAATGATCAAACTACGGAAACCTGGTCTGGACAGATATTTCAACAGAATGAAAGCACTATTCAGGGCTGGACATTCTCATCATCTCATGAGAGAACCAACCATGACAAGCAAGATTCCTAAAAAGGGCCCGACATGACCACTTGGTCCGGTGATAATGATGTTCCAGTCAATCCCTGGAACCAGACCAGATGCTTTTTTCAAATCTATCTATCCATCTATCTATCTATCTATCTATCTATCTATCTATCTATCTATCTATCTATCTATCTATCTATCTACCTATCTATCTATCTATCCATCTATCTATCTATCTATTAAGTAACTATCTTATAAATCTAACTGCCTATCCATCTATCAATTAAGCAACTAGCTTATCAATCTTACTGCCTATATATCTTATCCGTCTGACTGATCTTATCTGTCTTATCTATTCTATCAATCTCTCCTATTCTTTCTGTCTACCTTCAT
The DNA here is from genome assembly GCA_026936325.1 of Platynereis dumerilii. NCBI lineage: Eukaryota > Metazoa > Annelida > Polychaeta > Phyllodocida > Nereididae > Platynereis > Platynereis dumerilii. The sequence goes on from JAPTHN010000007.1 coordinate 25,541,763, forward strand.
GTAGGCACCCCTTCCCACAGTCTCATCATGCATGCAGCCCAGAATCTCCTCAATTGCATTGAAAGCAGATCTCTGTCACAACAAGACAGAGCAGTATTGATTTATAAGTCATCTCAACATAGTAATGATTGAATAATGCGAAGGTGATCCAAAGTTAATAAACACATAACTCTCTGTTGAGGCTTCTACTCATTGAATTACATTGCAAAGATATGAATTGCTACACTATATTGTACAAAGACCAGGTTTTCCCATCACAGGAGAGGTTGATTGATCTCTCAGTAAAATGACCTTACATTGTGGAGGTCATTACCAATTGCCTCATTATTGTATTATGCTCAGTAAATTTAGCTCTGCATTGTAAAACGCCCACATCTAAACTATGGACAGAGTCACCCAAAGAGGTCTCATAGTTGAATGTTACCTGCATGATATCCGAAGTTTTGCACATAGTATGTTCTTTAATGTTAGATCTTACAGCAGGACTAGACGGAGGAACATTTCCTCAGGAGCTTCTTAATAGCTCTTTTACAATATGCTCATGTAAAACTTTCCCTGCATGGCGAGCCTTGCATAATTATATGAGGCCTCCTTAGTGAGGTTTATCTATATCACAATATCTCATTGATGAGTAAATTGTCGTCTGCAACCATCACAAGTGAGGTACAGTATATGAATGCCTCTTTCAAGCATTCCAAAAATGGTGACTGGCAATTACATGTATAAAAAATTCGATATGGCAAATTGACAATTGGTGATTGAATTAGGTCTCCCATTGGCTAGCTGGTACAAAAATAAATTCATCCCAGAGGCAGTCACATCTGGACTGTACCAAAGGAAATTAACAGGCAATTAGCTTTAGTCCACCCCGAGAACGCTCGAGTGCTTTAGGCAAGATGTCATACATTCCCGACTTTCTGGCACACTATTCGAAAGTTCCTTATGCTGTTCTAGATTAAGGCTTAAATTCAAATTTCAGAACTTCGCCTGTCATTCAATTCCAGCCAAATTGAGTTGAGAATAAAAACTTAGCAAAAAAAGAGAAAAAAAAACATCACCTCTCTTCAAAATGAAGCATATCATAATAGTAAGAATTTTTGAACCAGAAAGGCAGATAGATGAACAGACACTGCATAAACATTCATAGTAAGTGCAGCCCTCTTGTTTTTGGTTCCTCAGTGATTGAAATAAGGGAGACAGTGGCAGTTCTCAACAAGTCAACATGTTATACATTTACCCAGTGTCACTTGCCCAGCCAATAAACTGATACAAAGGCCACTAATTTAACATCTCATCTGAATGCCTTGCAGCCAGGATTTTGCTCTTAAAGATGCACTGATGGTATTTTAAGTCCCCATTAGGGGTTTGAACCCATGCAGACAAAGACATTCAATGGTGCAGAGCCACAGACCTGGATCCTACCCATGCAGCCCCTCAGTTGTCTAATATGTCATATGGATTGCTTATACAATGTCACAGTACCTTGCTCAAAAATATTTTTGAAAATCATGTTAAGGCTATAGTTAAAAGTCAGGCAGGCAAAACAAAGTAATTAAGTGGAGCAAATTCCTGGCAGTATACCCGTTATATGAGAAATATATATTTTTATCCTAATATGACACATCCATGCATGGTAGTGAGCACACATACACGCAGCACAGTCACACATGTATATGTGTTCAGGATCACCTGTGGACATGTCATCCAGCCCATTCCTTTACCTGCATTCAGGCATGCGTGTATATGCAATCGTGGACATGCCATCCAGCGCAAGCTTGGATATGCCATCCAGCGCAGGCTTGGACATGCCATCCAGCGCAAGCTTGGACATGCCATCCAGCGCAGTTTATTTATCAGAACACAGGAGCCCCTCCAGCAGTGGCGTAGCCATGGGAGGTTGAGGAGGGGTCTTATTAGGACAGTGGCGTAGCGGGGCCTATATGTTGGGGGAGGGGGGGCTTTCGGCCTATTTTAATTTTTTCCTTGTGTAGGTAAAAAGTAAAAAGTTGCCAGACACCATCAAAACGCCTTGAGCCTGAGCAGTGGTATTCAAGGCACACTTCTGCCACTTCGAGACACCATTCTATTGATTTACTAGAAATATCTCTGGACAGTTCTTTGAGAAGAGAGGCTTGGGAGATTTGGACTGCCCCTGCTGTTGTGGTAACTGTGAAGATTTGGAGGTCTGTCACCATCAAAGTAGAATTAAAAGTATTCTCTCTTCACTGATACTCATTAGGGACTTATGAAACTTGTTTGAATAAAGAAAACAAACATTTGGGTGAATCTATTATTATTGAAATTGAATTGAGCAGACTATGTCATTCACATAGCATGCCAAAGTTGCCAAACATTAGACTCTGGTTGAGAGTCAGGTTGAATTAACTGTGCAAATCAAGGGCCACCATGACTCAAACATTACACATTGTGAGTAATGATTTTGAACCACTATAAAGATTTACAGTTCTGGACATTAAAAAAACTATACTGATTTGTCAACATTAAAAAAAAAAGTTAGCATTGCTTGTTTTCTGAAAATACATTGTATTTATATATTAATGGTTATTGTATGTCATTCAGCAGTGGGTGCTAAGATGTTAAAAAAAGTCTGTCTCCACATATCGTTATTACTTTGGGTATGTTAATATTGAGGTAAATAGTTGCAGTCTATAATATTGTGAATTTATAATTAATAATTCTATAATTAAAAATATTATGTATCCATTATTATTAATAATTCTGTAACTAAGCAACTGTTTTATAGATTGTAGAACAAAGAATCTGCAATACATGTACTTACGTCAATTGTTTGCTTACACCGTTGCACCAACCAAGCCAACACAGATCAGAATCAAAATCTTTTTTGTAAGTCCATCTGGAAAAAGAAAAGAAGCAATAAATGTATGAAAATTTTTTTAAATCCATGCAGGAACATATTTTATTCTTTCCAGAATTTATCATATTATAAGGTATCACATTTATGATTATTGGGACATCATTTCACGAAAACCTGAAGTGTATTGTTTGTGAAATGGTTTGAAGTTTATTTTCCTTCTTCTAATCTAAAACTCTTTGTTCTATTTACACTGTTGATTATGACATTTTGATGTTCTGTTCTTGTATAACGAAATTTTCCAAAAGGCAAGCTTCAACAGTATAAAAGTATAACACTCTGCATTATCTCAAAATATATATATAAAAGGATTGTTATTTAACATGTTGAACCAAAGAACTTTGCCATATCTTTTATTCATTGGTTAACAAGTATAAATTCATGCGACTCAGTAACTGTGGGTTTTGCCAGAAACTCTGCCTATCTTATTTATCACATGGTGTCAGTCACCTTCCTTGAAGCTGCTGGACTTGTCAAGGTCCCAATCAGAATTCATACAACATCCCAACAGAAGTCCTTAGCTATTGCCAAACAAGATGAGAATTGTGTGATGTCCAAGGTGACAAAGTACTAGGGATTCCCAGGGAGAATTCAGCTCAGACAACAACAGTCAGGAGATGCACTGATTCAATTGTGTGAGATATCTGCCTGATGTTGTCATAGTCTCTAGAGACACAACTTTTAGGAAGTGGCATTTATTGCTTAGACGCAATTTATAGTTTCGCAACCAACGTCTCCAAGCAATATTAAACTTATTTCCATGACTAAAAAAAACGATATAATAAAGCTATAAATATTAATTACCAGTTGGAATGTGTGCACTGATAAAAAAATGTAAGCCTGTCATTCATGTAAAATAAAACTTCCAGAATAATATGTTTTTGCCTTTGAGATTATGTGATAGTTAATTCCCAAGACTAAATGATAAGATAACCCATTGATTTTGGTGTTCATCTGAAAAACTTTTTATGGGAATTTAAAGTAATAGTGGCTTGTTTACTATTAAAAGTACATCTGTAAAAAAGTAAATTTCCATGTTTTTAACAGTTCATAAACTTGTTATTAACTAACAAACCAATGAAATAAGGATTACATCTGCATTTTTTTGGGTTCATATATGAGTCTACATTCATTAAGCAATAATTGTATGCACAGAAGACATAATATCAGTGAGCTGCGAAGCAGTGAACTATGCCAGAAATCAGATAGAGGAACAAATGCCCTGAAAGTTCAAACTTAAACATTAGAGTGTGTATTACCACTGTGCACAATTAGTTTTATCTATCTGTAGTAATAATGCATGGATAAAGGTCTAAAGATGAGAAGTTTAAGCATTAAAGAACTGAATTTACTCATGCATGACCCCGAATTCTGCCAGTCTCCTAACAGCAAAAGTAGACTGGGTTCATTCTGATTTTTAATATAGATTTAAGAGAAACACAACGTAAAAATGCTGACAGTGTTTAGATGTATAATTAATAGAATAAGGTTTGCACCATAAATTACTGGAATACGGTCATTTCAAAGTAAATTCAACATTTTTTGTTACCGTTAACACAATAATGATTTAGAAATCAAGATCTACAAATCAAGTGAAATTGTAGTGATTCAACACCTTTTTACATCAGCCTGCAGCTTTGCTACAATAAAGATGTACAAAGTTTCACATTGGGCCTCGACACAACCTGGAGCCCACCATAACTTGACAAGATTGACGCGTTGGCCAAAGTTCCATGAATTTCATAATTGAATTCTTTTTAATCAGTGGATATTAAATTGCCTAATCACAGCATCAGCATTGTTAGTTGATATCCATTGACATCAGACTTGTTGCATTAAAGGGACAGATGTTCAGGGTCATGTCAGATGTACCAGCCAATGGCATCAGCAAACACTTGCAACGAGGAAAGTGAATGACTTGTGACACTGCCATGACATCACAGTTTGAATTACCTTGAGCAACGGCTTTACACTGCAAAAAATCTTTTAAAAGGCACACAATGCTATGAACAAAAAGTTAACTGACAAATTTACTCCATAAAACAAACTTTGTGGTTAAGCATGCCCTCTTTGCCTGATACAAGACAATCCAATAATTTGAGTATTCCTGAAACCGTGTGAAGGACACAATGGCCTTTTTAGGCTTCTCCTCAGCTTTGTTGGCTTTTAAAAGATCTTTTGTGAACAATTTGGCATTAATTGAAACGACAGACAGAGGGGTTGCATCTCAATGTTAAATGCTGCAGTGTCTTATTTGTATAGCCCTCAGACACTAGATCTAGTCAACTGCAAGAGTCTAATCGCACCAGATCAAATATTCCATTACCATGCTCAGTCATGTTAAACTTTTATTTTACACCTGAAATATTGATGTCAGGACTCTGCTGTTATTTCTCCCCTTGACATTCTTTATGACCAGGTTACCAATAGAATACGAGAAACTTATTTATGGCAGCCTGGCAATCAGGATGATGACAAGTACATTCAACTGAGAGTTATCTAGACAGGGCTTCTGAATATATAGATGTATCGCCTATAACATGCGATATCATCTACATAAACAGTTTGAAGCAAGCAATGAGGAGATCCCTCTTTTATACGTCAGTGAGATTAAACTTTTCTATGATTTGTATTAAGGTAAAATGATTTAATATAAACACCAATGCAAAGTGATTTACACACGCCATAACAGTATCCCCTTCTCTCTGGAAAACCATTTGACACTTATAACTTCAAAAGACACATGCTTTTGGACATCTTTTTAGATAAAAGTAAAAGTAACATACTCCTTTAAGAAGTAAAGATCTTATTACGTAGCTTTTCATTTATTCTCTAAAGTCTGTTACCAGCTTCACATGTTGCCTATTCTATGGCACTGAATGTTTAGCAGGTTTGGGGAGAATTTGTTTTATCCTTTCATGCTATGGATGCATGTCCCTTGTGTAACTCTGTTAGATACTTCAGCTCATTCCAAATGCTCTGCTATGCTATGCTGGGGGTCTCTTATGGGTCTATAAAGCAAGACTGAATGTCCAATACTTCGGAGTTACGAGCAACATGACTGTAATGAGCTGTAGGGGATGCCATACACACGCTGCAATTTCTCAGACCATGTCAGTGGTGAATTATGACAGAGATGCTGCAACTGCATGTAAAAACCTTATTGATATTTAAGAAATGGTTAATCAACCACATGATGATGACACACCGTAAAAAGATGTTTGTGCATAAAGAACTTTTATCAGCTCGCTCTGGTCAAAATCATTTGTTTGTATTACGAAACTTTTTCACATAAAGCAATAAAAAATGTCAATCTGAATCAATACCTACTCTGTCTAATTTGTCCCAGAAAATATAAATAATTAACAAAAAAGGAACATACTTCAAAAGCATGGTAAAATGTACGGCAGATTATTTTTGCACCGATCGCAAGAATGCAAGATGAGCTCTTAGATGCATGGAACGATACATAATATTTGTTTCAAACAGGTTCACAATTGGCCTCTGAGTCATTTTGTATTTGAAAAGAAAGCAAGTCCAATGGCCACATATAATGTATATTTGGAAAGAATTTTGCTACCTGGAATAACTTTGAAGATGAAATGGAAATACCAAGCACTTGAGCTTATAACTTGCAACATGATGACAATTTTATTTAGCTGTTATAGAAGTGTAAAATACTAATTTGTTAGGATCAAACCATGACAATCCCTTTACTCCAGAAATAATTTTGTAAATGAAACCTTTAAGAAATAAATACATTTAAAGAAAACGAAGCACTACTTTGTATTACGAACTTCTAAATCATACAGGAGATTGTATCTATTGCTCATATTTTCTTTTTAATTTAAAAAACTGTTTTAAAGCCCCCTAGTTTGTAATCCTCTGTTGCATCCCGTAGATAGGCCTACATTGAGATATCTAGAATAAATAAAGATACAACTTGAAATTCTGACTTCCTGTCAATAATTGTTTATTTTTCTTCAATGACAGAAATGCTGGGAGGGCCAATTATCATTTAAATTACAATGTGTTTATTTGCAAATTATATTGATGATGATCGTAACAAAGTATTGACTGCCTCCAAGTTACCACAGCCAACTGGAAGCTGATATATATCAAATTAATCTTGTCCAACTACAGAAATTCCAGAACCTCACAACAAAGTGTAGACCACATATTAAAGGCTGGGAGGATTCGTAACAAGAGATGGATATTTGATGTATTGTAGAGAAGACTTGCAGTAAGTCATCCTGAAAGATTATTAACGAGTAATTAGTTTAATTTGAATAATCTTACTTTTACACTTGTGTATCGTCGATGTTGACAGGATAATAACATTATGCAATTTTGGTAGTGTTTTATGAGTCCATAAAGCAACCAAATGACAGTAAATGTCCACACTAGAATATCATGAGCTCTTAGTGGTGCCATTACACATGCCCAGATGGTTGAGATTACAATAATAGGGCCATGAAGAGCCCATTAACCCAAATGGAAGTGCCAGTTCTGTGCTCACTTAAATGCAATATTGATATTGGTGCCAAAAGTGGTTAAAGAGGCTATTTCTTAAATTTCTCACAAAAAATGTTTTGGGACACCATTGTCTTTGGCATTTAAGAAAATTGTTTGGTGTCTTACCTGTCTGTTTGATGGGGTACAGATGTTTGTTATTAATTTATTTCAAGAACATGATGAATTTAGGAAATATGCTTGATGTGAAAGAATACTATGAAGAAACTTGGGTGACCAGAAGAGAACCAAAATGTGCATGAAAAAAAGGAAAGCATGCCTGTATTCAAGATGCTATTAGAGCAAAATCATCTTGGATGAGAAGTCCACAATCCGTGGTGCAGTAGCTTTCTTCCCACAGAGATCTTAATTGAACGTTAAAAAACACTAATAAGTGCAAGTCAACCTTTGCTGAGAAGGTCCTTGATGGGAATTTTAGATACTTTGTATGGATGCGCAATGTAGTGTGTATCCTGATGGACACCTACCTGGAAAAATTAAATTGCTTGTATCATAGTGTGTTAGATTCTAGCTGCACATTTCATTCATCTAACTAATGAGGGTTTGCAAAAAAGGGGAAGAACAAATAAATTTTGATTCTGGAGAGTCAATATGCGCTGAAGAAATTCATCATTCTATTTTCTGAAGTTCCATATCAATTAGCCCTGGCGTAGAATGACATGGATTTAACAGATATCTAGTTTGCAAACAAATACAACCAGGAGATAACTTCATTTACATTGACTTGCAAAGGGACTGATTCACCCTAGCACATACATAAGGCAGTATTCCATACATGCACTTGTAACATGTCTTTCTATGGACTTGACGCATTGACAGTCATAACCCTGACGCTTTGGTTGTGATCTCAAGACAATTTACGCACCCACAACAGCTCTATCAGCAGTGTTCACTTATTACTCTAAAGCCTTCATACCATGTCTTTTAATCTGACAAAAAAGTTTTTTGAGTGAATATTTAGTATATGAAAAAATTGGCAGTGTATGGAATAATGCATCACTTCTATCTATTAAGGTCATGCACTACAGTAAATCAGTTGATACAAATTCTATTGCAACAGTCTTCAGCTGCTCTTGTATACCTAATTGATATATGAGCCAGGTTCAGGTCTGCTGTGTCACATGCAGAACTTCATTCATCTCAGACGTTTCTCTGCCAATTTGTGGTCTGCAGTTTGTTGTGAGGCTCTAGAATTTCTTTGGTAGGGGTGGATTAATTTGATTTATCAGCTACCAGCAGACTATGCAGCTATAGCTTCAGGGCTGTTTATACTTTGTTATTTGCCTACAATATAGTATAGTACGTGTGCAGATAAAAACATCAATTATGTATTTCAAATAATATTATCCTCATTTGATTGCCGAAAACAGTCCAATTATTTGAAAAGCAACACAAAGCAATTATTTTGAAGCATCAACAACATCTCAGATGGTCACACAGAGTGATGACAAAAATAATGTTCATATTCCTGTGTTTGTGATTGTTTTCCCATCTTGTCTGTATATAGGGCTTTGTTTTTTTTACTTTATAAAAATCAACAATGTATAATGGTAATTGTTTTACTGAATATCTTATCCTGTTTGAAATAAATAGCTGGACAAAAAAAAATATTGAAAGCGAAGATCTGATCCATTCAGCCCAGTGAATCAGGCATATTTATTATCATGGGGATGTGATACAAAATAGGAGTGTAAATTCAGGACAGATAGCAGACTGATGCACCTAAATAGGCCTACCATTGTTTATTTACAATGTGCTTTTTAAAATCTTGAGTGCTTGGGTCTGTATTCAGAAAAGGAAAGTGGGACAAAAGCATCCTGATCCAAGGAACTGGTTCAAGGAAACAGCCTGATGCCTTTTCTATGTTATTCATTCAGCACTTTTTCAGGAGCGGAATTGCCAACTAAAGCTTAGTGAATGTGAGCCTATAGGCAACCTTTTCCCATGCAGCAAATAGTTGACCATTTCAATCATCGCATCCTGAAGCTTTTGTTTTGCCTGTTTTTATAGATACTCTTATTTTGTTTTAGGTCAAGTTTGATAGAAATAATTGACTCTAAAGTATTTTAATTATATGCCATCCCTAAGCATGTGGGACTTTTGTGCTTTTTAAATTCTGAAACATGACAGGATTATTTTCTTGAAAAATCTTAGATTTCATAATAACATTAAATTGTATTGATAGAGGGTATGATTTGGAATTGGCGTTTGTGTTTCTTTTATGCTTCACACTTGTAATTATGCTAATTTGCAATAGTCTTCCAAAATCTGCCTTTAATAAGTATTTAATTATCTTACTCAATTGCTAATTGCTATTGATAGACCGCAAAGTATTCTATCTCACAAACTGGCAGACTTCTGATTTATCTCCCCCATTATTACTCCTCGATAATGAGGATGACTTAGTATTGTTTGATCTAAAGGAAATCCGACTTTTCGTTCTATGTCATTCATCTTTTGCCTCAAAAATTGAAACATCCTGTTCCCAAGTTAAGCAACCTTGAAATAAAACTGTGCATGATATTATGCACAGTAGAATTCAAATAGGTAAGCAAAATTATGAATTTTGGTATTTTTATCTCAAAGAAAATTATGCACACATGAATGTGACATTGGAAAGAATGAGACAAACTTTTTGCCATATCACTTAATTTTCATTTCAAGGAAAAGAATAAATGGTTTATATTGGCTGTTTCATTCCCTACTTACATACACCTTTATGTGTGACTCTGTCAAATAACTCATCCCATTCAGAATTCTATGCTATGCTATGCTACGCTGGTGGTCTGTTATGGGTCTATAAAGCAAGACTAAATGTCCGATACTTCAGTGTTACGAGCAACATGACTTTCATGAGATGTAAGGGATGCCACAAATGCTGTGAGTTTCTTGGACTAACCCCCTTTGTGGGGCGGTCTCTTTTGGCACTACAGTTTCTCCTTGTGAACAGTATGTCTGACACACTATTTATAAACCAGTAATGTGTATATTGTAGCAGAAATGAAACATGGCAATGCCTAAAAATCACTGATTTCAATAAGGAATGGTTATACACATTGTGATATCTTAAATAAGCATTAGTTGTCCTGCATGATTGATGAAACATAATTCTTATCACTTACGCCACACTGGCACTTTGTTTGTATGTGCTGCTACATATGACACCGTTGTTTTTTTTTGTATCATTGTTACTGTTTAAAAACATAAATCTGCTGTATTGTACAAATATGGTATTTTCATTGATCATCCTCCTTTCGCAGATCAAATATGTCAGAATGGACAAACACCATTTGGGCAGTGCACCCGGTAAATGAAGAAGCAGAGAAATCTGTGTTGCATGTTAGGAAATTAATTAGTGTCACAACCCTTTCTTTAATGGGACGTCAATCACTTGATTGCTTGGGCTAGAAAAAATTGACTGACGGAAGAGCAGTGATGTAGTCAAGGCCAAGAAATCTGAGGCCGAGACCGAGATGGATGCATCACCCTCCGAGACCGAAGCTGTGGCCATCATAACGTGGCCTCGAGGCCAGCCTCTAGGACGAGTCTGGTCTCAAGACCTCCAACGCTACACAAGAAGTTTGAAAAGCTGGACTGACCCGCAAGAGTTATACCTTGCAATGGGAAGATGTTTGCAAAAAAAGAAGAAAGCCGGACTGTATGAAAGATGTCATGAGGGCATTGCGTAACTCTATGATGGGAAATTGACTGATCAAACTACGGAAACCTGATTCAGGCAGATATTCCAACAAAATAGATGCACTATTCAGGGCTGGACAGGCTCATCATCACACGAAGGCACCAGACATGGCAAACAAGATCCATAAAAAGGGCCCAACATGACCACTCTTGTTCGGCAATAATGATGAACCAATCACTGGAATGAGGCATAATGCTTTTTATCAAATCTATCAATCTGTCTATTTAGCAACTATCTTATCAATCTAACTGTCTATCTATCTAATTCATCTGACTGATCTTATCTGTCTCATCAATTCTAACAGTCTGTTCCATTTTATCTGTCTACCTGAGACTGTGGGAAGGCACCCCTTCCCACAGTATCATCATGTATGTATCCCGGACCTTTCTCAATAACATTGAAAGCAGGTCTCTAGTCACTACAAGACACAGCAGTATTGATTAATAAGACATGTCAGCATAGCAATGAATTGAGTAACGCTAAGGTGATCCAAAGTTTTTAATCACATAACATTCTACATAGGCTTCTACTTGTGGAATTACATTGCAAAGCTATGAATTGCTACACTCCTGTATAAAGACCAGGTTTCCCATTTCAGGAGAGGTTTGATTAATCTCTTAGTAAAATGGCCTAACAATATGGAGGTCATCACCCATTGCCGCATTATTATATAATGCAAAGTAATTTAGCTCTGCATTCTAAAACGCCCACATCTAAACTATGAATGTCACCTACATGATAGCCGATGTCTTGCACATTAGCATGCTCTTTAGTGTTAGATCCTACAGCAGGACACAAAGCATGAACATTTCCTCAGGAGCTTCTTAATAGCTCTTCTACAATTGTGCTCATGTAAAACTTTTCGTGCATGGTGAGCTTTGCATAATTGTATGAGGTCTCCTTAGTGAGGTTTATCTCTATCACAATATCGCATTGATGAGTCACTTGTCATATGTAATCATCACAAATGAGGGACAGTACATGAATGCCTCTTTCAAAGATTTCATTACTCAAAACAGTAACTGGCAATTATATGCATACATAATGCCGATTTGGTAATGGCTTATTGAACTAAGTTGCTCATTGGCCAGCTGGTACAAAAATAAATTCATCCCAGAGGCAGTCACATCTGGACTGTACCAAAGGAAATTAACAAGCAATTAGCTTTAGTCCACCCAGAGAACGCTCGAGAGCTTTAGGCAAGATGTCATACATTCCCAACTTTCTGGCACACTATTCGAAAGTTCATTATGCTGTTCTAGATTTGGGCTTCATTTCAAACTTTGCCTGTTATGCAAATCCAAGCCGAATTGATGTGACAATAAAAGAAGCGAAAAAAGAGAAGAAAGGAAAAGGAAAGATTTCTAAGTTCTGATAGATAACAAGGTACAACACCTTCTCTTCAAAATGTAGCACATCATGATAGTAATAATTTTTGTTGCAGATACACAAATAGATGAATAGACACTCCAGAAACAAACAGGTGCCACCATCGGTCATTAAAATAAGGGAGACAGTGGCAGTTCTCAACAAGTCAACATGTTATACATGGTTTCAATTGCCCAGCCCCTAAACTGATAAAAGGGCTCTGAATTTAACATCTCATCCGAATGCCTTGCAGCCAGGAGTTTGCTCTTAAAGACGCACTGATGGTATTTTAAGTCCCCATTAGGGGTTTGAACCCAGGCAGACAAAGACATTCAATGGTGCAGAGCCACAGACCTGGATCCTACCCATGCAGCCACTCAGTTGTCTAATATGTCATATGAATCGCTTATACAATGTCACAATATCTTACACAAAACCATTTTCAAAAATCATGTTGAGGCTAAAGAAAAAAGTGAGGCAGACTCACAATAATTTAGTAGAGCAAATTCCTGGCACTGCCAGTTTTGTGTGAAATTCACACTGTAAATATTTCAACAGAGAAAATTCTGCAATTTGCATATGTATGTGTGATGATGCCTGAGTAAATATGAAGCTGTGATTCAGTGATGTTGTCTTGCATGCATAATATTAGAAAACCTGAGGTTGCATCGCTGCACCACAATCATGGAATAACTCAATGGTGTCACTACAAGTGAGATGTTGCCAGACACCGTCAAAGCACCTTCAGCCTTAGCTGTGATATTCAAGGCACACTTCAAACAAGGTTTGGAAGATCTGCCACCATAAATGAATGAAGAAAACAATTATGTATAGCATGCCAAATATTAGACTCTTGTTGAGGGCCTGATTGAACTAACTGTATACAAATCAAGGACCGCCATGACTAGAGCACTAGACATTTTTGAGTAATGAGTTTGACCACTATAAAAATGTGGACATCAAAATAAGAGTGTCAAAATTTTTAATGTTAGTTTTGTTTGTACTTAAATACATTTTTTAAATATAATGCTTATAATATGTCATTCAGCAGTGGGTGCCAAGATGCTAAAAAAATATGTTTCCAATTATTGTTGTGACTTGAGTATGTTAATATTGAAGTATAAATGAAATGATAATAACAGTCTATAATATAGAGCATTTATTATTAATAATTCTATAACTAAGCAACTATCAGATTTTATAGATTGTAGAACAAAGAATCTTCAACACTTACGTCAGTGGTTTATTTACACTGTAGTATCAAGCAAACCAACATAGATCAGAATCAAAATCTTGTTTGTAAGTCCATCTGAAAAAGAAAAGAAGTAATAAATGTATGAAAGCAAACTTTTAAATCCATGCAGGAACATATTTTATTCTTTCCAGAATTTATCATATTATAAGGTATGATATATGTATAATTATTTGGAAATATGTATGTATAATTATTGGCAAATAATTCCAAAACTTGATTCAACAACAACTTGAAGTGTAATGTTTGTGAAGTGGCCTTGAGTTTTATTCTAATTTATTTGTACTCATGCTTCGATTGTCATTTTGATAATGACATTGTGATGTGTTTTTTTCTGCATATTGAAATTTTCCGAAAGGCAAGCTTGATAAGCCATGCTTCTCTGGCCTTAATAAATATACATACATACTATTGGCATATATCTGTTTTTAATTTCTGATGCATATTTGTGTAAATGGAAACAAAAGAGAATCCAAGAAGCCAGCCACAGAATGTAAATTTAATTGCACCCAATACTTTGTGACCAGACATTTGTCTGGCAGACAATATATTTTAAATGGGCCAAATATCTTAAGAACAATGTCAGCTCCTTTATATGGCATAGAAATGCCTATACCGTGTATGTGTATAACCAGGAAAAGCAGGAATGTCTCTTTTACGTCAATTTGATTTTGACTTCAAAACAAATGGCACTCTGCATTTAATTATCTCGAAATGATATAAAAATAATAAATTTATTATACATGTTGAACAGAAGAACCTTGTCATGTCAAAACATCATAATGCCAGCACAGTCATTGCTGCAACAAAGCCATCGCCACTTCAACTTTCAGTGGAACTCTACCTTTGAGACACCACTACTTTATAATCTTTGTTTTGCTATGTAATACATTTTGGTGAGCTTGTCAAATACAGTCTTGCCAGACATACAAAGAAGTACTAGCTATTTACCAAGTGAGCAATTCTGTAGGGGACCTTGGCACAACAGTCATGTGACTGTGTAAAATCAACTGTTTCTGAATTTTATTTTACCCCAAATTAAGGTCTGGTAATTCTATTCTACATATCTACAATTCTACATTTCTATCATGCTGTCCAATCTGTCATGGGTACATTCTTATTTTTCGTTTAAAAAAACAATATGATATTTTAAGACCAAACTATGAAAGGGAAGGTACTGTAATGATAATATTAATCATAATTATTAGCAATCGAGTTTGATTGATTAACTTATTGGATGTCTCGGGAGGCAAAGTGAACCAACCCTGAAATTCAAAATTTTGGGGGGTAGCAAAAACAGTTCTGACCAAGTTTGCAATATATTTATGGTGTTCAGCTATTTTAGAAAAATATTTTACAATGATAGCAACCTAATTTGGGCTTTGGAAATTAACTCTTTTTAAAACTTAGTTGGTGTTTTGTTTTTTTTCTACCAATAAAACAGTGTTTTTTGAAGACTTTTTCTATTATTCACAAATTAACAAGTATAAATTCATGCGACTCAGTAACTGTGGGTTTTGCCAGAAACTCTGCCTATCTTATTTATCACATGGTGTCAGTCACCTTCCTTGAAGCTGCTTAGACTTGTCAAGGTCCCAATCAGAATTCATACAACATCCCAACAGAAGTCCTTAGCTATTGCCAAACAAGATGAGAATTGTGTGATGTCCAAGGTGACAAAGTACGAGGGATTCCCAGGGAGAATTCAGCACAGACAACAACAGTCAGGAGATGCACTGATTCAATTGTGTGAGATATCTCCCTGATGTTGTCAACTTCTCCAGGGACACAACTTTCTGGAAGAGGCATTTATTGCTTTAGGAGCAATTTATAGTTTTGCCACTAACATCTACGAGCGATATCAAACTTGTTTCTCGGACCAACAAAAGGTATAAGATAGCTATCATTATTAGTGCCATTGGAATGCGTACATGCATTATCTGATATTTTTAATACTAATACAGCTGATTACATAATATAGTTTTTCTAGCAATTGAGCCTGTTTGATGATACAAAAAAAGTAATACTTAACAAAAAACATTAAAGTAAAAAAATTAAGAAACGCAAATACCGCATTGTTAGGTTGATAATGCATTGCGACGTGGGTGGCATAGGAGCAAAAATATATATTCATTATTCTGACGACCTCAGCACATGTTGAATATTTCTTTGAAATTAAATCAGACAGAGACATACCAACACAGAATACGATTTATGCATGTATCAAGTTCTCAAAGAGGGATTATGGTATCTTTAAAACAAAAAGGATTGTCAATTCAAAGCAATTCAAAGCCAGGTACACGTACATGTATTTCATCATTTACCATAGGTTCGTTTGTATAAGGTGATACAGCAAAATAAAAATCATTATAGATATATTTCCACACAGGGCGCATCTAAAAATTGCAACAGGAAAGTGTGGCATTAGACATGGTGGATGTCTTGTGAAATTGCGGCAATCTGTGGCTTTTCCTATCTTTCCCAAGTTAATTTTGGGCCTGAGGTGGACCCTATGCTTCCCCTAAATACAACACGGCTTCCGCCGTCTTAGTTTGAAAAATACCAGACTAGAACACACTAAATGGTGTATTGAAAAAAATATATATAGACAGACAGACAGACAATATTAATTTATCTTACCATAGAAAGATACAACATGAAATAGTTCCAAAATAATTACATAAATACAGTCTTTGGAGACTCGTACTAAGGCTACTGCCGCTATCATGTGGGCCACCAAGAAGCAAGCATATAACAATAAATTAGACATCTGCAAAGGCTGTTGATTATCATATGATCAAAGTAACTTACAGTGTATAATTCGGTTAACAGAGACAGGAAAGGATTTATATGTATACACATGAGTTCACAAAAGGATAATAACTAAATAAAATATTGACAATCAGCATGATTATAGATTTTGACATGGTTAATAATATACCATGGTTTAGGCCTAAGTACTGTTGACATTCCTACAGATGTAGCAATTCACAACAGAACAATTGTTGCTATAGATATTCAAATGTGTTGTTTTCAGATAAAATTTCAGACCATAGGTGGTGTGAGTTTGAATTTTGTCAATGATACATGAAGGAGCAGAGTTTATAATTGAGGGAAGTCTGATTCGAATTGCACATTTAGAGGTATTGTATTTGAGACGAGGAACGGCTATATCACTATCCAAGTTGAGAACTTACATACTTTCATCATCATGCAACCCTAGCTCATGCACTGAATCTGATACCTTGTTGTTTCACAGCTCACTGAAGGCGTGTCTTTGCATAAATGTTTTCTACACACCTGTCGGTATATCTATTTGGAATATATATTTTTCTCGAACAAAGCAAATTACAGGAAATATTGGAAGAACGTCTAGGTATTTCGTGGAAGAACAAATTAGAAACACATAATATTTGCTTTAAATAACAGCTTTAAGTTTGTTTTATGGCCTGTGCATAACTCACTATTGTTTATATATCAAACAAACGAACAATCAAATACAGATCAACTCCATGTTTTTTGTGGTCAATGCTGATTTTAACAGAATAAAAGAAAATTGCCGGAGGTGTACAGCTGTATGATAAACAGCAAAAAAGGTGGCACTCGAAATGACTGGAATATGGCAATTTGATTGTAAAATAGATTTCGTTGTTAAAGTGACTTCATTGAACACTTCAGTCTGCATTACATTTTACATAGTCTGTACAAAAAAGAAAAAAAAAACTGAAAAAGGCACATTATGCTTTGAACGAATTAATTGACACATTTACTCCATAAAACTAACATGGTGGTTAAGCAGCACTCAATTCCCTTTACGAGACAATCCAATTTTGGAGTGCGCCTGAAGATGTGTGTGAAGGACACAATGGCCTTTTACACTTCTTCCCATCTTTATTGGCTTTTTAAAGATCTTTTGCGCACTACTTGGCACTAATTGAAACGCAAGACAAAGGGGCTTGCATTTATTGGTCATATATTGTCTTTTTAAGGTTGAGACATTCAGTGCCTCATCTGTACAGGCCTTAAAATATAGACGCAATGTCATGTCAGTTGCAAGAACAGACTGCTTTGACACCTCAGTCATATATAATTTTTACATCAGAAATATTGATAGTGACTAAGTAATGCCGCACCTGAACCTATATATCGAATGGTTTGCTAGACTGGCCAAAATTTGGTGACTGTCATAATTGCAACCATTTTTATTAATCTTGAACCAACTTTTCACCAAACATAAGCAGATATAAATAAGTCATTATTTTATGCGACCATGCAATGGACGTCAAGTACATCAATGTCAACGACGTGATTGAATAATGTTGGAAAGGACCAATTCAGTGGAAATTAAATTTCCTGGAATATATTATGCATTAGCAGGGACAGTTGACATCCGTTGACATTTATAAGGTTGTTTGCGCAAGAAATGACAATCACTTAGGATCATGTCACATGTGTCAGCCAGTGGCATCAGCAAACATCTATCCAAAGAGCAAAGCAAATGACTTTTGTGACACTCTTATGACATCACTTCATAAATAAAGGCAGCCTTGTTGTCAGAATGATGATAAGTATATTCAATTATATATTATATAGATCTACATGTATATGGCTTCAGACATGATGCCAAAAACATGTGATATCATCAACAGTCTCAACATAAACAGTTCAAAGCAAGCAATGAGGAGACCCTGCTTTTTGACTTCAGTCATATGAGATATTTTCTGTGAACTGCATTATGGTAAAATGATTTACCTTAGGCATCATTGCAAAATGGTTTACATGCAGCACAAACATAATTATCATCTTTTCCTTTACTTAAAACTTTTCTGGAGTGGCTTTTTAAAAAAATTAAGCACTAAAAGCCTGAAACTTTCAGGTAGGTAAGAGTAAAAGCAAAATATTCCTTTCAGAAGTAAAGATCTTATTTTGTATAGCTTTACGGATATTTTACAAAGTTTTTGAGAGCATTACATATTTCCTACCATGTTTTTAAAAAGCTTCTTAGTTTGTGTTATACCATATGCATTCAATAATAGTGTTACTTTTGCTCAATGTTCTGAATTTGGTGTTTTTTGTGATATCAGGCAATGAGATCATCAAATATGAATATGAGCTTATGAAAAATAACATAAGATACTTACTAATTTGGGAAATGCTTCAAAGTATCTGGTTCTTGTTGCAGTGTTTAAAATACGTAAACACACTTTTGTATCAATCTATGGGATATATAACTCTCCAGCAAACCAGTTGCTGCTCCGACAAGATAATATCATTATTGGAAAGTGGCTGAGATTTTGTGAAGGAAACAATGTCCTGTGGACCCCCTGCAGCAACATGAGTTTATTAATCAATGTGCATCTTCGCCGGCCTTTCAATACAGGCTTTCAATACAATGACCAAATAAAAGTAGTATTTAGCAGTTCGACTTGGACTCTCTGTATATCGGATATTGATTCAGACAAGATCCTAAAGTTAAATTTTTGAAAGATGTAGCTATCGCAGCTGCATGAGCCATGTGAGTACCTATTAATGAAGTGAGCAACCTTGCCACAAATACTTTTCCGAAAAACAAAGGCCTTGTTGGCATTTTGGTACACATCCTTGCCGTCAGCTCTTTTATCACTTCATCAATCATTATGTTGGGTATTGGGCAGCTGGGACACGACTAGACAAACTATGACATTTCACTCCTGAAGATTTGTCTCATAATAACAGGAGAAGACTCATCTTACTTGCAGTTGGTTTGTCTGAACTGAGGTTAAGTCTTCTTTAAATTGTCTGGAAAATTATATGTTTTCATCACTCCAGAATTTTGAGAATTTTCATGAAACTGTTTTTCGAAGATAATATTTTTCTTAAATTTTGATAATAGATGATTGTATAATTGTTTATGATTGTTTCAATAGAATCCCAGCTTATCAAAGTGTATGGAACACCAGAAGAAATAATTTGGCAGGCTAGGACTATGTCCTTTTGCGTGGTTAACATAGCATGTATATAGTCACCCCTATCCATCACAGCAATTCAAGATCAACAGAGTGATAATTATTGTGCTTCTTAACTTTTTTGATTATTAGGCTATAGTATAGCTTTTTTTGTGGAGATGCTTTCCAAGTCTCATACATAGCATTTTTGAACATTTGTGCAGTCCAAATCCAATAAATGTCAAAAAATCCAAAATAACATATCAGCTTCAATTATGCTTTTTATTACAGCATGTGCTATGACAACGTGCTGCGTAAGTTTAGACGTTCAAGATATGTTCTTGTCTGCCGAAGGCACTACACTATTGATTTGATGGAGTCATCCTACGCAGAATGATTAGATAATGGCACACCTGTGCCCATGATTTACTCATGTATAAATTAAACCAACACATCCTATGGAGGCATCAACACTTTCTAATATCAATCAATAATGCCTTGCTTCACTCAGAAAGTTTTCATTTTAATGAACTAATAAAGATGTGCATGTATTGTTTTGTATACCTTATGTAATTGTGGCCTTCAAGCATAGTTCATGTACTTTTGATTGTGATAAAAGACATGAAGGGCATGCTTTATCAAAAGAAAAGAAAAATGTTTATATAACACTGTTTTCAAAATTTCACTGCCATATAAGTATTGTTCTTGATAATCAAAGTTGCAATAATCTTTCTATGCTTACCTGACTTGTCAATTTCACCAATGACTAAAATCATTCCTTAATTGTTGTTACTATGAACCATTTTGGTGGAAGCAAGATCCGTAAAACACACTATGCAGTAACAGGGACAGTTGACACCAAAGGACGTCAAATTGTTTGCTTCAAATATTGACAGTCATTTAGGCTCATGCCAGATGCATCAACTGTTGACATCAGTGAATGGAAACAAAGAGCAGATTAAACAACATTTTGCATTAGTTGATGACATTGTTGATGATAGTCATTTCATTATAATTTAAAGCCCTAAATAATATACTATCATCAAGATCCAAAAGGGTGCTCCTGGTCAACAGGCGGTCTTCTGCACAGAAATTGTGTTCCTAACAGTGTGATAATTTAACTTCCAGGATTGGGGCTTAGAATTTTCTTCGGTGGGAAATTAGGGGTGACAGTAGTCGTATTTATTTCAAGCGCGCGGAGTCCCTGAATATTCATTCCTAAATCAGGCAATTAACCAATGCCTTATTGAGAAATACCCTGGCAGAAATTATTTATTTGAAGGCTGCCCAAAACATAATTTATTTATTTGTCTCCCCCAGAATTTTACCACCAACACAATATCTCAAAAGTACAGAAATAAAACAATAGAACTGTTTCATGTGAATTATGAGTATTGTGCATGCATGCAGAAGGAAACAAACTGCAAGGCAAATATCAAAAATACTTTGGATGTAGGTTGGAATATTTCATAACCTTTGAGTAATTTTTCTAAACTTTGTAACCTCTGATGCTTTACCATCTAGAGCTGTCTGCGGATTACCGGCCCAAACAGAGAACTATTATAATAATGAAACTAGTCATTATTGTCACATACAATATATCAAAACACACCATGCCTTTTCAAGTCAATTATATCTGAAGCGAGAGTCTAATGTTGCGCCTTTATATCCCAAAGCACTTCACATATGTTCTGTTTAAGTATGTCATTACACACTGCAGGTTTCTTGAATTACGTGTATGGCATCTTGCTTTCAGCATTGGGGCCCATATGATGCCAAAGCCTGAAGGAAACTGTATGTTTAAAAATTATAATCTTGGGGGCTTGATTGTGTTCATGTAGTTTAAATTGTGGACAAATTCAGGGAATTGATTATTGTGTCGTGTTTTACCTCCATTTTAAATCAAGATTAATAATAAGCCTTGTGGTGATGCAACAAGAATAATATTATACTCATGATTATGCGGCAGCGATATGCACACATATGTAGAGTAAAATATATCCTTCACTATTCACTCCTTCTCAAATGGAAAAGGGGGAGGGCATTAGATAGTGGTGAATGTAGGTTTTCTTTATAATGACCAGTTTTGATGCTGTTTTAACATAAGTTATTTCAGGCAGGGAATTTTCTTAACACATTAGTTCTGATTTGGCTACAAATATTGTCTTCAATATGTTTGATGACGAATCTCCAATATTAAGTGATTTGATATAAAATTAATCTAGTATAAGTAATTGATTTATTTGATGTTATTGAGGTCCCCTTTGTGGAGGAGGCGAAATAGGCAAAATACTACATCCACTGGTAGGGACAGGTGACTCCTATTGATGACAGTGTGTTTACACTAGAGGTTGACTGTCACTTAGGATCATGTCAGACTGGAAGCATTATAGATGATTTTAACTAAGCAGAGGTGAAATGCAAAAATTCTTTACACATGCAATATTACAAAAGCTACGAAACTTGAAGACACAATTTTTATACTGTGTTCACATAATCTCTGTTACATTTTGTATGATGCTGCCATTTCAAGCACAATTATGATGGCATGCCCATTCTTAAATATATTGTAAGATGCACCACCAGCCCCATGCACTTAATAACCTCACATTAAAGAAGGATGCCTACTTGCTTATAACAATAAAGTGAAATGAGTGGAAAATCCTCCGGGGCTTCACGTCCTACACCACTGTCATGCATGTTATCTTAAGTGCGTCATTACATGCATCAAGGTTTCTTGAATTACATTTATGGCACCTTGCTTTTAGTAATGGATGGCCCTTCTGGCATCACAGCTTTGGAGGATTGGGCTTTATGTTGTGAAATAAGTTCAAGGCATGAATATGTTTAGTATAATATTTATGAGAATATAGAGCAGTGAAATCTTTACTTCTTTCAAAGTCCATAAGTGAACAAAAATTTCCAGAGGGGTAGTACCGCAGAACCAGATCCTATACAGAGGGATGGGACATGGGTCACAAGGTTACTGAAGATATTCATTGGTCCATGTCGCGGATAATCTGTCAATAAAATATGTGCGATGAGGAACTTCTATACACATAGTAATGCTGGATGCAGCAAAGAAGCAAAGGGTGGGTTATTTTAAAATTGAGCCCAGGATCAAAGCATTGCCTAGTAGTAAGCATATGACAATTGCAAAATTTAGAGTAGTATTTTACATTTTAAAATTGCTACCTGAAGACAGACCTCTCCTACACATACAAAAGACTGAAGTCAAAGATGGTTTTGAGATTCAACGCACGGACCTCCTTTCTCAACTAAAACACTTCGAATTCATCAATCTTCCAATCTAAGTCAATGGTTTTATTTTTAACTGAGAATATAACTACTGTGGTCAAATATTGGTTTAAGTGAACAGCCTAGTAAAAAAATCAATATCCACAAACAAAGGCTCTGTTGGCATTTGGACCACATCCTTGCTGTCAGCTCTTTTGTCACTTCATCAATCAATGTGTTGGGTATTGGGCAGCTGGAATAGGACTTGGCAGACCATGACATTACACTACAGAAGTATTTTTTCCTCAAATCCAGGAAAAGAGTATACAGTTACAGAAGGCAGAAAGACACATCGTTCAAACAGATGGTGAAAGTTTTGCTTGAGAATATTTAGGCCCTTTATCATGTCAGGCTATTGAAACCAACCAGACTGAATTCTATGATCAAACAATAGTCTCATGACCATGCCATGAAATATGAAAACTCCAGGAATCCTAAAGAATATTATCCCCCAAGGAGATCAAGAACCGGAAAAGCAACTTTTCTTCTGCCATAATATTACAGGTGGTACATTGCCTCTATAGACCCAATATCTACCTATGACACGCTATGAAAATCTGCTGCATTACTTTAACAGCACCTACCGGTAATGACTTCAGAAATGTGCCATTCTAAGGCAGAAAACGTTGTTTTTACAGCATATATGTTGTTTTAATGGTATCTCCCGGCAGCTGGGTTGACAGTGCATGCATTCATGACTTGAAGACAATATCTTGTTATCGATTTGATGGAGCCACCCGCAACAGAATAATTAGGTAATGGCACACCTGGGCCCATGAATTACCAACACAATTGAACCAACACATCCTTGGAATGTCTGACTACTTTCTTAATCACTAACAACCAGTTTTCTGACCATGTACCATTTCCAAAATTTGTGTGCACCTCCGATAGTAACCACTTACCACCATGTGAAGATGTTCCAATTATTTTGACTGTCACCGACATTCATATGCGATGCATTGTTCCTTGGCGGAAGCAGATGTCTCAGAAGAGCAATGTAAATGATATGTTTCATGACAAAGACATCACATAATGACGATGAATATAATCAAATGCAATGGATGCAGATAATGTTGCAAGGATCATCACTATAGATAGATAGACATATTGATATATATGGTAAGTACAATCCTCTGATGGTAGAGAGAGAGCAGGTGTCGTTGATATATGTTACACATTTAACCAATGTAAGGTATCTTTTACTTTCCCATCACTGACTCTGATATAAACGGCTATCAATTTACAGTCCTTGTCATACTTACATGGAATCTCAAGTTTTTTTTCTGTGCTTTTAGTTAATTTACATATATTGCAATGCTAGAATACAGTCATCTCTGACATCACAGTTCAACAGCATAGAAAAAAAACTTCAGATTCCACGTAAGTATGACAAGGACTGTAATATCACATCTGAAAGACACTCAACTGGGATTTTTGCTCATGCACACTTTAACAGAAACTAAAAGAAAATTGCTGGTAGTGTTTAGCTGTACGATAACAGCAAAAAGGGGCACTCAAAATTACTGGAATATGGCCATTTGACTGTAAATTAGATTTCTTTGTTTCAGTGACCGCACTGAAAACTTCAGTCTGCGTTACATTTATCATAGACTGTTCGCACAGCAATAAAAAGGCACATCATGCTGTGAACTAATCGACTCATTTACTCCATAAAACTTACTTTGTGGTTAAGCAGCACTCAATGCCTTTTACAAGACAATCCAATTATTTGAGTGCTCCTGAAGATGTGTGAAGAACCCAATGGCCTTTTACGCTTCTCCCAATCTTTATTGGCTTTTTAAAGATCTTTTGTGCACTACAAGGCACTTATTGAAACCAAAGACAAAGGGGCTTGCAATTATTGAGGTATTAAGTGTCTCATTTGTACAGGTCTCACACACAATGTTATGTCAGTTGCAAGAACCAACTGGTACCAAGTCAATTTCTCCCTCATGCCTTAGTCATATTTCATTTTTACATCAGAAATATTGATAGTGATTAAGTATGAGCCTATTCATTGATTGGATTTACACATGCACTTGCCAAAATTCTGTGAATGTAATTGCAACCTTCTTAATCAATCTGGAAGAACTTCTCACCAAATATACGCAGACATAGATAAATTAAGATAAGCCTTATTTCAACGGGCATCAACTCAATGATTGAATAATGTTGGAAAGGACCAATTCTGTGAAATTAAATTGGTTGAAACACATTATGCATTAGCAGGGACTGTTGACAGCTGTTGACATCAGATTGTTTGCACAAGAGTTGACAGTCACTCAGGATCATGTCACATGCGTCATCAGCAAAGATCTATGCAAAGAGCAAAGCAAATGACTTCTGAGACTTTTATGACATCACAAGTGCTAATGGTAGCTTTGCTGTCAGAATGATGACAAGTATATTCAATTATAGATTATATAGATATGGCTTCTACTATGAAGCCAAAATCATTTGTTATCATCAACATAGACAGCACAAAGCAAGCAATGAGGAGACCATGCTTTTTGACTTCAGTCATATGAGATATTTTCTGTGAACTGCATTATGGTAAAATGATTTACCTAAGCATCATTGCAAAATGGTTTACATGAAGCAAAGAAAAAAAAACCCTCTTTTCCTTTACTTAAAACTTTTCTGGAGAGGCTTTTAAAAAATATGAAGCACTAAAAGCCTGAAACTTTCAGGTAGGTAAGAGTGAAAGTAAGATATTCCTTTCAGATGTGAAGATCTTATTATGTACAGCTTTACGATATTTTACTAACTATTTTGTGAGCAATACATATTTCCTTCCATGTTTTTAAAAAGCTTTTTAGTTTGTGTAATACCATATACATTGAATAATGGAGTGACTTTCCTCAATGTTCTCCATTCGGCCTTTTTTGTGATACCAGGCAATGAGATCATCAAATATGAATATGAGCTTATAAAAAATAACTCAGTATAATTATTTGAGCAATGCTTGAAAGTATCTGGTGCTTCCCTGAGTGCTTTAATATACGTAAGACACACTTCCGTATTAATCTATGATATATGATAACTCTCAGGCAACCCACTTGCTGCTCCGACAAGATAACTTTATTATTGGAAAGTGGCTGAGATTTTGTTTAGGACACAATGTCCGGTGGATACCCTTGCAGTAAAATGAGCTTATATGAATCAAGTAGCATTTTCGCCGGCCTTTCAATACAAGCTTTCAATACAATGACCAAGTCAAAGTAGTATTTTTCACTTCGAATCGGACTATCTGTATATCTGATATTGATTCAGACATTTAAGAAGAAGAAGAAGAAGGAAGATAAGAGACAAGATCCTAATGATAAATCTTTGAAAGATGCAGCAAAGGCAGCTGCATGAGTTATGTGAGTACTAGTTAATGAAGCGAACAGCTTTGCTAGAAATCATTTTCCAAAAAACAATGGCTCTGTTGACATTTGGACCATATCCTTGCTGCCAGCTCTTTTGTCACTTCATCAATCAATACGTTTGGTATTGGGCAGCTGGGACATGACTGGACAAACTATGACATTTCACTCAAGAAGTTTTGTCTCATGATAATAGGAGAAGACTCATCTTAGTGGCAGTTGGTTTGTCTGAACTGAGGTTAAGTTTTCTTTAAATTTTCTGGAAAATTATGTGTCAATACTTCAGAATTGTTGTGAATTTTCATGAAACTGTTTGTGTTTGTCTAGGACATTATTTGTCTGAAATTTCAATAACAGATGGTTTTATATTTGTTTATGTTAGTTTCCATAGAACAACAGCTCACTAAAGTGCATGGAAGGCCAGCTGATATAATATCACTTTTAAGGACAACTTGTCACCTCTTACTGGCCAGCCATGTACCTTTTTATTTTCTGCCAGCCTAATGATAATAGTCGTTATATTTCTTTCAAAAGACAATTGAAGACTTTTCTATTTTCTGGTACATTTAATACATAATATGTTGAGCGCACTTGAATGCATATCTGCATCCGTGGCCTAGTGCATAAGGTGTTCGCCTGGTAACTGAGACGTTGCAGGTTCGACTCCCACCCATGGCATGGAGGAACTGAGCAGATCCTCCATAACTCTTTGCTTCACTTCACCCAGGTGTAAATGGGTACTTGGCTATAGGCAGTGATGGCGATTGTAGAGTGACTTAGCATTGTGTGCGCTGGAAACGGCTGCCTGGCTGTATACTCCCCGGGGAGTTGAGAAAGGCTCATGCTTGAACAGGCCTGCCAAGGGTGTAATTGTAAAGTCTGTTGAGACTGACTTCGTCGGTGTAACGGACTATAAAAAAGTCTACATTTACATTTACATTTACAATTTGTAGCGCTATATAAGTAACATTAATAATAATAATAATACATGGCAGGCTAAGACAATGTCCTTTTGCATGGTTAACATAATATATATTTGGAAACCCCTATTTATCACAGCAATTCCAGATCAGCAGAGTGATAATTATGTTGCTTCATAACTGTTTGATTATTAGGCTGCAGCTTTTATGGTGAGGATGCTTTCCCTGTCTAATGCATTGCATCTTTGAAAGTTTGTGCAATGCAAATTTTAATAAATGTCAAAAAATCCATAATGACATATCAGCTTAAATTATGCTTTTTATTCCAGCATGTGCTATGACAACGTGCTGCATCAGTAGAGATTCAAGACATGCTCTTGTTAGCCAAAGGCACTACATTATTGATTTGATGAAGTCACCCTACACAGAATGATTAGATAATGGCACACCTGCGTCCATGATTTACTCATGTATAAATTAAACCAACACATCCTATGGAGGCATCAACCCTTTCTAATATCAATCAATAATGCCTTGCTTCACTCAGAAAGTTGTCATTTTAATGGACTTATAATGAAGTGCATATATTGTTTTGTATATCATATATAATTGTGGCCTTGAAGCATAATTCATTGTACATGTACTTTAGATTGTGATAACGGGCAAAAGTGGGCATGCTCTATCAAATGCAAAGAAAATTCTCATAACACTGTTTTTTAAAATTTTACTGCCATATAAGTATTGTTCTTGATAATCAAAATTATCAAAGTTGCAATAATCTTTCTATGGTAGCAAGACACGTTACCTGACTTGTCAATTTCACCATTGACTAAAATAATTCCTTAATTGTTGTTACTATGAACCGTTTTGGTGGAAGCAAGATCCGTAAAACACACTATGCATCGGCAGGGACAGCTGACACCCAAGGAGGTAAAATTGTTTGCTTCCAATGTTGACAGTCATTTAGGATCATGTCATATGCATCAACTGTTGACATCAGCAAATGTAAAAAAGAGCAAAGTAAACAACATTTTGCATTAGTTGATGACATTGTTGATGATAGTCATTTCATTACGATTTAAAGCCCTAAATTACATTATATTAGTACCATCATCAAAATTCAAAAGAGTGCTTCTAGCCAACAGGCAGTCCTCAGCACAAGCACAGAAAATGTGTTCCTGACGGGGTGACCATTTAATTCCAGGGGGGGGGGGGGTTGGAGTTTTCCTCAATGGGAAATTGTTCATGCCTTATTTTAAAAGAAAACCCCCAAGTAGAAATTATTTATTTCAAGACTGCCAAAAAAGAATTTATTTATTTTACCAAAACTGAGCAAGGAATTATTTATTTATTATCTATTTAGCAAAGCCCACCTCCTATACATAAATGTTCTCCCCTAAAAAAATGACCACCAACACATTATCCAAATAGTACAGCAATAAAACATTAGAACTATTTCATGTGAAGCACGAGTATTGTGTGTTCATGCAGAAAGAAACAAACTGTAAGGTAAAAGATCAAAAAATACTTTCGATGCAAACTGGAACATTTCATATCCTTTGAGCAGTTTTTCTAATCTTTGAAACCTTTGATGATTTACCATCATAATTCTGGCAGCCATACAGATAATTTTCGTACAATATAGTGAAAGTGAAAAGACATTAATTTGGTCTATTGTCAATGTATGTAGCATTAAGACAATACAATATGAATCACAATGTAAGAGAACTAAAATGAACCTAATCATTATTGTCACATACAATATCAAAACACAGCATGCCTGTTCATGTCAATTATACCTGAAGTAAGAGTCTAATTTTGCACCTTTATATCCCAAAGCACTTCACATATGTTCTGTTTAAGTATGTCATTACACCCTGCAGGTTTCTTGAATTACATTTATGGCATCTTGCTTTCAGCATTGGGGCCCATATGATGCCAAAGCCTGAAGGAAACTGTATGTTTAAAAAAAAATAGTCTTGGGGACTTCATTGTCATAATTTTACTTGTTGAAAAATTCGGGAAATTGATGATAGCAATGTTTTACCTCCTTTCTTAGTCAATGTTGATAACAGAGGGAAAAAGACGAGGGCTTTAGATTGTGGGGAATGTAGCTTTTCTTTTTAATAATCATTTCTTTACCAGTTTTGATGCAGTTTTGAAGTAAGATTTTTTGGGCACGGGGGATTTCTTAACATGTTACTTTCGATTTAGATAAAAATATTGTCTTTCATAAGCTTGATGACATATTTTCATTAGTTAGTGATTTCATATAAATTAATCTCCAGCACAAGTAATTAATATATATGTTCGGTGCTGTGAAGTACCCATTTTTGGAAGATCAAAAGTAAGAAAAATCACCGTCTACTAGCAGGGACTGGCGACACCCATTGATAACAATGTGTTTTAGGGTGCCAATGAAATGCATTGGAAAAATAAAAACAGAGAAATGTCAAGGTCTTACCCCCTGAACTTTTTCTTTTGGATCTTAAGATCACCTTTGCCAAATTTCATGAAAATCAATTAATTTTTAGAGGTTGCTCAATGGCATCGAAGTATATAATGTAAATCCAATGGGGTTCGGAGTCAAAAATAAACTTACGGGTTCCAGTAGACACACCAAAATGAAAATCTATTGGAACTATTGGTTTTGGGATCTATTAGTGTCCTTCATCAAAATGCCATTTTTCATTGGCCGGTTTTTATTCCATGGGCTTCATAAGGCCCAGAAAATGCTGTCAAACAAACACAGACAGCTCCCATCAGCACTTACCCATTTACACTTTACAGTGTCTGACAATTTGTAATTTTAATAACATGTCTATTCAGCATATTATGTCTATGGACTGCACATCCGATTTTTTACAACCTTATGACCAGATTTGATGCTGGCTGCCATGCTGGCAGCCATGCACACAATTTTCATGTATGTTGTTTGGATGAAAAAGAAGGTAACTCTTTGTCTGTGTTGCAGTAAGACAACATAATTTGAATCACAATGTAAGAAAACTAAAGAACTTAATCACAATTGTCACATCAAGCGTATCAAAACTCAGCATGCCTGTCCATGTCAACTATATCTGGGTCAAAATTTGAAAACCTTGAAATTTCAGCTGAAAAAATTTTGAAAATTTTTCGTTCCAGAAATGCCTTTTAAAGTTTGCGTTGGGTGGGTCAAATAGTCAGCTATCACCACACTTTTTTTTTAGTTAGAAATGTTTTTTGACTGTCATTAAAATCACATTTCTAACTAAAAAATCCTGACCACTTAGGGTTAAACAATCTATTGCCAATGATTAGGCAACTTGCTTGCACATTTTGGGCCAAGTTCCAGGTCTCTAGTGCCAATTATTTTTGAGAAACTGCATTTAATTAATTAAAATAACAAATATGTGCGTCATTAGCATCATACCTATAACTTGAAATCCGTACCACTTAGAGCTGAATAATGTATTACCAACAAATAGGAAAGAGTCTTTTCTGCACACATTGAGCTATATTTCAGGTCTCTATGACCAATAGTCATTGAGATAGAACACGTCCTTGAACCAGAAATTTACAAAAGCAAACAAAAACACTCTTTTCATCAATATTTTGGATTCTGAATAATAAAGATGATCTCCACTACTTCCTCCAGTGCCCAGTGTCTTTACTAAACCATATTTCAGATGCTAGACAATTGTTGAATGTTACTGGCACCCGATATTTGGTTAGTAGTTTCAGAGAAGCATCAAACATCATACTAAGCATGTCAGATGCAAGGAAAATGCAAAAATGTTATGTAATAGTCTGTTGAAACATTTATTGATAATATATATTCAACTGATTTCAACTCCAGTCAACTACAACGTAATTTTAGTGACGTAAAGGCAATATGCCATTTTTGACATGATGCTAATGACAGCGTGATGCTAATGATAATTACAGTAAAAATCTTTGCAGGGACCAGTAGAAAACTGGCAGTCTGGCAATATGTGCATGCAATGACCTTATGAACACCAAACACATGTTCACAGTGATTTTGGTACTGAAATATGTAGTCAAAATAGAGTAGCAAGGTGTTTGCTAATGACAAATTGTGATAGGACAACTGACATTCCAACAGAAATACTGAAATATTTTGGTTTACATAAATTATACAGAGCTACAGATAGTTCAGTTATTTTCTTGGGTTCTCAGACAACATCAGACACAAGGTTTTCTCACGGAATGTGTGTCCCTTTAATTTTTATTAAGAAACAAATCCGGTGTGATGCTAATGACGCAATATTGGAGACATCGACACAACAACCTCCTGCTCTTATACAGAATATTATTTCAGCTATTGGTGACCAGTTTTTAGAAGACTGACAGTCAAGTCTTCATGCATGGAAGAGTTTAATTGAATTAGGATCCTGTACTAGTTTTTGTGATACCATCTTTCAAAGAAAATGTTGGTGGAGACAGGCCATTTTCAGGGGGATAGGCCACTTCAATGCTATTTTTGGATGCGATAAAAATATTCTGCCGCATATTTTTTGTGTTGAAAGTTTTGCTAATATCCTTGTCTATGACAAATGACAACAAATGATCCTCTACTGGTCTTCCTGCCATCATGAATTATTGTTAAACACCGGAGACAAGAATTTCAGACTTATCAAATTTTGACCCATCTAATATTGCACCTTTCTATCCCAAACTACTGTCATGTATGTTCTATTTTTAAAAGTATGTCATTACACTCTGTAGGTTTCTTGAATTACGTTTGTAGCATCTTGCTTTAAGTCAGTGGGGGAGGGGGGTGGGGCAGACCGGCTGGATCTATAAATGAAAATTGATGCAGAGGTAAAATGCAGAAATTATTATACACATGTATGTATGCTACTTGCAAAATTGGAAAAGATACAAAACTTGAAGACAAAATTTGTATAACGTATTTGCATAATCCTTTTGCATTTTTCATGATGCTGCCATTTCAAGCACAGTTATGATGGCATGCCCATTCTTATGTATATATTGTAAGATGCACCAATGGTCCAATGCACTTAATCACCTCACATTAAAGAAGGCTGCCTGCTTGCTTATAACAATAAAGTGCAATGAGTGGAAAATCCTCCGGAGTTCTATGTCCTACACCACTCTCATGCATGTTATCTTAAGTACATCATTACATGCAGTAGGTTCCTAGAATTACATTTATGGCACCTTGCTTTCAGTAATGGATGGCCCACCTGGCATCACAACTCTGGAGGATTTGGCTTCGTGTTGTGAAATGAGCTCAAGGCATGAATATATACTAAACATATTAGTATAATATTTATGAGAATATAGAGGAGTGACATCTTTACCTCTTTCAGAGTCAATACATGCACCAAAATTTCCAGAGGGGTAATACAACATGGAACCAGATCCTTCACAAAGGGACGGGACAAGGTCACAAGGTTGGTGAAGGTATGCCTTAGATCCAGTCGTGGATAATCTGTCAAGAAAACATGTTGCGAATCAGGAACTTCTATACACCTAGTAATTTTGGACAAAGCCAAGAAAGAGAAAAGGGTGGGTTATCTTAAAATTGAGCCCCGGATCAAAGCATTGCTTGCCTAATAGTAAGCATTTGGCAACACAAATGCAAAATTTAAAGTAGTGCTTTATGTTTTAAAATTGCTACCCAAGGAGAGATCTCTCCTACACATACAAAGACTGAAGTGACAGATGGGTTTGCCCTTTAATGCATGGACCTCCTTTCTCGACTGAAACATTTCAGAATAGTCAATGAATGTCAATCTTCCAATCAAACTAAGCGGTTTTATGTTTCACTGAGAATTTAATTATTACTACTGTGGTCAAATATTGGTTAAAGTGAACAGCCTAGTAAAAAAATCAATATCCACAAACAAAGGCTCTGTTGGCATTTGGACCACATCCTTGCTGTCAGCTCTTTTGTCACTTCATCAATCAATGTGTTGGGTATTGGGCAGCTGGAATAGGACTTGGCAGACCATGACATTACACTACAGAAGTATTTTTTCCTCAAATCCAGGAAAAGAGTATACAGTTACAGAGGGCAGAAAGACCTATTGTTCAAACAGATGGTGAAAGTTTTGCATGAGGATATTGAGGCCTGTTATCATTACAGGCCATTGAAGACTACAGGGTGTCTACAGAAAAAGAGGACAGTCAACACAATTTGATTTGTTTGCATTTTATTTTGTGCCAAGCATCATTATTCAACAAAACATGATTTTTATATGAACAGTATATTCAGAACAGTCAAATTACCCATTATTCGCATCCCTTGATGTGGTAATTTCTGCAGATGAGACATAAATGATGCAAAAGCATGTTGGATGCTCTTCACAAACATTTTGCCCCATGCAGACATGACGGAGGCCTTTAACTTTAATGCGAGGGTTGCGATAACTTGCTGGATTCTGTCTCCCAATTTGCCCATACTGAATAATCCACTGGGTCCAGCTCAGGAGACAAGGGGTGGCACTCTACCTGACTCAGGAGGCTTGTTTTGAGGCCCTCCTGAGTCTTCTTCGCAGTATGAACAGGTGCTACACCTTGTAGGAAGATGATTTTGCCAACAAAAGAGTTTCTTGTCTGACGCCATGGCACACCAAATTATTTCAGAATGTTATTATAAACATTTGCATTGATTCCGGCACTCTGGTCAATAGTTAATTTGAGCCTCGTTTGTGATTTTCTTGTCATCAGATGACTCCATGTTGAAGACCAATTGTTAGGACCTGAATTGCATTATCGGCAGCTGGAGCATCAGCAAATGTCCCAAAACTCACGCATGAATCATTCCTACTCTCACAAGCACCATAAATGGTGAAAAATTTCTCATCAAGAATGAGGAAAACAGGACGACCTTTTTCAGCTTAGAGCAATCCAAGCACTTTTGCATATCATGCTTGCATTTTGCCTTTAGTAGTGATCTAATTCACAAATAAACATATTTGCAATAGACCTAATATGGCTGACTATCAAACCCATTCTTATGTTAGACTTATCACCAAATTCTGAACTTATATGAGTGTGAAAAAGAAGGAAAGTGACTGTCCTCTTTTTCTGTAGACACCCTGAAACCAGACTGAATTCTGTGATCAACCATAAAAAGCAACGTTTCCAAACCTGTGTATTTCTACAATAATATTACAGGCAGCTACATTGCCTCTATAGACTCAAAAAAGATTTTTATGACACACTCCAAAACCTACTGCTTTACTAGCAGTTGTTTTACACGGCATGTACATTCTACTGTTGTTTTAACGGTAACTGCCGGCAGGTGGGTTTATAGTGCATGCATTCATGACTTGAAGACGACATGTCGTTATTGGTTTGACAGAGTCAATCAATATAGTTCTGATAATAAGGTAATGGCACACCTGGGCCCATGAATTACTAATACATAATTGAACCAACACATCCATGGAATGTCTGACTACTTTCTTAATCAATAACAACCGGTTTTCTTACCATGCACCATTTCCTTGCATTTGTGTACACCTTGGACAGTAACCACTATCCAGCATGTAAAGATGTTCCAACTATTTTGACTGTCCGTGTCAACTATCATATCAGATAATTGTTCCTTGAGAGAAGTAGATGCCTCAGAAGAGCAATGTAAATGACTTGTTTTATGACAAAGACATCACTTTATGACAATGAATATAATCAAATGCAACGGATACAGATAATGTTGCAAGAACCAACACTGTAGATAGATAGACAGAAATATAAATGTGATAAGTGCAGCCCTTTAAGCCTAAATCTAGGCACTCACATAGGCTGATTAATGAGATGGTAGAGAGATGTGCGGGTGTCCTCGATATCTGTTACACATTTAACAAATGTGAGGAATCTTTTATTTTCACATCATAGACTCTGATACAAGCAGCTATTAATTTAACATTGCATCAAAAGGACATCCAACTGGGATTTTGCTCATGAAGGTCCATTGAATTTTTGTGGTTTTGCCGTCCAGGGTTCAAACCTGTGCAGACAAAGACCTTCAGTGAAGCAGTTGGGAATGACTCAGCCACCCAATGAATTCTCTGTGTTCTGCCAGAATTTGATTTGAAATATATAGCCAGATGTTTCTTTCAGAACTTTCGTTTGTATTATTCTATGCATCTGTTCTGTTTCATGACCTAATATCAAAACCAATGTTGGCTGCAGCATCATAAATAACTCACTTACGGGGTCAAAGCTTTCTGTCTCAATCCACAGTCAGGCACAATTTTCGAAGTGAGTTGGAATACTAGAATTATTTTCATAATGACGACTCGCTTTTACAAATGGACAGCCCATTTGGTATCACTAGATGCAAGGGATAGGGCTTTACACTGCAAAATAAGCCCCACACCTTTTCAACAATTTAGATATATGTGCTATATTATGATGAGGATGGTATCAAGAAAAGTTTTTGTTTCTTCTTTTTGGCACCAAAATGCCCACAGTATGGTATTGCAAAATATCATCAAATGAGATTGTACATCTACTGAAGCAATAGAAAGAGGCAAGGAAGTCACTCCATGCCTTTTCATAGGTTGAATCGATTCTCAAACATCCAGGAATTGGCGCTGGAGTGAGACAACTGCCAGCATAAGGGCATGATGGATCCAGCAATTTTATTACTGTCATAATAATAGTCTGAGTTTGTCAATCTGGAATTAGAACAAAAATTACTTTGTGGAAATTGTGCCTTATATCCCAGTTTACTTTGCTGCCCTGGTCAATAAGACAAATCTGTCTCTTCATTTGCATAAAAGCTTCCGGGTTAACCACTCCAGACAGGATAAATCAATTACAGGAGTGTGGTTGAGATTGTGTGAAGGACACGATGGCCTTCAGGGTTTAGTTTAATTGGCTTTTAGAGTCCAGGTGCATTACCAGAGGCCCTTGAAATGTAAAGACCCAAGTGCAGACTTCAACACTTGTTGGAAGACATCAGACTCCTAAAATATATCAGATGATCAAGCAAGGTAAAAGAACCAGCAGTATGAATATCTGGCACATTAAATCAAGTAATTTTTGTCATCCATTTTTGCTCAGCATACACACACTTGGTTGTCCTTCACTTAATTTGGAGTTGCAGTGTCAAATCAGTTTTAAATCAATTTCAAAGGTTTGTTTAAATCATAAATCACTGAACCTTTCATTGAAAAAATGGTGGTTAGTTATTGGTTGAAGTGAACAGCCATGTAGAAATCAATATCCATTTTTGTTGGCCTTTGGACCACATCCTTGCTGTCAGCTCTTTTGTCACTTCATCAATCAATTTATCTGCATTTTGGCCGGTTGGAGTAGGACTAGACAGACCATGACATTAAACTCCAGTATGACTTTTGCTTCTGAAAACCGTTACAAACACTCAAAATAAAACATAAATTTGAGGAAATGCAGGTCTGCCTTAGACATCTGCACCAGGAACAATGCATTATGATACCATCTCATCTGTCACCAGTTATGAATGCTGTTCCAAACAGATCCATTATTTTGATTTTTATTGATTTGTGTATGGATCTATTGATAACTGCATGTTTAATCATATTTTGGATGGAAAGTTCATTGACAGAAAATCGTACTTGAAAGACATTATACAATGTATTTATGTAACTCATTAAAGGGATCATTAGGATTTTGAGATGCAGCTGAAATAACACTTTCAGCAAGCGTGCAAATCCCTGCTTTGTTAGTGGGTTCACTGACATGATATTAAAATAAGCTTGAAATTAACGGAGAAGGCATTTTTCTCACATTTCCAGCTTGCGATACTCAACTCTTTTACATAGGTTACAGTATTTTGTCATCGTTATATACGATGCACAGTTTGCACTGCGATTTGTACTGCCAGCAGATTGTGACCTTTATTGATGACTGAAAGCTAATGCCAATAATTATTTCATTCTTCAAAAATTATTGGTGATGACGATCAATTATTTGTCAACATGTCTCGAACAAAGATATTGGGTGTTATGACCTGATATTGGTTACATTTGCTTTTGAAAACTCATTTTTCTCTCAACCAATGTTATTATACTGGATCCGTTTTTAGTGTGGTCAAAGATGCGCTGTGAATAATATCGCAGTTTACCCCTCTGTGTGGTCCCAATTTAGTCTTCCCTGATGACTTTTGGTCTTCTCTTATCAACGTACTTTGAAAATATTGACACTATGATTTGATAATCACATGGTTTTTTTTTCATCTTGGCCAGTTCCTCTGTTATACAGCTTAAAAACAACAGAGCTACTTTAAAAAGATGAAAGTGTACTTACAACTTTGGCCGTGAGATACATGTAGGTTCTACAAGCAGCGTCACAATCCTACAAATCAGGCAATAACATAGATCTTGTTGATATAGTGGCACTTTGCAGTCAGTGTCTTATCCCATCCCACAGAGTCCATCTGCCAAGCAATCCAATAATCATGTATCTATTCCTACTGATATGTCCAATTTCAATGTGTACAAATACGTAAACATTGACAGAAAGAGACATCCATGCCTGCAGTAAGGTTAGGCAATTCAGCAGCTCTATGCAGCACACACCAGTTGCTTGGCTGCCTTGCACAGCAATGAGTAGAGACTGGCTGAACCAAGGTTTTGTCGCACTGGGCCACATGCAGCGCCTGCAGCCCATAACATTCTAAGCATGCTTCATCCGCTTGAAGACACCGCGGTGTTGGTTTGATATTGCGCTTTATGTTGGCTCTCGGCACTGTGATCAGCCTTTATAACTAACTGTGGTCTGAATTCCCAATAAAGCAAACACATGATGAAAACAGACACACGTCAATATTAGATTGGGAGAATTACGCTTTCAAATCCTTGGATCGACTATTATGGTAACTATAAATCGATGAATTAGATTGGCCGAAGACAGTCACTCTCTGAGCAGCCTAGCATCTTTAGCTTAAAGAATCATAACAAACAGAGTCAGGGAAAATAGGTGGCCAATTTCCCTTCAAGAAACTCTTCAGAATTGATGACTGTACAAAGAAGTGGGAAATGTATCTTTAGTTTTTAAGACATTCCTCAAGTGCCATTATACGAGTATAACAACAGTCTACAGAAACATAAAATTATCTTGCGCGTATCATCTTGCTGACATTCAGTGTATACCATCATATTCAATAAGGCAAGTTGATAAGATCTGTATGCATACTGTGAAAATCCTCATCTAAGTAAGCAGACTTGTGCACTAATTGTTCTGAGTGAGACTGTCTTATTCCTGGAGCTAAAAGCTTCCGATGATTATGTTTTGCAGCCAACGATTGATAATCTCTTGGTTCCATCTAATGTCACAAGGCTCAAAGGAGCTATAATGGATAAGTGGCGAGGTGGTAAAAGCAAAGATTATAGCTGATAAAAGCACTCTGCAATTTTCAAAGCATTAATGGCTGATATCTAGAGGAGCCTATATCTAGATTAAAGTGTGACTATTTATAGAAGAGGGAAGCGGAAAAGTCCGTATGGGCCTCTGTTAACTAAGACGC
This sequence comes from Platynereis dumerilii, assembly GCA_026936325.1. NCBI lineage: Eukaryota > Metazoa > Annelida > Polychaeta > Phyllodocida > Nereididae > Platynereis > Platynereis dumerilii. The sequence goes on from JAPTHN010000007.1 coordinate 25,580,509, forward strand.
GTCTACCTGACCTTTTCATTCTGACATGTAGGCCTCCATCAGAAAAAAAATCATCTTGTCATTGTTTATCCGGGGAAAGTTTCTATGGAGGATTCCAGTATCATCCTTCACAGTGAAGACGAGGCAGGGCTATAAAAATTGTCTCAGCATAATTTGTGCAATGCTACTTCTTACTGTACCTGGTTTATTAGAGACAATGTCTTTGTCAGTTTCAATATATATAATCATTGTTAACTTCACTTTATCTGAATAGATCCCAGCCTTCCATGTTAGCTAACATGTTATGGTATATACTCTCTTTGTCCCCAAACACTAAGTTGGCAGATGCCAAAAACATGTAACATTGTTTGGCGAATGTATTAGACAGGTGGTCACAGGCTAACATCAGTGAGTGGGTTTAGTCTTTAGGTGCATGAATAATTCAGCACTTTGTGCTCAGAGTAAACAGCATCCATCAGCATTTTATGAAAGAAGCACATTCTAAACATCGCTGCTGTGCAGGTAAGGGCCCAGGAAAAGAGGCAACTTTAGACTCTAATCATTCATATGGGAAACCTTCTAAGTGGTCTCGCTGTGTAATTAAATTTTTGTAATGATGTGCAACATTTTCACTATAGAAATATCACAGTTACATTCATGACAAGAAGCCAGATATATATCACTATTCATGTAGTATTCTTCCCCCTTTGGACTTTTTTGGAAATGTAGAATCAGGTGAAATTAAGTAAAAACCAATACTATATTCAACTGTAGAAATCTGAGTCTTGTGGTGACTAAAGGGAACAGTGAAATGCTGAAAAGAGAAAATTCCAGCTCATTTAATTATATTCTTTAAAATTTCTTGATGATTCTGCAGCAGAGGTGAAACTAGTTTGCTTTCTTTCTGATTGAACATTTTAGTGCATGTTCAAAAACTAATCTGTACCACACCATGTGTTCTTCAAATTTAAATAGATAAAGTGTCTCCTTTTAGCATGCCATTGTCATCCAGCAGGATTTGATTAAAACAGATCTTATGCCTCTTTTCTTCATCTCTCCTTTTTTCTGGGAATGACCATTGTGGACAGATCACTATGTATCACTCTATAGCCGAGGAAGGCCCACGGAATACATGAGAATTGTCATCCATCTTCCGCACTGGCTACAAAGAATGACTGAGTCATCAGGAAATTGAAAATATGGAAATCAGTGAGACAGATAGGTTCGTATTCCTATCAATTATGTGTAACAATGGAATTTTTATTCAGAAACATTATCATGGTGACAGTCATGGTTACAGATATTTAAGCCAATAGTAACAGTCCAACCATACTGACCTATTTGCTTTAAGCACCGTTTTGATGTCATATCTGTTCCACAATCCAAGTAAATTATTATTTAGATCTGTATGTACAATTTACATTGTCATCATTGTCAGTTGCAATATATATTTGTATGTTTTGTTATACTGTTGGCTGGAGAATTCACAATGTATCAAATTGATCGCAACCTATTCAAGAAAAAGAAATGGGGATGAAAAGAAATCCTGAAATGTTCAACTTTTAAAGTTAGTCCTCTGACGAACAGCCAGTTGTCTCTAACTTCAAGTAATGTTTGGGCCTAACACACATTTTTACAGCTTTACTTTTTGCCTGAGATCTATGCTTTGAAAACAGAGACTGCATTTGAAAGACTCTCCCTTGATTCATCTGCCTCCCCTTGAAATTAAGTCAGTCTCAACACAATTCCACACAGATGCACCACAACTATTACACCAATGTCTAGTTAAAATGAGATTTCGCATCTGAAAATTCAGGAGCTGATGGTCTGATAAAATTACTCTAGTTTTGATATCGGTTAATGACAAGCGAAATCTAAACCGTTCACTTAGTCCAACAGTATAGACAATAGATATACTTATAGTTACTGCCTGTGATCTGTTTTGGTAAGCAAAGGACCTCAAAAACAAAAGTCTGAATATTTGTTTATTTGACACCAGCCTGATTTGGTTCCTTTTATATTAGTTTATACCACCAGAAAGTGACAATTTCCTATTTAGGAAAAACAGTCAAATTTAAAGCATAAACTAAAAATTTGGAACTGTATCCTTTAAACATTCCTCTTTCTGTGCGCGATCAAACACCAACAGTCTATGGAAACCTAAATTGTTTGTTTTTCGCCATCTCAACTAACTGTCTTTCAGTTATCCACCCAACACAATCAGACAAATTAATAAGAACCAGCGTGTATTACAGCGTGTATCATTATCAAAGTAAGCACGCTTCTGTGCACTAATTGGTCTGATTCAGACTTTCTAATTCCTGGAGCTAAAAGCTTCAGATGATTATGTTTGCAGCCAATGATTGATAATCTCTTGGATCCATCTAAAGTCACAAGTCTCAGACTCAAAGGAGCTATAATGGATAAGTGGCGAGGTGGTAAAGGCAAAGATTATAGCGGATAAAAGCACTCTGCAATTTTCAAAGCATTCTGGATGATAGCTAGAGGAGTCAATTTCTAGATTAAAGTGTGACTATTTATTGAAGAAGGGAGCGGAAAGTCTGTATGGACCTCTGTGAACTAAGACACAACTACCTGACATTTTCATTCTGGCATGTAGGCGTCCCTCAGAAAAAAATTATCTTGTCTTTGTTTAACTGGGGGTGGCTTCTATACAGGATTCCAGTATTGTCCTCCACACTGAAGGTGAGGCATGGCGAAGTGTTTAACAATTGTCGCAGCATAATATATGCAATTCCACTTCTTGCTTTACCTGGTTGATTACAAGTAAGGCCTTCGTCAGTCTCAAAATAATATTACATAATATTGTTAACTTCACTTTCTCTGAATAAATCCCGGCCTTCTAATACCTTTCCATGTGTGCCAACATGTTAGGATATATACACTGTCTGTCCCCAAACACTATGTTAGCAGATGCCAAAAATATGCAACATTGTTTGGCGAATGTATTAGGCAGGTGGTCACAGGCTAACATCGGTGAGTGTGTTTAGTTTTTATTTAGGTGCATGAATTATTTATCACTTTGTGCTCAGAGTAAACAGCATCCATCAGCATTTTATGAAAGGAGAATATTCTGAACATCACTGCTGAGTATGTAAGGGCTGAGGGAAAAAGGCAACTATAGAACATAATCTTTTATATTGGAAACCACCAAAGTGGTCTCGTAAGGGAACTTTATTTCTACAAACATGTGCATTGTGCAACATCTTCTCTGAAGGAGTATCAATGTTGATTCATGACAAGAAGCCAGATGTATGTCACTATAGTGTTCTTTCCCATGGTGACTCTTTTGGTACTGAAGAATCAGTTGAAATGAAGTAAAAGTCAAAGTTATGTTTAACTGTAGAAATCTGGATCTTACAGTAATTAAAATGATTTATAGGATATTGAGCACATGTATACAATCGAACGAGAGAATTCTCGCTGATTTAATTATATTCTTTAAAATGTCTTGTTGATTTTGTAGCAAAGGTGAAATTAATTTGTTTTCTTTCTGATTGAAGATTCTGGTGCATGATCAAAAACTAATCTGTGCCACACCATATTTACCATAAATTTAAAGAGATAAAGCATCTCCTTTTAGCGTGCAATGTTCAGCCAGCAGGATTTTATTAAATCTTGTGTTTCTTTTCTTAATCTCATTTTTCTCTCAGATTGAACATTGTGGATGGATCACTATGTATCACTTTATGGCCATTCAAGGGATGATATATCAGAGTGACACTAGAGGAAGGCCAGCAGCATACATGACAATTGTCGTCCATCTTCCACACCGGCAACAGAGAATTCCAGAATCCTCAGGAAATTGAAAATATGGAAATAAGCAGGACAGATAAGCCCTGTTTGGACAATTGAAAAGGTATTGCAATCAATTATGTGTAACAATGGAATAGTTGTTCAGTAACATTATTTCGTTGATTATTATCTGTATGTACAAATTACCTTGTCATCATTGTCAACTGCAATATATATTTGTATGTTATGTTGTACTGTTGCCTGGGGAATTTACAACTTATCAAATTGATCGTAACTTATTCAAAAAAAAAAAATTGAGATGAAATTAAATTCGAAACATTTATTTTTTTAATTCAGTCCTGTGACGAACAGCCAGTTGTCTACATGTAACTTCAATTATTGTGCGGGCCTGACACACATTTTTTCAACTTTACTTTTCAAGAGACCGATCCTTTGAAAACAGAGACTGCTTTTGAATGACTGTCCCTTGATACATCTGCCTCTCCTTAAAAGTAAGTCTGTCTCAACAAAATGCCACACAGATGCACCACAGCTATTGCACCGATATCTAGTTAAAACGAGATTCCACATCTGGAAATTCTGGACCTGTCGGTCTGATAAAATTACTCTAGCTTTGGTATTGGTTGATGACAAGCCAAATCTAAGCCATTCACTTAGCCCAACAGTATAGATATACTTATAGTTGCTGCCTGTGATCTGTTTTGGTTATAGACCCCCAAACAAAAGAGTCAGAACATTTGTTAATTTGACACCAGCCTGATTTGGTTCCTTTTATATAAGTTTATATCACAATAAAGTGACAATTTTCCATTTAGGAAACTCAGTTTAATTCAAAGCGTAAGCTAACAAACAGATACTGAACCAGTATGTATTACAGTGCATATCATTATCTAAGTAAGCGAACTTCTGTGCACTAATTAGTCTGAGTCAGGTTTTCTTGCTCCTGGAGCTAAAAGCTTCAGATGACTATGTTTGCAGCCAATGATTGATAATCTCTTGGATCCATCTAATGTCACAAGTCTCAAAGGAGCTATAATGGATAAGTGGCAAGGTGGTAAAAGCAAAGATTATAGCTGATAAAGGCACTCTGCAATTATTCAAAGCATTTTGGCTGACAGCTAGAGAAACCAATTTCTAGGTTAAAGTGAGACTGTTTAAAGAACTATGGAGGGAGAAAGTCTGTATGAGCCCCTTTGAACCAAAGCACAGCAACCTGACCTTTTCGTTCTGACATGTAGGCATCCATCAGAAAAGAGTAATCTTGTCATTGTTTATTCAGGGGAAAGCTTCGACGGAGGATTCCAGTATTGTTCTTTGTACTGAAGACTATATGGGGCTACAACAAGGGCTTTCTCTTTCTACCTGGTTAGTAAAGAGCCTCAATGCCTTTTTCGGTTTTAATAATATATTATTAATTTAACTATCTAAATAAATCCCTGCTTTCTGAGACATCTCCGAATGTGGTAACAAAGAGCTCTGGGGTTCTCTTTTGGGGTTGGAAATTGTTCCCTTTAATTTTAGCATACTTGCATGGGGAAGGCAGTTACAGAACAAAAACTGCCTCATAACAAGGTCATAATGCGATGTAGTAATTATATATTGTTCATGTTTTCATAAATATAGGTGTAAAGTGTATCTCAGCGTAGAAGTGTTGTAGAATCATGTGAGAGATGTCAAAAGCAGCGTAACATTGTTTGCCAAGTGTATTAGACAGGTGGTCGCAGGCTAACATCAGTGAGTGGGTTTAGTCTTGAGGTGCATGAATAATTTATCATTTCGGGCTCAAAGCAAACACATCAATCAACATTTTATGAAAGGATAATGTTCTAAACATCACTGCTGTGTATGTATAAAAGCTCAGGAGCAGAGGTAACTGTGGAGTCTCATCCTTTAACAAGGAAGCCCCCAAACTGGTCTCGTTAGGAAATTTAATTTTATTAAACATTGTGTACAACATTTTCTAAGAAGAGCTTAAGCATCCCAGTTGTAGTAAGCCATATGTCTTTCATTATAGTATTCTTACACATACGACCTTTTTTTGTTTGAGGAATAACATGAAATGAAATAAAATTCAATGTCATATCTTGCTGGAGAAATCTGTGGCAAACAGTGATTACAGTCTGTCAAGTTGATACATAAAAAGGGTGGACTGCTACACTGAATTGTCACTTCATGATTCATCATACTAATGATTTGTCACATGTGATCATATCCAGTACTTTCCATGCTTATTTGATTTAACTAATCCCGCTTGCTGGAGACAGGCAAACCAGGGGAGGATCCAGAAAATTCCGGTGGGGGAGTCTATTGGGCTATCGGGTCGCGGAACGCATAATTCGCGACATAACGCGACTGCGCGCGAATAAAATTAACATGTAAAAATATTTAAAGTTTGGTCCGGTGGGGGGGGATGCATTAGGGTGTACCAAAAAAAGAAAAAGTTCTCTGATCTTAACACCTATCTGTCAAAAGATGAGGTTTGGTTAGCAGATCACTGTGAAATTTTACTTTTGAAATCGGAGAAGTCCTTATGCCGGACCAAGCCTCTTGAAATTTACATGTCAAAAATTAGCAAAAAATCACTGTTTTCGCCTAGTTTTGTGCCTAATATGCAACCTACAATTATGACTGATGCCTAAAAGTGTGTCTAATTACTCCTTTCTAAGTCATGACTTGGATGGTATTGATGTTGGGTCATTTCTATCATTTCTAACCCTAAAAATAACCCACCTTTGGACAGAAATAGTGTAAAAATGCTCTTTTTAACCAATAAAGTGCTGTATCTTGAGAACTAAAGCAGATAGAGACATGATATTGACACCAAAATCTCCGGAATACCCACATTCATATTCATCTTCAATACATTTTAGGGCCCTTTACCCAATACTTTTTGAGTTATTAGCAAAAAACCAAATAATTGCCTTTATTTTCATGGGAATCGTCAGTGAAAATACATTTAATATGACAAATCATTGAAGATAGGTACCTGGTGAACCTCTGATTTATCTGCTATATATATTGTATAATTTTGACACGAAAAGCTATTTTTGTTTTATAGTTAAGGAGTATTACAATGCCATGGATTACTTATTTATATCAAAATATTGTCTAAATTTCGAGAAAGGCATTCAAAGTAGTGAAAAAGTGTGATTTGTTACAAAGGTTACCATGTAATCAGGGAAAAATAATAATTTTCTTTGTTGTGTAATATGCTGCTAAACCAGCATTGTTATCAACTATTATGTGTATGAGAAACAATTGGTCAAAAGGGGTAGGCTGAGGTTGATGGTTTCCATACGAGTCTGTCTCCGATTGACAATTATGAGGACATACAACAATGATATGGAACTTGAGAAGGCCAGATAAATACAGTACAATATGAATGAATAACACACCAAAAGTTAGTCATTTGAAGAAGTTCTTGTGGTGCAAGAATGAAAGCTGAGGGAAAGTTCTGAACAACTAAGAAATAAGAATATTCAGAAAATGTTCGTGTATGATCCTGAGAATTATCACTGCGTTGAACCCATAATTAATGTTAATAAAATTGTTTGACGTAGTGGATGATATAATGAATGACATAGGGTATTTCAGTATTGACAATAAACTGAGACAATTTATGTATGTCAATGAGAAAGAATTACAGACAGGCTAAATTGACAAAAAATTTAGCAACAAGCCTTTCAACATGTGTGAGAGATAATCAAAATCATGCACATGCGAGACACATGACTGAAGATAATGAATGTAGGCCCGAGGAACCCAATAAACAGTAATCTAAAGGGTACACTCAGCTATGAAACACTAACAGTGACATAAATAAAGCAATTATTATATCTTAGATGTTGCTAGAAATATTAATTCATGTTGTACTGCATTTATCTACCCTTCACAAGTTCCATATCATCTCCTCATAATTGTCAATTGGAGCCAGGCTCGTGTGGAACCATCCACCTCAGCCTGCCCTTTTTAACCAATTGTTTCTCAGACACATATTGTTTATAACAATTCTGGTTTAGTAATTAGTAGCATATTACACAACAAAGAAAATTATTTTCTCCTTGAAATACATTTTAACCTTTGCAACCAATCAAACTTTTTAACTTCTTTGAATGCCTTTCTCAAAATTAGACAATATTTTGTAATCAATGGCATTGTAATACTCCTTCAGAATATATAATAAAATAGCTTTTTGTGTTCAAATTATATAATATATATAGCAGATAAATCAGAGGTTCACCAGGTACCTATCCTCAATGATTTGTGCTACTAAATGTATTTTCACTGACGATTCCCATGAAAATAAGGGCAATTATTTGGTTTTTTGCTAATAACTCAAAAAATATTGGGTAAAGGGCCCTAAAATGTATTGAAGATGAATATGAATGTGGGTATTCCGGAGATTTTGGTGTCATTATCATGTCTCTATCTGCCTTAGTTCTCAAGATACAACACTTTATTGGTTAAAAAGAGCATTTTTACACTATTTCTGTCCAAAGGTGGGTTATTTTTAGGGTTAGAAATGATAGAACTGACCCAACATCAATACCATCCAAGTCATGACTTAGAAAGGAGTAATTAGACACACTTTTAGGCATTTGTCATAGTTGGAGGTGGTATATTAGGCACAAAACTAGGCAAAAACGGTGATTTTTTCCTAATTTTTGACATGTAAATTTCAAGAGGCTTGGACCGGCGTAAGGACTTCTCCGATTTTCAAAAAAAAAATTTCATATTGATCTACTAACCAAACCTCATCTTTTGACAGATAGGTGTTAAGATCAGAGAACTTTTTCATTTTTTGGTACACCCTAGGATGCATCCCCCCCATCCCCCCCCCTGCGTCCGTCCCTGAGGCGAACAAAAGGATTATGCATCTGGTTTTTACTCTAAAATCAGTAATGACACATCAAATGACTTTCTCTTGATCATGACTAATCAAACCACGTCTATGTTTCCCATGTCAAATGTAGAGAAAATGACACTTCATAGCCTAATAAGAGTCATGTGCATTTTTCACAATAAAGTGATCCTTTCTGTTTGCATAACTAATGGATAGACTGTAAAATGATTGAAGCACACAAATTCTCAAAAGCGAATAGCAACTTGTTTTATTGTATTCTTTAACATTCCCTTCTGATTCTGCACGAGAGGTGATATTTCAAAATTTCTTTTCTTCTGATTGAACATTTTGGTGCATGATCAAAGAGTAATCTGTACAACACGATGTGTTCAGCAAATTTAAAGAGATAAAGCATCTCCTTTTAGCATGCCACTGTCAGCCAGCAGGATTGTATTAAAACAACTCTTAATCTTCTTTTCTTCCTTTCGCCTTTCCTCAGATTTACCATTTTGGACGGATCACTATGTATCACTTTATGGCTAATAAAGGGAATGATATATCACAATGACACTAGAGGAAGGCCAACAGAATACATGACAACCGTAATCCATCTTCTGTAACGGCTACAAAGAATTCCTGAGTCCTCAGGAAATTGAAAATATGGAAATCAGCAGTGCAGATAGTTCCACAAGACACACATCACAAGGTATAAAGGCATTGAATTGCAATCAATTATGTGTAACAATACAATATTTATTCAGAAACATATCACGGTGATTTCCATGGCTACATATTGTAAACCCATGGTAATACACTGTAGTCCTACCAAATAGGCAAGTTTTCTTCAAGTACAGTAAATTTATGTATTATCTGTTCCGTAATTGAAGTAAATTATAATATCTGCTTGTACAATTTACTTTGTCATAATTGTTAGTTGAAATATGTCTTTATGTTGGTGGAATAAAATATATCCAATTGATCCCAACAGATTAAAAAATAAAAATTGACCAAAAAAAATTAATAAATTCTATCAATGTCAATCCTGTAGCAAAAAGCCAGTTGTTTCTAACTTCAATAAATGTTTGTGCCAGGCTTAAGCTTGCTTTTCACCAAAGATCTATCCTTAAAACAAAACAGAGACTGCTTTTGAATGACTCTCCCTTGATACATCTGCCTCCCCTTGAAATTAAATCAGCCTCAGCACAATAACACATGGATGCACCACAACTATTGCACGGAGATCTAGTTAAGGCGAGCTTCCGCATATGGAAATTCTAGTGCTGTCGGTGTGATAGGATTACCCTAGTTTTGATATTGGGCAATGACAAGCCAAATATAAACCAATCACTAGCAGCACAGATATATTAATGGGACTGCCAGTGATTGGTTTTGTTTTACCAACGGACACCTCAAATAAGTGTCACCATATTGGTTATGGCCTTATGGGCGTCTGTTCCCCAGACTTGGTTTGACACTTTCAATGGGTTGATACGACATCCACATGATTCGGCTTCTTTTCAAATTTGTATATGTATTTGTATAATTTATTGATCCCCTAGTGTGGAGAAATTTGTGATGAGCCTTCCACTGATTGCAGCTCTGGGCAGCCACAGAGCAGCAAACATGGGCAGAGGATACAGGAACATTACCCAAGGTTCCCATGCCATAGCTCCCTCCATTATTGGTGAGCGCCGTATGATGATGATTGATGAGAAGATTGGGAGTCTGGCACATACCCTATTAATTCAGGGATGCCCAGGGTCTTTCAGTTGTCCCAGCACAGAACACTGGATACAACCCACCTCCATTTAATGTGCCATGGGCTCGGACTAAATTGAGTTTTTGGTGGGATTCGAACCCACGCCCTCAGAGCCAGTGGTTGCGCAAACAAGCACTCTTAACCATTAGGCCACGGCGGAAGTTATAATACTGTTTATACGAGATAATAATATTGTTGTCATCTTTTATAGGAAATGTAGATTGCCAACTATGAACTCACTTCAGTGAATGTAAAAACGTATCTTTTAAAGTTACTGCTCCTATGGGCCCACATGCCAAATTTGGAGACACAGTGCTTTGTCTTTTTGTGGAATAGGAAGTCATATTGATAACATCATTATAATTATGAAATTTACTACTTCTCATTCTACAAAAGCCGAACAATTTATGGCATGTGGCCTCACTGGAAAAGATTCTGTGTGATCCACAGCTTTCATGCGGTGTGAGTGCAAATTGAAGTGATACATTTTAGAAAGAGTACTTCACAGATGCTTTTCACGAGCTACTTGCACCAAAGCGTTTCCGTCCTGAATTGACAACTGGAAAAAAAATTGTTTCTGTTGAATCAATGTGAACAAAGTCGAAATTGCACACATGATTGACATACTTAATCTCAATTATGCTAGGTTCATTATTGTTCATTCTTAACTTTTTAGCACATAGAAGTCTCTACATCTTATTCTTATTCTTACTGAAATAAACCACATCCTCCTATTGAACGGAGGAAAAATCTTTATTATGTCACATAGTGCATTGTAATTGAGTGCTATTCAAGATTGTTACAACACACCTGGTTATTCCCAAACATGCTGAGAAAAAGACAGCTAAATATCTAGACACAGCTGGGAAGGATGAGATATAAGCCAAGTAAGAAGATAGGACTTAGAGACACAGCTGAGTAAGATATCTTCCTGATCTTGTTATGGGGCCCAGAGATGGCAGTTCCGATGACAAACATAGCAACTTGCTCTAACTTTGTGTCTGCCAGGCGATAATTGAATGAATGGTGGTGTACTATGACAATCTTAGTATATAGTGGGCCTATATTTACCTACAAAGTTCTATAAACTATTGAAATCAATTGGGAGTCTCAGTATAAGTTTTAGTTAATATACTCACCAACAAAATCCAGGGCTCCCAAGGAGATAGTATATTCCTATTCTCTACTTGTATAATGAAAATGAAGTTTCATGAGCTTCACTGAAGCAATGTTATAATATACAATAGTCAGTTCCCAGTATAAAGTTTTGCATTGTCCATGGTGCAAACCTGTTATGCGTACAATTTAATACATCTGGTGCAAAATCCAATTATGCGTTCAATGCAACCTTCTAACAGTGTCCATCCTCTGTGATGCCCTATACTACAATGAATAGTCTTGCTACAGCCAACAGTTTTGTCGCAGCCAGCACCTGGCGAGAGGAATAACATTCAAGGCACGCCTCTGCCACTCAAAACACACCAGTATTGATCTGATAGGGGTTTCCCCACCACACATTATTAGGTAATAGCCAAATCTGGGGCCTTTGGTTGTCGCCACAGCATTACGACATTCTGTCATATTAAGACGGTTATGCTAACATGGATGTACTGTAAAATTTCTATAGTACACCAAATATAAAAGGGATTGTCTGATATATCAGACACTAATTGTATGATACATGTCCCTTTTATGAATTATCTGAACCAGAATTAACAGAATGGATCAAGTTGTCTGAGATTTTGAACAATTTAATTGTCTGGTTACATGGTCATACGGTAGTGATGGGTAGGACTTTGTCATTAGCAAAATATTGACTGCGCAATCAATTTTGGCATTGTCTTGATTTCATATCAAATTTATCATTCTATCATTGACTGGTTGATCTTCTGTTTAACATTTTTTCATTCAATGTGTACGATCCAATTGTCATCATTGCCTGTAAGAATCAATGTACACCGAGCATAAAATGTATCACATGAAAGACAGAAAGTCACTGCTCTGGTTTAGAAAAAAAAATCTCTTTGCCCTGCTCTTTTCTGCTTGTCACTTCTGATCTCAGGCTGATACTTTCCTTTTACTATTGTGTTTAGAGCTAAACTTGCTTGCAGTACAGATAAGAGCATCAACAGAACTTCCAAAATCAGTGAAATCATCACTGTCAGGTAGAGTAGCCCTCAGTCACATGAACTGATTGCTCTGGGATATAAGAGTCACTCAGAATTGCATCTCAGCTGCGAGAGCAATTGATATCAGATTCTGTCAACATCTCTTCAGGGGAAAAGCAAATGATATCAGTCTTCACAAAACACATACAGCGGCACACTGTACTGTGACTTGCTGTATATAGAGTTGATGCATAATTTAACTAAAACCAGATTCTAAGAAGCTTAGCACAGACAAACATAACATATTATACTCACTCTTTAGTTCTGAGAAAACATCTTTTGTCTTTAAAGCAGCTTACTGGATTGCAAGGATGAAGTTTCGGTAAAGCTTAGTCTTCCACTGGTTGCTGGCTTCAGAAACATGCATAACAGCTTATAAATAATTTCCAGTACAATGCTGCAGTATAATCCAGGCTTGTTAGACAAGCTGCATTTATCTAACAATTTTCTTGCCAATTTCCAAATTCAGCAAATTTCTAACATTGGGCTATGAAGAGAATTTTTACCATCCACCATCAAATATGTAGGCCCATGGCAGGCCCATCACATAACTCTGTTCAGTTTGAAATCAAGCCATTGACTCTTGAGCACACACATGTAATAATCAGCCAGTCAAATTATCTGTCTGAATAACAATGTGATCCGAAAGACAAAATACTTCAAGACAGTGTTCTGAGCCAGTGCAACTGGAGTGGCCAGTGCTTCTGGTAGAAGACAATGCATTCAGTCAGGTACATCCCATTGTCAGCGGAGGGCATTGTAGTAGGCAGGATTGATTTGGCAAATTAACCTCAGATGACCTTTCGGGTAAAACTCAACTGAAGAGAATGGATGGATTGGCCGAGCTTGCATATATCTGACTTGCAGTTCAGCTCTGTTGAAAGCTACATAAACACAAAGTGGTTACAGTTAGCATTTATGTTTGTGATTGTGTTCTTGCTGTCCATAACTATTCATTACTAAAAGCCCTGCTGAGATGACACAATGAAAGAGAGAGAGATAGCTGTTGATGTGTGGCACATTTACAGCAACTGCGGTACACAGTGCATTTTTTTCTCTCATTAAAAAAATGTCAAACTAAATGAACGACAGTCACCCATTTAGGAATTTAGGTGTACCAATTTGGTTACCTCAGACTGGAGTCAAAGTTGTGGGTTTCATGGAGATGACAAAGGCTTTAAGTGTTGCCATGTGCTCTTTTGTTTGGTTTGATGTATATTAACAATACAAAAACAAACATTTGGCTAGTGTAAGCTGGTTTTGAAATTATATCAGCTCAAATACAAGAGTGTTTGAAACCTTTTTACTGGTAATATTTTGTTTTCCTCTATTCAAGACTTCGATCATACAATGAACCAAACTACAGAGAAAGTCTTTTCATTTTCATTTTAAAACCAGTCAATGCCAAAGACAAGGCAATTGAAAGGCTTTAAAGTGCTCCTAGGACTCTGTGAAGGACAAACTTCCATCCAACTACAAAATTAAAGCTTTTTGAACATTGAAAGCTAAATTGATGAAAAGAAAGTTTCCCTGTCCTTTCAATGCTTTTTGGGTGCATTAGAATGCTAGATGGTTTCTTCAATAGATCAATAAAACCCATGTTCATAGTTTTATTTCAAGCACATTATATGGTCTTATTTCAATTACATTGCAATATCTTAAACAGAACAGATATACCCGCTTTTAAAACATTCAAATGCGCTTGCCAAGTGATCTCCATTCTCACACTTTGCACTCTGAGATGCAGATTAGAAGATGGTGTCAGGCAGATGAACCTGATTTGTGGGTCAGTGACATGAAAAATGCAGTGATGTCTAACCTCAACCAACAGCACGTTCTAGTGTCATTGGTGAAATCCAAATTAATGAGACCAGCTCAACATGGCTAAACTAATGCAGTTCTACCTCGTATGTGATGCCTTCCTTGCCTTTGTGGCTGTGTTAACCTGTATACTCAAAGTTATTATTTCAGTAATTTCATGAGCTCCATAATTTATGGGTATGTCATTCAGGCCTATGTCCATGTACAGTGTCCCTACATCTAAGTATTTTTACCATATCATTATATCACACTCAAAAATAAGCATATGATCTATCTTTATTAAAAAAAGTAACGTCCATGATGAAAAAGCTTTCAGGTTGTGACAACCTTGCCGTCTACTTTTGTCCTGCAATCTCTCTTCAATCTTTAAATTGACAGCTAAAAAATCTCACTGGCAATATGAAAGAGAAGAACAAGTACAGATGCCCGCCACTTCCGATCATATGAGCTTTGATTACCAAGATCAATCATTGGATTTTCTGAAACGTTTAAAAGAATGTTCTCACTGACAAACTGTTTTGTAATATTTGTTATTTATTGTCTTGTAACTTGCTTTTAAAATAAAAATCCTGTACAAATATTCCATGTTTTCCATGGGTGATAATTTAGCATAATAACTGAAAATACAGAAAAAGTCCATTTTGGCCGATCTGGACACCATCAAAGTGAAAAAAATGATGGTAATTCGCATTTCCATATGAGATGAAATCAGGCTATTCAAACAAGAGGAGCAACAGTTAAAGAAATGAGAATAACACATCTATATCTTCTTATTCCTTTGCAGAATCCATCACATCATTGATATCAATAGTGTGTATTGCTTTTCAGTGGCAACATTAAAAATCCTTATCTTCACGGAGCTCTATTAAACAACTACAATTGGTGGGAATAGGAGATTCAGGGTTAACCAGGACCCCATGAAAAAGATAAAAGGTCAAGCAACCTTTGAGCAGGCTCACACAAAGCACTGAACGAGAGTCCAGTATCTCTTGAGCAGTGAGGACAGGAAAGTGTGGTGGCTAAATTTGATCAGAGCTGTCAACTGGAAAGCATCAGAGAGAAGGCTAGTCTAGCTTTTTTCATATCACATGACTGTTATTGGATTTTATTGTTAAGATTTTAGGAAATACAAATTAATGAGAGCGGCATAACATTGCTTTACTTTAGCACCGTCTAGCAGCTTTGTATGCAGTGTACTGGCTGCCATGTCTTGTGAAGAAGTGATGTCATTGCAAGAGACTATTCTGACGGTCTAAGGTTTGAAATGATCTGTAAGAACAGAGTAGTATTAAATCATTGGCCAGGGACCTTTACTATTTGTATTGCCTTTTTATAAACTGATCGCTATGATTGAGGTATTTTTGAAAAGTTATGAACAGTAATTCAGCATCTGATCTGTGACACTTCCCTCAGAGCCTTCATTTTACCATTGTGTTAAGAAATTTTAAAAGAGCTTAACTTGCCTGCAGTATAGATAAGCACATCATCATGACTTCCAAAATCAGCAAAAACATCACCGCTAGGTAAAGTAGCTTTCAATGACATGAATTGTTTGCTCAGGATATAAGAGTCACTCAGGATTGCATTTCACCTGTGATGGCAATTGACATCAGTCAACATCTCCTAGGGGCTCAGGCGAAAAGCAAATAAAATTTGTCTTCACAAAACACATACAGGTATGACTTGCTATATATGTAGAGTCAATGCATATTTAACTAAAACCAGATTCTAAGAAGCTTAGCACAGACTGACATAATATACTCACTCTTGTATTCTGAGAAAACTTCTTTTGTCTTTAAAGCAGCTTAGTAAGCTGCAGGGATGAAGTTTCAGTATATCTTAGTCTCCACTGGTTGCTGACTTCAGAGAAATGGATAACAACCTATACACTAAAGTAATACTGCAGCAGTATCATCAGGTTTGTTTTGTGTGCAGCGTCTATTTTTAAATCACTTTCCATGACATTTTATGAATTCAGCAAACCTCTAATAAACCATGGACGTACTATCTTACCTGGACATCAAGCATGGATACTTCAAAGGTACAATGTGCGTAACGCTGGCCAGCTTAATTGCTATTGGTAATGATGCATATTACCCTCTCTCATTATATTTTCAGAGACCCAAATCCATCTCTCCTCCCTAAGAATATCCAGTATATCTCTTTTTCTCAAAATGATTACATCTATCTATCTATCTAACTATCTTACTAACTATCTAACTATCTAACCATAGACCTATAAGGTTAACTTATGATCTAACTATCTATCTATCTATCTATCTATCTATCTATCTATCTATCTATCTATCTATCTATCTATCTATCTATCTGTCTATATCTATATCCTGTTATCTATCTTGCTATCTATCTTGCTATCTATCTTGTTATCTATCTTGTTATCTATCTTGTTATCTATCTAGTTGTCTATCTTTCTTGAACCTTTCTTGCAATCTTTCTTGCTATCTATTTAGCCATCTGTATATATATATCAATAAAATAATATGACTAAATTTTGTTATTTAACCACCTTTTTCAATTGTGTTGATCTGCCTTTGCATTTAAAGGCCCTGTCTGCGTAGCTCTTTCTCAAACTTTCTTGACTTTATCGTAACCTGTAATTTTAAATGTTATTTTATTACTGTTTCTCTCTGTTATTTATGACTTAAAGAAGTTATCTCTACCAAACATGTTACACCTCCAATGTTATCACAGGCTTCTGGCCAAACCAAGAGATACACTATAGTGTTGATTTTTTGCGAATTTTCAGATAGTTGACTGGCCAAGTTTGGAGGCTAATCTATCATAGTGGCCGGTCCTGGCCGGTCATCAAACTTACATTGTAAGAAAGCTTATCATCTGAATGATTAGAAGCATGT
This sequence comes from Platynereis dumerilii, assembly GCA_026936325.1. Classification (NCBI taxonomy): domain Eukaryota; kingdom Metazoa; phylum Annelida; class Polychaeta; order Phyllodocida; family Nereididae; genus Platynereis; species Platynereis dumerilii. Next base: position 25,597,732 of record JAPTHN010000007.1, read on the forward strand.
ATCCTGATCTTTAGGAAATCAACGGTTTTTTTGTAATCTTGATTTATATGATGATGGATTTTTTCACAATTTCCCGTAATTTTCAATGGAAACTTAATGCAACTCCAGTTTCACGTGTCACACAAACACAGGACAAAAACGAACTGTCTTCTTTCACTGCCAACTTCAGAACGATTTAGGAGCGCATCAGCTATTTTAGTTATTTCATATTTTTCTATCATAGGGTAATATTCATATTTTTCTGCTGTCCAGTTGGATGGTAAGTGATAACCTCGGGTATGGAGAATCTGATCGTTACGCACATTGTACATCAAAGAGAGGGGGGTAATTAAAGAATTTGAGACAATTCTCTTTGAATTTCTTTGATTCAATTACTGTATATTACGATTTATTGCCCTTCTCAAATTACAGTTTGGTGTCCAGAGAAAATAGTAGGTCCATGAATAAACTATGAGTACTTTAATTAAAGCAATTTTACAACCCTCTTTAAAGTATGCAGCATTTTACATATTGCTGCTCAAGATTGGAAGGAAACCATTGACTCATACGACCATCCCATGCATAAAGTGTCAGCCAGTCAAATGGTCTCTCTGAATAACTATGTGATCTGAGAGGCAATATATATACTATAAGACAGTTTTCTAGGCCAGTGCAACATGAGAGGCCAATGCTTCTGGCAGAAAACAATGCATTCATTCAGATACATCCCATTGTCAGCGGAGGGCATTGTAGTAGGCAGGATTGATTTGGCAAGTTAACCGAGGATGACCTTTCGGGTAAAACTCAACTGAAGAGAACGGATGGATTGGCAGAGCTTGCATATATCTGACTTGCAGTGCAGCTCTGTTGAAAGCTACATAAACACAAAGTGGTTACAGTTAGCATTTATGTTTGTGATTGTGTTCTTGCTGTCCATGACTATTCATTACTAAAAGCCCTGCTGAGATGACACAATGAAAGAGAGAGAGATAGCTGTTGACGATTGGCACATTTACAGCAACTGCGGTACACAGTGCATTTTTTTTTCCTGAAGAAAAAAAAACATCAGACTAAATAAACATTGGTTAGCCATTTAGGAATATAGGTGTACCAGTTTGGTTGCCTCAGAATGGAGTTGTGGGTATCATGGAGATGACAAGGGCTTTAAGTATGTTGCAATGTACTACTTTTCTTAGTTTGATTTGTATTCACAATGCAAAAAAAAAACCATTTTGACTTGTGTAAGCTAGTTTGGAAATCATATCAGCTCAAATACTAAAGGGTTTGAAGCCTTTTTACAAATACTATTTTGGTTTCCTACATTCAGGAATTCAAACCTACAACCACACCAAACTGCAGAGAAAGTCAGACTTTCATTTTAAAACCAGTCAATGCCAAAGACAAGGCAATTGAAAGGCTCAAGTGCTCCTAGGACTTTCATCCAACTGCAAAATTAGAGAGTTTTGAACATTGAAATCTAAATTGATGAAAAAAAAGTTTCCTTGTCCTTTCAATGCTATTGGGTGAATTATAATGCAAGATTGTTTCTTCAATTGATCAATAAGACCAAGGTTCATGGTTTTCTTTCAATCAAATTGTATGTTCTTATTTCAATTACATTGCAGTACACGCATCTTAACATGAAGAGATACCCACTTTTAGAACATTCGCATGCACTTTTTATTTCCATTCCGTCATTTTGCACTGTGAGATGTAGGTTAGAAGAAGGTGCCAAGCAGGTGATCCTGATTTGTAGGCCACATTCTGTCAGTGACATCAAAGGTGCTGGAATGGTCTGACCTCAAGCAAAGGCACGTTTCAGTGTCATTGATTGAATCCAAATTAATGAGATAGACTTAACATAGCTATTCTGGTGCAGTTCTGCTTCTTTTATGCCTTCCTCCTCTTTGAAAATGAAAAGCCTGTATATTTTTTCCAATAGCTCATTTAAAAGACGAGTAATAGTTTACCACACAGAATTAGAAATGCAGTAAAAGTCCACTTTTTCTGATCACTTTCAAATGCAAAAAACAAAGGCAATCTGTAGATTTCCTTATGAGATGAAATCAGGCTGTTCGAACCATAGGAGCAACAGTTGAAGGAATGGGAATAACAAATCTGAATCCTTTTTATTCCTAGCAGAATCAATTTAAGTGTTATATCGATAGTGTGTATAACCTTTCAGTGGTAACAATATAATCCTTATCTATCATGTAGCTCTATTAAACAACTACAATTGGTGGGAATAGGAGATTCAGGGTTAACCAGGAGGCCACGAAAAAAATAAAAGGACAAGCAACCTTTAACTAGGCTCACACAGAGCACTGAAAGAGAGTCCAGTATCCCTTAAGCAGCACGGACAGGAAAGTGTGGTGGCTAAATTTGATCAGAGCTGTCAACTGGAAAGCATCAGAGAGAAGGCTAGTCTAGCAGTGCCAAAAGCCCAATTCAGTGGTATTTTGGTCACTCTATTGCTTTTTGCAGTTCACCTCTATATTATTCACTTGGATATTATTATAATTATTACAATTAATTGAGCTATTTGAGCAAAGAAACAGCAGATACTTTCTACTGAATTTAATAAAAAATCTATTCAATATGCAGCAATTTCACATATGACTCACGTTAATTTGAATGAAACACCCTAGCACTGGAATAGTTACTGAAGTTTAACCTGACACATAGAATCTTAGGTACACATTTCCAGATTAGTGCATCTGGAACACCTGCAGACGAAGCCTTCAGTCTGGTACAGTGAATTGTTAGCAGAGCTGCATAGGGTATTGTAACAGTCAAGATTGATTTGGTTAGAAAGTCAAAACTGGATTTTTAAAGTTAAATATTGGAGAACAGGATGCGCTGCTACACAGTGCCACAGCCAGTAAATGTCCAACTGGCCAATATATTTACAATCCCACAGCATAGATATGCATAATGTTCATGTTTTGGTAAAATTCTCTGATTTTACCTGTACTAATTCACTGTCAAATATCATGTGACAAAATTTCATTCTCTGTTTCAGATTCTAGATTATGACCAATAAAAATATTGTTGTCGTTATAACATAAGCAAATTTTTACAACACCGACCAGGTTTTAATAAACAAAAACTGTCAAAACAGCCATATCACATGACAGTAATTGGATTTTATTGTTGAGATTTTAGGATATGCAGCTTTCAAAAAACTGTTTGTGATTTTCATCTTGCCGAAAAAAGGGCATAATAGAGAAAATTCAATGACATTTTAAATAATATCCCGAAAATAGGTAGTGAAGTTCTGGCAAAAAAGCATGTGATTCACACCATGTGGTTCATCGTAACGGTTGTGAACCACATGAAAGAAGTCCTGATGTTGCTGTGTAAACTCATGTCAGGTCTGCTGCAGAATAAGCAATCGCCCTTCGGACTCATGTTATATTCTTATGACCTGACATTCAGGAGGTTCATTGCTCTGAACAACATTCCCTTTGAGTTTTATCATAATCTGTGGCAAACACAGCAAGCTTGGGATTTTGCTGGAAAAAGGATATGCAAATTTGGAAGACTGGTGTAGCAATTATATTAAAACATCCTAGCAGTAGGTACTGTAACAGTTTGTTAATGCAATTCATTAACTTGCTCAGACCACCTTGTTTCTATAATTTCGTAACTTCCAGGGATATAGTCTTGAAACCATAATAAGCTTCAAAAAGTCAAATCTCAAGCTTAATTTTCCATTAAACATTAAATGCTAAAGACGGAGAAATTGGAGGTCTCAATGAAGGACAACATTCCTTTCAAGCAGAAAATTACCTCTTTCAGAATTGGAAGTCCAATTGATGACAATTTTTTTTTTTGTCCTTTTAGTGCATTTTACCCGCATTACAGATGATTTATTCTCAGTTGAACAAAAACAACAAGGAACACAATTATTTACTTAGCATTTCTAACTCATAATTGTATATTCCTCTGCATGCCCATGCTGCCTGAAAGAAAACACCCGATTATTAAATCATAAGAGAGTAGACATGACAAAAAAAACCGGCATTCTGCCATCTGAGGATATTGTGTCAAGCTGGTGATCCTAATTTGTGTTTTACATTCAGTCAGTGACATGAAAGGTGTGAAGATGTCTGATATCAGCCAACAGCATATGCGATGGCTTTGGTAAAATGAAAATTAATGAGATCGGCTTAACATTGTCTTACTCTAGCAGCTTTGTATGCAATGTTTTGGCCGCCCTGTCTTTGTGAAGAAGTGATGCCATTGAAAGGCACTATTGTGATGGTCTAAGGTATGAAAACATCTTTTGTTATACAGTCATATCAAAGTCATCAGCAAGTGACCTGTACTATTTGTTTTGCCAGTTCATAAATTGCTCACTATGACTGACATATTTTCAAAAGTTATGAACAATTATTAATAATTCAGCATCTGATCTATGACACTTCCACAAGAGCCTGATGCTTTCCTTCTATCATAGTGTTTGAAACTGAAGTTGCTTCCAGTGTAGATAAGAGCATCAACATGACTTCAAAATTCAGCAAAAGCATCACCACCAGGGAAAGTAGCCGTCAGCCACATGGCTTGTTTGCTCTGGGATAAAAGAGTCACTCCGAATTGCATCTCAGCTGCGACAACAGTTGACTTCAGGACAATACAGTGAAGTCCGATTTACAGATTTGACACTTCAACAGCTTGTGTAGTCCTATCACCATACCTTAGCTATTTTATTGATATCTAGGCATGAGGCCAGGTAATAGGGGTGTCAGACAAGCAATCAACCAAAGCCGCAAGTGCAACAGGAGCTGATCTACAAGGCAAAATGTCGTCATGTTGGACACACCCTTCAGTGAACATGTCGATCCTCAGGGCAAAGCAAATGTCACTTGTCTTTACAAAGCACATACAGCGGTATGACTTGCTGTATATTGATAGTCAGTGCATATTCAACTAAAACCGTATTCTGAGAAACTTAGCACAAACAACCATAATATACTCACTCTTGAATTCTGAGAAAACTGCAAGGATAAAGTTGCAGCAAATTTTAGTCTTCACTGGTAACCAACTTCAGAGAAATGTGTAAACCTGTACATTGCAGTAACACTGCAACAGTATCCAGGTTTGTTTTTTCATGCAGCATTCATCAAACATATTTCTTTACAATTTAAATGAAATATATATGCAGCATTTCAAATATTTCTCTAAAAGGTTAAAATCAAACACAGGACTCTTGAGAACATCCTATGGAGGACCTATACACTAAATGTCAGGCAGTCAAATGGTCTGTCAGACTCTGTCTGAATGACAATGTAATCGGAGAGACAATATATTACTGTAATGCTAGATGCCACCAAAGCATTTGACAGGGTAAATTATACTAAATTATTTACTGAGTTGTTACATCGTAATGTTTCTCCGATTATTTTACGTTTATTGATTAACATGTATACGAATCAAAAGCTGTGTGTTAGCTGGAATAATTGTACATCTAGTCATTTCCATGTCAGTAACGGTGTTAAGCAGGGCGGAGTTTTGTCTCCTGCATTGTTTGCAGTCTATATAGATGGATTATTGGTTAATCTTGAAAACTCTGGAGTTGGTTGTCATGTAGGTAATCAGTATACTGGAGCATTGGCATATGCTGATGATATTACGCTGTTATGTCCAACCTTAAGTGGCATGCAAAAGATGCTAGATATTTGTGAGAACTATGCTAATGATTATAATATATTATTTAACGGTAAAAAGAGTCAATTATTGTTATTTAAAGGTAAAGGTTGTAATGATAAAAAGGGAATTTTGAAAATCTTTGGTGAATCTTTAAAGTATTGTGATAATGTTGTTCATCTTGGTCATAGCATCTCTGTGGAAGATTCTGATTATATAGTAGATAAGTCATGTTCAGCTTTCTGGAAAAGTTTTAATATTTTCATGTCTGATTTCGGTCATATCCACCCAGTTATAAAATGTAATTTATTTGATAAATACTGTTGTTCATTCTATGGGTCGCCAATATGGCTATTGAATAGCAATGCAGTTAATAACTTGTGCATAGCTTGGCGTAAGGCATTAAGAAGTTTATGGAGGGTTCATCCAATGACTCATTGTGATTTAATTTATGCCATATCAGGTTTTGATCCCCTAAGGATCCAATTATGTAGAAGATTTGTTAAATTTATTAAGAAATGTCTAGTCAGTGACAATGATGTTGTCAAAGTTGTTAGTAAAGTAGCACTGGGTAACCCAATGTCTGTGATAGGGCGTAATTATAGTTATATTGATCACACTTTTGGTGATACTATAAGATACAGTATTAATGTTGATACCCTTAATGATGCAGCAGTTCTGGAAGAACTTATTAATATCCGTGATGGCTTAATGTCATGTGAGTATCTGTCTACGGATGATGTTTCAGATATGATTAACACATTGTGTGTGTCATAATTGTTTTTTTTTTTTAAAGTAATACTTTTGTAATACTAGTTGTTTTTATCATTGTTTTTGTTTTTACCTTGTTTACCTTTATTTAATTAACTTGTACCACAGTATATGTGTGTGAATAAAGATATTATATATAAAGATATTATATATATTACAAGACAGTTTTCTGGGCTAGTGCAACTGGAGTGATTAATGCTTTTGATAGAGGACATGGCATTCAGTCAGGCACATCCCATCATTGACAGGGGGCATTGCAGTTGGCAGGATGGATTTGGCAAGTTAACATAACATGACCTTTTGGGTCTAACTCATCAGAAGAGAATGGATAGATTGGCAAGAGCTTGCATATATCTGATTTGCAGTGTTGCTCTGTTGAAACAAAGCTACATAAACACTTAAGGGTCATTCTCAAATTTCGGGACAATTTGCGTCACTCTAGCTCCCTGACATTAATTTGAATGTGATTAATATCTCAAGCATCACTCTGCATCTGTTATTTATATTTATATTTAGGACCACTGCATTTGGAACAAAAAGTCATTCATTAGACCTTTTTTTTGTGCATTATGTACAGGAATTCGTGCAAAATCAATGGTTTTTCCCTGTCACTGGACCTGACATGACAAAATCAAGTGTTTATTTTCCTCCTAATGTACCATTATATTCAAAGTTTCTTTGCACAATTCATGAGAATATAACTTTGAATTTATATTTAGTTCACATTCAAATTTTTTTTGGTCGTATTTCATTGATTAAATTGATACAATAAACGTGTCACTAATTTATGTCAATTTTTTTGTCCTCTCCGTTACTTGCCATAGCTCGGTTCATTATTCTTTTTTATGAGCTATTTTCAATTTATATCATCAGGCGCATGTGCGCAATAGTACCACTGCCTTGCAGACTTCATAAAACATGTATTCAATAAATTAAGACAAAATATTCATAGAAAATGTTTTTGGTCTCACCAAAATGTCCCCTCCGTTTCCTTCGTTTCCAAGCTTACCAAATGATAGTTTTAAAGAGTGATTTCATGTATGTATTGCTGAGTTTGACAGCTTTTAATAGTCTGCAATTATGTTATCTTATCTCCAAAATAAAAAGCAGTAATGAGCGAAAAGCAAAAAATTGTTCCCCTCCGTTACCATCCACTCCGTTACCAGATCAAAATAAGAAATCGACATTTGGACCAAAAAATCTACTGATATGAGATGAAGTACTTCTGAAAATAATAGTAACACCAATATTTTATTGTTTTTCCTTTTGTTGTTGTTCCTGCAGTAAATTTTTTACATCAAAATTCCCCTCCGTTACCACATTGTCCCCTCCGTTACAGGACATTTTTGCTATACCCTTTGTCCCGAAATTTGAGAATGGCCCTTAAGCTGGTTATAGTTAGCATTTATGTATCTAATGTTCTTGCTGTCCATGCCTATTTATTACTAATTGGCATACTGAGAAGACAGACCATGTAAAGATGAGAAATAGATAGACTCCCTGACATTTCACACATCTAAAGCAATTGCTGTGTGCAGTGCCAATTTATTCTCCTTGAAAAAATCAAACTCAATACTAAGTGTGCTACAGTTACTCATTTAAGTTTACAAATATTGCTCCTTGAGACTGGAATCAAACCTCAGACCTTTATGGAGCTGACGGGCTTTGACCAAGCTGCCATGTGGTTGCATGTTTTATTTTATGCATATTTGCAATATGAAAACTACCGTTTGGCTGGAGCTGAAATACCATCATGTTCAGTCCTTCTCATACCAAATATTCTGGTGATCCACATTCAGGAGTCCAATCTCAGAACCATAAAAATGACAATAAGTCAGACTTTTCATTTCCGCTAAGCACTCAGTGCTAAAGATAAGGCACTTGAAAGGCTTAAGTGCTCCTATGACCTATGTGAAGGACAAACTTCCATCCAACTATAAAATTTAAGTTTCTTGAACATGGAAAGCTAATTTGATGAAAAACAGTGTCCTTGTCCTTTCAATGCTTTTTAGGTCCATGTAATGTAGGATGGTTTCTTCAATTGATCAATAAAACCAAGATTCTTCTTTTCATTTTTCAATCAAATTATACAGCCTTCTTTCCATTACATTGCAATATCTTAACCAGGACAAATATACCCAATTTTAGAACATTGACATGCACTTGACAAGTGATCTCCATTCTGTCATTTTGCACTCTGAGATGCAGGTTAGAAGAGGATGTCAAGCAGGTGATCCTGATTTGTAGGCCACATTCTGTCAGTGACATCAAAGGTGCTGGAATGGTCTGACCTCAAGCAAAGGCACGTTTCAGTGTCATTGATTGAATCCAAATTAATGAGCCAGACTTTTACATGGTTATTCTAGTGCAGTTCTGCTTCTTTCAATATGTATGTGATGCCTTCCTTAGTTTTGTGACTGATTTAAACGGCATGCACAAAGTTATCATTTCATAATTTCTTGAGATACACAATTTACGCTTATGCTGGGAAACATGTACATACAAATAGTGTTTTTGTCCCTTCATTATATCACATACAGGTAGTTGCATCATCTATCTTATGCTCCATAATAAAGTTACATCCATGATGAAAAAGCTTTCAGGTTGTAACAACTTGTCTGTCTACTTCCTTCCTGTAGTCTCTCTTTCATTTTGAATTTGAAGGCTAAAAAAGTCTTGCAGGCAATATGTAAGGGCAGAACACTGTTTTGTAATATGTATATGTTTTTGTTGCTTTATAACTTGCTTTGAAAAAAAAACCTGCACAAACATGCCAATAACTCATTTAAAGGATGAATGATAATTCACCACACAGAATCACTGAAAATGCTGAAATCATGCAGCCTGTTCGAACCAGAGTGACAGTTGTAGGAAAGGGAACAACAAATCTGGATATTTTTTTATTCCTGGCAGAATCCATAACATTGTTATATCAATAGTGTGTATGTCTTTTCAGTGGTAACAACATAATCCTTATCTATCATGTAGCTCAATCAAACAACTACAATTTGTGGGAATGGGAGATTCAGGGTTAGGCAAGAGGCCATGAAGAAGATAAAAGGTCAAGCAACCTTTGAGCAGGCTCACACTGAGCACTGAAAGAGAATCCAGTATCTCTTAAGCAGCACAGACAGGAAAGTGTGGTGGCTAAATTTGATCAGAGCTGCTAGGGAAAGCTAGTCTAGCAGTGCCAAAAGGCAAATTCATGGGGTTTTTTTTGGTCACGCTATTGCTTCTTGCAGTTTACCGCAGTGTTGTTCACTTGGATATTATTATAATCACAATGATTTGAGTAGTTTGAGGAGAGAAACAGCAGGTAATATCAATTGAACTTAATAAAAACATTTATTTAATATGTAGCAATTTCACATATGAATTGCACTGATTTGAATAGCACTATTGGACTTCCTAGCATTTGGATAGTCATTCAAGGTTAGCCTCAGACATAGATATTTATAGTACACTTTCCTGCATTAGTGCATCTGGAAGACCAGCAGACAATGTATTCAGTCAGATACAACGTATTGTAAGCAGAGGGCATTGTAACAGTCAAGATTAATTTGGAAAGTTAGCTTAAACTTGCTTTTTAAATCTTAGAGAGCAGGATGCACTGCCACAGTCAGTATCTGACTGGCCATTGGACTTACAATTCCACAGATCTGCATAAATTTAAGCAACATTTTAGGAACACCTGAACTAAGTCCCTACGATTATTGCAATTTATTTATTTACTAGGGTCATCTTATTTCTTCTTACTTCAGCGAATATAATCTTGAAACAGTGAAAGGATTAAACAAGTCAGAACTCAACCTAAATTTTCCATTAAACACAAAAAGCTAAAGACAGGGCAATAGGAGGGCCAGTTCTCAATGAAGGACAACATTCCTTTCAAGCAGAAAATTAACCCTTTGAAAATTGAAAGTCAAATCGAAAATTACTTTTGTGCCTTTAATGTGTGTTAATTTGTGACATCACCACTGAACAATTGAACACTGGACAGTCATGTGATTGTAATGGTTTCGTTTACAGCAATCAGCCAGATTCCTCTCCAGACTGACGCTTACAACTTGGTTGTTTGTTTATTAAATTGTTTACATAGCAAAGCAATCTGATTAGTTTTACAACCAGTACCCATCACAAAAATTATCAAATTGATTGTTTTCATTGTACTCCCTAGGGAGCATGCTGGATACAGCTTTTTATACCACCTGTATTTCCAGGGGAAAAAATCAGTATCAGGGGCAAAAGTGACCTACACATAGAATAATACAGAGTCACTAGTTTTTGTGTGGGAGTTACTTTTTAATGTGTACATGTCCAGAGCATTGATGCTATAGTCATCACAATAATGGCATATTGTCAGTCTCACATCTTTATAAGAACCAATCAAGATGAAAACGTTGCATTCAGGGGGGAGATGACAACCTGTCAGCTTATAGTCTGCCTGCAATATCTCTTTAATCTTGAAATTGACAGCTAAAATGTCTCACAGGCAATATTTAGAGATGAACAAGTTGAGGCAAGGCTGCCTGCCACTTTTGATTATCTGGGCTATTTTGTATGGATCATTGGCTAAACTTACTTGAAACATTTAAGAGTTGTTATTTTGCAACTCATATTAAAATTAGCAAGCTTGAATATTCCATTGGCCCAAATGATGAAGATTTGGCAAATGTAGACCTCTCTTTTAGAAGCCCACCAAGATCACATTTGGTCCCAACCCGTTATATAAACATTGGCTGGATAGGAGAGTCCTGAGAATTTTAGAAAAACGAAGATTTGGAGTGGACAAGAGCAGTTAAAAGAAGTGCAGGCAAGCAGATTGACCCTCAGTCACATGAAATGTTTGCTCTGGAAGATGAGAGTCACTCAGGATTGCTTCTGAATTGCGACAGCAATTGACATTAGTCAACATCTATGGGCAAAGAAAAATGATCTATCTTCAGGAAACATGAGACAAAGGTTCTATTTGAAAAGAAGCCCATGTTAAGCACAATATCAAAGAACATGTTTTGCATTACACATCCAAAATCTGATTCTAAATATCTTTTCATAGTCCAACGAATTCTGTGATATTCTAAGAGAACGTTTTGTCAATGAAAGCTGTTATGAAGTTTTGACAAATATTTCAATGGGTCAGAATCATGAGACATGCTAATTTCTGACAGAGCCTTGATCAATGTGCATGTGTCTCAGGACAAACATATACTGATATTTACGTTGTTTCATGTTATTGTCTAAGCGATATTTTAGTAGCATTCAAATTTAGCAAGGCATCAAACCTTCAATAAGTCAAAACTTCAAAAAATAATTATCCATAAAACACTCAATGCCAAAGAGTAGGAAATGGGAAGGATAGAGTGCTCTCAGGATTCAGTGAAGGACAACTCTCTTTTCAAGCAGAAAATTAATGCTTTTTGTCAAATTGAAGTCAACGTAATGAGAAAATCATTTTGTTGTAATTTCAATGCCTTTTTGCTGCAATTTCACCAATTCATTTTCAATTGACTAATAACGGATGGCTCAACATATCTCTTTTAGCCACAATTCAATTGGGTCCTCTGCAATGTGCATCATATGACAAAGTCTATGAAGAAAATGGTTTCATGCAAAGAATGGAAAATACCCATTTATTGAATTATGGCGTTTTGCCATCAAAGAAGATTGTGTCAAGCCGATCCTGATTTGTGTGTTACATTCTGTCAATGACATGAAAGGTGTTGGGATGTCTGACCTTAGCCAACAGCCAGTACGACTGTCTTTGCATATATCCAAATTAATGAGACAGGCTTAGGGGTATACTCTAGCAGTTGTGCAAGCAATATATTGTCCGTCCTTTCTTTGTGACTCAGTAAAGCCATAGCTAGAAAAAGACTATATGTAATGCAATTATCCAAGACCTGTATGAGTGACATAAGTTATAAACGGTAATTCTGCAATTTCTGAAGTCCCTGAATCAAAGCTACTGGTTCCATATTAAGTTAACATCTACATGTATGGCTCATGAATTATAGATAATACTATGGGCTGCCAATTCATGATTTGCTCAGATTCAAGCTACGGTCAAACGCCTGTAGCAGACAGGACTCCTGCACTGTAGAAGCTGTAACACATATTAATCTTGAAGTGCTCTTATATATAGGACTATGCGAAGGACAACTTTCCTGAAAATTGTCTATTCAGTTAAATCTGAATTGCAATATGCATTATAATTATAATAGCTCATATTCTGTGACTAAATTGTTTCATGTCCAATTGTCCAAGAATTACTAGATCATAAGACCACATGTAATCAGGCACTTTGACATTTTGGTAGATTTTTTCAAGCAGGTGATCCTGATTTGTGTGTTATATGAAAGGTGTGGAAATGCCTGACCTTAGCCAACGGCAAGTAATGTCTTTGCAGATATCCAAATTTATGAGAAAGGCTTATGGCGATACTCTTGCAGTTTGGCATCTCATATATTGGCTGCTCCTCATTTGTGGCTGAGTAAAGCCATAGAAAGAGACTAATGCGATAATCTAAGGTATGAGTTGCATTTGAAATATCAGCAAATGAAAATTTTATCCTTTGCTTTGCCTTTCAAGATTTTCAAGTTATAAATACCAACACTGCACCCACATCTGAAGCCACTGAAACCTAGCTCCCGTTTCTGAAAGATTGACATATTTATGCTGGATAATTGCTGTGCAAATCAATATTGAGTGAATATCTAAGAATAGAGACTATGGGTGACCAATTGACAATATGCTAAACATCAAGCAGCGGGCAAAGACCTGTAGCATACAGGACTCCTGCATTGTACTTGTAAGCCGTAAGAGATGTTGTTGATGGCAGCCTCCCTGATTTCTTTATATATGTAATTGTGAAGAAAAATGTGATTAGCTTGAGGACCTTGCTGGGAACTAAAAAAGACTTGATTTAAAAATTACTTTTTTTTTGTTCGTCTGCACATTTGATAGACTGTTTGTGGATAGATTTCAGTTACAGTGTATATATATTTAAATATTCCAATTGATACATTAACCTAATTGCTATTGTAAGGGCAACACATGAAGCTTATTTCCTTGAAAAATGCGGACAAAAAAATACTTGATTACTCATAATTTAAAATTACTTCTAGAACATTATAGACATGAATGAATTAGATTAGAATATATTATATACAAGAAAAATACATTAATAGAGAAAATTTTCACTTTAGGTTAAATCTGCTGGTGTGATATCTTTAAAACATGAATTGCAATATGCTTTATAATCAAATTCTATGACGAAAATGGTTTAACGTACATTGTACTGTCAAATATCCATTTATTGAATTATAGGAAGACATGCACCACATTATTTGGTGTTTGCCATCTTAGGAGATTGAGTCAGGCAAGTGATACTGATTTGTGGGTCACATTCTGCCTGTAACATGAAAGGTGTGGAGATGATTGACCTCTGCGAACAGCACGTGCTGGTGTCTTTGGTGAAGTCTAGATTAATGAGACAAGCTTAACCAGGCTATATCTACGGGCACAGTTATCATTTAATTGGTTACCATTTCTTTTTGAATGAATACAGCCTTTAAAAAACACCATCGGCGATCTAGTTGGCAAAACTTATACCCTTCATACAAATAATGAATAGGCCCAAAAGTAGGCCAAAGGATAGGCATAAGCGAACGTAAATATTTTCTTCTGACACCGAAATTGTTGAAATTGGTCATCCTCCTAACAATTTCCCCCAGTCTTAATACAGAATTATTATAAAAGTTGCAGTTTCAATTCTTAGATTTGGTGTAACTTAGTTGTTTCAGAGTCCAGTATGTAGTGAGCCAAGGGGATAGGATACTGGCTAAATTTGATCAGGGCTTTCAACTGAAAAAAGTGAAGGCAAGATGCATTGCCAAAAGCCCCTTTCAATAATATATTTGCAACTCCAATATTTTCTACTTTTACTAAGAAGGATAGATCATTAATTTAGGGGAGGGAGGGGGTAAGGCATTATTGATTCTTCCCTTTGCCTGAATCTAGAGTCTGCTACCAGATTTGGAAGGGGGGACAGCTCCCTCAAATCAGCTTTCTGCGCCTTGACTTGAGTTGAATAAGCATGCAAATAATAAGGTAGATATTTCCAGAAAAATCATCAATCGCTCTTATGAAAGAATCGCAGTGACGTTCTACTTGACACATAAGTTTTCCACTTTCATAAATAACTTGGCCACCATTATAGGCAGGTTTCAGACTTGTGCAGCTTCTTGTGCACCCATCATTAGATTCTCTGCACCTTTTACTATGCTTTATTATTTTTGGACAGATAATGTATACAGTTTCTTGTGTAAATGCATGAATTTATACATCTACCGAATTTGTTTATTCTACTATGATTATTGGTGATGAAAGTGACTTCTTAGATAACTATGGTGGACTTACAAATAATTCTCTGTTAAGTATTATCGACTCAGTGAACAAAGATGAAGAAGAGCCTATAATATTTGAACAGTCAATGTACATGAACAATGAAGCACTGATGAATGCCCTTAATGAGAAGAAGCATGTCTTTAAGGTTCTTAGTCTCAATTGTCAAAGTCTATATGCCAAACATGACCAATTAATGATATTTATAGAAATGTTGCAATCTGGTGGAAACGAATTTGATGCAATCTGTCTGCAAGAAACTTGGATAGGAGAAAATATGGATACTAGCCTTCTGGCATTGCCAGGTTATGAATTAGTAATTAAAAATAAAACTAGTAGCTCTCATGGTGGTCTAGCAATTTATATTAGGAATTGTTTTACTTATAAGGGAATATTATCAGAGACAACCAACTATTCTACTTGGGAACATCAATTTATTGAAGTATTGATTGACGAAAAAACAACAACCAAAGTCATTATTGGTAACATTTACCGACTTCCCAGAGAAACAAATGATGATTATGACTTATTTATGGATGAATTCTCACAACTTCTTGGAAATTTTGAGGCTAACACAAAAGATGTGATCATATCTGGAGATTATAATATAGACTTACCGAAGATTTCTGATAAACAAAAAGTAAACGAATTCCTTGAACTTATGCTCTCCCTTGGATATATTCCAAAAATAACATATCCTACCAGATTGTCCCTAACCAGTGCCACTCTTATAGACAATATATACTGTAAAATTTCGCACAATTTTTCAAATACCCTCTCAGAATACTTACCTGCAAAATTTCTGATCACCAGGCCTATTTTGTTTGTCTTGATTATCTTCGTATCAAAAATGATGCCAAACAAAAATCTATCAAAATTAGGAAAAATGACAGCCAAACTTTAGAACACTTCAAATCAGACCTTCAATCATTCCTAAATCAGAACAATATAAGTAACCACCCCAATGCAGATCCAAACGAGAACTATGATATCTTAGAGAAAGCTATAACAGACCTAAGAGACAAGCACTTTGTAGAAAAAACGGTAAGATTTAATAAGTATAGACATAAGAAGAATAAGTGGATCACCCAAGGTATCATGAATTCTATCAAGTTTAGAAATAAACTCTATGTTAAACTTAGGAAAACTCCAGCAAATTTACCCTTGCACAATACTTTAAAAATTAATCTATCGACATATAACAAGATCCTTAAAGAGAATATAAAACAGGCAAAACATCAGTACTATCACCAACTATTTGATAAATATAAACACGATATAAAGAAAACCTGGATAACAATAAAGGAGATAATAAACAGGAATACAAGTTCAAAGGAAATTTCTAAAGATTTTGTAGTTGAGGGACAAATACTTACAGATTCCCAGCAGATAGCCGACCGATTTAATGATTATTTTAATGAAATAGGTCCATCTCTTGCCTCAAGAATAATTCCCCCTCCCAATTTGAATTTTAAAGATTTCCTTAGTCCTGCAGAAGAGATATCTTCAAATTTCCGCTTTAAGCATGTGAATGAAAGTACAGTCTTGAAGATTATAAATTGTTTACCTTCCAAAACCAGCTGTGGCGCTGATGGTCTCTCCATTAAATTTCTCAAAGAAATTAAGGAAATAGTATTAAAACCTCTAACAACTATCATAAATCAATCATTAAATTTTGGCTCATTTCCTAATAAACTAAAAATTGCTAAAATTGTTCCTGTCTATAAGAAAGACAATGAGAAATTAATTGAAAACTATCGTCCAATATCAGTCCTTCCTGCTATTTCCAAAGTCTTTGAAAAAGTGATGTCCTCCCAAATTTACATGTATCTAAAATCTGAAAATATGTTTTACAGTAGTCAATATGGATTTAGAGAAGGTCATAATACTGAGCTTGCGGTGTTAGAGAATATTGATAGAGTAATTGTGAACTTAGAAAATGGTGACATATTCCTGGATCTATCAAAGGCATTTGATACCCTTGATCATGATTTGCTTCTATATAAGTTATCCCATTATGGAATTCAAGGAAATGCTCTAAATTTGTGTAAATCATACTTGACTAACCGGAAACAATATGTAGAATACAACGGCTCCAGATCTAAAAAACTCACAATTAAAACAGGAGTACCCCAAGGTTCTATACTTGGCCCGCTCTTCTTCTTGATATATCTAAATGACTTTGATAGATCCACGGATATGTTTAAATTTATTACGTATGCAGATGACACTACCTTAATAGCTTCCCTTTGACTAGATACACCTGCCTCCCCTCGAGTCTTTGAGCTTTCACTAAATGAAGAACTAAAAAAAGTAAATGATTGGTTGAAAATTAACAAGCTCTCCCTAAACATAGGAAAAACAAAATTTATGATGTTTCATACGATAAATAAATGTGTTCCCCGACTCTCCTTAGAAATTGAACAAAACCAGATACAATGTGTTGATAATTTTGATTTTCTCGGTATTATCATTGACAAAAATCTTACTTGGAAATCACATATTGAGAAAATTGAAAAGAAAATCGTAAAAGTTCTGGCTATTCTAAACCGACTAAAACACTATGTACCGTTAGAAACGCTTCGTACACTGTATAACTCCCTAATTTCACCACACCTACTCTATGGCATCCTGCTCTGGGGACAAAAAACAAAAAATATCACTAAACTCCAAAAAAAGGCGATGCGACTCATTACCAAATCTAAATACAATGCCCACACAGAGCCCCTATTTAAAAAATTAAATATACTTAAAGTCTCAGATATTTTGACCTTACAAGAATGGAAATTTTATTATAAATTAGTCCATAAAACTCTCCCTACTTATTTCTTGAAAATTTCGCTCCAGAGACACAGCGACCTCCACCATTATCAAACTCGACAAAACAATCTTTTCGTGATACCCAAGCTTAAATATCAACTCTCTCTTAGCTCTGTAACAAACCGATTACCTAATTTGATTAACCAAGCCCCAAACTCTACACTGGAGAAAGTTCATACACATAGTTTATTCGGAATATGTTTTTACTTAAAAAAGGTATTCATCAGTGCCTACTGTGATTCATGTGAAACACTTGACTGTTATATTTGTAGAAGACATTAGATCCTTTTATTGTGTTTTGTCTTTGATTCTGCTTTTCTACCCTTCTCATCTTACTTGGAGCTGTTGGAGTTGACAGAGTTCAGTATATAGTTATGCTCTTTCCCACTCAGTTATCTACCTTATGGATCCTCGTCCCATTATCACAAACCCCTTCAAAATTACTACACCCCCATGCTTGCACACGTACAGTCAAATTTATATCTTAAACTCAAAGTAATATTTATTAATATTGGTGGTTTGCAGACAGCGGCTATTGCCTTATTTTAGAGGGATGTTGACTAATGTTATTGCTATAGGCAATTTGGAAGAACTCTCATCTCCAGGAGCAAACAATTCATTTGGAAATCGAGTAAGATTTTTTTTCATCTGAAAATGACTTGTACATAAGCAGTTAATTTGCCCGTACTTAGTATTTCAAAGGTATTTCATCTATAACCATACAGCAGAAGTCATAAGCATGGACTCTGAAGTCAAGTGGCTGATTATATGAAAGTCATGTATTCAATAGTCAGCTACCTTATCCTTAAGGTACATTGTATAACTTACTCACCTACTTCTGAATCCATACTTTCTGCTATAATACGTTACAGCAGACACAGATGAAAACAATGTTTAATGGGTTCCACTCTGTGCCCATCCACTCAAATGCCTATTACTATTAGAAAAGGTATGACAGCTAGCTTGGCAATGCTTGAACTCTTCCACATCGAACTGGTACGTTGTCACTGCAGCAGACGACAGAGGTGACTGTAAAATCCAGATAATGAGAGCGGACCAGAAAACCCATGGTGGGTCTCCCCCTCCTCCTCTATTCAAAATTGACCATTTGAAACAACGCTGCAGCCGTTTTTTTTCACCATATATGGGTCAAAATTTGGAACTCTGAAACTCTTGTCTCCAGTGTTTAACAATGATTCATGATGGCAGGAAGGTACATTGAGGACTTCTTGTTGTCATTTGTCATAGACAAGGATATTAGCAAAACTTATAACGCAAAAAATATGCAGCAGAATATTTTTATCCCATCCAAAAATAGCATTGAAGCAGCCAACCCCCTTGAAAATGGCCTGTCTCCACTCCACCAACATTTTCTTTGAAGGATCGCATCACAAAAATAGTACAGGATCCCCATTCAATTAAACTCTTCCAAACAAGGAGATTGACTGTCAGTCTTCTAAAATTTAGTTACCAATAGCTGAAATAATATTCTGTATAAGAGCAGGAGGTTGTGGTGTCAATGTCTCCAATATTGCGTCATTAACATCACATCAGACTCGTTTCTTAATAAAAGATTAAAGGGAAACACATTCTGTGAGAAAGCCTTGTGTCTGAGTTGTCTGAGAACCCAACAAAATAACTGAACTATCTGAAGCTCTACATCATTAATGTACACCTAAATATTAGAGTATTTCTCTTGGCATGTCAGTTGTCCCATCTCAATTTGTCATTAGAAAAGGCCTCGCTACTCTATTGCGACTACATATTTCTGGACCAAAATCACTGTGAACATGTTTCTGGTGTTCATAAGGTCAATGCATGCACATATTGCCAGGCTGCCAGTTTTGCACTGGTCCGCACAAAGATTTTTTCCTTAATTATCATTAGCATCACGCTGTCATTAGCATCATGTCAAAAATGACTTATTGCCTTGATGAAAAGAGTATTTTTGTTTGTGTTTGTAAATTTCTGATTCAAGGATATGTTCTATCTCAATAACTATGGTCATTGGTCATAGAGACCTTCAATATAGCTCCATATGTGCAAAATAGCCACTTTCCCATATGCTAATATCACATTCTTCAGCTCTAAGTGATGCGGATTTCAAGTTATAGAAATGATACTAATGTCCCTATTCACCCCATATTACATTACTCTTGTATTCTGAGAAAACTTATTTTGTCTTTAAGGCAGCTTACCAGGCGGCAAGGATGAAGTTGCAGTAAATCTTAGTCTCCATTGGGTCCTGACTTCAGAGAAATGCATAAAAACCTATACATTGCAGTAATACTGCAGCAGTATCCATGTTAGTTTTTTCATGCAGCATCTATCAAACACATTTCTTGACAATTTACATGAAACATGCAGCATTTTACGTATTTCTCTAAAAGGTTGGAATCAAACATCGGACTCTTGAGAACATCCTATGAAGGACCTATACACTAAATGTCAGGCAGTCAGATGGTCTGTCTGAATGACAATGTAATCGGAGAGACAATATATTACAAGACAGTTTTCTAGACCAGTGCAACTGGAGAGGCCAATGCTTTTGATAGAGGACAATGCATCCAGTCAGGCACATCCCATCATTGACAGGGGGCATTGTAGTTGGCAGGATGGATTTGGCAAGTTAACATAACATGACCTTTTGGGTCTAACTCATCAGAAGAGAATGGATGGATTGGCAAGAGCTTGCATATATCTGATTTGCAGTGTTGCTCTGTTGAAACAAAGCTACATAAACACTTAAGCTGGTTATAGTTACCATTTATGTATCTAGTGTTCTTGCTGTCCATGACTATTTATTACTAATTGGCATACTGAGAAGACGGACCATGTAAAGATCAGAAATAGATAGACTCCCTGACATTTCACACATCTAAAGCAATTGCTGTGTGCAGTGCCAATTTATTCTCCTTGAAAAAATCAAACTCAATACTAAGTGTGCTACAGTTAATCATTTCCCTGTCAGCATGCCTCGGAGGTCCAACGTCGGCCCAGCATCAGTCCGATGTCAGCAGCGACGGACCAGCTTCGGGCCAACGTTGGACCGCCGAGGCATGCTGATAGGGAATTAAGTTTACAAATATTGCTCCCTGAGACTGAAATCAAACCTTAGACCTTTATGGAGCTGACGAGGACTTTGACCAAGCTGCCATGCGGTTGCATGTTTTATTTAATGCATATTTGCAATACGAAAACTGTCATTTCGCTGGAGCTGAAATACCAGCATGTTCAATCCTTCTCATACCAAATATTCTGGTGATCTACATTCAGGAGTCCAATCTCAGAACCATAAAAATGACAATAAGTTAGACTTTTCATTTCCATTAAGCACTCAGTGCTAAAGATAAGGCACTTGAAAGGCTTAGGTGTTCCTATGACCTCTGTGAAGGACAAACTTCCATCCAACTATAAAATTAAAGTTTTTTGGACATGGAAAGCTAATTTGATGAAAAATAGCTTTCTTGTCCTTTTAATGCTTTCTAGGTCCACGTAATGTCAGATGGTTTCTTCAATTGATCAATCAAACCAAGATTCTTCGTTTGATTTTTCAATCAAATTACTTAATCTTATTTCAATTACATTGCAATATCTTAAACAGAACAGATATACCCACTTTAGAACATTCACATGCCCTTGCCAAGTGATCTGCATTCTGTCATGTTGCACTGAGATGCAGGTTAGAAGAGGTTGTCAAGCAGGTGATCCTGATTTGTGGGTCACATTCTTTCAGTGACATGAAAGGTGCGGGAATGGTCTGACCTCAACCAACAGCACGTTTCAGTGTCATTGATCGAATCCCAATTAATGAGACTGACTTAACATAGCTATTCTGATGCAGTTCTGCTTCTTCTGTATGTGATGCCTTCCTTGGCTTTGTGACTGATTTAAGCGGTATGCACAAAGTCATTATTTCAGTAATTTCTTGAGCTTCACAATTTACGCTAATGCTGGGAAACATGTACATACATATAGTGTTTTTGTCCCTTCATTATATCACATACAGGTAGTTGCATCATCTATCTTATGCTCCATAATAAAGTTACATCCATGATGAAAAAGCTTTCAGGTTGTAACAACTTGTCTGTCTACTTTCTTCCTGTAATCTCTCTTTCATTTTGAATTTGAAAGCTAAAATTGTCTTGCAGGCAATATGTAAGAGCAGAACACTGTTTTGTAATATGTTTATGTTTTTGTTGCTTCATAACTTGCTTTGAAAAAAAAAACCTGCACAAACATGCCAATAACTCATTTAAAGGATGAATGATAATTCACCACACAGAATAACTGAAAATGCTGAAATCATGCAGCCTGTTCGAACCATAGGAGCAACAGTTGAAGGAATGGGAATAACAAATCTGAATCCTTTTTATTCCTAGCAGAATCAATTTAAGTGTTATATCGATAGTGTGTATAACCTTTCAGTGGTAACAATATAATCCTTATCTATCATGTAGCTCTATTAAACAACTACAATTGTTGGGAATAGGAGATTCAGGGTTAACCAAGAGGCCATGAAGAAGATAAAAGGTCAAGCAACCTTTGAGCAGGCTCACACAGAGCACTGAAAGAGAATCCAGTATCCCTTAAGCAGCACGGACAGGAAAGTGTGGTGGCTAAATTTGATCAGAGCTGTCAACTGGAAAGCACCAGAGGGAAAGCTAGTCTAGCAGTGCCAAAAGGCAAATTCATGGGGTTTTTTTTGGTCACGCTATTGCTTCTTGCAGTTTACCGCAGTGTTGTTCACTTGGATATTATTATAATCACAATGATTTGAGTAGTTTGAGGAGAGAAACAGCAGGTAATATCAATTGAACTTGAAAAAACATTTATTTAATATGCAGCAATTTCACATATGAATTCCAATGATTTGAATAGCACTATTGGACTTCCTAGCATTTGGATAGTCATTCAAGGTTAGCCTCAGACATAGAATTTTATGGTACACTTTCCCGAATTAGTGCATCTGGAAGACCAGCGGACAATGCATTCAGTCAGATACAACGTATTGTAAGCAGAGGGCATTGTAAAAGTCAAGATTAATTTGGAAAGTTAGCTTAAACTTGCTTTTTAAGGTTCTATCTCTTAGAGAGCAGGATGCACTTCCACAGTCAGTATCTGACTGGCCATAAGACAATTCCACAGATCTGCATAAATTTAAGCAAGATTTTATGAACACCTGAACCAGGTCCCTATAGATAATGATTGCAATTTATTTATTTGCTAGGTTCATCTTATTTCTTTCAACTTTAGCGAATGTAATCTTGAAACAGTAAAAGATTAAACAAGTCAGAACTCAACCTAAATTTTCCATTAAACACAAAAAGCTAAAGACAGGGCAATAGGAGGGCCAGTTCTGAATGAAAGACAACATTCCTTTCAAGCAGAAAATTAACTCTGCATGAAAATTGGAAGTCAAATTGATAACTACTTTTGTCCTTCTAATGTCTTTTAATTTGTGAGATTACCACTGAACAATTGAACACTGGACAGTCATGTGATTGTGATGGTTCAGTTTACAGCAATCAGCAAGATTCCTCCCCAGATCGACTCCTACAACTTGGTTGTTTGTTTTATTAAATTGTTTACATTGCAAAGCAATCTGATTAGTTTTACAACGTGCCCATCACAAAAATTATCAAATTGATTATTTTCATTATACTCCCTAGAGAGCATGCTGGATACAGCTTTTAATACCCCCTGTATTTCCCAGGGAAAAACGCTGTATCAGGGGCAAAAGTGACCTACACATAGAATAATACAGAGTCACTAGTTTTTGTGTGGGAGTTACTTTTTAATGTGTACATGTCCAGAGCATTGATGCTATAGATAGTAATGGCATGTTATCAGTCTCACATCTCTATAAAAACCACTCAAGATGTAAGCATTGCATTCAGGGGTGAGATGACAACCTGTCAGCTTATGGTCTGCTTGCAATATCTCTTTAATCTTGAAATTGACAGCTAAAATGTCTCGCAGGCAATATTGAGAGTGGAACAAGTTGAGGCAAGGCTGCCTGCCATTTTTGATTATCTGAGCTATCATGTATGGATCATTAGCTAAACTTACTTGAAAATTTAAGAGTTGTTATTTTGCAACTCATATTAAAATTAGCATGCTTGAATGTTCCATTGGCACAAATGATGAAGATTTGGCAAATGTAGACCTCTCTCTAAGCCCACCAAGATCAAATTTGGTCACCAACCCTTTTTATATACATTGGCTAGATAGGGACAGTCCTGAGAAATTTAAAAGAATCAGAAGCAAGCAGATTGACCCTTGGTCAGATGAAATGTCTGCTTTGGGAGATGAGAGTCACTCAGGATTTGGTCTCAACTACAACAGCAATTTACATCAGTCAGCATCTCTCGGCAGGAACATGAGATCAAGGCTTCATTGTAAGCACAACATCAAAGAATATGACACACATTCAGAATCAAATTCCAAGGAGCTTTTTATACAGGGGCACCTCATGATAGTGTGTTATTATAATGCCCATATCAGTGTAAGCTCCTGGTTGCACATCTTTTGTGACGCTAAGATTAATTTTTTTATGCAACTGGGAGAAAATATCTGTTATGCTGCCAGCTGGGTTGCCAGCCAGCCCAGGCGTCATTCAGCACCTCCCAGCCAGCTGATATGAATCTTTTTTTTCCCAGCCAGCCGCCTCAACTACTTTCTCATTACCTGCCTGCAAATTTTGTCGATAGAACATGAAAAATTGACTCCTAGCTGACAACTTTGCCAGCTGGGAAATCCTAGCTGACAGTCTGCCAGCCAGCCAGGCACCTGCTTCATAACAGATATTTGGTATAACAGATCATGGGGTGCCCCTGTTTATAGTCCAGCAAATTCTGTGGAATTCTAAGAGAACGTTTTATCAATGAAAGCTGCTATGAAGTTTTGACAAATATTTCAATGGGTCACACTCACGAGACATGATAATTTCTGAGAGAGCCTTGCTGTATGTGTCTCGGGACAAACGAATAACAATGTTTATTTTGTTCATATTATTGTCCAAGCGATATTTTAGTAGCACTCAAATTTAGCTAGGCATCAAACCTTCAATAAGTCAAAACTTCAAAAATTAATTATCCATAAAACACTCAATGGCAAAGAGTAGGAAATGGGAAGGATAGAGTGCTCTCGGGATTCAGTGAAGGACAACTTTCCTTTCAAGCAGAAAATTTAAGCTTTTTGTAATCTTGAAGTCAACTTGATGATAAAATCATTTCTTGTAATTTCAATGCCTTTTTGCAGCAATTTGAGCAATTCATAGTCAATTGAATAACAACAAAATGGTTCAAAATACCTTTTTTAGTCACATGTCAATTGGGTTGTCTTCATTGTGCATCATATGACAAAGTCTATATGTGAAGAAAATGATTTCACGCAAAAGAATGGAAAATACCCATTTATTGAATTATGGCACAGAAGAAATGCATTGAATCATCTGGCGTTTGCCATCAAAGAAGATTGTGTCAAGTAGATGATCCTGATTTGTGTGTTATACTCTGTCGGTGACATGAAAGGTGTTGGGATGTCTGACCTTAGCCAACAGCCAGTACGACAGTCTTTGCATATATCCAAATTAATGAGACAGGCTTAGAGGTATACTCGAGCAGTTGTGCATGCAATATATTGGCCGTCCTTTCTTTGTGACCCAGTAAAGCCATAGAAAGAGGCTACATGTACTACAATTTTTCACATCCTGCATGAGTGACATTTAAAATAAGTTAGAAACGGTAACTCTGCAATTTCTGAAGTCCTTAACTTAAAAAAAAACTGCTGGTTCCATATTATAATAGTAAGTGCACATCTACATGCAAGGCTCTTGAATAGATAATATATATGGGCTGCCAATTCATGTTTTGCTCAAATTCAAATTGCTGTCAAACGCTTTTAGCAGACAGGGCTCCTGCACTGTAGAAGCTATAAGAGATATTCTTGAAGTGCTCTTATATGACTCTGTGAAGGACAACTTTCCTGAAAATTGTCTATTCAGTTAAATCTGAATTGCAATATGCATTATAATTATAATAGCTCATATTCTGTGACTAAATTGTTTCATGTCCAATTGTCCATTGTCCAAGAATGTAAAATATGTATTACTAGATCATAAGACCACATGTAATCAGGCACTTTGACATTTTGGTAGATTTTTTCAAGCAGGTGATCCTGATTTGTGTGTTATATGAAAGGTGTGGAAATGCCTGACCTTAGCCAACGGCAAGTAATGTCTTTGCAGATATCCAAATTTATGAGAAAGGCTTATGGCGATACTCTCGTAGTTTGTCATCTAATACATTGGCCGCTCCTTCTTTGTGACTGAGTAAAGCCATAGAAAGAGACTAATGCAATAATCTAAGGTATGAGTTGCATTTGAAACATCAGCAAATGAAAATTTTATCATTTGTTTTACTTTTCGAGATTTTGCAAGTTATAAGCACTAACACTGCACACATTTCTGAAGCCCCTAAAACCAAGCACTTTTTTCTGAGAGATTGACATATTCGTGTTGGATAATTACTGTACAAGGTCAATATTAGGTGAAAATGTAAGACTCTGGAATAGAGACTATGAGCTACCAATTCACAATATGATAAACATCAAGCTGTGGTCAAACGCCTATAGCAGACAGGACTCCGGCACTATACAACCTGTAAGAGATATTCTTGATGGTACCATCCATGATTTCTGTAATTGTGAAGAAAAATTTGATTGGCGTGAGGAACTTGCTGGGAACTAGGAAAAGACTTGTATTTAAAATGACTCTCCAAATCATTTTTTTGTAAATATTGTAATCAATTTTTAATCATTTTATCACTTAGTTTCTTTGCTGTCACTTATATTTTCAGCTTGAAATAAACCTTTGCATTAAAAGTGTACAATATTATAACATTAATGCACACACTGATTTAATAAACTTGAAATTTCCAGATCAATGTTAATTTCAATGCTAAATTGCTCTAAGGACCCCTTGAAGCAAAGTCATAAGAAAATTGTTGTCCTTCAAATGTCCTTTTAGCAACAATTTATTACATTGCATCAAGTGAACAACAAAAAATCACTTTATCAACATCAGTTAAAGCTTTTACTGATGTAGATAAAGTGATCTTTTTTTATAAGTCTGCACATTTGATAGACTGTTTGTGAGAGAGAATTTTCACTTTTGGTTTTAAATCTGCTGGTGTAATAACTTTTATAACATGAATTGCGATACGATACGATACGATACAATAAGAATTTATTGTCATGTAATACATGAAATTTGTTTTGACATTAGGTGCAAACGATACAAAACAAAACAAATAATCATATACATATTATACCTGACGGTTCTGGTTGGATTTGCTCTTAATCTTATGCCGGATCTTAGGAGGAAATACATATGGTGTAAAGGATGGTTCACATCTGATCTTATAACCTTAGTACTTTGAGTAACATAAAATTTATACAAATATTCCAGAGTATTGCTTACATTGACACCAAGTTTGTTAGCATGTTTAATAATCCTGTACAATTTCTCTTTTGATGCTACAGTACAATTGCCTAACCAAACAGCAATACCAAAGCTAATCACAGATTCAAGTACGCATTATAATCAAATTTTATGAGGAAAATGGTTTAACATACATTGTCCAAGAATGTCAAATACCCATTCATTGAATTATAAGAAGACATGCGAGGACTCATTTGGTGTTTTGCAATCTGTAAGAGACTGGGTCAAGCAGGTGATCCTGATTTGTGGGTCACAATCTGTCAGTGACATGAAAGGTGTGGAGATGATTGACCTCTGCCAACAGCACGTGCTGGTGTCTTTGGTGAAGTCCTAATTAATGAGGCAGGCTCGACCAGGCTACACTGGCACAGTTAGCATTTGATTGGCTACCATTTCTTTGCGAATAAATAAAGCCTTACAAAAACCACTATGGTGATGTGATCTACAAGAACTGCTGTGACCTTCACACAAATAAAGAATAAGTTTTATAGAGTCGGCCTAAGGATGGGCCTAAGCGTAATGCAAATATTTCTTGATACCGAAGTTGTTAAAATTAGTCATTCTCCCAGCAACAGCAGTTGTAGAATTCAGGAGCATTTTTTCTTTTGGAAATCTTCTAAATATCTCAACGTGAACCTGGAGACATGGTGCTTCGAAGGAGAGTCCAGTATGTAGTGAGCCAAGGGGATAGGATACTGGCTAAATTTGATCAGGGCTTTCAACTGAAAAAAGTGAAGGCAAGATGATTGGTCTTGCATCTCCAAAAAACGCCATTCAATAATATATTTGCAGCCCCAAAATGTTCTACTTTTACTTTACTCAGAAGGTTCTGCTACCATGGATACTATGCGTATATTGCATTATCATCATTGATATGACATTATTATCATTTAAGTCCAGATTACAAATGTGTAACAACGTCAATTGCAGACTAAAGGAAGTGTTATAAAATGCCATATTTAATCATAATTCTACTCTGCCGAGGTATTGAAACAGGTTTAAAGGAAACATGCAATTTTCAAGACTGAAACTACAATCTCAATCTATATTTTACTCATGGCAGTGGGATAGATTATTAATTTATGGGAGGGATGGGGTAATGCATTATTGATTCTTCCCTTTCACTGAATTAAGAGTCCCTTATAATGCTATCTGATTTTTAAAGGGGGGACTGCTCCAACCAATCAGCTTTCTACGCCTTGATTTGAGTTGAATATGCATAAGGATAGTAAGTCAGATATTCCCAGAAAAATCATCCATCGCAGTTATAAAAGAATAGCAGTGACATTCTACTTGACACGTGAGTCTTCCACTTTTCACATATAAATTGGCCACCATTATAGATTTCAGACTTGTGCAGCTCCCTGAGACTGACACCGGAGTGTTTGCTTTGTCTTTCTGATGACAGAACTCATTTTGGTTTTTCCCCAGAGGGATGTTGACTAATGTTATTGCTATAGGCAATTTGGAAGAACTCTCATCTCCAGGAGCAAACAATTCATTTGGAAATCGAGTAAGATTTTTTTTTCATCTGAAAATGACTTGTACATAAACAGTTAATTTGCCAGTACACAGTATTTTCAGGGGCGTAGATTTTTCATTTTGGTAGGGGGGGTGATTTCGGCGAACACAACTTCGCATGAGGTCCAACGGGCCGAACTTCGCACGAAACCAATATATTACACATTATCTAAGTTAATTTTTGAGACACAGATCTGTTGCTTGTATATTCCATATGACATCCAACTGGTATGATGGGAAAAACAACTAAATATAACTAATAATTGTCAATACTAAGTTGTTATATTTGAGATTCTAGGGGGGGATAATCATATGATCATCCCCCCCAGGCTCATCCTAGGGGGGGATGCATCCCCCCCATCCCCCCAGGATCTACGCCCCTGATATTTTAAAGGTATTTCATATGTAACAAAAAAGCAGAAGTCATACTCAGAAGTCCAGTGACAGATGATATGACAGTCATGTGTTCAATATTCAGCCATCGTATACTTAAGGTAGGGGAGAGCGGGGCATGATGGGCACCCGGGGCATGATGGGTTTTGGCTTTAACTCCAAATTTTAACACTGGAGGAAGCTGATGTTTCTTGTTTAGAATGCCTTTTGCTAACCTTTATTGAAGAAAAAATTGCATGGTTCAGATACAAATACTTTAGCAGATATTGCCCTTTCTAGGATTTTGAAGCCCTAACAACTTTTTTTCCTGATTTTCCAAGTGCGTTGTGATTATGCGTAAGTGATATTTTAACAGCTGTCTTGTTTTACTTCAACAAAGAGATATATCAACATTTTGCATGAAAACTCTTTGATTTGACTTTATTCTTGGAAACTGGTGTATGAGGGCATTTATGAAAAATGAAGTTTGGGGCATGATGGGTCTCTTGATTGGGGCATGATGGGCCCAGGCCCATCATGCCCCATTTGAACTGAGCATTTGTATTTCTTGCAATATAATAGTTGAAGATTGGCGAGAATGGACAATACTGCCTATTTCAATAACTATTGGGATTGTATTATTTACTACATCAGATATAGAATTAAGAACATAATTTGTGTGCCAAATCACCTTTTATGATGTTAAATTTACGTTTTTGAATTGTTAACTGCATTTTTTAGATGAAAAAGTGATTATAATTTGCTGAGTTAGTTCAATAACTACCATTTATCATGCAATGCAAGTTTTTTGTTAATAATATTGGAATTATTTCAGTTTTACAACTATAATGCCGGAAGTATTGGCCAAAATTTGAAGCTGCCCATCATGCCCCAACAAGGTGCCCATCATGCCCCACCCTTGCGGGGCATGATGGGCACCTGCCAAAAAATTAAAAGTGCTAATAACTCAAACACTATTTCATTGAGCATAACAAGATTTTCTATGCTTGAAGTAGAACCTAATGCAAAACCAGTCAGCAAAAATTGTAATTTTTGTTGGCATAGTGATGACATGGTGGACCTTCAAAGTTAAGGTGCCCATCATGCCCCGCTCTCCCCTACATGTATAACTCACTCAACTACATTGTACTCCTGAATCCATGCTTTCTTCTGTAATAAGTTACAGCAGATTCAACAAGTCTCACTTCCTTTCTAAACCTGCTACATGTATGTAGCAATTGACTTTACACTAATTGGCTCATTGAGCAAGGAAGTCAATCAGATCCAGACAAAATCCCACTTGCCAAGATTAAACACCACATGAGTATAATATTATGCCTACTGAAACTGCTGGCTATCATGAGCCAGAATTTTGGACTTGGGTGCTGTATAGACCAAGGTAACAAAATAAAGCATCAGTGGATGGATCGAATGATTTTACTTCGATGCTGTGAAGCATCTACACAGCCTACACTTCAAGTGCTTTCTGAAATATAAGTACTATCATTCTCCCATAGCAGGGTTCATTAACATTCACCCAGCCAACAAGTACTATACAAGTCTGAAGTTTTCAAAACCTTTTACAGCTTTTTTCTGGCGTGATTTAAATAATTGTTTATGGTTTTCTACAAAGACCCACATTCAAACAATTAACAGGCAACAATGAAACACTCAACCATCCATTCAATTGCTTTTAGAGATCTCAAACTGTTAATAATGTCTTTCACACCGGAGGAGAGTTAATCTTTATGTTACAACTTTACAAAACAGTATGTCATGTGGTCAAGGCAGGTTCACGAGCCTCACACTGAGAGGTGAGGTTGAATACTATTACCAACACTAAAGTTCTTTCCTATGCTGTTGAACTGTGATGTCAGAGATGAATATATTCTAGCATTGCAATATATGTTAATTAATTACAAGCTGTGATGTCATTTCAAACTGGGTCAGATTCCCAAGCTTCTAGCCAATGTTGATCCTCCTGAACTGAGCATCACAGTTTCAACACAGTGTCAGGTTAAGAATTTCATCACGAATAGCCCCTACAACCACGTCATCACAGCTTGATAGCCAATGGGCTGACAGTAAGCTATGCATCACAGTTCAAACATTGATATATTGAAGGAAGCATCACAGTTGTGATCCCAATGATTTGTTATAATCTCCACAGAGTTGTTTGATTAATATACAAACTTGCTAACTTACAACTTTAGACTTTGATGGAAGTTGGTATAAACAGAAGGCTTTGACAATTTGTTTGTGAACACATGGCTTCTGTTATGTATATTTGTTCTGGCAGCCCATTTGCTGATGTCAAACTTGCATGGGTTTTCCAAGACCCAATTGTTACTCTGACACTGAGTTGAAACTGTGATGCTCAGTTTGGTGGATTGGCATTGGCTAGAAGCTCTAGAATCTGACCCAGTTTAAAATGACATCACAGCTTGAAGTTAATTTAAATATACTGCAATGCTAGAATAGTATCATCTCTGACATCACAGTTCAACAGCATAGAAAAGAACTTGAGATTCCACGTAAGTATGACGAGGACTGTAACTACTCTTCGGGCTCATATTCTGGTCCATACAATGAGCACTGGCGTAAAAAGTGGCAGCTTGACATGCTCTCATCATTACATGCTCTTTGAAATTGCCAGCAGGTATTTTGAGTGTCACTCCCATGATTAAAGGGAGATTAAAAGAAGACATCAAGCGGACAGTTAATCTCTCCCTTTGATTTTCAACTTCTGGAAGAACAATAGAGAAAAATAAGAAAAAAATGTGTTACTCGGTCTTAATAATTTTTGTCGGCAGCCCGATCCAACTGTCTATTGTGCACAACTTAATAAATAAGTTGGAAGCTTCACCAATTGCTACTGAATGCCAGATTTGAAGCTACACGTAGGATGTCAAGTTCATAGTCGTATTTCGCAGGGGGGCAGGGGGGGCTGCAGCCCCCCTGGCATAGGGTATATAGCAAATAAGGGCAAATCCTGACCAATATCAGAGCAATCCATTGCCCTGGTCACATTCGCACCATGTTAAAATTTCAGGGCAAAATAGCGACGTTCCGTACGCCTATGGTTAAGTTTGTCCTATTAATTTGGGTATCACTAATTGCCTTGGAACATACTGAGGTCAGACATCTCAGTGGTTTTATGTCACTATCAGAGCTTGACACGAGAATCAAGAACACCATATACAGTTTAAGAAAACTGTGTAAGTTATGTTGTGTTGTCAAAAGACGATAATTTAGAATAATCTGTTCACCATGGCATATATTATGTGATTTATTAAATAAGGAAACAAGTAAATTTTCCTATGATCTTCGGATTTGAAATCAATTTCATTTCATGGAGTGAGAGAAATATTGTGGAGCGTAAAATGCTTGAAGTCTTTTGATTTTGTAAATACATTAATCAAGAACAATTTAATTATGGGCATCCAATAATTTCAGCTTGTTTTGAGAATCATTTCTGATCAAGTTTTCTTCCTGATGAATAGCTTGATCTTAAAAGGAAATATGTGCCTGGACAATGACCTTCACTCAGGAGAATCTACTTGACATAGCTTCATGAGGTAGATGTCCTGTACACGTGATGGATCATTTTGGTATGACCCACAATTTCCAGGGACACAAGTTGAAACGCACGCTTTGCCATCTTTCTTTATTCTTAAACCTGTTTTTACCATTTATTTCACCACCTTTCAGTATTGTAACCGAACCTCCTGAGGTGAGATTGAGAGACTTTAGAAGTAGCTTGGAGTATTGAAAATGGACCTTGGTGTGTTGGCAAAAGAAATTGGTTTTCTTGCAGCACTTAAAATGCACAGGCAACTAAATGTTTTTTCCTTTGGCCACCAACCTGCTCTATGAACAACCGCTACAATTACCTTCTTCAGGTACATTGGCATATTGATGTCACAATAAACACAAGTGACTCCTTGCAAGAACGAATCTTTGTTTTGCTACTGTGTTTTGTCTAACACTGTAAAAAATAAAGTAATTAGACCTCACCATTTGTTGTCAGATTTATAATTTACTTATAGTTTGAAAATGACCATCAGCGTGCTGTAATATGCCAAATGTGTGCTATAATCATGTATTAATATGTGTCTACTACAAAGTGAAATACTTAAGCCTTAAGGTGCTTTGTAAAATTAGATTCCTGCAATCTTGTGAAGATTTACTATGACGAAGAATTATGAATAACTCTGCATTTGTGTAAATAGATTTTAGAGTAGTTACTTTGTATTTGTAGTTTATTTTTATGTCGTACAGAAGCTTAATGCTTGCATTGTATATGTGATTGATTTTATATGTATATTGCTGATTCAATACGACGTTAAATACAATTTCTATACTGTACTATATACTATACTATACTATATATGATAAGTTCAAGCAGCTCTAACTGACTGCTTTGCATATATGTAAACATCCATCCACAAATAGTGTAGAAAATCATCATTAATAAACAAATTATCTATGGTATGTTTTGCAATGATTTTCACTTTAAAACAAAAATTAACGAATGTAAGATGCTGAATGAGGTCTAAAATAGATAGACTCCTCCCTTTAATCCAGATCTAACTAACGAAAATGCATGTTAGAATTCTCATTCTTTGTTGTCCAGTTATCCTCACAGTGACTGAAAACAGTGAACATGGACATAATGTGCAAGCAATGCTTATTACATATTTTACTTATTTAGTGTTTTTAAGGTGTTAAAATCAGATAATTAGCTGGGAGTATACTGCCAAGTGTGCAACTAAGACACACAGGAAAAGCCTGATGGTTTTCTGCTGTGCAAATTATTCTGTAAAAATTACACCACATTTATAAGTGTGTTGCTTTATCGCAATATGCTAGAAGAAGGCATGCAGCATACATTATATAAATATTTGATGGTGAGGAGTCCAATATAGAGTATAATTGGATGAAGAAAAGCTATATTGGACGAGGCGCTTGCGCCGAGTCCAATATAGTTTTTCTGAACTTATCATGGGTCTTTTTTATTAAAATTGAAAAAGACAAAAATTTTTCTGCAGCAGTGCACAGCAGAAGGTGTTTCCTCTCAGGTCCTCCCTCACGGACCTATAACATGGCAATAAAACTCCTCACTGCACAATATATATAAAGTATTTATTTCATACACAAATACAATTTGGTATACAGCATAGTATTGATAAAAATATAGAGGGTACATAAACAGGTAAAAACAATTTAGTCAGTACAATATAACTTCTCACTGTCCAATATAACTTTTCACTGTCCAATATAACTTTTTCTCTGCCTAATACAGCAAGGATATTATCCAAGAATACTCGCTTGTGATTGGCTGACACAATCCGAGTGGAGAATATTATATAAATATTTGATGGTGAGGAGTCCAATATAGAGTATAATTGGACGAAGAAAAGCTATATTGGATGAGGCGCTTGCGCCGAGTCCAATATAGTTTTTCTGATAAAAAAGAGATTAAGGGCATGCTCTCAAGAGAGCACTTTGTCCAATTATCTATGTAACTGTGACAACGACTTCATAGGCAAATGACCAGTATGTTATTTCAATTTTACTTGAAATTCATGTAGTTTCGTGATGTATACTGGGTGGTTGAACATTTTAGTATGGAAAGCATACAACTTCAGGATTGGAAGTCGAAACACAAACTTTCCCATCTTTTTGTTTTCCTTACACAGAACCTTCACCCATTTCTCTTGTCTATTTCTACCACCTTTTTGAATTGAAACCCAACCTCCTGAAGTGAGATTGAGAGACCTCAGAGATGCTTTGGAGTATTGCAAGTGGACCTTGGAGTGTTGGCCAAAGGAATTGGTTTTCAAGCAGCACTTAAAATGCAAAGGCAAGTAAATGATTTACCCTGAAGCTGCCAGCTCACTATTTGCTTCGATTACATTCTTCGGGTATGTTGGCATATTCATGCCACAACTTACATGAGCGATACAAGCTTTAATCTTTGTTGTTCAGCTGGGTTTTATATATTTATATATTCAACAGTCAAGATATCCGACCAGCATATGCAAGGTTATAAATCAATCAGCGCAGATGGGTACTTGGCTATAGGCAGTGATGGTAAAAAAAAGAAGTTTGGTTGAGCTCATGGGAAGACCTCAGATTTTCCCCCCGTTACATTTACATTTATTACTATCAGCAAGTGCTGTACAGTGAACACATTGCAAGCTGCCATGAAGGGTTATGAGGTTGTCCTGAAAGATTCCTGTTCAGGGATAATGATGTTGCGTTGGTCACTCTAATCAATAATGAAAGCTTTGATCAAGTTAATTGGCATTTCTTGTGCTTTATCAGGTTACCTTTCTGAAAAGAAAGCCTTTCAAGTGTCTCTGGTGAGGCAGCCTAAGATCAAATGTA
This sequence comes from Platynereis dumerilii, assembly GCA_026936325.1. Classification (NCBI taxonomy): domain Eukaryota; kingdom Metazoa; phylum Annelida; class Polychaeta; order Phyllodocida; family Nereididae; genus Platynereis; species Platynereis dumerilii. The sequence continues at coordinate 25,633,145 of JAPTHN010000007.1, forward strand.
CATGATACAAAGTAGCCATGAACTCATTGATACAAAATATTTTGCAAGCACTATATAATTGGTAGTTATTGGCTCAAAGAGTGAGATACTGCTTTGGCCTATATGGGTGAAAATATGAAAACCTTGAAATTTCAGCTGAAAAAGAAATTGAAAATTTATCACTCCAATGCTCTGCTGATCAGTACTGATGTGATAAACACAGCTGTAATGATTTTGACTGTCATTAAAATTAAACTTATAAATATAAAAAAACCTGACCACTTGGGGCTATATAATCTTGCCAATGACTGGGCAAGTCGCTTGCACATTTTGGGCCAAGTGCCAGGTATAGTGCCAAATACCAAATATGTGTCATTAGCATCATGCCTTTCACTTGAAATCTGTACCACTTAGAACAGAAGAATTTATTACCAGCACATGGGAAACTGGTTATTCTGCACACATTGAGCTGTATTTCAGGTCTCTATGAGCAATAATTATTGAGATAGAACATATCCCTGAACCAGAAATTTACAAACACAGACAAAAACACCCTTTCCATCAATTTTTTGGATTCTGAATAATAAAGATGATCTCCACTACTCCCTCCAGCGTCCAATGCCTTTGCTAAACCATATTTCAAATGCTAGACAACGGTAAAATGTTACTGGCACTCCATACATGTATATGATTAGTAGTTTCAGAGAAGCATCAAACTTCATAATAAGCATGTCAGATGCAAGGAAAAAGAAAAAAAGTTATGAATTTTGTTGAAGCATTTAATGATGATGAATCAATCACCTGCAACAAAATTTTAGTGAGGTAAAGGCATTAAGCAATTTTTGACATGATGCAAGTGACAGCATGATGCTAATGATAATTTTAAAAGATAAAAATGTTAGTGGGGACAAGTTCAAAACTGGCTGTCTGGCAAAATGTGCATGCACTCAACTCATGAACACCAGAAACATGTTCACAATGATTTTGGTCAAGAAATATACAGTCAAAATAGAGCAGCAAGGTGTTTGATATTCACAAACTGAGATAGGACAACTGAAATGCCCAGAGAAATACTCTATTTTAAAACATAAGTGATTCGGAGCTACAGATAGTTCAGTTATTTTCTTGTGTTCTCAGACAACGTCAGACACAAGATTTTCTCACAGAATGTGTGTTTCTTTCATTTTTAGTAAGAAACAAAATCAAGTGTGATGCTAATGACGCATCATTGGAGACATTGACACAACAACCTACTGCTCTGACACACAATATTATTTCAGCTATTGGTAACTAGATTTTAGAAGAGTGTTATTCTAGTCTACTGGTATTGAAGAGTTTAATTGAATCAGGATCCTGTGCTAATTTTTGTGATGCGATTTTTCAATTAAAGAAACTGTTGGTGGAGACAGGCCATTTTCAGGGAGGGGGGAGGGATCACTTCAATGCTATTTTTGGATGGGATAGAAATATTCTGCCACATATTTTTTGTGTTATAAGTTTTGCTAATATTGCTGTCTACATGACAAATGACAACAAGAGGTCCTCCCTGTGCCTTCCTGCCGTTACGAATTATTGTTTAAAAAACACTGGAAAATGAATTTCAAACTTAGTGATGGCACAGTGATAACTATAAGTGGCAACCTTTCCATTATCTTTTGTCTTGCACAATTGTACAGTGAATAAGTAAAATTTGTCTGATATTGGTTAGCTTTATAGCACATTGTGAGAATCGTGTTTTTCCATTAATGAAAACTTCTTAAATCCAGGGGGTATTGATATATGAATTTGTCCTGGAAAATTACTTACTGTATATCAGAATGGAGTGTATACATTCTGGAGTGTCTGAGCATGTCATGCTTTAGCTGTCTTTCTCTTTGCATAAAATGCTGAAACACTTCTGAGTCTATACTTTTGACAGCTGTAAGAGAAATGTCCTACAATGTACATCCTTGGAGCATTGATATATGAATTTGTGCTGGAAACTGATTTACCATACATCTCTACACAATTATCTGACTGAGCACCTCCCAAAGACATTTACATAAATAACATTTAGGATGTTGTGCATCTGAATGAGTCAGTCAACTCAAGGTGAGGTCTGACGGTGAACCGATGACTGTTGTGAAGGCTAACATAATACATATTGGTTTTACAATGTGTGCTTAAGGTTATACACCAAGGGTATTTATTCATCCTAGCGATTTGTGAAAATATCATATAAAACATTTTGCCACTTTTAGAAAATTACAAACAATTGTCTTTAATCATGTTTTTTTCACGCCAGTAAAGTGATTAGAATATTCATTGATACTTCAGCATTTTATAAAACTTTCCAGCAGGGTTAGTGCTCCAATTTGCAGTAGGTAATTTATTTTTCACCTGGTCCCAACAAGGTCATAATAAAATATACATAGGACTGCAACATGATATACATCATTGGTTCTTACAGGACCATAATATTAGCTTATTATAGTGGCGTTTGTAAGTGTCATATTTCCAAAATGAGGAAAGGGACCAAGATTACTGGTGATGCACCAACATGCCACCAGACCATGTTCCACAACAAAAGTCCTGATCAAATTTAGCAGCTGGAGATGCTTTTCCATTCCACTACGTAGATATTTATGTTGGTTTTTGCTCTAGCTAGGTCGAGTGTTCTCTATGTTGTCACAGTCTTCATAATCACTCCTATAACCTAATCAAGTTATTTTTCTGTCCACATAATCAAATTTTTATAATCATCCCAAAATAATATTAATTTGCATCTCAAAATCTTTTCATAAACATTGTAAATGGGATAAAAGGGACAGTTTTAAACTTTGATGTAATGGATACTAGATGGATTTTAGAGCAGACAATCTAGTTTGAATCTCTTAGCATGTTATTACATAGTTACTATGTTCGGGTAAGCACTTTCACGATTTTGCTATGTTTGAATAACACATAAATCTGGGTGCATTCAGAAAGTTATGTCCAGTTTTTCTGACAGGGTATCATATAAAATGTGTCACTGAACACATTTCAATGTTTTTTCTATTGGGTGTGAAAATATCAGAGACCAAAACCTATTGTTGAAAGTTAGTATTTTCAAAATGATACAATGTGCATGAGTAAGAAGTTTAACTATTCTTCAGGCTCATTTACTGGTCTATACAAATAACACGGGCATCAAAAGTGGCAGCTTGACATGCTGTCATCATTATCAGCTCTTTGAAATTTGCAGCAGTTAATTTCAGTGTTACTCTCATGATTAAAGGGAGATTAAAAGAAGACAATAAGCAGACAGCTTATTATTCTCCTTGATTGCCAACTTCTGGAAGAGCAGACACAAAAAATAACAGCAAAAATGTGTAACTGTAAGGCAGATTAGACGCAGGTAGGTTAAGTTTGTGCCATGCATTAATTTAACTTTCATCGATGGCCTTGGAACATACTCATGTCAAGAAGAAAGATCTGAATGACTTGGACGATGCCCGTCGCATAGCTTGATGGATCTATTTACCGAAACCATCATGAGCAAAATAGATATCCCCAAGGATCTGGAAACTCAAACAGAAAAGACCGCGAAGACCGCAGGGCCAGGGGGGAGTGGCTGTGCCAAACTATCACATCAACGAGTTTGGGCCAGTAGACCAGAAGAACTTGGGAAGGACCATTGCACGGGCTGGAAACACGATAGGATGACTTTCTTGTGAACATAAGGTGCAAATAGCAATTGGAAGGTGGTAAGAACCTATAAAGCAACCAATAGAGAAGAATTTGAAACGAGATCAAGTGGCATCATTATTAATGGCGATGTAACTAACATCAAAGCATGCCACGACTCCATCAGCGAGATACTGTGAATTAACTATCCAGAATCATCATCGGCCAGGAATGAATGGAGACCCAAGTGACAATTAAAATGCAGATTGAAAAGATTGCTTAGTATTGTGGTGAACAACCATTACTTGGAATGAATGGAGACCCAAGTGACAATTAAAATGCAGATTGAAAAGATATGACGGAATTGATCACAATGTGAATAAAAATCAAGTTGCAGCATACCACAATGAGTCTTCATATTCAAGGGGTACCAAAGTTGCAAACAACACCATGTCAGTATAGTTTTTCAGGTAGCAGGAATTGTAGGCCTAATCCTGATTCTAGAGTTGTAAATAATTCTGCAGCTCTTCGTCCGAAAGGGTAAGTCAACCTTGTCACTGTACCAAGAGATAATCAGAATAATACTTATGCTCTTAATGTGCCTTGTGATAAAAAACTAAGTGCCACAGGTGCGAAAGACTGTACTAAAGGGAACAAAGGCAAACATCCCAATGTAACTGGCAGTAACATAATGTTTATTTTTGGAATGCTGAAAGTCAGACCTAAAGTGATATTGATTTATTTATATTCACAGAATCACCCATCAATACCAATGACATGGCCTGCATTGGAGAACTAGAATGTGAAAATGAATGTTACTATAAAATAATTACTATACTAACTGTCTATCGGCCTGAACCAAGTAGAAGAAATAGCTATAGCATGTCTAGCTTCTTTGAGGAATTCACCACCCGGTTGTCTACCATGTTGTCTATACCATTTGGTAGATAAGCTGAATTCTGACCACAACTGTCTAAAACTCAGTATTAATGTCACAAAACCAATCCCAATAAAGAAAAAAGTATGGTCCAGGAATACACAGAATATCGATCTCGCATCACTAAGGGCCGAAATTAAAGGGTTCTATGCAACGAAACACAACAAAGGGTTAAAGACGACCAATTATCTTAATGAGTTGGTTGCAACAGTCAATGACTCACGGACTGTCTATTGACCGGCATGCTCCATTGACCTCTAGTCACTGTAAGGGATCCTACAATATGGAAAAACAAGGACATCACTGACACAAAACTTGCGAAAAGGCAAGCCGAGAGAAAATGGAAGCGTACGAAGTGTGAAGCAGACATTCAGATTTTTAAGGAAAAACGAGACGGATACCCTGATTGAATGGTCGGAAACATGGCAGCTAAAATGCGAGGTAATGCATATCGGAAGAAATAATACTGAACAGAACTACACGGTACAAGAAAGAGACTTTAGGTTTGACTTGGCTAAAACAGAAGAGGAAAGGATCTTGGCATTATCTTCATTCCAAATATGAAATATTCCCAGCATATAGCCAAGATAGCAAAGAAAGCAAACTCGATGATAGCGCTAATATGCAGGTCCTTTCGCTACATGGATGAGAAGATGTTCGTCCAAATTTATAAAGCCATAGTTCGCATTCACTTGGATAACTGTCATGCAGTCTGGAACCCAATCGACAAAACGGATGCTGACCTTCTAGAAAAAGCTCAACGGAGAGCCACGAAAATGGTACCATCACTCAGACACCTACCCTATGAAGAGCGCTTGAGAAAACTTGGTCTACCAACATTGACTTATAGGAGGAGGAGGAGATATGATCACCTGTTATAAGATTCTACAAAGAGAAATAGATTGTCAAATGACGAATTTCTCAAGCTCCATACTTCATCGTCTAGGCAAACCCGGGGCCACTCATTGAAACTCACAAAAATCAGATCCTACCACAACTTAAGACAACACAGCTTCACCCTCAGAGTAGTAAACCCTTGGAACTTGCTTCCCAAGGAAAAAGTGTCAGCCAAGTCAACAAACAGCTTTAAGAAAAAATAGACAAATTTTGGTCTCATTTGATTATATAAAATTTGAATAACACTCTTTCTTGCCATTTGACGGATTACAGAGTAATAGGAGCCAAGGAGGGAAGAAATAGGCCTTTAGGCCTAGCAGAATCCCAAAGTTTCAAGTGATTTCAAGTGTTTGTTAAAGCATTAGTCACTCCGCATCTTGATTACGGCAAGGGACTGTAGTATGGAGTAAACAAGTCACTACTCACCAAATTACAAGTGGTGCAGAACTCCATAGTAAGGCTTATGACAAAAACTGACAAACTTGACAGTGTGACTACACACAGAAAAAAGCCTGCACTGGCTACCGATTGCTGCAAGAATTGAATACAAATTATAACCCTAGTCTGGAAATAAATGAATAACATGTTTCCTGAAAACCAAACAAACGTACTATCGGATTAAAGATCTCTACCTAGCCTTAGTAGCAATGACCACAATCTTCTTCATATCCCCCGGAATTGGAATACAAAATTAGGATCCAGAACCTTTAGCATGGCAGCCCCGTCCCTCTAAAATAAACCGCCAGAGAACATCAAACAGAGCAAAACTCTGGATGAAAAAAGAGAGTTGAAAACCCACCTATTCTGTACTCATAATAATTGAATGGCTTAAGCGCCTATGAGCAATGTTATATTGAAATTGGCGCTATATAAATTATTATCATTATAATTATACTGATGTCAGATATATATTCAAAGTCTCTCATATCGCTATACGATAATTCAATTTTGCGACATTTACTTGAAATTCACACAGTTTTGTGATGTTTACTTCCTGGGTGAATGAATGAATTTAGTATGGAAAGCAACTTCCAGGATTGGAAGTCGAAACACAAACTTTCCTCTCTTTTTGTTTTCCTTACACAAAACCTTTCACCTATTTCTCCTGTTTATTTCTACCACCTTTTAGAATTGAAACCCAACCTCCTGAAGTGAGATTGAGAGACCTCAGAGATGCTTTGGAGTATTGCAAATGGACCCTGGAGTGTTGGCCAAAGGAATTGGTTTTCAAGCAGCACTTAAAATGCAAAAGCAAGTGAATGATTTTCTCTGAGGCCACCAGCTCACTCTATGCTGCAATTACATTCTTCAGTTATATTCATGCCACAACTTACATAAGCAATTCCTTCCGATCTTGAATATTTGTTTTGCAACGGTGTAATGTATATTATGCATTCCAGGTATTCTGACAGTATATGCAAGGTTATAAAAGCAACTATGAAAAGAGAAGAAACAGTCAATAAACCATACAGGGAGTCACAAAATGAAGGCATTATGTCGCCTTGTTTCATAGACAAGATGCTTGGCAAAGCAAAATATGATAAGAGAGGGTCTGGTGATACCCTATACTTTTGACTTCAGCTGCGAGAGAAATGTCCTATATCCTTGGAGCATTGATATATGAATTTTCCCTGGAAACTTATTTACCATGTATGACTGCACTATTTTCTGCATGAGCACCTCCAAAAGACATTTGCATAAATGACATTTAGGATCTGAATGAGGCAGTCAACACAAGGTGAGGTCTGATGGTGGACGGATGACTGTTCTGAAGGCTAATATAATCTCAGTGTGGTTCTATGCTTAAGGTTATTCATCAAGTGCAAAATTAAGAGGTACATTTCTTTTCAAACCTGATTGCTTTAGAGGGTTTCAAGCGGACCTGGGAGTGTTAAAAAGAAACCATATAAAACTTTGTGTCAGGGATTATGTCTCATGAGAAGATTACAAACAATCGTCTTTAATCATGTAGTTTTCACTCCAGCAAAGAGAATAGAATATTGATTGATACTTTGGCATTTTATAAACCTTTACAGCAGGCTAAATGGTCTAATGATTGGTATGTATGTAATAATTTTTATCCTAATCCCAAGAAGGTCATAATAAAATATGCATAGCCTACATCTTGATATATTCCATCGGTTCTTACAGGATCATAATTTTAGTTTATCACAGTGTGGTGTGTGCAAGTATCATTATTTCTAAAATGAGGAAAGGGACCAAGATTGCTGGTGATGTGATAAGTGCACCAACATGCCACCAGACCATGTTCCACAACAGAAGTCCTGATCAAATTTAGCAGCTGGAGACGGTTGTCCTTTCCATTTCGAGGATATTTATGTTGGTTTTTGCTTTAGCCAGGTCGAGAGTGCTGTATATTGTTATAGTCTTCATATTCACTCCTTTTACCTCATCAAGTTATTTTTCTGTCCACATAATCACATTCTTATAATCATCCCGAAAGAAAATTAATTTGGCTCTCTAGATCGCTTCATAAACATTGTAAATGGGATAAAAGGGGCAGTTTTACATTTTGATGTAACAGATACTGAATGGATTTTAGAGCAACTAATCTAGTCTGTAGTCTCTTAGCTTATCATTACGTAGTTACTATGTTTAATTTCATCATGTTGGCATTGTACATAAATATGAAGGCATTCAGAAAGTTCTGTCCTATTTTTCTGATGGAGTAGTTGAAGAAACTTTCCCTATGCAAATTGAAAAAGATTTTTAATATCGGTTCTGAAAATATGCATTGACAAACACAAAAAAAAAAGTCCTTGGTTCATTCACTCTAATTTCTCTCTCCATAATTTGTTCTTTGAAATTGCCAGCAGGTATTTTAAGTGTCACTCTCATGATTAAAGGGAGAATAACAGAAGATATGGAGCAGACCAATTCTCTTTCTCTTTGAGCAAGTTCCTTTCTAACTCTGGCAAAATAGCAAATGCATATACCATCTCAACATATCGATAGTATCAGCAGCCTAATATAATAGTTCAACTGACAAATACTTACAAAGCCTCACCAAGTGTGATTGGGCTTAGGCAGGAAGATGACTGATTTGGTTTTGTTTAAGATAACCCCTTAATTGACCAAAAATTCATAAAAGTGGGAGCAAAGAGACTGCCATGAAAGTAAATCATTACCATGTAAGGTCAGACGGACAGAATGTTATCTCAGCTGAGGTCCGACACCTTCATGCATACCTTTCAAGTTACAAACACAATGCGACACAATATTCAGGATTAGCCGTTTTTGACATGCCAATCTCAAACACCACTTTCTGACTGTTTAAACAAAAAACTGGCATACTGGGTAATGACTGACATAGAATAGCAGTGATATTTGCTGTAAGTGATTATCTTCATTTGTACAAACATTATGCTTGGAAATGCAACATGATAATCATCTGTGCTTCTCATGTTACACCAAAGAGGTGCCTCATGTGCTAACAATTCGCCAAGATGGAGCTCACAGTGCAAAATGGTACTAAAATTGAGAATACTTATTCCTAAATATAAAAAACGTGTAAATAGAACTGATTTCTAATTAGGAATTACCAGCATGGAATGAAAACATTTGTACGATTAAGGGGAGCCGGAACACATCAGGACACTTTGAACATCTACTCATTTTACTCAATGCTGAAAGTTTGCATGAATATCACCACTACTATTGACTTGAGCATAGGCATATTTCGCAAGGGGTCAGGGGGGCTGCAGCCCCCCCCCCCCTCTCCCCCCTGGCATCAGGGCAAATGGCTCATCAGGGCAAATGGCTCATCAGGGCAAATGGCTCATCAGGGCAAATGGCTCATCAGGGCAAATGGCTCATCAGGGCAAATGGCTCATCAGGGCAAACCCTGACCAATATCAGGGCAGATCCACTGCCCTGGTCACATTCGCGCCATGTTAAAATTTCAGGGCAAAATAGTCACAGCCCCGCCCCCTGTGAGACAGCCGTCCCGTACGCCTATGCTATTTAGTTTCAGTCCAAGCTATTAGAGATTAGACTGTGCCTACTCTTTTGCAACCATACAGCATAATGTGACGCAATTATAATTGTCCCAATGTGCCCAAACCTGAACTTGAAAGTTTTCAATGCAACCTTAAATCAAGCATACATGTATTCACACCAAATATCCATGAGGTAGAGTGTAAAGGAATCTTTCTTTGATTTTGAGAACTGAAATTAATTTCTTTCTCTGCAAAGGAGCCTAATTTCAACAAGGGAATTATGCTGGAAGCCTTTAATTTTTGTTTTAAAATGCATCAATCAACGGCAATTTGATTAGTGACATTAACTTTATTATTGTTTCATTGGTTCCTTTCTCTCACCAATTCAAATGCCTTTAATGTATTGATTGTTCATGAGAAACACGTGCACTTGGACAATGACAATGTACTTGAACAAATCGACATGTAGTTAGCTTTTGTTCTAATGAACAATTGCACATTTTGTCCCATCTCATACAGAGCACAAAAACATGTAGGCCTACCTGGCTGCGCCACACATATTACAGCCAGGAAATTTGATATGCAAAAGAGTGGACTGTTGTACTGTGAAAATGACACTTCGTGACTCATGATAGGGGATGAAATGTCATCTTCTCTGCATTCAGCATGGGAAACATGAGCTGTTTGATTAGTAATGATCATGAGAAGGCCAACTGATTTGTCATTATAACTGATTTTAGAGTAAAAATCAGATGCATAATCATTTTGTTTGCTTGTCACCAACAAGCGGGATTAGTCTCCTTAAATCAAAATAACATAGAAAGTATTGGGTATGATCATGACAATCATTAGCATGGTGACACACGAAGTACCGTTTTCACAGTGCAGCCTGAGTATTTTATATGAAATTGTGGCAATGCCATTTTCTTCTGTACTAGAATACTCGGCTTTAAATGGTGCAAGATTACATAGGACCACCTAAATAGATTGATCAGTCTGCGTCATTAAAAAACACAGAGTACATTTAGGCCTTTTTAAACTGACAAAGTCAAGCTTAGAATACAGATATGACAGTATTCTATTCAACACATCTGTTAGAATTTAAAGCCTCAGTACCAAAGAAACAAGTTCAAACACAATCCGTCGACTTATACTTCCTAATTATAAAGAACTTTACACTTGTTTTTTTCCTGTTTATTTTTGCCACCTTTGTGAATGCAAAGCCAACCACCTGAAGTAAGATCGCGAGACCTCTGAGATACAGTGTACTTTGGAGTGTTGCAAATGGACCTTGGTGTGTTGGCCGAAGGAATTGGTTTACAAGCAGCACTTAAAATGCAAAGGCAAGCAAATGTCAAATGCAGAGCTTGGCAGCTGACTCCATCATCCGTATGCATTTGTTTTTAGGCATATTGGTCTTTTCTGAGCAAGACTGATTTAAATGGTCCCTCATCAGCCAAAAACTAGTTTTATGCAACAAATACATTCTACATGTACGTAAAGCTAGTTTTATGCAAGAAATCCACTCGAAGAAAACTGAGTTCCTGCAACAAATCAACTCTCAGAAAAGCTCTTTTCTGCAATATGTCCGCATTTCACTCCCTGAAAAACTTATCTATTCAACAATTCTACTCTTTAAGGAATTAGAATATTGCAACAAATCTAATCAAATAGAAAAACTAATTTTATGCTCCAACTGTACTACTAAAACTAGTTTTATAAAATGAAATAGAATGCTCTTGGGAAGGCTGGTTTTGTACTTTGTGAATATGCAGCAATACACTTGTAGAATAATGGCAACAAAACCAATCTAGGAATAATCATTCACTTTTACAACAACTGTGAACTGGCATGACTTCAGGACACCTAAGTATAGTTTAATATACATTGTACATTATATTATTTACGATTTCAACAGCCTAACGATTTAATTTATACTTGACAATGTGTAGGTTTTCATTTAGAGAATATAAGTGTCATACCATTAAATATCATGTTGGCTTCAACAGTCAGGAAAGCAAAGATAATTTTCTTTTTAGTATTGAGCTCATCTGAGGCCAACATTGCCAATTCATATTCTCAGAAGTTTCTGAAACAATGGAAGTAATTATCAAATCTGTTTTTCCATATATTTGTCACTTGTTTGTGAAAGCTCCTGGTCTGTTACTGTGATATGTTCAGAACAAAACTAAGAAAAAGCAAATTGTTGTTTTATTTTTAATTAAAAGTTTCGTCAATGTTCATAAAGTTTTCTAGCTCCTCAACTGCTTCAAACAAGTCACTTTGATAATCTGAAGTGGCAGGCAGTCTTGCCTCCATCATGTTCTACTCTCTGAAATCGTCTAAGGACTTTTTAGCTGTCAATATAAAGATGAAAGAGAGATTGTTGGGAACATTAAGCAGGAAGATTGTTACCCTCAGCAAATGAAGTTAAAGAATGTATTGCTTTCACTTGGGCAAAATGTTGTCCATCCACCGGGCAAGGAGACTGCCATTTCAATCTGGCAGTAGTTTAGTTTCATAATTATGTTGGTAATTATATTTTCTGGATGAAACAGTATCTCAACATCTCCATGTTTCATGTGAAGGTGCTGTAGCCTTGAATTTAAGAGTGCCTTCAAGAGCTTTATCTCCTGAGGCAAGAATTATTTATCTAAGAGCTGATCTCAATTCTGTTGACAATTAATGAATTGAATTCCTCCTTGCTCTGACAATAGTCAATAGCTCCTTTTGAAGAAAAATGGACTTGTCACAGATTGGTCTTGTTGAGCAATTGTCATGATAGGCCGACATGTTGGACTATCTTGGCCACATGTATAAATCGTCAGGCTAAAGCAAAATTGGCCTAAGTCAGACTTAGGCCATTTTTCCTTTTTGGTACCATAGGAAGGCCCTTATGATAATACATGTGCTAAAAAAATGTGGACTCCTAAATTAATAATAAACCCCTCAAAACCCCAACTCAATTTTCGCACAAATGGCCTAAGTCCTGTTGACTTAGGCCATTTGGACTTAGGCCAATTTCGTTATCACTAATTTTAGTGGATATCACCAATATTTTTCGGTCATAATTGTGAGTATTAATTTTATTGAAGTTGTTTTCTCGCATTTAATTCATAAATTTTATGGAGAATTGCTTAATAACACAGCTACACCACAAAAGAATTTTGGCCTAAGTCATTTTTGATAAAAAACAAAAAATTGGCCTAAGATAGTTTTGGCTGTTTGCCAAAAATTGCCCAAAATGACTTTGCTTTAGGCTGACGAAATGATGCCATATTAACAAGTTAGCATTATTTGTACGTCAAAAGAATGTGTAAACAATATTTCATAATTCATGGGATCGAAGCTCCTGACAATGAGATTACACTACCGTGTGACAGATGTATTAATCTATTTCATTGCATCCCCAACATTGTCCTGACAAGTACTGCATACGTTTCAGGGGAAAAATGCAATCCGTTTGTGAATTTTTACTTCTATAATCTGTGAATGATTAAAAATACTTCTAAACTGCCAGTTTAATTCAAAGTCATGTTTCTATTAACTCTCTGGCTTTTTATTTTGCTCTTTCTCTTTTAATTTAGTGTAAGTGAACCTTACTGAGACTGTCCAAGGGTAAGCACTTGAGAGACCGTGAACGTGTTTGTCATAGTTCCAAATGGACCTTGGAGTGTTGGCTGAAGGGCTTCTTTTTCAAGCGGCACTTGATACAGAAGTCAAGTAAATATCAGTTAATGCAATGTCTTACTTTGCACTTCGCAAGTGACCCTTACCTTCTCGACAAGGATGTTTTAAAAACATCAATCTTGCTTTGGGGTATACAAATTATAGAGAATTATAGTATAATTTTCAAATTAAATCAATGTGGCATTATAAAATTTTCTACGAAGCATTTCATCCAGATCAACTGTTGTTGTTTTTGCAATTTTGAGATGACATATGCATTAATGCAATGCTCTGATACATGACTGATTATATAAAAGAACTTTCTCCCTTGTTGTTCTCTTTGTAGTGCAACCTGTGTGTGCTCATGCGTGTTCCAGTTAGCATGTAGAGTATTAAGCCTTGTCTCATTATTTCGGCTTTTGCCAATTGATGACAGTGGAGCGTGTTGTTGGCAGCTCGATCAGGCCACTCCACACCTCTCATGTCAGAGTACGAACATGACCCACAAATCATGATCACATGAACATGCAGATGTTTAATACTTTCTTTTGTAACTTGCCACATGGCATTTTACATTGGGGGCAACCAAGGGGTTGGGGGGACTTTTAGTTAATTCTAAGCCTGCATTAATTCGTAAATTAAGCAACAACTTCTTGAGAAAAACCCCACCAGAAATTATTTAAGGTTGCACAGAAGTTATTTATTTATTTTACCAAAACTAGGCAAGAAACTATTTATCTAAAAAATAACTTTGGAGAAAACCTGTCAATCAGAATATTGATCTTCAACTAAACTAAATGTACACACGCTTTCCAACCTTTCTATGAAATTGACCTTGGATATCTGAATCATTTTTTAGACTAAGTAGGGAGAAAACCCTCTGATTTATCGAAGAAACACTATCATCATATCGGATGTTGAAATTTTGAGCAGTAATTCTACATCAATTTTTGGTGATAATTAGGATGTAATACAGCACATATTGATATCCCTGCAACAACATTTTAGTGCTGATTGGATATCAGTGAGAGGGTAACGTGAGAACTAGAGACACAAGCCAAGTTGATTAGTTGAAGGCATGTGAATGTCGCCTACATCAGGCATTACTCAAGGGCCAAGCTAATCACCAATCCTTCTATCCAGTAATTGATACTTTTGAAGTGATGATAAGACCTGAATGCAGACAACCAAGTCCATTACATCATCGTGCGAGTGACACTTTTAGCTTTATCTCATTAATGGGCTAGTGGCCACCTTCTCCTGGAGAGTGGGAGAGAAAACAGAAAGATTTTTTATATGATTCTTTGTCCCAAAATCAGATCATTCTGAGACAAGAACTGGTCATTGTGGCTTGTACTCATGTACATGTATGTATCAGATGCCAGACTTAGCTTATCTCCTTTAAAGATTATGTGGTAGGTCTATATCCTGTCTTCAGCCTTCGCACAGAAGCAGAGAAACGGATTTTTCGCTAATTTCCATTTTCCAGTAATTGCTTTTCCATTAATCACTTAATCCTAAAGACATTCGTCGGTGTTGAAAGACACCAGACCCACTCTTTTAATCATGAAATTAAAGGCTTTAGAGACAAAAATTAAAGGGAAATGGTATTATGAATTGATGATTTCATGCACATTACCGGAAGCAAATCCTTTCATGGCGGCTTCCAACCCTGACTTTTGATGTTAGGCTGATGTCAGCATGATACCCTGATGTCAAAATGAGTCAATATAGTCAGGCGAGAGATCTGTCACAGGCAGTTTAATTTTGTTCAACACTAAGTCTGGTCAAAATACAATGTAGATTTTTGATAACCTATATGTGTTTACAAAATAAAATTGCAAAAAGCCTCACTCTGTTTGGGTTTGTTTAATTACTATTGTTGCTCATTTTGTCGCTAAGAATCAAAAGTTACTGATTTGTCCAATTTGCCTTTGATCTCAAAAAATGTTCATTTATCACCATAATAATCTGCTCATTTTCTAATGTTTGCCCTTTAATGGAAAACCTTCTATATTACAGCTATTGATATATGAATTTGTCCATGAAACTGATTTACCAAATTACCATATGTCACAATATATATATACACACCTCCCGTGAACACATTGATAGATAGATAGATAAATAGATAGATATGCTAAGTGCAGCTCTCTAAGCCCAGTTCTGGGTGCTCAGGAGGGTTGATTGATGAGATGAGAGAGAGAGAGCAGGAGTCCTCAACATGTCACACATTTACCCCATGTGAGGGATCTTTTACTTGCCCAGCACAGACATTGATACAAGGGACCACCAATTTAACGTCTCATCCGAACGACATCCAGCTGGGATTTTGCTCATGAAGGTCCACTGAAAAATTTGGGTTCCCCACCCGGGGTTCGAACCCATGCAGGCAAAGACCTTCAGCGGAGCAGGCGGGAACCTTAACCACTACACCACCTTGCTGCCTATAAACACAAAGGACCAAGTCCAGTGGAATGATCCAACATGAAATCTGACATAATATTATTATAATGGAGCAGATGCCTGTAACATCTTATGAGTTCTACATTATCTCGCAGATTAGTTCCTTAGAGTTATACATCAACAAACAGACTGAGGGGGCAATTTGTGGCAGGCTGCGCAGCAGCTGGCCACTGGTTCTTCGAAACTTTAGCAAAATTATGTTGTCTATGCTCTTGTACTGCCACCCGTCTTCTACTCCAGCACGATGTACACCATTTGCAAAATACTGCACCAATGCTCAGACAGATATGACACCCCAAATTGTGGAGATAGTTGAAAGTTTATTTCTTCAATCAATGAAAGATTCAGCGTAACTTCTAAACTGCAATTGTAAATGCAGAACCACGTTTCCATTAACTCACTGACTTTTTGTTTTGCTCTTTCTCTTCTATTTGATTGTAAGTGAACCTCACTTGAGACTGTCCAAGGGTAAGCACTTGAGAGACCGTGGACGTGTTTCTTATAGTTCCAAATGGACCTTGGAGTGTTGGCTGAAGGACTTGTTTTTCAATCAGCACTAAGTGAAAGTCAAGTAAAGATCAGTAAATGCAAAGTCTAACTCACGCTGGTGATCGTTGCTTTCTCGGCAAAGCTAAGTTTATATTCACATTATGTAGACTATATAAGTATCATAATAATGAGACCAATTTATAACATGGGATGGTTGTATTTTGAGATATTCGTGAAGAGATCCCTAGTGTTCAATACCGTAAAGTGTTTAGAGAAAAGCCATTTGATCTTATTTAGTATACCCATGATGAAATTCGAAAGAGTCATAAATTTCACACAGATAATCTGTGCTCTACAATAATATGGCAGCAGTCAATCAGAATAATCATTGAGTACAAAACATTATACTGCATGGGTTGTACCACTGCTTTTTTACAGTTAAGATACTGTAAAAGTCTCAGCTTTACCCCATCATGCTGATGGTATACCATTGTCTACCCTCGTTACTGATTGTTGCTGATGCCCCCTGGGGACCTTAATTACCCTTCACTGAGCCTTGCCCCAACAGTCCCCATATCACTGGTGGTCACTGAGTGTTACCCAAATACAGATTTGAAGACACCTTGTAGCCCAAAATCCCTGGTCCCTTTAAGAGACCCCCTGTTGCCCTCCCTTATCATTTGTTAATTGCTTATCTTGCCTCTGAGGAACTGCAGGTATCTTTATCTTAATGAATCTTTAATTTTTAGATATAGATATAAGACAGATATGATAAGGGCAGCTCTTAGAATTTGTTCTGATTAGTGAATCCATCATAGAGGTAAGCTAAATTACTGAATTAAATAATAAGAAAAAAAAGAGACATGGCAGAAACAAACTGATGGTCGGCTTAAATCGAAAATAGTCAATAAATAAATAAATATATAAATCAATAAATCAATCAATCAATTTCTATCCATCTATATATCTATCTATCTATCTATCTATCTATCTATCTATCGATCTATCTCTATCTTTAAATCTATCTTTCCATCTATCTGTCCATCTATCTATCTATCTATCTATCTATCTATCTATCTTTCCATCTATCCTTCCATCTATCTTTCCATCTTGCTATCTATCTATCTATCTATCTATCTATCTATCTATCTATCTATCTATCTATCTATCTATCTATCTATCTCCATCTATCTATCTATCTATCTATCTATCTATCTATCTATCTATCTATCTATCTATCTATCTATCTATCTATCTATCTATCTATCTACTTTCCTTCTGCATTTACTTGACATTTACACAACTTTTGTTTTATTTGTGAAGCTACCTGTTCCACACACTGGTAAAGGAATGGCATGATACTCTGATTAGGACACAATCAACCTATTATCTTTATCAGATTATGCATTATGGCTACTTGGGAGGCATTCTGCATATCTATGAAGTGAGGAGGATTTCTTGTAAACTATCTTAATCAGGAAGAGATATGCTGGACCCTGGGCAGTCACCTCAGATCATTAATCACCTGTCTTCACCCATCCAGCTGCCATCTCTTATCTGTCTGTGCCCTGTACCAGTTCATTTTTCTTTGGGATGTCCAAGCTGCTGGACTGACTTTTTGCTCTTTCACTCTTAATTAGCCCCACCCTCTGCTTACGTTATCTGATAACTGCCCCCTTGCCACCTATAATGGTTATGCAACTGCCCCTCTTCTTTTGCCCCCTCTTCTTTTTTCAAATCTACTTATCAAACTTGCTTAATTGCTTTACAGCCTATTTGTTTGATATGCAAAAAGAGAGGACAACTTCATGATGAAAAATGCATTTTGTAGTAGTCCATGAAGTGGCAGCATCAGACATTTAACATGGGAATATGGGGGCTCCTTGATTAGTCATGATTAGAGAAGGCTATTTGATTCAACACATTCTCCACATATAATGAAATATGTACTTCATGGACTTTTGTTACCTGAATATGAAGGGTATATTTAATTCTGAAGGTACACGTACAAGATAAAGAATGTTATTCATTTTCTGATATAGATACAGTTGCTCTCGAAAGTAAGTACACCCCATGCTATTTTTCAAACTTTTGTGTCTCAAAGGTAAAAGTTATTATATATACGATACGATACGATAATACTTTATTGAATCATTGAAAACAATGAAACTCATTTGATTTACATGGCTCTATCACACACTAACAATAAAATAGTGTGAGCTAAATACATATGCATACAATTATATCACTAATTCACAAATTCAGTCTCCCATTAAATTAATACAGTTAAGTATGGAAAAAATGGTCATTGCAAAAGTAAGTACACCCTTCTTTTTCCAGGCAGTCAATACCTTGTGTTTCCTAATCGGGTGGCCAATATAGCTTGTAAATTCTTCCTTTACCCATGAATAAGGCTCTAACATCTTTGCAATGGAACTTGCAGCCATGCCTCCATGTAAGACTGTGTCACCACTGAATGTCTGGGAGATTCCCTGCATTCACCCACTTTTTGAGGTCAAACCACAACATCTCGATCGGATTCACATCTGGGTTTGGCTGAATCTTTCAAAAACCATGTATTTATTTTAATTTATTCAGGATTTTGTTGACACACTTCTGTATTTGTAATAGTTGTCCAACTGGAACACCCAAGAACACTTTAAATCAAGATGTACTTCAGCAATTGGGCAACATTATCTGCTAGGATTTCATATCAGAGCTTTGAATTCATGATTTCTTCCACATGAACCAGTTTTCCAGTTTCTGGTGAGGCAAAAAACCCACTCTGCATGATATTCCCACCTTCATGCTTCACTATTGGCACCAGGTTCTCCTCTTGGAAAGCTGTGTTCCCATTGCGGCAAATGTATCGGTTGACCATCTGACCTTAGAATTCAATTTTAGGATCATCTGTCCAGAGAATAACAGCCTAAAAGCTTCTGGTTTATAAAAATGCTTCTTGGCAAAGTTTAGACCCGCTTCCTTGTATCCTGCTTGATAAGTTTGTGTATTTTTGCTCCTTTCATTTGAATAAAACTTCCAGACAGTTGATGTGTGAACCCCAAGTTGTACAGAAATATTCTTATATATCCAAATTTGTAATTGTAGGTGTAAATAATAGCATTTCTTAGTTTTTCAGACACTTCCTAAGTTCTAGGCATGGCGACTGACCCATGACTCATACCATAATGACTCGATTAAGCTAATTTAAGGATAAGCAACTGTAAGTACTGCTAAGAAGGACTGAAATTAAAATAAAGGTGCCAAAATCAACCAGGCAGAACAACAAACATTTTAGGGTTGCAAGGCAAAAGCAAATTGACCAAAACAGAGTGTATAAAGCAATAAAAAGGCTAACTATTGTGAGGGTGTACTTACTTTTGCAATGGGTTATTTTTTCATTTGAGGTCAAAGGTCAAAATGACCTTGATATTTTAAGAAATCCAAATTACATATTATGTAAAACTTCAAAGAGATACACTTTATTGCAAAAATGAGATGACAATCATGACCTGATATTAGTTAATGAGTCAAATGCAATAATCCTGCAGGGGTGTACTTACTTTCGAGAGCAACTGTATGTCTATGGTGTAGGTAATTGCCAAAAGTGGACCTGCTTTCTGCTAAACTGGCCTCTTGGATCATACTTTTCCCCATACAAATCCTGCAATCAAGTTACATTGTATTGTGTCGAACTTCATATAATGTAATGGAAATTTCAGTGGCGAGTATCTTGGAGGGGCCATGGCTCTCCTAAGGCCCAAAATGAACATAGGAAAGACAGGAAAAGCCACACATCATCCCGTAGTCCCCCTTGTTATCCTCACCGGGCCATTTCTAGATATGCCCTTGGACATAAAGTTTTAGTTACTGAATTATTCCGACAGTTGCTTTCCTTTCAATTGAATAACAACTAATCAATAGCTTTGGTCAGATTATTTTAGATATTTGTGAAATCGATCAATTCACAGACCTTCTATTTTTTGCCAAATTTGGAAGCATTGAAAGTTATTGAATTACATAACATTGCTTCCTCACCAAACGGTCCTGCTTCTCCCTTCTCCGGATGGCCCCTCCCCACTTCTCTCCTCCTCCCTTCTCCCCTACTCCCTTTCTCCCTTCTCCTTTTACTCATCCTCCCTTTCTCCATACAAAAATATACCAAATTTACCTTAGACCTTTCAGAAGACCTTCAAGCAGTCTAAGAGGTCAGCAGGCTCAATTTAAGGGGGGCTAATTGGCCTATATTCGAGGCAGGTTAGTGGGGGGGGGTGTGTTGTTTTCATAACTCCAAACGATTAAATCAACTTTACATATTGTGAAGAAATACTGAATAGAATATAGTTAATTTGACAGTTATAGAATGTCAAACATGACTGAAAGCTATCAATAAACAAATCTCTTGAATAGGCAGGCCTAATAGCTTTAAGTGATTGGCCTATTGCCACGCCAATGAAGTCCAAAATGGGAATATATAGATCTTAATATACAATTATTATCATCAGTGAAGTTAACATTATTGAAAAAGTAAACCAAATTTGGTGAATTATGGATAATTAGCATAAGACCCGTGAAAGCATGTATGAAAGGGAAGGGGAAAAATAAAGGGTGTTTTCTAATGGTCTATGGTTACATTGTGGGGAAACATCACGTCAATTTCTGTGACTGTAATTTGAATCAAACCTGGCTAAGGACATTTTAGAGAATACAGAAAAGCTGCTTCAAGTTTTCATAAGTGAGCAATCAGTAGTTTGGCAGGAGTAGCGTAAGGGGTCCGTGAATTAATAGTATGATGATGATGATGATGATGATTATTTGAAAAAGTCTTAGGTTTGATAATAATTAAAATATTGCAAAATTAACCAGACAATTCTGTAATAGTTACAAGAATACACTTCATCAATTTTGAATGTAACTTACAAATATGTAAATAGGTCAGCTATACTCATATGATAAATGCTATTAAATACAAGTATTACAATGGAAAGGTTTCAAGAAATGATAATGAGATAAGACTTCACCCCTATAATAATTTGATACCTGAGCAATGATGCATTCAATGGATATCTTAGGTTATGTAATCAGTAAAGGGTACTTGAACTATATCGTTAATTTTATCTTAAAAATAGTTTTTTAAAAATGTTCTATGTTAAAAAATTATATGAAAAAGTTTATGTTGTTTTTGAGAAATGTTATATTTTTTAAAAGGCCACTGTAATGAAATATATCGTATTTGTAGAACTTCAATATTAAGTATAACATCTATGGATAAAGTGAACCTCCCCCCCCCATCACCCCACCATAAACAGCAGACATGGAGTATGGATGGATGGATGATTGGGGCTTAATGTCCTGTATTTATGCACTTGGTAGGCTAATTAGGACAGGAGGACACAGAATGATGCAGACACAGTGTATGAAAGCTGCAAACTAAGATTTGGGGGGGGGGGGTGGTCATTAAAAGAAATAACCCCGCCCCCTCTCCTAAAATCTGATATAACCTTCATACTTCTATTCAGTAAAAAAAACAAAAAAAGAACATGTAGCCTACCCAACAAAAAAAACCTGGATCCACCCCCTGCATTGACTTTATTTTGACAAACGGACCACGATTTTGGAAATGAGGGATTCAACATTGATTTATATTAAAAAATAAAGCCCAATCTTTATTTCAAAAAATAAGGTAGATCTTTCATTCATTTATAATGCGAAAATGAACAAGCTTAAATTCCATGAAGAGTGATATTCTCTCAGCCAAATAGTCTGGGGTCAGCCCAATATCATTTGACTGGATATGAAGACTGTTCTTCATTTTATTCAATCAGCTAAATAATGAAGTACAGTATTTAATTTGCTCAAGCAATGAAGACCATTCTTCATTTTCATCCTGAATTTGAGAGAATGAAGACCAGCTTTTATTTTGTAGAATTGTGTAGAAATGAAGAATGGTCTTCATTCTCAACAGTTGTGTAATCTATACATGAGAATGAAGGACGTCCTTCTTGTTCCTTCAGAATGAACGCCGGTGTTTATATGAAAGTGCAAAAAGTCCATGAAGTACGTATTTCATTCTGGGGTGGAGAATGGGCTGATTTGATTTGTCATAACTGAAATGTGTATGCATCTTTGAATCAAAGATATCATGTCTTCACTCATCTATTTAATTTATATTACTAATTACTATCTGCATGCCAACCCTCTTATTTCCCTAACTACCAATCTATCTCTCTATCTATCTATCTATCTATCTATCTATCTATCTATCTATCTATCTATCTATCTATCTATCTATCTATCTATCTATCTATCTATCTATCTATCTATCTATCTATCTCTAAAATGGAATCCACCATATCTCTTTCTTGACAGGAAATGTTGAGTATGCCATATGCCATCAATTACCTCATCAATTACCAACCTTATCACCTGGTTATTATGTTATCAGATAAAGACAAATTGTTGTTTCATGCATTTACAATTCACTTATATATATATGTATACATGTAAATCACGGACTTCTAAAAACAAGGGCCAGTCAATTCATTGGGTTAACCATTTTTAAAATAACTTGGGTGTTCTTTGAAATGGTGAAATATAATTATAATTTTGGGCAGTCTTGAAATAAATCATTTCTGCTTGGGGTATTTCTTAATTAACAAGGTGTTGCTTGATATTGGAATAAATATTTGGGGACTTCGTTTTCTTGAAGTAAATAAATAATTACTCCTGCCACTAAGGTGAAATAAATAATTTCCCCACCAGGAAAACTCCAAGCCCCCAATATTCAATGGTTGCCCCCAAGTACATGTGCTGCAATTTCATAATATACCCGCTTCACTTATTGCTAAACACAGACCCATCATAACTTTAATTAATTTAGTGAGTCAATATCAGTGATGTTATAGCCAATAGCTTGAGACAACTTAAAGATAATGTTCAATGGCAAATCACTAAAGGGTGTACTTACTTTCAAGAGCAACTGTATGACAGCTGGATCTATCTATCTATCTATCTATCTATCTATCTATCTATCTATCTATCTATCTATCTATCTATCTATCTATCTATCTATCTATCTACCTTCTTGTTAGTTATTAATCATGGAAAAATTCAGTGAACAACAATTGTGTTTTCAATGCAGCCAAGCCTATATCAATGCACAAATTGTATCATGCCATGGTATTGTTCTGAATCCATTCAGGGTAAAGATAAGGAATAAGATAAGGGGGCCACCATTTAGTCTTAATGGGGGGGGGGGATTGTGTACTGCTGGATCCCATTGGTGTATTTTGCATGAAATAACTTGATAGATAGATAGATAGATAGATAGATAGATAGATAGATAGATAGATAGATAGATAGATAGATAGATAGATAGATAGATAGATAGATAGATAGATAGATAGATTGATTTATTGATTGATTGATTTATTGATTGATTTATTGATTGATTGATATAATTATCTGGATAGATGGATAGACAAGTTGTTTAGTTAACTGGTTGATTGGTTAATAGATCAATAAATGAATTGACCAGTTCTATAAATAGATACATATATCAAGACACAATATGTATAACATTATTAAAGTAGAACTTTTAAAAAAATCAGAATTGTTAGACACAGGCCTTGAGTGTTTACATGTGGCAGCAGGAATTTAATCTGACACTCTAAATTATCAAATTAAGTTTACTTCATCAGTGTGACAATCTACCAAATTTATCAGAAGGTGCCCTATCTTTGAAATTTATAGGAATTTCCTTAATGAAGAGATACTATCTTCTTAGTAGATAAGTTGAGATATGCACCCCAGGTGTCCTATGCAGCAGTATTGGTCTCTTTGACCACCCTTTCCAGCTTCCTAACCCCTTCTTTCAGCTACAAAGGGTGACAAGTGGCTACAAGGGGCAACAAGCCATAACGACCAGCAAAGGCTCATAAATTAATTAGTGAGGAATGTGCATCAGTAAGGCCCCATCACACCCCATCACGCCCAGTGATATGGGGCAATATTGGCAATATCATGGGGAACTTTTGATTAAGTGTACTGTATGTGGGATTGCAGACATTATGAAGTATCTAATCATAATTAATTTATAATTTGAATCAATGTGAAAATTGAATTATATTTTGATATATTAAAGCATATAATCATATCTATAATTTAAATCAATGTGGAATTGAATTATTTTTTTATGAGGTGAAGTATATATATCTATAATTTAAATCAATGTGGGGATGGAATTATCTTTCTATATAGTACTTCATCCGTCTGCATTTATTCGTTGTGTAATTTGATCATGACATATGAATTTATTTATTGTGTAGTTCAACCTGTGTGGCTTGTTTGCTCATATGTGTTCCAGCTATAGCATGTAGGGTGTTATGCTTGTCTCATTAATTCCACTTTCGCCAATTGATGACAGTGGAGCATGTTGTGGGAGCTCGATCAGGCCGCTCGGCACCTCTCATGTCAGAGTATGAACATGACCCACAAATCATGATTACATGAACATGCTGATGTTCTATGCTTTCTTCTATGACTTTCTTATCTGATTTGGTCCTGTTTCCAGATGAATCACATGCTTGTTAAAATTGTTGGTCAAGTCCATGAAAGCTAGGTGGAACACTTTAGTAATTTTGAGAACATAATCCCACTGAATTTCAACAAGCCTAGCACAATACCATTTAAAATTGCTAATTTTTTCAGAAAAGTTTCTATGATATTGACCAAGGATATGAGAAACATTTTAGGGTGAAAATTTATTTTCTTCATTGGTAAACAGACTTTTACAACTGAGAGAAAATCCTCTTATTAATCAAGGCACAAGCCAAGTTGATGAGTTGAAGGCATGTGAATGTCACCAACATCAGGCAATCGTCAAGGGCCCAGCTAATAACCAATCCTTTTATCCTGTAATAGATACTTTTGAAGTGATGATAAGACCTAAATGCAGACTATGAGGCCCATTACATTGTGGTGTGAGTTACACTTTTAGCTTTATCTCATTAATGGGCTAGTGGGATAGAGGCCACTATCCCTGGAGAATGGAGAAAAATACTCACAGATGTGTTTTATGATTCTTTGTCCCGGAATCAGATCATTCTGAGACAAGAATTGGTCATTGTGGCTTGTAATAAAATCTTCTTGAATAGTTATTGCACTATACTCAGTCCTTTGTCTACATATCAGAAGCCAGACTTTCAACCTACCTCCTTTAATCATGTGGTAGGTCTATATCTTGCCTTCAGCCTTCACATAGAAGCAGAGAAACATATATTTCCAATAATTTTCACTTTGTTTTAATTGATTTTCCATTAATCACTAAATGCTAAAGGCTTCAGTTTTGTGTTGAAGGACACATGAGCCACTCTTTTAATCTTTGAATTAAAGGCTTTTGAGATAAAGATTAAAGGACAAATGGTTTTCTTAAATTAATGATAGCACATTTCAGGAAGCAGACAGACAGATAGACAAATCCTTTCATTTTACTTTCATCATTCGAGAACATTACATCATGATTAACATCATATAAAATATGATAATGATATGAGATGAATCTTGATATGGATGATCAGGAGACTCACCAAAGATAAAAACGTTGAGAGAAAAAAACTTAATAATATACTAACTCCCTTGCCTCTACTTGATGCATAATTCCAAGGAACTAATCTTCGTGATAATTTTAACCTCGACAAATGTTACAGTTATCTGTTCTATATGTTGGATTTTACCTTCAATTGACTGGCTCATTCCACTGCATTGAGTGCACTCCTTACTGTACTATAAGTTTTCTTTTTGTGAATAGTACGGGGAGATGCATTTTCACATTGTCCAAGCCCCTTGTGCGAGCTGGCACAGCGAGGCTTTGACTCTGTTGACAGTTTTTCCTGTGGTTTTAGTCACATTAAGATCAGCCATGCTCCAGTGGCTTCAGCCAACCAGAAGGCAGCTTTCATATTATCCATGAATGTTGAACAATGAAACAAAACATACAAACTGAAAACAAGAAACTGTCACCAGAAAAATACATAAACTGTGAAATGACTGATGAGTACTGAAACAAAACACTAGAGCCAGGAACAATTCAGATGTCAATCATCATCATCCGTGCATTCAATTCTGATCTGATTGGCTGTTGGGTTGCTTCTCAATCTCAAGCCAGCTTCATTGGCAGTAGGGCTATCACGATTACAGTATTTTAAAATCCATTAATCTAAGGCCTAAAATCGAATCGTAATCGATTAATCTCCGTTTTCCCGTCATTCTAAAAGAATAGGTGAAGTTCTGGTCTGTTTTACATGGTTGTCTTACAGAATAGCTGAGAGCCTGTGATGTTCCATTGAAAATGTTAATAGCAATTAAGATTTGACACTCCTTTCTCTCTAATCTTTTTCAATCATGTATAACCAATCCAATTAGCCAATCCACTTGACCAAATCCAGTTGCAATTCACTCTTAACACGTGGAACTTTTAAGCCATACAGTGTCTTCCATGTACAAAAATACAAATAACAGATTAATCGATTTTGCAAACTGGAATCGATTTTTAACTAAAATCGAATCGTCGGCGATTAATCGGTTAATCGTGAGAGCCCTAATTGGCAGTGATTGACTTGGTCCAAGTTTGACATTTTCAGAACGCATTTCTGTGCAAAGCTCATTCCAAAGTAGTTAGGGGGAAGGGGTATTTAAAGTTTTATATAAATAATTTCTTTCTTAAGTTTGACGAAATAAACGGATTATTTTGAGGCAATCTTTAACAAATTTCTGTTGGGAGTGGCTCTTAAAAAGGCCCTGTCACAGTTCCAGGGACGCTTTAGAAAAGTGTGCGAGTTTAGAAAACAAAATTTAATTGTTTTAGCAGACATAAAATTGACAAGAACTTAAAAGGTGCCTGTAGATAGACATTTACTGTATCTATCTATCTATCTATCTATCTATCTATCTATCTATCTGTCTATCTGTCTATCTATCTATCTATCTATCTATCTATCTATCTATCTATCTATCTGTCCTCCCCCACTCCCTCCCTTCAAACTATTGAATATTGCTGCTAATGCCCCTCCCCACCCCCTTTTGAAATTGCTTGAACTTTTATTTGAACCAAGAAAGTAATAATTGTGCATTGATGATTATAATCAAACATGAGGAAACTGAAAACAACAAATAGATTAGCAGACAACAGCTATCATGCAATGTCTGGTATGACATGACCCAGCCATAACTGAAACAGCCTCTCTGATTGGTGCGAACACAGTCCTTCGCATGCATACTTGATAACCACACTAATTGCAGCCATCCAAGTCAGAGGCTCACTGGCTGAGCCAGCTCGAAGTGTGCCGATGACCACGTGAGAATGGGGGAGATGGTCATGTGGAAAATTGAAGCTGTGATATATGGATAGAAGGTTATATACATTAACTAAAACTAAAGTAAGAAAGTGCAGTTTATCATAGTGATAAATGAAAACATTGTCGAGATCAGAGGTGCAGTCGACAAATCAGTAGACTCTGAATCATGAAATTGACAACAGAAGTAATTAATAAAATGGATCTAAACAGTAAATAGATTGTAGTTACCAGCAACCTTTTGATATCAATTTTAAATGTAGATGTGGTGATCTGTGTTTTATTCCAACTACGACATGTCACATACCAGAAAAATTACTATGTAAGTGAAGGTTTATTTCCAAAGTCAGTGAAAGATTAAGCCTTAACTTCTAACTGCAATTGTAAGTACAAAGCCACGTCTTCATTAGCTCCAATACTTCTCGTTTTTCCAATTTCATTTTACTTTAGTTTTGGCTCTTAGTTAACCTCACCAAGACTGTCCAGGAGTGACCACTCAAGAGACCACAGAGGTGCTTCACGGAGTTCCAAATGGACCTTAGAGTGTTGGCCGAAGGACTTGCTTTCAAGCAGCACTCAAAATGCAAGTCTAGTAAAGATCTGCAAAAGTATTATTGGCGATGCTTGCTTCCTTAAAAAAGCCTTGTTTTTGAAAGTATGTACAAATTTTGCAGTATATATAATCAAATTTGTAGTTCCAATGGTTACGAAAATGGGCATTTTCTTCTACTAGTTGTTACATCTTTTGTTGTTAGTTAAATACACTTAAAATGACATTGTGGCAATTTATTGCTCTGTTATTCTCAGGCAATTACCTGTGTGTGGATATAATGATGCCACAAGAAGGAAACCTCAAACAGATCAATTCCTTATTTGAATGAGTTTGGCCGATTTCACCAACAAAGTTTTAACAGTTAGACTGTTAGACCTGATCTTAACTCATTTAAACCTGGTTTAACTCTACAGTAGAGCCATCTTAAAATGGCTCAACATAGTGATCCGTAGTGATCCAGAGCGGTCCCGATAAAGAGTGATCTGTAGTGATCTGAGATGATATACAATATGTAACTCGATCTGCAGTGATCTTTTAGTGAAAATCAATCATGTCAATTATGAAGAATTGTAAGTCAAAGAACAGATAAAATCCATCTAAAAACTGAACATATTGATTAAGGAAACATATCCATAAGTTATCTGGTACAGAAAAGTAAATTTATTAATATTAATTTTGATTATTAGATACAGATCACAACAGATCACTCCAGATCGATCACTCCATATCAACCAAGATCGCTATGGATCACTACAGATCGATAGATAAGTGTCGATCCAAACTGACGAGCCATTTTATGATGGTTGTACTGTAATTCTTTTCACCAACAGTGTGCTATGAGTGTAAATCAGTCAACGTTCAGTGAATCACAAGCATTGTCAGCTATTGTTTACATTACTTATTGAAATGACAAGTTAACAGCTTATTTCAATGCTATGGATAGGGCCTGCTGTGAGGTCATTGATGTCCACTAACAGCCAAATATAAGTACTCGTTGTTTGTCGGCTGTAATAGAATATTGTTGATCTATTCCTATTCCACCATTCTCTCAATGAAATAGAGCTTTCTGTAAGACATAGTATCTGTTTCTTTAGTGGTGGTAACACCGGCATAATGCCAGAACAATATACACAAAGTGTAGCCTATATTGTTCAATAACTGTGATATTTGGCTAATGCCGGTTATGTAATATGTGGCTAAATGCATAACTTTAATATTTTACTTACTTCTATATTTTCACTCGAAGTCTTATTTCATAGGCCTACTGATATTATTGTTGTTTGTTGTTGTTGTTTTAATAAATCTTTTTCTGGAATTTTAATCTTTTCTCTTATATATCATCTTAAAATGAACTCCACTTGAATGTGTTTCACATTTCTTCTATAATTCTCTCACTGCTACAATTTAATCTAGTTTTTGAAGGTTTGATAAAAACATTTTTTGCATACTGAGTTTCCGGGCAGTTTAGTTAAGTGTCGGTCTTCCAAAACAAGAAAGTCAAAGAACTTGTTATACATATAACCACAGAGTCTGACCGAGAAGAGATTTGTTGATTATAATTATATATGTATATGACAATCGGATTGTGTTACTTACAACAGTTTCAACATGCTTGCAACTTTGATTTGTGTAATTATTAACGAATTGGTTCTGCTCACTTCACGCACCAATCAGATCGAACTAAAATATAGGCACGAAGAAAGCAAGTTAAAAAGATACTTAGAAGTTTCCAAAGAGGCCTAATTCTTTGAAATGTTTTTTTCTTTCAAATATATTGAACTGCATCTTTATTTCTTCATGCGAGCTGAATCATTTTAGTGTCATATGGGTTTAGCCCAAAGAAGAGAAATTCTCCTGATTAAGCGAAGCTGGACTACCATCGTTTGAGTAGCAGCAATTGCCAGCCTTATCCAGATGTTCCAGCAGAGTTTTCCCCATTAATGGCCTGTATGATTGCTTGGACTGGAAACGATTAGGACCCCGCACTCCTCCCTCTATAAATTGGGACTTCAGCTGGAATATACAGACGGCAATATCCTAGATATATAATGTGGTGATTGTGGTATTGCTGGCCTATAGACCACAGTGTGAGAGGATACAAGCAGTAGGGGAGATGCGTCTCGTCACTTCAGCTGCAGTGTATCTTCTACCAAATCTTGCCGGCTGTCACAGTGAGAGCACCCATAATGACGTCCAGCGGGTACAAAGCAGGACTCATGGCCACCTCAATAAATAAATAAAAATAATTTATTGACCACATAAAACAATTCACAATTACATAATTTGACAAAATTATTATTGTATCATGCCTTGAAAAGGGAAGCTCCGTTGCGTCCTTCGACACATTTTTGAAGCCTTTCCCATTGAGTGGTTAATGGAAAGCTTTTCATGGAAAGTGGTGTAAAACTTTTATTTTGCTTCATGTACTCATCAATACATGCCTCATAAATGTAAACTACCTCTCTGAATAGAAAGTCTACAGGAAAAAGAAAAGAATCACAATTACATGAACATGCAGATGTTCTTTACTTTCTTTCATGACTTGCTACATGGCATTTTCCCTTTATCTGATTTGTTCTTGTTTCCAGATGAATCACACGAGTGTTAAGACTGTTGGTCAATTCCATGAAGGGTGTAACACTTTGGTAATTTTTCTGAATATAATCTCACTGAATTTCAACAAGCGTAACACAATACTATTTTAAATAGCTAAACTTCCGAGAATAGTTTCTGTGATATTTACCAAGGATATGAGAAACATTTTAGGGTGAAGATGTATTTTCCTCATCTGTAAACAGTCTGGTACAACTGAGAGAAAATCCTCTTATTAATCGAGGCACAAGCCAAGTTGATTAGTTGAAGGCATGAGAATGTCACCAATCCTCAAAATCTTCT
The DNA here is from genome assembly GCA_026936325.1 of Platynereis dumerilii. Taxonomy (NCBI): domain Eukaryota; kingdom Metazoa; phylum Annelida; class Polychaeta; order Phyllodocida; family Nereididae; genus Platynereis; species Platynereis dumerilii. The sequence goes on from JAPTHN010000007.1 coordinate 25,663,985, forward strand.
TGAATAGTTATTGCACTATACTCAGTCCTTTGTCTACATATCAGAAGCCAGACTTTCAACCTACCTCCTTTAATCATGTGGTAGGTCTATATCTTGCCTTCAGCCTTCACATAGAAGCAGAGAAACAAATTTCCAATAATTTTCACTTTGTTTTAATTGATTTTCCATTAATCACTAAATGCTAAAGGCTTCAGTTTTGTGTTGAAGGACACATGAGCCACTCTTTTAATCTTTGAATTAAAGGCTTTTGAGATAAAGATTAAAGGACAAATGGTTTTCTTAAATTAATGATAGCACATTTCAGGAAGCAGACAGACAGATAGACAAATCCTTTCATTTTACTTTCATCATTCGAGAACATTACATCATGATTAACATCATATAAAATATGATAATGATATGAGATGAATCTTGATATGGATGATCAAGAGACTCACCAAAGATAAAAACGTTGAGAGAAAAAAACTTGATAATATACAAACTCCCTTGCCTCTACTTGATGCATAATTCCAAGGAACTAATCTTCGTGATAATTTTAACCTCGACAAATGTTACAGTTATCTGTTCTATATGTTGGATTTTACCTTCAATTGACTGGCTCATTCCACTGCATTGAGTGCACTCCTTACTGTACTATAAGTTTTCTTTTTGTGAATAGTACGGGAGATGCATTTTCACATTGTCCAAGCCCCTTGTGCGAGCTGGCACAGCGAGGCTTTGACTCTGTTGACAGTTTTTCCTGTGGTTTTAGTCACATTAAGATCAGCCATGCTCCAGTGGCTTCAGCCAACCAGAAGGCAGCTTTCATATTATCCATGAATGTTGAACAATGAAATAAAACATACAAACTGAAAACAAGAAACTGTCACCTGAAAAATACATAAACTGTGAAATGACTGATGAGTACTAAAACCAAACACTAGAGCCGCGAACAATTCAGATGTCAATCATCATCATCCGTGCATTCAATTCTGATCTGATTGGTTGTTGGTTTGCTTCTCAAGCCAGCTTCATTGGCAGTGATTCGCTTGGTCCAACTTTGAGATTTTCAGAACGCATTTCACGCAAAAGCTCACTCCAAAGTTGTTAGGGGGAGGGGGTATTTAAAAATTTAAATAAATGATTTCTTTCTTAAGTTTTGTGAAATAAACACATTATTTGGGGGCAATCTTTAACAAATTTATGTTGGGAGTGGCTCTTAAAAAGGCCCTGTCACAGTTCCAGGACGCTTTAGAAAAGTGTGCGAGTTTAGAAAACAAAATTTAATTGTTTTAGCAGACATAAAATTGACTAGACTTAAAAGGTGCCTGTAGATAGATGTTTACTGTATCTATCTATCTATCTATCTATCTATCTATCTATCTATCTATCTATCTATCTATCTATCTATCTATCTGTCCCCCTTACTCTCTCCCTTCAAACTATTGAATATTGCTGCAGTTGCCCCTCCCCCTTTTGAAATTGCTAGAACTTTTACTTGAACCAAGATAGTAATAATTGTGCATTGATGATTATAATCAAACATAAGGAAACTGAAAACAACAAATAGATTAGCAGACAACAGCTATCAACAGTATGCAAAGTCTGGTATGACATGACCCAGCCATAACTGAAACAGCCTCTCTGATTGGTGCGAACACAGTCCTTCGCATGCATACTTGATAACCACACTAATTGCAGCCATCCAAGTCAGAGGCTCACTGGCTGAGCCAGCTCGAAGTGTGCCGATGACCACGTGAGAATGGGGGAGATGGTCATGTGGAAAATTGAAGCTGTGATATATGGATAGAAGGTTATATACATTAACTAAAACTAAAGTAAGAAAGTGCAGTTTATCATAGCGATAAATGAAAACATTGTCGAGATCAGAGGTGCAGTCGACAAATCAGTTGAGTCTGAATCATGAAATTGACAACAGAAGTAATTAATAAAATGGATCTAAACAGTAAATAGATTATAGTTACCTGCAACCTTTTGATATCAATTTTAAATGTAGATGTGGTGATCTGTGTTTTATTCCAACTACGACATGTCACATACAAGAAAAATTACTATGTAAGTGAAGGTTTATTTCCAAAATCAGTGAAAGATTAAGCCTTAACTTCTAACTGAAATTGCAAGTACAAAGCCACGTCTTCATTAGCTCCAATACTTCTCGTTTTTCAAATTTCATTTTACTTTAGTTTTGGCTCTTAGTTAACCTCACCAAGACTGTCCAGGAGTGACCAATCAAGAGACCCCAGAGGTGCTTCACGGAGTTCCAAATGGACCTTAGAGTGTTGGCCGAAGGACTTGCTTTCAAGCAGCACTCAAAATGCAAGTCTAGTAAAGATCTGCAAAAGTATTATTGGTGATGCTTGCTTCCTTAAAAACGCCTTGTTTTTGAAAGTATGTACAAATTTTGCAGTATATATAATTAAATTTGTAGTTACAATGGTTACGAAAATGAGCATTTTCTTCTACTAGTTGTTACATCTTTTGTTGTTAGTTAAATACACTTAAAATGACATTGTGGCAATTTATTGCTCTGTTATTCTCAGGCCATTACCTGTGTGTGGATATAATGATGCCACAAGAAGGAAACCTCAAACAGATCAATTCCTTATTTGAATGAGTTTGGCCGATTTCACCAACAAAGTTTTAACAGTTAGACTGTTAGACCTGATCTTAACTCATTTAAACCTGGTTTAACTCTACAGTAGAGCCATCTTAAAATGGCTCAACATAGTGATCCGTAGTGATCCAGAGCGGTCCCGATAAAGAGTGATCTGTAGTGATCTGAGATGATACACAATATGTAACTCTGTCTGTAGTGATCTTTTAGTGAAAATCAATCATGTCAATTATGAAGAATTGTAAGTCAAAGAACAGATAAAATCCATCTAAAAACTGAACATATTGATTAAGGAAACATATCCATAAGTTATCTGGTACCGAAAAGTAAATTGATTAATATTAATTTTGATTATTAGATACAGATCACAACAGATCACTCCAGATCGATCACTCCATATCAACCAAGATCGCTATGGATCACTACAGATCGATAGATAAGTGTCGATCCAAACTGACGAGCCATTTTATGATGGTTGTACTGTAATTCTTTTCACCAACAGTGTGCTATGAGTGTAAATCAGTCAACGTTCAGTGAATCACAAGCATTGTCAGCTACTGTTTACATTACTTATTGAAATGACAAGTTAACAGCTTATTTCAATGCTATGGATAGGGCCTGCTGTGAGGTCATTGATGTCCACTAACAGCCAAATATAAGTACTCGTCGTTTGTCGGCTGTAATAGAATATTGTTGATCTATTCCTATTCCACCATTCTCTCAATGAAATAGAGCTTTCTGTAAGACATAGTATCTGTTTCTTTAGTTGTGGTAACACCGGCATAATGCCAGAACAATATACACAAAGTGTAGCCTATATTGTTCAATAACTGTGATATTTGGCTAATGCCGGTTATGTAATATGTGGGTAATTTCATAATTTTAATAATTTACTTACTTCTATATTTTCACTCAAAGTCTTATTTCATAGGCCTACTGATATTATTGTTGTTTGTTGTTGTTGTTTTAATAAATCTTTTTCTGGAATTTTAATCTTTTCTCTTATATATCATCTTAAAATGAACTCCACTTGAATGTGTTTCACATTTCTTCTATAATTCTCTCACTGCTACAATTTAATCTAGTTTTTGATGATATGATAAAAACATTTTTTGCATACTGAGTTTCCGGGCAGTTTAGTTAAGTGTCGGTCTTCCAAAACAAGAAAGTCAAAGAACTTGTTATACATATAACCACAGAGTCTGACCGAGAAGAGATTTGTTGATTATAATTATATATGTATATGAAAATCGGATTGTGTTACTTACAACAGTTTCAACATGCTTGCAACTTTGATTTGTGTAATTATTAACGAATTGGTTCTGCTCACTTCACGCACCAATCAGATCGAACTAAAATATAGGCACGAAGAAAGCAAGTTAAAAAGATACTTAGAAGTTTCCAAAGAGGCCTAATTCTTTGAAATGTTTTTTTCTTTCAAATATATTGAACTGCATCTTTATTTCTTCATGCGAGCTGAATCATTTTAGTGTCATATGGGTTTAGCCCAAAGAAGAGAAATTCTCCTGATTAAGCGAAGCTGGACTACCATCGTCTGTGTAGTAGCGATTGCCAGCCTTATCCAGAGTTTTCCCCATTAATGGCCTGTATGATTGCTTGGACTGGAAACGATTAGGACCCCGCACTCCTCCCTCTATAAATTGGGACTTCAGCTGGAATATACAGACGGCAATATCCTAGATATATAATGTGGTGATTGTGGTATTGCTGGCCTATAGACCACAGTGTGAGAGGATACAAGCAGTAGGGGAGATGCGTCTCGTCACTTCAGCTGCAGTGTATCTTCTACCAAATCTTGCCGGCTGTCACAGTGAGAGCACCCATAATGACGTCCTGCGGGTACAAAGCAGGAGTCATGGCCACCTCAATAAATAAATAAAAATAATTTATTGACCACATAAAACAATTCACAATTACATAATTTGACAAAATTATTATTTTATCATGCCTTGAAAAGGGAAGATCCATTGTTTCCTTCAACACATTTTTGTAGCCTTTCACATTGAGTGGTTAATGGAAAAGCTTTACATTGCAAGTGGTGTAAAACTTTTATTTTGCTTCATGTACTCTGTCAATGCAGATGATGATCAATGCATGCCTCATAAATGTAAACTACCTCTCTGAATAGAAAGTATACAGGGGAAAAAAAGAGATTATATGGTGAACTGTAGCCAATATCGTACTAGATGCCAGAAGATGTCGTTGCCAGTAACTATGTAACAAGGGTCATTACCTGTTCCAGGGTGATGTGATTCTGGTACAAAGAATCATCAAGCAGATCTATTTTCGCTTGTCAAAGGAATGACCACTCTCCCATTAATGGGATAAAGCCTTCCAGTGAAACATGCACCACTATATAATGGATTTCTAGTCTGCAGTTTGCTTTGCTCTTATCATCTACTCAGAAATATCAGATTGGAAGGTCTTTTGTATAAAACAGATGTCGTTGATGTGACTTCTTGTTGTTGCTGAAATATGTTTTGTTTTTTCTGAGTAATGAATATTATGGCTTGTAAGTAGGTAAGGAAACGATATAGTGAGCAATGACACAAATCAGAGATAATGCCTGGAACATCATGGGTTTTCTGCATCCTTTACAATTACATTGAAAGGTCTTTCTCAATTTGAAGATATATGGTGTTTAAATGACAGATCTTCTTGTCTCATTCCTCTTTTGAGTGACAAAGAACAAAGAAAAATAATGAAAAAATTAAGCAAAAATTTATAAAATTTTTCATTTATTTGGAAGATATTTGCCATTGGGTGCAATGAATTGAATGCTTAATAATAAACATCAGCTTAAGTGCAAGCAAAGCTGCAAAATGTCATTCGGGGTTTTTTCTGCAACAAAAAAAAAAGCCCAAATCATCAGGAAATTTTTAGAATTTGTGCTTCCATTAGGCCTAGTTATTATCAGCTGCCTCACTTGCTGTTACAGCGTTAAGTTACCGTTGATCAGATACTCGCTGCAGTCAGATACCCGTTGAGTTATAAGGTCCAATGAAAAGACTTGCTTCCAGAGAAATGCTATTGTCAATTAATAGAACATTTGCACTATAATTCCTCATCTCAAAAGCTTTTAATCTCAATATTAAAAGTTCTCTGGTGTCCTTCAACACAGAACAGAAGCCTTTAGCATTTAGTGATTAATGGAAAAGCAATTACTGGAAAGTGGAAATTAGTTTATTGCCTCCATGTGAAGGCTGGGGCAAAATATAAATTCAATACATGATCATCAAAGAAAGTAGTTTTTTAAATTTTGGTGTCAGATATATAGATCAAGAAGTATAGTGTCAAACGCTTGTAGGTGTATTCCACTCCAGAAATATCCACCAGTCCATTAAAGAGATAAAGCCTACAGTGAAACTCACATCACTATGCAATGGTCGTCGTGGTGTGCCTTAAGCTCTTTTCGTTATCATTAGTCTGTTTCAGAACAAAAAGGAATGCTTGATGAATACGTCATTCACATGATTTCAACTAATCAGATTAGTTGGTGTCTCTAGTCTGACAGAGGCAATGTGTAGTATACATGCATGGCATTACATTGAATTATGATAGGCAACTTAAGAAAAATGACTCTTTATTATATGGGCCAAACTTGTCCTCTTCTTTTTTCAACTACTTCTACATGAGCTAGCTCTTTACAGGCATTTGCTCTTTCCAGGCCAGATGGATAACTGCAGAATTAGTGTCTTCACCATTGAAAATAGTGTGAAATAACGTAAAGGAGCAAATTGATTACGTCAGATTTTCTTGTCAAATACATAAACCCCTTCTGAGCAGTGAAGTTATGGAGTTGTCATGGCAGATTGGTGTCTAATGTGAAAACGCCTTCCTTCCCCTATTCCAGGGTGCTTAGTGGTATATCCAGGAAGATATTCTGCATCTGAAATGAAAGAACTTCCCATATCTTTTCCGAAGCAGACACTTCATTACAACAAAAATTTTACAATGTATGCATGTATGTATGAATGAATTTTATTTACCCGTATAAGCACAATGATTATCAAGCTGGTACATATATTATATATATACATGTATACGTTTTTCCTACAATAAATATTAATAGAAAATGTGAAATATGGAATTGTGGAAATCTGGAGTTGTTGACACATAGAATTGGAAATAGGTAAAATCGAAGCATGTATTTTTATATTTTGAAAAATATACTTTTGAATTTGAACTTATTAAAGTCAGGGATTTTATGGGACACAGATCAAAAAGATATTTCAATGATCAAAGCAGACTCATACTACATAATTATCACACATTTCTTGTTTCTTGGGTAATTAAATCTATCGAATATAATTAGTTAATTTTTTGAGTAAAATACTTTAATATCATCTGATATCAAATAAAGCAGGTTCTCTCTTGGGTGAATGTAAAATCCATTCCAAAAAGAGTTTGCACACACATCTAGAGCTGATAATATTAGGGATTCTAGACATTTTTTAGGACAAAAATCACTTTTTCAATTACGTTCTCGACCTTTATGATTTATTTTGTCAAATTATGTTAATAAATCAGCAACGTTCAGGGAATTGGCAGAGGGAGAAATACTGTTCACGTTTCAGTTTAAAATTTGACAAATATCACTTGGCAAGGAAACGGTGTCACCTTTATTTTTATTAGAATTACAACAACAGTGTTTCTATAAATTCAGAGCAAAATCCTTCCATGACACAGTTAATGACACAAGTAAAGATTCTGAAAATATAGATTTACAAGCCTTGTCAGGATAGCATCACATTGAATTCGATTCCAAAAAGGGCACATGTCAAATCTCTTGTACATGTAAAGTCATTTAATAAACCTTGCTATTGATGACAACAAGTATAATGCGTTGATACAAAATATTTATTTAAGACTCCTCAGTTTTGAAAGTCTCAATTGCACATTGAAATTACATAGTGCCTGTCTTTTTTTTTCCCTCAGTTGTAGTACAAACAAAACAGTTCTCTGTATTTCAGTAACCTCGAGGCACAGTAGCACTAATAATCTGCTCGAGAAATATCTATTGTCAATTATATTTGGGTCATGAGGAAACCTTTTCTCCTCAAAGGGGCAGATTTGCACTTCAAGGGCAGATTTGTTCCACCTTATACCCTTCAAAACATTCAATGTGTTGCATTACACTCCTAATGTTATGATCAGACTGTCAGTTCTTGTGGCAGTGTTGGAGGTCTCAAGGCCGGTCTCGTCCTCAAGGCATGCCTCGAGGCCAGCCTCGAAGCCATATTTTGGTGGCCTCGGCCTTGGGTCGGTCTCAGATGCCAAATCCTAGGCATTGCCTCGGTCTCTGGTGTCTTCGGGTCAGTAATGGCCTTGTCCTCGAGGCCGGTCTCGAGGTCACATTTTGATTCGCCTTGGCCTTGGAGGCTCGTGCCTCAGTCTCGGACTCGGCCTTGGCCTCGCATGTCCCGGCCTCAACTACATCACTGTAAGACTTGTGGTTCATGAATAATTCACCTGTTTTTTTCTGTTGACTGTTATGCAAACAGTCCCTTTTATACTTGTGAAAGTTATGTTGTAATGACCCTATCCACAAACATATCTGTTGGAGTGTCTTGAATGACAGTTCTTCTGTTACTTCCATGACAGGAATACTGTTCTTTGTTATTTGTCAGAATCAGGTAATTAAAAGGGAAATGGCCTGGAAGCTACTTATTGGTGCCACTGCCCAGCATTCCTTCACAATAGTTTATTGCCAATGTCCTGGTGTTTATTACAAGCACCCAACCAAGGTGTGGCAATTAATTTGCTCACAGTTAATTTAATCCGCAACTTAATCTCCTGCTCTCTGCGAGGTCAAGTAGTCCACAGGGAATACCTCGGAGATGTTGATGATGCTGACCACAGATGAAAAGTGAGCAAATTGACTTTAAATTGCACACAAGGTCAATAAAGTTGGCTGCTATTTTATTGTTAATGCTTTCTGACATCCTCACCTCTCAGGTTGGCTGGTGTTAGACCACCCTGACCACAAGTGCTGCATTTTTGTGAAGTTGTAACAAAAAGATTAATCTCCCTCCGGTGTGACAAACAGATTTCACAGTTTGAGATATTCAAAGAAATTTTACGAGGGGTTTTCCAAAAGTTCTGTTCAACTCGTCATAACTTTTGCTTGATTTGATATGAAAACATGATATTTTGGTCAGATAATATTGACGTAATTCCGAAATAACGGCCAAAAAATCAGATCATATAAATACAAATAAATGCTTAATATGTTGCCATGGAAACCACAAGTCATGAAATGCGGCCCAGATTTTGTAGTGCTCGATAAAAACGAATTGAACACCTGCTTACATTATCTGTGTTTTGACTTATTGAATTAATGTATATTCATAATTTTTTTCATGAAATATGATCAGTTATTTGTAAAATCATTAATAAAAATAAAACTGGTATTATCATCACACCTCAGTTACTTTACCATCTCCTGCGCAGTTTCCCCCTTTTTTTTAAAGAGATGAGAAATCTTTTGGATATGGATGACACCATACACACGTGTTATATTTCTTCAGTCTAATTGGATAAAAACTAGCAGAAAGAATAAGAACCTTCTATCATACATACAAGGAAGACAGTATGAGTGATAGAACCAAATAAAGATTGTACAAACTTTTCCTGAATGAAGAAAGCACACATTGGAAGACCTAAGAAAAGAAGACTGGACAATGCCAAAACAGACCTTAACATGAAGACTGAGGTATCTCATTTAGGCATGGTTAGAAAGTATGAGAAAATGTATGTACGGGATCCCAGTCATTATTTTTAGAAATTGTGAAATGGCTATGAATATCTTGAAGATATTTTGTTCTATACTTCTTGTAATAATTACATATTTTGACAAAATATAACAAGTTTGTGTCTGTTAACAAGATCGCGGTCGCATTTCATTACTTTTGGTTTCCATAGCAACAAATTAATAATGTATTTTTACTTCTATGATATGATTTTTTGGGGATCATTTGCAAATCACCTCACTATCAACTGACCCTAATATCACCTTTCTGTAGAAAATCTGGCAAAAGTTATAACCGGTTGGACAGAACTTATAGAAAACCCATCGTAAATTACAAAAAGTTTGCAAAACATCGACGGTGATCTCAATATGAGGACTATGAGGCATTGATTTTTTTAAGAGATATATAAAGTTAAAGGAAATGTACTCAGTGTCAAGTTCATAAATTTTAGAATTTGTAAAATGTTGGGGATAATTTTCAATACGTTTCCTGTCCCATGGTCCTGGTAAAGAACGAATTCTTGACAAGATATAAGCAATCTGTACCTCTAAAAGTGCCCTGGACAGCATTTCATGACTTTAGGTTTCCATGGTAATAAATAAACCATTTATTTTTATGATCTGATCTTTTCAGGATCATTTGCAGATTACTTCAAAGTATCATGTTTCTGTATTAAATAATACAGAAGTTATGGCAAGTTGGACATAACATATGGAAAACCCCTCCTATCTATGTTTGAATGTTTATTTGTTGTCTGTTTTTAATTCCAATTATTTTCTTTGAGGAAATTATTTAAATTATGGATATTTCAGGCCGGAAAAAAGCTGTGAAGGATTCGAATACTTCAGGTTTTTTCCGAACTTGTTGGCTGGGCAAGTGTAAACGAGCCCTGCAATGGGAAGATGTGTTCTGATGAGGGTTCTAGATGAGACGGATCCTTAAATACGAAAGAATTTTTAACAAACTTAATAATGGTCCAATCATGGCAAAGGTCAAAGTAAGTACAGTATAACTGTAATTGTGTCACCCTTATCAGATAAATTCCTTCTTATCTCAGTTTCGATTAACCACTTGCATTGCACAATAACAATAAATTGATTATTTACTGGCAAATACAGCAGCAATAAGGCTTACAGTTATCAGAAGTAAGGTGTGAATACAAATATCAAATGTCGCTGAAGGTCTGGTCAAAAAGATAAAAATTTTTTTTTATAAAATTGATGATTTCAAGACTTATTGCTGAAATCATTGAATTATTCTGACAATTAAGGAATTGAATTTTGTGTTGCTATACTTCGGAGTCCCGGGATCATTAGGCATGAAGGGATTACTCTTTATTATATGCGCCAAACTTGTTTTCTTTTTCTTTTTTTCAACTGCTTCTACACTCTACAGGAGTTAGCTCTTCAAAGGCGTTAGCTCTTTCCAGGCAAGATGGATAACTGAAGAATGTGTGTCTTCACCATTGAAAATAGTGTGAAATAACGTAAAGGAGCAAATTGATATGTCAGATTTTCCTGTAAAATACATAAACCCCTTCTGAGCAGTGAAGTTATGGAGTTGTCATGGCAGATTGGTGTCTAATGTGAAAACGCCTTCCTTCCCCTATTCCAGGGTGCTTAGTGGTATATCCAGGAAGATATTCTGCATCTGAAATGAAAGAACTTCCCATATCTTTTCCGAAGCAGACAATTCGTCACAAGAAAAATTTTACAGATCAGCAAAATGTATATACATGTATGTATTAATGAATTTTATTTACCAGTATAAGCAAAATGATTATCAAGCTGGTATATATATACATGTATACGTTTTTGTTACAGTAAATATTGAAAGAAAATGTAAATATTTGATTTTTTGTTTTGTTAGTCAAAACAAATTTTATGTTTAACATGACAATAAATTGTTATCGTATCATATCGTATAGTATAGAATTGTGGAAATTTAGAGTTGTTGACCCAAAGAATTGGAAAAGGGTAAAAATTGAAACACACTTTTGTATTTTGAATAATTACCAATGATAAATATACTTTTGTATTTAGTCAGAGATTTATGGGACACAGATCTAAAAGATATTTCAATGATCAAAGCAGACTCATACTACATATCTCACATTTCTGGTTTCTTGGGTAATTAAGTCTATTGAATATAATCAATTAATTTTTTGAGTAAAATACTTTAATAACCTCTGATATCAAAGGCTATTGATGACAACAAGTAACATCCAGCCACAGTAGCACTAACCTGCCACATTTTGATGGCCTCAGCCTCACTTTGGCCTTTTAGGCTCATGCCTTGGTCTCATACTCAGCCTCAGATGTCCCGGCCTCGACAACATCACTGTCTTATGGTTTCAAGAACAATTCACCTGTTTTTGTCTGTTGACTGCTACCAGCTTCATATGCAAACAGTCCCTTTCATACTTGTGAAAGTTATGTTGTAATGACCCTATCCACAAACATATCTTATTGCCCAAGAACGCCTTTCCCTTCTCCATTATTGCGTTCTTCGCTTCAAGGTCATGGCATATCTGTTGGAGTGTCTTGAATGACAGTTCTTCTGTTCTTCGTGATGCGTCAGAATCAGGTAATTAAAAGGGAAATGGCCTGGAAGCTACTTATTGGTGCCACTGCCCAGCATTCCTTCACAATAGTTTATTGCCAATGTCCTGGTGTTTATTACAAGCACCCAACCAAGGTGTGGCAATTAATTTGCTCACAGTTAATTTAATCCGCAACTTAATCTCCTGCTCTCTATGAGGTCAAGTAATCCACAGGGAATACCTTGGAGATGCTGATGATGCTGACTATCTACCATCGCAACGGATGATGATTTAGTTCTGAACATCCAGCTGGATAAGTCTTTGAAGCATATTTTTTTAATACTTCTTTCCTGCGTCAAATAAATTAAAGTTACCTGAAGACTGTCTACAGGGACTTTCATTCTGTTCAGCAAGCAGATTTTTTCAGTACTGATGTTGCTTGTTGTTGGTGTTAGGGCCATAACATGTGGTGGACGCTTGTAGCTTTTCCTATTGAAAAGTAAGCACATTGACTTTAAATTGCACACAGGGTCTATAAAGTTGGTTGTTATATTTATCACTAATGCTTTCTGACATCCTCATCTCTCAGGTTGGCTGGTGTTAGACCACCTTGACCACAGGTGCTGCGTTTTTGTTAAGTGGCAACAAAAAGATTGTTCTTCCTCCGGTGTGACAAACAAAATTCACACTTTGAGATATTTAATTGTCATCTGTTTGTAGTTCCAAGTACTTTCTTTGAGGAAACCACGAACAAGTAAAGGTTATTCATCATGGGAGAGGGAATATGTGATTTATCAATCGAGGCCTTTAGGCCGAGGTGTGATAAACACATATTCCTGATCCCATGGTGAATAACCGGCTTATACCATGAGACAAACACTCAAACAGTCAAACATGAGAGGAAAACTGGACAACAAAGAATATGGGAATTATTCCCCTGAAATACTGTAATGTGATTGGCTGACAGAGGTGTCAAATGGTATAAGTATAGGTTATTCACCACAGGAGAGGAATATGTGATTTATAAACCGAGTGCTTTTGCCCGAGGTGTGATAAATACATATTCCTGTTCCCATGCTGAATAAGTATATCATGAGACAAACATTCAAACAGTCAAACATGTGAGAATAACTTGACAACAAAGAATATTGGAATTATTTCCCTGCAATACAGGTATGTGATTGGCTGATAGAGGCGTCGAATGGTATAATTATTTAAATTATGGATATTTCAGGCCGGAAAAAGCAGTGAAGGATTAGAATACTTCAGAATTTTACAGAACTTGTTGACTGGGCAAGTGTAAACGAGCCCTGCAATAGGAGAATGCGTTCTGAGCGTTCTAGAAAAGACGGATCCTTAATTAAAGATTAAAGAATTTTTAACAAACTTGATAATGGTCCAATCAAGGCACAGGTCAAAGTAAGTTCAGTATAACTGTAATTATGTCACCTTGATTAGATTATTTTGTCCTTATCTCAGTTTCTATTGACCACTCACATTGCACAATAACAATAAATGGATTGTTTGCTGGCAAATACTGCAGCAATAATGCTTTCTGTTATCAGAAGTAATAGGGTCAATAAAAACATCGACGGTTGTTGAAAGTCTGGTTAATTATTCAGATATTCAGGTGAGCTACAGATCTGTGCTTCAAGTTGTGGATACTCTGGACAATCAGGATTTAACACAGTCCCAGGCTGCAAAATTTGAATTTTGAGTCAGATTAAATGATTGAGTGAGACGGTTGCCCAATTCCTTTGTGCCTCCAATGCCCATCAAAGCTTGTTATTTTACATTCTGACAACAGAAAGATTATCATAACTCAAAACAACAGGCTATGTCAGCTCAAACAAATTGTGCAATAATCTCACTCAATCATTTGAGATAATTCAAATTTTCAAATTTTACTGTGTCTGGTGTATGACTTATTTCTAATTTGATCAAATAAGAAGTTGTTGTGATTTGAGCAAATTGCTCAAAAACAAATGTTTGAAAATATCCAGAAAATCAGTGGTTCGAAAATCCAGTGATTTCAGCAAATTACTCTGGTGAATCAATCTTTCACTTGTTCAGAGTACTCATGATCTGCTCAAACGGTAAGACGTTTCACATGATGCACAGAATTTCTTTATATTTTCAGAATTAACTCACCATTCTATTAATTAAATGAAAAAATGGGCCAATGCCTCACAACTAGATACTGGATGACTAATTCTAGTTTACAATTACTCAGATATCTAACTTGTCTACTCTTAATATTTTTTGCAGACATGAAATCGCTTATCTTAAGAGCAATCCGGATTTATGGGATGGTAAAGAATTGTTAACTGCTTTGCTACATGTTGTTCTTCTATAGAGGTTACTCATATAACACCTTAACTATCCATGGAAAAGGAAAAAGTTTCGCATTCAGCAATGGGTATTTCATATATTGGATTAACAATTCTTTTGATACAAATTGGATTGCATGAGAGCAAGATTGGACCACACTGCTGCACTTCTAATCTAACTCATCTGAATTGCCAGGATTGTCATCTTGATATTATTCCATATCCCCCAGACAAAAATCTTACTTACATAAATCTTAGAAACAACTCTGTGACAAGTATCATACCATTACAATTCTCAGCCTTTCCTTTTCTTCAAGATCTAATACTCAGCAATAACCCAATTCAGACAGTTTATCCTAACTCATTCAAGGGGCTGAATTACTTGAAGTCTCTGGATCTAACTATGTTGTCAGGAAATGCCAAATGGGCTACTGTGAACTTCACCCATGTGAAAACCATAGAGGAATTGTACTTCGCCAACATATTCAAGAATGTATCAAATGATTACTACATGGATTGTATGGAAAATGCATTAATCAGATTACCAAATCTACGAAAACTTGTGATTTCTCCCTCTGAGCGATTGTACACTGGGTTTTCTGCAAGATTGACAACAGTCGTCGCCTCAAAATTGGATACCTTCATTATTTATGCACATGATCTGGAACTAATGCGCAACACCTTCCGAGGTTTTGGAAATGTCAAACACCTAATTATTAAACTGAACAAAATCAATTCTTTCTATGGTCAACCATTTAAAGTATTCAAGTCCCTCAAGTCCCTAGTGCTATCTGACATTAGTGGATACAATTCTGTCCCCCCCTTTTTTTCAACAGAACTTTTTTTCCAATCTAAGTATCTTGAAACTTTGATTTATAACCGCTGTTTTGTCAGACAAATTGATGGCTTTATCAAATATCAGCTTTCGTCGATGTCATTCCGTCAAATTAAAAATTTAGTCATAAATTTTCCTTACTTATCTAAGTTTCCTTCAGAGGTATTTAATGTTCCATTTCCACAATTACAGTATCTTGCCATTGAGCTTGAAGGTTCAATGGCACCATTGCATTGTGCTTCAAAAGTAAGTTTTCATGAATTGACAAACATGCCCCAGTCACAAACTTTAAAGTTTTTAGTCATTGTGTGCCAGCCACGAGTAAGACCAAAATTAGATATTTGGCAAGTGAATCATTTGATGACTGAATCCTTCTTAGTTCTATTCCCAGAATTAAAGATTCCTGAATGTGAAATACCAGATTCCGATAACGCCAACTTTTCTTCGAAGTCATTGTCTGCGGAAACTGGTCCTAGATTGTCAATTTTGGCTCGCCACACTTGCATCTCTTACCTGGTGCTACATTTTGAAGAACATTTGAACACTGAAGAATTTTTTGATATGACTGATAATCTTACCTCCCCCTTAGTATTTCTGAATCTTTCCCATACTTACCTTGGTTCGATAAATGGATGTCCAAGACTTCACAATCTTCAGTATCTTGATCTCAACAACTGTTCAGTCTACCAGGTCATCTCTGATTTCTTCAATATGCCCAACTTGACGTATCTGTCGATGAGTGGCAACTCATTTTCACAGATGTTCTACAAGTTAGACCCTTTTGGAAAGTTGTGCAATTTAGAACAGCTTTATTTGGATGATGCCAATCTGGAGTCTTCTGAACAAGACCTGTTTTCATCTTTAGTAAATTTGAGAGTGCTTTCACTTCGAAACAACAAGTTAACTAATTTCAATTTCAACATCATTTCCTTATCGTTGTTGGAATATCTCTATCTGGGATACAACAAAATATCTCAGATTGAAACTGACTTGTCTCATATGTTGAATTTAAGAATTATTGATCTGTCGTACAATGACCTCAAAACTCTCCGTCCCCAGCTGGTCAATGATTTACAGTTGCTTTCTCAGCATTCCTTAGAGGAAATGGATTTCACCGGAAACTACTTCACTTGCTCATGCTTTGGGATTGACTTCTTGGAATGGATATTCAACACCACAGTACATTTGAAAGATCCGGAGTCTTACAGATGTTACAATGCCCTTCACGACAATAAGATCTACATAGCTAATTTAAGCATGCCAGAGTTTGAGAAATTGTGTGAAGACCGTGGGAGGCTTATGAAGGAAATGCATGCAAGGTCTACTAATATTATCATTTCAGTCATGCTATTCTCCCTTGTTACTTGTGGCTTATTGACTTATAAATTTCGTTGGAACCTACGATGGAGTTTTTACAAATTGTCTCGGAATATGAGAAGAGTATTGTGTATGCCCAAAGCATATATAATCACTCACAAATATCCACAAATATCCACAAAAGACTCTCATGGATTTTAGCTTAGTCTATTTGACTATTAGCCTATTTGATATTAGGCTTAATTTTCATTGGCTGTTGGATATTAGATTGGAATCTCATTGAATTCTCAGTGTGTCCAATGAGAATGTAGCTTAATATCCACTGGCAAATCATGGCTCTGTGGATATTAGGCTTGACTGTCATTGGCTAGGATATTTGGCTGGATTCTCATTGGACAGGATATTAGGTGGCATTCTCATTGGACAAACTATTAACTACAGTGCCCCCTACTGTGGATATTAGGGTGGATTCTCATTGGTCAAGATATTAGGGGGTATTCTCATTGGTCAGTTCCCTATTATCCAAAGTTGGATATTTGTCAAAATCCACAATAGTATAAAAGAGTTATTGTGAGTGACTTGGGCATTATCTAAAGTATAAGATCTTTGACAAAATCCACTATAGTCAGGAGTGTGCAATAATGAGTGATTTAGGCATGCGCCCAAAGGACCTATATTTTGCCCAAAGGCCTTGCGGATATTTTGAAGGATACGATGACTTTGGGAAAGTCATGCCAAAAGGAGTCGTAATGCCCAAAGGCCCTATAGTTTGCCCAAAGACCCTATAATTTGCCAAAAGACCCTATATTTTGCCCAAAGGCCTAATATCCATGCCCAATAGGCCTATTGGGCACAATAGTGGATATTGGCGGTAACAAGGATTTGCTCATACGCAGGATGAAAGTGAGGAAATGATATTGCCGCAGACTTACCATGCTTTTGTGTCATACAACCATGATGAGGAATATGAATGGGTGAGGGAGTGTCTCCTTTCTAAAGTTGAGGATGAGTGGGGATTTAAAATGTGTGTTGGTCAGAGAGATTTCTTGGCGGGAGCAGCAATTACTGAGAATATAGTGAACGCTGTGGAAAATAGCCATCGAACACTGATTATTCTCACACCAGACTTCTTGAAAAGTCAGTGGTGTGACTTTGAGCTTCACATGGCTTTAACAAGAGGCAAGGACCATGTGATCATATGCTACATTAAGAAAGTGGATCAGAAGAAACTATCAAAGGTCATGAAGAGATTGATAAAATCCCTCACTTACATAGAATATGGAGATGAAGATGGCCACAATGAATTCTGGTTGAAACTTCATGAGTGTCTTTCAAGAACTGCTGAAATAATATAAAGTTTTTAATGTTTGAGTTTTTAAGAAACATTTCCACCATCCTTTTGTTGTCATTCTAAACTCCGCAACATTAAAAACGCATACCTTTTGAAAGTGTAATTCATTTTTTCTGTTTGGTTTATCTTAATGAAACTTGCCAAATTTGAGTATACAAGTCCTAGCTGCAGATTATCAACATTTGAAATGAATTCATGGATTTTCCACCAAACCAGACATTTTTCCGTTATATTATATTATGTCAAATTTGGAAGTTGCATCGTGTAATTTATAGAAATTTCGTCGGCATGATAGGACGTCGTAATGTATATTTTCTAAACTTTTACACAATTTTATAATACCTAAATTTTACAAAGTTTCAATAATGATGTTTATGATAAGTACGTAAGAGGTGAATTACCAAGAATATTTTCAGATATGTTTAATTATCAAGCTGAGTTTCATCACTATAGAACAAGAAATATGAATAACTTGTAGATTAGAAATTCTTAAAATGCATTTCAGATTTAAAGGTGCTGAAATCTAATATTCAGTTGTAAATATCATTGATTTAAATTTTAGTAAATTTACATTTAAAAAGAAAATAACCGATATTTTTTGGAATTTTTAGTCTATACCTAGAAGATCTTTTGTAATTCTGTAATACATATCTATTCAGTCGCGTATGTAGGGGGGGGGCATTGGCATATAAAAACCGGACCGTTTTTTGTGTCCCTACTGACACTACTGACGTCAGCCTGGATGTTTATTCTTGGTCTTTCTGACGGAAGCGTACAAAATCAACTTCATAATGACAGTGTGCAGAGCTTACATTTTTACACTAAGCTGACCACTAAATAAGTATTAATTTTTTTGTCAGTCTTTCTGTTATTAGGAAGGGTACCAAATTAAAAATGAAGCAAATCAGTGCAACTCGCTGACATACTTTCGGGTAACCTCAAGTTGATTTCTTTACTGATGATCAGTTAGATGGTGAAACTGATTAGTTACAGACGTCAGTATTTGGGCAATATTGAAGCACTACTGATATCAGTGCAACTGGCTGACAGGATGATCACCGGTTGATTATGACAACTGAATGATGGTCAGTAGGTCAATGAAAATTATACGTATACAAACATTAGGATGACTCTTAT
Source organism: Platynereis dumerilii (assembly GCA_026936325.1). Lineage (NCBI taxonomy): Eukaryota > Metazoa > Annelida > Polychaeta > Phyllodocida > Nereididae > Platynereis > Platynereis dumerilii. Next base: position 25,682,884 of record JAPTHN010000007.1, read on the forward strand.
ATAGTTGATATATATACTGACGGTCAGTAAGACATTGATATTGACCAGTTACAGACGTCAACAAACAGCCACAATAGACGGGATGACCTAAATTTGGTGTCTCTACTGGCGTTTTATAGCATATCACTGGTGTACTATATATAATAGCAGAAGGTCAGTTTATGACCAGAATTGGACGCGTAAATTTGTAGCAGTATCTATGCCAGTCTTGAAATAGCATTCATTTTTTATCCAGTTGAAGCTCCTGAATTGGCAGCTAAATAAATTGGTGAAATAATGCAACAGTTCATTCATGCACATGAATCCTTTTGCACCTTGAGGGAATCTTTATCATTGAAATGGACTCACTGAAAAGGCAACTTCTCAACAGGCAAACGCTTTTAACTGAGAGAAGGACATCCTTGCAACAATCCAAGGCCAACCTTCTGAAAATTTTCAAAATTTTCAGGCAGCAAAAAGTTGATGATACCCAAGCAACATCTAATTGTAGCTGACAGGAATATGGACAAATGCAATGTCGCTTTCAAATGAGATAAACCTTTCAAGCAAAATGTCGAAAATCACAGTGTCATAGCAACGTGGCATAGTTTGTTGTTATCATTAGGGATACATATCTATATCCAATATACTTAGTGAGGTAAATTTTATTTTAGGCAAGGAGACAGCCAGAAGCTGCACGGGAAAAGGCGACTGACTTTTGGAGTTCATCCGACAATATCCCTGTCTGCAGCCTGCAGCAAGACACAAGTCTCATCAACAAGGACCTGTTTAGGGGGCGACCATTTAATTATCAGGCTTAGAGTTTTCCTTGGCCGGAAATTACTATTTCACGGTAAAAGCGGGAGTAATAAAAGCCCGAAGTCCGCGAATGTTCACTCCTAAATAAAGCAACACTTTGTTACGAAAAATCCCCACAATTAATTATTTATTTCAAGACTGCCCAGATAGAATTTATTTATTTCACCAAAAGTTAGCAAGATATTATCAATTAAAAAACTCCAATCCCCCCCCCCCCGATATTAAATGGTCAACCCCTCACGTAACATCAAAGGGAAGAAGAAGTAAATAACATAATTCGAAAATTATGAAAAAAATTGGTAATCTTTCAGCATGTTCAGGAAGAAATTTGTTATTTATGTAAAGCTTATATCTATTGCTAATCCTAAAATCTCACTTGGGACTTTTGTTGCAATAAATTTGTGCCAAAATCAATAGAAAACAATGAATTTTGGTATTCGGTTTTTTTTTGGCACAACACCAACAAATCAATTCTATTCTGCAATGGATGGACAATTCCATTTGCCTCATAACTACGTGCCAGGACTTGTAAAGGACACCTCTTCCTTATAGGGAATCAAAAATTGTAATGTTCATTTGATACGGTGAATATAGATACAACAGAATAAAATGTTATGGTGCTGAGTAAATTTCCTTTATAGAACATCTGTCGCATTTTCAGGCATAGACGCATGTAGCAGCATAAGTTGAAGGCTGGGGATAATTAAGACAACCCGACTACATGATTATTAGGGGCTGTAAGTTTTAGTATGGTACCCAGTAAACACGTACACACTGCGGACTCACAAGTGTGCCACTTATGTTACCCTTTTTTTACTATCACATTTCATTTGTTTTTGTATTAACAAAACTGAATATACGAGGGGTTTTCCAAAAGTTCTGTCCAACTGGTCATAACTGACTTCCTAGATTTGATGTAGAAACATTAGGCCTATATTTGGGTCAGATAATATTGACGTAATTTGCAAACAACACCCAAAAAATCAGATCATACAGATAAATATAAATGCTTAATCTGTTGCCATGGAAGCCAGATGTCTTGAGATGCGGCCCAGACTGTGTAGTGCTAACTAAAAGGTTATTGAATACTTGCTTGCATTATCTGTGTCTTGACTTATTGAATTAAAGTAAATGCTTCTTTTTTTAATGAAATACAATCAGTTAATAGTGGGATCATTAATAACAATGGAAACTGCAGGCCTGGATTATCCATTAGACTGAGTAGGCTATATGGGCCTCACACCTCAGCGGGGCCTCACATTTGGGGAAAAAATAAAAATTCCTAAATTTGATAATTTAAAGTCTAAAATAAATTGACAAAATTCAGAGGACAAGTTAGGCTCAAATGCATATTGAGGGGCACAAAATTCATAATCATCGATTGTGCAGCTAAAAACATATTGTACCTTTATTGAAAGAGTATGTCATATGACATGTATATATTTTTCACTATTTGACATGTACACGAATTTGTGGAGGTGTAAAAACGAGCATGTACGAATTTGTTGACATGAAAAAACCAGCATTAGTACTCGTGTATATGTTATAACTAACACATGGATGTGCTTTATTATTCATTCGTGGACCTGCCAATACTGACATTCGTGGAGGTGTTACAGGTTTCAGTTTCAAGCTCAAAATTAGGTTTAGGGTTAGTTTTAGGCAAGTCTCCATATGAAGCTCCTCTGGACTCAATCGTACCATTACACAAGCAGAAATTTTGCAGAAAATCATGAACATTTTGTAAGTTAATTTCAGAAGTACCATTGTTTTCTCTAATTCATTGCCGTTATCATACAGCAATAATCGTTAATATTTCTGCGATAGTCTTGGAAATGTTTCGTAAAACCCAAGAAATTTCTTTAAACACATGTGCTAATTAGTAAGATTATTGTTGCGATTTAAACCATAACGAGAATTTACAACTTTTGTTAGAAAAAATTCTGAAAAAATGCTTTGATTAGACAATGCAATTTTAGTAAATATTTTAGGCTTTTTCACACACTTTTCACAATTATTTCAGTAATTTTCAAAAAAAAGGTGCACTGAGGTTGGTCCAGACCCGTTAGGCTATGGCAACTCAAGCCGCATCCTATCATCCTCACGCTGCATATATTAGCACTTGTGTATTTAAAAAATATATATATATTACTGAAAATTGGCTGAGGTAGCAATTGCAATATTTGTATAATTGATACCGGTAATAGAGAAGCTGGGTACATAAAGTCTGATGAAATTGGACCAGGGAAAAGTATACTGCATTTGATCCCGTTGTACTTGATTTTATGGAGACAGAGACTGATTTCTTTCTGGTTCATTACTACATGTAGGACATGTAATAAGTGCGAATCACAGGTAAAAATCTGCGTTGATTGGCAGTTTCAGGTCAGGGGCCTCACACTGAGGCTCAGCCTTGGGCCTCATGCTACCTTAATCCGGCCCTGGGAAAATGGTATTATTGTCACATCTCAGTTACTTTACCATCACTCATATTGTCCTGTTATTCAATATTTTGCTAAATTTTGATGAAATACTAAAATAACCACTTTTATCATGTATTGATTGCCATAGCAACCTTATGCGAATGGTCTCAGAGCGACACAGATTCGGGAAGCTCAACTTGTTACCTATCCAACGATACCAAATTTCTTTATATAAAAATCGGGGGCAAACTTTTTCCCTATTTGAGATGTGGACCCCAGACTATATCACTCATGTAGTTTCTCAGTTTTTTATGAGATGAGCAATTTTTTGGCTATGGATGACATCATATATGCCTGTTGTATTTCTTCAATTTAATGAAACTGGCAGAGAAAGTAAGGAAGACTGCATGAGTGACAGAACCAAATGAAGATTGTACATAAGTTTATAAGTTTTCTGAATGAAGAGAACACACATTGGAAAACCTGAGAAAAGAAGACATGACAATGCCAAAAGCCCAAAACTGACCTTAACACAAGGACTGAGGTATCTTATTTAGACATGGTTAGAAAGGATGATAAAATGTATTTACAGGGTCACAGTCATTAGTTTAGGGAGTTGTGAAACGGCTATGGATGTTTTGAAAAGATTATCTTCTATATCACTTGTAATAATTACATGTTTTGATAAGATATGTCAAGTATGTGTCTGTTAACGAGATCTCGGCTGCATTTCATGACTTATGGTTTCCATAGCAACAAATCAACAATTTATTTTTACTTCTATGAATTTTTTAGAGATAATTTGCAGATTACTTCAATATCAACTGACCCAAATATCATGCTACCAGCTGTAAAAAATCTAGCAAAAGTTATGACAGGTTGGACAGAACTTATTGAACACACACCGTAAAGTACAAAAAGTCTGCGAATCACCAAGGCTGATCTCAATAATAGGACTTCGAGGCATTGATTTTCTAAGGGATATAAGGAAATGTATTCAGTGTCAAGTTCATTATTTTAAGCATCTGTGAAATGGTAGGGATTATTTTTAATAGGTATCTTTTTCTGTATCCCTGGTAAAAAATAAATTTTTGACAAGATATAATGAATCTGTATCTTCAAAAGTGCCCTGGGCCGCATTTCATGACTTTTGGTTTCCAAGGTAACAAATTAACCGTTTATTTTTGTTTCTTTGATCTGATTTTTTAAGGATCATTGAATTTTGCAAATTACTTCAATATTATCTCACCAAAATATCATGTTTCTGTACTAAATATTGCTAGAGTTATGGCAGGTTGGACAGAACTTTTGGAAAACCCCTCGTGTTTTCATGCATTATAGCAATTCCCAGAAATATGGACTGCCTCTCGGTTCTTATTAAAAACAAATTACCGTGATCTCATCAGAGCTTTGACTATCAAAGGATCGGAATTCATCATCATCACAATTTCATGAGTAATATCCACAGGAGCATATTACCTTACACACCTTAATATCAGTTTTATCTGAAAATTCTAGCAGTTTATTCGGTAGATTGTCTGATTGCTTGGACTTCAGGCAATTAGGACGTAACAGCCCCTGAGCACAAATTAGGACCCAGCAGGAACATCTTCAGAAAATAAACAAGCAGGCAATGGTCCAACTAGTCCTGCTAAAGTTCTGAAATTAAATTCCAATAATACTAAATCTACATCAAGTGAAAACAACTGCAAGCACTATATATGCAACCTGTCTGTATATATATGACATTATTCTAGGACAAAGATTCATCAATCAGATCTACGAGTATTAGGTATGGCCACTAATCTAATGAGGTAAGATATACATCGAAACTCACACCACTGCAGATAATGGGCTTGACAAGTATCTGTTACAGCATAAAAGGACTGGTTATTAGCTGGGTCCTTGAGGAATGCCTCGTGTGAATTACGTGAACATTTCTATAACCAACTTTGCTGGAGCTTCAAGTATATATTCAGATTTCATCCTCATTTTGGCCATGAATAACAACGTTGTTGTCTTATGTACTGCACAAACAAGCCTGTCCATTGTCCTATGTTTCATGAAATCATGCACTCAGGGAGTTCCATCTCCTAAATATATCCAAACCATGCAAACACTGCCAATCACTGGCAATCAGGTAATCCATCAGTGAATTTACACTGTTAGAATTTCAGATACATGTAGTTTGAATGATGTAGTTGCAATATCTCATATGGTGGAAGTCCACTTAATTACTTACAGCCGAACTCAAAAGCACCGACTCATGAGTGGTTGAATATGTCACCACATCAATAATATACACGGTCTAACAAGGTAAAATATCTGGGTCCATCCTTTTGACTCCAGCTGTAATCAGAGGACATCCTCATAAAATAAGGATAATTCAATGTTCAATTATGGAAGAAATTAAAACTGTAACAACAGTGGCTAGCCACTGGTAACTGCAGGGCTGGAAGGATTGAACATGTCTTGGCCGTGACCTGTTGATTGTGCAAGAATGGTAGACCACATTTGGTGGAAATAGGTAGTTCTATCCAGATTTGTGGAATCAGCCTGCACTGCAAATAATGCAAGGCTTAAGAGCTGAGTCCAATCTGATTACAAGAGGCTGAACCATCATTATTTGTGATGCTCCTATTGTCACCAGTATCATATTCAGGTAGTTTGGGCTCAGAGGTATTCCCTGTGGATAACTTGATTGCACAGATAGCAGGATGTTAAGTAGCAGCTTTACGCAGTGCAAATTAATTGCCAAATGTTGGCTGGCATGCAGCTTGTAGTAAATGCGAGGACATTGGCAGTAAAATATTGTAAAGGATTGCCAAGCAGTAGCACCAAGGTGTAGATAATAAACCAGGAATGGTGTAATAACCTGAGTTTGTTACATCAGGTGGATATATGGATATTGTTATTTGGATATGTTTCACATCGTGCTTAATTATGAAGTTGTTGACAATGAATGAACACTCGGTGAATTGTCATTCACACTGAGTTCTCTTTTTGAATGCAAACCAAAAGAATCCTAGTAAATGGTATGTTGCCCTGTCAGTATGGCTGCCATGACAAAGAGTACATCAGAGTCATGCACTGCATAAAAACACATTTTAAAACAACATATCTGATCATTGTGATGTGTGAATAAGTTTAACATTTCTACATCTCATGACCGAAATGAAATATACATACAGCGCTGGCCTATAGGCACAACTGGGATAAGGTCAATTGCCACTACAGCTGATGTTGTGTGTGGAAAATCTTGAAATCATCGAATTTTCTGCGAGTATTATGCGAATGGATTTTACACCAATAAATTCTAACTTGCCTCCTCACATCATTCTTAAAACGAACATGAAAACATTTCCTAATACAGGAGAATCATAGCTCAGCATGATCATTATTTCTTAATCTGCAAATTCCCTTTAAATTCATGATTTATAGACATCCATAATTATCAATTTGTCAAAGTGAAGAGTGTTTTATCAAAAATGACATAATGGCTTTTTTTGTCTCCTAAGAATATGTGACTTTGTTGTTTTGCAATATTGGATAAGCTCAACATGACAGAATGATGTCAGATGTTAGAGTTTCAATTAAAAGAAGATTTCCAGTAGTAATATGGGATCAAGGATGAATTTAATTTGACACTTAAAATATCTTTGTGCCCCATGTCTCAGAAATCCTGGTCATTTTTTGCTGAAATGAAAAATGTTCCTGGTGATAAATTGTCTGCTTTGGATAAGATATGGGAAGTTCTTTCATTTAAGATGCAGAATATCTTCCTGGATACACCACTAAGCACCCTGGAATAAAGGAAGGAAGGCATTTTCACGTTAGATACCAATCTGTCACGACAACTCCATAATTTCACTTGTCACTGGAGGTTTATATGTTTGACAAGAAAATCTTATGTGATCATTTCACTCCTTTAAGGAATTTCGAATAATTTTTCAATGCGGAAATTGAAACAACTCTACACTAGGCTACAGCTAGTCTACACCCTGCTTTCAAACTGACCTTAGTTAAATACATATATGACAAATTATGCACTGACTTTTCAGGTGGGATGTAAGAGATATTATCGAAGAAACTTGAAATTGTATGAAAATTTAAGTTATGATGGCTTCAGATGGTAGCTAAAGCACCAATGTTCCAGGCGCTATAAAATTATATCCCCTGCAGAGATGTAATATTGACATTTTACTTACAGTTGAATATTTCATTCAAATTATTTCTTCCGAATTCATTTAAGTTGAATGTCAAGATATAATAGATCAAATTGCCGAAAGGTTGATATGCGAATGTCAAGTGAAACTGTGTATTATTCTAAAATGAAGTGAAGTATGTCAAATCTGACAACAAACATGCGAAAGACTGCAAAATGCTTAATCATGAACATAACATCATATAATAATTTGAGTGCCCGGAATGATTTGTCTGGGTTTGACTATCTGGGCAGTAGTGGCAGGTTATTGAAGTTCTATTATACAATGTCATATTTAGAGATTTTTGCAAAGCCACTGGAACTTAATTGTTGATTCCACTAAATTCATATCCTGATTAGCTCTGAAAGAAAAACAACAGTCAAGTTGACACTGGCTTCTTTTTGCTCATTAACTCAATGAGGTCTAATTACACTTTAATTGAATTGCTAATTTGCGCATGATCTCCCCTGTAACAATTTCATCTTTCCTTAAATTAGAAACGTAATGCCATAATGCCTCAAGTCGGCCAGTAAGTTAAGCAACTTAATTGATGTGAAGCCGTGGAGCGCACATTCTGATGATGCTTGTGTGTATTCCATCGAAAAACAATACAAAAGCCCAATGCAGAGAACCAACATGGCTATCTGCAACAAAGGGGAGAAAAGAATCATCAGTGATTAAATTTTTGTCTTTTGAAATATTTCATGGTCTTGTGTCATGATAATATTAGATATGACCTTTCACATCATCAGTACTTTTGTGCCAGATATTGTGGCCAAGTCAGTGGATATAGGTTGTTCTAACCAAATTGGTGGCATCAACCTGAGCTCCACACAAAGCTGGCTTAAGAGCAAAGTCCAATCTCATTACAAGATCTGAATCATCATCAGTTGTGATGCTCATATTGTCACCAGCATCAGTTTCAGGCAGGAGGGGCTTAGAGGTTTTCCGCGAGGATTACTTGATTGCACAGATAGCTGGAGATTAAGTAGCGGATTTGCCAAGTGCAAATTAATTGCCATAGCTTTTGGCTGCAACTTTATTGGCTGCTTGTAAAAACAACAGAACATTTGCAACAAACAGTGAGGGAATGCTTGGGAGTTTCGTATGTATAAAAGGTACAGTAACATTTACTTGTATCCCATCATGATCCATGCCTAAACTTGGATTGACATCATCATTCTAGGGTTGACCGTGCTCAGTGCCTTTAGAAGTGAACTAAAATTGTAGAAAGACATCAATGGGAGTGGAAAGGAAGCTCGCTCCTCATTGTAACTCTTTTGTATAGAACACCGAACGTTTCTGTGAATATGTATACATATATATGCACAAATCACTGAAGGATATGTTCTTGACAGTTGACACAGATTTTGTTTTGTTGGAATCAAATGGGAAATGAGCAAATTTGGAAATGAACGTGATGACATTGCATTAAAAATTTGAAAAGCTTCTTCATCTTCCCTCCTTTTACCTTCAGCGAAGGAAGTTGGGCGGTCGGGGGCGGGCACATAGATAGTTTCCGGGCCAGTACTCAGGCCCTATTGCAAGTACATGGATGAAATTGGATGTGGGATGTGAAGGGAATTTACTCCAATTAATCTTAACCTTAACTTTAAAAGAGACATTACAATTTCCTGATCCCGTTGAATCAAAAATGTAATATGATCATCATTTCTTCATCAGTACTTGATTTATTGCATCCGTTAACAAAATTTAGCCAAGAGAACTCGGATTAACCTCCCAATATCATCATATGGTAGCGCATAACATAGTATCACAGGCCAAAGGAGATGGCCGGCCCCACACAGCACAGGTCTCATGAAAAAAAACAAACTGAAGAAAATATCTTGGCTTTTGATGCAATTGCCAGCTACAGTTGTCACATATGTTCGCAGGTGCCCATAGGAGTTTTGATCTACAAGGAGAAAAGCTGGACAAGATGACACACAGAAGCAAAAAGAGCAGTGGTTCTTTATAAAATAGTGACAACTGTTTGATGTGGTAGAGTTGCATTAGGCATAGGCTTTTAGAATATATTTTTAGATACTGCATAAATTTGAAAAATGGACTGAATGGGCAGTTTTTACAGCATCACAATAGCAAATATTTGCCAGGCCAATGAATCTGGATCTTCTTGCATATCTATCTGATTTGAAAGAACAATTTCACTGAGGCTAACTACTGTCCATTTAGTGGCTGCGCTCATTGTTTTCCTTGTTCAGTAATTCTTGTCAATGCTGAGTCTGATTGACTGACTACAATGTTGCAACCTGTTTTGGACGAGAATCTGAGGAATACAATGTTTATAATATAATTTGCAGGGAGGATCCAGAAAAATTCCAGTGGAGTCTATTAGGATGTCTCGGCACGGAATGCACAACCTTCGACATGATGCGTCTCTGCGTTGATATAACTAACATGTAAAAGTTAAAAAAATTTCTCTCCTGGAACCCCCCTCTCACATGCAGTGTTAGTGCTGTATGTTCACAGATTTTTTTTTTTTTTTTTGAAGAATTTGTAGTGGGCAAAGCACTGACGGAACCAGAAAGAGCTGGATGTTGACCCAAGTCATCTATCCAATCGTTCAGATGAAAAATGTCTATTTTTCTTTGCGCTTCCCTAGTCACAGATGTTTGCAAGAGCCCTTGGGGTTTCAAACTACAAAGAGAACCTGGACAAGCTGACACACAAGAGAAAAATAGAGCAGTAGTTCTTTGAAAAAGTGACAAAGTTCTGTTTGATGTGGCAGAATTACATCGGGCATTTACCTTTGGGAGCGTGAAGGTCTGCATCCAGGAAGTTCTGGAACATCCAGGGTACTATATAATAGAATAAATTTTTTTTCACACGTGTATCAGCATAAGGGGCATTATTGGCAAGGGTGCTGGAGGGTTATATGCGGGCAGCAGGAGTGGTAGGGAAAGGAAAGGCAAATCTAATACAAGCAACAAAACTTTAGTGTAGCGTCAATAATAATTTGAAATAAGTACCTACAAAAGCTTGCCTAAATTAAGACTGTGAGCAATTTCTTTTTTGGAACTGGTGCAATACAAACTACTATTATTAATACCTCATAAAGCTTTTTCCTTGTTATCAAAAGGGCATACCTTGCACCGCCCGTCTCCCGCCCTAGTATCACAGTCAACAACGGTCCAAGTCTGACTCTGATCAATTCTGCTTTACTCCGACAATACCTTCAGTTATGTGCATTTCAATAATTTGGATGATTGTCATGCTGCATTAATGGGATGATCCAGATAGATGAACATGGTAATTGTAATCCTCGACGTCCAGCATTTGATGGCATTGGAGAGAAAAGGAGTCAACATATTACACATGTACCCCATGTGAAATTTTAACTCACAGCAGCCAAGCACAGACACTGATATTAGAGGTCAGCGGCTCAATATATTATATATTCAGATGCTGTTTTAATTTGTGAAATTGCCTGAACATCAGTTTTCCAGATCGTGTTAATTGGGATAATTACCGAAACTAATTACTTCATCAATTTTGATTTAATTGACACTCAAATCTTTGCCAAGTTTAAAACTCATCAGCTAAACAAATTGGCAACTTGTCTATCAATTTTAAATGAGTTTAAAATAAGTTAATGCTCGCAAAGTTTAAATATTTAAAAGTATGCTTGCAAGTTTTATACCCTGCCATGGCACTTTACCACAGAAAACAATATTTAATATTTCCAACAATAAACAGCCAATTTATGTCATGAAATGCACAATAAACAGGAATGTGAGGGCTATTAGGGCCATTCTCAAATTTCGGAACAAAATGCCCTGGAAAGTGTGGTAACGGAGTGGACTTTTGATGTGAAAAACCTGTTTTTGAGCAATTTAAAAATAGAAAAAGAATTATGTTTAAGTCTTATTTTCGGAAGTACTTCATCTCAGATCAATCATTTTTAAAATCAAATATCGATTTTTTGTGGTAAAGGAGTGGACAGGAAAGGGTAACGGAGTGGACAGGAACGGTTTGGTTTTCTCTTAATAGTGCATTCTATTTTGGAGATACAAAGTTATGATTGCATTCTATTGAATCCTTTTACCCTCAGGAATGTATACATGACATTTCTTTGAAAAAGTATCACTGGTAAGCTTGGAATTGGAGGTAACGGAGCGGACATTTTAGTGGGACCAAAAAAGTTCCAATGAAAATTATACCTTAATTTGTTGATTACCAGTTTAATGAAAATCTGCAAAGCTGTGGTAGTTTGGCGCATGTGCAAAAACAATTAACATAAAGTAGTGACATGTCTTTTACATCAATTAATTCAAAGAAATGAAACAAGAAAAAGTTAAATATGATGTATTTATTAATTCAAGTCTATATTCTCATGAATCGTGCATAGAAACTTTGGAAATGATGGTACTTTAGGAGGAAAATTAACACCTAATTTTGTCATGTCAGGTCCAGTGACAGGGAAAAACCGCTGATTTGGCATGGATAACTGGACACAATGCACCAAAAAAGGTCTAATAAATTACTTTTTGTTTCCAAATGCAGTGGTTCTAAATAGAAATATGAATAACAGATGTGGAGTGACGCTTGAGATATTAATTGCATTAAAATTAATGTCAGGGAACTGGAGCGACGCAAATTTTCCCGAAATTTAAAAATAGATCAAGTTTTCCCTCTTGTAGAACTTCCCTGACACATAGGCAAGAAAATCGATGCAGACATTTTTCAGCTGAGCACCTATTTTCCCTAATATTGCCAAAAAAATGACGTGACCTAAACTTTTGTCCGCTACTGTATATTCATGAATGAGTATAAGATGGAAAAGAATGAATTCCCCAAAAGCATTGAGGTTTCAAGAAAGAATAGATACCCTGTATGCCGAACACAAGGCTTGCATTCTGAATCACCAAATCTAATTTGGAAGCCATTTGGACCACATTGTCCTACAAGGCCAGTGATGAAAGAGCAGCTTGTACAGTGTCACAATAGCAAACATTTGTTGGGCCAATGAAGAGATGTGACTGGCATTTCAATTGAAAGCCTCCACCTGAAGCATGGTGTAGAATGTACATTTGCCATAAATTTGTGAAGCATAGAATGTGTGAAATTTAATCAAAAACTTTTTGGAGTATGCATGGTTTCTGCACAGTTTTGATAGAATGAGCTTTTAGACACATGTTCTTTTTTGAAGCTATTTGCTCATTCCAGCTGCAAGTATGTATACCTTGTGCTGAGCCACAATTCAATCAAGTTCAAGACACAAAAATTAGAGCATTAGAACGCTATGAAATTCATATGCATGGTAACAAACTAAAAAAATAACTAACTGACGAACAGGCTTAACCAGCATAAAGAGAAATTGTCTCTGTAAACACAACTTGACTTCTCACTTTATATGCAAGGCCTGAGCAGATGACCTTATTCTGTTATATATTAAATGACAGATCATAATCTTATAAAAGAATAGTTGAAGCAACAAACAATCTACATTAGGAATAACCACAGTACTTAAACTGCAATGAGCAGCGATGTATAACTCCACAAAAGATACATTTTGCATAATCACTGCATTTTCCTAATCTATTGAGTAACTTCATTACTTCTGCAGTACAATCTTCTGGTTTCTTCTCCTTGTCTTTATCATCAGGAAAATTTGTTACAGTCATATGACCCAGGCAGTTCATTTTATCAACCACATTTCAAGTAGTATGATTTCCTGGTGTATCACAAGTTGTGCGGCATTCACAAAGATTGAGCATTCTGATCAAAGATATAATACATGTATAATTGTCAAATTTTAAAATCAGGATGTCTAATTTTATCTCCTGACTAACTGAAGTGCTGCCAAACTGATTCGCATCATTAACAACATTGGCATTTATGATTCAAAGAAAATATGGAATTTTCTTTTCTCAATTTATGATGCACAACTCCTCCTTTCATTGAACTCAGCGTCTTCGCATGGTCTTCTGTGGGACCAAAAACCCCATTAAACTGGTAACAATCCTTCAACCTGTTTCAATTGTCGAAAGGATTCAGTGGAAAACAGTGTCTGTGTTATCATTGGGTCTACTGTTTGAGTCTGTGGCCTACTGAGATGCAAAGTAAGTGTTCAGCAAACGAGTCACGCAACAGGTTAACCCTTCTTATGACCGGCAATATTTGGCAAGATGACATGCAACCAAAAGGATACAGTGCGGAAGAAAGATTTTTCATCTTAGCCTCACAACTATTGTTAAGTCGATGTATTTCTGAGAGCAAGATGTCATTAAATTGTGCTATCATGCAATTCATATTTCCATATTTCTAATCGAGCTTGCCATTCAGTTTTTGTCGCAGGTCGTCGCAGGTCACTGACAGTCAATATTACTCGAATAGTGCATATAAGCGGTGAATGTTTTGAAATGTGATGATATGTCACAGGATGAATGAAAGAGCACATGTATTGTCATTAGTTGAACGGTTTCCCAACCATTCTGATACCTATCCTGTTGGCTTCAGGTAATCTCCAGTATATCTTCTCATATATATGGACCGAGCTTGAGTGAATCTGCTACCAACAATGTTGCCTAATCCCCCTCATTATTTTGGTCTACACTCAATTGTAACTGACCTCATTGCTATATAGGGTCATGCTCCCTCAACTCCTGTCTTTCCTGGCCTTCAACACTGAAACCCTGTCTCATTTATAAAGAGGAAGCCTACATTTGTTCCTTCAGGAAATGATAGTATTGCCACAGGTAAATATACAAGCTGACTAAAACTTTTGAACTGATTAATTTCCTATTATTTCTCAATGGTTCCGTGCACAATAATTTATTTTTATCACAGGCTTCCCCAAATGACCAGATAGGCATGAAGCCAAATTTTGATGCTATACAGTGATTAATTGGTCATGGTTTTATTCAGAGTTTGAAAGACCAAACCAATCTGCATTTCTTTAATATCCTATAAAAAAGAAGGCCAAAGAAATAGCCGGTGCTTGGCATGCCATCAATAAAAACACCACTCAAGATTGGACTAGTGTGTCTGGCACCATAACTGCTAGGTGAAGCAATCTCGACATTAGCTCTATTGCTTACACAGGATCCCATAGTACAGATATTCAATGTAGATGCTTGGGTTCATTTGAATTGAGAATCTTGGTGCATATTCCAGAAAATATATAATTGTACTAGGGTTAGGGATGCTAAGACCATCTGTCTACCGTCATAAAGAGGTCTCTACTCGGGATGTCTTGTGATACAAGTCAGTCAGATAAAAAAGGGTGTCATAGAACAGGGACAACAGTTACTACTACACTATATCAAACCAACAGGAAAGTTCAAAATCATTTAGCACCCAATTGTGGTTAGGGTTACATACCTCTGAAGAAGCAATTGATTTGTGTCCTATTTGCTGCATAGCATTGGTTCTTAATTGAATGAAGTAAATTAGTCAGCCAGCTTAGTGTATAATACTACAAAGCAAAGCAAAGAAAGCAGTATGGTTATTACGCTGTTGTAGCCTTGTTTCAAGGTATTTCTATAAACCCCAGCATTTACTGAGGGAATCAGACATTGAAGGGATATAATAGAATTATGACACAGTAAAGACTCATCATATCTCTCAGTCAGACAATAAGACAAACAGAAAAATACTTTTTATCCAAGGTAGCCACAATTTATCTACTTATATGTACAAAACACTTTATAATTTTTTGAAGGGATGTATTGAATTTGATTTCCGAATGTCCTAAGTGAAAACCAAATTAATAAAAATGTGTTCGAATGGCAGATAAACCAAATGGGTTATGTATTATTAGTGGGCAAACTTTGCCTCAAACTGAAGCACCAACATGATTCCTGAAGCAGACATTTTCAAAAGAAGTGCATGTCTTATTTCAGTATGACACAACCACACAGGATATTAGTGTCGAAGGTCAAGGTATAGCAGGAGATCAAGGTTACCTGCATGACCTGAGCAACTTCTGTGGTTAGGAACTATTGGGTGCGGAGCATTTGTGCCAGGTCGGTGAGTGGTACAATCTAATCTAAGATGGATATAAAGAATTTGACCGAGGTTGCAGATACAGCATCATTTGCCTCCAAAGGAAGATTTGGGTCGACAGATAAAGGCAGGATTAGAAAATGAAGCAGTTGAAAGGAAAAAGAATCAGTAACCAGAAAATAATCTAAAACATTCTGAAATCAGAACAACAGGTTCCCCCGTGGCCCAATGATCAAGAATGTTTGTACATTGGCTTTGAGGGGCTGGGTTCAAATCTCACCACAAGAACTCTCCTTAGGCCGAGCCCATGGAACATTAAATCGAGGCAGGATGTATCCAATATTCTATGCAGGGGATAACTGAAAAACCCTGGGCATCCCTGAATTAATAGGGTGTGCTTTAGCCTCCCAGTCTTCCCATCTCATCATCAATACCAGCACAACACAAGTCTGTGAGGTCAGAGCAGAGGCTATGATGAAAGTAAAGAAAAAGGCATTTAAGAAAGGTCAACAATTTTCAGCTGTTTCAATTTGAGAACCACAATTGCGTTTTTAAGAATATGCATTGTAATGGGACATGGGGTTAGTGGAAGGAATGATTCAGTGACAACATGTATGTTTATATTTCAACATTCACAATAATAGCCACTGGAAATTGCAGGGTCGAAGGATTAAACATGCTTTCCTCTGTTGATTGTGTCAGATTTGTAGACCACATTAAGTGGAAATATGTAGTACTATCCAGATCAGTGGAATCAACCTGATCTGCGGACGATGCTGGGCATTAGAGCAGAGTTCAATCTGATTACAAGAGGCTAAATCATCGTTAGTTGTGATTCTCCAATTGTCACTGGCATCACTCTCAAGCAGTTGGGGCTCAGAAGTATTCCCTGTGGATTGCTTGATTGCACAAATAGCAGGATTTTAAGTAGCAGATTTACGCATTGCAAATTAATTGCCAAATGTTGGCTGGCAGCTTTTAGTAAATGCTAGGTCATTGGCTGTAAAATATTGTGAAGGGTTGCCAAGCAGTAGCACCAAGTTGTTGATGCTAAATCATGTTTGCTGTAATAACCTGATTTTGTTACATCAGGTGGATATAAGGATATGGTTATTTTGATATGTTTCATATGAATGAGAGGAATATCTCCGCTTAATTATGAAGTTGTTGACAATGAATGAACAGTCTGTGAATTGCCCTTTCCACCCAGATCTCTTTTTGAATGCAAACCAAAAGAATCCTAGTAAATATATGGCTTGTTGCCCTGCCAATATGGCAGCCATGACAAAGAGTACAATTTTCTGTACATCAGAGTCATGCAAGTGCTGCATAAAAAAATCTTGTTAGACCGACGTATCTGGTGTGAATAAGTTTAAACATTTCTACATAAGGTCAATGCCACTACAGCTGATGTTTTGTGTGGAAAATCTTGAAACCTCATTTTATGCGAGTATAATGCGAATGGATTTTACACCAATAAATTCTAACTTGCCTCCTCACATCATTCTTAAAACGAACATGAAAACATTTCCTAATCCAGGAGAATCATAGCTCAGCATGATCATTTTTTCTTAATCTGCAAATTCCCTTTAAATCCATGATTTATAAACATCCATAATTATCAATTTGTCAAAGTGAAGAGTGTGTTATCAAAAATGACATAATGGTTTTTTATGTCTCCTAAGAATATGTGACTTTGTTGTTTTGCAATATAGGATATACTCAAATGACAGAATGATGTCAGATGTTAGAGTTTCAATTAAAAGAAGATTTCCAGTAATATGGGATCAAGGATGAATTTAATTTGACACTTAAAATATCTTTGTGCCCCATGTCTCAGAAATCCTGGTCATTTTTTGCTGAAATGAAAAATGTTCCTGGTAATAAATTGTCTGCTTTGGATAAGATATGGGAAGTTCTTTCATTCCAGATTCAGAATATCTTCCTGGATATACAACTAAGCACCCTGGAATTAAGGAAGGAAGGCATTTTCACATTAGATACCAATCTCCATAATTTCGCTTGTCACTGGAGGTTTATATGTTTGACAAGAAAAGCTTATGTGATCATTTCACTCCTTTAAGGAATTTTGGATGATTTTTCAATGCGGAAATTGAAACAACTCTACACTAGTCTACAGTCTACTCTACAACCTGCTTTCAAACTGACCTTAGTTAAATACGTATATGACAAATCATGCACAGACTTTTCAGGTTGGATGTAAGTGATATTATTGAAGAAATTTTAAATTGTATGAATATTTAAGTTATAATGGGTTAGATCTGCTCCTTCAGATGGTAGCTTAAGCATCAATGTTCCAGGTGCTATATAATTATAGCCTATCCCCTGCAGCGATGTAATATTGACATTTTACTTACAGTTGAATATTTCGTTCAAATTATTTCTTCAGAATTCATTTAAATCATTTTTTTAGTAATAGGAACATCTAATCATCTTTTGTTTATTTATTTAATCTGTATTAATTTGAAACAACTGTTTGTACCCTTTGTTATTGTTACTTACTTGTTTTTTTTTCTAAAACAATTGTTAAAATGTGTTTGTATTTCTTTGGTAAAAGTGTGCTTATTCGTGTGTAACCATTTTATTAGGCTAACAAGCCTCTAGGGGTTTTACATCTACTAAATTATGTACCGCAGTATGTACCGCAATTGAATGGTCAATAATAAAAAATAAATAGGTCAAATTGCCAAAAGGGTTGATAGGCGAATGTCAAGTGAAACTGTGTATTGTTCTAAGATGAAGTGAAGTATGTCAGATCTGACAACAAAGATATGAAAGACTGCAAAATGCTTAATCATGAATATAACATAATTTGAGTGCCTGGAAAGTTTGTCTTGGTTTGACTATCTGGGCAGTAGTGGCAGGTTATTGAAGTTCTATTATACAATGTCATATTTAGAGATTTTTGCAAAGCCACTGAAACTTAATTGTTGATTCCACTACATTCATATCCTGATTAGCTCTGAAAGAAAAAACAACGATCGAGTTGACACTGGCTTCTTTTTGCTCATTAACTCAAAGAGGTCTAATTAAACTTCAATTAAATTGCTAATTTGCGCATGATCTCCCCTGTTACATTCCCATCTTTACTGAAATGAGAAATTTATTGCTATAATGCCTCAAGTCGGCCAGTAATTTAAGCAACTTATTTGATGGAGCAATAATTCTGATGATGCCTGTGTTTGTATTCCATCAAAAGAATTAGATAAAAGCCCAATGATGAAAACCAACATGGCTATCTGCAACAGAGAGGAGAAAAGAATCATCAGTGATTAAATTTTGTCTTATGGAATATTTAATGGTCTTGTGTCATGATATTAGATATGAACTTTCACATCATCAGTAATTTTGTGCCAGACACTGTGGCCAAGTCAGTGGATATAGGTTGTTCTAACCAAATCAACCTGATCTCCTCGCAAAGCTGGACTTGAGAGCCAAAACCAATCTGATTAAAAGATCTGAATCATCATCAGTTGTGATGCTCATATTGTCATCAGCATCAGTTTCAGGCAGGAGGGGCTTAGGGGTTTTCCTGAAGATTACTTGATTGCACAGATAGCTGGAGATTAAGTAGCGGATTTGCCAAGTGCAAATTAATTGATAAAGCTTTTGGCTGCAGCTTGATTAGCTGCTTGTATAAAACAACAGAACATTTGCAACAAACAGTGAGTTCCATATGTATAACAAGGTATTGCAACATTTACTTGTATCCCACCATGACCCATGCCTAAACTTTGGATTGACCTCGTTATTGGAGGGTTGACCGTGCTCAGTGTCTTTAGAAGTGAATTAAAATTGTAGAAAGATATCAATTGGAGTGGAAAAGGAAGTTTGCCTCTTCATTGTAACTCTTTTGCATGGAACACAAACCGTTTCTGTACAAATTTCTAAATGTGGCTCAACTTAGCTGTCTATAGCTATTCCTTACTAGTCTTATCCATATCTATCCATAACTATCCAATTTCTATTCTTTTGTATCCACTGGAATCTCTTTACCCCTTCTTTAAACAATAGTAATTGTGGATAGCTATGGCTAGCTATGGATAAGTGTAGCTTAGTTTAGCTTGGAATGGCTATGGATAGATAGCTAGGGCTAGATTTTAAATGACGAGCCACTTTTAGAAATTTGTACTGTATATATACACAGAACACTAAGGGATATTTTCTTGACACAGGAATAATTTTGTTGCAATCAAATGGAAAATGAGCATACTTGGCAATGAATGGGATGACATTTATTTATTTAACTTTAATTTCAAAACAGACATTGCAATTTCCTAATCCTGCGGAATCAGAAATTTAACATGATCATCACTTCTTAATCAGTACTTGATTTATTGCATCCGTTAACAAAATTTAGCCAAAAGAACTCGGATTAACCTCCGAATATCATCATGTGGTAGAGTATTATAGAGTATCACAGCCCAAAGGGGATGGCCCCCACACATGTCTCATGAAAAAAACAAACTGAAGAAAATATCTTGGCCTTCGATGCAAGTGCCAGCTACAGTTGTCACATATGTTCCCAGGTGCCCATAGGAGTTTTGATCTACAAGGAGAAAAGCTGGACAAGATGACACACAGAAGCAAAAAGAGCAGTGGTTCTTTATAAAATAGTGACAACTGTTTGATGTGGTAGAGTTGCATTAGGCATAGGCTTTAGAAAAATGGCCTAAAGAGCAGTTTTTACAGCATCACAATAGCAAATATTTGCCAGGCCAATGAATCTGGATCTTCTTGCATATCTATCTGATTTGAAAATACAATTTCACTGAGGCTAACTACTGTCCATTTAGTGGCTGCGCTCATTGTTTTCCTTGTTCGGTAATTCTTGTCAATGCTGAGTCTGATTGACTGACTACAATGTTGCAACCTGTTACAGTTTTCGACGAGAATCTGAGGCATACATTATCTATAATATTATTTGCAGGAAGGATCCAGAAAAATTCAGTGGAGTCTATTGGGTTGTCGCCGCGTGGAATGCATAACCTTCGACATGACGCCTTTGATATAACTAACATGTAAAGGTATAAAAAGAATTTCCTGGAACCCCCCTCCCACATGCAGTGTGAGTGCTATATGTTCATAGATTTGCTCCTTTTTTTACGAATTTGTAGCGGGCAAAAAATTGATGGAACCAAAAAGAGCTGGATGTTGACCTAGGTCATCCATCCAATCGTTCAGATGAAAAATATCTATTTTTCTTTGCACTTCCCTAGTCGCACATGTTTACAAGAGCCCATGGGGTTTTAAGCTACAAAGAAAGCCAGGACAAGCTGACAAACAAGAGAAAAAAAGCATTGGTTCTTTGAAATAGAGACAGAGTTCTGGTGATGTTGCAGAATTACATCGGGCATTTACCTTTGGGAGCGTGAAGGTCTGCATCCAGGAAGTTCTGGAACATACAAGGTTCTATAATAGAATTTTTTTTTTTTCGCATGTGTATCAACATAAGGGGCGTTATTGGCAAGGGTGCTGGAGGGTTATATGCGGCCAGCAGGGGTGGTCGGGAAAGGAAAGGCAAATCTAAAACAAGCAACAAAATATAATGTAGCTTCAAGTATAATTTGAAATAAGTATCTACCTACAAACACTT
Organism: Platynereis dumerilii; assembly: GCA_026936325.1. Taxonomy (NCBI): domain Eukaryota; kingdom Metazoa; phylum Annelida; class Polychaeta; order Phyllodocida; family Nereididae; genus Platynereis; species Platynereis dumerilii. The sequence goes on from JAPTHN010000007.1 coordinate 25,703,895, forward strand.
GCCTAAATTAAGACGGTGAGCAATTTCTTTTTTGGAACTGGCACTATACAAACTACTAGTATTAAGACGCTTTTTCCTTGATATCAAAAGGGCATACCTTGCACCGCCCACTCTCCCCCCTGGTATCACAGTCAAAAAACGGTCCAAGTCTGAATCTGATCAATTCTGCTTTACTCTGACGATACTTACCGTTATATGCATTTTAATAATTTGGATGATTGTCTTGCAGCATTAATGGAATGATCAGTTAAATGGACATGGTAATTGTAATCCTCGACGTCCAGCATTTGATGGCATTGGAGAGAAAAGGAGTCAACATATTACACATGTACCCCATGTGAAATTTTAACTCACAGCAGCCAAGCACAGACACTGATATTAGAGGTCACTGATTCAATATCTCATCCAAAAGCCAATCACCTGGGGCAATCTTTCACTCACCACCCAGTGTTCAAACCCATGCTAGCCAAAACCTTCAGTAGGCAGTTCTTGACCATAATCATCAACACTGAAAATCTTTTTGACAAATTAAGTTAGTCAAACACAAAAAATTAGTCAAATGTCTGACTTAGTTAGTCACGTTAAAGATGTAGTTAGACTTTTCATTATTTTAGTTAGTCATTATCATACTTCAGTTGACCAATAAAGTCATTTTTGCTAATTTAGTTCGTCTTTTAACTTTGTAAGTTAGTCATTTCACTCAGTCAAGCATTGAACCTGTGTTAAAAGTTGATTGTTCAAGCCTCACAAGGAACTTTCCTATCAAATGGCTCTCTGTGTAGTAATTTACTTAGTCAATTGACTAATTAAGTTAGTCACTTGTCTAGCATGACTAAGAATACAAGGCATCATCAAATGACTAACCTAATTAGTCACTTTGACTAGGGTAGTTAGTCAGAAAGATTTTCAGTGAAGCCATCTGCTGGCTGATAACATACTTGAAACCTGGAACTGGAAATTTCCAAAGCAACATAATTAACTTCTTGTCAATATTAGTCTTTGGAAATCTTCAATATCAAAGTAATTACATTGGATATTAGAAACTCCTTCAGATGCTGTTTTAATTGCCTGAACATCAGTTATCCAGATCGTGTTAATTGGGATAATTACCGAAACTAATTACTTCATCAATTTTGATTTAATTGACACTCAAATCAAAGTTTAAACTCATCAGCTAAACAAATTGGCAACTTGTCTATCAATTTCAAATCATTTTAAAATAAGTTAATGCTCGCAAAGTTTAAATGTTTAAAAGTATGCTTGCAAGTTTTATACCCTGCCATGGCACTTTACCACAGAAAACGATATTTGATATTCCCAACAATGAACAGCCAATTCATGTCATGAAATGCACAATAAACAGGAATGTGAGGGCTATAAGGGCCATTCTCAAATTTCAGGACAAAATGCCCTGGAAAGTGTGGTAACAGAGTGGACTTTTGATGTGAAAAACCTGTTTTTGAGCAATTTAAAAATAGAAAAAGAATTATGTTTAAGTCTTATTTTCGGAAGTACTTCATCTCAGATCAATCATTTTTTTAAATTAAATATCGATTTTATGTGGTAACGGAGTGGACAGGAACGGGTAAAGGAGTGGACAGGAACGGTTTGGTTTTCTCTTAATAGTGCATTCTATTTGGGAGATACAAAGATTTGATTGCCTTCTGTTGAATCCCTTCATCCTCAGCAATTTATACATAACATTTCTTTGAAAAAGTATCACTGGTAAGCTTGGAATTGGAGGTAACGGAGCGGACATTTTAGTGGGACCAAAAAAGTTCCAATGAAAATTATACCTTAATTTGTTGATTACCAGTTTAATGAAAATCTGCAAAGCTGTGGTAGTTTGACGCATGTGCAAACAATAGCGAGCCGAGCTATGCCTGGTAACGGAGTGGACAAAAAAATAAACATAAAATAGTGACACGTCTTCTACACCAATTAATTCAATGAAATGAAACAAGAAAAATTTAAATATGACGTATATGTATTAATTCAATTCTATATTCTCATGAATCGTGCATAGAAACTTTGAAAATGATGGTACTTTAGGAGGAAAATTAACACTTGATTTTTTCATGTCAGGTCCAGTGACAGGGAAAAACCGCTGATTTGGCACCGATTATTGGACACAATGCACCAAAAAAAGGTCTAATAAATAACTTTTTGTTCCAAATGCAGTGGTTCTAAATAGAAATATGAATAACAGATGTGGAGTGACGCTTCAGATATCAATTGCATTCAAATTAATGTCAGGGAACTGGAGTGACGCAAATTGTCCCGAAATTTGAGAATGGCCCATCAGCTGCCTTTTGTGTTTCCCCTTCTATTTCTAATATAGCCATCTGCATAGATTGCGATTTTCTCTTTCCAAAAATACCGAATATGACCCTATCCATGCTGTCCCTTTTGCGCTATCTTGCAGATGCGTTTTCTATCGAGGGTGTAGGCCGCCATGTTTTCTTTTTGTTGTGATCCAATTTCGCGCCATTAGGCCTGTACAAATCTATGCACAGGCCTGATTTTAACAAGGCCTCAGTCAACGCCTATGCCCTTGGAATAACTGAGAATTACAATAGATAATGATTGCCATTCACAATTACCAGATCTTTTAATTGACTTTTGCGCAGACCTTCATTGCTATTAGGCTTATACACTTCTAAAGAGTCACATACCTTTTGATGTGTCACTTCATCCTCAAGTGGAATTTATAACATTAACAAGTAATGCAGCACTCAAAAGAACATTAACTAATTTTTTTTTTAACCGCCACAAATTTGCCAGCTTCAAGACTTTATTTTTACCTAAGTCCAGTGCAAATTGGTATTATACATAAAAAACAAGCTACAGATGACAAGCTACATCAATAGAGAAGTTCAACAACCAATCACGGCTTTGGTACGACTGTCATTTTTAAAATGCATCAATATGATATCTCAGGAGACAACACTTTCATTCTGGCAACTATTACATGTCTGACGTTTGTCTTCTATCACGGGTAAATGCTAGTGAGTAATAAATAGGCATCTTGAGTGTTATGCTGATCACTTAATTTTTTGGTGTTTTATCGAAAAAAAGAAATAAGTTTTTACTATCCCAATAAGAAAATAACAATGTTTATATGTTCTAGTGAAATAACTGCTGAAACACAAAAACATAGTGATTTGGGTGCATTTTGTTGTGTGTTATTCACTTGCGACCCCTTTAAAGGACACCAGACACTCAAGTGACTAGATTTGAAATGAAAATTTAAAGATATGGTACACAGAACTTTGCATCATCACATGCAACAGGATTGTCGGACTTTTCCTTGTGTGTATTTGACTTTACTAGCAAGTTATGTTTTAAAAACGTAATCCAATAAGTTGATTATTTTTCATAATTACTGGGTTTGCTTAGATAGGAATTTTGTTCTGCCCATTAACACAAATAGTTAAGTTGTAATAATTATATGGTTGTTATATGGCCGTACCTATATTCATGAATGAGTATAAGATGGAAAAGAATGAATTCCCCAAAAGCATTGAGGTTTCAAGAAAGAATAGATACCCTGTATGCCGAACACAAGGCTTGCATTCTGAATCACCAAATCTAATTTGGAAGCCATTTGGACCACATTGTCCTACAAGGCCAGTAATGAAAGAGCAGCTTGTACAGTGTCACAACAGCAAACATTTGTTGGGCCAATGAAGAGACATGACTGGTATTTCAATTGAAAGCCTCCACCTGAAGCATGGTGTAAAATGTACATTTGCCATAAATTTATGAAGCATAGAATGTGTGAAATTTAATCAAAAACTTTTTGAAGTATGCATGGTTTCTGCACAGTTTTGATAGAATGAGCTTTTACGCATGTTCTTTTTTGAAGCTATTTGCTCATTCCAGCTGCATGTATTTATACTTTGTGCTGAGCTACAATTCAATCAAGTTCAAGACACAAAAATTAGAGCATTAGAACGCTATGAAATTCATATGCATGGTAACAAACTAAAAACATAGGCTGCGAGCAGCAAACTTTCAGCGAAAAACAACATTTTAAAAGGACACTATTACATCATAAAAGTGATGTGAAGCACATTGCATGTAGTTAATATTTGCAAAAGTGCCATGATCTTGGTCTGAAATTATCTATATGCCCCGCAATATGCCCGCCTTGATGCCAGGGTATGTGGAACAATGGAAAGACCTTACTAGACCAATATACACATAATACGAACCAGTTTCATGCATCAACAAGGAATAAGTTGTGAGGTATGGGTCGTAATGTTTCAAAAAGCACTAAGAGTAACTATGAAGCAGACCAACAAAGGGCACTAAAATACTATATAGGGAATGTATATAAACTTTCATCTATGGACATAAAATGATGGCCAAGTTTTGGCCTGGTAACAAAAAAAAATAATGATTTTAATATTTTTTGTCAATATTTCAAGATGTATAGAATATCCATGAATCACAACCACAAAAGACCCAAATTTATCATATATAGGTGACATGTGTAACAAATTTCATCCATGTACATGCAATTGTGGCCAAGTTTTGGCCCGAAATGAAAAAAAAAGAATTAATTTTTCTCAATATTTCAAAAAGTATAGAATATCAATCAATCAGACCATAAAAAGGCACAACTAGACCATATAGGCTACATGTGTAAAAAATTTGATCCATGTACATGTAACAGGGGCTGAGTCCTAGCCCGGAAAAGAAAAAAAAAGTTTTTAATATTTTTGTCAATATTTCAAAAAGTACAAAATGTTCATCCATGAGAGCATCATAAGGCACAACTTGACCATACAGGCTACATGTGTACCAAATTTCATCCGTGTGCATGCAATACGGGCTGAGTACTAGCCCGGAAACGAAAAAAATATTTTTTAAATATTTTTCTCAATATTTCAAAAATTACAAAAGTTCCATCAATCAGACCATCAAAAGGCACAACTAGACCATACGGGCTACATGTGTACCAAATTTCATCCATGTACATTCAATAGGGGCTGAGTACTGGCCCGGAAACTATCTATCCGCCCGCCGCCCGGACGCCCGACCGCCCGGACGCCCGACCGCCCGGACGCCCGCCCGGCGGACGGACAACTTTTGACCAAAGTGATAACAATACCTTCTTCGAACTTCGTTCGCTGAAGGTAAAAATAACTAACTGACGAACAGGCTTAACCAGCATAAAGAGAAATTGTCTCTGTAAGCACAACTTGACTTCTCACTTTATATGCAAGGCCGGAGCAGATGAACTTACTCGGTTATATACATATATATATATATATATATATATGAAGGCATTGGTTGTTGGGTGAAAGGTCGTTACTATGGAGCAATAGGTTATACAGATGACTTGAAATTATTGTCTCTCCTAGTGTAAGTGGTTTGAAACGTATGTTAGAGATTTGTGAAGGTTTTGGTGAGACGGCGTGAAGTACAATCCTAAGAAAACAGTGTGCATTTTGTATACACGACAGCCCTCTAGTTTTAAACCTGAGATGAAATTGTGTGGAGATGTGTTAGACTGGGTTGACAGTGTGAAGCACCTAGCGCATGTTCTTACTTATGACCTCAGTGAGGCACAAGATGTTAGAATTAAAAAGTGTGATATGTTCGGGCGTGTTAACACTGTTATAGCCACCCTAGGTTTAGCTCCTGATAGTGTACTGCAGAAGGTATTCAATTCTCAATGTGCTCATTTGTATGGAAGTGTTATATGGAATTTTAGTGATAGATCAGTTAATGAATATGTGGTTGCTAGGAACAGATCTGTTAGGCGATTGTTCAATTTGCCTCCGATGACACATACTAGATATTTACCTCATGTATTAGAGACTCCGGGTGTTTTAGATCAGATCTATGGAAGATTTCTCAGAATGTGTCATAGTATGGACAGGAGTGAAAATGACAAAGTGAAGCATTTGTTTAAAGTGTGTATGTCGTCAGCTCGATCAATTGTACGTAGGAATCTTAGGATTATAGAACTAAGACTTGGAGTACAATTTTGTAAAATGTGGAGTGATGGTGTGAGATTATTGAAAAAGAGGTACCTTGCAGATACTACAGACTGTGATAGAATAACTTTGGGTGTGATAAAAGAGCTGCGAGACGCTAGAGGCAGCCTAGTCATGATTCCTGGTTTTAGTTATACTGAGATCTGTGATTTTATTAACTTTACTTGTACTTTTTAATGTTTTTATTTTTATATATATATATTGTTAAGTTTTTATCTTCATACATAGAATTTTTTACACTGCATTTTATCATGTCTAAACCTTTTATGAATATGATTGTAAAAGTGTTTGAATAAAATATTATATATAAATAAAATGACAGATCGTAATTTTATAAAAGAGTAGTTGAAGCAACAAACAATCTACATTAGGAATAACCACAGTACTTAAACTGCAATGGGCATCGATGTATAACTCCACAAAAGATACATTTTGCATAATCACTGCATTTTCCTAATCTATTGAGTAACTTCATTACTTCTGCAGTACAATCTTCTGGTTTCTTCTCCTTGTCTTTATCATCAGGAAAACTAGATACAGTCATATGACCCAGGCAGTTCATTTTATCAACCACATTTCAAGTAGTATGATTTCCTGGTGTATCACAAGTTGTGCGGCATTCACAAAGATTGAGCATTCTGATCAAAGATAATGCATGTATATGTGTCAAATTTTTAAATCAGGATGTCCAATTAAGACAGGTGAAGGACCATTGTGTTATCTCTTGACTAATTCAAGTGCTGCCAAACTGATTTGCATCATTAACAACATTGGCATTTATGATTCAAAGAAAATGTGGAATTTTCTTTTCTCAATTTATGACGCACAACCCCTCCTTTCATTGAACTCAGCGTCTTTGCATGGTCTTCTGTGGGACCAAAAACCCCATTAAACTGGTAACAATCCTTCAACCTGTTTCAATCGTTGAAGGGATTCAGTGGCATACAGTGTCTGTATTATCATTGGGCCTACTGTGTGAGTCTGTGGCCTACCGAGATGCTAAGCAAGTGTTCAGCAAACGAGTCACGCAACAGGTTAACCCTCCTCATGACCTACGACATTTCTGGCTTTCTCCTGTAATATTCGCCAAGATGACATGCAACCAAAAGGAAACAGTGCGGAAGAAAGATTTTTTATCTGAGCCTACACAACTATTGTTATGTCGAGGTATTTCTGAGAGCAAGATGTCATTAAATTGTGCTATCATGCAATTCATATTTCCATATTTCTGATCGAGCTTGCCATTCAGTTTTTGTTGCAGGTCGTCGCAGGTCACTGACAGTCAATATTACTCGAATAGTGCATATAAGCGGTGAATTCTTTCGAAATGTGATGATATGACCCAGAATGAACGAAAGAGCATGTATCGTCATTAGTAGAACGGTCTTCCCAACTTTTCTGATACCTATCCTGTTGGCTTCAGTTAATCTCGAGTATATCTTCTCTAGAAGGACCAAAATTGAATGAATCTGCTACCAACAATGTTGCCTAGACCCCCTCATTATTTTGGTTTACACTCAATTGTAACTGACCTCATTGTTAAAACAGGTCAGGCTACCTTATCTCCTGTCTTTCCTGGCCTTCAACACTGAAATCCTGTCTCATTTATAAAGAAGAAATCCGCGATTTTTCCTTTGCTATATGCAAATACACAATTATCCATAAATTGGCTAAGTCTTTTCAGCTTATTCATTCCTAGCATTTCTCAATCATTCCGTGCACACTAATTTATTTTTATCTCAGGATTCCCAATTAACCAGAAAGTTATGGAACCAAATTGAAATGCTATACAGTGTTGGGACATGTTTTTTTTTCAGAGTTTGAAAGACCAAACAAATAAGCATTTCTATAAAATAACATTCATGGTGACTTCTCCTTATCATTGATGTGAAGTTAGATTTCTTTTGATATATTGAGTCATGTGCACATGGAATTATTGGCCACATACAATCTCTGGCCTTATATGAACCTCCATATATCATCCAGTCTTTTGCAGTTTAAACAAATGGGCAAACAGCTTCTGCCAGTACAGGACATTGGTTAACATGAACTCACCATTACCTGCAATATGTGAACTAGCTTCATACAGTGTAATGTCTCTGTCGTTATTTATTGTATGTATGAACATCGTACTTCATTTTTTTTAATAGGTACTAGGAAAACCAGTTTAAATGTCTTATCTGGCTGCAATTATAACAAAGAATCAGGTAAAAAACTAAACAATATCATCAGTTTCATCTCCAATTTCTTCATGTTCTCTATGGTACACTGAATGACTTACATTTTGTCAACACATTTTCCGTGATGGACTGTTCATCAAATCAAGTCAATACTGATACATGAAAAAGCCAATCAAAATAGCTCTTGTTTGTTCATCTTATAACAATTTTTTTTTCACAATAATCTATAATTCCATGAAAAATATAAAATAACCAACTAGTTGTTAGTCTTCACAATTAATTAAATGGTGTCCTGAAAGCAATTACACCCTGCTTTGGAATTTCATTTGAATGACTTAATATTTCAAATCATCGGGACTGTAAAATCAATTTCACAGCTTTATTGAAATTTGGTGGGGGAAAAAAATTAGAATCAAAACTATTTTTATGTGTCAGACAGCTAGCCTGGAAGTGCTGGAAGTGGATACTCTGGATAAGACCTCAGCAGAGTTATTCTAAACATGATTTTGAAAATAAATTTAGAAGTTGAAGTTGAATTGCATGTGCCATATATTGATAATTTAACGCAACTCATGCCTCCACAAGTACTCTGCTAGTGGATGTCTGGTATTTACCAAATTACAAAGCATCACCAATCCTTGTGAGCACACAGAACTGAGCTTTGAGGGTTGCACTTACCGTATCTATCCATCTATTTCATATTTTTGATCTATGCCGGTCTTCGATCTTCTCTCCCTTTTAATTTTGAAGCTTCAGCTTTTTCTTCATTAGCCAATTATATTTCTCAAATGATTGTGCATGTGTAGTTTTTTCATTAAATATTGTTGATTTATATGCCTACTATGTATACGCCTCCAGTATCACTGTGACACAAAACATTTCCCAGGTTTTTTACAGCGACAAGAACAGTTTCTGTTTTATACCATGCCTTTGATAGAGGACCTGCCAAATATTCTATAAAAGAGAAGGCCAAAGAAATAGCCTGGTATTTGGCATGACATCAATAAAAACACCTCTCAAAGCTGGACTAGTGTGTCTGGCACCATAACTACTAGGTGAAGCAATCTCAACATTAGCTCTAAAGCTTACACAGGATCCCATAGCACAGATATTCAATGTAGATGGTTGGGTTCATTGGAAATAAGAATCTTGGTGCGTATTCCACAAAATATATGATTGTACAAGGGCAAGGGACAATAAGACCATCTTTCTGCGGACACAAAGTGGTCTCGCCTCGGGATGTCATATGATACAAGTCAGTTAGATAACTAATGGTGTCATAGAACAGGGACAACTACTCTATAAACCAACAGATTTAAATTAAATGTGAAAAATTATTTAGCACCCACATATGGTTTGCGTTACATCACTCAAAACAAGCAGTTGATTCTTTTCCTATATTTGCTGCATAGCATTGGTTCTCAATTGAATGACGTGAAAGAGCCAGCCAGATTAGTGTATAATATTACGAAGCAAAGTAAAAAAAAACAAAAGTATGGTGATTAAGCTGTTGTAACCTTGTTTGGAGGTATTTCGATGAATCCCAGCATTCTCCGACAGAATCAGACATTGAAAGGATAGAATTATGACACAGTTACCTACAGTGAAGACCAATCATATTGTCTCAGTCATCAATAAGACAAACAGAAAGATACTTTTTTCCAAGGTTGCCTATTTACTTAATATATAAGCAATGCATTTTATATTTTTGAAGGGATGCATTGAATTTGACTTCCTAAAGTAATAAGTGAAAAAAATAATTAATAAAAATACGTTCGAATGGCAGATATACCAAATGGGTTATGCATTATTTATGGTCCTTTTTGCTAAAACTAAAAGTAAAATTTACCAACATGATTCCCAAAGCAGAAATTTTCTAAAGAGGTGCATGTCTTATTTCAGTGTGACACAACCACGCAGGATATTAGTGTTGAAGGTCAAGGCATAGCAGGAGATTAAGGTTATCTGCATGACCTGATCAACTGCTGAGGTTAGGAACTATTAGTTGAGGAGCATTTTTGCCAGGTGGGTGTGATTGGTTCTATCCATGCTAAGATGGCTATAAAGAATTGATCCAGGTAGCTGATACAGCATCATTTGCATCCAAAGGATGATTTGGGTCTAAGGATAAAGGCTGGATTGGAAAATGAAGCAGTTGACAGGAAAAAGAACCAGTAACCAGAAAATACTCCATAACATTCTGAAATCAGAACAACAGGATCCCCCGTGGCCCAATGATCAAGAATGCTTGTACACTGGCTTTGAGGGACTGGGTTCAAATCTCGCCACAGGAACTCACATTAGTCCGAGCCCATGGGACATTAAATGGAGGCAGATTGTATCTAACATTCTATGCTGGGGATGACGAAAAACCCTGGGCATCCCTGAATTAATAGGGTGTGTTCCAGACTCCCGGTCTTCTCATCTAATCATCAATACCAGCACAACACAAGTTAGTCAGTAAAGTCAGAGCAGAGACTAATTAAAGTAAAGAAAAAGGCATTTGATAAAGCTTAACAATTTGGAGCTGTTTCAAATTGAGAACCACGCCTGTGCAACAATTGCACTTTTACGAATATGCTGCCGTTGGGCTCTGTTGATTGTGTCAGATTGGTAGACCACATTCAGTGGAATAGGTAGTAATATCCCAATCAGTGGAATCAACCTAGGCTGCACACAATGCTGGGCTAAAGAGCTGAGTCCAATCTGATCACAAAAGTTTAAATCATCATTAATTTAGATGCTCCTATTGTCACTAGTATCACTCTCAGGCAGTTAGAGTCCAGAGGCATTCCTCGTGGATAACTTGATTGCACAGATAGCAGGATACTGAGTAACAGATTTACTGAGGGCAAATAAATTGCCATATTTTGGTAGGCAGCTTGTGATAAATACCAGGAATGTGAAGATCTTAACTGGACCTACATCAGACTCAGACTCAGACTCAGACTCAGACTCAGACTCAGAATATATTTATTTGACTCAAAAGAAATTTTACATAGAGTCAGGAGACCCCTTAAAGGCTTAAATAGCCGCTAACAAGGGGCCACCTTAATTATTGAGTAAACATAAATACTGACAACAAATAAGTCACTAGAATTATATCATAAATTACTAAAAAAAAAAAGATGAAAATCTACAAAAGGAGAAAAATAAGTAATATTTCAAAAAGAAAGGCTATCAAAATATGTTAACTGGCGGGTTCATGATGTGACAGGAGGAGAAGGTGCATGTGATGCTATTTGCAGAGCAAAATTTTTAAAAAACCATAAAAAAATAGATAGTTCAAATAATAACAAAGGATGATTATTTTAAATACAACAACTTCCATGTATTCATGGGGAAATAATCAATTTTGAGAACATATGTAGCAGTTAGTAATGCTGCAGTTGGTAGTGTAACAATTAATTAAGTAATTTTTAACATATATCTTAAACCCTATATAGCTGTGAGTAAATAATTTATCCTTAATTGATTTGTTCATATCATTATAGATTTTTGGGAGCCTATATGAAAAACATTGTCTTGCAAATTTGTGCCTTCTTCGTGGAATAGGTAGGAGTGGTTGACTTGCCAACCTAGTTGCATGCCTTGGATGATCCTGCTCATTCAGTTCGACCAGGGACACCAGCGACTCAGGAAGTATTCTATTGTAGTATTTGTAAAGTAATTTGTAGTCATGCAGTGCACATATATCATGAAATTTAAGTATTTTTAAGTTCTTGAAAATTTTATTTGTGTGGGCATTATATCTACTTCTAGTCAGTACTCTAACAGCTTTTTTTTGTAGTATTTTTATTTGTTTCGATTGTCTACCCCCATAGGAACACACCATAATTTAGGTGAGACACAACAAGTGAATTAATAATATGCAATAGCGCCTCTGCAGGCAGAAAGTCTTTAGTCTATTTAACACACCAATTGTTTTTGAAATTTTCTTACTGACGCTATTTGAGTGGGCTTTCCAATTTAGGTTTTCATCAATAATTATACCCAGAAAGTTAAATTGTTTTACAAATTCAACCTCATGGTTATTAATATGTATTTTGGGAATTTCAACAACTCTTTGTTTTGTGTGAAATATCATTGCCGTTGTTTTTCCACAATTTAGTGACAACTTGTTTGACTGGAGCCATGTATTAATCTAAGCAAGTTCACTGCTTAAGGTCTCGTCAATATTCATGTCTTGCTTACTAAGCTGGACAGTTTTTAAGGTTGTAAACGAATTAGTGTCATCTGCATACATAGTTGGATGAAAAATAGAAGAAGCATTTGCCATATATTATATCCTTTATATGGATGAAAAATATGAGCGGGCCTAAAATAGATCCTTGTGGAACTCCTGTTGTAATAGGTAACAAACTTGACTTCACACCATTAAAATCTACATATTGTGACCTATTTGACAGATAATTTAACACCAGGTTAAATGCCATGTCATTCATTCCATATGTTTGTAATTTTTCTAGCAATATGGTATGGTCAAGCATATCAAAGGCATCTGATGACTCAGTGATGAGCCTAATTAACTTCAAATCTATAGGTCAATGTGTGTGCCTGGCATTAGCACAATTGCCATGCAGTACAGCTGATACTGCGTTAGGAAAATCCTGAAACCTCAGAATTTTGTGTTTTGAAGTATTATGTCGAATGTTTTTACACCAATTAATTCTAACTTGCTTCCCGCGTCATTCTCATTAAAAAAAATATGCAAATGACAACATTTCCTGATCCAGGAGAATCAAAACTTAACATGATCATTATTTCTTAATCTGCAAATTCCCTTTAAATCCATGATTTATGAACATCCATTATCATCTCACTGCAAAAGTGAAGACGCTCTTGATAACAGCAGAGTGCGTAATCGAAAAAATATTATAGTTTTCTCTTTAAACAAAGGTCATATATCCTGGTTATTATTTTCTAAAGAACTCATGACTTAGTTGTTTTTCAATATAGGATACAGATGCTTAACGCAACAGAGTGACGTCAGATGGTAGTGTTTCGCAAAAGTACATGGCAATAACTAGATTTCCAGTAACATTGGATCTGAGATGAATTTGTTTTATTAGCCTTTACTATCTTTGTGCCCTGTGTCTCAGTCATTTTTACTTATATGTCAAATATTTCTGATGATGAATTTAAATCTGCTTCGGATAAAATAAGGGAAGTTCTTTCATTTCAGATGCAGAATATCTTCCAGGATATACCGCTATGCACTCTGGAATTAAGGAAGGAAGGCATTTTCACATAAGATACCAATCTGTCCAGAGAGCTCAATAACTTTGCTTGTCAGAACGGGTTTATATATTTGACAAGAAAATCTAATATAATCATCTCACATCCTTTAAGGAATTTGGGATGATTTTTAAATGCTGAAATTGAAATCACTCAACAGTCCACACGCTGCTTTCAAACTGACCTCAGTTGCAGTGTATGTATGTGATGAATCATGCCGAGACTTTTCAGCCGGGATATAAGTGATTTGTTGAAGAAATTTGATATTATATGAAAGGTTAGGATGGGTTAGGGTGCTCCTTCACATGCTCCTTAGTCAAGCATTCCAATATTGCCATCTCTCTCTATAGCCAAATACCCATTTGCACATGGGTTGAGTAAAGCAGTGGTTTAAGGAGAATCTGCTTAGTTCTGCAATGCCATGACTGGGCTTTGAATCAATGACCATGCGTGTAGCTAGCCCTGAGATCCTGCGTGTAGCGCAGGGGTCATGAATCACTACATAGTAAAAACTTGAGATTTCAGTGTCATTGTTGCAGCTCTGTTGATCCTTGTGATTATCTCACAATAATCTCCATGTATTTCGCTGCTGATAGGCCATCATTTCAGCCCAGAACGTCCTCACATACACTGTAAACAACAGTTTTAAATTTTCTAAGCCCCATAAAAACTGTTTCCTCAAGAAAATAAAATGGCTGTTCAACAGTGATTGGTCTAAACAGAGAAGCAGCACTGTTATGATGTCATAAACACTGGTGACGTCACAATCTCTGGTGATGTCATAGCGATTGTGTAAACAATCATGTTGTGACATCACCATGCAGCTGTCACTCTTTCTTAGCCAATCAGAGCGTAGTTTCATTACAATGTATAAGAAAAAAATTATCAAGCTCAACTTCAATGCATTAGTATTGTAGGTTTCAGCGTTCTCGCAAAACTCAAAATATGTGCTGTCAGCAGCAAAAATTGTCTATTTTTGATATACCAACACATAATATCAGTAATTCATTGGAAACTTAGCTACAGCCATTCCCCTAAACCCTTGTTGAAAATCTCAAGTTTTTCCAATGTAGCGACCCATGACCCACGTGCTAGCACACGTGGGTCCCAGGGCTAGCGTGTAGCAGTCAAACACCTTATCCGCTGGGCCACAACATTGCGATTAGCCTTGAACTATGTACAGCAGTTTGAGTGCTGTAGGTATGCAAAGATGGTTAAATAATTTAATTTATCATATCCATTAGGGTGGTCCAATAACACTTTCTTCTAAAATTTTTCTGATTTGAATCTTGCATTCTGATCTTATATGGATAGAAGGCAATGTATAAAAAGTTTATGATGTGATTCCCCATCAGCAGACCACAATATCATCGGTATTTACAAAACTTGCTATAACGGCATATTATTTTGATCAAGTAACTTTTTTTAGTATGTCCAGGTTGCACAATATGGTCCTGATATTCTTTCTGACTTACAAAGTTTCGTAGCAGGTCAGCATAGATATTACATAGGTCAGCTATATAATTATCAGGCCTTTTTTCATAAAAACAGGCAAATATTTCACTTACAATGAACAATTAATAAAGGTTAACCCCAGATATTAATGCCATGCCAATTTTATCACAAACTAACAAATCAGGAAAAACTATTCACTTCTGAGAAAGATCTGGGAAATTGACCAATTTTTCAGTTGTGCAGATGAGGAATTACATTATAAACTTCTAGGGCTTTGTGCCACCTCTAAATATTGACCGATTTGGCGGAAATTTTACCCATTTGATGCAAAGACAGGGAGTACAAATTCTGAATATGCCACTGTTGGTATTCCATCAATCAAATTACAGAGAAGCCCAATGCAGAAAACCAACGTGACTATCTGAAACAGGGAGAGAAGAGAATCATCAATGATCACTTTTTGAAAATATTTGTGGTCTAGTATCATGACATCAGATTTCACCTCTTCACATCATCAGTAATTTTATGCCAGGAATGATGGACCACAAGTCAGCCAAAATAAGTTGTTCAATCCAAACTGGTGGAATGAACCTGAGCTCCACAGCTTAAGAGCTGAGTCCAATCCGATTTCCTAAACCATCATCAGTTGTGCTGCTCGTATTGTCACCAGCATCAGTTTCAGGCAGAAGGGGCTTAGAGGTTTTCCCTGAGGATTACTTGATTGCACCTATAGCTGGAGATTAAGTAGCGGATTTGCCATGTGCAAATTAATTGCCAAAGCTTCTGGCCTCAACTTGATTGGCTACTTGTAAAAACACCGCAACATTTGCAACAGACTACATGCAGTGAGGGAATGCTTGGTAGTTGCACATATACTTTGTTATCCGAGAAGTTCATTTAAACTAGTCTTTTCAGAGAACATTTCATGGTAATTTTCATACAAAAAGGCTGTAACAGATACACATATACCATTATTAGCCAGGCCTGCCTGATAGCAAGATTGACATCGTCATTAGAAAATGGACAGTGTTCAGTGCCTTTAAAATTGAAGTAAAATCGCAGCAATAAACCAACGGGGGTGAAAAGAGAAATCTACCTTTTAAATATAATTCCTTTTGTCAGGTTCTGTGTATGCAAACATTGGAGAAAACACATTGAGGGGAATTGTTCTTGACACTGAGAGAGTTTTGTGGGAATCAAACTGCAAATAAACATACCAGGTTTTGTTAATGCACAAGATGACAATAGCTTAAAAATCGGCAAATTGTCTTTTTTTAAGTGATAAAGAGGATGTGAAATTTTACTCGGATTTATCTTTACTTAAATTTAAAAATAGATTACGCAATTTTCTAATCCTGTGGAATCAAAAATTTAACATGATCATGATTAAAAATTTTCTTCATCAGCAAATTCCTTAAGCTCCTGATTTATTGCATGCATTATCATAATTTTGCCAAAGGAACTTGCATAAATCATCCATATAAGGTATCAGTGTATCATTATTTGGGTTTCCCATGCAATTCCCTGGTCGCATATATTTGTAGGAGCCCGTGGGGTTTTCGACTACAAAGAAAAGCTGGACAAGCTGACACACAGAAGCAAAAAGAGACGAAGTTCTTTGTAAAATAGTGACAACTATTTGATGTGGCAGAGTTACCTCAGACCCTTTGCCATTTAGATTGCAAAGGTTTTCAGCCAGTGAGATTTGGGATATACAGTGTGCTATATTCATAGAACATAAGGCAAAAAAAACAGAAAAGGCCAATGGAATGACTTACTCGCCCAAACCTATACATTATTAGGATGATTTTTGGACTTTCACAACAGATGATCCAATAGGCATGCATACATAACTTCTGGACTGAAGAAAAATTGGCTTAGTTAATTTTTTTAACGATTTTCAGTAAATTGTCAACAGAGGCATAATTTTCATGTTCTGATGACCAAAATGGCAGATTTTTCCCCAAATTAAGCTGTGTTCCAGTTTCAAAATTAAGTATATTTACATAAAAGTAGTGAATGAAGCATAATGGAATGAAGTCAATGAAACTAACGTTTTTAATTGGGGTAGAAAAATATTGTCAATATCTGCTAAAATCAGGGATATGTGCAATTGGCAGACCATAACTTTCAGCCATTTGCACTTAAAATCAATTTAGGGTTTCATGGCACTTATTATTAATTAAGATATTCAACTTTTCTCCCGAACATATAAGTCTGACTCAAACCAATTTTGCCTTTGGCCGACGACATATTCAGGGAAAGGATTTTTCATAACTTGAGTCTCGCAGTAGAATGGATTGATCCAGATAGATAGACGTCCGAGTGTTGATTGAGCCAGACACTGATACAAGAGGCGACCTATTTAATATCTCATCCACAAGCCATCCAACTGGGATCTCGAAGGTCCACAATTTTGTTCAAAACCTTACAGGCCAAGACCTTCAGTAGGCAGGCCGAGAACATAACCACCCAATCATCTTGCTGCCTGGTACTAGAATCCTAGAGCTGGGAATTTCCAATGTAATATAATTTCTTGTCAATATTAGTTTTTGGAATCCTACACTCAATATCAAAGTAATTACATTGGATATTAGAAACTCATTCAGATGCTGTTTTAATTTGTGAAATTGCCTGAACATCAGTTATCCAGATCATGTTAATTAGGATAATTACCGAAACTAATTACTTCATCAATTCTGATATAATTGACACTGCAATCTTTGCCAAGTTTGAAACTCATCATGCAGCTAAATAAATTGGCAACTCGTCTAAATCAGTTCAAAATAAGTTAATCCTCTCAATATCAAAGTTTAAATGTGTTCTTGTAAGTTTTATACCGTGCCAAGGCACTTTTACCATTCAAAATTATATTTAGTATTCCCATCAACAAACAGGCAACTTATGGCATGAATTGCACAATAAATACCACTTCATGAAATTGTTAAACAGGAATATGAGGATTAGGCACCTCTTTTTGTGTTTTATGAGTAATAAATAATTATGCGTTATGAGTAATAATCATATACTGATCACTGCAGGAAGGAAGAATAAGCCACTACTTCACCCTTGCACACCTTCTGGCTACCCCAGAATCACTTCCTACCTTTACCTACTTTGGACAACCTTTTAATATTACATTTATATTTTCTTTGAAAAAACGCCAATTTAAACTCCATCATTTTAATTGTGTTTAATTTCTTTGATGCGGTGCCCCTTGCTATTGCAATTACATTGCTAGTTGTTTTTGAGACAGGATAAGGATGTGGTGAGGAGTGAAAGATAGTTTCAAGAAGATTTGGGTTAGGGATGTGAAAGAAGAAAAAAGTAGATAGACCGAGGACTTTTGACAGAAAATTCCCTTACTTTATTTGGGGTGGTATTGTATGTTCTATATAGAAAGGTTCTACTGTTCAAGCCCTAAAATTAGATTTTTGGTGTCTTTTGTTGTACGGAAAGCAATTCACTTGCAACCCCTTTAGAGGTCAATAGATACTGGTGTGAGTTGACATGCAATAGAAATTTAATGACTTGCGACACAGTTGCAGGACATGGAGCACAAAATAGGAAAGTCTTTGTGTGAATTAATTGCATTATTGCGTGCAACAGGATTGCAGAACTATTCTTTTGTGTATTTAACTTTACTGGCATGTTAATGTCTTAGACTGTAATCCTATAAGGTCACTATTTTACATAATTACCGAGCTAGCTTACATTTCAATTTTGTGCTGGCCATTTAAAATTAGTTTTATAATATATATGCATGGATGTCAACAATTTGCAATGCAATTCTGAATTGCAAGAATTTTAAGCCCAATGCAATAATATAGTAGGGAAGTATGACTGCACCTACATTTATGAATGAATATCAGAAAAAAAGGAGAAGAATGAATACCCAAAAAGCATTGCCGTTTCAAGAAAGAATAGATTCCCTGTATGCAGAACACAAGGCTTGCATTCTGAATTGCAAAATCTAATTTGGAAGCCATTTGGACCCAGGTTGTCCTACAAGGCCAGTCATGAAAGAGCAGTTTGTTCAGCGTCACAACAGCAAACATTTGCAGGGCCAATGACACGACGTGACCAGTTTTTCAATTGAAAGCCTCGACCTGAAGCAAGGTTTACAATGTACGTTTGCCACAAATTTATAAAGCATAGAATGTGAAATTTAATAAAAAAGTTTTTGGAGTGCAATTTGAGCACAATTTTGATGCATTGCAGAATAAGCTGTCAGTCACATGTTCGTCTTCAAAACTATTTGCTCATTCTATTTATTTATATTTTAAAAATCTTCTGAAAAGTAGTTGATCGAGCTTGCCATTCAGTTTTTGATGCAGGTCACTAAGAGTCAATATTACTTGAATAGTACATATGAGCAGTTAATGTTTTGAAATGTGATGATATGGCACAGAATGAATGAACAAGTATGTTTTGTCATCACTGGAATGGTTTCGCAATTTTTCTGATACCTATCCAATTGGCTTTACTTAATCTCAAGTCTCAGGCTACAGCAGCGTGCTCAAGTTGCGAGCATGAGCGTGCAGGCTATAACATTTCACTGCTGGTGCTGCCAATCAGGTCCTTGCACACATGCATTTTTGAGCAGCCCAGCAAAGTTCTGCTGAGTTCGGTTGGGCGCGGACCGGACAGGCAACAGCTCGGACTTTAGGGGCTGCACTCCCAGTCACCTGTATTCCAATTCGATACCCATTTCAACTTGAATTTCATCAGTCTACAGCCTCGCTCACTCGCCTGCTTCAACAGCAGACTGGCTTGTCAGTCAGATCTAGTATATCTTCTCATATATATTGACCAAAATAGAATGAACCTGCTCCCAACAATGTTGCCTAGTCCTCCTCATTATTTTGGTCTACACACACTTATTGTACCTGACCTCATTGCTAAATCAGGTCAGGCTACCTTATCTCCTGTCATTTCCTGACCTTCAACACTGAAACCCCCTCTCATTTAAAAAGAGGAAGTCCATGTTTGTTCTTTCAGGAAATAATAGTATAAATGCAAATATACAACAATTGATCCGTAAGTTGGCTGAACCTTTTCAACTGATTAATTTCTTAGTATTTCTCAATGATTTCATGCACAATAATTAATTTTTATCTCAGGCTTCCCAATTGACCAGATAGGCAAGCCAAATTTAAATGCTGTACAGTGATTGGTCATGGCTTTATTCAGAGTTTGAAGGACCAGGCAAATCAGAATTTCCATAATGTAATATTCATGGTGACTTCTCCTTATCATAGATCGAAGTTAAATCTCTTGTGATATATTGAGTCATGTGTACATGTATCATTGGCCACATAGAATTACTGGCCTTATGCTGACTGTACCTGTCCCTCTGCATATTAAGCCTCCACGCAGTGAAGGGACAGTCTGATTTCGAAAAGCAAATAGGCCAACATATCACTGAGGAAAATTACTACACAATTGTCCATGAGGACCAAATCAGGCAGTAAAAGCCAGACACATGAAAATTTCATGGTCAGCCAGAACACTGTCTTGACATAATACATAGATTCCTCAAATCTGTCATTTTGACTGACGTGTCGGCAATCTTAAATTTTCATCCCACATCAGAGAGGTCCTATAATGTTTTACACACAGCTCGCACAATTATCTGAGGGAACTCTTCTTCTTCCCATTTGACTTCCCTTCTGTCTTAGGAGCACCCCAAATGATGGAGCCTTATGATGTGGTGCATTTTGTTCAAGTATGGGGGGGGGGGGGAGAGGAAGCAATCTGATCTCCGACTGGGCCTTATGTGAACCTCCAGATACAATCCAGTCTTTTGCAGTTCAAACAAGTGGGCAAACAACCTCGACCAGATCCGGACATTTAGTAGCATCATGAACACACCATAACCTGCAATTTGTGAACTTGCTCCATGTAGCTTACTGTCTCTTTTGTCGTTATTTATTGTATGTATGAGCATGGCACTTCATTTTTTAGAATAGTTTCTAGGAAAACCAGTTTAAATATCGTATTTAATTGTTGCAATTATAACGAATAATAAGGTAAAAGACTCTACAATATCATCAGATTCATCCCAAATTTCTTCATATTCTCTATAATTGTACACTGAATGATTTACATTTTGTCAACACAGTTTCCGTGATGGACCATTCATCAAGTCAAATCAATAGTGATACATGTAAATCAAACCAAAATAGCTCTTGCTTGTTCACCTTTTAATAATTTTTTGTCACAATAATCCTTAATACCATAAAAAAAACTAGTTATCAGCCTGCACAAGTAATTAAATGAAGTCCTCAGAGCTATTATTCGATGGCTTTGAATTTAATTTGAATGACTTAATATTTCAAATCATCTGGACCGTAAAATCAATCATACATTTCACAGCATCATTGAAATTTGCTGGGGGGAAAAATTAGAATCAATACTATGTTTATGTTTCAAACAGTCTGAAAGTAGATACTCTGGATAGGACTTCAACAGAGTTACTCTAAACTGGATTTTGAAACTAAATTTAGAAATGGAAGTCAAATTGCATGTATCATATATTGATAATTCAACACAATTTTACATGTGGGTCAATTCTTTGATTCAGTTAAAAACCCCTCCCGGGCCTCCCCATTGAAATTGCATTGACCCTTGTACTCATAAAAGATTTTGACCCACACCTAGCTATAATGCAGCAAAGAAAATCGGCAGTCCTTTGTATCACACATATACCTAAGATATCGTCCTTTGTTACCCAAGATGTTTTCTTGTGATTGGAGGACCATTTATGCTTCCAAAAGTGGTCTGCTAGTGGATGTCTAATATTAACCAAATGATAAAGCATCACGCATCATATTGAGGACTCAGAACTGAGCTTTGAGGGTTGTACTTACCATATCTATCCATCTGTTCCATTTGGTAACACTAGTTAACTGTTGATAACTTGCCTTCTCATCAGTTCTCACATTAGATTCAAGAAGAACTCAATATTTTTGATCTATGCCAATCTTTGATCTTCTGTCCCTTTTCATTTCTAATGTTTAGCCTTTTCTTCATTAGGCAATTATATTTCTCCAATTATTGTGCCTATATTATATATGCCATTTGTATGATTGTCTCTCATGATTGTCTAGTTTCTTCATTAAATATCCTCGATTTCAATACTATACGCCTGCACTCCAGTATGACTGTGACACAAAACAATTACTAGGCTTTTTGCAGTGGCAAGAACGGTTTCTGTTTTATACCATGCCTTTGATGGAGGACCTGCCAAATATTCCATAAAAGAGAAGGCCAAAGAAATAGCCAGTGCTTGGCATGACATCAATAAAAACACCACTCAAAGCTGGACTAGTGTGTCTGGCACCATAACTGCTAGGTGAAGCAATCTCAACATAAGCTCTGCAGCTTACACAGGATCCCAGAGTACAGATATTCAATGTGGATGGTTGGGTTCATTGGAAATAAGAATCTTGGTGCGTATTCCACAAAATATATGATTGTACAAGGGTCAGGGATGATAAGACCATCTTTCTGCAGTCATAAAGTGGTCTACTCTCTGGATGTCATATAATAAAAGTCGGTTAGATCCAGAGGGTGTCATAGAGTAGGGATGACTACTCTATATCACACCAACAGAATTAATGTAAAAGTGAAAATTATTTAGCACCCTATGATGGTTTGGATTACATCACTATGAACAAGCGATTGATTTTTTTCCTATCTGCTGTATGCGTAGCAGTGGTTCTCGATTGAATGATGTAAAAGAGTCAACTAGATTATAATAGTCCGAAGCAAAGCAAAAAAAAACAGTATGATTATTAATCTGTTGCAACTTGTTTGAAGGCATTTCGATGAACCCCAACATTCCCCGAGGGAATCAGACTTTGAAAGGATAGAATTATGACACAGCAACATACAATAATGACCCGTCATATGTCTCAGTCATGCTGTTAATAAGACAAACAGCATGATACTTTTTTCGAAGGTAGACACAATTTATCTATTTACTTATATGTGCAATACATGTTATATTTTTGAAGGGATGTGCTGAATCTGACTTGCAAATGTCCTAAGTGAAAGAAATAAAGATAGAGATATGTTAGAATGGCAGATATACCGAATAAAGAGGGTTATGTAGTATTAGTGGACCTTCTCTGCCTCAAACTGAAGCAAGTTGTACAAACAAGATTCCTACAGCACACATTTTCTACAGAGGTGCATGTCTTATTTCAGTGTGACACAACCACACAGGATATTAATGTCGAAAGTCAAGGTATAGCAGGAGATTAAGGTTACCTGCATGACCTGAGCGACTTCTGAGGTTAAGAACTATTGGGTGTGGAGCATTTCTGCCAGGTGGGTGTAAGATGGATATAAAGAATTTGACCCAGGCAGCAGATACATAATCATATGCCTCTAACGGAACATTTTGATCAAAATATCAAGGCAGGCATGGAGAATGAAGCAGTTAATAGGAAAATTAATGACTAAGAATATGCTGTAGTCGGGCTCTGTTGATTTGTGTCAGATTGGTAGACCACATTCTGTGGAACAGGTAGTAGTATCCCAATCAGTGGAATCAACCTCTGCTGCACACAATGCTGGGCTTAAGAAATGAGTCCAATCTGATTACAAGCAGGGTTGGGCACGAGTACATGCAAATGTACTCGAGTACGAGTACGAGTACTTGCCACATCTACGAGTACGAGTACGAGTACGAGTACGAGTACAGCCTTTTCTGAATGTATTTGAGTACGAGTACGAGTACTTTCAAATGTACTCGAGTACGAGTACGAGTACATTTATGCAATTTCGAACCATTTATGCAATATTAAAGAAATAAAAGCATTATTAAGATAAAATAAATAAGCACCAATAAAGAATGTCAGTGTTGGCTACAACTTATAGCCTCCTTTGTTAAACAAAAGTGAACTGTGTTAATTCAAAATGGCCTTTGAAGCTACTTTTGGGTTGCCAATTGCTGGTTCCAGGGATCGCATCCAGTTGTAGCCGGGTCGCCCAGTCAGCTTCTGACTTCGCCTGTAGTAAAACAGACATCAGTATAACATCTGTGACGTCAGCTTATGTCCCCTGACGTCACAGTAGGTCAAATTGCCTGCAAGGGGGACCTGTGTTGGAGTTGGACAGCAGTTTCAATAAACTTTTGCCTCAGTGCACTGAGAAGGAATGATGCCATGGCATCTGTAAGATTTTATTTAATTTTAGTATATTTTCTTAGTGCTAAGAATTCGTTAGAAAGCATATCAAAGCTTGGCAAGGCTGATTTAGCAAAAAATTAAATACAATAAATTCCAGAAAACTTAAATGCACAAGTTTGTTAAATTGCATAACCTTCTTCCCAGTCAAGGAAACAGGCAGTATGATTGTCATGATTAGAGCCTTTTACTCAGCAGAGATCGTTACTCAAAGTCATTATTTCCCTATCGTACTACACGTTTTTAATTTTATGTTTTTATGTACTTTTGATATTTCATTTTAATGTTACGAATTATTTTCAATTTTATATCTACTTTTTAATAATTATTATGTATTTTTAAATTGTACACTGTTTCAACTTTTGTTGCAAAGTTAATAAACCAATTTAATTCAAATTCAATTCAATATAAATTTATGGCAAGTACAGAAATGGTTATTTCGTTCAGCTAAGATCATTTTCCATTAGGAAAAATCATGAGTATAATAATGGAATTAAAATTACTCTTTTTAGAATCTACATAAGCCATTGTGAACCTGCAAACTAAATATTTACTGTTGATTTCTGTAAAAGCTTCGATTTAACCCAAAAAATGTCAAAACGAAAATTGCTCTAAGGGGCCGACCAGATGATCTTTGGGGGGGGGCTATGGATATTTGGTGAAAAAAAAAGATTGTTTCCCACTTGACATTGAAAAAAAAAGTTTGTTCAGCACATGGAAATAAAAAAAAAAAGTTTTTTTCCACCTGTAGCTAGGGTACCGTAATGTTAAAATTCCGATAAAAAAGTTTGTCGCGAGTGCGCATGAGAAAAAAATTGTTCGTCGACGCGTTGCGAATGAAAAAAAAAGTTTCTCCCGGGGGTAAAGTCTATAGCCCTCCCCCCAACTATCGTCTGGTCGGCCCCTAATTATGCTTCAAATTGAGTTAGAAACATAATTTAAGAACTTATATATATCATTAAGAAGTAGTGGAATACAATGGCTCCAGTTAAAATACCGTATCTTTGATAATAAGGCCAGTATCAGCCAGTAAATTATGATGTTATGATTTGCGCAAAAAGGTGTGAAACAAGAACCCGCGGGTTGCATAATGCAGGTGGAATGTTCTAAAATAGGGTTGCCTTTTGCAAATCTTTTTTGAGTCCAGGTCAAATCTGACATTTGATTTGAATGTCTAGGGTTAAATACAAATACAATTACTGGTCCTCAGGATTTGGCCAAAAACAGCACATCAAAAAATTAATGTAGATGAAATCAAGACTTTCTAATCTATACATACTTGGGAGAAACAAATACCAGACTTCAGAAAAAAAAAAAGGTATACAGATGGCTTTTATCTTTTCTGACAAATAGAGGATTGGAATGTTTTATTGTCTTTCTTTTTTTTTTGCGGCTGTCAGAGAAGCATAATTTTGCTTTTAAATGAGAAAATATGTCTCTTAATACCCTATACATAACCCAAAATACTGCTGCACATCATTATAGATGTTCTCCACAAAAGAAAATCTTACTTTAAAGAAAGAAAATGACATTCTAATGGCAAGATCAAGGTGCTCCGTCAAATTCACAAAACCTATCTTGCTTCGGAAACAACCAGTAATCGGGCATGGAGCACAAAATATATCAGATTTTTGCAAGCGAAAATAGGCATAAATAATATAAAGAATTCCTAATGGTATTTCAGAATTCCTAATGGTATTTCAGATATCTTATTTATTAGATATGGGAAATGGGAAAAACCAAATCTCATCTGTGACGACTGTCATGAAAACATAATTTTTGCTATTTGGTTATAAATGAGAATATTTGTCCCTTAATATCACACACATAATCTGAAATGCTCCTACACATCATTGTAGATATCTCCATAAATTAAAATCTGACTTACAAAAGAGAAAATTCAATTTAGATGGCAAGATCAAGGAGTGCCTCCAATCCACAAAACCCATTTTTTTACGGGGGCAATCTGTAATCAGGCCTGCAGCAATAACCACTAAACGTTTCAAAGCTGGTACATGGATTGCCTGACATGTACACCACATAAGTTTTTCTCATTTTTCAAATTAAGGGCTTAGAAAAAGCTAGATCTTAATTTTCCGCCATCAGAAAATTGTAATTACGCCTATTGTTGTATCAAATATGATTTTATTTCTCGAAATGACCAATGTATAGATAGATATTCTAAAATGCACAACACTAGGGGTTCTCGAGTAACAGAAAATCCAATTTTCGATAACAAAAATGTGTTATATGATAGTAATATGAGGGTGCATCACCTAATCCACAAAACCCATTATATTGTCATAAGTGACCGGTATAATGCAGTTGCGCATGCGCACCTGCATTAAAAAGCAAATGGCGGCTATGTACAGATACAGATAATGTATTAGTCACCAATGTGAAATTCATATGTGTTCAAATCAAAATCAAAATGGTTCAATATGTGTTACTGAATGAATAATTATTAAAAATTTAATAACAAAAATCAGGCATTGTAGTTGTGTAGATGACAACGAATTTATGGTACACTATTCCACAATGTTGTGCCCAAATGCTTGTTCTTTATAAATGTGTGAATCACAAAGTTGTACTAAGTTTACGATTGCTCATTATATCATTTCCATTTTTTTCAAACTACTGGTTTTCACATAACACATTATATGTAACTGTAGTTGAGTTATATAATTTAAAAAGATCCTTGGAGGGTTTTAAAAAGTTGAACTATAGCATTAAATTAACCATTTTGTCATACACTGGCTTTTGTGTTCAATTTTACTATTTTGAAGCTTCAATTGTACTCGTGATATGCTCACTACGAGTACGAGTACATTAGCAATGTACTCGAGTATGAGTACGAGTACTGTACTCATAATTTGGCACGAGTACCGAGTACATGAGAGTACTTGGAAAAATGTACTCGAGTACACGAGTACACGAGTACATGTGTACTCGTGCCCAACCCTGATTACAGAAGTCTAAATCATCATTAGTTGAGATGCTCCTATTGTCACTAGTATCACTCTCAGGCAGGCCCAGAGGTATTCCCTGTGGGTTACTTGATTGCACAGATAGCAGGATGTTAAGTAGCAGAATTACTGAGGACAAATAAATTGCCACAGTTTGGTAGGCAGCTTGTGATAAATACCAGGAATGTGAAGATCTTCACTGTTCCTACATCTGATGAGCCTAAATTAACTTCAAATCTATGGGCCAATGTGCGCGCCTGGCATTAGTACAATTGCCATGCAGTAAAGCTGATGCTGCGTTAGGAAAATCCTGAAACCTCAGAATTTTGTGTTTTGGAGTATTATGTAGAATGATTTTACACCAATTAATTCTAACTTGCCTCCCGCGTCATTCTCATTTAACAAATATGCAAATGACAACATTTCCAGATCCAGGAGAATCAAAACTTAACATGATCATTATTTCTTAATTTGCAAATTCCCTTTAAATCCATGATTTATCAACATCCATTATCATCTCAGTGAAAAAGTAGAGACGCTCTTGATAACAGCAGAGTGCGTAATCGAAAAAATATTATAGTTTTTCTCCCTAAACAAAGGTCATAAATCCTGATTATCATTTTCTAAAGAACTCGTTGTTTTTCAATAGAGGATACAGATGCTTAACACAACAGAGTGACGTCAGATGGTAGTGTTTCACAAAAATACATGGCAATACTAGATTTTCAGTGACATTGGATCTGAGATGAATTTGTTTTATTAGCCTTTTACTATCTTTGTGCCCTGTGTCTCAGTCATTTTTACTTATATGTCAAATATTTCTGATGATGAATTGTCTGCTTTGGATAAAATAAGGGAAGTTCTTATATTTCAGATGCAGAATATCTTCTAGGATATACCACTAAGCACCCTGGAACAGGAGAAGGAACTTCAAGGAAGGCGTTTTCACATTAGATACCAATCTGTCCGGACTACTCCATAACTTCGCTTGTCTGAGGGGGTTTATATTTTTTACAAGAAAATCTAATGTTATCATTTCACATCCTTTAAGGAATTTGGACTGATTTTTGAATGCTGAAATTGAAATAACTCACAAGTCTACAACCTGCTTTCAAACTGACCTCAGTTAAAGTGTATGTATGTGGTGAATCATACACAGACTTTTCAGCTTGGATGTAAGTGATTTATTGTACTTAGTTTAAGATCTTCCATAACCATTGCAACTTCAGAGTGACAAATGAATTAATCAGCCCCACCAAGGAAAGCGTATTCTTCGGAGAAAGTTCTAAATAAGGGTTTATTCACTTTGCTGCAGCCCCCTAAACATTATGGAAAAGCCATTTTTCAGACAGTTTTGGTGAACGAATAAAATAAACTTAAGATATTTTGGGGCAATTTGGACAATATTAAAAAATTAATTGACCTCATAGTCATAGGCTCATACACCTACATGTATGCTTGGTGAATGTCTGGGTTTGATTTTCTGAGCAGTATTGGCAGATTATTGGAGTTCCATTATACCATGTCACATGAAGAAATTAGGACTTCTGCATCATGGCTGACTCTGCTAAATTCACATCCTGATTAGCTATAAAAGAAAAATAACTATCCAGTCGGCGCTGTCTTCTTTTTGGTCAGTATCACAAAAACCCTGTAGCAATCTTGTTTACCAAATTTAGAAATTAACTGCTATAACGCCTCAAGTTGACTAGTAATTTAAGCTACCTATTTTATGTGATGGCATGGAATAGAAATCTTATGATGCTGTGAGTTTGGATTCCATCAAAAAAATTACAGAGAAGCCCAATACAGAAAACCAACATGAATATCT
Source organism: Platynereis dumerilii (assembly GCA_026936325.1). Taxonomy (NCBI): domain Eukaryota; kingdom Metazoa; phylum Annelida; class Polychaeta; order Phyllodocida; family Nereididae; genus Platynereis; species Platynereis dumerilii. Next base: position 25,732,773 of record JAPTHN010000007.1, read on the forward strand.
GCAAAGGAGAAGAGAAAAGGATCATCAATGATCGGTTTTTGAAAATATTTCGTGGTCTAGTATCATGACATTAGATTTCACCTTTTCACATCATCAGTCATTTTATGCCAGGAATGATGGACCATAAATCAACAGAAGTAAGTTGTTCCAGCCATAGTAGCCAAACTGGTGGAATGAACCTTAGCTCCACAGCTCAAGAGCTGAGTCCAATCCGATTTCCTTAACCATCCTGAGTTGTGCTGCTCATATTGTCACTAGCATTAGTTTCAGGCAGGAGGGTTTTTCCCTGAGGATTACTTGATTGCACTAATAGCTGGAGATTAAGTGGAGGATTTGTCAAGTGAAAATTAATTGCCACAGCTTTTGGCCTCCGCTCGATTGGCTACTTGTAAAAACACCAGAAAATTTGCAACAAACTACATGTGGAGAGGGAATGCATGGCAGTTGCACATTTACTTTGTTATCTGCTCATTATCCTTAAGTTTAGAACAACTTAATTCTCTCAATTTTGAAGTTAGAAATGTTGGTTGCAATGGAAAGACCTGGCCTTCACATTTTCACCTGTGAGTAATAAGACTGCAATTCTGATTTCACTTTTGCACATTGATGCCCTCTTACCAGTTAAACAGTGCCAAGAAAAAACAAACATTCAATGACATGTATTGCAAGTTCAGTCCCTTGGGTATGTTGGAAGTGTATACAGTCCAGAAACAAATAACTTTGTTATAGTTATGTACAATTGCATGGCATTCAAAATTGCAAAATTTGTAAGTCTATAACAACTAAAGACATATATGAAAGACTAGACTATCTGCATGCAGAAAAAAAGACTTGCATTCTGAATAACAAAATCTGATTTGGAAGCTATTTGGACCAAGCTGTCGTACAAGGCCATTGATGAAAGTGCAAAAGTTTTCACAACCTCACAACAGCAAATATTTGCCGGGTTAATTAACTCTTGGCGTATCTATCTGATTTGAAAGTACATTTTCACTGAGGCTCAACTACTAACCATTTAGTTTACGCACTTGTTGTTTTTCTTGACCAGTAACCCTCCTAGGGACCCAAGATATTTGTGGCTTCTCCCATAAAATTTGGTGGAAACATGCAGGCAGAGTTACATCAGACCCTTTGCCATTGAGATTGCAAAGCTTTTCAGCCAGTGAGATTTGGAATATCCAGTGTGTTATATTCATAGAATCTAAGGCAAGAAAAGTGGAATATAGGATGCAATGAGTTACTTGATCAAACCTTCAATTGGTAGGATAATTTCTCGATTTTCACAACTCTTTGTAACAGATTGATCCAAAATGCATGCATGCATATCTTCTGGACTGAAGAAAAATTGGCTTAGTTAATTTTTTTAACGATTTTCAGTAAATTGTCAACAGAGGCATAATTTTCATGTTCTGATGACCAAAATGGCAGATTTAGCCCAAAATTGTGTAGTGCGCTACTAGCTTATAAATTATGTCATTTACATAAAAGTAGTGAATGAAGCATAATGGAATGAAGTCAATGAAACTAATGTCCTTAATTTGGGTAGAAAAATATTGTCATTATCTGCTAAAATCAGGGATATGCGCAATTGGCCTAAGTCAGACCATAACTTTCAGCCATTTGCACTTAAAATTAATTTGGGGTTTCATGAAACTTATAATTAATTTAGAAATTCAACTTTTCTCCAGTACATATAAGTCTGACTCAAACCAATTTTGCCTTTGGCCGACGACATCTTCAGGGAAATGATTTCTTCATAATTTGGGTCTCGCAGTATAAATGGATTGATCCAGATAGATAGACGTCCGAGTGTTGATTGAGCCAGACACTGATACAAGAGGCTACTTATTTAATATCTCATCCACAAGCCATCCTACTGGGATCTCGAAGTTCCACAATTTTGTTCAAAACCTTACAGGCCAAGACCTACAGTAGGCAGGCCGCTGAGGCCGGGAACATAACCACCCAATCATCTTGCTGCCTGGTACTGAATCCTAGAGCTGGGAATTTCCAATGTAATATAATTTCTTGTCAATATTAGTTTTTGGAATCCTACACTCAATATCAAAGTAATTACATTGGATATCAGAAACTCATTCAGATGCTGTTTTAATTTGTGAAATTGCCTGAACATCAGTTATCCAGATCATTTTAATTAGGATAATTACCGAAACTAATTACTTCATCAATTCTGATATAATTGACACTGCAATCTTTGCCAAGTTTGAAACTCATAATGCAGCTAAATAAATTGGCAACTCATCTAAATCAGTTCAACATAAGTTAATCCTCTCAATATCAAAGTTTAAACGTGTTTTATACCATGCCAAGGCACTTTTACCATTCAGTATTCCCATCAACAAACAGTGGATTTACTTACGGCATGAATTACACTAGAAATACCACTTTATGAATTTTTTAAACAGGAATATGAGGATTGAGCTGGTTGGACATAGGAACCTCTTTCTGTGTTAATATGCATGGTGAGTAATAATATACTGATCACTTAATATTTTGGTTCTTTACTATAAAAAGAAATAAGTTTGTTTCATCCCAATAAGAAAATAACATATCGTATGATATACAACTTACGTTCCAAAATAAACTCAGACTACCACTGCAGGAAGGAAGAATCAGCCACTACTTTACCCTTTCACACCTTCGGGCTATCCCAGAATCACTTAATACCTTTACCAACTTTGGACAACCTTTTATTAATAGGTACATCAATTTTACATTAATTTTACTTTGTAACAACACCAATTTAAATTCCATCATTCTCATCGTGTTTGATTTCTTTGATGATTACATTGCCAGTTAATTTTCTGAATAGATTTTTTGAGATCGGAAAAGGATGTGCTGAGGACTGAAAGGTAGCTGCAAGTAGATTTGTGGTGGGCAAAAAAAAAGAAGGCAAAAGTAGATAAACCGAGGACTTCTGACAGAAAATTCCTTAGTTTATTTTTGGTGGTCCTGTATGTTCTAGAGAAACTACTGCTCAAGCCCAAAAAGAGATTTTTGTTGTCTTTTGTTGTACGGAATGCAATTCACTCACAACCCCTTTAGAGGGCAATAGACACTCATGTGAGCTGACTTGCAATGAAAATTTAATGACTTGCGACACAGTTGTGGGACACCGAGCACAAAATTGCAAGGAAAATTTTGAATGAATTGACTTGCATCATTGCATGGAACAGGACTGCATAACAATTCTTGTGTGTACTTAGCTGCACGGGCATGTTAATGTCTGAGACTTTAATCCTATAAGGTGACCATTTTTCATAATTACTTGGTTTGCTCACATTGTAATTCTGTACTGACCATTTAAAATTAGTTTTATAATAGCTATATGGATGTCAACAACTTGCAATACAATTTCTGAGTTGCAGAATTTTAAGCCCAATGCAATAATATAGTAGGGAAGTATGACTGCACCTACATTTATGAATGAATATCAGAAAAAAAGGAGAAGAATGAATACCCAAAAAGCATTGCGGTTTCATGAAAGAATAGACTCCCTCTATGCAGAACAAAATCCTGCATTCTGAATCACCAAATCTAATTTGGAAGCCAATTGGTCCCAGGTTGTCCTACAAGGCCAGTGATGAAAGTGCAATTTGTACAGCCTCACAAGGCAAACAATCGGAGGGCCAATGAAGCAATGTGACAGTTTTTTTCAATTGAAAGCTCCAACCTGAAGCCTCCTGTACAATTTATGCCCTGTCTACAAGTTGACCGCTATTTGCTGCCACCTAGGGTGCAAAATTCGCGAGCTCCTGTGAGCGGTCAACAGAATTTGGATCAGTGGAAGACACCAGGACAGTGTGGAAGAAACCAGGACAGTTCCATCATTTAGTGATGGTCTAGATTATTTCCAAAAACTCTGCAAGTGTCTAATCTGACTTTGGTTGGCTTCAATTTTAAGCAGACAGCTTATAAATACTAAAATAAGTTGGAACTATTTTTTATCATGGAGGATGTATACATTATAGCTCACATACATTGCCAGTATAGAGGGGGCCACTTGTGGCATGGACAAGACATTTTGCTGAGTGTAACACAGCTTTTATGAAATTGTGAATTTTTATTGTTGTCCTAGTTAATAAATCTCCATAAAGTAATAGAATAAATACAATTGAGCATTTTTGATATCACAAAGCAAAAATATTGGCTTTGTATGGACACATATATAAGTGAGAATGCATTATTTTTGGACCCTTTTCTGACCACAATTTAACATGCACTAAATGGCATAAGTAGATTGAATACCATCAAACTTCTGATGAGTAAAATCATCCCTTTCACAGGCAAAGTGTATGCTAAAGTTTCAAAACTTTCTTTTTGTCTCATGATTTCCAAACATTTTCATTCAAAGCAGTGGACTGGATATTAGCCAGCAACCATGCTTTGTGAAAGTAGTTTGGCGTAGTAATATGGACAGCTGTTGTGCGACCTGATCTGGTGATCTGTCCCAAACAGATCAAATTATTGTTGACCCAATTCGATTTTCCAGGGACTGTCAGCATTCTGCTGCCACTTGACTGTCCCGAACAGAGACAGATTTATGCCATAATTTGTGAAGCTTAGTATGTGTGAAATTCAAAGTCGCACAACAAAAAAAGAGTTTGGAGCATGTTTCAAGAAGAGCGTTTGTAAAATAGGCATTCAGTCACATTCTCTTCCTTGAAACTATGTCAGCATTCCATAAAAATATACAGTGCCGCCTGTAAGTATGTGAAACGCATGACATTGTGCCATTGCATCAATGCTAAACATCCTCAGCCTAACTGCTTGTGGAGGCATGCATTTTCATCGGATGAAAGGGAAACAAAGTGGGTCATAAAGGCCGATGTGTGAGGCAAGTGGGATAAAAATAGCAGCCCATTTTCTTCGCTGTAGTTGGAGTTAGGTATGGGTCAAAGTCTTTGATAAGTAAGTGAACCACCCTTCCCTATCTTTTAACATTGGGCCTGCGTTTCACTTACTTATCAAAGACTTTGACCCATACCTAACTCCAACTACAGCAAAGAAAATTGGCTGCTATTTGTATCCCGCATGCCTCACATATCGGCCTTTATGACCCAAAATGTTTTCCTCTCATCGTATGAGAATTTGTCCTTCCAGAAGCATTTTGATTAAGGATGTTTAACATTGATGCAATGGCACAATATCATGCGTTTCACTTACTTACAGGCGGCACTGTATTCCTTTAAACATCCAATCAGGAATGGGCTAACAGGGTCGAATTTGGTGCCACTTACCATGTATTATGTCTTGCTATAAAAGTTGATTACTTCTCCCATTGTAGGCTTCGTACTGGAACTTTGTCAACATTTTTGCCTGTGCTGGTTTCTGACCTTTTGTCCCATACAATTTGGCAAAATGTTTCTCCAATCATATTTTGTGAATAATTATAATTCATAATGTCTAAGTTCTCCATTCAATTATTACACAACACTTCCAGTATTATTTTGAAAAAAAGTATCCTACGCTTTTTATAGCTCCAAGAATGGTTCCTGTTTCATATTATGCCAATGATAGAGGACCTGCCAAATATTCTATAAAAGAGGAGGCCAAAGAAACAGCCTGTTGCTTGGCATGACATCAAGAAAAACACCACTCAAAGCTGGACTAGTGTGTCTTGCACCATAGCTGCCTAGTGAAGCAATCCCAACATTAGCTCTATACAGCTTACACAGGATCCCAGAGTACCAATATTCATAGTAGATGGTTGGGTTCTGTGGAAATAATCATCAAATTGGTGTACATTCCAGAAATATATGATTATAAAGGCTCAGATTTTAGTTACAATGCTCTCTCCTCAGGGTGCAATGTACAGTGGTCCCTGCATTATAAGACCGCCCCTTCTGCGGTCATGAAGCGGTCTCTTGTGGGGATGCTGTCTCACGCCTGGTCCGAAATGCACTAAATATACCACTTGGAGCGGGAGGAAGACGGTCACATAAGGCAAGTCGGTCTTACAACAGGGGTCTAACAACGCAAGGACCACTGTACACACTATGTAAGGCTCATGTAGGATGTCATGTAAATCAAGCCAGTCCCATAATAAAGAGTCGTATGCAGCAGGGACTCCTATTTTAGGTGAAACGGACAGAACTAAATGAAATGTGAAAACTATTTATCTATTTGATTACTCCAATCATAGTTAGGGTAACATCAGTTGAAACAGGCATTTTAATATTTGTCCAACTTGCATCATAGCAAATAATCTCAAGTAAATGACGGAAGAAAAGTCAACCAGCCTGGGGTATGACAACCTCTCAGACCAACAAATGAATGTGAGGGTGAATGAATTTGTGTTTTGTTGTAAAAGTGCTAAAACTAATACCAGTTATACACAAAATCCATGCATTATATATAGCTGGATATTGTAACTTTTGGATTTATTCAAAACATCAAACTGAATAATCAATGTTGAGCAACAATCTAACAGCTATGTGGATTTGTAATGGTGTGATCAGTGTGGGTTCCAAGTGACACAGCTGAAACTGCGAATATACCAACTGTGAAATCAATATGCTGATACTGACATCACGAGAGCACTGTGGCAGTTGAAAAGAACATGGCACACTAATATGAGATCTGTAATAACAGCAACAGGCTAAGACAATATCTCACAGACAGATATACTTTATGTGATGTTGTACCAGCCAACATTTGAATGATTTTTTTCTGCAGTATAAGATTTATAATGACATGGTAACTTGTTCTTCAAATTTTATTGATGTAGAATACTATAATCTGCCTTAAATGATTATTAAATCTCATAAAATTAATGACTTTTTAAAAATACAAATAACAAGAGATTGCAATGTATTATGATGCAGTAGCAGAGATTGCAAAATTCTCAATTTATACTTTTACCATTTCGGCATCAAAATTGAAAAAAATCTGCTAGTGAGCCGTTTACTGGAATTGGCGCTATATAAATGCCTATTATTATCCTTAGCCCAAAAAATGGTTTATGTTTATACCGCTCATGATAGATGACCTGTCAGATTTTCTCTTTCAACAAGAAGGCCAATGAAATAGCCTGGTGCTTGGCAATACATCAATGAACACACCAATGAAAGCATCACAAGACCAATCGAACTCTGCTTAAAGAAGAAAGTCAAGATACAATCATTGCAGCTTACAGACCTAAAATCATTTTGTACAATTACAATATCTGAATCACAAAATGTTATAGTAACTTAGAAAATAAACTGCATGAATATTCAAGGGCTAGTTTTTACATTCATTCGCCAAATTAGCCAGGGTTAAAAGGGACGTAAAGTAATCTGAGTCGCAAATGTTGTCTTAGTTGATCAAATTTTTGCACAATTTGCACACCTTAGTTTTCCCTGAGTTAGCAAAATATCTTTGACAAGATCAAGACATTAAGAGGACACCACTAAGACATCCTGACCTGCAGGTCATGTCTGGGATATGTCACTGTCAGTCCCTACACGTTGCATAAAGGTCACCGCTTTCCGGGCAGCTAACTTGAATATCCTCTTTGTATGAATTCAGCGTCTTGGCCATGTTTGCTCACACATCTTACCTCGTGTAAGGCGTAGTCTCTGAATATGGTGTCTCTCCAAAATAATCGCATTATTTAGCTCCATTGCTTCTGAGCATTAAGTTTCATTTCGTGTGAAAAGGGAACCCAAAAGAGAGAATGCATCCTAAGAAAAGACCACACTCAATGGTTCAGAAAGTACGATCAATGCCAATACAACAGTCTTCATGAGGACCAATGTAATACTATCTAAGTCACAACACTGAATGTGTAACCTGCTATTTTCTTTGAAAACTGGTTATGCATTTACTTTTCAAGGAAATAGAAATCCTCTTTAGTTGGTATTCCATATTTATCACATTATCTCCTTTTTATATTTAAGAAAAGAACAAGGCTTTTGCATATTAAAAATGAACAACCTGCTGATGATCTATTCAGATTTTCAACAATGTGGGCAAAGATATTGGGCCGTTGGTAAATTTCGGCAGATCATAGGGTCTTTTTGGCAATGCGACTCCTTTGGGCATGACTTTTTAAAGTCATTGCATCCTCAGAAATATCCGTGAGGCCTTTGGGCAAATAAAGATCCTTTGGGTGCATGCCTAGATTGCTCATTATCACTTGTTTCAACTGTTGTGGACTTTGGCAATGACCAAATCCTTACTACTGAAGAGTTTTCCTTGTAAAATGTATTCACAGACCCTGTCATTAATTACTTGCTACAATAGTGAAATACATCTACCCTCGTAGCTGGCTCTGAACCATGAATCTCCCGCCATGTCTACAAGGCTCTGCGGGATATTAATGATTCCCAACATGAATAAATGATCAAAAGTGTCCCAATATGATAGAGAACCTATTTCATTTGTTGGGAAAAGTTTCTCTGAAAAAGAAAAAAGAAAAGAGAAATAAGGCTTTATCAATGAATGTATAAGTTCAATACATCTGAACCAATTATTTTGAAATACTATCCTGATAAGAAAGCACTGGTGACAGATAAATTAGCATTTGGTGTGACAGTCACATTAAAATTCACAATGCACCGAACATGGAATTTATTGAGACGCATTTGCAGAATGTAATTATCCCAGTCAACGCAACGGTTGTTTGTCCGTTGTAAAGACACAAATTTGACTCCCTTGAACCAAATATGTTGGTTCTGTGATCATGATGAAGAACTATGCAAGGTGTATTCATAATACATCGGAGGGTCTGCTTTCATACTGGCATCAATGCATTCAAGATAATGCTTAAACATATAGGATACCAAGGCAGAGCAAGACCAAAAAATTGGAAGCCATGTTGCCAGGTGATTGATGGAGGCTTTCCCTGGTGTTGGTCCTCCACAGAAGCTGATAAGTGGTGGCACTTGGAGGGCAAGCCTTTGTCTGATGATCAAATTACCATTGCTCACTCAATACTGGGATCTCAATATTCATAGTCCGTAAAAAGGCTGTTTGGCTTTAGCATACAAAAGCGAATATTAGGAAAGTAATTAATATATATTCAGAAGAAGGATTCTAGGGCTTGGTTAACCCCTGGTATCGTAACTGGTATCATAATCATTGATATATATATAGTACTGCCGAAATAAAACTATTGCATTGAGATGGACATAGCCGGAGACACATGTTAGTTCTTAAAGTTAAGAAATATCAATGGTTTTCAAAATGTAACTCACACTTACATTTTCGAAGCACAACAAGTGTGACATTTTATCTTCCTAAAACCAGCTTAAAACTAACCCACAGACACTGTCATTTATCACATACCGAATACTGTCAAGGCTAATACTGACCCATAAAAACTCCCACCATTTCTACAAGGCGTGGGGCCTGTTAACATGAATACATGATCAATAGTAATATGGAATGATTGAGCACCCGTCACTAGCAACAGTTTGAGGATAACAGGATAAAAAGTCTTTTTGGGGCTATTTTTTATTTTGTGTCAATACTGAGGGCTGCAGTCTCGTCTATGCTCATAATTGAAACTGCAGTCAAAACAGCACGACTTTATATATTTATTCTCTTCACAGAGGTTTAAAGACCCATGCTGAATTACTACACTATCAAAAGCAAACAGATATTTTGAGAAAAAGCTTTAAAATGTGTCAAATTGCAACTGTACACCTATTCAGCAAATTTGGCCATTGCCAATGATTTACATTTGAGAAGCATGTCAATGAAAGCTTATACGCTCATGAAGAGACCTGGTTGACTGGAAGCTACTCACGGCAGTCATTGAAAAGCATCAATTTGGTGTCTTTTGACATAGCCTTGGCAAGGACTAAATTCGCAAGACAGCCGCACATACAGCCATTAAACTTTTATCGTGCCATTCAGCTCAGCTGACATTGCTACTGGATAGTAGCTCCAAATTCATTAAAACTAGAAATACCTAAGCAAATTAAAGGAGGTCTTTTACTAGTTTTAGGAGAAATTTCTGCATTCCATCATTTATTCTCTCAAATAACGTATTTTTCAACAAGTGAAACCTTCCCAGCAGAGAAACAAGATAATTGACATGCAAACAAACTTTTTTGAATGGTCTTAGAATATGAATCAGGTAGGCTGGATTATGAGAAAGAGTTGTCCCGAGGCTGCAGTTTTTTTGTTTTGTTTGTGTTTTATGCCTCTGCAGCACCTTAGTGGGCTATATCAAGGCAGGTGATCGCTGTATGATGATGAGATGAGAAGACTGTGAGTCTGGCACATACTCTATTAATTCAGGGATGCCCAGGGTCTTTCAGTTGCCCCAGCATAGAACACTGGATACAACCCGCCTCCATTTAATGTCCCATGGGCTCTGACTGAAGTGAGTTCCCGGGGTGAGATTTGAACCCACGCCCTCAAAGCCAGTTGACAAGCGCACTTACCAATTAGGCCACGGGGGAACTCTCCCGAGGCTGCAGTAATACAAACCCTGGTTACACTGTGCAGCAGTTTCTAGTCTGTAGTGTTCTCTCAGTTGTGTTGCCATGGAGCTATGCTTCCCTCGAGCATTGCTTCGAGGTCTTTTACAGGAGCAAATTCAGAGCGGATGAGCAACAGAATTGCACTGGTCTTTAGCCTGAGAGCTGTTCAAATCCAGTTGAAGGAGCTCACATATACAGCAATGTCATTATATTTTGGTGCAGTTTAGTTTATTGCTTTGGAAGTATTTTCTCTTTAGCTTTGAATCTTGCAACATTGAATCAGCCTCACTGTTGAATGACAGTATTTTGCTGTATTATAAGATTCATAATGGCATCCATGGATGCATGTCGTTCAAAAATTGTGATTTAGAATTTCACAATCTACTTTACAGATCTCAATTTCATTGAATTAATGACTCAGCAACCAAAAGTATGCATTTTTTAAGATGTTTCACTGATCGCAAACAATCATTTATCTTATATTAAATTGTTCAGAAATTTTTCCCAGGATATTGATAAGCTGCCATTAATAATGATCAATGACAGCTGAGGTGGTCGATTGTGATTTTCTGGTATCGAGTTGACAGGCCTTCCAGTTCGGAATAGCTTAAATATACACTTCGAGGCCAACCTGTCATCTGTTGGTCCTAAATCTTGACTACTGCACCCTGCTCAGTCAATACCATAATCTCACTATAACCTAATTTTGAGTGTGAATTGTATTGGTAGAACAACCTATATGTCTAGCCATATAGACCGGCAGCCCAGGGGCTCTAGCCTAATCGAACGAGGTACCACTAACGGAGCATATGGGTATAAAGACAATAATAAGGCGCACCAGAAAACCCATTTCTGGCGCGGCGTATCGGTCGCGTTTACCCCTGGTGGCCATTTTCCAAGATGGCCGCCATAAAAATAGGTGCATGCAGTTTTTGGTCTAGATCTTTAATGGCTTATCCGATTCAGATAATTTTTGGGTCAAAATATATGTATTTCAATATTCCCAATGCAATGACTTCATAAAAACTGCAATATTGTAAGCGATTCATGCTGTTTTTAAGGATCAAATGCAAAAAAAGTGAAAAATTTGAAAAAATATCAAGATTCTCCGGCAAAATAAGGCATCATAGTCAATGAATGGTTGATTTTAGGGCAAAAATAACATCATAAAAAACTTCCTGACATACAGAAATACCAGAATCCATGTCTTATTTGTTGCTGTGTGACATTTAGTGTTGAGGATATTCCCATTTACATGACTGGTCACGTCAAGTGAGAATTGTGACGTGACGACGTCACGTTTCAGCAGTGGTGCATCTTATGTGTCTGATTTAGCCTAACTCTCCAACAGCTTATCAGATTTTTATAATTTTTGTGTCAAAATATATATTTTTCAATATACCCAATCCATTGGTGATGCTAAAAATAGGAAATCATAAGTATTTTATATTGTTTCTAATGATCATTTGTAAAAACAATTAAAAAATTTAGGAAAAATTCAGGATTTCCAGGCAAAACAAGGCATCTTATGACTTTTAATATTGACTTTAGAGTAAAAATTCCACCTTTAATCAATTCCAAATGTTCTAAAATATCAGCAGGTATGCCTATTTTGTTGCTATGTCATTTTTGGTCTTGATAATATTTACATTTATGTGAGAGACCAGGTCAACTAAAATTGTGGCGTTGTGACGTTATATTTCCGCAGTGATGTATACGTTTGTCTAATTGGATGCAAATCTTAGACATATTATCAAAGTTTTGGATCTGCATATTAGCATGGTGCATTTTTTGCTATTATGCAGTGTTGTCAATAATAAGTAATGAATTTATGCTTTTTTCATGGTCAAATACAAAAATGTGAAAAACACATAAATCACACATAATTATCATTGGCATTGTTGTTAATTGCCATATTAGTTGCAGACTGAAAAATTAAGCCATAAAAAAATCTCACCAATTCCATTCTATTCCTACAACCAAACATGCAATGATTGCATACAATCCCCCATCTCTTCTCTATCAATGAATGGTTCACCTGCAACACCTGGGAATGGTCCCAAGCTATTGATAATTCGACATGTTCCTTGTAAGGAACACGTTGAATTATCAAGATTGGTCCAACACACGGGGCGGGCTGGGGCAGGCCGGGATTTTTTTTTCGTTGTTTCACATTTTTAGTGGAGGTGAGTACCAATCTATGGTTATGCAGTCACAATGAGAGAATGGAAGTTGTGGTGGGAAATTTGAAATTTGAGCATTTTCAGAATGTCTTTTGGGCCCTGACTTGGCCATTTTGTTCGGAGATGTTTGGAGTCAAGAGATAAGTATATAACTTGATTATAGAGCACTAGCATAAGACCCGTGAAAGTATGTATGAAAGGGAAGGGGGGAAATAAAGGGTGTTTTCTAATGGTCTATGGTAAGATTATGGGAAAAATTCACATCAATTTCTGTGATTGTAATTTGAACATGAAATGCAGCTAAGGACATTGTAGACAATACAGAAAAGCAGCTTGCACGTTGTCATAACTGGGCAATCGGTAGTTTGGCTGGAGTCGCGTAAGGGGTCCATGAATTAATAGTATGATGTATCTGGCATAGTTATGAATCGGAGGCATGTTGTAATTTGGACAAGACTTCCTTTGCTTTGAATCTTGATTGGATGTACCGTTAAAAAATTATGTGAATTGTGTTTGTGTATGAAATCAGCTGTCCACCATTTTGTAAATCATGTGTGTTGTGTTCTGTGTATGAAATGAGCTGACCTTGAACTATTTCATGGTGACATTTGGAAATTTATTGCTCAGTTTACTGACCTAGGAATTTATGTTATCATAAAACTAGGTCACAGGAGATTTCAATAGCTATACAAATTTCCAAGTATTTCAGTTAAATACAGTGTAGGGTTTATTGGTGGATAGAAGAATTAACGACAGATTGCTAGCTAGATAAAAGGATAGATAAATACTGCTAGATATATAGCATGGCTGGAAAAGTAGGGAATTCGGGCATGTCATTTTTTCTAGCCCTGGACAGATAGAATGGATGGATTTTATGAATTAGATAGATTGCGCCACCCGGAGAATCTATCCTAGACAAATAGGTTTGATATGTCAAATTATCAACAAATTGACATAATGCTTTCAGATTCAACAATGTCTAGAGGCTCTAGTTCGATTCACATCTTCACAGCCAATTTTGACCTTAATTTTGAGGTATCACACTCAATCTTTACATCAATCAGCATGATATCCATGCAGATCTGGAGCTATCCAGAAGTGATAACTTTCTGGGCCTTACGGTTGAGCTTCAGCGGCCATTTTCCTAAAAGTCTGGAAGTTAAACATAAATTAATCACATGAAGTTGTGCTGATCGGTTCAGTCTCGGGAGTGGTTTGCTGTATTTAGCAGAGGCTGTGCTGGAGTGGATTGCATGAATTAGATGGATAGATTATAAAGATGAAATAGGTAGCTAACACTGATTACAATAGATAGATAGATTACAGATTTGTCAAAAGGGTTTGGTAAGCGAGAGCAATAGGATCCAATTTGGTACTTGTGTTATAATTTGTGACATGGTCCAACATGTGCAGGAGGGGTTAGGGTCAGCTCAGTGGGTAATGCACTGGTTTGCCAATCACTGGGCCCTGAAATTGTGATGGAAAGGAATTTCAATCATCCTTTGCGCTTTATTACTATGTCCTCCCCTGTAATTACCCCACATAAATACAGGACTTACAGCTCAAATGGTCCAGCCATCGGTCCAAAATATCCATGCCAATCAGACACGGGATTTGAACTCTTTGCAAAGTCTAGATTGATAAACTGAGTTGGTCATTTTGGCACTCTTCAAGTTAGCTGGCAGTGGTACACTAATTTACAGGTGTATAGACCAGCATAATTAGCGATAGATAGATTGATGGAGAGATATGGTAGGTACAGCCCTCTAAGTGCAGCTCTGGGCTCTCACAAGAGTTGATTGATGAGATGGGAGACAGCAGAAGTCCTCACATGCTTCACATTTACCCTATGCGAGAGATCCTTTAATTGCCCTACAGACACTGAAACAAGCGATTGCCAGTTTAATGTCAGATGCGAACTAGAGTTTCCAGCCAGTTAACTGTAACAGTTAACTGTTACAGTTAACTGTTTGAAATAGCATTGAAATGACATTTAAGTCAACTGAACAGTTAACTGTTAATCTAACAGTTAACTGTTTTATCATAGTGACAGTTTTAAGGCTATTTAACATTTTTGACTAAAGATGAATTAAGCACTTAATATTATGTCAAAACTTATAAATGGCATACACAAGAATGTTAAAATTGTGATAATCAAGTCAATATTGTTCATATTTATCATTGGAAAAGCATGATCATAGTCTTGTTAACGACCTGTTGTTATTTGTTTATGCAGTGAAAAGTGAATCATCTGTACTGTTTGCATTTTTTTCCATCCAAAAATATAGTTAAACAAGCAGAAGAGGTCAAAGCTAGATATTAGCTCATATTTGCTATCTTGAGGCATTAAATTAGTCAATCCCACCAAACATATATAACTCGTATAACAGTCAACTGGCAGTTAACTGTAAACTGTTAAGAAATGAAACAGTTATACTGTCTGGCAAGTAACAGTTAAATTGGAAACTAATGCGAACAACATCCAGCTGGGGTTTGGCTCATGAAAGTCCGCTGGGTTTTTCTGGTTCCCCACACGGGGTTTCCATGCGAGTTAAAACCTTCAACGGAGAAGGCAGGAATCATAACCGCTCTGCCACCTAGTTGCCCCAATGAGAAAGTAAGATCTTTATTGACATGGTTGTATGGAACTAAGCAGGTTTTAGGATATATTATATGACAGCTGGGTGGCCAAGTGTTTTCAGTTCTGAGGGTCTTCTTTGCCTGGGTTCGAATCTCGGGCAGACAATTTAGAATATTTGCAATGTACTCTCAAGATCAAAGTCCCAGGTGGATGTCATTCAGATGAGATGTTAAATCATTGGCCCTTTCAATCTTTTTCAAATGGAGTAAACGTGTAACGTGTAGGCCTAGAGGACATTTGCTCAATCTGCCATCTCATTGATCAATCTAAGGACCCACTCCTCTTAAATGGCTGCACATGTGCATACCATATTTATCTATCTGATATCTATCAATCTATATCTATCTATTTAGATCTATCTATATCTATGTAATATCTATCTATGTAATATCTATGTAATATCTATCTATGTAATATCTATTTATCAATGTCTTCAGAACCATATCTATCTGAATAGTTATACTTATAGCAGTGCTGGACAAATTATCTGATTCAGAGGATTTGAACTAAGACAACACGCCACCTCCATTTAGCAACCCGTAGATTCTTGTTGGATTTTACCATGGAAAAAGATACAGCATAAACTACATAAAATTGACAAATTGTCCTAAAACTATTAAATATGGCATGCATAAATATATGTATTTAAATTGAAAATTATAAATATCTGATACGTTTTAATGATTCACACCTGATAAGACGAATGTATGCAAAACTGCAGAAATATCATGTCACAACGTCACAATTTTACTTGACCTGGTTGCTCACAAAAATGTAAATATCTTCATCTCCGAAAGTGACAAAGCAACAAATCATACATACTTGCTGATATTTTGGAACATGTGAAATTGATGAAAGGTGGCATATTTTTACTCTAAAATTAACATTTCAATCATCAAGTGGCCAACCAGCAGTAACAATATTTTTTGGTCTTTGGTGGGTCTCCTCATCATCTGTATTTACAACTCATCTCATGTCGTTATCATGCTCTCTACCTTTTTATAATAATACAATGTTATTCAAATGATGATGATGAAATAAAATAATTTTTCTGTCTGCCTGTGTGTCAAAGTCAATAATGTAAGTCATAAGCCTTGCTTTGCCAAGAAATCCCAAATTTTTCACATTTTTGACAAATGATCATAAGAAACAATATAAAATACTCATAATTTCTTCTTTTTGGCATCACCATTGGATTGGGCATATTGAAAAATATATAATTTGACACGAAAATGATAAAAATCTGACATGCTGTTGGAGAGTTATGCCAAATTAGACACATTTATTCGTGAATGCTGATAAGTGATGTTGTGACGTCACAATTCTCACTTGACGTGACCAGTCATATAAATGGGAATATCTTCATCACTAAATATCACACAGCAACAAATAAGACATGGTTTCTGGTATTTATGGATGTCAGGAAGTTTTTTATGATGTTATTTGTACCCTAAAACCAACCATTCATTGACTATGATGCCTTATTTTACCAGAGAATCTTGATTTTTTTCCAAATTTTTCACTTTTTTTGCATTTGATCCTTAAAAACAGCATAAAATGCTTATAATATTGAAATTCTTATGACATCATTGCATTGGGAATATTGAAATACATATATTTTGACCCAAAAATTATCAAAATCGGATAAGCCATTAAAGATCTAGACCAAAAACTGCATGCACTTATTTTTGTGGCGGCCATTTTGGAAAATGGCCACCAGGGGTAAACGCGGCCGATACGATGCGCCAGAAATGGGTTTTCTGATGCACCTTATTATTCCCTTTATACCCATATGCTCCGTTAGTGGTACCTCGTTCGATTAGGCTAGAGCCCCTGGGCTGCCGGTCTAATATACCATTCCATTCATATCGCTGGACACTCTGAGGTTTCTGATCCACGTTTTTTTTTTCTTTTTGTTGGTCAGTAGTTCCAAACCTCATGGGGTGATCAGGTCAGGCAAACCTTATCTCCTGCTTTACTGTAACCTTTTGCACTAATATCCTGTCTTGTTATAAAACAAATAGTTTCATACAGGAGTACCTTATTGGGAGAAGAGGGGCGAGTGGCAAGTAGATATCCAGTCGAATATGTAGCGCACCACGACATATTTCTTCCATGTTCATGATGAGTTTGCAGACATGAGAGTCCCTTAATTTTGAAATACATGCAACACTTTGACTAATAGTCATTATGCTTTACTGACTATTTGCTCTACTTGAGTGCTTTAATTGCCAAAATTTCTGCAATAAATCTCATGTCAAAATTTGAGTCCCTGGCAGTTGATACTTGCGCCATTAGGTTTCTTATATTGTAATCTTATCAATGAGCTTGACCAAAACATGTGCTCCTATTTCCTTCTCCATCTCTGTTGTTGCCTGCATGTCTTCATCTGTGGGCATCATTTTCTTATTCATACTTTAACCACTCGGCATAAAAATTGAAAACAAGGCATCCTAAGCGAAGCTCAAAAAATGTCTTTGGTTTTACACCACTCATGATAGAGGACCTGTCAAGTTTTCTTTTTGAAAGAGAAAGCTACAGAAATAGCCTGGTTGCATGACATCAATAAAAACGCAAGTGAAAGCATCTAAAAACCATCGAGCTCCGCTAAAAGAAGAAATTACAATATAATCATTGCAGCTTACAGGCTACACATACAATCCTCTTGTACAATAACAACATCAGAATCACAAAATTGTATGGCAATTTGGCAAATGAACTGTATGAGTATTCAAGGGCTAATTTTTCTATTTTATATTTGTCAAATTAGACATGGTTGAAAGGTATGCATGTTAGCTAAGTCCCAGATGTTGTCTTAGTTAGTCTCATTTATGTCTCTACAACCTACAGACCTTAGTATTCCCTGAGTAAGCAAAATATCTTTGACAAGATCAAGACATTAAGAGAGCACCTCTAAGACATCCTGACCTGCAGGTCATGTCTGTCATATGTCACTGTCAGTCCATCCACGTTGCATAAAGGTCACCCCTCTCCAGTGATGTAGTCGAGGCCAGTACACCCAAGACCAAGGCAAGGCCAAGGATTTGGTATACCAGAACCAGCCAAGTGCAAGGCCATCAAAATAAGACCTCGAGACCTCGAACCACACTCCTTTCCAGGCATCTATAGGTGCAATATCCTATTTGTATAAATTCAGTCTCTTGGTCAATTTTGCTTGTACGTTTCTCCGAATATGGTGTAGTTTGCATTACTTACCTGCATTGCTTCATTGCAAAAAGTTTAATTTCCTAAGAAAAGGGACCCAAAGGAGAAAATGTATCCTGAGAAAAGACCACACTCAACAGTGCAGAAAGCACGGTCAATGTCGGTCATACTGCAATCATTGTAAGGACCAATGTAGGCCTATCTAAGTCACATAACTGAATATTTGAACAAATATACAAGACATTCATAAATTGGCATAAACTCCAAGTACTTAAGAAAAAGCTTAATCCGTCACATTTTCTGTACAGACAAATTGGTAGACAACTTTGACTAGACCAAGACCCTGAGAGGACACCGTAGCAACCCTGTGACCTGCAGACCATGCTCTTCATATGTCAATGCCAACTATGGAGTATATAAGAGTAACATATCTGTAGTGCAGGACTCCAGGTCATCTCTTATCAAATGAGCTGCTTATAAAATCCATTAGATGTTGTATACTACAAACTCATTTGAGATAGTCATAAACAGGGCAGACATAGACAATTTTGTATTTGTTTTGAAAAAAATAGTTCATCAGTCAAAGTATCCGCCAGACACTGAAACCTCCAGATCATTCATTATCTCTCGATTTAACTATTGTGGATTTTTTGCAAAGACCCAATACTTACTACTGAAGAGTTTTTCTGCTAAAGATGTTTTCGAAGACCCTGTCATTTATTACTTGCCGAATAGTGAAATACATCTACTCTCAAAGCAGGCTCTGAACCATGAAACTCCCACCATGTCTACAAGGCTCAGTGGGATGTTGATGATTCCCAACATGAATACATGATCAAATGTGTCCCGGTATGATAGAGCTCCTGTCACCAGAGCTCTGCAAAGATGATGGGCTAAAGATAGATATAGTCCAACAGTATTTTGTTTTCGGCATATCCATAGATTTGTTGGGAAGAAGTTTCCAACTACTCTACTGAATTCTAAGATTTTCAGGTTGAGCCATTCTCTGGATAAACCATGAACATCAATGAATGTATGAGTTCTATAGCCTACAATCATCTAAACTAATCATTTTGAATTACTGTCCTGATAGAAATACACAGGTGTTTGAGAAATTAGCATTTTGGTGCCTTGGACTTGAGCTCACTGACATTGTAATATTAATGAAAACTTCTGAATTGCTGAATGTTCAAAATGTTCACTGAAAAAATTTGTTTACTGTGAAAAAATTACCAATGTGCGCCGCTTCCCCCTTCAGCTTTTTGGTGAAAATGAAAGACGCGTGTTGCACCACTGATATAAACCCCCAACTTGAAGGGGAAATTGGACCAACCAAATCGTAACTGCATATCCAATTTTGCCATTGCCAGTAATTTATATTGCAGGAACATGTTTGTGAAGGCTTATTCAGGAGGAGATAGAGTTGATGGTAATCTACCCATGGCAGTCATGGAAAATCATAGGCCAATAGTTTCAAGTCGAATGAGTATCTGGTGACATAGCCTTGGGTCGGGCTGAAAGCAGCTTGCGTGTTATCATACAACAAAGCTCGGTTGTCAGTAATTTAGGAAAACAGATTGAAAGAATCTTCCCTCCTTCAGCCTAAGAGCAGTTTGCTGATTAGTGGTCCATTGGAAACCTTAATAGTTTCATTTTCAACTTCAAAACTACCTCTCCCACGTCATTCCCAGTAACCTGTTTTACTCCAATCCTCTTATCAGGTAGATATATTGTGTATTAAATGCTGACGAAACAGATAAACAGCAACTGATGCAAACAAATAATTAGAACACTTCTCGGTCAGTGACATCAAAAGGCCAAGTTGAAAGCTAATTTTGAAAATGATGTGGACAGCTGATCTGCAAAAACTATATGATTTTAATGTTAAAAGTTCGATGTGCCCTGTCTGCTGTCTCACTCACTGTGCCCCGCCTACAGGGCACAGTGAGACACTTGACTGGCATCGATGCAACTCAACTTTTCTTCAAACCTGTAAGTTCAGGAACGTGTGACTACTGGACAATATGCCCAATGTCATTTTTTGTAAAAAGGGCCTGAACTCATTTTACTGGTAACTGCCATCATTTTGGTATGCTTGAAAAAAATCTCACTGAGCCCCAATCTTCCCTATCCATAAATCATTCTTCCATCCTGCCATCCATTTGCAATCACAGTAGTCTTATTCTCCCTGGGTATGATATTCTCACCAAGTCACCCTCACAACTCCATAACCAAGTTTTCTTCCCCCTGCCAAATATTGCAAACGAAATTGGCAAATTAGGTCAGGCAAACGCAATCTCCGAATCTCTTTGCTATGAAGCTGCAAGAAAAACTAATGAATTGTTTCATAGATTTTTTAATTTATCACCTAAGAGAGAACTGGTTCAATTTTCATGAATACTAGGTACAAGATAAAGCTCTAATGGTATTAGTACCGAATGCCAAGTTATTAGGCAGCGAGAATTTTTTGCCATAATTCAGAAAGTATTCAGAATTTTATTTCCTTCACCCACTAGAGTGTGTTAGGGTAGAAGATCATTCTGAGCAAATTTCGTTCCTTTCGGTTTGTGCAGTCAGAAGTTATGTCATATATTAAAGGTTTCAGGTGTGCCAAGTTATTAGGTACATTTGCATGTTGTATTAAAACATGCACAAAAACTTTGGAAATCTCAATTGAAAATAACCTGGATATATTCCTTACATTAATTTCCATAAAGTTATGCCATATTTGGAAGCTTTCATGCCTTCAGTTAGAAGCGATGCACTTTATTCTGTGTCATTGGTATAGCATTGAATTTACCCGAATTATGACAAACAAAGCCTCTCTGGGACTAAAAATAAGTCATATCACTAAATAAATTGTTTGGTAGGTTACTTTATGCTATTAACTTCATGCTGCGGGAGTTTCAGCCAGATTGTATCTCTTCATACAAGTCAACAGCAAAACAAGAAAATTATGATTTATCACATCCGATTTGCAATTTTATTCCAATGGAAGTTCAGAGTGAGACATTTGACAAGTTTTTGAATTGCTCTGTATTCAAGTACAAAGGCCAGAATAGGTTGAAATCGGCACAGGACAAAGTTAATGGCATCAGTTATGATTTGGAGGAGCGTTTTTACCGAAATGATTTATTTCCAATTCAGGAGAGGCTTTGTTTGTGGAATTTTAGCTAAATCCAGTGGTATTCCAATGGGTATTCCAATGGCACAGAATAAAGAGGATTGCTTCAAACTGAAACCATGAAAGTGTACGAATATGGAATAACTTTATTGACATTAATATTAGGAATATATCCAGGCCATTATCATACTAGACTTCAAAATTGTTTGTCTACATGTATATTTGAATGCATCATGCCGCTATACCTAATAAATTGGCACACTCTGACTGCGTGAATGCAATGAGACAAAATTCTCACAGAATAATCCTCTTCCCTAACCCACTCTTGTGGTTGAAGGAAATTAAAATATTCATAATACTATTGGAGATAGGGCAAAAAACCATTGCTACCTAATAACTTGGCACTTGTTGTATGTCATCAAACATAAATCTGACTCCCTTTAACGTAATAGGTTGGGGTAATCAAGGTGAAGAACTAAAAAATTTATATAATCTGTATGAACAACATATTTATGGAGAGTCTGTTTGCATGGCTATAAACAAAGATACTGGGCATCAATGCAATCAGAATAATGCTGAAATGTATAGGGTTCTAAAGTAGAACAAGACCAGAAAATTGGAAGCTGTGCTACGGGGTGATTTATGGAGGCTTTCCTGGTGCCACTTGCAGGGCAAGCCTTTGTCTGTTGATCAAATTACCACTGCTGACTCAATACCAGGATCTCAATATTCATAATCTGTAAAAATGCTGTTTGGCTCTAGCATACAAAGGCAAATATTAGGAAAGTAATTGATACATATTAGGAAGAAGGATTCTGGGGCCTGGTCACCCCCTGGAATGGTAACTTATATCATAATTATTGATATATATTTAGTGCTGCTGAAATAAAACTATTGCATCATGATGGACATAGCCTGTGACAATTATTAGTCCCTAAAGTCAAGGAATATGAATGATTATCAAACTAAACCATAATGCTCATCATGAGGTCATATCAATTAAAGGTATTTTTGGGGGTATTTTCTATTTTGTGTCAATAATCGGTTGCTTCAGAGGTATCGTTGAAGATGAGGCACTGAGGGTTGCCGTGCTCATAATTGAAACTGCAATCAAAACAGCATGACTTTATATATTTATTTTATTTGCAGATGATTAAAGACCCATGCTGAATTACTGCACAATTATTATAATTTATAGTCAGCAAACAGAAATTCTAAGAAAAAGCTCCAAAATGTGTCAAATTGTAATTGTATACCTATTCAGCAAATTTGGCCATTATCAACAATCTACATTTGAGAAGAATGTCAATAATGCTTATCCACTCATGAAGAGATCTGGTTGACTGGAAGCTACTCGTGGCAGTCATTGAAAGCATCAATTTAGTATCTGGTGACATAGCCTTGGGAAGGAATAAAATCCATTCGCAAAGCAGACTCACATGAAACCATTAAACTGTTATCGTGTCATTCGGCTCAGCTGACATTGCTACTGGAGAGTAGCTGAAAATTTATTATAAGTAGAAATACCTAAGCAAATTACGAGGTATTGTTTTAGTATTAGGGGAACTTTCGGCATTCCATCATTTATTCTCTCAAATAACGTATTTTTCAACAAGCGAAACCTTTCCAGCAGAGAAACAAGATATTTGACATGCAAACAAACTTTTTTGAATGGTCTTAGAATGTGAATGAGGTAGGCTGGATTACGAGAAAGAGTAGTCCCAAGACTGCAGTAATACAAACCCTGGTTACACTGAGCAGCAGTTTCTAGTCTGTAGTGTTCTCTCAGTTGTGTTGCCATGGAGCTATGCTTCCCTCGAGCATTGCTTCGAGGTCTTTTACAGTAACAAATTCAGAGCGGATGAGCAACAGAATTGCACTGGTCTTTTGCCTGAGAGCTGTTCAAATCCAGTTGAAGGAGCTCACATATGCAGCAATGTCATTATATTTGAGTGCAGTTTAGTTTATTGCTTTGGAAGTATTTTCTCTTTAGCTTTGAATCTTGCAATATTGAATCAGTCTCACTGTTGAATGATTTTTTTTTTTTGCTGTATTATAAGATTCATAATGGATGCATGTTGTTCAAAAATTGTGATTTAGAATTTCACAATCTGCTTTATCTTAATTGCATTGACTTAATGACTATCAGCAACCAAAAGTATGCATTTCTTAAGATGTTGTTTCACTGATCGCAAACAATCATTTATCTTATATTAAATTGTTCACAAATTTTTCCCAGGATATTGATAAGCTGCCATTTCATAATGATTAATAACAGCTAAAGTGGTTGATTGTGATTTTCTGGTATCGAGTTGACAGGCCTTCCAGTTCAGAATAGCTGAAATATACACTTCGAGGCCAACCTGTCATCTGTTGGTCCTAAATCTTGACTACTGCACCCTGCTCAGTCAATACCAGAATCTCACTATAACCTAATTTTGAGTGTTAATTGTGGTAGAACAGCCTATATGTCTAGCCATATACCATTCCATTCATATCGCTGGACACTCTGAGATTTCTGATCCACGTTTTTTTTTTCTTTTTGTTGCTCACACTCTAAGAACGAAAAGGGATTAGAACAACCAAATAAGGTGCTTCACCTTGTCACAAATACAGCTCCCCATGTATTGCCTGGAAGCACCTTTTCATAGGATGCTTGGGAAGTCAAAGAACCCTGGGGAGTTTACAAGAACCCTACAAGGTTCTTCAGGGTAAGTGGTTTGTAGAACCTTTTGGGGTTCATGGCATGAGCAAATTTAGGAAAGGGGCCACTCGTAAGGATGCTTACAAGTGGTCCCCCACTTGGTATATTGTTTATATCTTTCATGTATTATATGGGTGTTCCGTACAGTTCACAACGAGACAATCTCACCGTCTTTCAAATTGCTACCGGTTGGTCGTCAGTCTGAAGATTACATTCATCTTCAGACAACTGATGACCATTTTGAGAGGTAAGCAAAGGAGACGTCTTCACCTTCTCAGCACTTTATAATTGAATGCTCATGTGAGTTGGATATTCTGTGTATTTCAAAATTCTGCTTGCTTCATTTAAGTCAGAATGTGTCTGAATTTCAGAGGACTGAAACAATTACACATGAGTTTTAAGCCACATGCTTTGTAATTGAAAATGTTTTTTCAAGAGTGTAGTACATATTCAAATAAACATTAAGATGCATTTTGTTAATTTAATATTAAAATTATTCAAAAACAAATTTTACAATTTCACGTCTGTTATAGGTGGGGCCACATGCATAACAATTGAAAATTTATTGCAAAAGCTTTGCATTATAGATGACGCCACTTGATGTAGATTAACCCAATTACTTTACTTACCTAATTAAACAATCCCTATAAAGGTGTGCAATAAACCTAAACAGTATGTTCTTACCAATTCTGCAATCTTATTTACTGTATGTAAGACTGCCTGAGTCAGACAAAGAAATTGCTGTTTGCTTAACCAAGTCAAAATTCCTGATTCAGATTTGTATGAAGATGATGTGTTTCTCAGGAATATATTAGCATAACCTGGCCATTGCACTGAGGCTGGTGAAGAGTACATTTACCACTCTTGGTCATGATTTTCTGAACTGTTGGTAAATCAATGGTTTCTGGTGGTTCCTCAATTAATGCAGCATTGCCCCTCTTGACAAGTCAGTCTGCTGTACAGGCAGGTGAGAGTTTCTTGGCTGCAGTTGCGCATGGTGAATTTTAGGGAGAATGGGTATCAAATTGGTACTGGGACAGCTGCCTATTACATCTGTGTTCAGTAGAAATGCCCACCAATTAATAAGCAGATGTGAAAGAGAGCAGCTCTGGCGTAAATATTGCTGTCAGCTGCCTCAGGATATACGACTGTAGGCAGGTCAGTAAAGTCAGTGGTGCAACCTGGGGGTATGGCCTTCCCATAAGGCCCGAAGTTGACATAGAGGAGATAGGAAAAACCCAGAATGCTGCCCATTCACTTCATGTAATGCCTCCTCTTCCCCCCAGGCCATTTCTACGTATTCCCTGGGTCACCACCTTCGCCTTCCCACAGCAGACCAGCTTGTCAGTTAGGCACTGCCTGGCATTTTTATGCAATAACCCAGCTACCCAATTATTTCGTGATTTTCCATATCCAGTTTCAGAAACCATGGAAGGATGGTGAAGCACCCCATGCACCTTGTAACGTGTGATGCACCTCTCGTGTGATGCACCTCTCGTGTGATGCCCCCTATAATGTGTGATGCACATTTTTTTCATGCACCCCTTGTTTGATGCACCAAAACGATGATGATGAACCTTGTGCACCCCAAAGGTTTTTACATCCACCTTGCAGGTGTTTCGCTCCACCCCTCGCACCTTTTTTTCTTAGAGTGCAGTAGTTCCAAACCTCATGGGGTGATCAGGTCAGGCAAACCTAATCTCCTGCTTTACTGTAACCTTTTGCACTAATATCCTGTCTTGTTATTAAACAAATAGTTTCATATAGGAGTACCTTATTACTCTTATTGGGAGCAGAGGGGTGGCCACGCCCCTCTCAAAACTGTGTGACAAGAAGATATCCAGTCGAATATGTGGCGCTCCACAACATATTTCTTCCATGTTCATGATGAGTTTGCAGACATAAGAGTCCCTCAATTTTGAAATACATGCGACACTTGACTAATAGTCACTATGCTTCTCTGACAATTAACAGCGTGACTACTTGCTCTACTTGAGTGCTTTTATTGCCAAAATTTCTGCAATAAATCTCATGTCAAAAGTTCAGTCCCTGGTCGTTGATACTTGCGCCATTAGGTTTCTTATATTGTAATCTTATCAATGAGCTTGACCAAAACATATATGCTCCTATTTCCTTTTCCATCTCTATTGTTGCTTGCATGTCTTCATCCGGGCGCATCATTTTCTTATTCATACTTTAACCACTCAGCATAAAAATTGAAAATAAGGAATCTTAAGCGAAGCCCAAAAAACGGTTTTGGTTTTATACCACTCATGATAGAGGACCTGTCAAGTTTTCTTTTTGAAAGAGAAAGCTATAGAAATAGCCTGGTGGCATGACATCAATAAAAACGCCAGTGAAAGCATCGCAAAACCATCGAGCTCCGCTAAAAGAAGAAATTACAATATAATCATTGCAGCTTACAGGCCTACACATACAATCCTCTAAGAATCACAAAATTGTATGGCAATTTGGCAAATGAACTGTATGAGTATTCAAGGGCTAATTTTTCTATTTTATATTTGTCAAATTAGACATGGTTGAAAGGTATGCATGTTAGCTAAGTCCCAGATGTTGTCTTAGTTAGTCTCATTTATGTCTCTACAACCTACAGACCTTAGTATTCTCTGAGTAAGCAAAATATCTTTGACAAGATCAAGACATTAAGAGAGCACCTATAAGACATTCTGACCTACAGGCCATGCCTGTCATATGTCACTGTCAGTCCATCCACGTTGCATAAAGGTCACCCCTCTCCAGTGATGTAGTCGAGGCCAGTACACCCAAGACCGAGGCAAAGCCAAGGGTTTGGTATACCAGACCGAGCCAAGTGCAAGGCCATCAAAATAAGACCTCGAGACCTCGAACCACACTCCTTTCCAGGCAGCTATAGGTGCAATATCCTATTTGTATGAATTCAGTCTCTTGGTCAATTTTGCTTGTACGTTTCTCCGAATATGGTGTAGTTTGCATTACTTACCTGCATTGTTTCACTGCATAAAGTTTCATTTCATAAGAAAAGGGACCCAAAGGAGAGAATGCATCCTGAGAAAAGATCACACTCAACGGTGTAGAAAACATGGTCAATGCTGGTCATACTGCAATCAAATCAAATCAAATAATTTTATTTTGAGTCAGTTTGCACAAAGTAAACGCTAGCTAATATCACCGACTATATGTGACAACCGGTAAAATTCAAACTTAACATGTACAAATAGTTAAATCACAGTCACATTTAAATATAAAATCAAATATAAAATCATTGTTAGGACCAATGTAGGCCTATCTAAGTCACATAACTGAATATTTGAACCAGAACACAATACATTCATAAATTGGCATCAGCTCCAAGTACTGATGAAAAATCCATCACATTTTCTGTGCAGACCAATTGGTAGACAACTTTGACTAGGCCAAGACCCTAAGAGGACACTGTAGCAACACTGTGACCTGCTGACCATGCTCTTCATATGGAGTATAAAAGAGTAACATAATAATAATAATAATAGACATTTATATAGCGCTTATTCCAATAAACTGCTCACTAGCGCTTGTGTATGATAGCTTTATTTGTAGAAAGTCTTAAACAGACAAGTTTTGAGATTTCTCTTGAAACATTCAAGTGTTGTCGAGGCCTTGACAATATCTGGGGGTTTGTTCCAAAGTTTTGGAGCAGCATGCGAAAAAGCTCTGTCTTCAAATTTGTTTTTATTGCAAGAACTTGGTTCTTTTAAGAGTACTTTGTTGTTGCTTCTTAGATTACAGTTTTGTTTGGGTTTTGACTGGATCAGATTTTGAATATGCACAGGTGCTTGTCCATTGACAGCTTTCCATGTAGTTAGCATCAGTTTGAATTGGATTCTAGCTGGAATTGGCAGCCAATGTAGCTGCTTCCTATATTGGCTAACACTGTCATGCTTTTTCAATTTTTCTATAAGTCGAACCGCTGAGTTTTGGGCGACTTGAAGTTTCTTTATCAAATGACTTGATGTACCATATAGAAGACCATTTCCATAGTCTAGGTGAGGAGTGACAAGATCGTTAACTGCAGTTTTGCAAACTTCCTTGTCCAAGGACTTCCTAATTTTTGATATATTTCTCAGGTTGAAATAGGCATTCCGACACATTTTGTTGATTTGTTTTTCCATGGACATGTTTTTGTCGAAGATTACGCCAAGATTTCTAACATGGTCAGCTGCAGTAATTTTCACATTGTCCACATTGATTGAAGATATTTTGAGTTTAGTGAGTTGTAGTGGACTGCCGATGAACAATAGTTCTGTTTTTTCTCCATTGTTGCAGAGCTTATTTTCATGTAGAAAGTTCCTAATCTCAGCAACGCACTTCACCATTTTTTCTACTGTATTTCTCTGTTCCAAAAATGTTGGTTTGAAAGAGAGGAAAAGTTGCTCGTCATCAGCATATTTTTGATCATCGACTTGATTTCTGGCAGCTACTTCATTTAATGGAGTGATATATGAATTGAATAGGATT
The DNA here is from genome assembly GCA_026936325.1 of Platynereis dumerilii. Taxonomy (NCBI): domain Eukaryota; kingdom Metazoa; phylum Annelida; class Polychaeta; order Phyllodocida; family Nereididae; genus Platynereis; species Platynereis dumerilii. The sequence continues at coordinate 25,761,523 of JAPTHN010000007.1, forward strand.
GGTCCTAATTTTGAACCTTGAGGGACTCCAAATTTGAGAGGCAGTTTTGTTGATGTTTTGTCATTAATTATCACTGACAACATATCTGTAGTTCAGGACTCCAGGTCATCTCCTTTCAAAAGAGTTGCTTATAAAATCCATTAATTGTTGTATACTACAAACTCATTTGAGATGGTCATAAGCAGGCTAGACATAGACAATTTTGTATTAATTTTGAAAAAAATAGTACATCAGTCAAAGTATCCGCTAGACACTGAAACCTTCAGATCACTCATTATCTCTCGATTCAACTATTGTGGATTTTTGCAAAGACCCAATACTTACTACTGAAGGGTTTTTCTGCTAAAATTTATTCGAAGACCCTGTCATTTATTACTTGCCAAATAGTGAAATACATCTACTCTCAAAGCAGGCTCTGAACCATGAAACTCCCACCATGTCTACAAGGCTCAGTGGGATGTTGATGATTCCCAACATGAATACATGATCAAATGTGTCCCGGTACGATAGAGCTCCTGTCACCAGAGCTCTGCAAAGATGATGGGCTAAAGATGGATATGGGCCAACAGTATTTTGTTTTCGGCATATCCATAGATTTGTTGAAGAAAGTTTCCAACTACTCTACTAACTTCTAAGATGTTCAAGTTGAGCCATTCTCTGGATGAACCATGAACATCAATGAATGTATGAGTTCTATAGCCTACAATCATCTAAGCTAATCATTTAGAATTAATTACTGTCCTGATAGAAATACACAGGTGTTTGAGAAATTAGCATTTTGGTGCCTTGAACTTGAGCTCGCTGACATTTGAAATATTAATGACAACTTCTGAATTGCTGAATGTTCAAAACACTGAAAAAATTTGTTTACTGTGAAAAAATTACCAATGTGCGCCGCTTCCCCCTTCAGCTTTTTGGTGAAAATGAAAGACCCGAGTTGCACCACTGATATAAACCCCCAACTTGAAGGGGAAATTGGACAAACCAAATCGTAACTGCATATCGATTTTGCCATTGCCAGTAATTTATATTTCAGGAGCATGTTTGTGAGGGCTTATTCAGGAGGAGATAGAGTTGATGGTAATCTACCCATGGCAGTCATGGAAAATCATAGGCCAATAGTTTCAAGTCGAATGGGTATCTGGTGACATAGCCTTGGTTCGGGCTGAAAGCAGCTTGCGTGTTATTATACATCAAAGCTTGGTTGTCAGTAATTTTTGAAAACGGATCTGAAAAAATCTTCCCTCCTTCAGCCTAAGAGCAGTTTGCTGATTAGTGGTCCATTGGAAACCTTAATTGTTTCATTTTCAACTTCAAAACTGGCTCTTCCACGTCATTCCCAGTAACCTGTTTGACCTCTAATCCTCTTATCAGGTGCATATATTATATATCACATGCTGACGAAACAGATAAACAGCAACTGATGCAAACAAATGATTAAAACACTTCTTAGTCAGTGACATCAAAAAGCCAATTTGAAAGCTAATTTTGAAAATGATGTGGACAGCTGATCTGCAAAAAGCTATACGATTTTAATGTTAAAAGTTCGATGTGCCCTTTCTGCTATATCACTGTGCCCCGCCTACAGGGCACAGTGAGACACTTGACTGGCATCGATGCAACTCAAATGTTCTTCAAACCTGTAAGTTTAGGAACTTGAGACTACTGGACAATATACCCAACGTCATTTTTTGTAAAGAGGGCCTGAACTCATCTTACTGGTAACTGCCAACATTTTGGTACGCTTGAAAAAAAAAAAAAGTGTCACTGAGCCCCAATCTTCCCTGTCCATAAATCATTCTTCCATCCTGTCATTCATTTGCAATCACAGTAGTCTTATTCCCCCCAAATTCCAAACCAAATTGGCAAATTAGGTCAGGCAAACGCGATCTCCGACTGTGCCATGACATTCAGCGTTTATATCCGGTTTCATTAGGAAAAAACGACGCACATCTTTATTAGTCCTGCCAAAGGATTTAATGTTTCATTTGTATGTCCTGATGCCTGTCTGACTGTCTGTCCATCTGTTTGTTGTGCAGCTGCAGGAAAACTAATGAATAGTTTCATAGATGTTTCTATTTATCACTTAAGAGAGAACTGGTTCGATTTTCATGAATACTTGGTACAAGATATAGCTCTAATAGTATTAGTATGTCATCAAATTAATATAAATCAGACTCCCTTTAACATAACAGGTTGGGGTAATCAAGGTGAAGAACAAAAAAATTTATATAATCTGTACGAATAACATATTTTTGGAGATATTTTTGGATGGCTATAAACAAAGATAGTGGGCATCAATGCATTCAGGATAATGCTGAAATGTATAGGATACCAAGGCAGAACAAGACGAGAAAATTGGAAGCCATGTTGTCAGGTGATTGATGGAGGCTTTCCTGGTGTTGGCCCTCCACAGAAGCTGATAAGTGGTGGCACTTGGAGGGCAAGCCTTTGTCTGCTGATCAAATTACTATCGCTCACTCAATACCAGGGCTTAAATATTCATAGTCCGTGGAAAGGTTGTTAGGCTTAAGGACATGAAAGTTAATATTCGTTAAATCAATGCATTTGGAGGCAGGGTTATTGGGCTTATATCATAACTATTGCGACATTTTTGACTCCTGAAATAAAACTACCATATTATCATGTGGCCACAGCCTGAGCAAAATATCATATTCAGTCTTGCAGCCACAGAAATATGAGTGATTAACAAATGACTCACATTCTCTGAGGTCACACTCTCTACCTGTCATGTTATCAGAACTACTAAGTGAAAAAGTGGTCCCTTCAACTTGTGACGATCCATTTCGTTGAAAATGATATGCCTTGAAGTGACGCTCTTTACGTTACCAAACAGATGATCACTCATCCTTTATTTATGTGACCAATCAAATGATTGGAGTTACACTTTAATTTGATATCTATTTAGCCTCCCCACCAATAATTGTTTTATCATTATGATTTTCATACTATTCAAAATCAATTATGGTTTTTCAATATCCATCAGGAAATAAGAATATTTGAAATCCTTTCGGAGATAGGGCAAAAAACCAATACTGCCTAATAACTAGGCACTAAGTATTTTTGACTCTAATTCTGTGGTCATAATTATTTTCGGAAGAAATTTGTATTTTTCCTGTGAATTTATTCATTCTTCACTGCATCTTTAACCATTTGACACTAATTTTCCTGGAGACAAATAATTCTGCATCTATCACATGAGTCTAAACTTGCATTACCATCTTGGCACAATTGCTCCACACCCAATAGTTTGACTTCAAGAGCTAATCAGGTCAGATGACCTTAATCTCCTGCTCTTCCTAGACCTTTGACACTAATATCCTGTGTGGTTGTGTCATAATGCAATCAGAAGGGCGCCTTTGTTGATGCTCGAATTACTTTTTTGCAATTTGCCACTACAAGTAATTGAGTTTAAGGTTGACAAGGCGATATATACACAAACAAACACGTAAATTCTGCTCCCTCGGAAAGGACTGACCTTTCTGTTACCTTTACAGACTAACAGTCACTTATGACAGGCATGACCTGGAGATAGTCATGTCATAATGCTATGCATGCTCGCAGTGCCTGATCTTGATATCTTGCTGACTAAGGGAATTGTTAGGTCATCTTGCTGGATGTATTATTTCATAGCAGTTTATCTCAGTCTGATTGGCTGTTTAAATCGTAAACCGTTTGGATTTAATAAGGTGAGATGATATATTAAGTAGACCTAGCTATTTCAACTGCTGTAGCCAGGCTATATCAGGAATGCCTGATTGAATAATACATTTCTAAATTCTATCTTTTTTTTCCAAATTATATCCAAGATATTGAGCCCAATATTTCCTGGACATAATTAAATTTAAATGATTAGGTGTTATTTGAGATTTTCACATGATGAAAAATCTCTCAATTTCAAGGCTATAAGTGGCATGATGTTAAGCAACGTGAATCTTTCAGAGAAGATGATTCTGAAGCTTAAAAGATATTGCTACAACTATGAAGAAATGTATGCCTATGCGTAATATATTTTTTATGGCCTGAAACAAAGATACTGGGAATTAATGCATTATGTATTATGCTGAAATGTACAGGGTATCAAGCTAGAACAACACCAGAAAATCGGAAGCTGTGTTGCTGGGTGATTGATGGAGGCCTTCCCTGTGTTGGCCCTCCACAGAGCTAAGTGGTGGCACAATTTATCTGCTGATCAATTTACCATTGCTCATTCAATACCAGGACCTAATTATTCATAGTCCTGTTTGGTTACGAAAGATGAAAGGAATAATTAAAAAAATGAAATCTATATGCACGGAAGGATGATTCTTGGGCCTTGTTTTATAATTAATCAAACTGTAGAAATGAAATAATAATTATTTCTCTTGTTTAACAAAGCCTGAGACTAAGGAAATTATGAAATGATCAAACTTCAAAGTTGTATATGATCATTGATCAATTAATAACCCCCACTCACTACCCTCCCTCAGACTAAAAATATTCTTTTTAAAAGCTTTATCATGGTTGCAGGGTAGCTGTTATGGTTCTCAAATTGAGATAGCACAAAACTGTTGCTTTCAGGGCCTTTCTTACTTATAATTATTATACTCTGATTTGATTTTTTACCTAGTGCAAGTTTCTCTACACCCAATAGTTGCCTAACCTCAAGATCTAATCAGGTCAAGCAACCTTAATCTCCTGCTCTGCATTGGCCTTCGACACTAATATCCTGTGTAACTGTGTCACAATGAAATAAGACAAGCTTTTCTGCTGGACTTCTAAGTTTGGTGCAATTGCCATCTGTTTTAGGTTGAGAAGGCCGGCAAATAATACATAACTCATTTGATATCAGTCTATCGTCCATTCAAACTTTTTTTTCACAGCAGACTTTTCGTTCAAGGTCAACCCCAATGCTTCAGTTCAAAAGAAAAAATATGTTCATATATGAGTAAATAGATAATAATTATATTGTAGACCTGTGCCTTGGAAAGGTGTTCAAACAAGGTTACTGTAGCTTAATAGTCATACATGTACTCTTATTTCTTTCTTGCTTCATAGTATTGTACATGTATGCTGCTCTGTCTTGGCAAAAATAATATACTCAGGAACCATTCAGAATTTAAAACCTAATGGGGGTTGGGGAGTTTTACTTGGGGGCATCCTTATCACTGGTTTCCAATAATGTTTATTTGATGATCGAATTCTTAGCCTCCTTGTCTGGCCTTTTCCTAAATTTTTGGGGAGCAACTACCCCCCCACCCCTTTTCTCGTCAATTCTGAACAGTTTCTTTGGTGCAGATCTCACCTAAAAGGCTGAAAAGCCACAAGGTGCTGCCCTCAAGGTGAAATTTCACAACAGGTCACCATGAATGTCCATGATGGATCAAGCAAGTGACTCAAACATATCAGTTTCACATGCTCTAACTGAATCAAACAGCCATACCAATGAATGCAGATTAATCAATTGTTATTCACACTTAGACAGCCCAAAAGCCTGACTTGTTGGTAGCAGTTTGAATCAACACTCAAGCTTGGAGTGCCAATAGTGATGTCAGTATTGCAATACTGACATCATCTGTGCATATATTCACATGGAACATGGCACACTTATACGAGATCTGTAATAACATCAGTTTTTATGGGTTGTCCAAAGCTAAACAGAGATAAATAATTCCATGAGATCCTTTCGAGTGTCATGAACGATGGGCGTTCAAAACGTTCTGGCCAACTTTGTGGCAGACCTTCCTGTTAAAAGTTGTGTATGAAATTTTCACAGATGAAACTTGAGGTAATTTTACTAAATATTTTGAAAATATCAGCGCTATATTGATGACATGCTTAAATTACATAATATGACATTATTCTGTTGCCTTAGATATGAAGCTCCAGTGGCATCTTTAGAAAAATACTTCCAAGGGACTAAATTGAACTACATCCAAATAAAATGACACTGCAGCATACATGAGCCTCTTTAACTTGATTTGAACAGCCTCTCATACAAGATCTGTGTAATTGAATAGCTCTTCTACTTTCCATTTGTCTCTGTATAAAAGACCTCACAGCAATGCCTGAAGGAAACATCGCTCCATGGCATCAGTACCGAGAGAACATTACCGACCTGAATGTGGAGCGCAGCATAACCAGGCTGATAAATGGTGGATTCGTATTGCAATCTTCGGAAAACTCTTGTACGGCCCAGAATGTGCTGCTGGTAAGCCAGTCTACCCGATTTATATTCCAAATGTATTCAAATAGTTGTTTTTAGCATATCAATCATATTTCTCAGCTGTAAAGGTACCAAGTGTTCTAAAAGTACTTTATTTGAAAGAAATGACATGCTTCGGAGAATATACTCATGATGATATTTTCAGAGCTAGTATCCAAAATTACAGTCAGCCAAGCTGAACAGTGAAATAAAAATTTAATTGATTTCATGTTAGTCATGCAAGCTGCCTTTACATGTAGTCGTGACCCAAGGCTATGGCATCAAATACCTATTTGATTGGAAACCATGCGCTTTTTCGATTACAGCCATGAGTAGTTTTCTGTCAAGAAGATCTCTCCATGAATCATGGATAAGCCTTTATTGACATGCTTCTCAAATATAAATCATTGGTCTTTGCCAAATTTATGGTGTACAGTTACAATTTAACAAGTTTATGAAGTATTTTCTTAAAATTGCCGTTTATGCTGTTTTGATTGCAGTTTCAATTATGGCGATAGAAGCAGACTTAACTGAAAACCGTACCTTTAACTTCACCTCTGAAGCAATATCACAACTGATTATTGACTAAATATAGAAAACCCCTCAAAAAGATCTTTTATCCCATCACTCTCAAACTGCTGCTGGTGACGGGTGCTTAATCATACCATAATACTTTTGATCATGACATTTGTATTCACGTTAGCAGGCCCCGTGCCTAGCAGAAATGGTGGTAGTTTTTATGGGTCAATATTGCCTTTGACACTATTCGGTGTGTGATAAATGACAGTGGGTTAGCTTTAAGCTTCCTTTTTTGGCAGACATAATGCCCTACTTGTTATACGTAGAAAATACAAGTGTGAGTTACTCACTGACAAATTAAATTTTCACCAGAATATTTATGAAGCAATCCTTGTAGCTATATACAAGAACAAAAGCAGAAAATGTGCATAGGCCTACTTTATAATTTTTTCCTTAAGGAGAAACATTAATAATTTAGCCCGATGCGGGGTGACATAGAGCTTGGAATGTTTCAAGCATTTATCATGAATACTACTATAATGGATAGGTAATAATTGTTCCCTTTATGCACCAACATTCAGAAGTGACTTTCAGACAATTGCCTCTCCAGAATCAGTCAGCCATTAAAGAGTTGTCTCAAGTGGCACTAGATTGGATCAGTCTGAGATAGTGCTTAGGAATACAGAGCACCCATTCTTTCACACACACAGTTTTATGCAAAATATTTATTACGAAATCCTTCATATTCTCAGAATGCTTGTGGCTAGTTACTTAAATATATTCCCAGGGAGGTAATTTTGGCTTCTTTGCCTACGAATCCATTCCTTAGCTAATTTTGGTCTTTCATTCTTTGGCCATACCATCTTCTTCAGAAATAGTACTGATTTTCTTGTTGTCCAACCCCGAACTTAGTCTCAGTACAATTTCTATATTTTCCTAAATGACATTAGATCGCCATGACTAATCAAAAGGCAACAGTAATCACCTGCAAAGCCCCGACCTTTGCTATTTAGAAATTTAAATATGATAAGATAAAATACTTAATATAAGATCACATCAAATCATAAAATAAGATAAGATAAGACAAGATATACAAATTGAGTCTAAATGCCTCTGTGCAATCATCGTACATGTTGGATAATTATTTAAACCTTTCTTTAAGTGTCATTCAGACGTCCACTCAGTCCATTTTGGAATGTACTTCTCGTGTACACAACAATAGTAATGGCAAGACTGTCTCAAACGAAGCTTCATAATAGGAGGTTATACCATGGGTGGAGGCAGTATATCCATGGTATAGTCACACAAGATCCAGTATATCCCGAGACCCGAAGGGTCGAGGGATATACGGGGTCGAGGGTGACTATACCAGGGATATGCTGCCGCAACCCATGGTATAACCTTTTTATCCCATGTCTTTTTTTTTTAATACTTTTATTTTATATCAATATAAAACAGTTTGAAGCACTCAATGTGAATGCAGCTGTGCTACAAAAAAAATCAATAATTGGCAGCACTTAATAACAACAATCAGCAAATATGCTGGTATCTTCATGCTAATAAGCATGATATATAGGGGCATTGTTGTCTTCTGATTGGTCAGTTCCAGTATATCCCTGTTGATCTCATTATCTTTCAGTATAGCCCTGCTGGCTAATTAGCCAAAGGAATTTGATTGGTTGAACTAAATATATCCATGTTTCTTTTTGTTGTATTTACCTCTCTCAATCGGTACTGACCAGGGAAAGCTCAGTATCAGGCAAAGAAGTTGGCTAGACATAGGATAAAATGGAGTACATACATGTATATACCAGCTAAAAGGTTCTTCTTAGTAACTGACTTGAAAGCCTTGATAGGAGACGACCTACACTGTATAAGTTACCATTATGGTGACCGTAATATATTGAGGTATGATCTGCAGGTCAAAGTGACTTAATAATCTCCTCTCAGTGTCAGGATCTTTCAAAGTTGTCTACTTTCGTATGCAGAAAAGTGGATGGTTTGTATAAGCTTGTCATAATTTTAAGTCACTTGGAACATGCATCTTCAGTCCTGATTTTGTTACTGCAGATTCAATAAGTATGAGTTTCTCTGGCTGGTTTTCTCACTGTCTACGTTGTGTTTTCAGCTTCCCTGATTGGCCCACAAGCAATAAAACGTCCTCCAAATCTCTCAGTTGAACGCACCAAGCAATGACAAATATACTATTCTGCTTCAGTGAGCAGCATATTTTAGAAAGTTGATAAGATTATGAAGACATCAACAGAAACTGCCACCACCAAACACGTCAGTGGCTTTGACAAACGTTTTTAAATTATTCAAATTAGATTCCTGCTATGTATTTCAGTCTCTCAACCAATCAGATTGACAGTATTTGCTACGTTTTCGTGTCATGCTGCAGAAACTCATACTTGTTGAAATTGCAGTAAGCAAATCACTATCAAAAGTGACTGCTATATATGACAAAACACCAGACATGATATTTTGAATAACCTCAGAGTCTTCGCTATCTCCCTAACCTTTCCACTAGTGGAATATTTGGTAGGGCACAATATTAATCACTGACAAATAAAACCTCACCATTGCTGATTTTTATTGAAATGCACAAAGACAAATCAGCGGTATTCTTTTTACTTAAGTCTGACAATATGTCCAAATCATCATTATCCTACAACATAAAGGATAAAGTGTTGGAAATTTGGTAGGCGTTTTAAGGGTACAATATACATATACACCGAGTGCCAAGTTATTAGGCAGCAATGGTTGTTTGCCCTATTTTCAAAAGTATTTGGAATATTAGGCCTACTATGTAGACTTAATCCTGACCTTTGGAGATCCATTTTGGTTAGTTTTCATATCACAAGGGTCTGTATAATTGACTCACCATCACATAGATTGGGACAACGTCAAAGTATTAGGAAGAGAGGACAACTGGATGAAGAGGAAGATTAAGGAAGCAATTTCAATAAGGCGCCATAAACCATCGCTCAACCGGGACCAAGGCTGGGACCTCCCCCCCAAAAAATATTTCGAATATTGTATTTCCTTTACCCACTAGAGTGGATTAGAGTAGAAGATTATTCTGTGGGACTTTTGTCCCATTCCGTTCACACAGTAAAAGGTTATGGCATTTATTAGAGGTTTTGGGTGTGCCAAGTTATTAGGTACATTTTGCATGGTGCATACACAAAAGCTTTGAAATCTCAATTGAAAATTACCTGGATATATTCCTAATATTAATTATCATAAAGTTATTCCATATTCGTAATCTTTCGTGCCTTCAGTTTGAAGTGATGCACTTTGTTCTGTGCCATTGGAATACAATTGGATTTAGCTAAAATTCCACAAACAAAGCCTCTGCTGAATTGGAAATGAATCATTTTAGTAAAAAAAACTCCTCCAAATCTATCTGATGCCATTGACTTCATCCTGTGCTAATTTCAGCCAATTCTGGCCTTTGTACTTGAATACAAAGCCATTCAAAAACTTGTCAAATGTCTCATTACGAACTCCCATTGGAATAACATTGCAAATAGGATGTGATAAATCATCATTGTTTTGATTTGCTGCTGACTTGTGTGAAGAGCTACAATCTGGCTGAAACTCCTGCAGCATGACGTTAATAGCATAAAACAATTTTTTTTGTGATATGACTTATTTTTAGTCCAAGAGAGGCTTTGGTGGTCAAAAATCTGGTAAATTCAATGGTATTCCAATGGTACAGAATAAAGTGCATCGCTTCTAACTGAAGGCATGAAATTTGCCGAATATGGCATAACTTCATGGGAATTAGTATTGGGTATATATCCAGGTCATTTTTAATTGAGGTTTCAAAGTTTTTATGTATGTTTTAATGCAACATGCAAAATGTACCTAATAACTTGGCACACCCAAAACCTCTAATAAATGCCATAACTTCTGACTGCGTGAACGGAATGGGACACAATTCTCACAGAGTAATCTTCTACTCTAACCCACTCTTGCGGGTGAAGGAAATGAAAATATTCCAAATATTTTGCGAGATATGGCAAAAAACATTGCTGCCTAATAACTTGGCACTCTGTGTTATGAAAACATTTGTTGTTTCCACTCTATCAACAAATATCTAAAGACAAAAAATGCATGAAATTTTAATTGTTTCTAAATAGACACTAAAAGCATATTTAGAACTGCTATGAGGCTTTAAAAGTAGTAAAAAAAGTACAGAAAAAAAGCCCTGACATAACCACATAATATGTCATTCATAAAAGTGGCTTTTGCCTAGAAATCTTCCCTTCAAATCATCACTTAAACAGTGATTTGCAGAATTTGTGCCATCGGGTATTTTGTTTTGCATTAGTAATGATGTTTGCAGTACAATGTACAAAGCATAATACAGGAAATTAATTTTGAAAAAAAATGTCATTGATACACACACTATTTTCTGCTGATTGTTGTTCAAAATTCAGAGTATTGCAAGCATAACTTACGTTGGAGAAATTGGCCATCCAAATTGAATATAAACTGGAAGGTTCTTCAAAGTTATTGATAAACCACACTCTAAGGGAATGTATATCATATATATGGAGGGCATGACGTGAAAGCCATGGTACTTTTTACTGTCCTTGCATGCAGTGGCACCACCAAAGATGTCAGCCTGCCCAACAATGCAAAATTCAGGATATTGTAAATTTATGTTTAGAATGCTGATGTAATCCTATGGACACATGGCTAACTTTCCCAGTTCAAAATGTCATCCTTTCCTTTCAAATATGTATTTAAAAAATAACACAACAACAATACCAATATTCTAGATTTAGAACATTAGGTTCTGACCAGCCATTCGCCTTGGAATAAAAGCAATTTCATCAAATAACACTTTTGTATAGTTTTAGATTTCACTCTGTTGCTAACTGATCAATCTGATAGGTTGTTTACTCTAGGATCAAATTAAAATAAATCTACCCTTGAGTAGTCATGGCAGTCATTGAAAAGCATTTTGTTTCCGATCAAACGATATCCGATGATAATGCCCGAGGTCATGTCTATAGGCAGCTAGGGTGACGAACTGGCATGGAATCTTTTTTCTTCTATAGCAGATTTCTAGAAAGTTGCTTGCAAGAGTGACATCAATTAAGTAGCTACTTGCAACTTGCATGTTGACTTTCTATATTGATCTTATATCATCAAATGTTGACCTCACATCCTTGTACCTGACACTGATGCTGTTCATGTAATATTTAAAACTCAACTTCTAACAAGGCATCTTAAAGCCAAGACCAGGCATCCATCACTGTGGTTACACACTCCAGCCGTGTTCTTGGAGATGACTTAGCAGTGTTGCCAGGACGTTCTGCCCCTTCAGGCATCTCTGTGAGGCCTTTTACAGGAACAAATGTAAAGTGTTGTAATAGCCCGTGGATAACAATGACCCTTCTGTTCAAGCTGTGTGAGTGAAATTACAGAAGCTCATGCTCCAATGTCATTTGCTTGATAATTGCTACGCCCCATTATCAGAATTACAATTTTTTTTTCAACAGAGAACAATCTCTTCAGATTAAATTCCTTCATACATGAACCATCAAACGAAATGTTTTGTCTGCCTTGTAACTGCTCATTCTTTCTTATTTGGCTGTTGAAGAATGCATATTGAAGAGCAAGTTGGTATAAGAGACCTAACCTTACCATGTAACTGCTGCATTGAAATCAATTGTAAATTATCATAAAAAGACGATTTGCGTAAAATTCCAATAATAGACTGCAAATTTTAAATGGACACAATCTGCTCCATTGACATCATAGTGTGCATCTCAACTCACCTGACGTCAGACAGACATCAGGATAACGTCTTGATGTTCTCCTGATGCCAGGTGATGTCAGTTGCCCACTGAGATAAGCTTGCATCATTCAAGCATTTGAGATCATCGACAGACATATTATTTGAATGGTTTGATCAAAGAAAGTTATTACATATTTGAATGTTTATTGAGTTCCGAGGCACTACAACTACAATTTGTAAACGGTACTAGCATTGCACCTGTGAAGTGGGATAATAATGAGAAATGAAATATTGATTGTCATTGAAGCATGAGAAACATGTTATGCAGGGTTGACAGCAGGAGATAAAAGAAATGGAAAAGATTGAGGATAATGATGGTAGAATAATGATGTTCAGCCAAAAATGACTAAAACAAATTGAAGTATAAGGGACGAAACCCAGATAAGGTTCTTGTATAGGAAGTGAAAGAAAGCTGCTAACAAGTATTCATGCCTGAGCAATGAGTAGTCTTGGTGGAGTAGAGTAAAGCATCCCCTTGACTCCTTACAACAACCTTAGCCCACATGAAGAACTCTAGATATTTAGACAGCCACCAATGCAACTACAATTGGCAAGGTGCAAAATATCGAGTAAATCAACCACAATGGGGTTGATTAAGTTCAAATTGGTGTTGTTTACATGTGATTTTAATCTAATTTTGAAAGGTAGTTTCAAGTAGGTAAACATAGGAAGTGATTCAGGGGTAGTCAAAAGGCGTGAAAGGGTAAAGTAGTGGCTGATTCTTCCTTCCTGCTGGGGTAATCGTACTTTATTTTGAGTTGTACTGTAGCTGCCAACCTCAAACCTCAGAAGGTGTAACAAGGTGATAAATGGCAGATTTGTATTATCGTGGTCCTGAGTGCACTCACAGCAGCCTGGAGGTGGACGAGTGGAAGGCCAATCTGCATGGTTCACTTCCAAAATGTGCTTTAAAAAAGGCTCTTTTTGCATGATGTACACTGTTTTTTCGCTGGAAAAATTCCACAGGTTAATAAACTACATATATACGGGAGATGAAGAGTAGAATACTGACACTGTCCCAAAAAGACCTTATTCTAATTCCCTGCTTATAGGAAAACTCATACTCATGATAATTTTGGAGCTACCATCCACAAGCACTCTCAACTGAGCTGAATGGCACAATAAACGTTTAATTGGTTTTATGTTAGTCTGCCATGCAAACTGCTTTTAGTCCTGTCTCAAGGCTATGTCATTCAATACCCAATTGATTGTAAAGTTTCTGCTTTTCAGTGACTGCAATGAGTAGCTTAGCTTCCTCTCAACCAGATCTCTTCATGAGTGGATAGGCAGAGGCGTATCTAAAAGTGGCGTGAGGGTGGGTGGGGGCTATGGCATGGGGCAAATATGTGGTGCTCCGCACTATTCATATTTACTTTTATGAATTTCATGATTTTTCTGTTCAATCATTTATTTTTTGCTAGTTTTGCCTTCTTTCAATCCTGGGGCACATTTTTAAAAAATGTTAATAGCTATTCTATCAAGATTTAAGGAAAAATAAACATTGTTAAATGGTGCCTGAGGCAGCTTCGGCTTTCAAAGAACTAGTAAAATTTTCAAAAACCATATATATTTTTTGTTTCTTTAATTACTTTGGTGCTGTTTTTCCTGAAAATTTGTAACGCCACCTTAAAAACCTGTAGGTTCAATCCTATCAATAAGAAAATGTACCAAAAATGTAAGTTTAGATATGTCCCGGGGGGGGGGGGGCTCTCACCCAACCAGAGTTTCTTGCCCAGCGCTACTCTACAAGAAAGTGAGTGTTATCGTGATTACAAATGAGATATAAATTATAGTAATCATGATTTGATGTTATGTTCTATTCTGTGTTTCATAATGATGATTTAAAATAAGAAACGCTGTTCAGCGCGCCTTCCATTTGGCATAATTTGCATTTTTCTTCTAATTTTCAACTCAAATGGTGCCACGCTAGGGCAATGTTCACATGAGATGAAACTTGCCGTTATGTTTGCTTCTCAAGGTGGAAGTATTGTCATGCAGTGTCTTTGCCCATTATATGATCCCATTCAGAATGCAACTTTCAGACTTCCTCATCCAGAGTCAGTCAGCCAAATATTCGGTTCTTTCAAGCTGTACCAGATTGGATTAGTCTTGAACAGCGCCGCAGAATACAAATTAAAGTGCCACTAGGGTGTCCCATTTTTCGAAAATATTTTCGGATCAAGCTCCTTTTGGGCTCAGTTGTGCTCCCATGTGTACAAAGCCCACACACCAAATTTCAGCCAAATCCATAAAGGTTTAGACCCCCCCCTACCACCATCTTTGGGGGCCCCTCAAGGGACCCGAAAATGACCATTTTCGAGCCTAAAAAGTGGCTATTTTCCTGTCTGAAATCATCCCAGTGCCACTAAAATTGTTCATATAGGGCTTTTGGAGAGTACTGAGTCCATCTATGATGATAATAAATTACCCAGAGGTCAAGATGACTTCATAACATGCTATAATTGGTCAATTTAGGCCTCGGGTTACCGGAAAATGACTATTTTCGAGCATAAAAAGTGGCTATTTTCCTGCCTGAAATCACTTAATGCAACTGAAACTGGTCAACTGGGGGTTTTTGAGGGTGCTGAAGTCACCCATGATGAAACTGAATCACAAAGAGGTTGTGCTTACTTCATAACAAACAATATTTTGTAAATTCAGCCCTCGGATTACCTGATATGTAAGTGCACATAAGTGGAATAATCTTTGAAAGATGATCAACATATTTAATTTGGCAATTTCTTAACATAGTCTGTTTTTTCCTTAATCTTGGGAAGTAATATTGATGATGGATGATTGGGCTTTATGTTCTGTTTTATGCATTTGGTTGCTAATTGGGACAGGATCATCTGAGGATTCAATTAAGCAAAGCGTTACTGAGATTGCTCCCCATCATTAGTCCAGGTGACCCAGCCAGTACCCCCAGTGATTTATAGCCCCCTCTTCAGAAACTGACTGAAAGCACATTTGTACAGCTCAAATGTTAATTAACATAATATCTTATACTAAATGCAAAAAGGGTCTTTAGTGGGTGCAAATTTCATCTTGGTTTACAAATATTTTGTCTTCATTCTGTGTGCGCAGGACACCAAGACAATACAATCACAATTACCACATTTGCAAAGTTCTAGATGCTCCCTCTGACTGAAGCCTTACACCAGCAATGTGCTTGATGATGTTGGACGTGGCTGCATATTCTGTTCCTGTTTCCCACATTGGTGTGGCAAGGCCAGCTCATGTTGATATGCTCAAATAGTAGCACTACCGAAGCTCTAATTGATGAAAGATTCGAGTTAAATGTCATCAGGAGCATAGCAAAATCATTATTATGTTCTAAGGTACTTGATGGAACCTCTGGTTAAGCTCAGTTTTTTTAACACTGCACTGGAGCCAGATGTTACAAGTTCTTGCTCAATAACTGAACATAATGCCTCTCAACCTGATGTAGTAGGCCCAAGTTCCAGGAAATGATGACCTATGACTTGAGTCATTCATTAGACCTTCGTCATGACAGGAAATTGATTGTCTTGCCACCAGACATGTTTACAAGAAACAGGAAAAGAATAAGTAGCCATATTTAATATCATCAAATACATTGCGGTTGTTAGTGATTCTATTAAGTGGGACATCATGGACGTCAATTATGACTGACGGAAACCAGTTTGCTACAGGCAGACAAATGCAGTGAGGTGGCAGACTGGTGAAATCCAAGTAAAATTTGCTATTGGATTGGCTTCTAGGGTACTAAGAAAGCTGTCTCTCAGATCTGCATCCAGCAGAACCCAGCAGAACTAAGTTAAGAGTTTCTCAGTAATACATGTATGCATGGATGTGAAATAAAACACTTCTGGTGCAATGTTGTATTCTGTGGCTCAGGATGAAACTCTTCTGGAATGCATTGTGTTGATGTCCCATTGACACAAAATGAAGATGCAGCAGTTCAAGAAGACACTTAAGATACCCTTGTTTAAGATTGTTTCTACAATATAAATCCTGATTTTGCATGTGTCAAAACGGATCTTACAATGACAGTTTGTAAAATGTGTTTTTTACTGGATTGAGAAAATTCTGAGAGCGTAATTCAGTCGTCATGATAATATATGGGCTGTATAGATGTGCTCAATTTATTGCCAATGAAATTGTGGGGAACAAAAGTAAGCAAAGCTATGAAAGTAAATTGGTGAAGAGTAATATAATCACGTATCTTACGCAGGTATATTTTCACTTAGTGTGCGCATTTACGTATCTGTACTGTATCAATAATGAAAAGTTACCCATTGCAAATGTTAAATTTCATGGTTACAACCTCTAATTGATAGGCCTACATGCTAATAGATAATGAAATTCTCATGTCTAACAATCCCTAAAACACAGGTATTGGTGTTTTTTAAAAATATTAATTAACTATAGGAATTGCTGTCATGGGTAATCCGAGGGCTGAATTTACGAAATATTGTTTGTTATGAAGTAAGCATAACCTCTTTGTGATTCAGTTTCATCATGAGTGACTTCAGCACCCTCAAAAACCCCCAGTTGACCAGTTTTAGTGGCATTACCTGATTTCAGGGAGGAAAATAGCCACTTTCTATGCTCGAAAATGGTCATTTTCGGGTAACCCGAGGCCTAAATTGACCAATTATAGCATGTTATGAAGTCATCTTGACCTCTGGGTAATTTATTATGATCATAGATGGACTCAGCACACTCAAAAAGCCCTATATGAACAATTTTAGTGGCACTGGGATGATTTCAGACAGGAAAATAGCCACTTTTTAGGCTCGAAAATGGTCATTTTCGGGTCCCTTGAGGAGCCCCCCAAAGATGGTGGTAGGGGGGGGTCTAAACCTTTATGGATTTGGCTGAAATTTGGCGTGTGGGCTTTGTACACATGGGAGCACAACTGAGCCCAAAAGGAGCTTGATCCGAGAAAATGTTTGAAAAATGGGACACCCTAAGGGCCACCTTGTACATAAATAGACCAACATACCAGGAACTCCTTCATATTCTCAGAACACTTGAGTCTGGTTACTTTATCATTTTTGTCTGGAGGATACTATTCATTTGTACAATGTTATAAGTTTTTGTTTTGGCTTGTCTCTTCCTCTTTCAATCTATTCTAATTTCTTTCGCTTCACCACCTTATCCAGAAGTACACTGAGCATCATTAAATATGCAACAACACTGAACAACATAAATTTCTATGTTCTAATCATGCAATATATATCCATACGGTACATACTTCATGTATAGTCTTGAAAGGCATATTGGTAACTTTCCTGAAAACTTGATTCACTTTTGGTGACACTGCGCTCCCTTTAGTGAGCTCGGTGAGTTCGGTTTTAAAAAACTTTGGTTCACAGACGGCACTTCAACTGAAACCGTACCTAGGGAAACATCGGTCTTGTGGCCTATTGGATCAGAATAATCTTATGAAATTTTCACATAACAGGCATTGGACTTCCAAAAGCTGTCCCAGGAACGTTTTAGAAAAACATACTAAGGATAAAGCAGATTTTGAACTATAAAACTCAAAATTTAGAAATCACCAACTGGAAATGAAGCATGTGAACCAAAACTACTGAACATACCCACATTACCCAGGATGGAAACACACATATAGACAAATCTGAATACAACAACGTATGCAGGGGGCAGTCAGCATTGACATTTGACACTTACATTTTATTAAGTTGGATCATTTGTGGGCATCACTCTCCTCCTGACCATCAGCCGCTGCCAATCAATCGATTTGAGTGAATAAGTAAGTTTCATTATCTATTCTGCTTTATTTATTTATTTTTATTATTATATTATTTTTATTTTATTATTTTTTACTCTATCTCATCTTCTGTTATTTGGAAATGAAAGCTATTTTTATAATTAAATTAATAACCTAAACTGTTGAAAGTCCATCAAAGACCGGGGCCGACTTCACACAAATGGAAAAGATAAGGCAGAATTAATCAAAAAACAATTTCAGTCAGTGTTCACAAAAGATGACATCTACGCATCATCGCGTTTATATGGACCAAGCTACGGACCAATCGTTTAAGTCGAAATCAGTTCTGAGGGAGTACGGAAGATCTTAAGCCGACTGAACATCAGTAAGGCCTCTGGACCTGATAATATTCCGTGTCGCATATTAAAAGAACTGGCATCTGAGCTGGCACCTTGCTTAGCGGCACTATATAAGCGATCGAACAAGGCTCATTCTTGCTAGATTGGCTAAATGCCAACATTACACCAGTGTTCAAAAAAGGCAACCGGAATACTGCTGCCAACTACAGACCGGTCTCCTTGACCTGTGTCATGTGTAAAGTGCTCGAACATATCATTTGTTCTCACATCAGGAAGCAAATAGATGATCTTGGGATACTATCACCATTCTAGCATGGATTCCGGAAACATCACTCGTGCGAGACCCAATTATTAACAACGCTCCACGATCTCATGAAATATTAGACTTCTCCAAGGCATTCTATACGGTGCCTCATGAACGAGTGCTCCATAAATTGGAACAGTATGGGAACGATGGAAAAACTCCTACAGTGGATTGGTGCATTCCTGAAAAATAAGAATCAATCAGTGATTGTTGATGGTGAATCATCTTCTTCAGTACACGTTGACTCAGGAGTCCCCCAGGGAGCGGTCCTCGGGCGGTTGATATTCCTCCTGTATATCAATGATCTGCCCAGCCTGGTTTCATCTACAGTTCGCTTATTCGCCAAAGATTGCCTCCTGTATCAACAGATAGAGTCCGCAGAAAACCAGGACAGCTTACAAAAAGATCTACATACCTTAGTTAAATGGGATCTGAACTGGGGAATGTCGTTTAACTTGTCCAAATGTAACATCTTGCGATCATCAAGGAAAAAACAACCCCTAGTGAAACAATATGAAATTTCAGGCGATGTATTGGATGAGGTGGATAAGGCAAAATATTTAGGATTAATTATTGATAATGATCTCCAGTGGAACTCTCATATAGCAGAAGTAACCAAAAAAAGTAACTCAATTCTCGGGTTCCTTCGAAGGAATCTAAAGGACTGCCCGAAAGACTGCAAAGTATTGGCATATAAATCTATGGTAAGATCTAAACTGGAGTATAGTGCAGCGATCTGGGATCCCCATACCCAGAAAAATATCAAGTCCATTGAAATGATCCAGAGACCAGCAGCCAGGTTTGCTGTTAACGATTACAGACAAACGAGTAGCGTTACAAATATGCTACGACAATTAAAATGGCCTTCGCTTGAAGATCGAAGAAGACTCGTATTTAAGGTGATAAAAGGATTAGTGGCCGTCCCCTCGGAGGATGTGGATATTACTTTTAACAAAAGCATAACAAGAAAAAACAATAATCTCAATTTTAAAGTGTTTGCGCCAAAGACCACACAGTTATAGCACACTTTTGCTCCAAAAACTGTTATCGATTGGAATAAATGGAGACAAGATCAAGTCAATGCAGAAACAGTGGCTGCATTTAAGAAACTTTTAAGAGACTAGCATGCATCAGCACACCACCCCTTCAGCTCGACACTCTCACCATAGAGGACTGCTGATTAAATACCCAGATCCAGAGATCCAGAATTGTCATGATTTGCTTGAATACCTTAATACAGTACAACCCAAATTAAAGTATGATTACCCCAGCAGGAAGGAAGAATCAGCCACTACTATACCCTTTCACACCTTTTGGCTACCTCCGAATCACTTCCTACCTTTTCCTACTTGAAACTACCTTTTAAAATTACATTAAAATCACATTTAAACAACACCAATTCAAACTCCATCACTCCCTTTGTGTTTGATTTCTTTGATATTGTGCCAATTTGCTAATTGCAATTACATTGATAGATGTCTTAATAGAGTTTTTAATATGAGCTAAAGTTGTTGTGAGGAGTCAAAGGTGTTTGCAAGGAGATTTGGGGTAGAGATGAGAAAGGAGGGCTAAATAGGTAAACAGAGGACTTCTGACAGAATATTTTCTTACTTTTATTTGGGTTGTGCTGTATATGTTTTTCTCAATTTACCATGCAGTCATTTGCACTTCAATGTAATCAAGTACTATTAAATAATTTTCCTTCAAGGTTGCCCTCTAGCAGCGATAATTAATTTTGTCTTAAGAGGGTCCCCTGGCTCTAAATAGTATAATTATCTATATGCCATGAATGTAATTTTTTTTTTTAATTAGGCCTATGTGTCATTGTCATTGTCATTCGTGGTTGCTTCAAAAATCCCCCTTTCCGATCCAATCAATCAAGTAAAATGGTGAACTTTCACATCTTTTAGTGCAATACTTTTGTGTCAAATAAAATATTCGTGGCTATTGTCGAAAATGCACATCACAAAATTTCAAGATCCTATGATTATTAATTTCAATATTTTTGTTGTTCTGATCACTATCTTTTTACCTTTGGCCTCGGGCAACTGCAGGTGACTATCACTCCCTCAGGTCAAATATTTTGACCTGTTGCCCTCATCTCCATTCAATATTTGTATGATATTGCACTGAAATTGTTAAAAGAAAACGAAAACTCTCAAAAGGGGCGATTAGTAAGTGCCAATGCCTCGCAATAGTGCAGGAAAAAAAAAGTAAAATAAAAAATTCAAAAATGAAGTAATGTAGTAAAGACTTTAGCCCTGCAGTTGTCTACACAACAAAAGACACATCAAGCTTAGATCTATTAATAAAACAATGTGCGTGTCTGCTTATCGATTCAGTGTTATAACAAAAATACTGTGGTACCTGCACTATGAGACCCCTTTGTAAGACCGACTTGCCTTATGTGACGCCTTCCTCCTGCACTTAGTAGCATTTTTAGTGCATTTTACAGTTTGCACCCACACACATGCATACCAGTAATACCCTATAAGACAATACAAGCGTATGCAATTCGAATTTGGAGATTGCAGAAGCAGGGTCATTTTGCAAATAACATACAGATATGATGCAAATGCAATATAGTTGACCTTGTACATCTCGCTTATTTTGATAATGTTGTGACATGCACATCATTTTTTCCCTTATAGTATTTGCACATTTTGAATAAATGAATAACTTGTGACAGCCTATTCCAAAATCACATGACAATTCTAATTAACATACATCAACAGGAGTGATCACAAACTGTTATGAATTGTTTGTTACTATTTGTGCTTTTAGCAGTTAGACATAAGATAGAAGTAGATAAGAATCTACAACTTATAGAACCAACAACACCCAACAATAACTGTGAATTTTGAGAAAATGTTTTTCATAATCAACTGTAAAATTGGATGGAATCTTTGACAAATATATCAAAACACACATGTCTTGGGCATTTCTTTGATTTGTCACATGCTAGTATACAACAAAGAAAAATTCCAACAGCATTACAAGATCACGATTATTCTCTTCCATCACAAAACGAAACGATAACACCTGCACCTTCATCAGATCATTCATACACAAAAACTGAAGAAAAGAGACAATATACTCAAGATCATACGCAGACGATATTGGTTGGATAACAACAGATAAAAAAGTTGTTAAAGAAATTATCAAGACTATTCCAAGAAAACTAGAAGAAAGAAATCTCCAAGTGAACAAAGAAAAAACTGAAATTTACACAATCAGAAAAAATGGACCAGAAGAGTGGAAAAAATGCAAGTACCTTGGTACAGCACTAGACACAATTACAGACATCAAAAGAAGAAAAGGACTTGCATACAGTGCCTTCAATACGATCAGGCCGTTTTTAACAAACAAATCATCAATACGAAATAAAATCAGAAGACTAGAAGCCTTTGTCTCCACCATATTCCTATACAATTCGGAACTTTGGACACTTACGAAAGAATTAGAAAACAAGATCGATGTGCAACAACGAATATTTTTGAGAACATGTCTAAGAATAACGAAGATGGATAAAATTTCGAACGAAGAATTATACAAGCGAACAAGTACAAGACTGTGGAGTAACATCATTAAAGAGAGACGACTGAGATTCCTGGGACACATACTAAGACTAGACCCACAAACACCTGCCAGAAGAGCTCTAGAAGAACATTTAAAACCTGCAAAAAAAGATCCTCGAAGACCTAAAACGACCTGGTGGAAGACAATATCAACAGACTTAGACATGCCCATTAATATGATGCAAAGTAACATTGAACATTTAATTGACATTGCGGAAGATAGAAACAGCTGGAGTGCATTGGTGAGGAGCGCCGTGTCTCACTGAGACGGATAAGCGTTACAGAAGAAGAAGAAGTATATAGGTGGACTGAAGCCATTTGCATGCCCTGATACCTTTTGTCTCTCAATGATTAGTATGGCCGCCCATGTTTGCTCCCCCAAGAAGGACCGAACCCCATGGGAGACTGCTTAATGACCACAGAGAGGGTGGTCTTATAACGCAGGGACCACTGTATAGACTATGCGGGACAGTCATTGATTCCCTGTAATGCGTAAGGAAAACTATCAATGAGGAAAATAGATTTGATTACTGCCCTCGCAATCAGTCAATATTTGTATGTTACAGGGCATGGAGTACAAAATTTAATAAGGCCGAAATCATAATCATTGTAAAGTTCCTGTAATTTCCTAACACATAATTAAAGTTGTAGAAAAGTTCAGAATTGTGGTTTGATAGACAGCTTAAAAGTAACCATTACAATGCCTTCTGTCAGAGTTTGTTTTTATGGCTTTGTAATGGCTTTTGTCTGTTTTTGAACCAGTTGGACAAAAGTAATGTTCGTAAAAAAGGACAACATCATAGGCCTATATGGTATCAGCCCAGATTTCAAATACAAGTCAAATGAAGCATTGCAAACAAAGTTTTGGAAAAAAAAGCCCTTTGTCATTTAATGGCTTTTGTCAAAGGAGGGCAAAACAATTGACTTTAAACTAAGAATGAACACCGTGATACCAGAAATATCAACAATCCCACCACACACATTGATTCGTCTCACTTCAAGCAAAGTGCCACGAGGCATTAATATCGGTGGTCTTTTTTATGCTGACTCTACTGCCATTTTACTGTGAACCAGACAATGGATATAATTGGACTACCAAAATTGATGCTTAATCTCTTTTATTAATCGAGAACTTTTAGGTATAATGAAAAAAGTCTACGATTGTATAGATCTGATACCCTAACCATTCAGATCTTCATGTATGCTACCCAGTCCCTATTTATCCCCCAGTCTTCAAATAACTCCACCGAGTTCGATGGCCACCAATTTATATTGTTGAATATAAAATTATTAGTTCCTTTCGAAATAAAGACCAAGTCATTACAAAAAGAAGAAGATAAAACAAAAAAGTCTCTACATTCCCAAGTCTCTATGTCCTGCTGTAGCACTAGACAAATAAAGAAAAACGGATGATAATATAAGAGAACAAGGTTCATTTTTTGGAGGGTAGAAAAAGTATTTATTTTTAATCTCAGCAGTGCACAGCTGTATGAAGCTCTGTGATATTTAAATCATCTGTAAGCGATGTGTCAACAAGTAGGAAAAAAACAGCTTGTAAGAAAATAAAAAACAAGCAAAACAATGACAATATACAGTACAACTCAAAAATGTTTCCTAAATCGCTGGCCCCTCAGGAAGGACTTGGTTGCTTGGCCTTCCTCACCTCAGTTCGTACTGCCTGGCTCACCCTGAAAGTAAATCACTTTAAACAAGCTAAATCATGGCAAATTAATCAAAAACTCTGCTTTAACATTGAAAAGCAATTGCTGTGGCAGTGTCAAAAGCAATATTGAATAAAATATTTTAATCAGTCAATACCCAATGGGCACATGACGTAAACCCAGACATTGCTAGTTGGTGGAGGGCTGGTCTGTTGGTCACGTAGACATGTATGGTATTTACGTAGAGATTATGTTGCCACAACATTGCCACAATGTCGCAAGCTGACGTTGAACCATTGAAATAGCCTCACAATATTGTGAAAACGTCGCCACAACATGGCATGCTAACGTCATATCTTTGATGTTGCTTCACAACGTCGTGACAACATAATTTCTACCATACAATTCTACATCATTTGACGAACAGGGTGATGTTGTAACAACATTGCTACAACGTAGATGTGCCCATAGGGTACAAATAGAATGTTTCCATGTGAGCAACGAGTAAAAGGAAGGTAGCTAGGGCTGAGGAGTGCAAAGGCATGGAAGTGTTGGGTTGTAAATGCGAGCATCTACTCAGCAATATTTTGAGTCGCACTGTATGTATACCGAACACTGGAAATCAGTTCCATGCACAACTCATTTATTATTAATCTGACAGTTTATTTAAAGAAAGCATCTTGCAAACAGTCACAGCACACTTGTGAAATAATTTGAAGAAGAAGAACATAAACATATTGGAAGAAAAACATCTGTCAGGTTAGTTGAATATACTTATACTATACTTAAAATATGCTGCGTGAGTGTCACTGCAGACTGAGCACCTCTAAATACAACAATGTCACTTAAAAACAGCAAAAAAAAATCTCTCTTCTTCCTTGCAGAAGTAATGATCTCCCTCAAGTCCCTGGTACTGTTGCTGCTATGGACGTCTCTTGCTTCAACCTCAGTGTATAATAGGAAATCAATGGGACTCACTTCTGTTCCCACTGACATTTTTCCAGATGCACATAAAGTTGCTCTGTCGCTAAATAAGCTAACAGCTATCACCAACACCAGTTTCCATGGCCTGACACTGTTGAAATCGCTCTATCTTGCCTCCAATAACATATCACAAATATCTGCGGGTGCCTTCGCTGATAACCAAATATTAGAGGTCCTTGTTCTTCGAAACAATTCAATGAAAATGGCTCCATGCCTTAATGATGTGTGCCAATCACTGAAGACTTTGGACTTGGATGACAACAAAATAACGTCCATCCCTGACGGACATTTTGAAGACTGCGTTAAATTGGCCAAACTTCTGTTGAGTTTCAATCACATCACCTCAATTTCGTGGGCAAAATCACTCGGACCATCGCTTGGTATTCTCACAGTGGCTAGTAGCCAGATCACTAATGTTCCTGCTGACACATTTGTGTATGCAACTGGCATGGCCACCATCTCAATGCAGGAGAATGACATATCTGGTTTTGATATGACCAACCTCAAATTCATGCCGCATCTTCAGACCCTTGATCTGGCAGACAACAAAATCACAGAATTGCTGAGTCCTTATGATTACTGCCTTGATCAGCTTGTGAAAATCTGACAATCACAGCGACTGGTAATGCCATACCTTGCGATGGAAGACTTTGTTGGGCGAAGGCAACATCTAAGATAAAACTGATGGCAGATGACTGTCTTGGGAAGACTTGGAACACTGTCACTGAGAGTGATATGAACTGCCAAGGCAAGTAGTCCAGATTAATTCTAATAAATCTTACAAAATGTTCAACAGAGGCTTTTAATCGAATATCCAGCAGATAGAAAATATCACTCATAATTGCTCTTGCTCTGATATCAATTGCCAAAATAAGTAGGAGAGACCTCTTCCAATAAACCTTGCTCTGATAGGAACTACCAAGGCAAGTAGAAAAGATTACTTCCAAAAAATCTTGCTCTGATTTGAACTACCAAAGCAAAAAGAAAAGACCACTTCCAATGAGTTTTGCTCTGATATGAATTGCCAAATCAAGTATAAAAAACCACTTCCAGTAAGTCTGTCTCTGAACTACAAAGAAAAATAGAAAAGACCGCTTCCAATAAGTCTTGGTCTGGTTTGAACTACCAAGGCAAATAGAAACTTCCACTTCCAATAAGTCTTGCTCTAATATGAGCTACTAAGGCAAGTAGAAATGACAACTTCCAATAAAACTTGTGATTTGAAAAATCTATTGGCAGTCTCTGTCCTTATCCTGGCCAGAAGAAGATACCTTAATCTTTGCAAAATGCCCCTACAAGTCCTCAAAGTTAGGAGAAAAACAAACTTTTTATCCTATCCTTAGAGCTATGAAAGGCACGGAAGGTTAAGATGAGAGTCTTAAGCTACATAAAATTATTTGTACCAAATACAAGATAGGTAGCCAAAAACCAGGGGTGTCAGTGTCATTTTGAAGTGCTGTGCCAATTGGGCTGAAAAATGGATAGCATCAAGTCTGGGGATGTTTACAAGTTTTACATTCAAAACATATATTTAATAGATGCTTTTGTAGAGTTGCTGCAAATGCGCCACCAGCCCCACTAAACTGCATGACGACCCGCCGATTACTTAATCAATGCCATTTTTAAGTGTTCAACTTACGGAAAGACTTCCAAATGTCAAACTCAAGAATTCCTCCCTACTCTTCTCCAGGTGTACAAGTGTTTGAAGCGTACAACAGAGACGGTGCTGCCACCTACTGCAAAAGTCGAATTCTCTGGACCCCTAGGGAGGATATGATGAAAATGCAAGTCACCACTGACTTCTTTATGGAGTGCGCTAAAAAGTGCCTGAAAGTGAGCAACTGCCGATTCTTCAAATATGAAAATACTGAAGGCACGATTGATGGGAGTTGCACACAGTGGATTAAAAAGAGCCCATAGGAGGGCATATCCCGAGTGCAGGGTAGTATCATATAGTAGCATACAGCAGTGATACAATCTGGTTCTATTCAGTTGCAATACACTGTACATGCAGAGACAATATATATTTTTGGCAAGATTTACTAAATTATTTACACTATTTCGATATGATTAACAGCTAGGTATCAATACATTTTTTGAGGTAATTGTCCAACAGAAAGCATAGCTTTTCTGGTTATAAAACTCAACAGTCTTACAATGTATGCATTTATTTTTTATTAAAAGTAAATAAATTGAAATTGCATTGAATTTCGACACTGTTGTCAGCGCTAAATGTTTATGTCATATGAATGTCAAAGGAATGGCGCCAAACATTTGGCCAAACATCTATGAATGAATCAATGTTTCCTTCATACAATTCTCTTAAAGGTAGGGGAGAGTGGGGCCAGTTGAACCGACAGACAAGTTGAACCACCCTTAATTTTTCACCGCCTGGAGCAAGCATGGGAACATACATACAGCCTTGTGTTAGGCCTTTAGGCTAGTCTTTTCCGTCTAGATCTTTTGGCTCTGAGACACATGGTAACGAAAGTATCACACTTCTTTCATTTTTAGCATATAAATTCTAGTTCGTCACATTGAGATTGGAGCTTTCATAGCATTTATATTACTTGGTCTGCAGTGATATCATATCATCAAAAGATAATTAAATGGGTTATGTGTAGATGGAAACCCACCTCCTTAAAATGGTGTCCCACAACAAGGGTACAGCCAGGCTATATATAGATATATGCAGGTCACAGTGGGGCCAGTTGAACCAGAGGGGTTTATGGCAGTTTATTAATATATTTTTTAATCAAATTTGCAACAAAATACATTTACAATGAGAGTTGCTTTTCAGTAAAACTGTTTTTCTAATAGGCCCATTACAACGGATTAAAAAAACTATTATTAAAGTTTAACTGTCGACTGGTTCAACTGGCCCCAGGTTATTCTTTGAACAGAAAGAAATATGTGAGACATGTCAAATTTATTCAAAACATGCTATGGTCCAAGCTGAACTTCTTAGCAAAAATTAAAGGACTGCAGCCCCACACATCACCCATCATCCTTCCAATGCCCCCCCCCCCCGGCCCTTGAAGTTTTGTTATTTCTAGTTTACTGGCTGGATCTTCAATAAATTAATACATTGAATCAATTCTGCTCTATGTCATGGCAAATGGAAAATTTTTCCATAGTTCAGAAAGCATTCAACAGTTTTTGTTGTGGATTCTTTACTGTCTGGCAGACAGACTGATCTATGGACCGACAAAAAGAAACACAAATGAAAATGTGAGTAGAAAATTTTGTATTTCTTGAAAACAAGGAAAAAACGAAGCAAAACAATAACTACCATATGAACCAAAATGCACTGGGACATCAGTCATAACTGATTCATTATTTATCTGATATTTTCTTGAAGATAACATCTTTGAACAATTGGCTGGCGATTAGGAAATATTGCTTTAAGCGGGAGATCCGAACCATATCAGAAGGAGAACATCTTCAAGGCATGATAATTCTGACATAGTAATTAGCTGCATCCCTTTGATGCATAATAACAGATTTTGTTTTTTCAGTAAGACCAAGTTTTTGTTTTTTCAGAAGAACAACACATTGTTTAGTTTACAGCTATGCCAGACATGATAAATTTTTAGCTTCTTGGACTTACGGACAAAACAAATTTTTTGAGGAAGGAAAAATAAGTTGACCTACAATTTCTTTCAATTGAGAGACACACATAAAAGTTCTTATCCATGGGTGGGTGCTGTAGATCTATAAATTGATTCTTGAACGCAACTTCAGTAGTAGCAGATTGATAGATATGGTAAGTGCTGCCCTCTAAGCCCAGTTCTGGGCCCTAACAAGGGTTGATTCATGAGATGGGGGGAGAACGGAAGTCCTCAATATGTTACACAATGACAATGACAATGACAATGACAAATATTTATTTATAGTCGGACTTAATACATAGGTAACATTAGCTTGTGAGCTATTGGCCGACTAGACGGCAACAAGTTTTAACACATAACGTTAACACATAAAATACACATGACATATTGATGTACAGTAAATTGAAATTAAAATTGTCCATGAGATAAAGTTGTCCATATATATAGTGGTTAAAATTGTCAGTTTCACCTGCATAAAGCACATTTACAGGGAACTCCCTCAAAATTTTTCATTTGAGATTTAAAGGCCGTAAGGTTATTTGCACTTCGAATATTCAGATTTAATTGGTTCCATAACTTGGGGCCATAGGCCCGGCCTGCAAGGAGTGCAATCCAAATTTCGACGTTCTCACTCTAGGTTCTTCGAAGATAGGGCCTCTGCGTCCGTTCGATCTGTATTTAAAAATGTCCTTGAGATACTCTGGCCCTATTCCGTGGAGACATTTGTACATCTCCATAACAATGGATTTCTGTCTTTGTATCTCTAGCGAGTCCATATTTGCTCTTTTGAGTAGTTCAACATATTCACTGTCATAGTCATTGAAGACTAATTTTAGTCCTCTGTATACAATTTTTTCCATTTTATCTTTCAATTTTTTACTTGAGAAATGTAATAGGGCTGCACAATACAAATAATGACACACAATGAAACTCCTCAGTAGAGATAGTTTGCAGTCAACAGTTAAAAAGCTAGCTAAGCGTTTTAGCGCTAACAGTTTGGCATTTGCCCTGGCACAAATCACGGTAATGTGTTTAGAAAAGCTTAACCCTCTGTCTATATACACACCCAGAAGCTTACATTCGTTTGAGCTTTCTATTACAACATTGTTGGTATTTATGTTACAGTTTTCATCATTCTTTACATTTGGGCTCAAAAGCATGAACTGAAATTTGTCCACATTTGCCTTCATCAAGTTATCAGCAAACCATTGTAAAAGCAGTCTCAACATTTCTTCTATCTTGGTGATAACACCCTCTTTACTGTCAGCTACTACTGATAAGCTGTTATCATCAGCATAGTTGCTAGGTATGACTCCCTTTCCCTCGAGCAATAGTAACAAATCATTAAGGTAAACATTGAAGCATTGAGGGTAAATAATGCTACCTTGGGGGACTCCCTTTTTTAAAGGTGCCCATGAGCTAGATTCTTCTAGGATTTTTACACGTTGAAACCTGTTACCTAGATAGCTTCAAATCAGACCTGACGCTCTGTCACTAAAGTTGTAACACTTAAATTTTTCTATCATTAGATCGTGTGGGAGCAATCGAATGCCTTGGACCGGGCTTGGAGAGGTCTGACATGATGATGCCTACATATTTTCTTTGATCGAGAGCACTTTTCCACAGTTCGGTCGTATGAATTAGCACGGAGTGACACCCAAAGTGACTCCTGTAGGCAGAGAGGAATTTGGAATAAACTATTTCGAGATGTTGACTCATTTGCTGGGCCAAGACCTTCTCAAAGACCTTGGATAAGCAGCTGAGTATGCTGACCGGTCGGTAATTTGCCTCTACACATTTACCCAAGGCTACAGTAGCCTTAGTCCAGGAGATTTATGAAATGACCCAAAACAAACTGCAATAGTAATGTGCCATATACCAAATGAAAGCTGAGGACCTCCTCTATAACATGCCCAAAAAATCTAATTAGTGGAACATGGTTTTTAAGGGGGGTGAAGTATTTTGTGTCATACTCGTCAAGAATCTTATTTGGTAACATAATGATTATGACTCAGAAGGATTAAATCAATACAAGACCCCAGTATGACTGTTTGTATTATTGCTCTGACTGATAAAAATCAATTTCAAGTATTATCATGAAGTTTCCGAGCATATTCAGTGTGCTAAGGCTCCATTTTGGGCTGGCCGAAGGTAAATTATATCACATATACGCGGTTTTCCAGATTTTGCTTAATGTTTAATGTATGGTAATGATTTTGCCATATTTGAATTCCTCACAAAGAGAGCTTTCAGATGCATACCCACATTGCTATGTTAACTTAATTTTTCATTGAAATGTCTAGACTGTTTGGTTAGTTTGTCACTGCAAAATGATAAAAATATAAATTGTGGCAATATAAAGTGGCCTGGGGTCCAGTATCTGTAGCATATGTGATGCTAAAATTTGAGAGTGTCAGATATAGCTAGTTTCAGAGCTATATAATTTGATGTATAAATTCCTACTTTTCCTTTTGGAGAAGGTGAAAAAATTGTAAATTGTGTGTCACTTGTGTGATACACATCCTAAAATCGGGATGATTGGTAGATTTTAAGTGGATAGCAGAGGTTTACAATCACGATTCAGGGCAACTGTTAGTAATCCTATCACTGCCATATCCATTCAATAAATTAAATTACTTACGATGTTTATTGGTAACTTGTGTTTGTTTGTTTTCAAAATATTCACAATATCAAAACAATTTTACATGAAACATAGTGGTCCAGGACGGACCAACAGACATGATGGAAACAAATTAATGCAAGAATACTATATTATGATTATACATGATGTTCTCATGTGCAATCTTGAGCAACTTAGTTAGGTTGTATTGTGTTTCATTGGGCACCTTGGTTTCCTTGTTAATACAACTGCCTTTTCCCTAAAAAGTAAGATAAATGATGGTGTCTGGGTCAAAAATCTCCTCGGAAACACAGAATCCTCCTTGTATTTTCATTTCTACCTATCATTATTACCAAATAACTCATTCCTAACCAATTAAATGCAGGTGGAATGATAGCCCTTGATGTCAACTTTCATTTGGCACCTTGATTACCTTGTTACTACAACTGTGAACCCTTCAAAAGCAAAATAAATGTTGCTGTCAGGGTCAAAAATCTCCTCGGAAACACAAAATCATTCCATGTATTTTCATTTCCACCTATCCTAATTACCAGATATTTCATTCCTGACAAATGAAGTGGATTAGAATGGATAGCCCATAATGTCAGCTTTCATTTGACACCTTGGTTTCCTTGTTACTACAACTTTTAACTCTCGAAAAGCAAAATAAAGTAGCTGTCCCGGTTTAAAATCTTCTCAGAAACATAAAATCCTCAAATGTATTTTCATTTCCACCTGTCCTAATCACCATAGAACTCATTCCTAACCAACCAAACACATAGCCCTTGATGTTAGCTTGCAAGGCCTTTCCATCCTCATCCATTTGGTTTTTCAGGAATGCTTCATCTCATGATCAGGATAGGTGGAACTGAAAATAAATGGGAGGAATTTGTGTTTCCAAGGAGATCCTTGACACTGATGGCAACATTTATTTAGCTTCTGTTGGTTTGAAAGTTGAAGTAACTGAGAAAACAAATGATCCAAATGAAAGCTGACATAAAGGGCTATCCATCCATGTCCATTTGCTAGTTAAGCATTCAAGAGTCATCTGAAAATTAGGATAGGTGGAAATTTAGATACAAGGTAGGATTTTGTGTTTCCGAGGAGATGTTCATCCCGGATATAACATTAATTTTGGTTTGGGAGGGTTGACAGTTATAGCAACAAGAAAACCAAGGTGTCAAATGAAAGCTGACATCAAGTACTAATCATCCACATCCATTTAATTGGTTAGGAAAGAGTTTTCCCATGATGAGGATAGGTGCAAATGCAATTCATGGGAGGAATTTGTTTTCCGAGGAAATTTTGGACCAGAACAAAAACATTAATATTGCATTTGCAGGGTTGTATTAACATGATATATGAAGGTAGCAAATGAAAGCTGATAATATTATTCGACCTGGACAGCAACATTCATTATGCTTTTAGAGGGTTGGCAATTGAAGTTAAAAGGAAACCAAGGTGCCAAATGAGAGCTGACATCAAGAGCTATCCATCCACATCCATTTGAATTGTTCTGAATAAGTAATCTGGTGATTAGGATCTGTGGAAATGAAAACACAAGGGAGGCTTTTGTGTTTCCGAGTGGAGTTTTGACACGGACAGGAACATTTATTTAGGCTTGGCAGGGTTGAAAGTTCTGGTAACAAGAAAACCAAGGTGCCAAATGAAAGCTGACAAAAAGTGCTTTCCATCAACATCCATTTGATTGGTAAGAAATGAGTTTTCTGGTGATTAGGACAGGTTGAAATGAAAATCCAAGGGAGGATTTTGTGTTTCCGAGAAGAAGTTTGACCAAGACACCAACATTTATTTTGCTTTTGGAGGGTAGGCAATTGTTGTAACAAGGAAACCAAGGTGCCACATAAAAGCTCTCATCAAGGGCTATCCATTTGATAGGTTAGAAATGAGTCCTCTAGTGATTAGGATAGAATTGAAAATAAATGGGACGATCTCGTGTTTCTGAGGAGATTTTTTAACACTGACGGTGACATTTATTTAGTATAGCTCTGACAGGGTTTACAGTTCCAGTAACACGAAAATGAAAGTGCTAATTAATTAATTTCTAGATTATAAAATATCACCTTATAATGGCCAAATAATTACAAAAAATCACATTTATGTTAAATGAAAGTTGACATCAAGGGCTATCTAGCTTTTGGTTTGAGATGTTCTTCATGCTTATTATTTTATCCACTGGTATAAAGTATGATAGAGTACTGGCTGCTTTAAGTTTAACACGGAAATTTACAATTACACTAAAAGTGATTTTACAAATTTTAGATTTTAATCCAAAATGCCCTCACAAAAAACCCATGGAATGATAATTGGCAATGGAAACATCTGAAATATCTTTTCTGGCAATATTTGGCATAAAAAAATCTGGGTGGCATCAACTATTCCAGAGGGTGTATGGAAACCCCCTCTTGCAAACTGACCGCCAATTCTGCCTCACCCGTGTTGCTGAAAGGTTACAGAATTACAAATCTGAATCTTTAAAATAACACAGCTCATCAAATAATCATCTCTTACAGACATATTATGCCTCATTTGAAAGCTGGTATTTCGTTCTTGTCAACTGAGGTCATCAAACAGAGTTACTGATGTGGAATAAACTGAAAAATGTGAAATGTGTAATAAATGAAATTTTTTTGTAAGTATCTGGCCATTATAAGGTGATATTTATAATGTAGAAAGAAATTAATGTCATTTTCAGATTCTGCATGTCTAAAAACATATAAATAGATGTGTTATTTGTTTATGTACCTTGAATAGTTCCTGGGATAATTGGACTTAAGATAATGTGACATTAATGTCCTGGCTAATCATGCTCCCATGTGTTACAAAACTTCGGATATTTATATCACCAGATCCTGCACACAGTGTACATGGCCTTTTGCGAAAACTTGAGAAAATTATGGAAAGTACTAAATGATGTTATTCAAATGATAGCTGCCTTAATGAGGAATCCAAATATGACAAATTTATAGTTTTCATTGAATATTGCAGAAGATAAACCAAACCGCTTAGCTTCTGTGAGACCTAAATGGTCCAAAAGCAGGAGGACTGTGCTCAAGAACCTCATTATATTCATGACTTTAAGGTCTGTCAGTTGTGGCAGCTATTCAGATGGGCTACAATGGGATTTGTATGGTTTCATTGCTTCTAAGTAAAAATTGTTATGTTAAAAATGCAAATTTGGGGCAAGTATAATTACCAATAGTTACCCCCTATAGAAAACCATGTTCCACTAAGTAGATTTTGGTATACTTTGGATATGTTATAGAGGAGGTTCTCAGCTTTCATTTGGTATATGGCACATTACTATTGCAATTTGTTTTGGGTTACCCCCCTTTTTTTCATAAATCTCCTGGACTACCTGCTTCAGTTGCGAGTGTGAGCGAGCAGGCTACAACATTTCATTGGAGGTGCTTTATTTCACGTCCTCGCTGACATGTATTTCTGGCAGTCTTCTACTCATTCCTGTAGAGTTCTGCTGGGCGCGGACCTAACAGGCAGTAGCGCGGACTTGATAGGCAGCAGTCCTACGTCCCCAGATGCCATTTCGATATCCATTTCAGCTTGAATTTCGTCATTCTGCAGTCTCACTGTGTTCAACTGCCTCTACAGCAGTTGTACCGAGTGCAACAAGAGCTGAGCTACAAAATTTCATGGTGTCGGACGTACACCGTGTGAGTATGTGCGACACCATGACATTTTGCCCTGTAACTCAGCTCCTGTTGCACTAGTGGCCTTGGTCGATGGCTCGTCTGATGCCCCTATGGTGATGAGTGTAAAACCGAAACTAAATCAACTGCATATCATTATTCTCCAGATTTAACTTCTCCATTTGTATTTGTTTTTTCATTAACATTTTCCTGACAATTTAAACGTCAGTTTAGAAATCAATATGTATTGGTAGTACAAACCATGGAGCATACATTGTAGCTGTTATTGGCATTATGGAAGCCAGACACACTACAGTCCAGCGATGCTTTTAGTTGTGTTATTATTGATGTCATGCCAGCAACCGGCTATTTCTTTGGCCTTCCCTTTTATGGAATATCTGACAGGTCCTCCATTAACAACATGGTATAAAACAGAAATCTTTCTTGAGGCTATCCTGCTGAGCAATGCTATTTGGACTTTCAATAATACTGACACATAATGTAGAAAGGGCAATGAAATCAATTTTGAACACTTGATGCCTCAGTTTCAGGGAAGCGTTTATTTTGATGGATAAAATTTCTCACTTTCAAGTGTCAATGAACTCAATTGTGCAAATTACACAGAATATAATGACTTACTAACTCACATTTTCTAATCATCACTTGAAGTGGTTTGGAGAATGTTTGCCCTCAGGTAAACTTGTCAGTTGTTGTAAATGATGATCACCTTATAAAAAAAGACCTTCTAACATTTGTTGAGAATGGCCATGTCCCAGACTGATCAGTTGCAAGTAAGTTGCTGAGTATGGTAATTAGAAAACAGAAGAGGCTAGTCATTGAGACTCTATGACTGCCCAGTTGTTTCTCCTGAGCAAGTCGGGTCTTTTGTTCAGAGATAACTCCTCCCATGGGAATGTCTCGAAAGTGACTGATTACAGGCTATCCAATCAAAATGTGTTGATATCAAATTTTCCCATGGATTATGAAATATGTTATTATTCTTTACAGTCTTGCCTTAGTCTTTTTCCTTGAGTGATGATGATGATTCATTCTTTTCACACACACTTTATTTATAGACCTCACCTATCTCCTCAGTCATGATTTCGAAATAAAGACAGAATTGAAAAAAAGCAGGAGTATAAAGATGGATGTTTCAGACATACTTTACAGCTCTTGATCACCCTGTTATATTCATGTACATCCATTTAGCCTTGTAAACATGGCAGGACTTTTCATATACAATGTGTGTAATCACACACTCTTAGAATACATATTCCTTCCAATTATTTATCATATCAAATGAAAACAGTCATTTTTAGAGGCATGTGAGTCAACTTTTGTGAGGTGTTTAGATATTTTACAAAACTGTAGTGTGCATGTATTATGGTCACTTTAATTTCATATTTGATTATCAAAACTGATCACTTCCTCAGACAACCACTTGCAAGATATGCATATTATATACACTGTAAACCCAGTAGCTGCTGCTGACGGCAGTTACCGTTAAAACAACAGTACATGCGGTAAAACATAGTGGCACTTTTTTGTATTCAGTATGGTAGCTGCCGTCATAATCGAGCTATTGTAGAATGTTGAGATAATAAATAAAACATTGTTTTTACCAAATTCCGTCACATCAAGATTAGTTCGTAACATCAAAGCCTCTAAAAAGCTCTTGACATGCTCTTCATATAATTTCAATTAAATATGTTGATATTTGGCAAATCCAATGACAATTTTGGTTCGTCTTTGCATTACATGTATCTTCAAAACATCACTGTAGCCATAATAATTCTGAAGAATCGGTTTAGTGCATATAGTATGCGTTCTTACAGGCTAGAATTTGTTATTGTAAAATGCCACGTACCTAATGGAGACCACAGGTCTTGGCGCGCAGCGCCAAGACCGCAGGTCTTCAAATGGTAGGAGACGGAGCTGAACTCACACAGTGATATACTAGGCAATTCTTGAGGATGCGGCAAGCTGTCAAAAAGTGGCACCGTGATTGTGACGTCATTTATAATGATCACAATGGTAATGACGTCACAACAAACCTTGCTAGAGATGACGTCACGTCACTTTTTATCCAGCTATAAATAGAACACCAGAACTGGAGTTTGAAACGTCACAAGGGAGAGTGCTCTGCAGACTGTACATAGCATGAAGCAGGGCATCTTGACATAGGCATCCCTGTCAGGATGGAAGCAGGGACAGTTGAACAGTTGAACTGTCCCTGCATGAAGTCATGCTTGATTGACCCCTTGTGCCCCACATGCAGGGGAGTATCTAGCAATGGCCCGAGGGGCAAATTGCAGTTTTCCTTTCTTTCCTTGTGAATTTGGGGCCGGGGGGGGGGGTTTAGGCTATGCTGGTACATGTATGGCCCAATACACTACTGCCCACATGTTTTATTTGATTGATTTATTCAAAAGAACAACATGTGAACGATAAAAAAATCGGCTACTTGGGTGCATATATTTTTGTAGGGACCATCTCAGATCTGTGTTATAAGCTCCAAATGAGGAAAGATTTGACAGTGGAGGTCCCTAACTAAAGGGGCAAAAATAATCAGCCAAGTGCTACTTGTCATCAATTTATGTGTACTGCATTGGTGGAGCTTCTTGAGTTTCTGGAGGGGGCCACTAGGAAGTTGGCCTTGCAGATATACTTTCCCTATAGCAGGAGTACCCTCCAAATTTACCTCCAATATTAGGAGGTTACTCATGCTACAGCAAAGGTAACTGTGACTACAATTTACAAATCAAGTATATATTTGCCCCTCTTTATGCTCAGTAGCTCCTTCACTGCATGACCTTGGGAGCTGTCATGGTTGAGTGATTGGGGACCATATCCAAAGCACACCTGGAGCATAATACATTGGGGACCATATCCAAAGCACACCTGGAGCATAATATTATCCCATAGAGATTTCCTTCAAAAAATTATATAGCCTAAGTGTATAAACATTTGAGACAACATAAGACAAGTGATAAAAGAAAACATTGTATGAGAACATTAGATATTCAACTTCTCACAAACTGGCCAGTCTAAAAGTGTCATAATCCAAATATTATGCAAGCCACAATTAGTTTGTTGTAATGGAAATAGAAATTTCATGTTTTTGACAAAGAATTTAAAAGGGCTTCTCATTGCTTGGTTTGCTGTCTATGTTAATAACACCTGTAATTAGGCATGCCTAATCATGATGTAACATGTATTAGGTTTGTCATATGAGTTGTTTTTCAATCAGGGTACGCTCTGGAAAGTGATACGAGATCCAAAATACCAGAAATACCATGCATATATGTGGAAAAAACGTTACACAGAATGATTAAACATACTGAGACGGACCTACAATAGCGAAAAAATTATTCAAATCGGTTCATAACTGCCCGAAAAAAATTTATAATTTCATTTTGACAAAAATTGACTGTCTCATTTGCAAATTAGGCAAATATCGCTTCAGATTTTTCAGTCCTGACCCAGCAGTAAGTTTTAACCAATGTGAATATGCTTTCAACATGGTCCCGAGAGTTCAACATTAGAATTACCTGCAACAACTATGATTAGTCTCTTCAGAATCCTGCATTGAACACTTAAAGGTCACTTCCGTCAAATATTGTCCTCTCCGAAATTGGGTCGGCTAAAACAGTGATAACATCAAATTAAGAGTATTTTTATTTTACAGAAATACTCCTTCAATAGATTAGACAACGTTTTTTTAAGTTTTTCACTTCAGTTGTACCAACTGCGCAATACTCGTAGCACGGAAAACGCAGAAAACAGCTTTCCGTCAAATCTTGTCCTCTCCGAAAAATGAGGAAAAATGGCTGTTATTTCCTTACAAAAGGATTTACCTGACTTTTAAGACTTTGAAATTGCAGTGCTAATAGGTTTTTAGACACTGACAAAGCACATCCCGCTAACATTAATGCTTATGCTGAATTGAGCTTGTCAAATGTCATTGTCGTCTCCGAACCAAAAGTTGGGTTTTTTGGTGGTATCATATCCAAGGGCATAATCTTGCTAATTGCTGTCCCTAGCCATTGATATTTAGTATGTGCAAAATTTTCAATGTAATTTGTCATTTTGAGTTATTATTAACTGCGCAAATGCTCAAGTGCCACCTCCTATGGACTCCTCAGAACATGGTTGATATACATCTTTCTTTTTCAATTGCTTAAAGAGAGATTTAAATACCCCACTACTTGCGATGTTCTCATGGTTGTTTTGCCTTGTTATTTCCTTTATAGTTAGGTCATTCAAATTAATTTAATCATTACCTGGTACACCCTAACATATGAATGAAGCCGTTCTACTCTTTAAGGGGGAGAGGACAAATGTTTGACAAGAAAAGCAATTGTAGTTTTCTGCTTGTCTTTGCCTTAAACGATATTGCTCGGTTAGCTGGATAGACACTAATGAGTAATATAATAAGTGCCATTACTGTGTCTGAATGAACAAGCAATGCATATATATGTAGTATACGTCTATGATAGTTGTTTTTTGGTCAAATTTATCAATACCCCAACACAAAATGTCAAATAAAAAAAAATTCAGAATACTTGTAGCCCTAAAATTTTCAGAAATTCAAGGCAAGATATATTGCAATAGAAAAAAGTTAATTTGGTGAAAAATAAAAGACCCTTATTTTTGACCCCCTTGAGACAAAACCATGTACCCCGATTGAAAAACAACCCATATCACACATTCACAGTGGTACATTGGAGGTAAAGATGCAACTACACATACATAAAACATTATTTGAACATTTGGAAAATAAAATATGTGTTTCAAGAAACCTCAGGTCCCTACAATTCTTTTTTTAAAGAATTTCTTGTTATCAATGAAAACAGACAAATAAAGCTTATACAATATTTAAATGCCAAATTCAGGAAAACTAATTGTGCTGTGTTAAATAATAAAATTTTTCCGGAACACACATTTAGAACGCCTACCAACGTTTTTTTTGGTTGGTAAAAATCAAAACTTGAACATTTCCCTTAAATAGGTGTTTTAATATAACATTCAAATGTATCCATAGGTTTTTTTTTTACATTTAAAATGCCTCAAAGGACATTTTACTTTTTTGTCGCAACGGAAGTCAATTTGTGACAAAAGTTAGCTGCCACAACATTTTTCGTTTATGAGGCAGTCATTTATATTTTCCCCCCTTCAAGATATATTCTGCCAGTCACAGTAGGACTCTACAGACTAGTAGATCACAAGCATCTTTGGCATGCATCCATCTTCCTTTACTGAACATAATTAAAAGTGAGGCTCTGTGTCTGTCACAATGGCAAACCTTACTGTCAGACTCATTGTGACTGGCATGTTGACATGTTTTACCAGTATTTTTCATTAAAATAAGAAAATAATTGTTCTGAAGTAAGACGGGGCAAACAAAAGTTTGTTTTGTAAAGATTACAATTTTTTCTCTTGAAGGGGGTATTTATCTTACCCAATTCAAAGCCTAAGTTAAATGTTCATTCTTTTCTAGTAGATCATATTGTTGGCCTGCCTGTGGTCTCGCTATGCTTTGGCATTATCATATTAGTATAGTAGGTATTGGTTGCATATATTATGCACATAATAATTTGTCTTACAAGAGTGATGAAGCTCAAAAATGGTGGAAGTAAAATGTGATTTCCTACAAATGGTCCATAATAAAGAAGTCAGATTCCAATGCAGATTGCCTAATGTGTGACGCCAGTTGGTTTTTCCTGTGTCCTAGTAGAGAACGTAATTTGATAATTTGATCATGGAATTCTGCGTTCCTCCCTTTTCCACCTCACTATTACATTGTACCTTTGGCCTTGCAGGATGAGGCAGCTGCACTGAATGTGAGATCACAATCAAATTGAATGATCATATAGAGAACTCTGCCAAAAAGACTACCCAACTCATTCATGAAGATGTAGTGATGTTTCTTTCTTCTTTAAGTCTGATATGATGAAATACCTCATGATATGTAGAGTTGGCGTCAAACTAAAAATGTTCAGCAACCCAAATTATTTATATATTTTTTAAAATCCTGCATTATACTTAACGGTGAGTCGGTGACATAACTTTTTCCCCCGAGTATGAAATAACTTCTTCTGCATGAGATTTCCTAGCTTATAGCAGCAATTTAGTGTCTAATTTTGAATATCATAGCATGATAGAATTATTTTGTTGTTGTCCTGGAAATGAAACGTCAGTATTATCCGAAGTACTAAACTTGGCCAAATTACACAACAGATTGCATGAGCGTCTTCAACTTGATTTGAGCAGCTCTCAGACTAGAATAAATAATCCAGCGGATCTTCCCCATTGTTCTTGTAAAAGACCTCTTA
Organism: Platynereis dumerilii; assembly: GCA_026936325.1. Lineage (NCBI taxonomy): Eukaryota > Metazoa > Annelida > Polychaeta > Phyllodocida > Nereididae > Platynereis > Platynereis dumerilii. The sequence goes on from JAPTHN010000007.1 coordinate 25,802,904, forward strand.
GCAATGCCTGGAGGAAACATCGCTCCATGGCAACACAGTTGAGAGAACACTACTGACCTGCAACTTTGGACAATGTGACCAGGTTGATAATCGACAGAATCGTATTGCTGGAGTACCAAGACAACTCTCATAACAGTAAGAAAGATCACTGCTGGTAAGCCATCTGATTATTCTATTGAATTACCCTTAATTTTCGTATTTCAACAAATAAATGATAAATTTTTAATTTATTATCAATTTTCAACGTCAATTTATAGATCAAAATTTACGGGAACAAATGCAGAGAGTAGGAGCCTAGGGATAACAATGACCCTTCATGTACTTAAGGTTGGGAAACAATGAGGCAGCAGCTCATGCTGTGATGTCATTTGGTTCATGAATCATTAAGAATTAATATTTTTTAAGGAGAAAAATGCTTTCAGATTCCATTGCTTCATACGGGAACCAGTGAGAAAGTAGTGATATTACTTGATTTATTGCAGCAGTTAGATATATTTTATTACCAGAAGTGAAACATGTAAAACAATAAACAAAACATGGCTATAAATCAATAAAGAAAAACACACTGCATTATACAAGTTTAAAGAAAAAATATCCTTCAACCTTTTAAGAGAGAAAACCTTTAACTGATAAATAACATTGCAAACTGTCATGAAAATCTGCTTTGGTTTTTCCCAATTTAAGACACAATTTAATGGGTACTCTACAGTTACATGGCTTTCTTCGTGTAGAAGTAATGTAACTTGTCCTTGATTAAGATTACACACAGACTCTGTTCTCGAGATATTTTTGCGTATCAACACTTTCGCAATTTTTTTTATATTAAATAATATACATGTGAAATGCACATGTGCAAGGCCATTGAATTAAAAAGGCTGACAAGGTGTGATGTGTGATTGTGTAGGCGCAAATATTTGTCATTGTGCAGGGCTGTTCTGCATCCCTTTTGCAATGAATCAATTTCAAGCTGTCATAAACTTTTTGTCGAATTCCTTTTCAGGAGACCATCATCAGTATTCTTATGGAGTTTTTCAATAAAATATTTAAGGCAATTTGACGGTTATCAGCAAAGAGAGATTCATTATTTAGCCATTGTTGAATATTGAGATTAAAGCAACTTATAAATAAAATATTGTTTTTACGAAATTACTTCACATTGGAGGAAGATTAGATTGTAACATCAAAGCCTCTCAAAATCTCTCAACACGCTCTTCTCGTGTTTTTAATTTACCATTTTGATGTTTAGCAAATCTAATGAATTTTCATTTCTCTGTTTAATATCTTCATGAAGATAACTATGATTTAACCATGGCGTAGTTCAAATCAGTAATTGAATTTCAATATACATTCATGCAGGCTTGTATTTTCACTACAAAATTCCACATACAGTGTATGTCATACACACAAGGTTACTGTCTCATGCAAAAGTGATAAAGATCCAAAATAGTGGAAGTAAAATGTGATTTCCTGCAAATGTCCCAGAAAAAAATACTCTAGATTCCTATGCAGATTGCCTAATATGTGACGCCATTTGGTTTTTCCTGTGTCCTTGTTGTGAACGTAATTTGATAATTTGATTTTGGAGTTCTGCGTTCCTCTCATTTCCATCTCACTGTTACATTGTACCTTTGGCCTTGCAGGATAAGGCTGCTGCGTTGAATGTTAGAGCACAATCAAATTGAATGATCATAGAACTCGGCCAAAAGGCTTGTATAATGATGTATTTTCGTGCTTCTTTACAAATGTTTGTATAACAGTCAAATAATCAAAGCGAAGTTTTGATCAAAAGTGAAATGACCTCTCCAGTATACAGGACCTTTGATACGATGACAAATAAATTTTCCAAAAAAAGAAACTTATTTTCAGTCTTCTTTTTTGAAAGCATTTATTGCAAAAGGTGCATAAATAAATAATGCATCAACAAACAAATGTCAACAATCAATAGGAGTTCAACAAAAAGATCAGTTGTCCTCTGCCAGAGCTTCAAAGAGATGAGTCAGAGCTTGGACCAAATGATTGCCTTTTTTCTTTAATTGGACTTTCGCTGGACCACCCCTTGGTTTTTTTCCATTTCTTCCACTTGTAGGAGCTTTACTACCAGAAGGGGCCTGGCCGCCAGTGGGAGCTTGACCACCTGTTGGAGTTTCTTCAAAAGTGGGAGCTTCATTGTCAGTGGCTCCACCATTCATTGCCGCGCCTGGAGCCCCACAAGTGCCCGTGCAAGTCTGTCGCTTCATCCAAGAGAGTTTTGGACTAACTTTTCTGTCAGAAATCAATTCTTCCAGGACACTGTGCACTAACGAGGGGGGTACCCTCGCCATCAGGGTAGCCATTACAAATCTCGATTCAAAATAACTTTCTGTCATCCTGAGCTTGTTTCATCAAATCCAAGGCCAATATTTCTCAAGAATGCAGTCCAGATGTTTAACTACCCCTAGGACACAACTACAATGTGTGATTACTCACAGAATAACCAAATTTTGCACTTCAAATATATCGTCAGGGTGAGGGTACCAAAAAAGCCTCTCGAGGGTAACACCATTTTCAAATATTGTCATGGCGAGGGTACCACCTAAAATTACTGTTATGGAAATGTTTCTTTTCAATCATTGCTACAGAATGACATAAGGAGCAATGGTGATGTTATGAGATATCTAGAAAAGTTAGAGAAGATACGATAGACAGATTGGTTGATACACAAAATTAAGGAAACACAGTGCATGTGTATAGATAGATAGATAGATAGATAGATAGATAGATGGATAGATAGATAGATAGATAGATAGATAGATAGATAGACAGATAGATAGATAGAGAGATAGAGAGATAGACAGATAGACAGATAGAGAGATAGAGAGATAGATTGCTAGATTGCTAGATTGATAGATTGATTGAATGATTGATTGATTGATTGATTGATAGATAGATAGATAGATAGATAGATCGATAGATAGATAGATAGATAGATAGATAGATAGATAGATAGATAGATAGATAGATAGACAGATAGATAGATGGAGAGATAGAGAGATAGATTGATAGATTGCTAGATTGATAGATTGATTGAATGATAGATAGATAGATAGATAGATAGATAGATAGATAGACAGATAGATAGATAGATAGATAGATAGATAGATAGATAGATAGATAGATAGATAACTTTAGAGTTAATATTATAGATATAATTCTTGTACATACTGTGTATGAAGTCGTTTTCAAGTATGTAGCCTCAGTCAGCAGTCACCTGTTTAGATCAATCTATCTGTCCATATTTCACTGTCTGCCAACTTCCCTACCTGTTTGTCAATCAGTTTATTTACCTGTCTTTCTGACTGTATCTCTACCTCTCTACCTGCCTACCTGCCTACCTGCCTACCTGTCTACCTGCCTACCTGTCTATCTACCTATCTATCTATCTATCTATCTGTCTGTCTAAAAGGCAATATTTAGAGACACTTACAGAAGCCCACAACCTAGGTCTTCAAATATACAATGTGTTGCGTAGCTGCATGATGACAAGTGAATTTGCTTGTTTATTTTTTTTGGAAATGTGCTAACCAAATGAAGATCTCCGGAGTGTATTTATGAGGTTGCCGTTGATGTAAATGATGGATTTACCAAATTATCCGATTTTTAACGAACTAAAATTCTTGTTGATTGATGTTAGCAAACTAGTAGCCAAGACCTGTGCGTCAATCTTACATAGACGTAAATTGCTTTGAAATAATTGACTATGAATGTTTTTTTTAAATGTATGATAATATGCACCCATGTATTTTAACTAGTCATGTTATCTTTTTATTAATTTATACCTTTGCATGTGTTTTCAGCTGCTATTATAAAACATAGTATCATAATTCTTTTAGAATGGCCTAGTTTTAAAGATGGTTTTAACTAAAATTCCGGACTCTGAGAGACTATTATGATTATATCATGTACAGTCTGTATAGTTGTTATTATGCTCAAGAGGCATAAATTATTTCATTGATTAGTAACGAGCCACTTGAGGTCAAAGGCAAATTCCAGCCTGTTTGAAGACCAGAAATCAACCCTTATGGGAACGTCTTCCTAATTATTATTATGATGATGGTGACATGGCTTCTTGAGAGTTGTACTTGGTAATCAGCTGCATAAAGTATCATAACATCAAACACGATGAATCTCAAATTTAAAGCTCATAGCAAGCATGATTATTTCAGTTTCACTGTGGATGGTATTGTTTTGGCAGAAGCAGTTTGCGCAATAATCTTACTTAAAATCCCTTTCCCACTGACCACATAGGATTGCATTAGAACACATGGTCTGAAAACTTGGAGGATCCGCAACTGGTTAATTGTTATACTTGCAATGCTACAGCTTATAGCCATATATGCTAGGGAGTGGAGTCAAATACATGGAAGTATAGCCATGCAGTGATGGGCTGAAAAATTAAAGATGTTTAATTTGAAAGAAGAGGGCTGCGTTTTGTACTGGTTTGCCATACAGTGCATAAGTCAATTTGCTGGCCAATATCAAGGTATGCAGTCTATATATATGTGAAAAATATATGTGAAGTATTTGCAACCATATCCATCAGTATGCATCACATCTATATACAGATACAAAATAAATAGAAAAAAACCCCCAAAAAATAAAGGACAAATAAAAACCATTTGAGAATATAAAGAAATTAAGAAAATCACCCTATGGCCAAAATGGTCCTTTAACCTGAAGAACGACATATATTACACAACTTTTTATTACAACTATGTTCTTGATTGGAATTCCTGATTGCTTACTTCAGAATTGCAATCATGTTTCAGCACATGCTCTGACAAAGAGAACATTGAATTGGCAGATTCATTAACTTGGCTCCCCCTGACTAAAACCAGTTGCTTTGCTTGCTTATGTCTACATGTCTTGTGTTACCCTCACCAATGTTTTTGGAGGTTACCCTCGCCAACCGGAAGTGACCCTCGCCCAAATCTTGCAGTACCCTCGCCACTTCCGGGCTGGTACCCTCGCCATTTAGGTTGGTACCCTCGCCATTTTAGGTTGGTACCCTCGCCATTTTAGGTTGGTACCCTCGCCAAAATGCTGGTACCCTCGCCCCACCATTTTTCATTTTTTGTGGTACCCTCGCCTCGGGTGATTTCTAATTCCTGAATGTCTTACTTCACCTTGCAAGTTAAAGTCTGGCACTTGGCAATGGTTCATTCCACAAGCCATTTCAACTATCTTTACGATTTGAACACCTCAGTCCCTCTATATTTTTTGCAATTCCACTTTGAAATCACGAATCAGGAGTTGTAATGGCTACCCTGATGGCGAGGGTACCCCCATCGTTAGTGCACAGTGCAGGAGATCAAGCAGGGCTCTTTTCTTGCTGAACTGGACTATTCCAAGCTGACAGGTGCAAGCGGAGTCAAGACCCATACCTGCAAATTTGCACATTGTAAAAAATCAGAGAGAAAGCAAAATTCAGGTTCCAAAAAAGCACTATGCGACGATTAAGTTTGTAAACTTGTATCCAATTCATACTAGGAAATGCTGAAAAAGCTTGGAAAAACAAGTTCTCACAATCAAGAACTCTTGTCATTAATACAGCTTCCCTATTTTACAATGGAATTAGTTTTTTTCTCCTTTCTTGGAGTAACTTCTATTTTTTTTATAACTCAACTTTTATTTTTGTGTAACTCCTGTACTAATATATGTACTTCTTGTCACTGTATTGTTTTTATCACTTTATACTCGAGTACTAGCTCATATGAGCTAATGTTATTTTAAAAGCCAATTGAGTCAAAATAAAATTTATTGTCACTTAAGTATTCTCTAAGTTGCGTTTCATACCATTAATATGCAATTAGTAAATCATTGGCATTGATTTAATCCATTATATCATACGGTTCAAACCTGAGCAAGAAGCTTGCAGAATTTTTCCCTCTTGAGCGCTTGCTCTGAAGCATCCAAGGAAGTAGGGATAGTGGTCAAGAGAAGCGATGTAACGATAATCACTGCCAACGTACATGCCATGGCAGATGTCAAGATCACTGGTTGAAATACCATCGCCCATTCTGAATTAAATCTAGGTAAATTTACTAATTATTATCATATTTATTTGTGCTTTTGTGTACAAGAAATGATATTACATTATTTAAAATGTAAAGTTTATTTATACAGATAAGATTAAGCTCTCTTATTCAGTTCCATTTAAAATACTGTCTTTAAAGCCATCCCGAATGTCACACAGCTCAATGATTGAAAGGAGATCAGCCAATTAACTTGATAATATTGCATTACCATTAAGATGCATGACGAAAAGTGTAGATCTTACAGGAACTAATCAAGGCAACTTTGTTTAGACTAAAATTATAATTCTCAACACTTGATAGGATTACTATGGAGCTTCAAATGTCCTTCTTCAATTGTGCTGAGACCATGTATTGTACTTACGAATAGATTGGGAGGCCATCAAATGCCACTCCGATGAACTGGGAGGATGAGTCGGAAGAATAATGGACGATTCCATTTTCAAGCAGTGAGTGATAATGGTAGTTTCCCATTGCGTCACTGTGTCCTCCATTGCAGTCCATGTCTTCATCCGTGTAAGCATTTCCCCCAGTTGCAGTAGTTGGATTGAAGATTGGAACTCCATTCTTGGCAATTGCAATTGGCCCTTGCGGCAGACACTGGACCTGGTCGTCACTCAACATGGTTGGGGCAGAGAAGGTATAGGTTGTGGTAGAAGCTGCTGGAGAATTTGGGTTGACCTGGGAATCAATATAAAAGTTGTAAAACGTGTGTTGCAAATGAAATAAAGTTTGTATATTTTTATAAGCTGTAACCGTGCACGGCCAAAATATTCATGCAGTACAGTGACAAAAAAAAATTGATAACAGAGCAGACAATAATTGTACAATGTATGTACCGGTGTTTTTGGTTGGTGGAGTTGTTTTTTATTTGTCTAGTATATTATTACAATGCGCAGGATTTCTGGGCTGGGATGATGCAAATTACAGGTTCTAAGACTTTCTTACTAGTCATTTTTTAAGAAATACATTTAAATCGCAGAAAAATAGAGTATTAATGAGAGACTTACTTCTTGCCAAATATGGTTTGGCACATGGTTTGTGGTGATTGTAGCAGTTGTCCCTGAGAGAGATGCTGAAACTTCTGCCCCCGTATAACCAGACTCTGCAGCGCATCCATCTCCATTAAATTGATTAATTTCCTCTTGGGTCAATCCCAACACACAAGGTGTCGCCACCAACAAAACTGCCACCAGTTTGAAAATCATTTTTCAAACTGTAAAAGAGAAAAACGGCAATATAAGTCAAGCAGAAAGTCAGTAGGCTTATTCTAAAAATCTAAAAAAGTGATAATAGTCGGTGTTCAAGTCTTCGTGATATCTTGGGTCAGTTCCCAGCGAGCATTGTGATGTCAGGCTGGTGTTGTATTTTGGTTATTTTAGGTCTTGACTGACCTTGACTTAAGTATAAAGTCCTTGTGACGTATTTATTTCCCCACACTCAGAAGTGAAAAACAAAGGTTTGCATGACTTTGTTGACTGATCTTCTACTGACATCAGACTGATGCCAGACAGGACCTCACAATTATGCCAATGAATTATGTCGCATAAGCATTGTCCTTCAACCAGGTTTTTGATTGACCTTCGACTGATGTAGTAGGTATTTAAGTCTGATGCCCATCCAACTATATAATATGATGTTGCGGTCACAGCAGATTTGATGTCCACCCAAGGTTATTATTCAATGATATTTTTTCGCAAACCCATCTTCACTGTAACATAATTTGAACGTCAAATCTAACTCATATTGACATCACAATGCCGACTGGGTTATATCTAAACAGGAATGTCTGTGGAGTTGTTAAAAATAATTTAGGTCTATATTGTCTTATCATCCAAAATAAAATCAATTTAAAATAATATCTAAACAGTTGATGACCAAATGCTTAAGTATTTGCCAGTAGAAATAATGTTTGTATTATCATGCATGCAGAGTTTCAGACAATTGCATAGGTATTTCCAAAGTGACATTTTGCAATAACACTGATTAACGGAGATATTGGGGATTAAGAAAGTAAACCATTCAGGCTTACTAATTGACCATATAAGATTGAATTCATTTTTTAGTTATAACAATTACGTTATTCTTCCAATATAAAATCATTTTAAAAAGTACATTTATATTCTATGTCCCTCAGTACAGTCAAAACAATTCAGCTAACAACACGTTAAGATCTATCTATCATTTTTAACTGAAGCAAGCTACTTCTTTCATAAAATGCAGAGTATAGCTGTTCTGTGCTTAGATATTTAGATGTTAACGAAGGAAATGACTTACCTGTTCAGTTCCAAATGACTCTCAACCCACAAAGCCTTCTTTATAACAAACTTCTAACCCAGAAATCGACCTTGGCAACTTAAATCCACAGTCCCTTAATTATAACAGCCTTTATTTCTCGTTGTGGTAACATATCACTCAATAGCTCTCAATAGACACAGATCATTACAGAGACAAGTCGCCTTAATCTTTAATTATATAATTTTGCAACATTTAATTTATCTGATTAGTTGAGTGTTCATTTCAGAAAGACTTATTTTGTAAGGTGTGCATGCACGTTTGTGAAAGTGGCTTTATCCAAGATTGGCACGAGCCTGGTTACTGATGTCAATTTGACTTATTTATTCACAGAAACGTGGTTCTTTCACCTCCGAAATGCATGTCCACTCCACACACTGTCCAGCCTTCAAAATTCAGGACTAAACAAAATATGAAGAATATACGAAAGTAAGAGCATTTAAGTTGTTCTAGTTGTGAAAATTTAAGTTAAGACAAGGTAAAACAGATTTAAGGCATATGAGTTAAGGTGTATTTTTGCCAAAAAATTATATTTGGAACAATCTTCTCTTTCCGCCTTTTAAAGCAATTTTAAAAAAAATGGATAACTGCTCCTAAATAACCGTAATGTACTTGTAGAATAATTGAAAATAGCTCATTTACAATACAAATGATGCTTTGTATTTTCAATCTTTCTTTTCCAGATTAACTTAAATTTTGAAACATTACATTTTTGTTTTCTTGAAAATAAAATATGGTCAGCATGACCGAACTACACTACCAGACACGTGATTGTGATCATTTTAATCTTATAACCTAATTGATAACATAGTTTAATTGCATATGAAACAGAATATATTCTTTCTTTTGACAGTCTACAGTTTGTCTGTCACTTTCACTCATCAAACCAAATTGAGAAATTAATTCTGAAATTCTGTTTGAATTGAAGTAAAATATTTGTGGTATCAAGTTGTTTCCTATTTAAAATTTCTGATAGAAATTTGTCGAATGTCTGGATGATTTCTTTTCATCATGTGAAAAAAATCTCGTTGTGTTCACGTTGAGGCAACAGACTCACCACCAATTTTACAAGTTTATTTCGGAATCCAAATGCAGCTTAAGCCCTTCAGTCTTGGAGCCACACTAACAATAAATACATGGTAACAAATAAATAATGACAAAGTATAAATATAGATAGGTATAAAATTATAAAAGCATTTAAGAATATTTAAAATCATGATATAAAAGCAGCAGGTACCACACTTCTACCTTAAAAACGAATTCACCAATTAGGATTGTTGTATATACTTTGTGTGCCCCTTTACTTTGGTAGAGATTTGCGTCCTGTATTTCTTCACTGGCAAGGCTAATCAAGACAGGCAGAGATCAATTCAATTTGTTGTACATTCTTGGCACAGGATATAAGAAATCCGTGAAATTACATGGGCAGCCCAGAATAAAAGTCGTATCAGGGTCCCAAGACTTCAGCAGCCCCGTGTGCTACCACACTCTAAAAACAAGTGTTTAAGAAACAACAATAAAATAAACACTTTTTGGTTACACTTAATAAACGCGTGAAAGTGTTTATGATTTTTAACACATTTAAGTGTTTTTGATTTTAAACACATTTAAGTGTCTTTGATTATAAACACAAAAACGCTTTAATAGCTTGTTACACTTTATTAACACTAAAAAGTGTTTATAACAATAAAAGAGTTTTATCTTAAACACTCAATGTTTTTCCAGGATGACTGCAGAGAAGGTGTTTATCATATTAAAGTGTTAAACAAAAAGCGTTTATAATTAAACACTCTAGTGTTACAGTATTAACCCGTTGTTAATGTACATCACAACATCAGTTGTTCAGCTGCTGTCTGAATAAATCACATGGTTACAATAGTAAAATCAAGTAACAATTTATTTAAAAAAACCAGTACAAATGAAAATATAGATTTAATTGAATTTAAATACTTCATAATATTATGTAATTAAACTAACTATCCTCATTAACTTCAATAGGCTACTTTTGATAACCAGATGATGACTGCTAATATTAATGATGGAAGGATGGACCGTTGGTTGGGGCTTTACGTCCTGTATTTCTGCACTCAATAGGCTACCAAGTGAAGAGGTCACAGCAATGAGGCAAATGTTAATTGAAATAGCTATGCAACATAGGCCCAGGTGACCCGACAAGAGCTAGATTCAAACCCTGGACCAAGCAATTACTAATGCCACTTAATGTATTTACACACAAAAAAAACTAGATGGTATATATTTGTGCCTGCCCTCCCTCGAAAGTGCATCTTAATACATGGGATGTTGGAATGGATTAACTATTGAAGCTTAAATTCTTTTATTTGACACTTTCAAGCCACCATTAGATAATAAGTCATCACAAGGGCTGGATTTACCTTAAAGTTTGGGATAATTTAGCCCCCTTTGAAAGCCAATGAAAAATGACAAGAAAAAAGATAGTTTGTGAACATATTTTATTCTTCAATTGAGCACTGACACTGAAGGATATATTCAATCATTGTGTAATTATAAAATAAAACCTTGCAAAATTCTCAAAGAAATTCAACAATTGAATCATATTCCCAATGAACTGGTGTTTCGTATTACTGCATTTGAATCCCCCCCCCATCTTACCCTAATGTGATGAAAAATAGAAGACCTTTTGGTTAACTAGTACATTGGTGTACAGTCAAATTGTCAAAATCTTACCATGTCATCATTTTGTCTGTATTCTAATGGTATCCCGTTACTCCACGTGATAATCCATATCATTGATGTAATGCCATTCAAAATGTTTTGATTCTCAATGCAATCCATTTTGGGGGTGCAGAAAAAGTGACAAATTCTCACATTAGAGTCACATTTCTTTTTATAGCACTTTAAATGTGTTTCTTTGAAAATGGATATGACTATTTTAGAATACAATCAAATGATTGTTTTAACATTCAAGAAGCTGTCCAAATATTACTGGATAGTCAAGGTCCTTAACACAAGAAGTGCATTGCCTCTGTAAAAGCTTCAAATATGATTGCGTCAATGATTGTCCCTCAGCAATGGTATAAATCCATTTAAGTAAGTGACTATATGGAATGAGATGTTTCCAGATCGAGGAACCTTCTTCAATGTTACGTCATTCTTGTCAATGTTGTCCACCTGCAAATAAATGAATCCTTGTTTACTATTAAATGTTTAGGCATAGTATATCATGAATATTGACATAATATCTCATCATACATAATTTTCAGAAATTTACTGAAATGGTGAAAAAAATAGGAAGTGCAGCTATGCAGATATTTAGGGAATCGTGTATGAACGATATGACTTGCAGTTCATCAGTGAGAATCAGGGCATGCTTTCAACTTATCTTGCAGAAGAACTGTTCCGGGATAGTGGGACCAGACAATAGTTTAAAAATTTACCCCATATGATCAGAATAAAATAAACCAACAATTTAATGGCCAACCTAAACAGTGTTCAAGTGACACTAATTCTTGGTAAATTAACTTATATGAAAGTATTAGATGGATCAAAAGCAAAGCCACAGAACCAGGAGATTATAAACATAGGTATTATGACAGGCATGTTAACCAAATGTTAATTATGCTAACTCCAAGACTTTGTGGCTTTTTCTTTCATTTTTTTCCTTGCTTTATGTTGCAGCTGTCTTTTTGTCAGATCTTTTCGGGTCCAAATTGCTGTGGAAAGAAAAAGTTACAAAATAAAAAACTGCAATGAACAACTAAAATATCTTAAAGATATTCGGATGGATCGATGTATAGGGCTTTACGTCCTGTATTTATGCACTTGATAGGCTAATTAGGACAGGAGCAGGACACGGCAATGAGGTGAAGGATGATTGAAACAGCGGTCCAACATAGGCCCAGGTGACCCGGCAAGAGCTTGATTCAAACTCTGGACCCAGTTATTCCAGCACGCTACCACTAGACCAACCCTCCCCCTTTTAAAGATATTCGGAAAAATTAGTTAGGGCCTAAATTGGATATATAACATAAGACCTCCATCAAAAATCCCTGATAAAAAAAAAGTCTGAAGTTCCTCCAGATGCACAGCATGCCCTTATGAACAATCATATGCCCACCCCCTCCTAATCCAGTTCATCCCAAAATTTTAAAATATGATTTAATAATATGATTGCAGTTTGATGGTTTGAAATGTTAACAATTACATGTGTTTATAAAGATGGTTGATTGATGTTATCAAAATAGCGTTGCCTCTCTATAATGTGATATTTACCTCAGTGACTTGCTAGATACAGTGTAGATGCGAAGTTTATATTATTTTGGTTTGCCTCAAATTGTAGCTGGATTCTTCCAAAAATGTTTATCACACTCGATGAATTGAGTCCAGATATCTGCTGAAAATAAAATAAGGTTGTCTTATGATTTTCAAATAAATTTGATAAAGGTTATAAACACCAATGAAAATACAGGGCACATATGGCCCCAACTCCCCCTATCTCTGCCCATTCCCCAGTGCACAGTGCAGAAAATATATTACTTGTGTTTGAAATCTAGAAATTAGACTTCCAAATGTTTCTGATAAAATGATAATTGATAATGTAAAAATGCATGTTATGCTGTGTACAGATACTGCCATTAACATGTTCTTCTTAGCAAACGTATGCATGTATAGTGTACATAAATACCATTTAATCAAAATGTAGTTAAATACCTTTCTTTGCTGTTTAATAAATAGCATTCAAATATATCATTTTAAGTTGTGCTTACCAGTTATAAGCTACTTCAGTGAAGACTTAAGTCACAATGCATGCCTTCTAATCTGTGTTAAGTACAGAAAGCTGTGATTTCATGGTCGGTCGCTTGTGATGTTGTTTTAAATTGTCTGCCTCCTTAAAGATTAACACTAGAAGTGTTTATCCGGCAAACTTGCAAAAACACTATGTGTTTAAAGGACTTTGAAATTTTCATTAAAAAGAAATAATACACATTTTCTTGCACTTGGGAGCATTCAAACAAAGATAAAAGACACAATATGCTACCAACAGACATTTCATGACATATTGTCATCTTATAACCAAAATTTCCTGGTTTAAATTGATCATTAATTTCTGAAACCATACATGAGAAAATATTCTAAGTTTGATAAACACATAAATATGTTAATGCTGGTAGAAAGTGTTTATTTTCAAACGTGTTTATGTAATTTAACACTTAAATGTGTTTAAAACAGGCGTTTGTTTTTAGAGTGCACCTAGCTAGGCCCAGGGACAAAATGTAATGGGTAGATATGGTTTATTGAAATGAAATGTTATAGTATAGGTCTATACCTTTTCTGTATATAACTGATATGTTAAATAAAGACTATAAAGGTGAATGACCTTATTTAAATGATAACATGTCAATTGAACATGAATTGAACACTGGGTTTTATTTCAACCCACAGGCTTAATGGAATTTTTCACAAACAGAAAGAAGTTTCATATTTCTTAATGAGGCAAAGTAATTTAAGGGGAATTCACACCTAAATGACCTGACATCATGAGAGGCTGTTACCTCAATTCAACATGTTTTAAGAATGAAACCCTTGCCGGCTTTATCATCCTGGGGTGTCTGCAGCATTTGAATTCATTTCTTCACAGCTATGTAGCTATAAGGCACACATTCCTATAACACTGCATTGATCACCAGTCTACTGGAACTGGCCAAGTAAACAGCCACAAGCAGCATGCAAATGAGCATGATATGGCAGAACAAAATTGTTTTCTTTCATACTGTGGGAATCTTAGATTAATAACAATAACATTGGATAACAAAATGAATGTTTATACTTTTAAGTTACTATAGCGTCTCTGCAAGTTATGCAGCAAAAATCACTTCAGCAAAGCCTTCAGTGAACAAGTCAGACACACCCCCAAAGCTGACCAATGGACAGGCCTTCAAGCATGTTATGCAAATGCCTGGGGGGGGTACTCACTATGTTCAAGTGTACACCTATGCTCGGCTCAGTAGGCCCCCTTTTTCAACTGAAAAATTCCGAGAGTTGGGTCTAAAAATCTGGAATAATTCCTAGAGTTGGCCCCTAAATTTGACTATGAACTTTTTTTGAATCGCGATGCTACTTTTCGGTGAAAATCACGGGTTAATATCTGGGAAAAACAGGCAAATACCATTGCGGCGACAAAAAAAAATTCCTGGAGTCGGGGTATATTCGCGACGACCGACCGCCTAGCACCGGGTCTGGTTGCCGAACTTCCAGCCTAGCATACGTATCAGAAAAAATTTTGAGTACCCCCCCAGGTGCAAATGAGGCCGATTTCGCTGTTTCGCACTTTCCCTTAAGGGTTACGAATGTGTTTCTTATATGAGTAGATAGGTCTCTCTGAGACCTTTAAAATGATGTATCATACGTCTCTGAGGAGTTAATAGTCACTTCGCAAATCGCCTGTAAACATTTGAACTGGAGAGAAATGCTGCACGCTGATTGGCTGAGACGCTCTGACGCAAAATCTTATGATAATAAGCGACGATGGAGGGGTTCGTCTAGGGTAGATTCTCTGGGTGGCAAAAATGGGAGGAACAGAAAAAGTGAACTAATTTTGATAATTAGTCACAAAAGATATAAAAAAATATTAATGTTTGTGATAAGTTACCGAGCCAGTCAGTTAGAGTGTTTGGCAATGACCAATATTTATAAAAACATTATGTAGCCTATCAGTTAACATTTTTGCAGAATCCAAAACAATCCAATTCAAAGAGTCCCTCTGACTCTGTGTGTCATTGGCTTATAGAGGGACTCCTGGAGTCTGATTGATCACAATCATGATTGTTGCAAAGTTTACACAAATTTGGTGATGCATTGACAAGTGGCTCTCCCTTCAATAAGTCTCCACTGTTTAAGGGTGGAGTGAATGTTGGTATAGTCGTCCATTGGTAGACTCACCAGTTAGTGAGGGGACAAGGGGATTTTCCGTTGTAGATGTCAGATGTCACAGTTCCAGCAAGACAACAATGAATGCGTATAAAGTCAAAGAATAGTAATTTAAATCAACTTGTAAGGTGATATGTTACAAAAATTAATTTAAAAAAATTAAAAGCAAAAACAAAATCTAGTCAACCTGAGGCCAATAACCCTATTAGTGTAAGTCTTAATTTCTTCCTCATCTTATTTCTCTTGGTCACATATGCAATTGCTATGTATGACCAAAAGAAAATTACATTGGGAAGCAATGTGCATTCCAATGGTCGTCTCTCATTCAATGCCGCATCCTTATTAGTCTGCAAGGTCCATTGCAATTATGAGGTGGGAAGCAGGAATGCAGCAAGGACACAGGATAAGACAAGCTCAATGGTGCACTGTGTTGTGGGCAATCTGCTGTTCTGTATAGCGGTTTTTGCCAAAATTATTTTCAGCTTGTTGCTTTCTCATGCAAATGATAATGAAACATTGTCCAAACATTTGCATTTTAAATGTTTAGTCCACCTTTTCTCATATTCACCACATGCATTTATCTTGTCAATATCTCCTTGCTACCATCTTTTGTTGTTGTTGTTGTGCTGGTATGCCGAGGATGAGTCGGGGCAGCTCCATCTTTATGGAGGGAGCTGCACTTTCATTTTTGGTGACCACCATATGTTAATGAGATGAAAAGACTGGGAGTCTGGTACCGGTACATACCCTGTTGATCAAGGAACGTCCAGGGTCTTTCAGTCGCCCAAGCATAGAATACTGGATACAACCCGCCAGCATTTAATGGCCCACGGTTTCAGACTAAAGTGAGTTGCGATGATGAGATTTTAGTGGACAATTTCTCATTTAAATACATGCGACTCTACGGAACCTTGAGAAAAGGCAAGCCCATCCGGGAAATCTAGCAATCTATATTTCAGTCTGATTTATGGAAAATTGGTGATATTACACGGCTATTTGCTCATGAAGAATGCCTCGCCTTCATCCAATGGCCTTAGGATTTGCAGCCCTGTGCCATATAGGAAAGAGGCTTTGCAGAATTGACCACTCAACTGCAGGCATGACCACGATTTGTGGGGTGTAATGCTGCGTTTGACATCAAAGGTGTGCAAGGTCTGACCACTGCCAACAGAATATTCTGGTTATGACACTTTGACGCTTTTGCAGTAGTGGTAGTTCCAGGGATCTTTTTTGGCGGTGACAAACAGTGACATAATTGATGTTCTATTACTTATACCATCCGACACCTCAGTCAGCCAATCACCAGTGTTACAGGGAAATAATTCCTATATTCTTTGTTGTCCAGTTATCCTCTCATGTTTGAGTGTTTGTCTCACGGCATAAGCCAGTTATTCGCCATGGGATAAGGAATATGTGTTTATCACACCTCGGGCTAAAGCATTCGGGTGATAAATCACATATTCCCTCTTCCTTGGTGAATAACCTATACCTATCATTTCTGTTGGCACCTGGCTATCAACGCCATTACAACAGGCCATATCCTAACAATGAATCATTGAAACGAACTGTCAATTTATCATCAGGTAACTTACAGCCAGCTGTACAATTGACCTCAGTAATGTGAACATTACAAGTATAGCGTATATTGCCTGATCACTTATATGAGTCATACAGAATAGCATTTCAAGAATAGAAACATTCCAATGCAATTATGTGAACACAAGTGTTATTCGTCAGCAGTAATTAGCTCCTTTTACCCTTCAATATATAAATGATGTCAGGATAACACAATTTTATTGCACAACATAATTGTTAACATAATTTGTTTGGAGGTTAACATTAATAAGTTTTGAAGTAGTTAGTTAGTTTAATGTGTTGATGACCACCAAGTGAGCAACGTCATTAAAATTTCGCTAATGTCGCTCTTTTTGATGGCATTTAACAAATGAGAAGCACCGTGGGGTTTCATTTCCTTGTTGTCGACATTAAAGCCTTTTCTGTTACAAATTCTCAAAAAGGTTTTATTCCTTTTCTTTAAAATTGTCTTCTCCAAAATTTTCTTCAAATTCTAAATTCAATGCCATTATCTTGTTTAATGTGGTCTTTTGAGCAGCTGCATTGGAGGCTGAGTTGTTATGCAGACCAGGCCAGCTGATCTGCATGGGAGCTTTTCCTGCATGGGTTCAAACCTGAAACAGTTGACCCCAAGTATTTCAATGGACCTTCAAGCTGGATGGCCTTTGCATTAGACATTCCATAGGGACCACTTGCATGTGTGCATATGGAAATCTAGCTCTGGTAGTGGTACAAAAGATACATTCAGAATAAATAGGTGTTACCGCCAATATCCACTATTTTGCCCAATAGGCCTAGGCCTATGGCATGGATATTAGGCCTTTGGGCCAAATATAGGGTCTTTTGGCAAATTATAGGGTCTTTGGGCAAACTATAGGGTCTTTTGGCATTACAACTCCTATTGGCATGACTTTCCCAAAGTCATCGCATCCTTCAAAATATCTGCGAAGCCTTTGGGCAAAATATAGGTCCTTTGGGTGCATGCCTAAATCACTCATTATCACTCACTCCCGTCTATAGTTTATTTTTATAAAGATCTCATACTTTGGATACATGCCCAAGCAACTCGCAATGACTCTTTTATACTATTGTGGATTTTGACAAATATTCAACTTGGATAATAGTGAACTGACCAATGAGAATATGCCCTAATATCTTGATTAATGAGAATCCATCCTAATATCCACAGTAGGGGGCACTGTAGCTAATAGTTTCTCCAATGAGAATGTCACCTAATATCCTGTCCAATCAGAATCTTGCCAAATATCCCAGCCAATGACAGTCAAGCCTAATATCCGCAGAGCCATGATTGGCCAGTGGATATTAAGCTGCATTCTCGTTGGACACACTGAGAATTCATTGAGATTCCGATCTGATATCCAACAGCCAATGAAAATTGAGCCTAATATCAAATAGGCTAATAGTCAAATAGGCTCTTTGGTCAAAGTCAAAAGACCAAGCCAAAATCCATGACAGTCTTTTGTGGATCATAATTATGATTATCCCCGCCCCACCCCCCTTAGAATTTCAAATTATTAATACTTGGTGTTGACAACTATCTTTCATATTTAGCAATTTTCCATGATGCCAGTTGCATGTTGTGTAGGAAAAAAAAGTCTTAAAACTGACCTTTGACAATCTGTAATATAAATAATCACTATTGAAAATTAATGATTTCCAGGCAATCCAGAGGGTTCAGAATATCGCAGCCAAGCTTGTTTTGAACAGCAGTGAAAACTCGAAGGATTGTCTTAAAAGATTGCACTGGCTGTCAATACGTCTCAGAATCCAACATAAAGTGCTCACGATCGATTTTAAATGTCTGAGTGGTGATGCACCTGGCTACCTAAAGGATTTATTGAAGATTGATAACAGCCAGAGGGCAGGTTTACGAAGTGCAGTGGGGGGGACAAAACTGGTTGTGCCCAGGACAGTGCGGAAGACCTTTGCAGCAAGGGCTTTTAGTGTAGCAGGACCTAACTGGTGGAATGAGTTGCCACTCAGCATTAAGAACTCAACCAGTGTCGATTGTTTCAAGCGCCAATTAAAAACATTTCTTTACGAAAAATTTTAACTTTCGATTTTATCTTGAATTTTAAGTGTACAAAAACTTTACCAATTTTAACTTAAATATTTATTCTACATTTTATATAATTTTATACAAAATCTATTATCTATAATATTATTATATAATTTTATACATGATGTTTTGTTAAGTGCATCTGATTATATTTTAATATGTTGAAGAATGCGCTATACAAATAAAATAATTTGAATTTGAATTTGAATTTCATTTGAAAAGGTATTAAATCTAGATCTTCAAATTCGGGCAAATGTCGCTCACCCCCCCCCCAAAATCGCGCGCCGTAATATATTACCGCTGTGCGACTTTCGGCCCGTTGGCACCCTCCCTACAAAAATTTAAAATCTACACCCCTTGTTTTTTACCACCATAAATGTCTTTCAGCATGAGAATTTATCGCAAAATTCGGAGCACTGGAAATGTTGGACCATGTCTATAGGAATATTCAGACCTCATTTTAGGACCCTTAGCTCTAGAGGGAAAATTAGCCCTTGAAGAGCCCTTTTCAGCCGAGCATAGGTGTAGACAAAGATAGAGTGAGAAGCCCCTCTAGGGCTAAATGACAGCCACAATATCAATTTTTTTGAGTCAGTCCATAGTTCACATGGACGTAGCTTTTGGATTGGTCCCGTGCGTGCACTATTTTTTAGTTTATTTTGGGACAAACCACCCAGAGAATGCTGAAGTGGGACAAACAAGTTGAAAGAATTCTTTCAAACCATTTTTCCCTAAACATGTATATGTACATTAGAGATTATATTGGATTTCTTGTTGACTAAGATTATTGAATTGATTATAATTTAGTTATCAAAGTGCAAGAATTTCAGAAACATTAAATCTTTGTCTTATGATCTCCCACAAATCCAGATGATTTGCTCATTGCTTTCGTATTTAGTATTTGTGCATTCAGAGAGAGCGAGAGAGAGAGATGTTTTTACCAAATTGAGGGGTTTCATTTGATTGCTTCCTTTATCCAATGAGAGCAGCTCCTTGCAAAGGAATCTTCACAACACTGCCTTTCAGTTTTTAATGGTTTGAATTTCTTAACTGATCTCATGTTTAAGGCTGTTTGCAACAAGAATCTCTGCAGCGGAAGGAATCGCTGGCGGCAGGGGCGGTCAGACGAAAAAGGGCAAATCATATATGTGTCAATCTCACGTGACGAAATTCAAATAGAGAGTCAATAATAATTTTGAATATATACCAACTAAAATTAGTAAGATATGGTGTTTTTGTTTTTCAAGATTAAAAGGGCTCCCTTGCCCCCCTCCCACTGCCCCCCTTGGACAAGGGCAGGAGGGGCAATTGCCCCCCCCGGGCCCCCCTGTTAAGGCACCCCTGAATCTCTGAAGATGCCTGATTGATTTAAAATAGCTTTTTCAAATTAAATGTTTAATCTCTGGTCAGTAAATTTTAATCCTTCTTGAACTTTTAAATCTGTATGTGCTGCTTTTTGGATGCTGATATGCAAAAATTTTACTGTCGTGGACAAAATGTAAAAATGTGTCATGGAAAGATTCAGAAGGAACTTTGCTAAATGTAAGTACCGTAGAATGGGGTGACTTTGAACAGTCCGGGGTGAATTGATCCTTTGTGAATGCAAAATTAAATAAGCTACCCTTGTACGATATATAAGCTTCCAGTATCTTATTTAATTTTGCATTCACAGAGGATCAATCTTTTTCAGAAAAGCGTTCAAAGTCACCCCGGACTGTTCAAAGTCTACGGTACCTATATGTGAAGAATTTACTCCCAATGGTTTAAGGTGCTTTTTTGTGCTACCAGTCTGGCTGTGAAGTTGTGGGTTTAACTCCCACTCATGGAACTCAATTTCAAAAACTACACTTCACTGAACTCCAACAATTGAACCCATTTTTCTCAAGTTGGGGACATGGAGTTCCCTCATTTGAAGGGCTTCCTACCAGTATTGAACCTTTTAAATTCAGTTGAAGCCTTAACAAAATGTTTCGGCAGTAAGTTCTTTATATATAACATCAAGAACCTTATGCCTTAAGATTGTTGGTGTAATGGTGTGCTGTACTTTCATGTTCATATTTTATGAACAGCACCTGGTACAGTTAATTGTAATAGTGTTACGGACGGAACATGAAGACTTGGTTTGTAAGAGCTCCAAAAATATTCTCTCTCTGTTCTCGGCATTTGATTCAAGTGATGGCCCCAAGCAACAGGTTTTAAGAAGCCAATTCAAGTATAAAATATGCATTTTCATAAAAGCTGAAGTGGTCTGACAGTAAATGCATCCAACAATGTTTTCTTTGCACCAATTTTCATCTCTTGGGTTAAGTTTTTTTCAGCCAACCCTAATATAGATCTAAGTGAGACATCTTACAAAGTTACACAAAAGTAAAAGTTTTGGAACAAGACTATAACGTGGACATAACATTTTTTAACTGACGCAATGGCACAACATTATCCATATCACCTGTTTTATGAACCTCTGATGTCAACAGCCACAAAATAAAATTCAAATCAGGATTACATCGAGCAGTTGGGTGGTATTCCATAAAGCCTTTTTTCCTTTATTGTACTCACCCCAAGCTCAGCAGGGCAAGGGTATTCAAAAACAAGCATTCTTTATAGAGCCTCAAATCAACCTGAATTGCTTGTAAGATATTACACAAATCTCTTCTTCTGTGAACAGCACAGTATGATTATGAATTAGCTTAAAGTAATTTTTGTAATGCGCATCTAAACATAGTGTTTCAGAAAAAGTATTTTCAAGACTTCACATGTTACAAATTTGAGAGTGATTACCATAATCATGATATTATGATTGAGATTTCACATTATTTTTTGTAAATACATTAAATTAATTATGTTTTGCACCTTGAACTGTACGCTAAAGCTACCTTCATGATAAATACAATTTACAGTTTGAGATCACTTATTGAATAACAATGAATGTTGGAATGTTGAACTGGAATCTATTTGTTGTTTCAATATGTTGTTCAGTAGAAAACCACAAACAATTTTCTAAATTGTGTTTTTTACATCAAAAAGAGAAAGGTTGAAGGATTTGAATATTTATAATACAGTAATTCAGTATTTCATTATTCGGGGATTTTGTAAGCAGGATGGATGCAAACTAACCCTGTGAATTCAGGATACAAGCCAAGGTTTTATACAATTTAACCACAATATTTGCAGACCATTTTGTCTGAAGAAATATCACAGTCTCGACGTGCCCTTAATGTCGACAGCTGCAGTATAACCTACAAATCAGGATCAAATCAGGCAGTTGGCTTGGCGATTCTGTGAAGCCTGTTTTCTTTATTGTACTGACCTCTGACTTTCAAGTAGGTGGTTGGCAATGCTGATAAATCTTTATGAGTCCCAACTGGCTTATAGTTTAGAAGACAACCTTATAAAGATTGCAGCGCTTTTTATTACATAAACAATGTGCAAGAGCCATGCTTATATAAAGGCCAGAATCAGTCACATGATTGCTTCATAAAAACTGATATTGCATCACCTCCGAATGCAGAAAAATTGCAAATAAGTTTTTGTGTTGGGTGTACAAAGAAATCTTTAGCAACAGCTTATCATTGCCTATTTATCTTGTTGTCAAAATTTGCCATTGTCACTTTGATATAGAAAGAGAGTGGACTGTTGCGCTAAAGGAGGCACTTCCTGTGTCATCATACTGATGATTTGTCAATATGATACCCAATAGGACCCTGCACGGGACGGGAAAGGGACTGAACTTGACAAAATATGGTGGGAGTGAGTCAAAATCAGTGGGAGTGAGACAAAAATCTAGTCCTGTGCAGGGCCCTAATACCCAATACTTTCAATGTTGATTTGACTTAAGGAGACTTATCCCACTTGTTGGTGACAGCTGAACGAAATGATTATGCATCTGCATGATTTTCACTCTAAAATCAGTTATGACAAGTCAAATGCCTTCTCTTGATCTTGACTAATCAAACAGCCTCTATGTTTCCCATGCTGAAAGGAGAGAAGATGACACCTCATCAGATATCATGAGTCATGAAGTGCATTTTTTCACAATGAACTGGTCCTCAGTTTTTCTGTATCAAAGTGAGGGACTATAAAACATATGCAGCTGATTGTGTTAATTTTTAACTTATATTGATATAAAGTTCTTGAGATGTACATAAGAAAGCCTATTTGTGAGAGTTGTTGCTCAGTAGAAAGATATCAGATACACTCTTGATCAAAATGCTGGAATAATTTGGATTTTCAAGGTGTCAGGATTTCAAAGTTCTAAAATTGGTGATTGAATGTCTTGAATTGCAAAGATTTTTTCCTCAGACATTAGATTTATGCATAAATGATATCATAAACCATTTTTAGTTGCTGAGAATTATTTGAAAACTTTTTTTGGGTGACCCGGAAAAATTGATCATTTTTGTAAAAAATCATGAAAAATTGCATATTGGCTCAACCACCCAGACATAAAATTTCAACATACGCAAAAAATTCCAACTTAATCTTGACGTGTACAACCAATAAACTTAACAATATCATGACGGATGCCACATTCATTGCCCTCAGCCTCCACTTCACTTGACATGGATGCCACCAATCTGTTTTTTGCTTATTTTTTACGAATATGGCCATTCTTCAGTGAAAGCCATCTGCACCTGGTCCAGAGTAGTTGGCTTTACCTCCATCTTGTGTGCAGAATGGTCAAAGGTGTCCATATAATGTTATCTAGGTTCATATGAGCTGGGTGGTGTAGTTGTTAAGGTGCCCCCTGCTCCGCTGAAGGTCTTTGCCTGCATGGGTTCGACTCCCGGTTGGGGAACCCGAAATTTTCAGTGTGCCTTCATGAGCAAAATCCCAGCTGGATGTCGTTCGGATGAGACGTTAAATTGGCGGCCCCTTGTATCAGTGTCTATGCTGGGCAAGTAAAAGATCCCTCACATGGGGTAAATGTGTAACATGTTGAGGACTCCTGCTCTCTCTCTCATCTCATCAATCAACCCTCGTGAGCGCCCAGAACTGGGCTTAGAGGGCTGCACTTACCATATCTATCTATCTATCTATCTATCATATGAGGCGAAGTTGCCAATAACGGCAAATTCTCAATTTTCTCAATTTTCAAGGTTTAGAAGGATTTGTGGTGCCCTACAAGCTTGAGCATTGCCATAAATGAATAAAATGTTTCAACTGAAGCGTTCTCTACACTGAGGTACCATTTCCTCTTCCAGCAAACTTAGATAGGAGACTGCCGGGACGTTTCTATACCACACTACCAGACACAAATTTCAGTCATAATGGATGACAAACAAAACAAGCATTAAAATGCCACCCTGAGCCCTTGTGGCCACGAAGCAGTTTTTGGACAGTATCTGACCACCTTTCCATCGCACAAAAAATTCTCCATGAGTTCTGTGTAACATGTGCTAGGATATATTGACTGAGATGGAATTTACTTGAAAAATTCGCAAAATATTCCAACATTTTTGTTAAGAGTGTACACTTGTCGGAAGAGGAAATAATACCTCAGTGTAGAGAACACTTCAGTTGAAACATTTTATTTATTTATGGTAGCTAATGCTCAAGCTTGTAGGGCACCACAAATCCTTCTGAACCTTGAAAATTGAGAAAATCTAGAATTTGCCCTCATTGGCAACTTCACCGAATATGAACCTAAATAACATTATAGAGACGTCTTTGACTATTCTGCACACAAGACGGAGGTTCAGCCAACTGACTTGGACCAGGTGCAAGTGACTTTCACTGAAGAATGGCTATATGTACTCCATGTCAAGTCAAGTGCAGGCTGAGGTGGCGAATGTGACATTCAACATGATATTGTCAAGTTTATTGGTTGTACACATCAAGATTAAGTTGGCATTTTTTGCATATGTTGAAATTTTATGTCTGTGTTGTTGAGCCATAATGCGATTTTTGATGATTTTTTACTAAAAATGAACAATTTTTCCGGGTCACCCAAAGAAAGTTTTGAAATAATTCTCAGCAACTAAAAATGGTTTATGATATCATTTATACATAAATTTAATGTCTGAGGAACAATCTTTGCAATTCCACACATTCAATCACCAATTTTAGAACTTTGAAATCCTGACACCTTGAAAATCTAAATTATTCCAGCATTTTGATCAAGAGTGTATAAGCCTATTTCAACCCACTTGCATGTGGCACATCATATGCAATTTCCTACATGACAATAATTTTAAATGTAGATAGAATTCACAAAATCGGATGAGTTAAATGCACAGCTTTATTCTGCAAAAAACAAAATGTCAGTTTCCTCTATCTGTGGTAGGACTCTTTTGAAAATACCAGTTGGTTGATTTGTGGCTTATCAAAGGTGGCTGTCTTTGAATACCATCAAACGCCCGAGCTAGAGGTCAGTACAATAAAGAATAAGGGCTTTACAGAATCGGCCACCAACTGCTAGATTTGATCCTGATTTGTACGATATTCTGTGGCTGTTGACATCAATGGCGCATAAAGTTGGTCGTAAGGCAAAATAAATGCCATACTATAGCCAGTCTCTTATTGCTCCAACTCTGTTGCTTTCTTCAAGTGCAGCTTTGGGTCTACATGTACATGAAATGAAATAAAAGTGTACATTTTTAATACGAATCATACAATTTTGCACAAGTATATATACTGTGGTTCCCACGTTATAAGACCCCCGGTTATAATACGTGATCACTTTCCATATGCACCAAGTTGTCTTATAATACAGAAACCAAAGTAACTCAATATTGCAAAAGAATGTTTAACAGAAATTATGACATATGGGGAAAATGTATGAGGGAATTATATATTACTAGAATACCCGTCGGAAATAGATTTTTGACACATGAAGAGTTTGATGTAAGTTGCCAAATCAGTACGCTCAGCTGGAGAATGAACAATAGTTATTGCGCAAAGCACTTATTAGACGTTGCAGTGGAAGGAAGAGGCAACAGGAATTGTGTATTGGGGTTGTGATCGGTGGAACAGACTAAGGAGTTCAGCATGTAATAATCAGGAGGGGGGGGGGGCTTGGATTTTTTGTCTGCAGAAAATTATGTATTTGACGGTAATGCCGGTCAAAATTATGTATTTCAAGCGTGAAGTGCCTGAATATTCAATCCCAAATCACCTTATTAAGAAATACCCCATCCAGAAATTATTTATTGTAGCAAGACTGCCAAAAAAGAATTTATTTCACCCGAACTGAGCAAAAAAGTATTTGGTTAAAGAAAATTCCAAGCTCCCCCCTGAAGATAAAATGGTGGCCCCCTAATTAGCTGCGTAGTTATCTGTCTACAGGCTGTGTTCTATGCAGATATGGAGAAATATGTCTAAAATCCACGCATCTGGCTATCTATCTATCTATCTATCTATCTATCTATCTATCTATCTATCTATCTATCTATCTATCTATCTATCTATGTGGCTATCTATTTATCTAGGTATCAATATATCTATGCATCTATCTATCAATCTGTCAATCTATCTGACGATCAATTGAATATAAGCTATGTATCAGATCATTTCAAAGATAGTTTGATACGGTATCAAGCTATCTTTGGAATGATCAATCTATGAATCTGTTGATGTGTCAATGTGAAATGTCAATGAAAAATATATTATCTTGCCTTACACACTACATTGATTACTATTTTGAATGGAGATAAATTGGTTGAGTGTTGTGAAGCAGACAATATTTCGAATAAACAGCAGAGTGAAATTTGCTTTAGATAATCTGGAGGCACAATACACATTCTTGGAAGTGTACATGTGGAATATAAGCATGACTGACCAAAAATTCGGCGATGTGCTTCTGCAGTGCGTATTTAAGTTTTGTGTATTTGGACAGCTTGGAAGTCATTTTATTTGACAGGTAGACTAAGAATCTCTGCACAGAAGTGTTATGACATCAGGCCAAGTTTAAATTAAAAGTCTGTGCAACATAGGGCCTAAGACCTACCCCTATGCATATCGTAGCACAGTTTATGATGAAATAAATGTCTGTTTCACAAAAAAGAAGAGATGAAATGAATGGGCCGAAAGGTTTGCTGAATACATGTATACTCCGTTGTGTACTGTAAGAGGAATGTGCTACAGTGTATCTTAGCCCCTCACCCCCCCTCCCTTTTCCTTCAATGGCCCTGACCACGTGGGTGCTTTAATATGTTAATTATATGCATGGAGGCTGTTCTTTCTTTTGGAGACCCCTCCGAAACACCAAAGGAACTGAGTGGAGCAGGGGGAGTCAGCAGAGCTGATGGAAGAGGCCTATAATGGTGAAGGTGTTTTTTGCCGTGAAAAGGTGTCAAATGAAGGCAGATTTCAAAGCAATTAGAGGGTTTTGAAGGATAACAGACCTTATTTCAAGGGAAAATGTCATTTGCTCCACATATGCGAAGTTTGGTGAGGATTGAGAGAGGAATGGAAGAGAAATAAGATAAACAACAAAGTTACAGAGATAGAGTATGATTAAATAGATTGTATTTTTATTTCAAAATTCTGCTTCACTTGTGAAAAAAAAAGCTCAATCCTTTTGAGAAATATATTTCACATGGAGAAAATATAGTAGAATTTCATTTCGTGATGGTAGGTCTATACCATTTGGCATGTGGAAGGAGCTTGTCTGTTTTGTAGAATCCATATTGTAATTCAATCACAGTTCAAATCAATGTGTGAAGAGTCTATTGTTTATTCATGCAGATTGGCTTCTTCTCATCTCAAGTATGACACTCTTGCATGTTCTTCTTTGTTGGCGTCATGGATGCCCATGTTGAAGAGTTCGCTTTCACTCGAATGCAATATTATTCTGAGAATCCCTTGATAAAACGTGTATTATGTGATGGAAAATATAAATCTTTGAAGAATGAAGATGCTAATTAGAAGGACAAGGGAAGAAAGAGGTGTATGTGTACATGTAGTAGTTTTTCTTTCCTTATATATTATAGCAACATTATCAAAGTACAGTAACAACGTATTCATGTTTCTACTCTTCAGATAAAAACAACAAAGACAAATGTAATATCTTTTTTGCCTTTGATCTCTGACTGTTTCGTTATTTGGCCAATTTCAGTTCACTGTGACAGAAATATGCCTGGAATGTGTACATCAACTGGCATTGTTTCTTTTTCCGCACAGCACATTTAGGATTTACAGTCTGTCACTTTGATATAGAAAAAAATGTGGATCAGTTCACTGTGAAAAATGCACTTTGTGTCTCATGATAGCCAATGAAGCGTCATCTTCTCTACTTTCAACATGGGAAACATAGAAGCTTTTTGATTAGTCATGATCAAGAGAAGGCCATGCATTTGACTTTGTCAAAGCTCATTTCAGAGTGAAAATCAGATGCATAATCCTTTCGTTTGGCTGTCACCAACAAGCCGGATAAGTCTCCTTAAATCGAATTAACATTAAAAGTATTGGGTAAGATCATGACAAATCACCAGTATGATGACACATGAAGCGCCATTTTCACAGTGCAAAAGTCCATTCTTTCTCTATCAAAGTGAGATCCAGGTAAAAATGTAAAAGCTGTATCAATGACATTTCCATGCATAGGCATACGTAACAGCAGTTTCGCAGGGGGGCTGTCACTATTTTGCCCTGAATTTGACTGAAATTTTAACATGTTGCGCATGTGACAGAGGAAGAAAATGAATATAATACGTTATTTTTAGATGTCAAACTACTTGCTGACCACTTAATACTACACCTTTGATTTTAGATTGGGTTTGAGCTTTTACATTTGTATGAAACATCGATTAAAAATAATAATTGTGTGGACAGTGAAATAAAAAGCAATAATAGATCCACTCACGGTGGAAATGTGAGAATACAGGCATAAAGTTTAAAGATGACAAAAATCTAAGTTGCCCTAGCTTGCAATGAAGCTGCAAAGTTCAGACAGTCCACAAACACTACTTCAGCACGTAGGCTGTCAATGTCCTTTTCAGGAAACAAGAAAAACAAGGCTACATGGTGGATCAGCATTGGATTTTCGGATTTCCTACACTTTTTGTGCAGACAACCCGTGCTCCAAGTCTCTGAAACACTCTCCATTGAGTCATTTCAAAACAACATAATTATGCATAATTATTTTAGATCATAGGAACACATGCAATATTACTTGGCAATACTTGCATCAGTGAGAAGTGAACATATTTAAGGAACAAAGAAGTGATCTCATCACGGAGCTGTGGGTAGTCGCTTTACAAAATGATATGTATATTTGGCTCACATTTAGGTAGTGCCAACAATTGACACAGTTGACATTGAGCATCATCAGACTACAAGGTTCTTGTGACAAGGCTAGGTTCCTGGAGGCTACAACAGCTAAGGACCACTGAATTATTCATCTCTTTCATTGTTTACTCCACATGCGTTGTACTCACCTCAAGAAATGCGCAGCCATATACAGAAAAAAATGATTGTCTTACAACAGACAATAATTGTCTAATATGAGTCCGATCAAGCGATTGTCTAATACAGACAATTGAATTGTTCAAATTGTCAAAAACTTGTTTGTTTCATTCAATCGATTGTTTGAACCAGACAAATCAATTGAATGAAACAGACAAGTTCTTTGAAATTTTGAACAATTCAATGTCTGTATTAGACAATCGCTTGATCGGACACATATTAGACAATTATTGTCTGTTGTCAGACAATCATTTTTTTCAGTGTATTATAGTTCCCTTGCAGCAAAGCCTTTGCCCTCTGCATTGGTTCCATTTAAAAAAATGGTAGGAATCTCATTCTATGGCCTTTCACTGGGGTTCTTTTTTGTAAATTAAATTTCATATATTCACTTGATTTGTGTGCCTTTATTGTCAACCATCGTAAGGTGTTTTAAAACTTTTAGAATTGATGTTGTTTGTTTGTTTGTGTTTTACGCCTCAGCAGCACCTTAGTGGGCTATATCGAGGCAGGCGATCGCCGTATGATGATGAGATGAGAAGACTGTGAGTCTGGAACATACCCTATTAATTCAGGGATGCCAAGGATCTTTCAGTTGCCCCAGCTTAGAACACTCAATTCAATTCGCCTCCATTTAATGTCCCATGGGCTCGGACTAAATTGAGTTCCGGGGTGGGATTCGAACCCACGCCCTCACAGCCAGTGGTTGTGCAAACAAGCACTCTTAACCATTAGGCCACGGAGGAACTCTTTTAGAATTGATGTATATAATGAAATTATCAATGTGCCTCCAGTAGGAGTCTGACTAGAAGTGTTGCTGCTCGGACAGCCTGCTCCGCCCTATGAGAGCCATGCTACATAAGTGGCCACCCTCCCTGACCACAGCCTCAATCAACTCTCCACTATGGACATTAAGCTGTGGGAACTCTTAGTTCCATAATGTTCATCATACCTAAAAGTCAGAACTACTACAGTGAGTTTTCACATTTTGTACACATTATGCCAGGTCACATGTACTGTATGCTTACCTTCACTTAACATTATTTTGTCACGTTGAATATAAATTTAGCTAAGCAATAAAAAAAAAAGCATTTCATATATATCAATTCAATGGTTCAGGTTCAAGTATGAAAAAAAAAATTCGTAAGGAAAGGTGCATGCCAGGATTTCATTTCATGCCAGAACCATTTGCCTAAGGAAAGGACCCTGCCAGAACACGTAGAATCCATATTGTAATTCAATCACAATTCAAATCAATGTGTGAAGAGTCTACTGCTTGTTCCTGCAGATTGGCTTCTTCCCATCTCTCGTATGACACTCTTGAATGTGTTCTTTCTAGGTGCCAGATAGCTTTCTCCTTCACTCAAGTGCAACGCCATTCTTCCTGATATCCTTTGATGATGGCAAACATACATAACTTTATAAATGCTATTTAGTTTGGGAGGAACTGCAATTACAAAGCAGAATATAATTACACAACCTATGGAATATCAAGCATGTCTGGTATCCAATCAGAGCTGTTTCTGTGTCGTCAACTCTTCAGATGTACAGCAATAAAGGCAACTAAAAATGTTTTATTTTGTTTTGAAAGGTCAAAGTAACAGTGAATTCGACATATTCAGTGGACACGGTGAAAGAAATGTATGTATCAACTGCTCTGTTTTTCCTTGGTACCCATTTCACACATCCAATGAAATTTTTAAAATATTGCACCCACTGTATCTTCTTTTGTACATGATGAAATTTTGTGACATGAAATAGCAGCTCTTTATCATCTTTTTAATTGTGTGATGTACAGTGTCCTGGAAGCCCCTTGGCTGAAAGGCTGTGACGTTGCACTTGCACAGGTTTTTCTTGACCCAATTTTCAGTCTGACATTGCACGTTGAAACTGTGATTCCATTCATTTGAAAGCTCATCTTAGAGGGAATTCAAGCATCTAATGTACAATCAATCAAAATGTCAAGAAACGATGTTAAACCATGAAAATTTAGTTCTTCAACAGTTCTAACAATCTGGACTTTAACCAAGTTCCACCCAGAAAACAAATACTGATATTTTGTAGATGTATAGACAAAAAAAAAATTTAGCTCTATTTGATGCCAGAATTTTTAGGTTTCTTAATCTATTACAGTCCTTGTCATACTTACGTGGAATCTCAAGTTATTTTCTATGCTGTTGAACTGTGATGTCAGAGATGACTCTATTGTAGCATTGCAATATATTTAAATTAAATAGTGTCATCTCTGACATCACAGTTCAACGGCATAGAAAAGAACTTGAGATTACACTTAAGTATGACAAGGACTGTAAGTTTTCTTCTTCCGTGTTTCCCTTCCAATAATGATGCAACACAAGAGGGAGCATCCAGTAAAGGGCTGGAAACTGCTCCACCTGGTGTGGCGCTGGCTACACGAAGAGTAAAATTAATGGTCAACCTGATGACTGTACTTGACAGGCCTATTCGTAAAGAGAAAGAGCAAAAGCCGTTCTGCAATCAAACTTAGCACAAGAAGTGGCATCTACAAAATATATGCAGTTATGATCTCAACTTCAAGAGTCCGAAACAGGAAATTGGGTCAAATTGACCAAGTTTCTTCTTATCAATTATTCGGTTTTAATAGACTCCCCAAAAAGCGTCTCAAAATTTCAATATTCTCCTATAATACCCTCTGTACGTATCATTTTGGTGGACTGTTTCATTATTAGCCATGAAAAGCTAAATTCAATCACTGACAAGGGATCATTAAAAGATTTTCATTTTAAAACAGGTGAACAGGATATCATAACAATATAGTAATATAGAAGCAACAAAATCATAAAGTATCTCTCATACTTAAAGCATCTCTCATACTTCTCATAGAAGCAACAAAATCATAAAGTATCTCTCATACTATCTACTTATTAATGATTGTGACAGTGGGCAATCAAATTGAATCAATCAGATCATGTTATTTATTTTTATTATTATGTAATATAAACAATCTAAAATAGGACTTCTGCTTGAATTTGACAGTTTTGGGTGTTATCTAATTTGCTATATATAACATTGCTATGAATATATCTACCTATTTTATCTATTTTTCTGACAGTTTGTCTATTTACCTAATTATCTATCTATCTGTATCTTTGTATACATATCTTCATCGTTGACCTCTGTTCTCCCAAAACCCCAAAGGAGTGGACTGTGAAGATCAAGTGAAGAATACCAATTCAGTCACGACTTTAGAAATGATATTTTACGAAAATTGTAGCATGGGATATCCTCCAGCGTGCACTGTATTTCACATGTGTGCTTTTCATAATTTGACAGATTTCAATCATCAGTTGAAATGAAAGGCTTTGCTAATTCACAACAAATTCATATTAACAGGCCATAGAAACAAGAAAATAAAATTGTTTTTTTGCGGTTTGAAATGTATTATCTGCAATCATAAATGTAACATGGCTGCCTAAACGGAGTTAATACAAGGTTTAACCTTAAATCTAGTCTCAACTGTGTCAGTATCTTAGTAGATTAGAACCACTCTGTTAGCACTGTCTCTTGTGCATTTTATTGATTTCCATGAGGGTGGTAGACCTGTAAAAAGAAATAACATATTTTTAAAGTTGTTTTGTATGTTGCAACAATTCCAAACAGTTTAAAGTCAAATTCCTTACTATTTTCTCAGGAACGTTGTGGATGTTGAGCAGGGGCATATATTTATACAATTTGTGTTGCTAACCAGACTGGACTACCACGCTCCGATGCAGCACCACCTGGTTAAGGGGTCAAGTGGTCCGGTCCAAGGTTGAGTTGGTCAGTATATTGATATATTCCGGTTTCCAATTTACCCCCAATTTTCACTGAATATCATCAGAAAAAGCCAGAAAATAAAGGTGTGAAAAATGAAGAATTTTTTTTTGTCATCTTGGTGATTTTACAAATTTTCACTATACCAGTACATACCAGTACAGAAAACCTCTGGACCGTTTTTTGGAACTGAGGATGGTCTGGCACTAAAGAGGGAGTGACACTGGACCATACCTGTCCAAAGCGGTCTGGTCCGCAACACAATAAATAATACAACTGTCCTATGTTTCTCTGTAGTAGATTCAGGGGCGGACTGGCCTATGTGGCAGAGTGGCAGCTGCCACGGGCCCATTCACTCAGGGGGGCCCATGCAAGATGCCAAAAAATAAAATTTTCAAGAAAAAAGCCAAATATTGCTATCAGGTTCATGATTGTGTGTTACAACCACACTAACTAGAAATGACCGCACCCTCTCATGTGGAGGCCCCCACTCTGAAGTTAACAATTTGGCTAACATGCCTGTAATATTTTGCTTTTCCGTTTTAAGTATTGACGATTGTAGGGGCATAGGGGCCCATTGACATATTTTGCCACGGGTCCGAAATGCTGCCAGTCCGCCCCTGAGTAGATCACACCAGTTATTATTCATTCTAAATTTAATCTCACTCTATGATTATTGCATACATGGTCTATGCAGAAACAAAAAATTGAGCGAATCTTCAAAATTGATCTTGGCACATCAAAATTTCTGCACTACTCTAGTCCATGAAATACAATGAAATTCTATAAATCAGTTCTTTATACCATGTACACCAGGTGTACCATACTGACATACCGGATCTCTTTCACATATTGCAGGCTGTCTGGATCCACAACCGATATCATTCCATCCTCCATCATTCCGCATGATGACACATCTTTCACCAGCATGACTTGGTTCGTTGACATGGTACCAGTTTGTGAATCCCAGGGAAGAATTGTCCTTATCCCACCTGTAGCTCGTCAGTGCATTGTCACCCACAACATCTTTTAGGCCCATGAATACTACCCTTGTTCTCAATGCTGCGACAAACAATGACAATTTCTTAAAATATTTCTGAACATGTATTAGCAGCAGTAAATTCGACGGTGTAATTTTTTTTTTTCACACAGTTAATTTTTTTGTCATTCAAGATAATAGAGTAAAAGTGTACACATAAGGACTTCTGGTTGGATGACCCATCTAAATTGTTATAATGCTAATGAATTCTGGGACGCTGAATAAATGTAATTTATCCACCGTTGAAGAAATATGTTTATTAAAATATATGACTATATATACATGACACAAAACAAAGAACGATACCCGCATATTATAATAACTCCAAATAGGTATGGTGGTATTTTGAGATGTACTCCCACTCATGAAGATATCCTGAGTCCTATGTACCCACTCGTGCTGACGCACTTGTGGGCACAGAGGACTCAGGATCTTTTCATGAGTGGGAGTACATCTCAAAATACCACCATAGGGGGAACGTGGGCACATTGGGACGCTTTTAGCGTCTACTAACTTTGCTCAATGTTGAAAGCACTGAAAAACTCAGAAGTTTGCATGAATATCACCCATACTATTGATCTTAAATTCAATGCATAATAAACTAGACTGCACCTACCCTTTTGCAGCCAGAGAGTCGTAAACATGACTGTCCCAATGTGCCCCGGCATGGCACAGCCGGGGCACATTGGGACATCAATTAAAAAATCATTTTAACACTCCATTTACAATAGATATCATATATAAGTAGTGCGTAAGACTATATACAGTGCATTAACACATTGTAGTGCCAATAGTTCATAACTTTAAACAGTTTTAAACATTTAACATAAACTGTCCTGGGTGCGGACATCTATGTAAGTAACACACAGTGCTTTGCGACAAATTTGTTCCCAGAGCATGGTAATCCACTATACCTCTATTCACTGTGGCCTGAACACCTGTTGTGTGCTGTCCCAGGTTATTCAGTTGCCTTGGACACTTAAATTCTGCCATATTAAGTGCGTCCCAATGTGCCCCGAATTCACTGTCCCAATGAGCCCTGATATGACTTTTACACCAAAATGCTAATTTCTCGGACACCAGTGAGTGTGTTTATCACGATAGCAATTCATAACTGTTTGCTACGATATATAGAACTCATACTAGCACTAAGAAAGTCTCATTGTTCATGGTTTGTCCACAGAATGGTTCGAATTGAACCCGTCCATATTTACTTTTGTAGTAGGAAAACAAACATTTGCTCGCCATACTTCTGAATGTGGCTGTAATTGGTCTATAAAACCATGGAAACATCAGGGTGTGAAATTACAAGATATGATGGCACTACCATATCATATACCTCGCCAGGATCCAAGAAAACCCCACCGTCCCACAGTGCCCCGCGTCCCAATGTGCCCCCTTTTGGTCTTATTTATACCCAACAGATAGCAGCTCAAGTGATGATGTCACAATGTTGTGATGTGACCAATGGACACCATGTACATGACATCACAATGGCAAACAATGCAATTACATCATCAGCAATGATCAAACTATTGAGTATAAAAAAGACTATTGAGTATACAACGCAATACCACTTGGGATATATCCATTGCTTTTTCTTGTGGTATTGTAAACATTATGGGGTATACACTACTCAATAAAAGAGTTCCTTACCACGGATCAGAGCCGCGATGATTCCAGCTTCTTCAAGGGAATCAACTTTTGCCAGATAACCTCCAAGTTCTGTACACTTAGCATGATTTTCTGCATATTTGGCCTTGGCGGTCAGGACTTGATGACAGTAGAATGGCTCTCCATGGAAGCCTTTTGGGCACCAGCTTCCTAAAAGAAAAATTTCAGAGATTTTTATGTCATTAATTAATTAAATTTCTCATCCACTTACTTTGAACACCTCAGCTGGAACTACTGTTGGATTTTGATTCAGATCTTCTTCTTGTTTTTCATTTACCATGGAATGATGGCTTTAAATCATACAGTGCCGCCTGTAGGATACTGAAACGGGTGATATTTTGCCATTGCTATAATGCTAAACATCCTCCACCAGACTGCTTGTAGTAGTATGATTTCTCATCCTATGACAGGAAAACCTATTAGGTCATGAAGGCCGATACTTGGTTTCATAATTTCTTTAACTCGGTCGTACAGTAAATATTATTAACATATCAATTACCAATTGTGTGCAAATATCCGCCAGTAAGAGATGACAGGTTTACCAGACCTCCATTTGACTTGTCGTAGCACACTTGAGCCTTTTGTGTGAAGCTGGGGCTGTAGATTCCAATTGCACCGTCTTCTCTCAGCAACAGAAACATCCCTGTAAGATCTAAATTTTCCTTGATGGTTAGAGAGCAGTAGATGCCTTGTGAGGGTGGCATGCTCTGTCTGTGTAAAATGAAATCATCTTGCTTGGATATGACAAAGCAGCAAAGAACAAACCAAAAACGAAACAAAGAGAATGACATCGACACACCGGTCAGCTGCAACATCTCCATAATTGTGATGCCTATTTTCGAATTGAATACCTTGTTTATATGATATTGTTTTGTTATATGTGCTGTTGCATATCAAGTATCAGATTGTTTTTAAATTTCTAGAGACTTGGCATGAATAGAAATTGTCATAAGGGACAATCAATATTAAAATATGCTTACTTATTTATGGTATGTAAAAAAAAGGGAAATTCTTTTCAAGTACTTGGCAAGCACTGTTGTGAACAATGAGCCGCAGAACACTAGATTAACATCGTTGAAAAAGAATAATCAAGCTCACTGTTGATTTTTTTCATCTTGATCTGCAAGATTTACTAAAGAAGCGGTTGACATACATCTTTTAAAATAATTGCTGTTAATTGA
Source organism: Platynereis dumerilii (assembly GCA_026936325.1). Lineage (NCBI taxonomy): Eukaryota > Metazoa > Annelida > Polychaeta > Phyllodocida > Nereididae > Platynereis > Platynereis dumerilii. The sequence continues at coordinate 25,839,918 of JAPTHN010000007.1, forward strand.
TTTTTGAGGCAGAAAATGAATCGTTATCTGCAGCATATTCATTATTCAACCTCAAAATACGTATTGGACTGTTGAATAATTATGGTTTATTGACAATTATAAAGAAACTAAGGGGACCACCATTTAATCTCAAGAGGGGGAGGGGGCTTGGAGTTGGTTTATTTTTTTCATGATAGCCAATGGTCAGACAGTAAAACTATGCATCACAGTTTCAACAATGATATATTTAAGGAAGCATTGCGTTTTATTCTGTGATCAGAACACAAGTGTTGATCCCAATGATCTATAATTGCAAATCACCATTCCAATCTATCTCAATTTCAGCTTTGTGGCCATTCATAGCAGACAACTATTGTATTCCCCTTGTAGTTGTTTGAGGGGGAGGGGGCTTGAAGTTGGTTTTATTTTAAATAAATACAATTCTTGCTGAGTTTTGGTTAAAGAAATAAATTCTTTCTGGGCTGACTTGAAATGAGTAATTTTGGTGGGACCCGTATACAGAACAGCTGTTTCTTAACATGTTGATGCTTGATTTAGAAAGAAATATGTTGGGATGTCATGATCCCAAAATTATTATTTTATTCATTATCATTAATGTCTATAGTGCAACCATTTACCATCACTCAAGCCTTTGGGTGCCCTTTACATTGTGTATTTATAACTGTAGATACAATGAACAATTGAGGCAGTGCAGGCAGTGCCGCCTTCTGTCTGGATTTTTCATCCACTGCAGCTTTTATCCTATTATTGATAGATTTGACTTGCAGCAAGAACACCGATAAATCAGGGGAGAGTGGGGCATAACCACCCCAAGGGGCATAACCACCTACCCAGTGGTTCCAGGTGATTGGTTCCATATAGTGAAAATATTGTTAGTGCAGGTAATTTAACTTGTGAAAGACAACTTTTCAAAAGAAGGGGGTGCAAGCTAAAGGCAGAACCAAACTGACCACCTCAGTTTGTTTAGTTTTTTTAGATTTTTTAAGCCGCTTCATCTTATCTTTACCTGTGACGGTATTTGTGATGGCATTGTACACAAAGGAGATGTAAGGTATCGGTGATAGGCATTGTGTTGGTTCATATTCTGACTAATTTTTAAAATGGATCTAACTGTTATTAAATCATGTCATGAGTGATAATAGGGGTAGCGGCCGTTTTAACCCAATATGGGGCTTGACCACCCGCCCCTGGTAAAAATACAGTAGGGGGGTGACAGAAACAGGAGGGGGGTTTTCAAAAATGTACTGTAAATGTGTGAGAAACTTGGGAAGGGTCAGCATAGATTATGTCACTTGGGCTGTCTTGAAAAACCAAAAGATTGGTTTTGGCAGGAGCGTCCCAGAGAGAAATATCTCGGAAGTCATTACCATAGCAAAAGTGAGGACACTGATATGGTTTGACACTTTCCAAGTCAAGAGCACCTGCATTTTCATCAGAAAGGGACATAGTATCCTTCCACCAGATATGGACATCCTCCAGTTATTTTTGTTGCTGGTACCTTGGGGGAAGGGTCATGCCCCATGAGGAGGGTGGTTATGCCCCGAGCATGGTGCATAACCACCCACCTTGTACCAAAAACTATTTCATATCCCTGTGCTATAAGGGAGAGTCATTTGATGCTGCAGGTAGGGGATATGAAAGTACTCTAAGAGTGTGTCATATTGCCAATTGGAGTTCTTAATTGCGTTGGTCATTATCATCCTGTGAGACATTTTGTCTTAGGGGGGTGGTTATGCCCCACTCTCCCCTACCAGTTGTATGCAGATATCCTCCCGTGAGGGATGACAGGTTTATCAACCCAGCCTTTGTTTTGTTATAACACACTTGCACTTTATTCAAAGTGAGGCCGTAGATTCCAATGGCGTTTTCTTCTCTAAGTAAAGGGAACAATCCTGCAAGATCTAAATTCTCCTTGAAGGTAGGAGAACAGTAGATCCCAAGTGATGGTGTTGTGCTCTGTCTGTGTAAAATGTAGTTTTCTTACATGGATACACCAAGATATCCAAAAACTAGGGACAATACAATGAAATGCCCCCACAGTAACATCACTTGTCCTTTGAAAACTGTCTGACTAGTCATTGCATGGTCACATGAACAATTATGCTTTCTGCCATTGAATGTATGAATAATACAATGGCAATGGTTGGCCTATAACACGGAATGATGAGAAATAGAAGGGAAGTTATGACACACTGGAATGATAAATTGGGCAATTACTTCTGTGATTATTGCGTAAATTTCTATGAAACAGATGCTTTGATATTAAAGGTAGCCATTGAAGTGTCACGATCAAATCTTTTCATACAAACCACAGAGACCGTTTGATCAGTCATAACCACTGATTAATCAGCATGATTACGAGTATATATTGTCATAACAGATTTTAGTGTAAGAATCAGATTCATAATCCTTAGCTTTGTCAGAAATACACATCATGGGTCGGACATTGGGTCCCCCTAAAACTAAATTAATATATGATGATTTACAAGACTGGACATCAGGAAATTCAGTTTCAGGAACTGGTCTGTTGCACCTTGGAATTGCCTACCAGCTGAGGTTGTTTCAGCCCCAAGCCTCAACAGCTTCAAGAAAAAGGCTAGACAGACACTGAAGAATCACCCCATGAAGTTTGACCCTCTGGTCAATTAAAGCAAGAATAAAGAGGCAATGGCAGTATGAGCAGCCAATATATCTTTTCCATCCATCTCCACTCTCTCATCGCCAAGTCAACCGGTAGCTCAGTACATGAAGCTGGACTATTACTTACCGAGTTTCACTATACTTAATATGCCCCGACTTTCTACACCTGTTTAATTACTTTTAAAAGTGAGCCGAGGCAGTATGAGTAGCCACGGCCACTAAGGAGTGAATGGATTACATAATACATATATCTCCTAATGTGCTGTCTAAGAAAATATATATGGTATCACTGGATTAATGAAGATATGAATTTATTTCTTATATTGTTTTACATCGTTATAAATCACTGGATTGATTATTGTAGGTGATTTGGCATAGTTCCACTTGTGGGGGATTTTGCAGGGATATTGTTAAAGCAGGGCTGGTACTTTACAGGTATTAGCTCTGGTGGCAAAGCCACATGAGCATTTCCAACATTTACATGTACATATCATGCCCAATCAGCTGATTGGGCATATGTAATTTCGGTTGTAACAACAGCATATATATTTTATTCCAAGGCAATTTTTTACAAATTGTGGGTGTATAATATTCATTGTTATGATAAAGAACATCCTTTTCCTTAAGAAGCTCAGATGAAAGATTTTAATGGTTTCCATGTGGGCAAAGAGAATCACAACATTAGACTCATGGTGTAGATTCATCTATGTCTGTCTTTAAATCCATTTGAATACTAAACTTTTTATCAGACATAGAATATATTGCTCGCCTTGAGCTTTCAGATATTTCACATAGCCTTGTTACAAGTTAATGATGACTGGCTGTGTTGGTGTTGTTCACAGCTTCAGATCTCAACAAACTGTCCCAGACATGTTGAAGTCGATTGCGGCCCCTGTCTCTGTTAAATGTCGGTTGATGGGTCCTTATCTGAATGGAACAATCAACCTGGACAGTTTGTTGACATCTGACAGTAAAATAATGTAAAGCGCTCATTGTAACAATTTTAATCCCATGTTATCCCTAATAGGTACGAAATTGTAAATTTTCATCCAATAAAGGCTTTATGGGCCATTCCATGCCAAATGGGCCAAAATCAAGAAATTTTCCCACATCATGTTTTCCGATTTTGATGAACTTTTAACCTGATATACATGTATATGTTTAATGGGCACATGCAAAATATTTCGGTCATATTCCACACATTTTGCTTTTGACAGCATTTTGAAAATGTTGGGCTTTCAACATAAAATTATTTTTTCATCTTTCGAAATCTTTGCTAAAAGGCTGCTGAAGGTTCATTTTTCAAGATATCGCCACAAATCTAGGCATATATCATGGTGAGATTTAGAGCATAATATACGCTGAATATAATGTAGATGATGCATTCCATCTGTTCGCACCAGGCTGTTAAAATTGGTTCATTTCTGCGAAATTTGGGTAAATTGTTGGTTTTTGGATTTTTTTCACTCAGAAACCAAGCTTTCAATAAACCTGAAACTTTGCATGAATTGAGGCAGTATCGAGTCCTAATGGTACGAATTTATTCATATTTCTAACTCCAATACTTTTTATGCAAATGAAGAAAATTTCTATTAATTCTACTTTTTAATTCTGTTGGACTATAAGTATGGATGGAATGTCAATAAGCAAAACACTTTACAATGTAATAATCTGCAAAAAATTATAACAATTTATTTTACAGCATTGATAATAATGTACTATTTTTATATATATATCATGTCTGGATATTGCCATACTTCCCAGGTTGGCATCTCGCTAGTGTCATCCTGTACCACATAATTCATCTTTATTATACATACATGTGTTCAACTAGAGCTAATTCTGTCAAATCCTTGTTATAATTGTTCAAATCTATATAATTATGAAATTTTTGGAAAAATAAAATTCTTGAGTCTTGACTCCAGGATGAGACACATGAAATTGCCAAAATCCATAAATATGCTGCTGGTTTTACACTATTTACAGTGTGATACAATGGAAAGCACTGAAGCCCCTTTTAAAATGACAAGTTTGGTGCATCACAGTAATAAATCACAAAAGTGTTGAAAGATATTCACTGACTTCCATATGGACGATAGACCTGCAATGACAAAAAAGTAATACCAGGTACTTAATATCCTTTTCCATTTTCGATCAGTGAAAAGTTAGAAATCTCAACATTTTTTGCATTCGCAACCAGGCCCTGATTTCCAACCATGCCCATTTTGGCAGTCTACCAGCAGTGATGGAAATCTGTTGCCTATGTATCTGTGTTATGTCACTTGCTATGCCTATTGGACGGCATATCAGGTAACCCCTCCTCCGGACATTCATATTCATGACAACCCAGATTTTGATACTATTTTGTACTTCGAGTCAGGTCAAGTTTTTCGGAAAAGGAATGGGTGCAAATAGCAAGATGCATTACTACTATTGTTTGCCGTATAATCTATACTATAGGGACCTACCGGATCTGTTTCACATATTGCAGAAAAGTTGGCTCCACAAGGGACGTCATTCCATTTTCCATCAGTCCGCATACTGACACATCTGTCACGTGCCATGCTAGGTTCGTTAGTGTTCCAGTGTGTGAAGCCAAGGGATGAATTGTCCTTATCCCACCTGTAGCTGGTCAACGCATTGTCACCCACAACATCTCTTAGGCCAATGAGTGACTGTGTTTGGAATGCTGCAACAAACAATGGCACCTCCTTGTAAGGCAGGGACGGTGATGTGGCTCAAATTCAATATAAGGATATCTTATTTATGAGTGTATTTCAAGTGGAACTATAAAATACCCCTTTCAATAATTGCATCAAACAGTTGTCATGGCTTCTGCCCAACACACCCCCGCTGATTGGCTGGTATGACGATGTCACCAACCAAATAACAACACCATTTTTACACTGTAGAACTATTTGGTACTTATACTGGACTTGAACCGTCATTCTCAGTTTTATGATTATCATTTTCAAATTTTTCAATGAAACACACAAAGCATCAATCCATAAAGTTAGATAAGTGAAAAATGTAGTTTCCTTTTTTTATAAAATCATAAAGGTGAAATAAAAATGAGAGACTCCACTTCAGCTATTGAGTGTCATTGATAACACGCGAAATCACCACACATTAAGGGTGCTTTCCATTAGCGCAGTTTGACATGTAGGGGGAACGGGCACACAGTGAATCAGCTATGTTTATTTCCTTAATGTCTCAAAAAGCTTTTTTCCAAATTCTCAAAATTAGGCTTAATTGAAAGTTTAATGTGCTCCCTATACACCTAGGGTATCAGAGTATTTGCAGAGCTTTCAGTATTTTCTGTTTTAATCCAAAATTGTAAAAAAAGAAGTTGATTAAATTTGGCCACTTACGGGGACTCAGTGAATCAGCACGCGGGACACAGCGAATCAGTGTTATAAATATAGCAATCTAGTGAAAAGACAATAAATAAAACAAACTAGATAGTGTCTCTGAGTTTATATAGCCATTAACATTTCCTGAGGTTTAAGAGCCATTAACCATCTTATTACTCCAAAACAAAACAGCATTATCTTAAGATTGTTAACACTTAAAATAAATAATATTTTTCTGCATATCTGACAGTTGGATATTCACAATTATTTATTTCTGCTTAAAAAAAATTGCAGCTATAAACTATTTCTTATCATCACCTGGCTGTAATGAATCACCGAATGCACCCTGTAGTTGGCATATTCTATCAATTTATGGTTCAGCATCTGGAAATAGCCATTGGTTCACTGTCCAGCGATTCACTGTGTCCCCGTTCCGCTTAGACATCACCAAGATACTTATACCATTGGAAAAGCTGGTATCTAACTGTCAATATTGCATGTTAGTGCCCGGCTAGGGATTAACTCTGTTTACATCAGCAAACAAACAATCAGATTAAGATGAAAGCACAGTAAAGGCCTCAATTGTGTTTATAGGTAAAAGTAAATTTAGGGTCCTATAAGCCAATTTCTGACATAAAGAAGAACCAGTGCAGTATTTAAGCTTGATCAACAAGTAAATCTGAGAAATTTAGGCATTTTCCATGAGCATACAATTAAAACCATGCTCTGGGCAGACCTTTAAAGTGGGTATAATTTGTTAATTTTAGCATGTAACCAATGGCCCTTTTTCTGAAGCACCATCTATTGCAGCAATGCTGTAGCCTAATATTAAGTCACACTCTGCCGGTGACATTATCTGATTACTGTACCTCCCTGGCCTTCTGTAAGGACAATTGGCTGACTTTTCACTATGATGATTATGGCAGCCATGACGTCCAAAGAAAAGGTCTGCTTGTAACCATATTTTTGCAAATTTACAGTCAGGGGTTCAAAAGGCTGGCTGGAGGGTATTTTTTATGTAATAATTAGCCAAATTTGGTTCTTTTGCCTAGATATGATATTGGTTTAATGAATATAAGCAAAATATTTCCAATGGCCACTGATGATTGTAGGATAGAAGAAGCTTTAATGGCTAAAATGGATGTCCGTCCATTATGTCCACAACTGATTTTTTGATAATTTAAATGAATTAAAGACCTGCTAACATGTCAACTGAGAAGGAAATGCATGTCTATCTCTCTCTTCCTATGTATGCAACTGAAAAATTTAAAAACACTATGAATTTAACTTATACACTGGACACCAGGCTAAAAAGTGTAGATGTCCGTCCATTACGTCCACAAAAATGTTCAAAATAGTCTGGGGACTGATGTTTGGAGGTCTGGTATGTCACGAATAAAGCAGGGATACCATGTTTAGTGACAAATTTGGATTATTTTAGTGAATGCTGACCAGGCTCAAAAATTTAATTGGTCACAGCTCATGCAAACTGTCCATATCACATCACACCTGAAAACTGTCAAAAAGCCAATGGTCATTTCAGCAGAAAAACCTAGATTTTCATCTTGTTCATGGAACTTTCATAATGTAGTTCATAGCAGCACAGCAAATACCTGTCTTGATTTATCAGACATACATAATTCTGTATTCTACACATTATTAGGTTTAAAGTGATGTACTTCACTTGCACTTCTGATTAAAATAATTATTAGGTCATAGGGGCCAAATATTGAGGCGCTTACTGTGCTTTCACCCATTATTGTTTATTTTGCAAAAATTATAAGTTAAAACGCTTCGTATGATGTGTAAGTCAGGTAGACACCTCTTTGTCGGGTTCGAAAATGAATTTTTGTCCAACTGACAAAAATGCATGTTAGATCCCTAAAATCGGTGTCTAACTAATACTTAAGCCTAGGCTTATCAAAACATTGTGGGCATTGAAAGGCAACAATTATTGCGAGGTTGCAGTCAATGTGTACTGGTGATCGTGTTAGTTTTGAAGATTAATAGGTATAAACTGTGAGTCACATATAATAGAAATATTTAGGTTAATTCATATAGTAATGAATGAGTTATAACAATAATTTTCTCACCTCGGATCAGGGCTGCAATGATATCTGTTTCTTTAAGAGAATCGACTTTTGTTAGGTAACCTCCAAGTGCTGTACACTCTTGTTCTTTGACTTCGTACATTGCTCTCATGATCAGAACTTTATGACAGTAGGTCGGCTCTCCGAGGAAGCCTTTTGGGCACCAGCTTCCTGAGAGAATAATTACAAAATATCTATGATCATCAGAAAATTTATACACAAGGATCAATTATAAAAACCGTGTCCAAAACTTTCAATCACCTTACCTTAGGCATGCCGTTCACATAAAAAAAAATGGTAGAAGTTCCAACTATTTACTTAATAAATATCCAGGATTAAATGAGGTCCCCGCGAAGCTTATCTGCCAGGTGGCGCTATGACGCAACTCAGTCCTGCATAGAGCAGGGCTCAGTATCCATCCAACCTTTACTGGTGCAATTGCTGCGTCAATGACGCAGCACGCTCTGGAGGCCTTAATATCGGGCGCAGCAACTTCTCACTGGCACCAATGTTTAGGAAATTTAATTTCCTACATTTTGAGCTAAGTTTCGGCTCTGTACGACCATTCTTTCCATGTCAAAAGTGCGTCCGAAGCACACGAAGTCAATGTCCGAACTTTTGTTGACATGTTCTTATTCCTGTCATTTCTCAGAAAATCGGCCTGATAAAAATATTTCAAGTATTCAACGGGTTTCCTAAAGGCAAAAGGTAGATACTGATATTTTTTTAAGATTTTTCAAAGGGAAATCACTCCGAAACCATGCCCTAAAGATTCTGTTATTTCACCCAAGCAAAGATGGCGATGGCCCAGACCTGTGTTTCCAGACCTAAGTCCTGCATGGCTGGATCACGCTGACCTACTTCCACGCAGTGCAGGCAGCTGCTGAGTGACTGAGTGGAAAGTGGCTGTAAAAGGACATTATAAAAGGCTTGTTACATTCTACATTGCTGAGCTATGAGGCAGACAGTCAACTAACAAGCCAAGCTGGCGGTTAGGCCCACATAACAGGCCCCAAAATGCCGTGGGTCTTGGCAACTCTTGCTGTTGTGCTGGCCCAGACTGTCAAGTAGCATGCATCATGCCGATTCCAAGTGAATCCCCCCCCCTCCCCCCCAGGCTCACCACAGGCCCTGAGTGACTGAATAAAGCCAGTTCTAATGATGGGTAATATTGGTCGATACATTACACACAAATCTGGACAGTTTAGAGTGTATGTTAATGGAAGTGGGTTGATTGTAAAATTGCAGTGCTGATAGTGCTGTGCACTAAGTAGGGCCTACTTAAAAAAAAATTATTATGCCCAGGCTTATATCACTTTACTAACAGCTTTCTGGGTGATAGATATAGGCCTAAATAATAGGGCCAAAATAATTTTACCTGGACAATAGGCCTAAGCCTGCATGAATACAAATAATTCATTTTATGAATTTTTTTCCGGGAAATAAAATACAGTCGGCAGTTTAGCTGCAATCCATCATTACTGTGGTTTGAGGCCAACAGAGTTGTAACTTTGATTGGCTTATGATTATAGGCCTATATTAGAATGGTGGTTTCCGAATTATAATGTGCACATTAAAAGCAATTTTTAATTTTATGCATTTTTTTCAGCTAGTAAAATACAGTCAGTGGTTTATCTGCAACCATAGCAATTTATCAATAAAATTTCTAGATACACAGCATCCCATGCCAGCCAGGTTGAGCTGAGCAGAATTATTTGCCACAAAAGGGTATTTTGCTTGAACATTCAAACAAGATTATTCTGTCAATTTAATCTAATTTTCTGTCACTTTATCTTATCTAATGGACCTATTATCCTGTGGATTCCCTCGAAGGTTTTGAATAGAAGGGACAAGTTTGCAGTCTGTCCATTCTTCCATGTAATCTCAGGGGTGGGGGGGCTTGGAGTTTTTTTTTAAAATAATAATTTGGTGGCAAATTGGTGCTCAGTTTTTGTGAAATAAATAAATAATTTTTGGGCAGTCTTGAAATAGATCATTTCTAAATTCTGGGGGGTATTTCTAAACAAGGTGTTGCTTGTTTTAGGAATATTTGGATCGCATGCACTGAAAATAAATAATTACTGCCACCATCGCCATGAAATAAATAATTTCCCGCAAAGGAAAACTCCTAGACCCCCCCCCCCCCATGAAAAATGATTGGTCGCCCCAGCCGCTCTTGCCTTCTCCACCTTTGCCTTCTCCCTCAACCTTTCTCTTCTCCGGGAGTTCTCCCACTCTGCCTACTCTATAGCTATTATACTTCCTTTGAACCCAAATAGACCTATAACTTTTACATAATTTGATAGCTCTTGCTTTCTGACTCTCAGCCTCACCCTCTTCACTCTCTGTTTAGCCTGCTACACCCTTTCCAACCCCTTCCACTCTGCCTTGTCTCTCTCTCTGTATACCTTCTCTGGTGGTCTGCCTGATCCCCCCTCCCCCCGGTCTCTCTCTCTGCTCTCACCCTGCTCTCCTCTCCTTTAGTCTGTTCCAGTCCTTGTCCTGCTCTCTCCACTATACCATCACTGTACTCTCCTTACCCTCTGTTCTCTCTCCAATTCTCCCCCCCCCCGCTCCGCTCTCCATAATTAATTATGCTATCCCGCTACTCTTCTCTCCCAAAGCTCTCCTCTCCCAAACTCAGATGTCTGTAACCCTTTCTCTCTGCTCTCCCTCTGCTCTTCACTACCAAAGCTCTCCCATCCTAAACCTCAGTGCAATCCACTCCCTCTGTTCTCTGTTCTCTGCTTTACGTTATCCTCTTCTCTCCTCTTCCATTGCCCTCTCCTCCTCCCCCTCTCATCTTCCATTGCCCTCTCCTCCTCCCCCTCTCCTCCTCCATTGCCCTCTCCTCCTCCATTGCCCTCTCCTCCTCCATTGCCCTCTCCTCCTCCATTGCCCTCTCCTCCTCCATTGCCCTCTCCTCCTCCATTGCCCTCTCCTCCTCCCCCTCTCCTCCTCCCCCTCTCCTCCTCCCCCTCTCCTCCTCCCCCTCTCCTCCTCCCCCTCTCCTCCTCCCCCTCTTATTATTTTTACATGTTAATTTTATCATTGTGCGGTCGTGTTATGTCGCGACCTATACGTTCCGCGACGCGATAGCCCGATAGACCCCCCCACCCGAATTTTCTGGATCTCCCCCTGGGGAGGAGGGGTCCAAGGGGAGGGGAGGAGGGGTCCAAGGGGAGGAGAGGAGGAAAGGGATGGAGGGGAAATGGAGAGGAGAGAAGGGGGGAATGGAGAGTAGAGGAGGGGGAAATGGAGAGGAGAGGAGGGGGAAATGGAGAGGAGAGGAGGGGGAAATGGAGAGGAGAGGCCCTCCTCCCCTCCCTCTCATTCTTTCCCTCTGCTCTCCAGGACTCTCTCCCTCCTTTTCCTCCTCTTCTCCCTCCTCCCCCCCCTCCTCTCACAACGTCTCCCCACTCTCCCCTTCCTATCTACTCTTCTCCCCCTCCTCTCTCCTCTTTAAGCAATGTTTATTTCTACAGTTGAGGCATTAATATTTTATATGAATGCTAATTTTAGTCATTTATGTAACAATTTTTACCAATTTGCAAATTTAGATCACTTTAATCAACTGTGTATTTAAATAAACTTTACGAAATACCTCTCTTTATTCAATTGGTTTTAAATATAGCATAATCTTGAAAATATGAATGATTTCTAAATTTAACTTATAGAGCAAAAAACTGCATCTTCCTATCTGTAATAGGTCTCTTGCAATCTCAGAAAGCATATTCCATTGTTATACTTTTCTTGAGATAATAGTTTGAGGCCTATTGAAAACAATTCGAAAAAAAAACTATTGTCATGAACTTATTAATTAGAATTAAAGTAACAGAACCTCATGACTCCACATTAACCCAGAAGGGTTCAATTGCACTATTAGCATAGAGGGATTCATTCACAGTTGTGAATGACAATGACAATGACAAAAACTTTATTAATCCTTATTCAGGAAACTCGTTTTGCAGACATGAAAATCAAATAGTATATAACAACAATAGAAAAATGTAAAAAATATGTAAAAACATAGGCCTATATATTCTTGTAAATCCGTATAATGATATACAGCAGTTGATAGTAGTTAGCTCATAGAATAGACATAGTTATGTTTTGCTTTTACGTTTAAATTTATGACACATGTATCTGTAACTGATATTTAGCTGTCAATAAAAGTCTATATATATAACAACAAAAACATATGAGGTATGACTAGAATACAAAAATTATGACTTGTTAAATAAACGAATAGCAGATGGCACAAACGATTTTTTAAAACGATCTGTTCTACAAAAAAATTGAGTTAAGTCTAATGCCTGAGGGAAGAAAACGAAAAAAGGTATTTAAAGGATGATTAGAGTCATTCATAATAAATTTAACTTTCTTTTTCATGAAACATGTGTACACATGAATGTCAACTCAGTCCCAGAATGGTGGCGTTAAATTTAACTTTCTTTTTCATGAAACATGTGTACAATGGCAAAATACTGTTAAGTTCTATGGTATATTGGACACACCAAACACACATAATGGCCATTTTACATCAGAACTGATTATATGCTTAAATTTTTCAAGTTATTTGCTATTTGCTTTACAGTTATTATATAACATTCTTTCATTCAACCAAATTTTACCAGAACACCTGCTACTGTGTACAGACTATAATTCCTGCTGTATATGTGATAAAATGTGTTTCTTAATTTTCTTCGCAAGTTCCGTTATTTTCTTTGGACAGTGAAGAAAATGCTTCATGTTGCCAGCCATGTAGCTCCATGTACTGCCTGCTGGTCAGATGTAGATCTACTTGCAGCAGTAGGCTATAGCCTGACTTAACCACTTCAATTGTCTTCGTTTAATGCCAACTTTGGCATTTCTATGCCATATACAAGATTCTGTCTGGTTCATATTGAATATGTTTGATTTGCAACTCATTGCAAAATATGAGCCTCTAAGCATGCCGGATTACCACAAAATTTTAGTGAAAAAGTACTTTTTTGGTCTCTAAATGTTGTATTTCAAGAACTAAGCTTTCTGTAGGAATGTGGAATGTAATTTTTGTATTAGTCCTTTTTATTACACAACTTTTGACATCATCACTGTTTTTGTATGTATTGCCATCACTGAGAAAATGTCTTTTTTTCTGAAAGCAAAAATGGTTTCTGAAGTTTACGAATTTTTTTTCGTGAGAAAATCATGGATTAAAACCCGATTTTTTACATGACTAGCTAGGTATAATTCTATGCTCTGTGACGCTTTTTAAATTTTGTAAATCGGTTGAGTATTAAGGTCAGGAGAGCCATTTTTGTGACTCAGGTCACAGCATCTCCCACTGTTCTGCTGCCTGCATGCAGCGTCACGCCACCATTCTGGGACTGAGTTGACGTTCAGCGCCCTCTGCAGGTAATGGCGGCACGCGGGGACCCCATTATCATACCAAACCAGCACAATATGTCATACATACGCATGTGATTACTTGTAATTTGCCATTTACCCCAGAATGACTGACAATTTTGTAAGGGACCGTTCAGAATTTATGACTGGGGGGGGGTGGGAGTTTTGCTGGAACTTGCCGTCAAAAATTGATACCCCCCTCTTGAGTTTCATGCGGATTTTTAGTACCCCACCCTTAGGTTTCATGCGTTTTTTTAGTACCCCCCCCTTCGACATACAAAGCAATACACACATATATACTGATATACATAGCCACGCGTACAGATTCGCGTCATTTCTCGGACTTTTGCGCTTAAAAAGGTCCAAATAAAATGAGTTTATGCGTGTTTCTTAACATTTTTTCTTTGTTAAAATTTCTTACCCCCCCCTTGGAAGTGTTGTCAAAAATTAATGCCCCCCCCTTGAAACACGTGTGAAAAGTTAGTACCCCCTCGGCCAAAACTCCCACCCCCCCCAGTCATAAATTCTGAACGGTCCCTAAATTCCTTGCAGCTTTTATCGTATTCCAGATAGATTCTGACTTACAGCAAGAACACCTAGATATATAAATTAATTACCAGTTGTGTGCAGATATCCTCCAGTGAGGGATGGCAGGTTTACCAACCCAGCCTTAGTCTTGTTATAACACACTTGCACTTTAGTCAAACTGAGGCTGTAGATTCCAATGGCGTTTTCTTCTCTAAGTAAAGGGAACAATCCTGCAAGATCTAAATTCTCTTTGATATTTGGAGAACAGTAGATCCCAAGTGATGGTGGTGTGCCGTGCCTGTGTAAAATGTAGTTTTCTTGCATTGATACACCAAGATATCCAAAAACTAGGGACAAAACAATGATACGTCCCACAGCCATGATGCACTGTAATATATGTGTAGTTTCAAAGGAAAGATGCAGTGCTTTTTGTCATGTAATTGTTTTAAAATTACTTAAATTTTCAGTGATTATGACTTTGTTTTCCCTCATTATGATATTTGCTTGCCAAAATCCATGGTAGATTGCATTCATTGAGTTGTTACAAAGATAATTGCTTGGATCTTTATGATAATGTTTTCCAACTTAAGATTACTTCAATAATTACATGGAACTCACTCAAGAGATGTAATCAATAAATGTGATCAATGAGAAAAAGAATATTAATTTTGCTCTTCAATTATATCGCAAATAATTGGTTTATGTAGGCTCTGTAAGACCAGTCTGTAATAATACTCTCTATCTTAAATAAACAGTATTCTACACTCAACAGCATGGCGGAATGCAGATACCTGAAAAAACAAAAACAACAAAAAAACGAATATTGTCTGTCTGTATCTAGCTGTCTAGCTGTCCGACTCCGAAGATTTTGTTCAAGGCATCCACATAAATTTGCACTTTTGTTGTTCATTTCTAAAATATCATAACATCTTCATTATCATTACCTGTAGACTGGAGCAAACAGAATGGAACAGAAGCAACTAACAAATATTTAAAGAAGGATTTAGGTGCTTTTAGAAGAACAATCTTGCCAAAGAAGACAAATCGATATTAGGTTGAGAAACATCATTTGTCCTTTGAAAACTGTATGATTAGCCATTGCATGGTTACCTGAACGATTTAGCTTTCTACCATTGAATGCATGAATAATGCAATGGCAATGGTTGGCCTATAACACGGAATGATGAGAAATAGAAGAGAAATAATAACACACTGGAATGATGAATTGGGCAATTGCTTCTGTGATTATTGTGATTTCTATGAAATAGGCGCTGTGAGATTCACTATAGCCATTGAAGTGTCATGATTAAATTTTTTCATACAAACCGCAGAGACCGTTTGATCAGTCATAACCACTGATTAACCAGCATGATTAGGCCTATATATTGTCATAACAGATTTTAGTGTATGAATCAGATTCATAATCCTTAGGTTTGTCAGAAATTCACATCATGGGTCCCCCTAACACTAAAGTAATATTGAAGCTATAATAATGATTGACAAGACTGGACATCAGGAAATTCAGCTTCAGGAACCGGTCTGTTGCACCTTGGATGATAGTAGTACGTATGTAATTTCGGTTGTAACAACAGCATAATATTACACGTTTTGTTCCAAGGCAATTTTTTAAAACATATTGTGGGTGTATAATATGTATTGTTATGGTCAAGAACATCCTTTTTCCTTAAGAAGGTCAGATCAGTGCAACATGAGTGTTCAAAGATTTAATGGTTTCCATGTGGGCGATAGACCTGCAAAGAAAAATCACAACATTAGTCTCACTGTGTAGATTCATCTATGTCTGTTTTTGATTCCATTTGAATACTAAACTTTTCATCAGACATAGAAAATATTGCTCGCCTTGAGCTTTCAGATATTTCTCATAGCCTTTGTTACTACAGTAGCGGACAAAAGTTTAGGCCACGTCAATTTTTTGGCAATATTAGGGAAAATAGGTGCTCAGCTGAAAATTGTCTGCATGGATTTTCTTGCCTATGTGTCAGGGAAGTTCTACAAGAGAGAAAACTTGATCTATTTTTATCACTTCCTTGAATATGTGTGATAAACAAAAATTTCAGGTGGTCTAAACTTACGTCTGATGCTTGCTTACATCCACAAATGCCCTTAATGACATTTTGCATTAGCGGAAAGGTGGCTAAATTATTCAATGTCATTTTAGAAAAGTTATTCAAACATGTTTCATATGATTTAAAGGAAATTAGTCATGAAACAAGAAAAAACACATATTTTTAATTTTTTTAAATTTCAACTTAGGAGGTAATAATGGTGATTCAATGAGCCAAAATTGCTAATAAATAAAAGGTCAACTAAAAAGAACTAAGAAAATATGTGTCTGACACATTTTCATCCTTCTAATGGAGTATGAATACACTTGACACCCGGTCATACTGCAAAAATGGTGTTTTTGCCTGGTTTTGTCTAACAGACTCCTATTTGAAGCATCATAAAACAGTGAAAGGAGAGTTTTTATTCACCTGAGTATGTGTCCTGATAAAATCAACAAACTTTTGTTCTTTTCCCACAGTACAGAAAAAAAAACAGACGCCACTCTGGAAAGTGTACTGAAACATTATGTTTGTGAATGGACCAGTTTTACGCCTTCCATAAAAGTGGCTGTAGTTTCATCATAAGTAAAGCGAACAAACAAAAGTTGTTTGATTTTATCAGGACACATACTAAGGTGAATGAAAACTCTCCTTTCACTGTTTTATGATGCTTCAAATAGGAGTCTCTTAGACAAAACCAGGCAAAAACACCATTTTTGCAGTATGACTGGGTGTCAAGTGTATTTGTACTCCATTAAAAGGATGAAAATGTGTCAGACACATATTTTCTATGTTGTTTTTAGTTTACCTATTATTTATTAACAATTTTGGCTCATTGAATCACCATTATTACCTCCTAAGTTGAAATTTAAAAAAATTATTAAAAAATGTGTTTTTTCTTGTTTCATGACTAATTGCCTTTAAATCATATGAAACATGTTTGAATAACTTGTCTAAAATAACATTGAATAATTTAGCCACCTTTCCGCTAATGTACAATGCCATTAAGGGCCTTTGTGGATGTAAGCAAGCATCAGACGTAAGTTTAGACCACCTGAAATTTTTGTTTATCACACATATTCAAGGAAGTGATAAAAATAGATCAAGTTTTCTCTCTTGTAGAACTTCCCTGACACATAGGCAAGAAAATCCATGCAGACATTTTTCAGCTGAGCACCTATTTTCCCTAATATAGCCAAAAAATTGACGTGGCCTAAACTTTTGTCCGCTACTGTAGTTAATGATGACTGGCTGTGTTGGTATTGTTCACAGTTTCAGATCTCAACAAACTGTCTCAGATATGTCGAAGTCAGTAGCGGCCCTGTCTCTGTTTAATGTTGGTTGATGGATCCTAATCAGAATGGAACAATCAACCGGGACAGTTTGTTGAGATCGGAAAGTAAAATAATGCAAAGCGCTCATTGTATAAAATTATGATCCCATTTTAACATCCCTAAGATACTTATAGTCTTATACCATTGCAAAGGCGGTTGTTTGGCCAAAATAAGGAGTCAAAAGATACAATAGAAGAATCATTGTGATGTCTTTGTCAGTTAGACACCTCATTGTAACAAACACTTTTGTCAGTAGATCCCAACTGACAAAAATGCATGTTAGAACCTTCCAAATTGGTGTCTAACTAATATGTTATCCCTATTCAAATTGTCAATTTTCACACACTTAGGCTTTATTCAAACATGCCGGTCCTGGCACTTTACTCAACCATATATATTTTTAATCTACATGTAATTTTCTTTCTTCAAAAGTAAAAAAGGGAAGTCAAATTTAAAAAGTTATATAATTCCAACCTACACACCATCAAATACAGGACAATACTTCGATGAATACTTTATTATTCAGTGAATATGATCACAGAGAGTCTGTACAATTTTTTGTATGCCATAATGCCAACATACCGGATCAATCTCACATATGCCAGCACGGTTGAGTCCACACCGAATATCAATCCATTTTCCGTTATTACGTATAACAGCACATCTTTCAGTTGCACCATTCGGTTCGTCATCTTCCAGTTTGTGAAGCCAAGGGATGAATTGTCCTTATCCCACCTGTAGCTGGTCAATGCATCGTCACCCACAACATCTTGCAGGCCTATGAAAAGTGGCAAATATTGTTCGAATGCTGCAAACAGCAATCATACTGTTGTTATAAATACCATTCATGAACATTTTTTATTGTAAATTTGTATCTGCTGGATTACATGGCCATTCTGAACAAATGCCATTACAGTACAACCAAAATAAGGTAAGAAAATTTTCTGCCAGAAGTCCTCTGTTTACCTATTTTGCCCTCCTTTCTCCTATCCAACCCAAATCACCTTACAACTACCTTTGACTCCCCACCACAACCTTATCCCATATTAAGAACTCCAACAAGACAACAGTTACTTGCAAAGAAATTGCAATTAGCAGAGGAGCCCAATATCAAAGAAACCAATCACGATGGGGGTGATAGAATTTGAATTGGAATTGGCTTAATGTAAATTTAAAGTAATTTTAAAAGGTAGTTTTAAGCAGGTAATGGAAGGTTATACTGTACACTTAGTTGGTTACAAAAATTAGTTTCTCACCATGCATTAGGGCCCCAATGATTGCTGCTTCTTCAAGTGAGTCGACTTTTGCCAGGTAGCCTCCAAGTGCAGTACACTCTTGTTTTTGTGCGGTGTACGACGCTTTTTTGGTCAGCACTTTATGACAGTAGATTGGCTCTCCAAGGAAACCATTCCCGCACCATCTTCCTGGGAGAATAATATTTCGGAAATAGTTGATCATCAGAAAATTCGATTTATAAATCATATGTATAATAATTCATTTCCCAAAAGTTCGATCACTGGTTGCATCAGTCTACCAACTCAGGAGTTTAGTGGGAGTGATTTAAATTTGGATCTATTTTTTCTTTTATATAAAATTTTGTCGGGCATTAAAATTTAAAGAAAACAACAAGTTCTCTAATTTTTATAACCAAATAATTGCAAAGCCTCCTCAGTGGGGAGTGCCATGGGCATGAATTTTCATTGAAAATGACAAATATTTTGTTTTGCGAAGTCGAAGTTCATTATGCTTACCAATCCATCACTGCACAGACATACATATTTTCCTCTAAGTAAAAGCCTTAATTCCAGTACCGGCTTCCTACATTTCAGACTACAACCTCGACTAAGATATTTCAGTATCTGCAAAATCTCAGTTAGTGGGGCACCTTATCCACTAGGCCATTTTCCATCCAGTTATAAAGACATGATTAAATAATACAAGTGAAATATTTCATTAAACACATTGTATATTTGTTGACATTGTGATGAACAATGTATACTACTCAGACACAACTTCAGAAGGAGTCGAGGCTGTCCAGCTCATGTTATTACAAATGATTTGTCATTTACCCAAGAGTGATAAATAGCTATAATCCCCTCACTAACATTTTATAATCATACAACTTTTGATAAATTTTGACTTTCAACAAGAAAACATTTAATAATCTACAAATTACCAGTTGTGTGCAGATATCCTCCAGTGAGGGATGACAGGTTTACCAAACCAGCCTTTGTCTTGTTATAACACACTTGCACATTAGTCAAAGTGAGGCCGTAGATTCCAATGGCGTTTTCTTCTCGAAGTAAATGGAACAATCCTGCAAGATCTAAATCCTCCTTGAAGCTAGGAGAACAGTAGATCCCAAGTGATGGTGTTGTGCTCTGTCTGTGCAAAATGAAATCTCCTTGCATTGAAACAACAAAGCACCATGGAGCAAGTAAAAAAATTGACATACAGAAAGAGTGAAACTGCCTGAACTGCATGGTTGAGATGTTTTTTTTGTGAAATGATATTCGTTTTGCATGTGTCTTGTTAAGGGAGTAGTAGCACAATGGCTGGGGGCAAAAAAGTGTTTCTTATATTTAATTGAGCACAGCATGCAACATTCAATTTCCTGCTTAATCTTAGAAACAAAGCATGCATATATTAAAACAGAAGAATTTGTCTTTCATTATCTCACGCACCATATATTCACATAGCTCATTACACAATGGGACTTGTGCATTCATTTGTGTGTGTGGGTCTTCTGGCTGTCCATCTGGATGTCTAGCTGGCCTCTTGTCTGTAAGTTAACTAGCCACAATAAAACTCCTGAACCCAGATCTT
This sequence comes from Platynereis dumerilii, assembly GCA_026936325.1. Taxonomy (NCBI): domain Eukaryota; kingdom Metazoa; phylum Annelida; class Polychaeta; order Phyllodocida; family Nereididae; genus Platynereis; species Platynereis dumerilii. Next base: position 25,860,146 of record JAPTHN010000007.1, read on the forward strand.
GGTTGAAATTTTGTGATTTACCTTAACAACCAGCTGAGGATCCATTAAGGAAATAAATACTGTTTGCCAATAGGAGAAATAGCCTTGCCCGATTGTAAAATACATATACTGAACCAATTCTGAAAGTCTTATATACTCTAAAAATGAGTGATATGCTCAATCACCAGGAGATACGTTTTATATACAAACATCAAAACAGAACCTTGCCCATGTATTTTCTAACAGACATGTTTACAACAAATTCACAAGTTCACAATCATAACACTAGAGGAAGATCTAATATAAGAATTTCCCAAAGCGAACATGCTTTTGTAAAAAACAGTATTAGATACTGTCTACCAAATCAATATAATAATCTTCCCACTGATATCAAAAATAAAATTGCAACACATAGTTTCGAGGGTTTTAGCAAATATGCTAAGCAATATTTGCTTTGTACATACAACAATACCAGTAATAGGGTCCATTGCTATATTTGCCTTGGATAGTATGGCTGACTGAAGTAAAGAAAACCCGACTGGTCATGAAACCTGCTAACTAATACCATGTGTGTATGTTCAAATATGCTCCTCTTTTTACTGCTGTGTCTGATCTTCATGGTTGTTTCAATTATGTATTTTAACCTCAGTCAATGATTTTAAAATTTCTATTAATTGTACTTTTTTATTTCTGGTGGACTATCAGTATGGATGGAATGTCAAAAAGCAAAACACTTTACAATGTAAGAATATGTGAAAAAAATTATAACAATTTATAACAGAATTGATAATAATCTACTATTTTTATATATATCATGTCTGGATCTTGCCATACTTCCCAGGTTGGCATCTCGCAAGCGACAAGAAACTGTCTTAGATGTTTCATCCTGTACCATATCTATATAATTATAAAATTTTGTGGAAAAATAAAATTCTTGAGTTTTGAGTCCAGGATGAGACACATGACATTGCAAAAAACCATAAATATGCTCCTGGTTTTACACAAAATTTTACAGTGTGATACAATGGAAAGCACAGAAGCCCCTTTTAAAATGATAAGTTTGGTGCATCACAATAATAAATCACAATAATGTTGAAAGGAATTCACTGACTTCCATATGGACGATAGACCTGCAATGACAAAAAAAGTAATACCAGGTACTTAATATCCTTTTCCATTTTCCATCAGTAAAAAGTTAGAAATCTCAAAATTGTTTGCATTCGCAACCAGGCCCTGATTTCCAACCATGCCCATGTTGGCAGTCTGCCAGCGGCAACGGAAATCTGTTGCCTATGTATCTGTGTTATGTCACTTGCTATGCCTATTGGACTGCATCTTAGGTAACCCCTCCTCCAGCCATTCATATTCAGGACACCCCAGATTTTGATACCATTGTGAACTTTTAGTTAGGTCAAGCTCTTTGGAAAAGGAATGGGTGCAAATAGCAAGATGCATTTCTACTATTGTATTTCTATACTATAGGGACCTACCGGATCTGTTTCACATATTGCAGAAAAGTTGGCTCCACAAGGGACGTCATTCCATTTTCCACCAGTCCGCATCCTGACACATCCTTCACTTGCCATGCTAGGTTCGTTAGTGTTCCAGTTTGTGAAGCCAAGGGATGAATTGTCCTTATCCCACCTGTAGCTGGTCAACGCATTGTCACCCACAACATCTCTTAGGCCAATGAGTGGCTGTGTTTGGAATGCTGCAAAAACAATGGTACCTTCTTGTATGGCAGGGAGGGGCATGGCACAAGTTCAATAACAATAGAAGTATCTTATTTATGAGTGTGTTTCCAGTGGGACTATTTACACCTTAAAATAATACGACAAGACTGTTGTCATGACTTCTGCCCCAACACACCCCCGTTGTTTGGCTGGTAAGTTGTATGATGATGTCACCAACGAAATAATACAACCATTGTTACACTTTCGAACTATTTGGTACTTATACAGGACTTGAACCGTCATTCTCAGTTTCAAGATTATCATTCTCAATTTTTTTTAATGAAACCCACAAAGCCTCGATCCAAGAAGTTACATCAGTGAAGTTTCTTTTTTATAAAATCATAAAGGTGAAAAACAAATGAGAGACTCCAATTCAGCTATTGAGTGTCATTAATTGTACATTAAATGTCCACACATTTAAGGGTGCTTTTCATTAGGGCAAGGTCTATTTTTCTGCATATTTGACAGCTGGGTATTTACACTCAGTTGTTTATTGCTGCTTAGAAACAATTGCAGCTATAAACTATTCATTATCCTTACCTGGGTTGTAGTGAATTACCAAATGCACCCTTTAGATGGCACATTCTGACAATTTATGGTTCAGCATCTAGAAATAGCCATTGATTCACTGTATCCAGCGATTCACTGTGTCCCCGTTCCCCTTAAACCTAGGTTTATCAAAACATTGTGGGCAAGGAAAGGCAACAATTATTGCGAGGTGGCAGTCAATGTGTACTGGTGATCTTGTTAGTTTGGAAGATTAATAGGACCTATAAACTGTAAGTCCCGTAATAGAAATATTTCGGTTAATTTTTATTGCAATGAATAATATATAATGATAATTTTCTCACCATGGATCAGGGCTGCAATGATATCTGTTTCTTCAAGAGAATCGACTTTTGTTAGGTAACCTCCAAGTGCTGTACACTCTTGTTCTTTGACTTCGTACATCGCTCTCACGGTCAGAACTTTATGACAGTAGGTCGGCTCACCGAAGAAGCCTTTTGGGCACCAGCTTCCTGAGAGAATAATTACAAAAGATCTATGATCATCATAAGATTACTACATAAGGATCAATCACACATATCGTGTCTGAAAATTTCAATCACCCCGCATTATGCATGCCGTTCCAACTATTAACTTAATAAAATTAAATTGTCATACCAAACCAACACAATATGTCATACTGTACACATTCTACATACTGAATCTATAAACACAACCGACTACAGATGGGGTATCACCCAAGTGATTACTTGTAATTTACCCCAGAATGACATCTTTGTAAATTCCCTGCAGCTTGTATCCTATTTTGATAGATTTTGACTTGCAGCATGAACACCTAGATCTATAAATTACCAGTTGTGTGCAGATATCCTCCAGTGAGGGATGACAGGTTTACCAACCCAGCCATTGTCTTGTTATAACACACTTGCACTTTATTCAAAGTGAGGCTGTAGATTCCAATAGCGTTTTCTTCTCGAAGTAAAGGGAACAATCCTGCAAGATCTAAATCCTCATTGAAGCTAGGAGAACAGTAGATCCCAAGTAATGGTGTTGTGCTCTGTCTGTGCAAAATGAAATCTCCTTGCATTGAAACAACAAAGCACCATGGAGCAAGTAAAAAAATTGACATACAGAAAGAGTGAAACTGCCTGAACTGCATGGTTGAGATGTCTTTTTTGTGAAATGATATTCGTTTTGCATGTGTCTGTTAAGGGAGTAATAGCATAATGGCTGGTGGCATAAAAGGGTTTCTTATATTTACTTGTGCTCAAGCATGCAGCATCCAATTTCCTGCTTAATCTTAGAAACAAAGCATGCATATATTATAACAGAAGAATTTGTCTTTCATTATCTCACGCACCATATATTCACATAGCTCATTACACAATGGGACTTGTGCATTCATTTGTGTGTGTGGGTCTTCTGGCTGTCCATCTGGATGTCTAGCTGGCCTTTTGTCTGTAAGTTAATGAGCCACAACAAAAATCCTGAACCCAGATCTTCGTTGAAATTTTGTGATTTACCTTAACGACCAGCTGAGGAACCATTAAGGAAATAAATACTGTTTGCCAATAGGAGAAATAGCCTTGCCCGCTTGTAAAATTGGGCATGATTTAGAGATTGTCTGCAGCGACAAAGGAAATTAAATCCTATAAATATTTTCATAAATGACAAAGAAATTGGAATTGTCAATGAATTTGAATACCTTGTTATTATCCTGGTTGCCAGGTCACATGGAAACCCCATTTAAATATGATTTCCCAAAAAATTGCAAAAATGATTTCCCAAAAATATTGCAAAAATGATTTCCCAAAATATTGCAAAAACAAATGGCGTGATGAATATAATGAAGAACATTCTAGAATGTAACATTCTTAAAACTATTTATAATTCTCTTATTTTGCCTGTCATAAATTATGCATTACTTGTATGGGGACAAAAATGTGAACAACTGTACAAACTACAAAAAAGGTTGGTTATATAATTGTCAATGCCAACTACAATGCATATACTGAACCAATTCTGAAAGTCTTATATACTCTAAAAATTAGTGATATGCTTAATCTCCAGGAGATGCGTTTTATATACAAACATCAAAACAGAACCTTGCCCATGTATTGTCCAACAGACATGTATGTTTGCAACAAATTCACAAGTTCACAATCATAACAGAGGAAGATCTAATCTAAAGCGAACTTGCTTTTGTGAAAAACAGTATTAGATACATTCTACCAAATCAATATAATAATCTTCCCACTGATATCAAAAATAAAATTGCAACATTTAGTTTCGAAGTTTCGATAGTTTCAGCAAATATGCTAAGCAATATTTGCTTTGTACATGCAACAATACCAGTAATATGGTCCATTGCTATATTTGCTGTATTTTAATGCTGTGTCTGATATACTTGGTTATTTCAATTATGCTCTATGAATTATGTATTTTAACTGTAGTCAATGATTGTAAAATTTCTATTAATTGTACTTTTTAATTCTGTTGGACTATAAGTATGGATGGAATGTCAATAAGCAAAACACGTTACAATGTGATAATATGCAAAAAATTATAACAATTTATTTTACAGCATTGATAATAACCCTGTAAGCATGCCTCGGCAGTCCAACGTCAGCCCAGCGTCAGTTCGATGTCAGTAGCATCGGACCAGCTTCGGGCCGACGTTGGACCGCCGAGGCATGCTGATAGGGAATGTACTATTTTGATATATATATCATGTCTGGATATTGCCATACTTCCCAGGTTGGCATATTGCTAGTGTCATACTGTACCACATAATTCATCTTTATTATACATACATGTGTTCAACTAGAGCTAATTCTGTCAAGTCCTTGTTATAATTGTTCAAATCTATATAATATGAAATTTTTTGGAAAAATAAAATTCTTGAGTCTTCAGTCCATGATGAGACACGTGACATTGCCAAAATCCATAAATATGCTGCCGGTTTTACACAATTTACAGTGTGATACAATGGAAAGCACTGAAGCCCCTTTTAAAATGATAATGTTGGTGCATTACAATAATAAATCAAAATAATGTTCAAAGGAATTCACTGACTTCCATATGGACGATAGACCTGCAATGACAAAAAAAGTAATACCAGGCACTTAATATCCTTTTCCATTTTCGATCAGTGAAAAGTTAGAAATCTCAAAATTTTTTGCATTCGCAACCAGGCCCTGATTTCCAACCATGCAAATATTGGCAGTCTGGTAGCGGCGACGAAACCTGTTGCCTATGTATCTGTGTTATGTAACTTGCTATGCCTACTGGACGGCATCTTAGGTAACCCCTCCTTCAGCCATTCATATTCATGAAACCCCAGATTTTGATACCATTGTGAACTTTTAGTTAGGTCAAGCGCTTTAGAAAGGGAATAGGTGCAAATAGCAAGATGCATTGCTACTATTGTATGCCCTATATTCTATACTATAGGGACCTACCGGATCTGTTTCACATATTGCAGAAAATATGCCTTCACAAGAGATGTCATTCCATTTTCCATTAGTCTGCATAACAACACATCTTTCACGGGCATTGTTAGGTTCGTTAGTGTTTCAGTTTGTGAAGCCAAGGGATGAATTGTCCTTATCCCACCTGTAGCTGGTCAACGCATTGTCACCCACAACATCTCTTAGGCCCACGAAAAGTGGCAAGGTTTGGAATGCTGCAAAAAACAATGGCATCTCTTTGTACGGCAGGGAGGGTGACTTGGCTCAAATTCAATATAAGGATATCTTATTTATGAGTGTATTTCAAGTGGGACTATTTACACCTTTAAATAATTACATCAGACTGTTGTCATGGCTTCTCCCCCAACACACACCCGCTGATTTGCCGGTAAGTTGTATGATGATGTCACCAGCTAAATAACACAACCATTTTTACACTGTGGAACTTTTTGGTACTTTTACTGGACTTGAACCGTCATTCGCAGTTTTATGATTATCATTTTCAAATTTTTCAATGAAACACACAAAGCCTCAATCCATAAAGTTAGATAAGTGAAAAATGTAATTTACTTTTTTTATAAAATCATAAAGGTGAAATAAAAGTGAGAGACTCCACTTCAGCTTTTGAGTGTCATTGATTACACACGAAATAACCACACATTAAGGGTGCTTTCCATTAGCGCAGTTTTACATGTAGGGGAACGGGGACACAGTGAATCAGCAATGTTTATTTCCTTAATATCTCAAAAAGCTTTTTTCCAATTTCTCAAAAAGTTTAATGTGCTCCCTATACACCTAGGGTATCAGAGTATTTGCAGAGCAATCAGTATTTTTCTGTTTTAATCCAAAATTGTAAAAAAAAGAAGTTGATTAAATTTGGCCAGTGAATCAGCACCCGGGACACAGTGAATCAGTGTTATAAATATAGCAATCTAGTGAAAAGACAATGAATAAAACAAACTAGATAGTTCTGAGTTTATTTAGCCATTAACATTTCCTGAGGTTTAACAGCCATTAACCAACTTATTACTCCAAAACAAAACAGCATTATCTTAAGATTGTTAACACTTAAAATAAATCGACTAAGAGAAGGGCAAGGTCTATTTTTCTGCATATTTGAGAGTTGGGTGTTTACACACAATTATTCATTGCTGCTTAAAAACAATTGCAGCTGTAAACTATTTATTATCCTCACCTGGGCTGTAATGAATCACCGAATGCACCCTGTAGATGGCACATTCTAGCAATTTATGGTTCAGCATCTAGAAATAGCCATTGGTTCACTGTCCAGCGATTCACCGTGTCCCCGTTCCGCTTAGACATCACCAAGATACTTATACCACTGGAAAAGCTGGTATCTAACTGTCAATATTGCATGTTAGTGCCCGGCTAGGGATAAACTCTGTTTACAACGGCAAACAAACAATCAGATTAGGGTGAAAGCACAGTAAAGGCCTCAATTGCGTTTTGATCAGATAAAAGTAAATATATATAGGGTCCTATGAGCCAATTTCTGATATAAAGAAGGAACAGTGCAGTATTTAAGCTTGATCAACAAGTAAATCTGAGAAATTTAGGCATTTTTCATGAGCATACAATTAAAACCATGCTCTGGGCAGACCTTTAAAGTGGGTATAATTTGTTAATTTTAGCATGTAACCAGTGGCCCTTTTAATGTATGGTTACAATTCTCTTCGCTACCAAGGTGCTCTTTTGTGGAATCGCTTACCTGATGTTTTTAAGTTAGATGATTTTAAAGTTTTTAAACACAAATTGAAAGATTTTGATTTTAAATGTCAATGTGGTGACTGCTTTTTATGCAGTCTGAAATCGATGTAATTTTTAACTCCTATTCTCATCTGTACATATTTCATTCATCTGTCTTTTATGATTGTTGTCGGAAACAAGCACTTGTGCTTCTGTTACTTGTTAACCTATATTACCGACTTTTAAATAAAATTTTACTTACTTACTTACTTACTTTTTCTGAAGCACCATCTATTGCAGCAATGCTTTAGCCTAATATTTAGTTCACATTCTGCCGGTGACATTATCTGTTAACTGTGCCCCCCTGGCCTTCTGTAGGGACCATTGGCTGACTTTTCAATATGATGATTATGGCAGCCATGACATCCAAAGAAAAGGTCTGCTTGTAACCTTATTTTTGCTAATTTACAGTCAGGGTTCAAAAGGCTGGCTGGAGAGTATTTTTTATGTTTACAATACGTAGCCGAATTTGGTGCTTTTGCCTAGATATGATATTGGTTTAATGAATTTAAGCAAAAAATTTCCAATGGCCACTGATAATTGTAAGATACAAAATGGCTAAAATGGTCGTCTGTCCATTACGTCCACAACTGATTTTTTGGTAATTTAAATGAATTAAAGACCAGCTAACATGTCAACTGAGATGGAAATGCATGTCTATCTCTCTCTACCTGTGTATGCAACTGAAAAATTTAAAAACACAATGAATTTAACTTATACACTGGACACCAGGCTAAAAAGTGTAGATGTCCGTCCATTACATCAACAAAAATGTTCAAATTAGTCTGGGGACTGATGTTTGAAGGTCTGGTATGTCACGAATGAAGCAGGGATACCATGTTTAGTGACAAATTTGGATTATTTTAGTGAATGCTCACAAGGCTCAAAAAATTAATGGGTCACAGCTGCAAACTGTCCATATCACATCTGTGAAAACTGTCAAAAAGCCAATGGTCCATTTCAGCAGAAAAACCTAGATTTTCATCATGTTCATGGAACTTTCATAATGTAGCTCATAGCAGCCCAGCAAATACCCAAAGCCCTCTATATTTTCCGATGCCACTCTCTGTGGCAGAGGGACTCTAGAAATACAAATCTACAAAAAATGTTAACATTAGTTACATTATTTCTCATAAATAGCAGGTAGTTGTTTTGGATTTGATAACTTTTGATTGTGTAACATCAACTTCTGTTATCAATTATCTGCAACTGCTTTTTGTCATTTTGTTTTCTTTCACCTATTGTCACTTCATAATTTCTAACTGGCACTTATGACTTAAGAGTATAAACATTCATTTTATTGTCCAATTTTGCTGCTATGAATCAATAACATTTAAGGATTCCCTCGCTTTAAAGAAAACAATGTTGTTTGAAGTCCCCTCTGCCTTTTCTGGCCTCATATGCATGCTGTTTCTGGCTCTTTTGTTTTGCCAATTCCCGGAGACTGCAGTGCAATGCTTGCACTGCCTAATAAGTAAAGCAGTCTCATGGAGACTGGCAAATACCCGTCTAGATTTATTAGACATACATAATTCTGCATTCAGCACATTATTAGGTGTAAAGTGATCTACTACATTTGCACTTCTGATTAAAATAATTATTTGGTCATAGGGGCCAAATATTGAGGCGCTTACTGTGCTTTCACCCATTATTGTTTATTTTGCAAAAATTGTGAGTTAAAATGTGTAATAGAGGAAGCGTATGATGTCTCAGTCAGTTAGACACCTCTTCGTTGGGTTCTAAAATGCATTTTTGTCTAACTGACAAAAATGCATGTTAGATCCCTCAAATCGGTGTCTAACTAATACTTCAGCCTAGGCTTATCAAGACATTGTGGACATTGAAAGGCAAAAATTATTCCAAGGTGGCAGTCCATGTGACTGGTGATCTTGTTAGTTTTGAAGATTAATAGGTATAAACTGTAAGTCACGTAATAGAAATATTTTGGTTAATTCATATTGTAATGAATGAGTTATAACAATAATTTTCTCACCACGGATCAGGGCTGCAATGATACCTGCTTCTTCAAGAGAATCGACTTTTGTTAGGTAACCTCCAAGTGCTGTACACTCTTGTTCTTTGACTTCGTACATTGCGCTCATGGTCAGAACTTTATGACATAAGGTGGGCTCACCGAGGAAGCCTTTCGGGCACCACCTTCCTGAGAGAATAATTGCAAAAAATCTATGATCATCAGAAGAGTAATACACAAGGATCAATCATACATACCGTGTCCAAAAAATTTCAATCACCTTATATTATACATGCAGTTCATATTTTAAAAATGGCAAAGGTTCAAACTATTTACTTCATAAATATCCAGGACCACTGTTCACATTCTATAAACTAAATTTATGAACACACCGACTACAGATGGGGTACCACCCAAGTGATTACTTGTAATTTACCCCAGAATGACAGCTTTGTAAATTCCTTGCAGCTTTTATCCTATTATTGATAGATTTTGACTTGCAGAAAGAACACCTAGATCTATAAATTACCAGTTGTGTGCAGATATCCTCCAATGAGAGATGACAGGTTTACCAACCCAGCCTTTGTCTTGTCATAACACACTTGCACTTTAGCCAAGCTGAGGCTGTAGATTCCAATGGCGTTGTCTTCTCTTAGTAAAGGGAACAATCCTGCAAGATCCAAATTCTCCTTGAAGCTTGGAGAACAGTAAATTCCATGTGATGGTGTTGTCATCTGTCTGTGTAAAATGTAGTTTTCTTGCATGGATACACCAAGATATCCAAAAACTAGGGACAATACAATGATACGTCTTTCTGCCATGATACACTGTAATTTTATGTTTGTGTAGTTTACAGAGGAAAGATCCAGTGCTTTTTGTGTTGTAATCGTTTTTAAATTACTTCAGTTTTCATTCATTATGACTTTGTTTTCCCTAATTATCATATTTGCTTGCCAAAATCCATGGTAGTTTGCATCCATTGAGTTGTTACTAAGATAATTGCTTCGGTCTTCATGATAATGTTTCCAAACTTAAGATTACCTCAATAATCACATGGAACTGACTCAGAGATGTAGTCAATAAATTTGATCAATGAGAAAATAATATTTGCTCTTCAATTATATCACAAATACTTGGTTTATGTAGACTGCATTAGACCAGTCTGTGATATACTCTCTATTCAACCAAAAGGTATTCTACAACATGCTTCACACTGACAAAAGAAATACCTGACTTGGATGATTCTGTTCAAAGCATCCACATAAATTTGCACTTTTGTTACATTTCTAAAATATCATTGCATCTTCATTATCATAACCCATCCCATAGACTGGAGCAAACAGAATTGAACAGAATCAGCAATTACTTCTGTCATTGGAGTAAATTTCTATGAAATAGGCACTTTGAGATTCATGATAGCCATTGAATTGTTATAATAAAATTTTTCATACAAACCACAGAGACTGTTTGATCAGTCATAACCACTGATGAACCAGCATGATTATATTGTGGCAGGGACCAGCTCTGTCATATCGCAATCAGAGCCTCCAGTGAGTAACACTTGGAGGAACTGTCATGCCACCTGTTTAGAGTCTAATGAGTGATTGTAGTTGAAGCAAAGACACAGAACAGAGCAGGCCTCACAGAGACTATGCAGCATATATTAGGGTACCAATTAATGGGCAGTAGAGGGGCGGCCCCGGGAACATTAATCATGCTGATATCAGATATGGAGACTCGAAAACCCGAAAAAAGAAGAAACGGTCTCAGAGAAAAGAAACTCATCTGGGCATTGTAAGGTGGAAATCCATGTCAAACAAACCCTGTATTGCCCAGCGAATACAGTCAGCTAGAAGAACAGTAAATGCTCTCGCAGACGCAGGTCTACATGGCCTCAATTATGTCAATTAAGCTAATTGACACATATTTTACTCCTAGACTCATCTATGGGCTGGAAACGCTTATACTGACGAACAAGGACATGGAACCATTGGAGAATCACTATAAGGAGCTCCTCAGGACGATCCAGCACTTACCCAGATCCACAACATCAGCAGGATGCTACCTCCTCATTGGGACCGTCCTTATTGAAGCTGCTATCCATATCAGAGTGCTAACTCTTCTAGGCAGCATTATGACCAGAAGCAACTCAATCGAATATGAAGTTATCAAAAGGCAGATGAGTACCAAGGACATTGCATCACGGAGCTGGACCTCATATGCCAGAAGACTGCCCCTACAATATTATCTCCCTGGCCCAGCATCCCTATTATACAAGACACCCAAGAAAGATCACTAGAAGAAGATGGTAAAGACAAATGTCCACAGCTACTGGTCCGAGAGATTACAGCCAGAAGCCCAATAAAAATCTACCCTAAATCTCATCAATCTACCAGAGTGCCTTCCAAGGAGAGCATGCACACCAGATCTGGACCACCACATTGACTGACCCTCTATTAATATACAAGGACGCTATTCATGCTGAAATTGCAGTCCAGCACTATCCCATGAATGGAGCATACACCTCGGGAAACAGGAGTGGGATTTGTCTGTGCTGCCAAGAAGATATAGAAACAACCACTCACTTCACAGTGCACTGTCGAGCCCTAGAAGACTGAAGAATGAAATTCTTACCTCCAATTATGAGACTCCTGGAAGAAAACCAGATCAGCTCAGATGAACAAAACATACTACAAGTAGCCTCCAATGCATGTGTATTGACCGTCAACTTTAGCATCGTATCATCTGTCACCTCCCTGTCGAGATGCCTGCAAAGAATCAGCCAAAGCCAGAAATCTATTAAGCCTAAAGGATTAAGCTCAGGAAATTAAAAAAAGACTGTAAATATTTTAAATAATTGGAGAGCATCATATTGCAGACAGGTGCGTCCCAAAAGTGAAGGACGGAAATTCAGGACAAAAGAAATAGAAGCAGAAGATCAAAGTCCCGGCACCATCCACATGACTCTTCATCAAGCTCCGACTCTGTCAAGCGCGGTCTGCTTGCTATTGTTGAAAGACTACCCAAGTTCGGTGAGACACTTTGTATGAATGCTTGTGAACAACAGATAAGCCAAGAGAGGTTTTTCCAAAGCCAGGAGCGCAGGAGTGAAGTCATTGCAAAGCATGTGGCATCTAGATTGAAGGAATTCCATTCAACATCAGCCATGAATGTTAGTACCATCCAGGAATTTAAAGCTAATGTCCTTCATGAGACTGTGAGTGGGGGTGGTCCCGAACAAGATGACCTTGAGGAAGTGGACCAGTTGACATGAGGAGAAAAATGTGAACACCGAATCAAACATGTGTTCCCCATTGATTGTGCCTGCAGGTCTCGACAATGCAAAGAAAGGAAGGATGTGAACTTAAATTGCGGTAGCAATTGGTCTCCTCGTCAATCATTTGTCAGTGTGAGTACAGGGTGTCTACAGAAAAAGAGGACAGTCACTTTTCGTCTTTTTCACATTCATATAAGTGCAGAATTTGGTGATAAGTCTAACATAAGAATGGATTTGATAGTCAGCCATATTAGGTCTATTGCAAATATGTTTATTTGTGAATTAGATCACTCTTAAAGGCAAAATGCAAGCATGATAATGCAAAAGTGATTGCATTGCTCTAAGCTGAAAAAGTTCGTCCTGTTTTCCTCATTCTTGATGAGAAATTGTTCACCATTTATGGTGCTTGTGAGAGTAGGAATGATTCATGCGTGAGTAGGGGGACATTTGCTGATGCTCTAGCTGCCGATTATTCAATTCAGGACCTAACACTTGGTCTTCAACATGAAGTCATCTGATGACAAGAAAATCACAAAAATGTCTGAAATAAACCATTGACCAGAGTTCCAGAATCAATGCAAGTGTTTATAATAACATTCTGAAATAATTTGCGGTGCCATGGCTTCAGACAAGAAACTCTTTTGATGGCAAAATCATCTTCCTACAAGGTGTAGCACCTGTTCATACTGCGAAGAAGACTCACGAGGGCCTCAAAGCAAGCCTCCTGCTCCAGGTAGAGTGCCACCCCTTGTCACCTGAGCTGGACCCAGTGGATTATTCAGTATGGGCAAATTGGGAGACAGAATCCAGCAAGTTATTGCAACCCCCGCATTAAAGTTAAAGGCCTCCGCCATGTCTGCATGGGGCAAAATGTTCATGGAGAGCATCAAACACGCTTTTGCATCATTTATGTCTCATCTGCAGAAAGTTACCACATGCAGTGATGTGAATAATGGGTAATTTGACTGTTCTGAATATACTGTTCATATACAAATCATGTTTTGTTGAATAATGATGCTTGGCACAAAATAAAATGTAAACAAATCCAATTGTGTTGACTGTCCTCTTTTTCTGTAGACACGCTGTAGCTGCAACATATCCGTAATGCCTTCTTCTGAATTGATTGCCTGCTTTAGATGATTGTGTCTTGTTATTCGTGTGCTGGTGCATATCAATTTTCAGATTGATTTTCATTTTCTAGAGACCTGGCATGAATAGAATTTGTTGTGAGGGACATTCAATATTAAAATATATTTACTTAAGGCAGGAAAAAAAAGGGAAAGTCTTTCCAAGTACTTGGCAAGCACTTTTGTGAACAATGAGCCACACTACACAAGGTCAATATCATTAAAAGGGAATAATCAAGCTTATATACCTGATTGACTTTTTCTTGTCTCGCTCAGTGCAATTTATGAAATAAGCAGTATACGTCTCCTAAGATAATTGCTGCTAATCGATTAAACAGGTAGAAAATGAATTGTTTAAATTCTATGCAGTGAAGAAGCAAATTCCATTTAAAAACACATATTGGGTTATTGAATATGGTTCACTGACCCAGTCTAAGCAATTACAAAAGAAAATAAGGGGCCACCATTTAATCTGAAGATGTGGGGGGGGGGGGTCTAAGAGTTTTTTTTATCTGTCACTTCTAGACTACTTTTTTTTCAATATGAATAATATATGAAATGCCAAACATTTACAAAAGTTACAGTGCAAAAAATAATAAAACAATAACATAATATTTCCTCATGATAGTGAGTTAAGTCATTCTGTCTTCGTATTTGGTCAAAACCTTCTCGCCCAGTGCCAAGTTATAGCTGCTAAATATACAGCCATGGCCATAAGTTTATGATCAGTTGCTATGCTTCACTATGGGGCTATCATTGTGACCAATTGCAATTTAGCAAATACTTGCTCAATCTTCACAATATTGCCAGGAATTATAACCTGTACACAGTGGCATGTGTTCTGATAGAAATTGTGGCATTAAATGACATATCATGGTAATGGTGAGGCAAAATGCTAAATTTATCTGAATATAAGCATAAAATCAAATCTGATGCTATATGTTATTTCCCTGATGGTATTAGTCATGAAGGTGTCTGAATGTATTGGGTACACATAAAATTAGGCATTCATGACAAAATTACAGTCAAATACATGCTTGAATTTTTGGTTCATCAGGTTTTACCCGGAGTATCCTTTTCTTCAATTATGACAAATTTGTAAGTAGGTGTAGGAAGATAGAGCACTTCTTATCTGAAAGGAAATTGTGCTCTATGTATGTTGAATTTGATGAAACAAATTAAATTTCATCAGAAGAAAAAAGTTTTACTACTTTTTTCTTACTTGAGAAATAAACAATTTTTCTAATTAAAAACACTGCTAGCAAACCCTGATGAACCAACGTTAAAGCTGCATATTTAATTGTGATTTTGTCATGAATGCTTAATTTGTGTCTGCCCAACACTGCCAGATACTTTGGTGACTATAACTATCATGCAAATGACATGGAATCAGAAATTATTATATGTTCGAAATTCATTTAATTTAGTCTTTTGCCTCACAGTTATTATGTAACTTTATTCCAGTCACCATTTTTTATCAGAACCCCTTCTTTTTATACAGGCTATAATTCATGACAATTTCGTGAAGATTGGGCAAGTATTTGTTTTGTTATCATTTACAATGATAGCTCCACAGTGACGCATAGCAACTGAGCATAAACTTATGGCCATGGCTGTACTGTTTATCAAAACGCTGGAATATTTTGGATTTTCAAATTGGTGGTTGACTGTGTGAAATTGCAAATAGTTGTTCCTTAGACTTTAGATTTATGTATAAATTATATTGTAAACCATTTTTTGTGGATGAGAATTATTTGAAACCTTTCTTTGGGTGACCCGGGAAAATTTACAATTTTTAGTTAAAAATCATGAAATGGTTTATTTTATAATTAAAACATGAATCTAATGTCTGAGTAACAAATATTTGCAATTCCGATCATTCAACGACCAATTTCCGAATAACAGAGTTCTGACACCTTGCACTTTGATCAAGCGTGTAGTTCTAAACTTGTAAGTGAATATTGAAAGAGGCAACAAAATCCCAACTAAGTTGGCATTACGACCCATCCACACCAGGACATAATTAAATGACTTTCAAGAGACATGTTAGCAAGATCTTGTCTATAGCCGAGTCAAAATATCAAATTGGTTCCCCTCCCGAGCAGCTACATAAATCAAACCTTTCCCTACGTAATTATTTTGGTTAGAATCAAACGTTGGGCCAAACAATGTATGACAAAGGTAGGGCAAAGGTAATTTCCAAACGTTGCACTCAGATGGAAAACCAAACGTAGGTCGCAACCTTAGTAAGAGGTTTGCAGATAGTTTGTTTTATAGTTTGGCCTAACGTTCGAGTCATACGTAAGTCATACCTTTGGTTGACAGGTTGGAAGAATGTTTGGTCATAACGTTTGGCTAAACGTGTCAGTCATACGTAAGTCATACCTTTGGTTGAGAGGTTTGAAGAACGTTTGACTATTACGTATGACCATACCTTTGATTCAAAGGTTTGTCGAACATTCATTTGAGAGGTTTTTAAAACCTTAGACTATTACGTAAGTGATACTTTTGGTTGAGAGGTTTGAAGGAAGTTTGACAACTACGTATGACCGTACCTTTGATTAATAGGTTTGTCGAACATTCATTTGAGAGGTTTTTACAACCTTAGACTGTTAAGTATGACCATACCTTTGATTCATAGGTTTAACAAAGGTATGGTCGCACATTTGGCAATACGTAAGTTCCAAGGTTTCTCCAACGTGTTTTTGATATGTATGGACAACGTTTGAAAGTAATGTTCAGGGCAAACGTCTGATCATACGTATCTGCCAATGGTTTGTTAAAGGTTTGCACAAAATTGCAGAACCTGGGATCCTGAGTGCCATCTATTCCATACCTAATTCAATCTATCTCGTAACTTTTAGATTATAAAACCTCCAACAGGATGCTTGTTGGTGATAATTGGATGAAGCCATAAAGAAATAGTAGCTAAACCAGTACAAACATTACCAAATAAATATCTTTTAAACTATGTGTGATCAGATTGGGCAAAAAAAAAATCCCAAGTACTGCTCAACCACAAATGACCAGGAGAGAATCACTTAAGACCGGGTTTGAAGTGAGCTTACTTGCAGCTCTCCTGAATGCCACCTATCCAAGACAAATTTGGATTGGGATTTTTCCAACTCTTCAGAGTTGAAGTATTAATCCCTCACAAGGTAAGTGAATTTTGTTATTTATATTTATATATTGTAGTCCTTAAATGGACTGCAGACTGCTTGGTAAAACAAGGAAGAAAAGTCTGCCTATTTTGGAGCCACCTTCAGTGCTTGCTGCCTGGCTCTGCTCTCTCTATCTCTCTCTGTTTTTCTCTTCTCTTCACTGTTTTAATTCATGTTTTCTCTTTGCAGGTATTCAACAAAAAATCTGAACCAAGCATCCCAACCCCTGACCTCAAATAAAAAATATTCTTCCCCTCCCCCTTCCAAAAACCAAAAAATCCCTGCATCAAAATCAAAATGAGAACATTCTTTATATCATAAGGGCATTGTGTAAGGGTTTTATTTAATTTTTTTCCATGGGGGCAGCAGCCTGGGAGGTTGTCTGGACCGCCAGAAGCAATGCGGCAGCCCCTCGTTGAATGCGAGCGCTCCGCCCCTGGCCGCATGAATCCACAAATTTCACATCGCCGATTTGACTCGCTCGCCGTGAAGCCTACACAACCTCCCCAGTCCATCCGAAGGAGTCATTTAACCAAAACACATCCTAGAATCAATCGGCCATGGTTAAATAAGTTGTTACGATAGTATAAATGGTGTTCTAGACCGATATAAATCCAATACACATGAGCGTGGACAGCCATGGCCGCCACCTTATCTGGTGTTTGCGCATGCGCAAGATATGACGCGCTGGGATGGCCTGCCACGCTTGACGCCCCAGACGCGTATAACGACCGATCCTTCAACGTGGGGGGTACGTAGTCAAGGGAGGTTGGAGAAATACGCATTATTTACGATATATACGTACGTAGTAATCTCGTAGCCAATTGTCGACAAAATGCGTAGTTATGCAACGTTGGGTCCGATGTGGATTGGAGGTTTAATCCAACCTCAGACCAACGTTCCTCAAAGGAAATTGTCCACATGGGTCTGTAGTGGATAAAAAGTTCCACAGTTGGTCCTGTGGTGGAATGGATAGTTCCCAAGTCACACTGAAAAATAAGGTGCCACCGTTGGTCCACTGGTGGATCGGTCGCGGCACCTACCTCGAGAAAATGCACTCTCTTAGAAATAAGGATTGTACTTTCAGTTCACTAGTTTCTGTTGTAACCTTGTCTGTTCTGCCATGAGCACTTGAAGATCCAAAGTTTCAGAGAAGATCCACACTTTGACAGAAGATAGAGACTTTTTAATATTTGTCAAAATGTGTTATTCCTTTACAAACAAGCTACGACAAAATCTTATTTTAGGATTAGATAAGATGTAGTTGTAGGTTACATTGCCATACTCCGTAAAAATGCTGCTGGTTTTAAGGTGTGATACAATGGAAAGCACAGTGGCCATTTCAAAAATGATCGGCAAGGTGCATCACAATAATAATCATCCCAATAATGTTGAAAGGAATTCACTGACTTCCATACGGACGATAGACCTGCAATGACAAAAAAAAATTAATACCAAGTCCTTTTAAATCCTTTTCTAATTTCGATCAGTGGAAAGTTAGAAATTGCAACATTTTTGGCATTCATAACCGAGCCCTGATTTCCACCAATTGCCTAAAAGTTGAAGTAAGATATGACACCGCTAATTGTTATGAATTAATACCTGAAAATTATCTTATTTGATGAGGATCTAACTTTTTGAAGCACACATTTTGATAAAAATTTTTACCAAATGCTATGTGTCTTTTTAAATATAAACCAAAATTGTCTTTTTCCCAATAAAATAGGACTATTTTTTCAAGAAGTTACATCAAAACTTGTATTTTAAAAATTAAATAACATGACATCATAAATATCAAATTCGACCAATTTCCCCACATTAGGCAGTGATGTAAACATGGCATATCATCGGGTTTCAATGGCATCTAAAAAATACTCTAAATTCTATTATGTTCCAAAATGTTCCGAAGACCTAAAAATCAAATAAAAAATTGTCTATTTTGGTCCAAATTTCATCAACAACATAAACACTTGTGAGTGGGACCGTTTTAAGGTGTTATAAGTGCACATTGTACGATAATTTTTTCAAAGTAAGTAGCCTTAAATCTCAAATTTCAGTACAAGGTTTCTTGGAAAATGTGGGAATGGAGGGGACATTTTCTGCAAAAAAAACCTCCTATTTGAGTATTTGAAGAAAGGAAAAAATAAAAAAATATATGATATATAAGTATCATGTTCAGAAGTACTTCATCTCAGATCAATACATTTTTAAAATTAATTATTAGTTGGTGGTTTAGGTCAACAAAGTTGGTGGTTGACTTCACTTTCTGATGCAAAGGTCCCCTTTGGCACAGATGTACCTTGGGGTCATAGGAAAAGATTTATCCAAAGACACAAGTGAGATCACCCCCTGGATTGGAAATACAGCCATTTTCCAAAATGGCCGCCACAAGTGCAAAAAGTCCAATATCTCCGCTTCTATTTCAGCTAGAGAGACAAAATTAGGGTCAAAATATATGTTTTTGGGGTCAGAGAATCCATTGAAATAGTTCCTGAGCATGAAAAAACAATATTTACACATTTTATTGTAGCACCTGCTTTAAAAATGGCCACCAAGCAAGGTTGACTGCGCCAGGGCCACTGTTAGTGAACATTTTGTGTTACTTTGATATCATTAGGTTGCATAATCTGCAAACATTGTTGGAAAATCAATCTCTACTCAAAATCAACACACTCTAACACAATTGAAAAGAAGATATGCCCAACATCAGCACTATTGAAAAATATTTATGTGGTCTTCAAAGCCTCGATCGATCGCATTTTAGCATGCATATACATTTCATGATAATTTTTCCAAATCATAATCTACATTGAGGATATTTACTGTCTAGATATCAGCAAAAAGAAACAGCTTTTATATAGACAGCATCAAGCTGTGTTCTGTTTACCTGTAATTTCAGTTTTCTCTGATCTTACATTGTGTCCATTTACTAATTTTTTCATCATCGCCAAGCTTTCATTTTGATAGTCCAGTAATTCAAGCATTGTATGTATGCTCAGTGAGTGAAAAATAATATATGTCAAATTAATTTCGCTGTACATTTAAGATAATAGTGTTATTTAAGGCTGTTGTCCAGTCACTTCTGTAGGGTCAATCACGAGACACACTTCACAGCATCTTCTCATATGCTAAGTCACCAAGAGAGCACCCCACCAAGCCCAGACTCAGGAGTTTCCACTGCAGGTGTGAAAATATGTTTTGGGCAAAAAATATTGGTAAGGTGTTTGTGGATGATTCAAGAAATTTATTGTTTGGTGCAGAACATTCATGGTATGCCATGCCATAGTTAGACATTTCAGACACTCTTGGCTGAGGGATATGAATTATGCTAAGAAATATTAGCAAATTATCCTGCCCAGTGCCCAGGATATTCAGTTACCACCATCATGTCTTTGTTTTCTAATCTTTCTAGCCAGTCAGAGCCATTTTGATGACCAATGTTACTAGGCATAAAGCTTGTAGGGATGGTTCATAGCCTTTTAGAGATGTCACAAACTTTTAACTTGCCATTATTCCCACTTCAACTGTATCAAGGATGTTTTACTTCTAGTGGTTTGGTTACTTGTATAGAAGAGCTGGTTGATTCAATGCCTATTCCATGTGTAAGAGAAGTACACATAGCTGTAGAGAATAAGGGGTTGTGATGAATATTGTTGTATTGTAACCAACTATGATAAAGACTCCATGAGCTGCTTGAGGTGGTACCATAACTCCAAATTTTTCTGAGGGGCTGATCATTAAATCAGCCACATCTATGCTTATTGTCTTCAATCTGTCATATATAGGCCTACATAACACACACAGCCCTTGTCTACGGATGTTTTTACGACTAATGCACTTCTAGATTGAAGATACAGCTTCATTGCCACCATAAAACAGGTTTTTTGTCTCCTTTTTGGTATGGAATACTGCTATGATAGTTGAATCTGTATTAAGTTTTTGTTAAAATTTGAATAATCTGTTGACCAGGGGAGACTGATCAATACCTGACCCTTTGACAGTTAGGGAAATTATAGTCCCGTGAGGACTATTGCAATTCTAGCTCTAGCTAAGTCCTGGTCCTGACACGATGCTGGAATTTGTGGGGTTGCTCAGGCTGGTGTCAGAAAAAAAGTCTGATCTCTGTGCAGTTATCCTCATCCCCGACCAGCATGTCAGTAGCTGGACTGACTCTACCCTATTTCATTGAGTCATCGCCTCTCATGACAGTACACTTGTTTTCTCTGGAACTAATGGGTTCTTTTCCTGGTTATGAAATGGAGTGGGCTGGCAAAATTAGTTGAGACCCTGAAAAGACTACATGCCAACTTAGGCAGTGTCAAGAGCTACATGTATCTTTAACTAGCTTGTCAATGATGATACTGTACACTGAAAGAGTCCTGGTCATGGTAGTGAAGACAGTGCTGGGTTGAGAGTCATGTGAGGCTGAGGACGTAGGAGTCCTCAGTATATGGCATTCTTCAAGACTATTCAAGCAGCATCTGGAGGAATGAATCAGCCTCACATTAAGATGAAAGGGAACTGATGAATGACTGCTTCATCAGAAGATACTCATGGTGTAAGATTTTGGCTCCCTTTGAATAATTGCATCATCTAAAAATATGTCCTCCAATGCGCATTTTAATTAATTCCTTACACCAAAAAAGGACATTTTTCTAACTTTTTGCTTACTAGCTTTAGTATTGGTCTTCAAAGATGGTTATGACTGGCAGGAAAGGGTAGAAAATCTTCAAAATAAACACATGAAAGTGATCACTAGATGTCCTGGGCAGGGGCAGCATACTGTTCAAGTTAATATCCCTCAGCTCATCTAAGTCATGCATGCCACCTCTGTTTACAAGTCATATAGCATAGCACACTATAAATGTTCTCCACCAGTCTACAAATTTTCATGAATACTGATTAAACCCATGTCAAACTTTTTATCTAAAAATTACTGACACTCATTTTGTTACTCTGATTGACAAAAACTGCAGTGGCTGGGTTATTTCTTGGTGACTATTGTAGCTATGCACATAAGAAAATTCAGCCAAATACCATGGCACAGTGTATACATATTAAAAAATCAATTTGTCACATTTTTCATTTACTGAACATACCATGATTGAATTGCTGGACAATTAAAATGAAAGCTAAGTGATGACGAAAAAATTATTAAATTGACAGAATGTTTACAAGGTCAGGATACAACGAGATAACTAAAGTTAAATGGAGCCACAGCTTGATGCTGTTTATGTATAGGCTGTTGATGCTGAATGCTGATATCAGGAATGTAAATGTCCTAAATTCATATTGTGATTTGGCAAAATTATCATGAAAAGCATATTCCAAAATGTAAAGGATCGAAGTGAAGAAACTTAAGAGGCTTTGAAGACCACATAAATATTGTTCAATGGAGCTGATATTGAGCATATCTTATTTTTAATTGTGTTAGAGGATGTCGATTTTGAGTAGAGATTGATTTTCCAACATTTTTGGCAGATGATGCAACCTAATGATATCAAAGTAACACAAAATGTTCACTATTAAACAGTGGCCCTGGTGCTGCCAACCTTGCTTGGCGGCCATTTTTAAAGCAGAGGCGACAATAAAATGTGTAAATATTGGTTTTTCATACTAAGGAACTATTTCAATGGATTCTCTGACCCCAAAAACATATATTTTGACCCTAATTTTGTCTCTCTAGCTGAAATAGAAGCGGAGATATTGGACTTTTTGCACTTGCGGCGGCCATTTTGGAAAATGGCTGTATTTCCAATCCAGGGGGTGATCTCACTTGTGTCTTTGGATAAATATTTTCCGATGACCCCAAGGTACATCTGTGCCAAAGGGGACCTTTGCATCAGAAAGTGAAGTCAGCTTTGACCTAACCCACCTACTATATTGATATTTTGCTCATTTTGTGGATGGTAACGGAGTCGACAAATTTTTTGGTTATCTCTAAATTATGCATTCTATTTGGGCGGCACAATGTTACGACTGCATTCTATCGAAAGTAGAGACTCTCAGCAATAAATTCATTAAATTTCTTTGTAAAAGTATCATTGGTGAGCTCAGAAATAAAGGGAACGGATGGTACATTTTGGTGTGACCAAAAACTTATTAGATGAAAATAATGTCTTAATTTGTTGAATACCTGTTTTATGAAATCTTTAAAGCTGTGGCCTTCTCACGCATGTGCATCCTACGACATTAAGTGGAAAGTGCTCATAAAAAGCAACAGCTAGCCGAGCTATGGCCAGTAGTGGAGGGGACAAAAAAAAATGGACATAAACCAGTGACACAACTTGTACATCAATTAATTCAATGAAATAAAACCATAAAAAGTTGAATATCATCTATAAATTCAAGTCTATATTCTCACAAACTGTGCAAAGAAACTTTAAAAATAATGGTGTATTGGGACAAAAATTTACACTTGCTTTCATTATGTTAGGTCCAGTGACAGGGAATTACCATTGATTTTGCATGGATGACAGGCCATAATGCACCCAGAAAAAGTATAATAAATGACTTTTTGTTCGAAATACAGTGGTTGTAAACAGAAATATGAATAACAGTTGTATAGTGATGCTTCAGATATTAACTGGATTCACATCAATGTTTGGACATTGGAGTGACGCTAATTCTCCCGAAATTTCCGAATGACCCAAATGTTAAAATTAAAACTCCTGCGTCGGCCAATATCTATATTCCCAATCTCCAAAGTAAGAAAATACTTGATACAGATATTGGCACTAAATTATCCATGCCCAATTATCCAATCTCTGCAATTATCGCTCATGGATGTCTTTTTAGTCCACTTAGAACAGTCATCTGTTAGACGTGAATTTCATGGATCCTTTTCTTGATAGGGGTAAAATTCTTGAGAAGAACAAAGAGAAAGATGAGAGAGATTGCGTGGGCTTATCAGGTCATTTATAGCTCATAGTGACAAACATGTAATACATTAAAACATCCATGCTCGTTAAGTGTCTCACTGTGCCCCGTGGGCGGGGCACAGTGAGACAGCAGCCGGGGCACAGTGAGACAGGGCATCTGCTGCCATAACCGCCAATCCTCAGGACCTGCAGAATTTTTCTATCAATTATTGCTACAGAAACTACTGTACTCTTATAAAAGCAGCTGGCTAGGTGATTTTTTAGGTCCTTTTTTAGCATGTTTCGAAACATCATTGCACAGGACACATGCACGACTTATTAAACTGCCGCACCAGTTACATACTAATCAAAATTCTTTCCGATGCTTCCCTTTGGATATGAATCACTAAAATCAGTAGTTTATAGCAGGCATTTTGTTTTTAATAGCGAATTGTGAGCTGTGCATTACTTTCAGGTTGTTTCGAGTGTATTTTGTGATGTCTCACTGTGCCCCACCTCAAACTGTCTCGCTGTGCCCCAGGCAGCTCTCTCTATGAAATTTTTGAATCCTACGGACTGGATGCCTGTATTGTGGTTCATCCTCTCACTAAACTAAGACAAGTAATCAAGGTTTTAATCCCTGTCAATCGATTTGCATTAGACCATTTTTCTTGGGAACTATAACAAAAAGTCGTTTGGCAAAATTATTTACTTTTACTGGCTAAAAACCAAAATATTGAAATTCCACTCTCGATATGCTGTGTAGGCATTCCAGATATAGGTCAGACTCTCACTTACTTACTTTTTGTACTATGCAAAAGAGGGTTGATCTGTAAACAGTACCAGCTAGACGCTGAAGCTCTGTCTCACTGTGCCTGCCGTCTCACTGTGCCCCGCTCTCCCCTATGCCATATAGGCTAATCAATACTATGGGGACATACCGAATCTGTTTCACATATTGCAGAAAAGTTGGCTCCACAAGGGACATCATTCCATTTTCCATCAGTCCGCATCATAACACATCCTTCACGTGCCATGCTAGGTTCGTTAGAGTTCCAGTTTGTGAAGCCAAGGGATGAATTGTCCTTGTCCCACCTGTAGCTGGTCAACGCATTGTCACCCACAACATCTCTTAGGCCAATGAGTGGCTGTGTTGTTTGGAATGCTGCAAAAACAATGGCACCTCCTTGTATGGCAGGGGGGGACGTGGATATCTTATTTAAGAGTGTGTTTCCAGAGGGAATATTTACACCTTAAAATAATTGTGACAAGACTGTTGTCATGACTTCTGCCCCAACACACCCCCGTTGTTTGGCTGGTAAGTTGTATGATGATGACACCAACGAAATAATACAACCATTGTTACACTTTCGAACTATTTGGTACTTATACTTGAACCGTCATTCTCAGTTTCAAGATTATCATTCTCAATTTTTTTAATGAAACCCACAAATCCTCGATCCAAAAAGTTAGATAAGTGAAGTTTCTTTTTTATAAAATCAAAAAGGTGAAAAACAAATGAGAGACTCCAATTCAGCTATTGAGTGTCATTAATTGTACATTAAATGTCCATACATTTAAGGGTGCTTTTCATTAGGGCAAGGTCTATTTTTCTGCATATTTGACAGCTGGGTATTTACACTCAGTTGTTTATTGCTGCTTAGAAACAATTGCAGCTATAAACTATTCATTATCCTTACCTGGGTTGTAGTGAATTACCAAATGCACCCTTTAGATGGCACATTCTGACAATTTATGGTTCAGCATCTAGAAATAGCCATTGATTCACTGTGTCCAGTGATTCACCGTGTCCCCGTTCCCCTTAAACCTAGGTTTATCAAAACATTATGGGCAAGGAAAGGCAACAATTATTGCGAGGTGGCAGTCAATGTGTACTGGTGATCTTGTTAGTTTTGAAGATTAATAGGACCTATAAACTGTAAGTCCTGTAATAGAAACATTTCAGTTAATCTTTATTGCAATGAATAACATATAACGATAATTTTCTCACCATGGATCAGGGCTGCAATGATATCTGTTTCTTCAAGAGAATCGACTTTTGTTAGGTAACCTCCAAGTGCTGTACACTCTTGTTCTTTGACTTCGTACATTGCTCTCACGGTCTGAACTTTATGACAGTAGGTCGGCTCACCAAAGAAGCCTTTTGGGCACCAGCTTCCTGAGAGAATAATTACAAAAGATATATGATCATCAGAAGATTACTACATAAGGATCAATCACACATACCGTGTCTGAAAATTTCAATCACCCAGCGTTATGCATGCTGTTCCAACTATTAACTTAATAAAATTAAATTGTCTTACCAAAACAGCACAATATGTCATATTGTACACATTCTACATACTGAATCTATAAACACAACCGACTACAGATGGAGTATCACCCAAGTGATTACTTGTAATTTACTCCAGAATGACATCTTTGTAAATTCCCTGCAACTTGTATCCTATTTTGATAGATTTTGACTTGCAGCATGAACACCTAGATCTATAAATTACCAGTTGTGTGCAGATATCCTCCAGTGAGGGATGACAGGTTTACCAACCCAGACTTTGTCTTGTTATAACACACTTGCACTTTAGTCAAACTGAGGCTGTAGATTCCAATGGCATTTTCTTCTCTAAGTAAAGGGAACAATCCTGCAATATCTAAATTCTCTTTGACATTTGGAGAACAGTAGATTCCAAGCGAGGGTAGTGCGCTGTGTCTGTGTAAAATGTAGTTTTCTTGCATGGATACACCAAGATATCCAAAAACTAGGGACAATACAATGATACGATCCACAGCCATGATGCATTGTAATTTGTTTGTAGTTTACAGAGGAAAGATGCAGTGCTTTTTGTGTTGTAATCGATTTTACATCACTTCAATTTTCATTGATTATGACTTTGTATTCCCTATCTATGACATTTGCCTGCCAAAATCCATGGTAGTTTGCATTCATTGAGTTGTTACAAAGATAATCGCTAGGGTCTTCCTGACAGCCATCACTTGTCCTTTGAAAACTGTACGATTAGTCATTGCATGGTTACCTAAATATTTATGCTTCCTGCCATTGAATGTATTTATAATACAATGACAAGGGTTGGCCTATAACACGGAATATTGAGAAATAGAAGGGAAATAATAACACACCGGAATGATAAATTGGGCAATTACTTCTGTGATTATTGTGTATTGTATGAAATAGGCGCTTTGAGATGCACAATAGCCATTGAAGTGTCATGATCGAATTTTTCATACAAACCACAAAGACTGTTTGATCAGTCATAACTACTGATTAACCTGCATGATTATATATTGTCACACACACAACAGGTTTTAGTGTGAGAATCAGATTCATAATCCCTAGGTTTGTCAGAAACACACATCATGGGTCCCCCCAAAACTAAAGTAATATAGAAGTTAATCATGATTGACAAGACTGGACATCAGGAAATGCAGCTTCAAGAACCGGTCTATTGCACATTGAAATTGCCTACTGGCTGATGTTGTTTCAGCCCCAAGCCTCAACAGCTTCAAGACCTGGCTAGACAGACACTGGAAAGGCCATCGTCTCTTTATTCATTCATTCATTTAAAGCAGTACGAGAACCCAATATCTCTTTTCCATCCTTCTCCACCCTCTCATCGCAAAGTTATCCAGTAGCTTAGGACATGAAGCTAGACTTTTACTTACAAAGTGTCACCACTTAATATGCCCCCACCTTCTTCAGCGTTCTTAATACTTTTAAAAAGTGAGCCGAGGCAGTATGAGTAGCCACGGCCACTAAGGAGTGAATGGATTACATATATCTCGCAATGTGTCTGTCTAAGAAAATATATATGGTATCACTGGATTAATGAAGATATGCATTTATTTCTTACATTGTTTTACATTGTTATACATGTAAATCAATTGATTAATTATTGTCTGTGATTTGGCAAAATTGCACTTGTGGGGTATTTTGCAGGGATATTGTTAAAGCAGGGCTGGTACTTTACAGTTATTACCTCTGGTTGCAAAGCCACATGAGCATTTCCAACATTTACATGTACATATCATGCCAAATCAGCTGATTGGGCATATGTTATTTTGGTTGTAACAACAGCATGTATGTTTTGTTCCAATGCCTTTTTTTTTAACAAATTGTGGGAGTATAATATTCATTGTTATGATAAAGAACATCCTTTTTCTTAAGAAGATCAGATGAAAGATTTTAATGGTTTCCATGTGGGTGATAGACCTGCAAAGAGAAACCACAACATTAGGCTCACGGTGTAGATTCATCTATGTCTGTTTTTAAATCCATAGGCGTACGGCGCGCGCGATTTTTTGGGGGGCGAGCGACATTTGCCCGAATTTCACGATCTAAATTTATAAACTAAATTGCCTGGAAATCATTAAGTTTCAGTAGTTTTTATTTAATCATCTGCCCAAATTTTTTAGCCTTTTTGCCCGAATCTTACTGTTTTCCAAACTTTTGGGGGGCGATCGCCCCCCCCTGCCCCCCCCTCCGATACGCCTATGTTTAAATCCATTTGAATACTAAACTTTTCATCAGACATAGAATATATTGCTCGCCTTGAGCTTTCAGATATTTCACATAGCCTTGTTACAAGTTAATGATGACTGGCTGCATTGTTCACAGCTTCAGATCTCAACAAACTGTCCCAGATATGTCGAAGTCGGTTGTGGCCCCTGTCTCTGTTAAATGTCGGTTGATGGATCCTTATCTGAATGGAACTATCAACCTGGACAGTTTGTTGACATCTGACAGTAAAATAATGTAAAGCTCTCATTGTAACAATTTTAATCCCATGTTATCCCTAATAGGTACTAAATTGTCAATTTTCACCCACTAAAGGCTTTATTCAAACATGCAGTTTCTGGCACTTGACTCAACCATATATTTTTAAATCTACGTGTAATTTTCTTTCTCTAAAGTAAGAAAGGGAAGTCAAATAAAAAAAATATATATAAATCCAACTTATACACCGTCAGACATAGGATAACACTTCGATGTATATTTTATTATTCCGAAAGTCTGTAAACATTTTTGTATACCATATGTACAATTTCAACATACCGGATCAATCTCACATATGCCAGCACGTCTGATTTCACACCCAATATCTTTCCATGTTCCATCATTACCCATAACAACACATATTTCGAAAATCCTGTCAGGTTCATTAGTGTTCCAGTTTGTGAAGCCAAGGGATGAATTGTCCATATCCCACCTGTGACTGGTCAATGCATTGTCACCCACAACATCTTGCAGGCCTATGAAAAGTGGCAAATATTGTTTAAATGCTGCAAAAAACAATCATACTGTTGCTGTAAATACCGATCATGAACTTTTTTTATTGTAAATTTGTATGTGCTGGCTTACATGGCCATTCTGAACAACTGCCATAACAGTACAACTCAAAATAAGGTAAGAACATTTTCTGCCAGAAGTCCTCTGTTTACCTATTTGCCCTCCTTTCTCCTCTCCAAATCAAATCACCTTACAACTACCTTTGATTCCCCACCACAACCTTAATTGCAATTAGCAAAGGGGCCCAATATCAAAGAAACCAACCACAATGGGGGTGATAGAGTTTGATTTGGAATTAGCTTAATGTAAATTAAAAGTAATTTTAAAAGGTGGTTTTAATCTGGTAAAGGTACGAAGTGATTTGGGGAAGCCAAAAGGTGTGAAAGGGTGAAGTAGCGACAGATTCTTCCTTCCTGCCGAGTTAATCATACTTTAGTTTGGAATTTACTGTATATCTTTTTTATGAGGTGGTAGGCAAGAGATTAAGGTAAATTTTTTTGGTTATACTGTACATTTAGTTGGTTAGAAAAAACAGTTTCTCACCATGCATAAGGGCTCCAATGATTGCTGTTTCTTCAAGGGAGTCGACTTTTGCCAGGTAACCTCCAAGTGCTGCACATTTTTGTTTTTGTGTGGTGTAAGATGCTTTTATGGTCAGCACTTTATGACAGTAGATTGGCTCTCCAAGGAAGCCTTTCCCGCACCATCTTCCTGGGAGAATAATATTTCGCAAATAGTTGATCATCAGAAAATTCGATTTATAAATCATATCTATACATGTACTTCATTTCCCAAAATTATTATAAATTCCCCCGTTATTATTATTATTATTATTTATTATTCATATATAGCCCTACATATCTTTTAATAAAACAATCTAGTGCGCTTCACAAATGAAAAATCATGTAAATATCAATGCGATAAAATTTAACAGCTTAGGGATTAAAATAAGAATATCTAATAAAATTAACAGTTTAAAAGCTTGTTAGAATAAAAGTGTCTATAGCACGAATTTCAGATGACAGTCCATTCCAAAGTTTTGGCCCATATTCACTGAACGTTCTGTCTGCAAATGTTTTCTTCTTGGTGAATGGCGCATGCACTGATATCACAGACTCCGAATTGAAAATGACAAATTTCGATCACTGCTTGCATCAGTCTCTTGACTCAGGAGTTTAGTGGGAGTGATTTATTTGGATCTATTTTTTCTTTTATCTAAAGTTGGGCATTAAAGTTTAAAGAAAACAAACAAGTTCGCTAGTTTTTATACCCAAATAATTGCAAAGCCTCCTCAGTGGGGAGTGCCATGGGCATGAATTTTCATTGAAAATGACAAATATTTGGTTTGCGAAGTCAAAGTTCATTATGCTTACCAATCCATCACTGCACAGACATACATATTTTCTCTAAGTAAAAGCCTTAATTCGAGTACCGGCTTCCTACATTTCAGACTACAACCTCGACTAAGATATTTCAGTATCTGCAAAATCTCAGTTAGTGGGGCACCTTATCAACTGGGCAACGGCACCTTTCCCACTACGCCATTGTCCATCCAGTTATAAAGACATGGTTAAATAATACAAGTGAAATATTTCATTAAACACATTGTACATTGTACATACATAGACAATTGTGATGAACAATGTATACTACTCAAACGCAACCTCAGAAGGAGTCGAGGCTGTCCAGCTGTGTTGTTACAAATGATTTGTCATTTACCCTAGAGTGATAAAATAGCTATAATCCCCTCTCCAACATTTTATAATCTTACAACTTTTGATAAATTTTGACTTTCAATAAGAAAACATTTATTAATCTACAAATTACCAGTTGAGTACAGATATCCTCCAGTGAGAGATGACAGGTTGACCAAACCAGCCTTTGTCTTGTTATAACACACTTGCACTTTATTCAAAGTGAGGCCGTAGATTCCAATGGCGTTATCTTCTCGAAGTAAAGGGAACAATCCTACAAGATCTAAATCCTCCTTTACGCTAGGAGAACAGTAGATCCCAAGTGATGGTGTAGTGCTCTGTCTGTGCAAAATTAAATCTCCTTGCATGGATACAACAAAGCACCATGGAGCAAGCCAAAAAATTGAAATACAGAAAGAGTGAAACTGCCTGAACTGCATGGTTGAGATGTCTTTTTTGTGAAATGATATTCGTTTTGCGAGTGTCTTGTTACTGCAATTAATTTTCAAGAAGTATGAGTTGCTTGGACCACTTGCTAATAAGCTTGTTTTCATTGGCTGATGACCAGTTAAAGACCAATCAGATTAAGTTAAAATGCTACATAGCAAGTGGCCTTGCAACTCATACTAATTTAAATTGCATTAAGGGAGTATTAGCATAATGGCTGGTGGAATAAAATTATTTCTTATATTTACCTGTGCACAAGCATGCAACATTCAATTTCCTGCTTAATCTTAGAAACAAAGCATCCGTATATTATAACAGAAGAATTTGTCTTTCATAATCTTACGCACCATATATTCACATAGCTCATTACACAATTGGACTTTTAAGCAATCATTTGTGTGTGATGGTCTTGTGGTTGTTCATCTGGTTGTCTAGCTGGCCTTTTGTCTGCAAGTTAACGAGCCACAACAAAACTCCTGAACCAAGATCTTGTTTGATATTTTTTTATTTATCTTAACATCCAGCTGATAAATTTCCTGAGGATCCATTAAGTAATGAAAATTTATCAAAAGTTATACATTTATGTACAATGTACACCGTGTTCAATGAAATATTTCACCTGTATTATTTGACCGTGTCTTTTTAACTGGATTGACAATGGCCTAGTGGAAAAGGGGCTATTGCTCAATGGATAAGTTGCCCCACTAACTGGTGGGGAGATGTTGCAGATACTGAAATACCTTTGTCGAGATCGTAGTCTGACATGTAGGAAGCAAGTACTCGAATTAAGGCTTTTATTTAGAGAAACATCTGCAAATGTCTGTGCAGTGATGGAAAGGCAAACATGATGAAGCTGGATTTCGCAGGACAATATATTTGTCGTTTTACATGTAGTGAAAATTCATACCCATGTAGTCACCTTTTGACATACTTAATAGATCATCAATCAATTTAAGATAATCTATTTGTGATATAAGAGGAACCATATTTCAAAAGACATTGGTAATTTGGTGCTCCCCACTGAGGGGGCTTTACAATATGGGTACAACTATACAAAAAAATTGGCTAACTTGTGTGTTTTCTTTAAATTAGAACGCCTGACACAATTTCAGATAAACGGAAAAATAGATCCAAATAAATCACTCACACAAAACTCCTTAGTTGGGAGACTGATGCAATCAGTGATCAGAATTTTGGGACATGGAGTATAATGATTGACAAATCAAATTTATTTTCTGATAAAATATTTTCGAAATATTATTTGCCCAGGAAGATGGTGCTGGAAAGGTTTCCTTGGAGAGCCAATCTAAAATCTGCTGACTAAAAAAGTGTCTTACACAGCACAAAAACAAGAGTGTACAGCACTTGGAGGTTACCTGGCAAAAGTTCATTCCCTGAAGCAGCAATCATTGGGGCCCTAGTGCATGGTGAGAAACTATTTTGTGTTTAGCTCTGAATACAACTCAAAAAAGTCTGCCAAAAACCTTATAAAAAAGACATAATGGTATTTGTTCAGAATGGCCATTTTAATCCAACAGATAAAATTTAAAATAAAAATGTCCATGATTTGGTATTTGGGCAATTCCGTAAACTCCGATTTACAGATTTGACACTTTAGCAGCTTGTGTAGCCCTACCACCATACCTTAGCTATTTCATTGCTACCCAGGCATGAGGCCAGGTAATACGGGAATACGTCAAAATATCAGTGTTTCGGACGTACATCTTGTGATGAACGTCCGAAACGCTGATATTTTTGACGTGGCTCAGCACCTGTTGCACTTATAGCTTTGGTTGATGGCTTATCTGATACCCCTTTTACCTGGTCTCAACCCTATTTAACGATGAAATAGCTGAGATATAATGGTAGGGCTACACAAACTGCTAAAGTGTCAAATCTGTAAATCAGAGTTTACGGAATTGCCCATTTACAACAACAGTATGATTGCTTTTCGCAGCATTCGAACAATCTTTGGCACTTTTCGTAGGCCTGCAAGATGTTGTGGGTTCATAGCCTGGTAGCTATACTAAATAGGCCTAACCATGTACAATTCAATATGCCTAGACATTTTATTACCACTTTTAAGCCAGTTCAAAGTTTAGAAGTTGTCTAATTTTGGCAAAAATCTATGATAGTCCAAATATTTACATGTGGCTCCGTGGTACAGTAGGTAGCATCCCCGCCTTGTGCACATGAGGATGCGGCTTCGATCCCTGCTCCAGTCGTGTCCAGAGGTTATTACTATAAGTATTGGTATGGTTGCTATTCAGTATGGTGAGCACCGGTGTGCAGATTTATTTGGAACTAGATTTACCCATGATAAAAGGCAGGACGATAGTGCAGTGTTATGTACACTGCAACCCGCTGCCTGCGCATTATAAAAGAAAAGTAGATGCCGTTAAACACAATGGTGAAAGGGCACACTGTTGTTTTGAGGGTAATATGACACAGATTCGATGAGTAGAAGTGGGTGAGCCACTGTGCACTATTGAGATGTGGCTGGCTATGGTCTGTGTGGATGTTTTTGGCGGGAAAATGGAGACGGTGGCGCCAGTCCCTGGCGATGTCATAAGCGGAACTACTGAGCAGATTCATGCGCCCCTGGTGGCAGAGGACAGTTGCCGTAGGAAAACGTAAATAAGACAGCAGTGGAACTGCTTTCTGCTGTCATCAGGATGAGAGGATAGAATAATAAAGATAGGTGGATAGTTCAGGTGTGTGTGAGGGCTGGGAAATGCGTTTTTAAGTGTGACAGGAGTGAGAATGTCACCCATGATTTTTGCATCTTATACCCGGCAGGGATTGGCACAATATAAAATCATACTATATCCCTGCCGGGTATAAGATGCAAAAATCATAGGTGACATTCTCACACCTTCAACAGCTAAAAACTCCTCCCCGGGCAATACCACTCACCTAAACTATCCACCTATCCTTATTGATCTATCCTGTCCTTCTGATAACAGCAAATAACAGTGAAACAGCTCCCTTATTTACGTTTCCTGCCTCTGCTGTTCTTCCCCACCAGGGGCGCATGAATCTCCATCGTAGTTCACTGATTGCTCACGCCAGAGGCTGGCACCACCGTCTCTCTTCCCGCCAAAACCATCAACACACTCCAGTGTGGCCAGGTTCATGTTCAAGCACAATCTTACAGCAGAGGACTCAGTGCACATGACTGCTGTGTAGGATTTGGCAATGAGTCAAAATATCACTAACTCTTTTTCATCACCAATACTTCCTGAAATCCATTCACATCTTTGCTCTGCTCACGTATATTCTCTACCTTTTCAATCAAAGCACATGCTTTCAGACAAACTGCAGATTTTTATCATTTCCCAGTCAATATTTCCAGTGCCATCACTGGGAATCAACCTCTTCATTTTCACATATAGTGGGGGGTCAGGGGGGGGGGCTCCATTCCCCCTAAAAATGTCCCTCAATGGGTATATCTAGTTATATTATATTATACAAAATGTGACTTGAGTGTCAGACAGACAGACAGACAGACAGACAATGACATTTTATTAACATAAATGATACACAATATATATTTATACAGAGGTTACATATCTATTCTTTTTCTGACAAAGTATATATATATATCATTCATGGGGAGACCCCTCTAAGGCCCAATGGCCGCTATCAAGGGGCCACCCAGAATATATGATACCCAATGCTCTGGAACCTCCTGAGAAAAAAAAAACTAACCCATAGTATATGCGTAAGAACACTAGCATATTGTCTTAAAAATGTTCACATGAAGCCTAAAAAAAAAATAATAATAATAATTTTCGGATAATTGACAACAATGACACCACGTAGTGTTAATTAAGGTATCTAACCATGTTAAAACAAGAATATCCCCAGATGTATACAAAATGATTAATCATAAAACTGCTTTTAACTATATAGGATGAAGTTCACACCAATATCGCATACGAGCCAAATATGCACTCCAGCATGGTATCCCAAACTCTTAGTCCAAAATGAAACTATAATTATGTGCCAGATAGCCTGGTAAATGTACTAAATAGCCATACAAAATTTTTGAAATATACCTAGCCATTTCTATGACCACTTTTATGCCAGGTCATAGTTTTGAAGTTGTCGAATTTCGGCAAAAGTGCGACTGGAGTGTCAAACCCTTAATCCAAAATGAAACTATATTTGCCATATAGTCTGGTAAAATATAATAAATGACCATATAAAATTCAATATGCCTAGCAAATTTTTATGACCACTTTTAAGAAAAGTGTGGGGCCCAGACCCCTGGTCCAAAATGAAACAAGATGGGCCAGTTGGCCTGGCAATTGTACTAAATTACAATATGAAACTGATTGTGCCTAGCCATATTTATAACACCTTTTATATCATTTATTTTAAAATTTTGTAAGTTGTTGAATTTTAGCAAAAATCTGTGATAGTCCAAAATTTTCAAAATGTGGGTGGAGTGTCCAGACCCTCGGCCATGGTTCAAAATGAAACTATATATGTGCCAGGTAGCTGACAGATATATTGACAGGTGAAATGTCAAATTCCCTTCTGCCCATGGCAGATCTCACACCTATTGTGAATAATGATAATCACTTTGTGCATTCGACATCTACGCCATTTTCCTCTGGCATACCTGACGCTTCAGACAGAATTACCAATAGCACAGGAAGCATGA
Organism: Platynereis dumerilii; assembly: GCA_026936325.1. Lineage (NCBI taxonomy): Eukaryota > Metazoa > Annelida > Polychaeta > Phyllodocida > Nereididae > Platynereis > Platynereis dumerilii. Next base: position 25,896,135 of record JAPTHN010000007.1, read on the forward strand.
CAATCAAGAAAGTCAATTTTGACAAACAGATACTGGTCAATGATGTGTCCACCTCGTTGTCCAGTGATGATGACAGTGACGATAGTAGTTTGTTGTTATCTCGTATCTCATCACCTCCTGTATTACAAGACCCTGTTTTTGAGTCACAGTCTATTAAGACTGTAGTGTCCTCGAGAGACCTACCAAATCCAAAGTCCGAACTGTCTGACGGAAGGTCCCTTATCTTATTTCGAGGTCCGAAAAACCCACTCTCAGCTTTCTTTCATCATCCGCTGAGATGGAACAATCATACTTATATTTCGGCTGAATTAGCTTATCAGCATGAAATGATGCAGCACCACAAGGTTCCAAGAATTGCCTATAATGAGTTACTACGCTGTCGTAGCTCATATGACGCAAAAAGAATTGCAAGCAAGTGGGTTCCCCACACAAGCAAGACATGGCAAGAGATCCGCTTTCTTGTAATGGAGCAAATCTGCTTCGCAAAATTCGCGCAATGTCAAAGATTCAAGACTGTATTACGTAAAAGTGGCATTGCGTTTCTCGTTCACAACACCGAATCTGACCCCATATGGGGCTGTGGTCATGACTTTCAAGGAAAGAATATGATGGGGCATATTCTTATGAAAGTACGCCAGAATGACATTGACTATGAAACTGACTTCCCCCCTCTTCCTACAAAATCAGACTTCCCCCCTCTTCCCACAAAATCTGAACGCCCTACTCCTCCAAATCCAACAGTTAGGAAAAGTCAAAAGTCAGACAATGCGAGAGTCTTGGTCATAGGCAATTCGAGTACGAGAGGTATTTCCAAAGGCATCATTGATCGTGGCCTCGACAGTTGTGGTTTTGTCTACCCAGGTCGTACTACTTCACAGATTAAAGACAGAGTCGGAGCTGTATCCCAAGCGCTTCTTAACGCAAGACCCGAGGCTGTTCTTGTCCACACTGGGGATATTGAAATCCGTGATCGCTTCACATCCGTCAGTGCTATCTCTGTTGAGATAAGGCACTTGTTGTCTGAGGTCAAAGAACAATTTCCGAGAGCTAAGCTGTTGCTTAGTGGTCTACCTCAGACAAAACAGCATCATATGAACACTAGAATTTCAGAACTCAATGGAGAACTTGCCCGTTTGTGCAAGAACATTAATGCCACCTATATTTGCAATAAGTCTGCCAAGCTTGTGAAGGACAATATACACATGACTGTCCAGTCTAAGGACTTTGTTGCTCGAACCACTGCCAACATTGTGAAGCAGTTTATTTAGTGTTCTGCCTGCCACCCATTTGTTTTGTGGATTGTCTAATGCCAAAAATTGTGCTAATGAATGTGATATTACTGTCATTGCCAGTAATACTTTGAACATAAATGATACTGTTACAGGAAATGATAATGTAAGAATTAATGCTACTGTAAATCTTAATGTATCAGAGTCATGTGAAAATTGTAAGAATGACAATGTGCACTTAAATGCTAGTTTGCCAATTGTTATTAATCCCAAAGGGGAACATAGCATTATACGACACAACCAATTGAATAATTCTCAAAAGTTGGAAATAAGTAATGAAAATAATCATAGAGTTTTGCAAATTATGGTATGGAATATCAATGGTTTAGGTGATAAATTCAATAGCCAAGAATTTGTCAGACATATCAGCAAATATGATTTAGTAGTATTTCTTGAAACAATGAAACTTGACACCTTCGTACCAATTGTAAAGGACTTTGAATTTATACATTTCCAGAGGAAATTTCAACATTCAAGAGCTAGGAAACCTGCTGGTGGTATAGGTTTAATGATTCGCAGTAGTTTTGTAAATCAAGGAATTGTGTCAGTTGCAAAAAACTCAGACTTTGTAGTTTGGCTTAAAGTTAAACAAATTGGTGACCCAGAAATATATATTGGTTGTGTCTACATTCCTCCATTAGACTCTACTTCCACTATTTCCAGTTTTCATGACAATAACGCCTTTCATTTGTTACAAGATGACATAACTCATTTTAGTACTAAAGGTAATGTTATTATTAGTGGGGATTTCAATGCTAGGACAGGCGGCAATCCAGATTTTCTATTAACTACTGGCAAGGAGAGTCATAACTTTGACTATGGCTTTTATAACGATCTCTATTATGAATTTCCTAATCATGTTCGAAAATCTGAGGATGCTAAAGTAAACAGATACGGTCGAGAACTATTAGAATTATGTAAGTCTACTGATATGCGAATAATGAATGGTTATTTCAATAGTACCACTGGAATGTGTACTTGCTATACAGCCAATGGGAAAAGCTTAGTTGATTATCTGATATGTGATACTTACTGTTTCAGAAAATTGTCCACATTTTTAATTGATCCCCTTAACTCTGATTCTGATCACAGACCGTTGATTTTCTCCCTTCAACTTACATTGAATAGACAGATTGTCCCTAAATTGAAAAAACAGCACATCACTCATGCTAAATTCTTTAGATATGTGTTTGATATGAATAAGGCACCTGGTCTTATTAGCTCTCTAAATGACAATGGTTGTGGATTATTATATGATGAATTTATTGACAACATTGTATCTGATAATGGAGTGGAAACTGTTATATCCAGCTTATACTCTCTGGTTGACACTGCTATTTCACAAAATTTTAAAAGGAAATATCAAAAGTCTCTTGGAGACAAATTTCCCAAAAATGAATGGTTCGATACTGAATGCAAAACCTTAAAACGCAATGTAAATGATTTTTCTAGAAATAATGACCTGAGTATAGAAAATAATCTTAGTCACTATTGTAAGTTAAAAAAGGACTATAGAGCCATAACACAAAAGAAAAAGAGGCAGTATCAAAATAATATAAGAGATAACCTGTGTGACATGCAAAGTAATAATCCAACAGAATATTGGAAATATTGGGAAAGGTTAAAGAAAAATGCATCTAGCTCGATAACAGGTTCAATTACTCTGGAGTCGTTTGAAACATACTTCAAAAGTATTCAATGTCCACCTAATGATGCTTATCTCAAATTTGATGTTGAGTTCTTAAGAGAAATTGAAGATTATATGAAAAGTTATGATAATTCCTCCCATAGGGATCTGGTTATGACTGATGCACCTATTACTACATATGAAGTAGGGATTGAGTTAAAGAGTCTGAAACTTGGTAAAGCACCTGGAATTGATGGTATCAGTAATGAATTTTATAAATACTTATCAGACTCTATGGTTGAACCGTTGACTGTTCTGTTTAATTATGTTTGGGATAAAGGAGAGTATCCTGAGAAATGGTCCGAAGGTATCATTCAGCCTTTGCATAAAAAGGGAAATCGCAGTGAACCTGACAATTATCGTAAACTAACTTTAATGGCATGTATGGGTAAAATATTTGAATCAATTATAAATAAAAGGCTAGTCTTTCAAACAGAAGCTTCAAACTCAAATGACCCAAATCAATTTGGTTTTTGTAAAGGCTGTAGAACTAGCGACAATGTGTTTATCTTAGATACATTGATCTCTTACCAAATGTCAAAAAAGAAACCTCTATATATCACTTTTGTAGATTTTTCAAAAGCATTTGACTTCATCAATCGAACATTCATGTACTACAAACTTATTAAACAAGGTTATTGTGGTAAAATTCTAAGCATTATCCAAAGCCTGTTCTCTAAATCCAGTGCTAAAGTTAGATGGGAAGGTCAGCTTGGTTCAACTATAGAAAGCACTTATGGGGTTCTTCAAGGAGGGATTATTAGTCCAAAATTGTTTAATTTGTTTCTTTCTGACATGGGAGAGTATTTTGATCAAGGTCAGGGTCTTACTATAAATAATACAACATTTACTCATTTGCTGTATGCTGACGATCTAGTACTTATTTCCGAGATCGAGTGCCGCTGGCATGCAAGTTCTCTTAGACAATCTGGCACGATATTGTAGAAAATGGCATTTACTTATCAACTCGCAGAAGAGTAAAGTTATGATTATTCAACCTGGTGTAAGACATAGAGCTGGTAATGCAGATTACCAGTTTGCAATTGATAAAGGAAAACTTGAAGTTGTAGATTCATATAAATATCTAGGACATATAATTAGTAATAGTCGCAAAACTCATGGTTTGATGTATGAACACTTAGCATCACAAGCTCAAAAGGCATTGCATGCCCTGAAAGAAAGAATTAGATCTACTGTTGGATATCTGACACCAAATTTAAGCCTCAAAATGTTTGATACGCACATCCTGCCTATACTAGAATATCACAGTGAAATCTGGTTCACAGCAAAACAAAATGATATTTTGGAAAGAATACAATTGAAATTTCTCAAAAATCTTCTTGGGGTCAGAAGTCAGTCTTCTACAATAGCTATCTTAGCAGATACTGGCCGTTTCCACTTAATATATAGACAGCAAGCAGCTGCAATTAAATATTGGCATAGACTAAAGACGGGTAACTGTCCAAAATTACTGCGTGAATGTTATAGCATTCAAGTTGCACTGAATAGTAAAAACTTGCCTTGTTGGTTGTCTAAGATACATCATGTTTTTACTCATCTGGGAATTACTGATTTTAAAATAAGTCCTAATAAAATAATCTCAATCATGTTCACTAAAGCTGGAGAAAATTTGTTAGCTGAAATAAATAATAGTATGAAAAATCCTAAATTAAGAACATACAAATTATTTAAAACTGATCTGCGTCTTGAACCTTACTTAAACTTGAATTTTCCCAAGTACATATATCGTAGTATTGCCCGCTTTAGATTGAGTTCTCATAATTTAAAAATAGAACTAGGGAGACACAAACGACATGTCCCTGCGGATGAAAGATTTTGCAAAAGATGTGCATTGGGACTAGTTGAGGATGAATATCATTGTCTCATGATTTGTGATTATTGGAAAAATGAACGGGTAGAACTTTTAGAAGTGGCTACAAAATTGATAGAAAACTTTGTGGTATTAAGTTCTCGAGCACAGTTTCTTGAAATCATAAAGAATAAAACATCCGATATAAACTATGCATTAGGTAAATTCTTAAATGTTGTTATAAAATCTGATAATAGCACTTAATGTAAAACTATGATAATATAGTACCTGTCCACGTGGTTAGGGTGGCTAATGGCACCATTGTTTTGTATGTGGCAAGCTTGCATGAGATAAACTTTTGCAAATTGTTTATTAGTATGTATATATTATATATCATATTTGTTCTATTTTCTTAAACCTGTAAATACTTTGATATTGTGTTATTATCCTTCATTGTTTTAAAGATGCAATGATATGTTCTATAGTTCTAATAACCGCATAAGTGCTAAATTGTATAAAATTATGTTGTTTGCTTAATGAGTACTCTTGTTGTATATATATATTTAAACATAATATGATGTACTCTTGTATATATATGTCTGTATTATAACTAGAATTTTTATTTTTTTATGCTCTTGTTTCTTTGTTGTTGTATTTGGTTTTCCCTGTACATTGTACCATGTTTTATTGTTTTGTAACTGACAGTTTGGTCATATGTGACCTTTTTTGTCAATAAAAACGTACTACTACTATATTAAAAGATTACCATATAATACTCAATATTTTCGTTAAAATGACAATTGTTTGTACTTAAAGAATTAATTTAACATTTTCTGAGGCAAAATTATGTCTTGCAAAGGAAAACTGTGGCAAACACAAACTAAATGAGGAAGAAAAAGGGCCCCTTTTGTTATGAGCATTCCCGTTTAAATTAAGGAATATTTTCATAAATAACCCATTTCTTCGTTTATTAACTCAGGCTGAAATGATGACTTTTGTGGAATTTACTTTTGATTAAATTATTGTATGTGAGCAGAAATCTTCTCTTTTTTTAATGTTGGAGTAGGAAAATAGCCTCCTGTCAAATTTCGGTCCCTCTTCTTTTGTAAATCAACATTGCATCATGTACCCTACTAATTTGTGGTTCCAATTATACCTACATTGTGTTATAAAGATGTTTACTGAAGCAGTTTTTGCCAATTTTGTTGCAGAAAATGTGTCTCGCTAAAAATTATGAAATTCAGCACCCGGTATTCAGAAAAATGTAATATTTCTTGGATTGTTAGGCTGCCATTTTTAATAAACAAGGGGTACATGCACTATCTTCCTTTCAGAGCAGGAAAACCAGTTGTGATTAATTTCTTATTTCAGGAAAAATTATGTTTATCCCAAAAACTACAATGTAGGTCACCTGGACATATTCCTAACAAAAAAAAAATTGGTTGCCAATCTGCAATATGGCTGCCATAACCAAGTTTAAAACATGAAAATACCTGTTTTTTTAAACCCCTGAAAAAAAAAAGAGTTTGTAGAATATATAGTGTCACAAATATCTACATTTTTTTATAAAGATACAAAGAATCCTGGAAGATAAATTCACAGCAGAATCTATGTTGTTCATCCCATATGTGTGAAAAACTGATTTTGTTGCGTATAAATGCAATAATGGATAATTGACAGCAGATAAGCTATTTTTGTAGTTACATGGTGTGTTATACATCATTTTAAACTTATTAATTTTCAGATTGATCTGGCCCATGGATAGTACAGACATGCCTATGTATATACCAATTGTGTAAAAATAACCAATGAACAAAAGTAATTTTATCATACAACTTACATAACAGACTATCATGCCAAATTGAATTGAAAACTTTTTCAGCATCTAAAGAACAAGTGTATGCAAGTGAGTTGTCAGGGCCATATCAGCACATTTTTGGACCCAGGGCAAAGTGTTTCGGATGGCCCCCCGCTGTGGGTCTTTGGGCAAAATCATTGGTGGCCCCTATTATTGCAATAAAGGTGTCTTCAATCTAGAATTCTGAATTAATTTGTACCTTGATACCTGCATCACATGATATCAAATGAAATGATGAATACTCATTGAATGACTATAACATATAAAATTAGACAAAAATATCTGCACAAACATCATGAAGGGGGGCCTTGGACTCTTGCTTGTCTGATATCACTTATTTGTAAATTATCAATCTATGCAAAAAAATGTAAAAGTCATAAAGTACTGGTAGGCCAACATTCTTGCTTTATACAGTTAATTGAAGGGGCAGATATTGACGGATTCAGGAGGGGTTGTAGGGAGCTCATGCCCTTTCAGTTCCCTGAAACGAAAAGTAACATTTTGAAGCAAAATGTGAACTTGTACTACGAGGAAGGCCAATGAATTTTCAAAACATATCTGGAGATGAAACTGGGCGAGGGGCACCTTACTTCATTTTTATTTAGTCAAGCTCTTAATTGACAATTGTTGTGGTATTTTTATGAGGCCTGAATTTCTATTTACCTCTTTTGCATTATTTTTTATAATATGCTTGTTTTTTAAGTTGCTGTTGTATGTTGGGCCCCACTGCATTACCTGCCCCTGATTGCGTCTTCGATCCCGAAAGCTCTCTGAATTCTGAAAAGAATGTTCTCATGTCAGTTACTAGACGCACTTTCTTTGCTGTCGGCAACTCTTTTTGGCTTCATCATGGACCCCCCTCATGGGCTTGGGCCCCTGGGCAAATTCTCCATTTGCCGTATGGTTGATACGGCCCTGAGTGTTGTTAATAAGAGAGACAGCAAGACTTGTACTTCAACTTTGTCTGTAACTATACGTCTTTTATGATCAAATTACATCATGAGCATCATTTTAACATCCTTCGAAAAAATCTTTGTCGTCATCTATGAAATCAGTGACTTCATTGACAAAAGTAATCATTATAATGTTGCAGGACTAACCCTGTACCAGACTGTACCTGGTGCTTATGTTTTTTGTTTTTTTTTACAAAATTTACCATTAAGACAGATTACACAACAAAAAATTGATTGGATTACCATATGTACTGATTTGAATGGGTCGCATTTAAAAGAACGCGTGTCCTATAATAAACAAACAAACAAACAATTGAAATTGACACCCAATTGAGTTATTTTAATTGCACATGTATATCGCTGAATTGTGCCTATTACTGTTGATTTAAAAAAAAAAGTGTTCACGAATTAGTTAAGGTGTCTTTTTTGAAGAAAGATCTGCTCATCATGACATATATAGCAGCGATGCCTTCAAGTAATGTTGAAAGGGTATTACAGACTTCCATGTGGGCGATAGACCTGAAAAAAGATATTGAACAACAACAATTTATTTGATCATTATGTCCGAAAATAAAATAGTTTTCAGTCAACAATTAGTCATGAATTTGTAAAACAATCCATCAGATACAAATTTCACGTTTCTTTAACAATATTTCAGATCGTTCTATTGAAGACAAAACCCATTCACTTGATGGCTTCAAGCATTATACCAAAAATAACATAACGAGTAATTATTCATGTGACTGTCATATTCAAGACTACTATATTTGCAACAGAAAATGAAGTGCACCCTTTTGCCTCCAAACAACATATAGACCTATGTACTGAAATAGTATCCATGTTAATCGTATTCCATTCGAAAACTTGTTGAAATAAATTATCTGAGTCTGAGCCTGAGTCAAGAGTTGCTTATTTACATGGGCGCATTGCTGTTATTAGGCCAATACATTGGTAGCACAGAATAGCAGATTTTTTTCTGACTTTCTTTGCTAAGAATTTACAGAGTCAGAGTAGTTTTTCAGGGACACTAAAGCCCTGATTTTTTCCTGGAATTTATGTATTTTGGACATCTTGTACGGGTCGGGCCCCCTTGAGATATGGACCTGTGGCAACGACCACTCTGCAACACATGTTCAGGCAAGTCCATCCCTTTACGACGTCATATTTTTCTAGAAAATATATATATTAATCTATACCATGTAAACTTACTGGATCCATTTCACAGATTGCTGGAACTTTGGCTCCACAAGGAACATCGTTCCATTTTCCGTCACTTCTTATGATGACGCATCTTTCACCACTGCTGCTTGGTTCATCTGCACGGTACCAGTTTGTGAATTCCAACGTTGAATTGTCCCTGGCCCACTTGAAGCTGGTCAGTGCATTGTCACCCACAACATCTCTCAGGCCCATGAAAATTGGCCTCGTTCGGAATGCTGCAATGACCACAAATTATTTAATACTCAGTTACATCAGGAGCGTTCTTTTGATGGATTCTTTCATATAAGTCAGCTAGTTCTTTTTACTGACAAGATTGTAATAAGAAACTTAAGAAGGCCATCATTTATTTAATCGTTTTTTTTTTTATTTTGCAATTGAATTTTGCAATTCATGAGGGTACAATAGTGTTCTTGGTAATTTTTTAAAAGAAAGTTAATCACCACGGATCAGGGCTGCAATAATGTCTGCTTCTGCAATGGAATCGACTTTCCCCAAGTAACCTCCCAGAGTCGTACACTCAGATTCTTTAACTGCGTAAGTGGCTTTCGTAGTCAGGACTAGATGACAGTAGACTGGCTCCCCAAGGAATCCATTTGGGCACCAACTTCCTGAGAGAATAATTTAAGAAATTTTATAGTGACCAGGAAACTGAAAACACAATTGCCTAGTCGTATGATAACATATTTGTGCTTTACTCAAGAATAATAGTGTGTAAATATCCTCCAGTGAGAGATGATAGGTTTACCAAACTTTCCGTTGTCTTGTCATATAACACACTTTAGCTTTTGTCAAACTGAGAATGTTGATTTCAATGGCTTTGTCGTTGCTTGGTAAAGGAGCTGATCCTGAAAGATCTAAATACTCATGGAGTGTTGCATACGAGGGGCGTTCAGAAAGTTCGAGGCTTTTTTTCATATGGATACTTATTTTCAATCTAGAACTATGAATTTTTCACAGGATAAAATTCAGCATATTTGGAATGGATTTCCAAAATTTTGGACAATTTGGACATTTTTAAGTCACTCTGTGGTTGCCATGGAAACTGAAAGTTCAGCTTCTTGGGGCAGATAATACTGAAACCACTAAAGCCAATGCATTTTGGCTGTGAAAGACCTCTCTCTATCACTTGCATTAGTGAGATTGACAATATTTGACACAAGCAATATAATACTAGCCTTAAAAAATACTCCCAAGCTCACCAAAAGCATTGATTCATACAACTGACCCATTGAAGTAAATGTTCCTTGAAGTCCTCCAAACAAAATTCTGTGAAAGAATTTCGGTCATCCAAAGCCTTTTTTTCCTCCAGTGCCTGAAACTATAGCCCCCATGGACTAAAGTAAGGGAAAACCAGGATTTATGTAAAACAGCATGTCACAGGAATAGCTAGGATGGATAATGCTGTCCATTTTGGTCTCTTGTTCATACTAGTGAATCCATGCTTTCACAAGTCCTTATGTAGTCAGGGAAACACACCTTTGCCTCCTGTATTTCCCTCACCAAATCTGGCATGCAGGAGTGCTTTCCTACATGGGTTCAGTGTAAGAATACACTGATTTGGTGTGCTTGAAAGCATATTTAGAAGCTAATACCATATCTCTGGTGTCAAATATTGTCAATCTCACTAATATAAGTGACAGAGAGAAGTCTCTAACAGTCACAATTTATTGGCATTCTTGGTTTCAGTGTTACCTGCCCCAAGAAGCTGAACTTTCAGTTTCCATGGCAACCACAGAATGGCTCAAAAATATCCAAATTGTCCAAAATTTTGGAAATCCATTCCAAATATGCTGAATTTAACCTGTGAAAAATTCATAGTTCTAGATTGAAAATAAGTATCCATATGAAAAAAAGCCTCGAACTTTCTGAACGCCCCTCGTAGCAGCATATTCCACCCGAGGGTGAGCTGTGTCTGTGTAAAATTGAATCTCTTTGCTTGGAAACAACAAAGCACCACAAAGAGAGGCAAAGAAGTAAAATATAGATATGATACAGCTTTGACATTGCCAAAGTTGTGAACTTGTGATGCCTCCTTCCCCAATGATGCATTGTTTATAAGCTTTACATATAATTATGTTTCTTAAATCCATATGTTCCACTGAATAATTTCAAATAATAAAGTACAAAAGTGAGTCCGAATAGAGACATTGTTTTACAATATTTCAACCTTTATTTGGTCATCTTCAGGTACATAATGAGAGGGAATATTGATAGAGGAAGGTTATCACACAGAAAACAAAAACAAACATACATGAAAAACTGTGAAAACAATGATGGTTTACAGAAATTGTCAGGAAAACTGTTAATTACCTTAACAAAACAAACCCTTTAAAGGCTTTCATTCCACGATTGAGGAGTGGGGCCTGCCTTCTGATGGCCAGAGCTTCTTTAAAAAGGAGCAGTGATCAATGTCTGGCACTGTCAATGATTTTTGTGCTTGCAAAGATAGTGCCAGTAAGACCAATTGGTTGGTTACCACAAAGTTTATCCGGAACGTCCAAGAGGTCATGTACATGTTTGAAATTAACACAGTTTTGAACATGGTTAAATATTTCACTGTTACCTTTGGAGTGTTCATTGATTCTAGTTATAAGATTTCTGTCAGTTTTTCCAATATAGCTAGCTGGACAACCTGGGCATTGAAATTTGTACACAACAGAACTTTTGTAATCTTTACTAATAACATCTTTAGTACCAGTGAATAGGGCTACTTTAGTGGTCTGCCAGAGAAACTGAAATTTGACAGGCTTGGTTAACCATGCACCAATACGTTTTGTACATTTCTTGGCTATAACTTCACCTTGTCTACCAATGTAGGGGAGGGTCATGAAAATTTTAATGGTTTGTTTTGTTTAGGTAATTAACAGTTTTCCTGACAATTTCTGTAAACCATCATTGTTTTCACAGTTTTTCATGTATGTTGGTTTTTGTTTTCTGTGTGATAACCTTCCTCTATCAATATTCCCTCTCATTATGTACCTGAAGATGACCAAATAAAGGTTGAAATATTGTAATCAAACAATGTCTCTATTCGGACTCACTTTTGTACTTTATAATTATGTTTCTTGTTACTGGTGCATTGGTGCACATCAGTTAAAGATTCTATATTGATTTTCGATTTCTAAGGGCCTGTCATGAACAATCAATGTATACCTATGGCAAAAGGGAAGTGCTGAAAGTTTTAAAATCAAGCTCTTCTTATAAAAAAAGTGATAAAGTGCTTTTTAAATGTCAATTCTAGAAGTCTGGAATGAGTAATCAAGCATTATCATTATAAATGTTTCCTCTTTTAACTTCAATAAGATTTAACAAAGAAAAAATTGCAATTTAACGTCAGGTATTAAATTATTCAGTGATTAATGAGGCAGAAAATGAAAATTGTAAAGCCGTCTGCCCGAATGACATTTGACTTTCAAATCAATTTAGTATTGTTTATTACTGTTTATTGACAAGGTCTTAGTGACATAAATTACAATGGTAACTGACACACTGGATGCTCTCCATGTCGTATATTTTCTATATGAGTGGTAAATCACATAAAAACTATTAAGGCATTGAGCTATGCAATTTTCTGATGGTAAATATTTCAAAGACTTTTTCAAGTGCAGTTAAAATTTGGCATTGGATGTCATCATCATGAAAATTTTATCTCACCTAAAATTCTTCAAACACTTTATTACTGTAGATGTAGGGGAGACCGGGGCTATTTGAAGCACTTGTTTTTATTTTTGCTCTGGAGAGTTAATGGCATGAGATATTCACACCGAATTTTAGCATGCGATAGTAGGTGTGTTTAACTCAATGATCAGCTTATGAGATATTGTAAATAATTTTTGAACTCCGTGTTACAGACACAAACTTCCAACTTTTTTTTTGCTTCAAATAACCCCGGCCCCGGGGTTAGTTGAAGCACTATCAATTTTTTTTGGACAACTACTTATAACAGGGGTTTCTTTAGCATTACTGCTATCCCTATGATGACTGCCAGCTTTAGTAAAATACTTATATTAAAAGATGTTGTATACTGTAATTTACACAATTTTTTGTCTGTTTTGGGTAAAAAAGCAGATTTAAAAAAAAAATTCCGCAATGCAAATATGCACTGTGTTACTTGTTAATTGCAATAACTCAAACTTGCGATGACTTGCAAGGCAATTTGAACAAGAAACATCATGTTTTGGCCAACTCCATCATGCGCGGTTCAACTAACCCCATCACACCTGGAGCACAATATTGTCTTATTTTTCAGTCTTATCAAATGTGCGTAACAAAATGCTTCTAGTCGTGTATTAGGAATGAGTTTGCTCTTTTGGAATTAGGGTCAGTTCACCTGGATATAAGTATTTACTATACGATAACTCCAATCGAAATCTGTGCAAAGAAGTTACTTGGACACCCTAAAAACAAACTTTCATGCCTACAGAATTAGCATTTTGGAAATTTGGATGATTAAGGGTGTGATAACGTGTGCCAATAAACAAAGTATCTGCCAAAAGTACCAATTGGGCAAGAAAAAAATTAAAAAGTTGAATTTAGGCCATGTTTCATATAACCCCGAGCTTCAAATAGCCCCGGTCTCCCCTACATGTTCAACATGGTTTATCAGTTAGGCCTACGCATCAATCTCTCACATGGAAAGGACCGGTAAATTGATTTATCATTGGGATACTTACCACACTGTTTTGAGTTATATTATGTGATTCAGTCTAGGATTCTTGCTGATAGTGCAACAAATATGGGATATGACTTAATGTGCTACACATATAATCATACTTTAAGAATAACATGGCAAGTATAGAGAAATCACCAGACAAGGTCTTACAACACAGTTCATTTGTAATTAGCACTCGCAATTCCTCTGAGCATTGTAATTACCAGTTATGTGCAGATATCCTCCAGTGAGGGATGACAGGTTTACCAACCCAGCCTTTGTCTTGTTATAACACACTTGCACTTTAGTCAAACTGAGGCTGTAGATTCCAATGGCGTTTTCTTCTCTAAGTAAAGGGAACAATCCTGCTAGATCTAAATTCTCTTTGACGTTTGAAGAACAGTAGATCCCAAGGGATGGTGGTGTGCTGTGTCTGTGTAAAACGTAGTTTTCTTGTTTGGATACAACAACGTAACCAAAGACTAGCGCCAACCAAAAGACATGAACCACACACATGGTGTCTTTGTAATAACATGACTGATGTTTTCAGGGGGAATCATGGTTTGAAGTCAAAATCACCAAATTACTTTAATTGACATTGATTGTGACTTTTTTAACACAAAATCATAACATTGTTTGCCAGTAGCCATGGTAGCTTTCATTCATTATGTTATTATTCACAAACACATTGTTAAAAAAACAGATCATACCTTAGACTGGGAGAGTGGGGCTCCATGAGCCCTTTTTAATATTTTGTTCTAGTGAGCTTAAAGTTTAAAATTCATTTTAAAAATAAGAAGTCAAATAACCTTTGGTGTCCCAACCATAAACCATTTCTGGAGCACCATGAGCTACTGTATAGGGAGAAAAATCATTATAACTATCCATAGTATCCATAGTCACTCATAATGGCTCTGCTACAATTTTAGAAAACTTGAGGAATATGTCACCTGTTTTCCAATGGGCAACACGACGCAAACACAACATTGCTGATTGGTCGGTTGGCTACATACATGTAGAAATGTGGGGTAAAAATTCTGTTATACAACATGAACACAATATGGTGGTTTTTTCACAACATTGTGTGAGACGTTGCCACGATGTGGCATGCTAACATTGTGTAGCTTGTTGAAGAATACTATATGCAATTGTAGGAATCTCTTAATTTGGTCCATGTCTCAAGCATAACTCTGTCCCTGTTCTCATCACACTCATCAAACGTTGCATGTGCCACATCACTGACATTTACTTTGTTTTGCAATAGTACCTGTATTTGCATTTGCAAAATTCCTACCTACTTTAAAAGACACCTTCATTTGGCACCTTTCCATTCACCCAGTGGCGTCCCTATGGGGGGGGCACGGGAGCATAGGCCCCCCATATTGGACCTGTGCCCCCCAGGTGCCCCGCATATGAACTTTCCAACTCTGGCTAAAATATACAAGCAGTATTATGGGTCCCCCCCTCAGAGAATCGTGTGCCCCCCAGGTGCCCCCCCCCCCCGCTCGAGACCCTTCTGTTACGCCACTGCATTCACCTTTTGATCAATGTGCAGAACGGGGTCATATGCAGCATGGAACATCACACTGGCAAGTGCTGCAACCACAATATGCCTCATAAATACAAAGTGCATTAATTTTGTTCTACAAGCCCAATCTGACATTTTGCATCAACAAGAGACATATCACCTTTATATTTGCATTTTATGCACACTGTTTGATATTAATGTCCATTTATGCTTTTCAATTTGGACCACCATGTCCTCCTTCACTGTCATATTCAGGCCCACATATCCTAGTCTCAAATACCTGCTTGCAACGAATTTTCTTGTTAATAAAGGGGCTATAAGCCCAACAACTCAAACTGGGAAATTTGCCTTAAAATGACCCTGTGTGACAAATAAAAGGATCTAAAATGATATTTCTTGATTTTTGGCTAATTTGCCCTAATATGCCAGGGTTACATCACTTTTTTTCTTTGTGAGATATTAAACTGGAAGATTATGGTTCTTCCCTTACGTAATTCTAATTTAATAAGGCAGTATATTCTGTGCCTATTTCACGACTCCATCGCGCTTATTTTTTATGTGTAAGGACAATAGCTCATGATGCCCCATGGTTCATGGTGTCCCACTCTCCCCTAATTTTCCAGTCAGAAGTAACTGAAACGTTTTCAGCAAGAGTGATCAATGAGAAACAGAATTTTGGCTCTTCAACAATTTTGCTAACAATTTGATTGATTATGTTACTTACATTGTGCGCGTTCATTAGAAATATTCACTCTTCAATCTTTATACGGAGTTTTTCATTATGATAATGGTAGGCAAAATATGACTTCAATAATATTTTTGTGCAGCATTCTCTGACTCTTTCTCTCCCATTTCTACAAAAATTAATTATCTTTGAAGTTTGTTTACTTAGCATTATTATTGAATCCATTTAGAACTTTGATGCCTCACCATCTGATACAATCAACAATATATATAATATATATAAGTGCATTTTATTTGGTTTGAATGTTGTATCGCATTATACTTTATTTTGTCTTTTTGTCACAGAACCAATGGCACCTTCTGAATCTGAATGATAGACGGCACAACTTCATATTGCTGAAGGCGTAAGTGCCCGAGGTTGCGATGCGAGAAAGACAATTGTTAGTAATAAATGTGAAGAAAGAGTAATGAGATGAGAAGTATAGGGGGGTTAGTAGGGTTAAAAACAGTAAGATTTTATAGTGTGAGAGGAGCGAGGCGAGCCTTGAACTGGTCAAGGGAGGGTGCCTCTGCAGCTGATGAGGGGAGGGAGATTTTGTTAACAGAAAGGCATTGAGCAAGAGAGGAAAGACACAATGACATGCAAACTGGTTTTTGTTAGCTTGACATTCATTTTCCTCAAGCAGCCAACTGTCAGCAGAGGACACTTCGGTGGATTATTCATGAACAACAGTGCCACCTTGTGTGCATTACTTTTACAAGATGTACAATGTATCAGGATGGTAGGATATTGGGGTATCCACTTCCTGAAAATTGTGTATGTAAACAAGGAAAGTGCGAAATCCAATGTACCTTTTTAGCAGCACGCTGCTCTAACCCCAAGAATTGTATGTAAATCTCGTTAAAAACTCTTGGAGTTGCTCTCATTCAGCAATCTCATTCAAATTTACTCTAGATAAATTCTCTGTAATTTTTTTAGACTTTGGACTGGACACTTTTGGTGCCCTTCTGTGATGTAAAAAATGTATAAAGAGAGTAAAATTACTGTAAATGGACTGGTTTTCAAAGGTCAAACTCAACTTCTTCTTCTTCTCTGTAAATCTCTGACCAGCGTGCCTGTTTTGGAACCACTCTCTGTGCTGCTTAAAGTCCTTGCACGTTATTTTTTAACAGATATTACTGTGAGGAGCTTTTGCTAACAAGTATGTGTAAAAAAAAATTCAATAAAAAAGTTTTTGACAAGGTGGCAGAAAGTGGCAAGCGAAGTGTTATCTTGTCAAGCTAACAAAAACCAGTTTGCATGTCATTGTGTCTTTCCTCTCTTGCTCAATGCCTTTTTGTTAACAAATTCTCTTCTTGAAACTCCTGAATAATGCACAGAATAAGACGCTTCTTGTCTTTCAGCACTTAAGTGGCCAATCATGTTATCATGTTGTGGCAATTTCTGTGTCACTTTCACGAAAAAAGGAAACTTGGGGAATCCCATATTATGTATAATATGCTACCTTTTTGTCCAGTCTCTAAATTACAAACCTCAGATCTGGCATCTGCATGCAGTTTCTTGCAATGCTTTTTGCAAGAACAAGTTTTGGAGTGGACAGTGTGTCCCTATGGTAGTAGCACAGTAGCAAGCTTTCAAGACACATGTACCTGTAGATGGTGGTGTTGCTTTACAAATGGAACAGAAACATACCCGAAGTACACAAGAGCCGCACATTATCATACAACTGACACCAATGGCGAATTGTTGTTAGAATGAGTTACTGAGGAATTATGATTGATTCCATTCAGGTGTTTGAGGTTTGAGGACATCAATGATGACACAACAGGTCCTATCCTCAGTCAGTGACTCATCCCCACATCATTGCAAGTATAGGCTATGACCTCACTAACTACTTATGAGTCATTAGGAATAACAAAACATGTATAGAGATATGACCTCATAAGGAACTTCCTGTGAATTTTTGTGAGCACTCGTGATTAGGCCTACTCCACTGTAACAACCGTAAAACGTATTCTTTCATATTGTCGTGCAATAACGGTTTATCAGAACCAAATTTTTTGGCATAAATTGGATCCTGGTATTGAGTTTTCATACACGTAGATAGACCATCAATCCATCGTTTCTGATCATCCTCTGATGATGGAAGAATTTGTGGGATGTACATAGCATATAGGCCTACCGGGCGCGAATTTTATTTTGGGGGGGGGGGCGAGCGACATTTGTCAGAATTTTAAGATTTCAATTTAATACCATTTTAAATTAAATTGCCTGGAAAACTTTTTCAGCAGTTTAATAATCATCTGCCTGAATTTTTTAGCCTTTTTGCCTGAACTGCACTGTTTCCCAAACTTTTATTGGGGGGGGGGGCAACCCCCTAGCCCCCTCCCCCCCGGTAAGCCTATGGGCATGTGTATGAAAGTTTGAACTTCCGATTATATACTCGGCATCCCGACGATGGTTGGACAATCATTTTACATAACATCGGTCATATTTTCGTTTTCTTTCTTCTTCAGGTAAATGGCACCATCGGAGGTCATCTTGCTGAGGAGATTTTACAAATGCGTGAGGAGGATTAAAAACTTGTACATTGAATTGTTATGTCTAAAAATCAGATGTTCCCACTTGACCAGAGCAAACTTGACAAACTTGAAGGCTATTAAGGAAAGTGTCTCAGCTAAGCCTGCAATCAGTTTGTTCCACACCGGACAATGCTTGAGAAGAAGGAATTCCTGCAGCATTCAGAATTGCATGTGATCGTGGTCTGCTAGAGTTTCGCGTTGACCTTGTGTTTTGACCTTGTGTTTTGACCTTGTCTTTTGACCTTGTCTTTTGAGTTCTGAATTTATATTTTGGTGGCATCTCCAAGCTATGGTAGCTGTGATAGGATCCCCTTTACCTTTCAACAAGGTGATTGGTGTTGTTCCCCATGTCAAGGAGTCTGGCTTTACGAGTTTGTTTGTTGTATGGGTTGATTGTTTGGGTCAAACTGTGATTATGTTCTCAAGACAGCAGTTCATCGGAAAGGTGTGTTGTTTGTTAGAATAATAAAGATTGGGGGATTATAACTTAATAAACAACTAGCATGACACACAGAGCATGAAGGTACTGGATCATTGAGGTTTATTCACGATTGACCATATGGCCAGACACCTTTTGAAGTTGTGTCACAGTTATTGCAATTCTATTGTATTTGACAACTCTCCTGGTCCTGGTTTTTTTATGTAAACTGTTGAAGAGAAGTGAGGTGTCACTGACATTGGTATTTAGCTATCCCCCTCCCAGTAAAATGCTTTCTCAAATTTTAATTTATTTCGGAGACAGCGAGAAACTATTGGGGGGGGGGTGTTTCTTTAATGACAGATTATCTTGGCAAGGCAAAAACGTCCGATGCATTTTCAGTTTGGGGCTATGGTTTTTAAATAAATTTGTGTTTCTAATTAACAAGTCCATTTCCGAAAAAATAACTTCCCACAAATCTGCATTGAGCTGACACACTTTATATATACACATTTTATTCTCCCAGAAGCCATAACATTCCCAGGGGCGTATCTAGAAATGGCCTGAGGGGGGGGGCCATAATATGGGGTGACTACGGGGCGCTCTGCGGCTTTTCCTGTTAATGTTAATTTTGGGCCTGAGGGAGGGGGGCATGGCCCAATGGCCTGCCCCTAAATATGCCACTGAACATTCCAAACACATGTTCATATTCACATTGCACTAGATAATATGAGGGGGACTTGGAGTTTTATTTTACGCGGCACTAATAATTTTTTATATTAAGCCTGGGAAGTCCCCGAATTTCATTAACAAACTCAACAAGAAATGTTGCAAAAAAGTATTTATCTCACAAAAAATTTATTTAAAAAAATGCTCCAAGCATCTCCCCCCCTGGATATTACAGTCCTTGTCATACTTACGTGTAATCTCAAGTTTTTTTCACTTCAAACTGGGTCAGATTCCCCAGCTTCTAACCAATGCGAATCCACCTAACTGAGCATCACAGTTTCAACTCAGTGTCAGAGATAAAATTGGGTCTGGGAAAAACCTATGCAAGTTTGACATCACAGCCTCTCAGCCAATGGGCTGCCAGAACAAATATACATAACATGAGCCATGTGTTTACAAGCAAATTGCCAAAGCCTGCTGTTTAGGTCCATCAAGTTTAAAGTTGTAAGTTAGCAAGTTTGTAGATTTATCAAACAACTCTGTGGGAATGTGGGAATTATAACAGTTGTCTACTGTGAATGCTCACAAAGCTGCCATTTGGTAGGATTAGACTGGTGACTGCTGTGATAAATCATTCGGATCAAAAATGTAATGCTTCCTTCAATATATCAATGTTTGGACTGTGATGACCTGGTTTACGGTCAGCCCATTGGCTATCAAGCTGTGATGACATAGTTGTAGGGGCTATCCCTGATAAAACTCTTACTCTGACACTGTTTTGAAACTGTGACGCTCAGTTCAGGAGGATCAACATTGGCTAGAAGCTGGGGAATCTGACCCAGTTTGAAATGACATCACAGCTTGTAGTTAATTTACATATATTGCAATGCTAGAATAGAGTCATCTCTGACATCACAGTTCAACAGCATAGAAAAAAAACTTGAGATTCCATGTAAGTATGACAAGGACTGTAAATGGTCTCTATACCAGCACATCAATCGGTCATTTATAATCAATCTCTTATTTTTTCAATCATCTATCTGTCTATCCATCTATCATATCAATCCATCTATCTACCTATCTATCTATATATATATCTATATGTAATACCTATTTTCAACACCTATCTAGAATATCTATCATATCTATTATAGATAGACAGATAAATATGGTAACTGCAGTCATCTAAGCCCACTTCTGGGCACTCACGAGGGTTGATTGATGAGATGGGAGAGAGAGTGGGAGTCCTCAACATGTTACACATTTACCTTATGTGAGAGATCTTTTACTTGCCCAGAACAGACACTGATACAAGGGACTGCCAATTTAAATTCTCATCAGAACGACATTCAGCTGGGATTTTGCTCATGAAGGTTCAATGAAAATTTTGGGTTTCCCACCCTAGGTTCGAACCCATACAGGCAAAGACCATCAGCGGAGCAGGTTGGCACCTTAAGCACTCAGCCACCCAACCTATTATATCTATCTATCTATCTATCTATCTATCTATCTATCTATCTATCTATCTATCTATCTATCTATCTATCTATCTATCTATCTATCTATCTATCTATCTATCTATCTATCTTTCTGTTGATCTTTTCTTTTTTTTCAATTATACATAATATTAAACTCCCATCTTCTTTCAAATGTTACTTTATATTCTGGCTGGCTTTCACATAAATTAAGTATACCTCAGTTGATCTTATTTTGATTATCTAACAAAACTGTCAGAATTGGTGTGATACACCAAGTAACGCTTTAAAGACAATATAATTGTTTGGAGTGTTCCATTGCACATCCAATCCAAACAATGTTATCAGACTTTAAAATGCATGTAAGTTGTATTTTTAATTGGCCTTTCTTCTTTCTCTTATTTCATGAATATGCACTTTACATTAGGTGTAACTGTACATAAATTTTTTATGCCTTTTTGAGCTCATGATTCTGCATTAATACCTTGGCCAAAAGGGGACTATTTCTCCAAGGGGAGTATTGCCTTTGACCACTTGCTGGTGGGTGAGGGGTCTGAGCCAGAAGTGGTCAAATACAAAAGAAAGGCATTGATGTAGGGGGTGATCAGGCTGTTGTCAACACCTAAAGGTGTTAATCTGTGCTTTTGGCCATATGGTCAATCGTGAATAAACCTCAGTATAAACTGTCGGTCACAGGTCACAGAATGTTATTTAATTTGCAAACAAACCAGGAAATAAATCATCAGATGCTCTTCCCCAAAGACAGCAAATGCCTACTTCCTTATCTTTGTTCCACCCATCTTTAATCACTGTCATAATCCCCATATGGAGAAATACTATAGCTATTGTTGTGACTTAAGACTTGGATATAGCTGAGATACATATTGTAGTTAATGGTAACTTCGGTAAGAGCAGCCTTCTCTGGTAAGTATTTGTGGCTCGTGAGGCAATGTCGTCAGGGTGCAAAATAAACTAAAAAAAGACAGAAAGACACAAGAGTGAGAGAAAGGTAGTCATGTAGACAATCAATCTGATAATCAGAGATCTTTTGAAGGTGAACTTGATTTATTTGAGTATCCAGTTTTCTTTGATATACTAGATTAATCTGAATGTATATAGATAAATGGATCAAAGACCTGAATGATTGACAGATAGTTACCATATTATTTACCTATTATTTTGTATGATATTTCAAACTCTTTATTTTATTAAAGAAATTTCACTAGGTAAAAGCTGAAAAACCACAATATATGAAAAAAATTCCATTCAGGGTATGACTGGGAGTAATAAATTCTTTGTGGCTCTATGGTTGAGTAAAGATGAATACACAGAAACCACAAGGGCCAGGGTGTGGCATTGTAACACAATTTAAGTTTAGGGCAGATGTTTGTAGTTGTATATAAGTATATATCAATGCACCCAAAAACATCTAATTGTGCATCAGTGTCTATTCCGGATAGTTAGCAAAGAAAAGTATCCTTTTTAACATGTCATGGGCTCTTTTTCTTCAACCATCCTTCGTCAGTGACTAAATTCACGTGGCAAAAGGTTGCCTTGGAGGAGGGTGCTATCCATGCCTTGTGCAGCCACTCACAGATTTTTGCCGAAGTTTTGAATCCCCTTAATAATTCATTAGTAAGACATTTTGTAACAATATAGACCAATAATTGACAGGAAGTTTTATTTTGATGCGTATGAACCACACCTTGCCACAGAGTTCCATCTGCAAAGATCACTTCAAAACTTAAAAGTAATGAACATAAATGTTTAATATCAGAAATTTTCAATTGTGTGTGATTGTCGACACTTTTATGAGTTCTAACACAATTAGTAAAATTAATACAAAATGAGGGTGTGATTTATTGAATTCAGAGGTTCATTATTTTGTAGTTTTGAGTCAAATTATCTATAATTAATAAGTGAAGGATCCGGACTCATGAGTAGTTCTTTTCAACCTGCACAAAGATGTGATTCTCTTTAGGCACCACCCACTGTTTCATGGAAACTTTGTTTTTCTTGAATTTCTTCTCTACAACCATCGAAGTTCAAACAGAGCCTTTTTTTCTTTTTGTTTCCACTGTTTGTTTATGGGATAAAAAGCAACAATTGCCTGATCAATCTTACTTACAATTTGCAGCCTTGTGAGGAACAGATTACCTGTCACAAAAGAACCAATAAAGGAGCAATTGTCCCAAACAATTAGCTATTATGTCTGTTTTGGAAGAAAATTACAAGGAACTTGTTACTTATCATTATGTTATTATATTTTTCCTGTCTCCATGGAATCTTGTGGGCAGAGAAAGAATTACTAGGGGCAAAAAATTATACATTTTTGCTAAAGCAAAAGAGACAGCATTTATATATCACTTTTTTCTTCAAAGAAACACAATTTGAGTTTTCACCAGTAAACCTCATTTCATGGTACTAAGAGTTTCAAAATACTAAGTTGTTTGATTTATTAAAGGCAACAACGAATAAAGAGATTGGCCACTGCCTTGGAGACATACTTTTCCATGTATAAGCATTTTCAAGCAAATTGAACAAGGTAGATCTCCCACTGAAGAATGGTACTCAGCACACAGAGTTCATACTTTAAAACATTTGCTAAGAGATTGCACTCTCATTTCAGGACACCAAACTTCTTATCCATCCAATAGGCATGTCTCCTTCAAATTTTCTTCATTGACTGTTATGCACAGTCTGGTTTTGGATCGTCCTTATATTTTTCACACTTGAAACGTATTAGCTAAGAATAATTGTTTGTGATTGGATGCATACATGTAATAAGACTGTTTACGTTGAAAACCCCCGTTTTGTTTGGTGGTATTTTCGCCAAACACGAGGATAATCCACAATCAGGCTGAATCAGCCTGGACATGACATCATGTTCTCAGTGAATTAATGTAAATTTGAAAGATACTAACTTACAAAGATAGGGAAAGATAATACTCTTTGTATTAGTTAACTTGCACTAGGTGCCCTGACATTGTCATGTCCCACAGGTGAATTGTACTGAGAACTGAAACTGGAATGGTCACCTGAAATATGTAACGTGTCAATGATAATTGCCTAGGCATTGTGGGGGTGGTTATTAACTTACCATGGGTGCCTGATTCAGCAGAGTTTAATGGCCCTGGGCACTCTAATTGCTTGCAGAGCTCAGCAAAAAAGGCTTGCCAATTATGAGATGTCTGCCAAGGAACTGGTCTTGCCTCTGCTGTCTGCCTCACCCAGTCACCCTTCAGGGTCGTAAGCCTATTTTATGAGGTTAGATACCCCATGAAGAAGTTTGAGGGTTATGATATTATAATAATGGCTAGAATCAAGAGAAGAAGGAGAACATTAATTTTCAGTTTTCAGCAGAACCAATGAACCATACATTTTTTATATTGAATGACTCCTGATTAAAGTGGTCTTAATCATTTCATAAGGTCTTTGCATATCACACAGACCTTTACTTTTCGTAGATATAGTGGGGTTTTTTCCTCCTTGATACACATTTTAATTGATGGGGGATGTTCCTTGACTTGGATCTTGAAGTAATAAAGGTGAGTTTAATGCATAGTGCGAAACTCTTAAGCTCATTTTAACAATTTTACATGGCCAGATAATTGCACAGTGCTATACTTGTAAGTTGTAAGTATGTTGAACATGTGATGTTTTTGCCATTGGGTCAAAGCTAAACATCCGCAACGAACTGCTTGTGGGTGCATGGATTCACATCTGATCAGATCAATACATATTGCATCATAAAGCAGGGTGATTGAGGGGAATGAGTTACCAATTTTGGAGCATGCAGAAGCCAACGAGGACTTCTGTATTTCTCATGAGCTTCTGAACCTTTCCCAGTACTTTAAACAGGAATTCTAAGATGTTGAAGATGTAATATTTGCAGGTAACACTTCAAAACATTGAATATGATGTGGGAAGCCTTGCAAGCTGGCCTTGTTGATTTGACCAATTCTCATGTGAGGTACCTTTCATATATATATTGACACATAGATATTACCTCAATGGGAGTTGCCTGTGCTGTGACCATACTTACTAACCTTGTACTGTTGTCCTTATGAGGTAATGTTGCCTTCAACCAAAACACACTAACAATATGTCTGGCACCTCCATTCATATCTGTTCTACTAATGACCTTGACTGCCTGAGGCCAAGGGCACCTTCTGATGAGGTCATGTGCCAGTGCCATTCTCTAGTTGGTTTCCCAAGTGTCATTCAATGGACAATGGAGCTCTTCACTTATATGAAATTATTTCAGGTAGACCCTTTGAACCCTGCAGCAATCTTAGAACCCGTTAGGTGAGCCACTACAAGTACCAAGGGTGCCAGAGAATGATGAATTAGAAAGGCACTGAAGCTTTTCTATAGATATTGTGTCTGTTATTTCATATTTCATCATGATATGACAATTGAAGGTCGTCTAGTCTAAAGTTTGACAAATGCATTGAAGACCAAAATTGATAATTTGATTATTGGTGCTTGTATTAAATTAACTATACTGATACAAGTTACATGGAACAGGAAAAAAAATGATGACAAGAAAATAAATACATTTTCTCAAAAATATCTGCCAAATTTTAGAATTTTGAAAATGCTCAGAAATACATTTTGGAGAAGATATAGTAAAGAAAATTGCATTAAATCATATTTTAGTATGAAAGTACAACATTCCAGATAGGCATATTTCCGTTGCTGGAGCAGAAAATTGGAGCGAAAAAAAGTTAGCAAAAAAGAGGTATGGCAACTTGATGCCATAAATAGAAACGTACACATAATTTGTGGTCATAAAGATGTTTTTCCAGGTGATACAAAACTTGATATAAAAACTACTCAAGAATTTGGTTATATCATAGATATACAATGCTGCTTGAAAGTATAAGTGGAATGGGCGATGTTTTGACATTGGGTCAATGTTAAACATCAAAACCAAACTGCTTCCAGAAGCATGGATTCTCATCCGATGAGAATAAATAAATACAGCAGGTTTTACAGTGATATATAGTCATGTCATTCCACGACATCGTCATTCGCATCAGACGTTAATTGAAGGCGCCGTGGGCCCAACTGGAAACAAGTCACTGACTTAGCTTGGCCACATTAAATATAAGTCCCTTTACCTTATTACCTTTTGGAAAACAGATGTAGCTTTCACTCTGAGATTTTGTCTTCCTTAACACAATAAAGAGAAACTGTTTAGGGGAACAGGAAGGATCAGATTTTGTTAACTGAATGAATAAACACCATGTTATATGCAACTTACTCAACAGAGTATATATTTCAAATCATTTGCTTTTAAGTCACATAAGAGAAATGTATCATTTTCAGTTAAATACATGTTTGCCTGACAGGAAGGAAAAAAAAAGTGTAGGGTGTGTAACTTCTGACCTTCTGTTTGTTCTCAGCATTATTTACAACTTGTGGCTCTCTGGAGCATGAGGGTCAACAAACGGCTCTTGGTCATGCTATGGTCAACCGGCCACCGGTGAAACACCGAGGAAAATTTTCAGAAAAGTTACAGTCATGTGCATCAGCAGTTCAATCGATGGCCAAATGTGCAACAGTATGTCAGAACAATCATAAATTTACACCACCGCACATCAATCAACTTGAAGTATAAACTAGTGGATTTATAATTGGGGCTTCACATATAATTCATTGTAGAGGCAAACTATAGGACAAGAGGAGGACACGGCAATTGGTGAATTGATGACTGGGGCTTTACACGCCTGATTAAGTGAATTCCATTTCTGGCAATATACGAGTTTCCTGGTACACGTGTTTCACAGGGCTTATGGAAAGTTTTCGTGGTGATGGGAAGTTGGCCAGATACTGTCCGAAGACTACATTATGCCAACAGGTGCTCATATATGTGTATCAGTGCATGTTTTGCTTGCCATCTATCATGATGGAAAGTTGTGTCTGGTTGTGCAGAATGAAAACCTCACCACTCTCTTACACAGTGTATCTACTCTTGTTTAAAGAGAAAAATATTATCTCAAGATTGTGTTGATATTTCTTGCATATGTTGAATTTTCTGTCTATCCTGTTGTGCTATGATGCCGTTTTTGACTTTGGCTCTAAAGATAAAACAAAAATAGAGCAGCCTTTTCCTTTTCTGCACTGTAGTGTCTCTTGAGCTTATCCAACTGTGAGTCATGTCTTTCTTTACAGTTTCGCAGAAAAAGTAACTACGTTTAAACATAAATTTACCATAATCATCGCTTGATTAAAAAAGTATGGTGCACGAATATTCGAGGCTTCCAGACCACAGTAGAATACATACATTCACAATGAATGTAACTCGTTAATAATAGCTCATAGTAGCTAATGTTTTCTGTTGTAACACCGAGATGAAATAAATGTGATTTTGATGAAAAAATTACTCGCTGAGAAAAATTACAGTAAAGGTTCATGGTGATTCTCAGGTGATCTATTGTGAAGCATCGCATCCATTGTGACCACTTGTGACTGGCAGCCGCTTCAATGTCAGATGAAGGGCATTCTGACATCAGCTGATGCACAAATGTTTCCAACTTTCCATTCGCCAGGAAAGATAAAATCAACCAACCATGTTCTTGTGAAAGTGTACCCATATCTGAATAATGTATTTATTTTGAGGTTTACTTCAAGAATATTCAGTTCTTATTTTTTTATTCAAATGCATACATTTCTTGTGTTACCAACTTGATTAATAATTAATGTTGCATTAACTCATAATCATGTCATATTATGGCATTCTTTACTCCAGAAAACATAAATATTTTGCACTCATGATAATATATTATTATATAACTCATACTAATACATTATTATATATAAGGTAACGGTCGCAAATAATTACAAGATCTAGTTTGCCATAAACATACTCATGAGCATATAGTTCTGAATAGTGGAGACTACTCTGTGAGAAGTTGGCCAGCTAACTCACACAATTTATTTTATAACAAGGTAGTAAATCTCTCAGAATTTTTCTTTAAAAGTAATCCGATGTAATAACATCAGAAAACTCCACCCATTGAATTTATTAGCCCATTACTTAGAAAGCAAAAATCCATTCATTATAACAACATGTAGCTATCTCACACATAAGCTGGTATAAAGAAGGTGCATTTGTGACATAGTTTTCTGTGAGAGTATAGAGGCTGGATTTTTCTGAGAGCTTCTCACTTTCAGTACAGAGATAAATTTATTTTAAAAAACGTAATTGTCAAAGTTGAAATGTGTTTTGCCTCACTTGTTTAATATGTTGCTAGTAAATGTACCCATCCAATAAATTGGCAAAAATTGTGTGTCAATCTAACATGTGATATCTGCAAATGAAAATGATATTATCGTTACTCAGTCAATCAAAAGTTACCATAAAACGGGGTTACTTTGGCCGTTCTGTACTACTTTGGCCATCAAATGAGCAAAAGATTCAGAGTCCCTTATCTATCCAACTAATGAAGATACCAGGAAACTTATTGTTCAATCTGCTAGAGTTACTTGTCTTTACTTTGTTTGTACATTAATTTGTTTTCCATATTATGATATCACTGCTTCCTGTGAAGGCAATTTAGGAATGAAGCAGACTTGCAAAAAGCTTGATTTTCCAGGGAAGTTTCTACTTTGTTCTGGGTTGGACAAGTGGAGACAACAGCTGTGGCCGAAGTTACCCCGAATCTCCGGAGTCAGCGTTTGGGTTACTTTGGCAACTACCGGAAATGGCAATTGGGAAGAGTTGGAACAGTTTGTAGTTAATAGCAATCAAGGAGGTATAAACCTTGATTTGACAAACAGGTGTATGACTCTGAAAATTATCTTGACTGCCATGGATGCAAAATACCACTTAATGGTATATTGCAATTTGTGTCATTTAACAAGCATAACACAGCGATGACACACCATTCAAAAAGGAAGCTGTGAACAATCGTAGAATAAGAGTTCATCCAAGATGGCATTAGACAAAGCTATTTCTTCTTGGATAATTTTCATTGGTGTTTTTCAACATTATGTTACATTGGTGAATTGGGAAAATTCCAATTTAAGAATATAAATGTAAAATGTCACAAATTACAAGAAATATCTTAAATATGCCTCATTTTATGACTGGTAGCATATCTAAGACTTACTTTCTTGTGGCTTAAAAAAATTGAAGTATGATCACACTATGTTATTCTGAATAAGGAGGCAGCAATACACAGAGTGTGGTGTACATATCAACACTTAGTTGTTGTATGGCACCAAACTGTTTATATTCAACAAATAGCTCTTTTCAGAACATAAATTTGGTGCTTCGAAAGGGCTAAAGTAACCCAATTTTACAGTATACTAAGATATATCTGGAAAAACAAAAACTGGTGCTTCCGTTGGGAAATCCCAATTGCTACAAGCAACCTAGTGAAAGTGCAAAACCTTGTAATACGATCATTTATCACATTTTAAAGCAGGGCTTTGGAGTTGGGTAGTAAATGAACTGACTGCGACTCCCAGCTCCTTTGGCTTTTTGAAAAGCAACTCCGACTCCGACTCCTTAGGTCTCCAAAATTCTGTCTCCGACTCTGCTTATCTGAATTATTTCACACAAATATTACATGATTAACAAGCAAAAAAAAATACTTCTAGAAATTTTCCACTTTCTTTTGTTCTTGCATATATCTGTTCAGGAATTTTTTATTAAAATACAAGGTACGTACATTTCACATTTTTGTAACTATGTTTTTGTAAATTACATTAATTATTTTCAAGGAGTCAGGAGTCACTAAATTAATTTTCGACTCCGACTAGGACTCCAACTTCACCTGAAAATCAAAGTTCGACTCCAACTTCGACTCTACCCAAAAATCTCCGACTCCCGAATCCGACTCCAAAGCCCTGTTTCAAAGCAACTTCCAATATTGCATGTCCGTCCAAACTGTGTGCATACAGCAACAAATTTAATTTTACCATGATATCAACAATATCAAATTTTATTGAGTGCCTACAATGGCAAGAATGAGAAAAATTACATTTTTTTTCAAATTTCCATGCACACTATATTCTATATCCTTCATCACCAAAGCAACAATAGGGGGGTAATTTTTTGTTTTTGTTGAGAAATTTGAAGGGATCCACAAAAAATGTAGCAGTATCATTGTTAACAAAAGAAGTCGAAATGTCTATAGTTATACACTCAAAAGTTCTGAATTGAGTTACGAGGTTTTTCACTTTCTCTTTTTGGAAACAATCAACATACGATGTCAGGTGAAATAATTTTGTTACAGCTTTCAAAAATAGCAAACCTGCAAGATGGCCAATTGACAACATGCATGCAGTGGTTATTGAGAATAGCCATTTCACACAAAATCTATAAAAATTGCCAAAATTTGACTTTCCTGGTACAATGTTTTGCACTTTCACCATCAATGCAGGTTAATGATTTATAGTCAAGTAATTTGAAGCGCTGACTTACAGTTGCTCCCGGAAGTGTCAAGGAAACCACGGTAAATTGTATCACTTTTTGCTTTAGGCTCATTTGCAAATGTTTTTTAGCCTTTTTAGAATTTTGTGTATTAGATTTCGACCACAATTGTGGCAAGTTTCAACAAAAGCAGACCAATAGCAAGATCATGGTACATTGGTACAGTGTGATGCAGATAAGTCCAGGTCAAGTCCATGATGGGGTGGTCCGATTTAATTTATAGACAGAAGTGTCCATTTGCATTTTTGAACTTCAGAACTACAGCACTTTTATTTCACCCATTATTATTTCTACAGATGTGTCATTAAAAAAGCTAATTATTTAACCATTGGTGAGGAGCCTCAAAAGACATTTATGTTGCTCATTTGAGGGCGCCTATATACTGACCTCCTCCCAATTCCGACAGAAAGCCCTAGCAGTCCGTGTGGTTAGTTTTTCAAAACTATAGAAAAGAAAGTCAAGGTGGCAGCACCACTGCACCGTTAGCAAATTTTCCGATAGTATACGTGTACCTACACGTATTACACATTGCCGAGAGTAAATAAAAGTAGGTCCAATGGCACAACTATTCCAAATGGTGGGGTAAGTTGTGCCACACGATGAGGCAAGCTGTTCCACCCAGTTTACTCCCTTCCCTTAGCTGTGATACATTTTTCTTTTCACATTCTGATGCCACATGGCATAATATTCCACACTCTGGTGAACCTAGTCAGTTGATAACAATTTCAAATCCAGTTGAGGAACAGGTCTGGGCAACTCTGGTCAACAGGTCAGTCATGTGATGTGTGCAGTAACCTATGTTCAACACTAGCATAAAAGATACCAGTCACCTTAGGAAGCCATGATGATACTTTACATACATTTTACAAAATACCTCCGTGACATAATTATTGCAAAGCTTTGTATATCAATACCATGCAGGAGGTCTTACTATCATCCTGTATTATGTGGTCTATGAATATGTTCGTGGATATATTTCAATCTACAGTGTAAAAAGTAGAAATTCATACCATTTTCCCTTTTTTGATGAAATAGTATCCTGCGTGTGTGTAAAACATGTCATCTAAAAATTCAGAGACAATTTTTGTTATGATTTATGTTATATGATATTATGTCTGGTTCAATCACTTTACGGTCATGAGCATCATTCATAGATTAAAAATGCAGTTCGAAAATATAGTAGAGCAATTCTTAAAACATTCTGATATAAATTGCCAGACATTTTGCAATTCAACCTTTTTACTACGTATACAAGACCCCCTGTGAAAATCATTGAAATTGTGCTTAAGGAGCTATGAACTCAGTCTAAAAATGTTTGAAACCATTTTTTATTCAGCTTCTGTAAAAATTTTCAAATAACAGGTTACTGAAAAGATAGATGGGTATGAATATGAAACGTGAGTGCAAAGACATTTATGCTATAAATTTGCAAAAACTTTTGGCATAAAACTGGGAGCAACTTTTCAAAAACTTGACATTTTCTGACTTGATATCAAGTTTCATATTGTGCCATGCTTCTCAAAGCCTGTTGCAAAGAATATGACTGATTTTGCTGTGGGTTGCATCTGGAGGTCAGTGCCCACAAAATGGTAATGTGGTTTCAAAGAAACACTTGTATGTGGGGTCAGTTAACTTGTTAATAGACAGAGAAAAAGCAGGCTTGTAATTATGCTGTGTAAGATTCTGGTAATTGAAAAACATCAAGTGAAGAATTTAACACAATACTATATTATCAGGTGCAATACAAGACAAGAAAAATGTGGGAAACTTCAAAGAGGAGCCATTTATTATGAAAATATGATGTTCCCTCCTACACATAGTTTAAGAAAAA
Source organism: Platynereis dumerilii (assembly GCA_026936325.1). NCBI lineage: Eukaryota > Metazoa > Annelida > Polychaeta > Phyllodocida > Nereididae > Platynereis > Platynereis dumerilii. Next base: position 25,928,240 of record JAPTHN010000007.1, read on the forward strand.
CCCATATTCAATTTCTCAGCTACAAATGGGTTGTACTTGAATTATTGTCAAAATGAACTCTTTTTAACTGTTATAAATTATAATCACACATTGCATGGAAGGATAGAAATAATTACAGGTACATTGTCCACTATTTTTATCAAATAGTGCATAAGCATGTTCAAGAGTTTACATTGAAAATTGTTGTAAATACATGTGATTGTCTAACTGCATTTGATTGGACATGCACGAAATTGTGTGAGACAATTCAGCATTTGAACTAATAAATGAGCTTGCATGCACATTGTCCATGTACACATTTTCCATGTCATATTGTCCACATGTATAGTACATGTAAGTCAGCTGCCTTTATGCATAGTTAATACACTGTCCAGCAATGCTTAATCATATATGAACAAATTGACCCATGTTTTCTAAACATTCTGGTGCAGTGTATTATTGGAAGTCATGAAGGCCATAGATTTGCTCACTTAATGACTTGAATGGCATTATTGAAGAATGAAAAATGTGTGTATTGTAAGATTTCCAAAATGTCACTCATGGCGGCTAAAAAATTTCAACTTTAAAAAAAAGTGTTACATCAAAACTAAAATGCCGAATGAGTTTGTTCACTGGACTTTTCTTTTTTTTATCACACGTTAGAAACGATAATCCCAAGTTTAATGTGAGAGATCTCACCAGGCTTCTTGAACCACAAGAAATGGGGGCATGCATCACTGGTGGTCCTTGGATAGATCCAAGACATATCATCATTTCAGGTTGTAATCATCACTGTCATCAGCGCCATTGTCAGCAACACACTTCAGTTCTTTTGACAGTGCCTGGAGTTGTTGGGGGCATCAACTCATAAGTGAACCTCTTGCTCAGATTGACCATAGTTGAGAGAAATTGCTTGAGGATTCTGAAAGCTTTGAGGAAATTGAAACCTTCTTTGACAGCATGTGAGGCGGCTTTAATTTGACACTTCACTGCGAAAGTGGAAACGATGACTGTAATGTTATATGCAAGGTGATTTATTATAGTGAGACAGACCAATTTTGCTGAGTTAACAAAGGTGATTGCATGTTCCACAACAATGAGGATTGCGTGTCAAGACATACCCAAGTGTGGGCTCCCATTGTCAGAGTGATCTTTTTCTGTATGCAGCCTCCTTTGTGCAATTGTCAATCTCAAAATTACCAAATGATTATGCTTAGACATGGTGACCATGTTTTGCCTAACAATAAACTATACATGTACATGTAAAAGAAAATGTGGAGCAGAAGAGTTATAAGCTCCTCCAAAAGAAGTTGTAACATCATGTTATAAAGTTACAAGGCATAAAAAGGGAACCAGCTGAAAAGTTGATGCAGTTATTTTTCTCGATTCATCTTGAATATGCCAATCAGACTGCAACTGAAATATTGCTTAGCAGAGTTATTCTTTTCATGATTGTGGACGAAAACACTTTATATAGATAGGGAGTCAACTTACTTTTCACTAGTAACAAGTAAGATACAAGTCACCATAACCTGTTATGTCTAGGCATGGACTTGTCATGTTAGTGAAGGGCTTCTTAGGACCACACATGGTGATTTGATGATTACCAGAAAAACTTTAGAAGATACATGCAGTGTACGTTGCATACATTGATGCACAAGGTCAGAAGTCGATTGGCCCTGCAGGTGATTGCAGAAGTTCATTACCCATATTGACAAAAAGGCAATGCTCTTGAGGCACATCACACGAGTTCACCAACAGTCATGCACACCACTCAAGAAAGATTCCCGGAAACAACTGAACATCGTGCATACTCCCCTCTCGACCACAGTACATGTAAATCCTTCGAGTCTTCGACACTTTGGGCACTGGGATATATACTTGGTCTTGGAAGATACTACTCCAAGCCATTGCATAAACTTTTAAGATAATAATATCCACTTCTTTTTCATGGGGTATTGTAAAAATCCTGGGGTATTTCTGTAATTCAAAAGCCATTTAAGTTTTTAACAAATTAATTTCCAGCACTTTCAGCAGAAATATTGAGGTACAGATACTCTGAGAGAACATTTTTTTAATGTTTTTTGCGAAACATTGACATCTTGGAAAAGAAGAATTTGAAACATTTGTAAATGTTGTGCCATAGGGTCATAGGTGACAGTACATGGTCACTTTCCTGACTGATTATGATCTATGGGGCAGGGGGGTCGATTGTTACAAAGTTAACAATGGCAATTGCATGTTCTACTGCTGTGGGTCTTGCATGTTTGACTTTACTTAACACTTGTATGTCTCTATTTAACGTTAGGGTTGATCACACATTGGTCAAGCTGGTCTCACAATGCTTCACTTTGAATGGAGTGTTCTTGCATGATTTCAGTGATTGTAACTGATGAGAGGTACACCACTTCGGCAGTGCACTCATGCCAAAATGACACTTTGATTATTAGGGCAGATTTCACGAAAAGTGCTCTTAAAAGGTACCTTAAACTTTACAACCCTTTTGTTATCTGTCTGTTGCTTCCTGAAGCAAGTAAACCTATTACTAAGTATATCTGTGAGGTAATGAATAAATATCAATGAAATATTCCTCAAATATGTAGCTTTTTCCTCTTAAAAAGATATTTTTTTATGCCTCCTGAGGACAATTTTGGACGACCAAACTTACCGGTGATCAGACTTGCTTACTTTGGCACTCTGTGGAATCTGCTAAAACCAATTCAGGAAAATGTAATGGTATGTGATTGATAAAAAATATCTTGAAAATTATTTTGGAACATTTTTTAATTGTCTTGGTCATTACAAAACTTGAAAAAAATGAAAGATAAAAAAAGACTGCTAATGTAACTCGATTCCGTCTCAGGACACTGAGGTTACATTAGCAACTTTTACGACGAAATTTTTCTGTGTTCTTGCTTCTTATGCCAATTTCAAACATGAAATTATAATATTTTATTGAAAAACGTGTCTTATTAGCCTATTTACATCACCAAAAACAAAAACGACTGGGTGTGGTACCTGTTTCTTTATTGCTAATGTAACGGCAATTTTGCATCCGTCCATTGCATAGTGTTACATTAGCAAAATGTGTACATAAAAATTACGTTAAAAACACATAATTAGATCTCAAATTTTTCTGAACTGAAAGCCAGGTCTCCCAAGAGCAGGCCAGGGGTGGTACCCTGCTGGTGACTTCATTTATATTGCAGTAGGATCAGCATAAAAAATTCCGTCCTACACCATTCATTGTTGTTACATTAGCACAAGGCCATATTTTTAGCTACTCTGACCTACCAATCCAACAGAAAAGATTGTTTACTCATGATTTTATTTAATGGATTGACACAATAAAGGATTTAGATTTCAGCTTTTTTTTGTCCTGCCAGCTATCCTCAGAAGAAGCACCCTGAGAAAATCTGAGAATCTACAAATCGATTATGTCTGGCCTTATCAGTATTGTGCTAATGTAACTCGTGGACAAGTTGTGGTAAGTCATTTTGCAGCTTTTTCGTGAAATCTGCCTTAGGCAAACAAAACTGCTTCACCGGACCAATCATAATATTATAACATTAAGATTTGGTTTTGTCATATTTAGAATATCATGAGGCACATAATTCAATACTTGTAAATTTATCTTCAGACATTATTTGCCGTGGAGTAAAGGTTGTTCTTAGAACCTTTTTGATTGAATAATCCATAATTGAAACTAGCTTACAACAAATACACCCACAACCAAATGCCTACCTTCATTTAATAATAATATAGTATGGTTTTATCTGGAGCATGCACATACCAGATAAATTTGCATACCAGTACCCAACATACAGAAAGGTAATCATAACAAATCATTATATTATCATTATATAGTGATAATCTCTGGACTTGGTCAGAGTACGATTCAAACCCACATCCACTGCGCACAAGGCAGACAGGCTAACCACTGTGCTATATGGTCCAATACGGAGCTTCGAGAAGTTCGGCAACCCACCATTCGAAGTACAAAATGCAATTTCATCTATTCATGTTGACGGTATACAATCTGCAGCATCAAAAAGGAAAATGATGATACAATTCATTTCATGGCCTTGAATAGAAAATGTTCATGAAGTATCAACCTGTGAACTTCAGGAAGACTTTTGCTAAAAAAAACAATGTTTAGATAGGCATATTCCATAGAGAAGTACTATATTAAGTTCACTGTGGGTGTTTTTTCAAGAAGTTTGAATCCGATTTGACAGCATATGAAAAATTCATGCCACACAAGTCGTTTGGTGAATGCCACAGGACATAGAAGCTTCAATTACTCAGTAAAATCTCAACTTTTGCAAAAGCTCAACCCATTCAATTAATGGAAGGATGACTGAAGGTTTGCTTCCTGTATTTATACACTTTGTTAACTAATTAGGACAGGATAACGACATAGCAATGAGAAGAAGGATGATTGAAACAGCTGTTCAACATTGTTCTATCAGCCGGTGAGAGCTAACAAGATGCATAGTGAGAATGGACTTATTGACTCATTACAAGCCTTTTTGTTCCATGATAATTACATTAAGCCTCACTCAAATGAGCACATTTTAATGACACTGCTTTAATCAATGTGACCTGATATTTGTGATTTGTGATATTTACTGATTTAATTTACAGTGTATATTTGTTTACCATTTTACAGGGTGACCCATCTCAACTTGTGCATTGATGTTGCAACCAAAAAGGTGTTTACTGAAACAGTTTGGGATTTCCATTGAAAACACCAAATTAAAGTTTCAGTGGCAAGAGCCAAGAGAAGAGCATTATGCAAGTTTGGTTCATTTTCAGTTAAAATTGGACTCGGAAAAAGAGTTCAATTTTTTGCATAGCTTTTTTTCTGATTTTTAACAATTTAGCTCTGTCAACCTTCGGAAAAAATTTTGGGATCACATGTAATGCATGTACTGTATTACAGAAGCTGTAACAAAGCAGTGCCAGGGTTTTTCTTTGAAGGAGGTTTGCGTTTATTAAGTCAGGAAGCTCAAATACTGTCCTGGCGCAGTGCATTATTTTCGTGCTGGTAAATTACTGAGGTCAGTACTAAGCCTGGCTAGGAAAAAGTTGTTGTTACCACTCATAATAATCATTAGAATAGCTTTATCTTACCTGGGAATATCATTTACCACTTGCATTTTCAGCATTGCTGTGTGTATCGACCACTTTAATCATAGTTCCAATAATGTATGCAAATAGTCAACCATGGATCTTATACTTCCAATAAAAGTGACTTGGCTTGGATTTCTAGGTCATATGACATGATGAATTTATTGAGGGGAATCTTCTGCACCTGGTAGTATTAAAAATCCATGTGTTTTCATCACAAATGTTGGTCAAATTAAGACTAGATTTTGAGGGATGGAAATTTGTGACTTTCCAGACGACATCAAAAATAGATTTTTGTAGAAGTGTTGCTATACTTTTTCTCTATGCTTTTAAAAACAGAGTGTCATGTTTTACGTTTCTAATGACTCGGACAATCACAACACCTAACTATTTTGTGTTTTCAATCATCTGACTGTCAGTTATGCAAATGGTTTTGCCATATTTTGACTTGTTTGTCTTCGACAGGTTGCCATTCTAAATTTGCTGACCTGGTAACATACACTTGACTCTAAAACTCACAAATACTATCTATTCACCTCCCTAAGAACCTCCCTTTGCATATCAGTGTTATTTCAGGCAGTTGCTGAGGTCTTGGTTGAAACTGGTGCAATTTGAATTCTTCTCAACTGATTTTTCGGCTCAATCAAAAATGACGACAAATTTTCACCTGTCTGTCATTTTTGATAGAATAACTGCAGAAGCTTACAACTCACTTTTTGTAGTAGCCATAACTACCATTTAGACAAATGTGTTTCGAAAAATTAACTGTAACATTTTTGTTGTCTTCTGTTAACACGTTAAAGTCATGCACAAGTTGAGGTAGGTCACCCTGTATATATGTTTTTAGATGCATTTGCTTTTAAATGTAATTTTATGCTGTATTTAACCCTTTTCCCTTCTATTGGGAGTTTAAACAAATAAATAAATAGATTGAGGTGACCGGACAAGAGGTGGACTCAAACCCAGGACCCAGATATTGGCATTTTCTTCTACTCACAAATGTTACTTTTTGGGGTTTCTCAGAATTTCAACAGGTAAGTTATAAGAATTTCAACAGGTAAGTTATAAGGTCATGGACTATAGTTGACCACCAGAATAACATAACAGTTCACAAGGGCACAATTATGGGAAAATACTGCGAAAACCCAAAAGAGCCAAATATATGAATTCACTTGAAAAATGATAGTTCTCTGCTGTCAAAATTTAATGCGAAATTGATGCACTAATGTTCAATTTGAAAATCTGCTTTTCTCAGAAAGCTATATAAGACAATTGACACTTTAAACATCTTCCAGATTTTAGAGCTTCACAGCTAAAAAGAGATGTATGAGATGAGAAGTGTTTGACACTGACCAGTATTAAGTCTGGCCGATGTCATTGACTAGAAATTTTATTACCATAAACACTCCCCCAATTGAAAAAATTGTGAATGAGAATTTAAGTTTGGTCAACTGACTCTTCCTTGTACTTACAAGCTTTCAGCAATTTCACCTTTCTTTGCATGAATGCTCAATAGCCTTTTTGGTTTGTGATGCCTGATCTGATGATTTCTTTGTGTTGATGATTCTTCTGTATTGATGGATCGACAGCTTTAATTGCCACGTGTACATTCAACTACAGCTGTATTAGCCCAACGCTATTTCATTTAATGAAAAAAATTTATTTTTTAGCTACATGTTCTTCATTTATATTTTCTTTACTATTGTTATGGGTGACATTAATGTTCCAGAATTCCTGAAGCACATGTACATCATGCAATCAGTAATTTTAAAATTTTAAGAACGATTATGCTTGTCGAGACAGGCATTCTTGGCAGCATTTTGACTTGATATTTACTGCCATGAGTAACTGTTTATATCAGTTGTCGGAGCATGACAATGTAGCATTATGCGCTTTTTAAATCGAACAATAAAAACAATATTGTCATTCATTCAATCAAAAAATATACAACAATATATATGGATAAAAACGAATGTTTTCTTTTAATATATCTTTTTTGCTGCCAGATGCTAGGTTGAAGTTATTTCGTAAAAACACAGATTTTAAAATGAGTATCCAACAAAATGTGTGAATAAATACATTTTGAATGGGCTAAAAACATTTCTTCGAAACTTTTTAATTTTGATGACTCATAATCAAGACTAGCTTACAACGACCACCCAAAATAATGTTCTTACCTTCTGAAGATGAGCTACCTGCCATTTATTAAAGTAAATAATTCAATATTCTGGATTGATAGTGGTGGCATACAATTCATCGCGGGAAAAAAGAAAAGCTAGGATTAAGATATAGCCCCAATGAAAGAAAACCCAACAATGATACAATTTATTTCTTGGCCTTGAATAGAGAGTTGTCATGAAGTGGCAATCTGTGAATTTCACTTATAAGAATTCAGATGAAAAACAATGTTTAGATAGGCATACTTCAGAAAGATGTACTATATATAAGTTCACTGGGGTGTTGTTTTTTTTAAAATTTGGAATGCGATTAAACAGCACATGAGAAAGTCATGTAACACAAGTCGTGGAATGAATATGATAGACCGCTTAAATCTCAGTTTCTATAAATGCTCCACCAAGTCCAGCCAGTCTACAATAATTGAGAGTATATCTTAACTGCATTCTCTTCCACTGTACGCTATTACTTTTGGATTTCTTAAAAACTCGAAAGGTAAGTTTGGACAAATTGTCACAACAATAACTTAGCACTTTACAAGTGCTTTGTTATAGCATTATACTGCAAAAATCCAACGTAGGCAAATATGTGAAGTGACTTAAAAATGATAGTGCTCTGCTGTAAAAATTTAATGTAAACTCTTTTGACGTATCAATACTCAATTTGAAAATCAGCTTTTCTCTTTCGGAAAGCGATATAAGATGCTTTGACACTTGTAGCATATTCCAGGTTTTAGACCTTCACTGCTGAAAAGAGATTCATGAGATGAGAAGTATGTGACACTGACCAGCATTTTAAGTCAGGCCGAGGTCACTGACCTGAAATTTTAGTACCCTGAACACTCCCCCATTAAAAATACGTGAATGAGAATTCAAATTGAGTCAATTGACTCCTATGGTGTTCACAAACTTTCTGCAATTTCACCTTATTTTTTCATTTGTAGGCCTACTTGATTCGTCTTTTTAGTTGACGACTGACCTGATAATCTGTTTTCATTGATGATTCTTCAGCATTGATAAATTAACAAACCACATGTGCAGTCAACTTAAAAGGCCTACCGAAGCTTTATTGTATAAAAAAAGTTTCTTTTTTTCTTTTTTTTAAATATTTTCATGTGTGATATTAATGTCCCCGCCTTGCCAAAGTACATGTACATCATGCAAAACTGTAATTTTAGGAAGTTTTTATGAACGATTATGCTTGTTGAGACAAGCGTTCTTGGCAGCAAAATCTAGTCAAATTATTTTTGTCTCAGTATTTACTGCCATAAGTAATTGTGGAACGCGCCTTCATGTCAGTCGTCAAGGTTTGCAATCACAAGATGGTTATGTAAACTTGAATCATGATAATATTGCTTCAGGGTAGAATGCATTCACCATTGAAACCTTCAATTTAGCAATCATTTTTTAACTTTAACCTGATTGGCCCGAAATAATTTTAATTTAATACAATTTTAATCTAGAATTTTTTTTCAAATGATCGTATTGATTTCTCGGTCCTCCTAAGTAGAAAAAGAATCCACACTAAACGTCTAAAGGGAAATGAAGGGTAGCCAATGAGCTTTCAAAAGATTTATTGGGAATTATCCATGCACTGTAGTATCAGTGTTGTGCATAGTTTGGCTTTGTTGGTTTGTCTCGTTTGTACTTCAGTCTTTCTTACACAACTTTCCTTGTCAATTTCAAAATTCAATTTACAGCTCCCACGTAAAAGTTTTAGGAAGGAATATCAAAGACCAAATATGATTGAGTGAAACAGGTGGAGTCTTTGTTGTTAAATTTAAAAGTGTTGGTCAACACAAAAGATACATTGACTTCAGAGTGGCTACTCGAAATGGCCCCCAAAAAGGACAACACCCTAAACTACATGTAAGGCTAACCTCTCATAACTTCATCTTGCCACGTTGGAGGCCTGGACCAGGTAGATTCATGCTCTGAATGTGAGGGGGAATTTATGGTTTTTTGAAACTGGTCATGTTGCACTTTTCAAAAGTAAGTGATAAATTTAGAAGTGATGATTCATAGAGAACCGTCAAATCTGCAAAATGGAAATAAGTGTAAGTCTCAGCTTTCATGTATCAACTTCTACTTTTTCTGTTTCAAAAAGCTTCAAGAAGTGCCTCGATAGGTGACTCATATTATATATCAATAGCACAGCATTCTGAAATATTGGCAATGTGCAGTACCAACTTGAAAAGTCTGAATGCAGTACCAAAAGCTTGGCATTTGTCTATAGAAATACCTTCAGGTATTTATTTGGTTTTTATGACACTAATATAGGGCAAGCTTTTATTTTTTAGTTTATCTGACTTCCTACTTCCTTATTATGTTGCTATACTGCACATGGGACTCCATTTATATCAGGAATTAAAAAACAACAAACCTTATTCGATTTATTGACTGTAGTCTTTTTAAGAATTTTATAGCTCTTAGAAAATTGGCGGTCCACTGAAAAAAATGTATTTTCAATCTGCAAACTGGCTTTGACACATCATTGACAGTTTTCTGTTGGTCTCCCGATCTTCTTATTTGATTAGTAACTTATGTCATTTCATTAGTTTGTTTATTGTCACCTATGCCGCTAGATATAAGCACTGAATCAACTGATTAACAATAACTGACAAAAACACAATGTTTTAAGCCAATGACATCACACGGCCGAGTTAAAAGTTAATTTTGAAACTGTTTGGACCACTTATCTGCACACATCCATAAAATATCAGATTTTAGGGACCTTGATTGGACAAAGAAATTAGAAACGAGAATTCAAGACTATTAATAATAATCTTTATGTCCTGTAATTATGCACTGACCAATCTTCAAAGGACTTAGGGACCACTGTTACAAGGCTAGGCGCACTTTAGGCACTAGATGAAACATCCGTTGAACATGAGTTACCAAGACCAGAAATCGAACCCCCCCCCCCGTCCCAAAGGTACGCTATATACCACTGAGGTAGACTCCAAAACCCCAAAAGCTGTGGAAGATGATACGTCATTCATCAGTCTTTAAAAAGATCGACGGGGAAAATGTGATATATAAACCATTCAGAAAGTGATTGCGGTTATGATATTTTAAACAAATTATCTGCTACTGTTGCTAATGATCAAATTATACAAAAAATATTTGATAGGGCCGTACCTTCATTGCACCATTGACAACTTACTAAAATACCCCTGAATCACAATGACATTTTCACTGTTCCTCTATTGTGAACCACCCTCATGGTTTGGTGGTGAAATTTGACGCTGACCTGCCCTTAGTATCCCTCACCGAGCAGTCCAGATGATTGCATAACTTTGGCTATAGCTTTGAAAGGTTCTGGACCATTTAAAAGACGCTTATATAACTTGAAGCATATCATTTGTTGGGGCAGTTGACAAGCACATCTTTTCAGGATCAGACAATTATATGGGACCCCGCGAAGTTGCCTGCTCCAAGGCGTGTCCTGAAATTCTATATCCAAGGAGGTCGACAGTTCTGCAAAGAAAAATCCGTTACTCTCCGCTGATTGTCAAAGAAAGACTCCTTCTCAAAAAGCCATGAAGTGTGGCTAACTTTGGCTTCAGAGAAAGTATGTATCAGCTAAATTTAGAAACTTGCTTTTTGTAGTCCTGTAAATAGCACTATTGTGTCTTTTGCATACCTTGTATACAGGATGAGGAAACAGCTTTTCAAAATGTGCAGGATTTTAACTTTTGGATGAATGCCAATTTACAACCAACAAATTCACAGTAACAGGCCTACAAAACAAGATCCAAAGTTTACCTCATCAGACGGAGAATTTTAGAAAACATTGACCTTGCAAAAAATACAGTCGGAAACGTTACCGATTTTCCCATTTGCACAGGGATTCCCCCTCATTTTAGTAATCAGCGGGAAGATTATTACCCCTCCGAGGCGCGACAACTTTGCCGCCGGGTTGTTTTTCTCATCGCGGTTTTTTGAAAATTTAAACATGTTGAAACTTTTTTTCTGCTCTGTGACGATTTCTAGGAATGCCATGGAGCAGATTTCTTGCCGGCGAGCAATCAAAAGATGCCCGGCGAGAAGCTAGAACTCCCTGTGGGACAGGTTAAGCGATGAAATAGTTTTCCGATTAAAAAGTGCTCCGGTTTCCGCCGTGAGAATGGGGCATAAGCGTGGCTCCGATGCTAAAAGCGATGACCAGGGTGCATCAACTCAAACTTAAGCGTCGTCAGATTCCCTAATCGTTTACCTTGACATTGTAAACTGAATTCAAAGCCTCCACTCGTATGTAGGCATTCACAGTGCATCTGAAGTTCTTTTAACTATGGAGACACCACATTAGTGGAAAGAGGGTTTTGGACTGTTTGAAAAGCTTTGTGCCATGTTCCTTGTGAGGTCATAGCCCTATCCATGCCATGTCATTCTTTATGAGTCATAAGCAATTTATGAGGTCACAGCCTGTACTTGCAATGCAATCAAAATGTGTGACCAACTGAGTATCAATGAGGTCACAAGTTGCTCAATGACAAGTTGACAGCTTATTTCGATGTGTTTCATAGGGTTTGTGAAGTCATTGATGGCCAACAACATCTTTTCTGGAAGCACTCATTTTCGTCTTCTCACTACTGTAATGCATATATGCTTGATCTAAATGCACAGAAAATCTAATGAAGTTATGCCTTGAGTTACAAGAATGTTCTGCAAGAAGCTATTCACTTAAGAAAGAAAGATATATTATGGGTTTTTAACAAATTTTCGTGCAGAGCATCTGAAATTTATCTTGCCTTCAGGCGGTTTTCAAAGATCATAGGTCACTTCACTTCGAAAATTAAAAACAAAACTTTTCCAAAAATGACAAATTACTGCTTGGCAAAATTCATGGTTCCTTGAGCTTCATCTGTTTGGGGCGGTGGCCAATTTGTGGGTGGTAAAGCTACTTAGGCACATCTTTCTAATAAGAGATTGCTACATTTGACCCACATACTAAATTGGTATAAGGTGTAAATTGAACACCAGTGTTGCACCACAGTCAACCTCTTGGCACATTTTGTATTTGAAATTATCCAAAATGTTTCTGATGCAATGGCTTTCAAGTTATGTTTTTCTTTGCAAGCTTGTTAAATGTTTGGCAAATCATATTGTCGTTTCGTTAAAGACAGGAAGCACATTTTGGTTGTCTGATGTCTGAGGTCACGCTTGAGATACATGCGGTCAGGGACAGTTAGAGTTTATTTAAAAATTGAAACAACGTTGATTACATCAACAATCAACTAAATTTGCGTATCACCAAGTCAGTGTTATGAATTTTAAAAGTTAAAACAATGGAGTAACAGGTACTGTATGCCATAGGCGTACATGGGAGGGGCCCGAGGGGGGGCAGGGGGGCAGGGGTGCAGGGGGGCAGTCGCCCCCGCCCCCAAAAGTTTGGGAAACAGTAAGATTCAGACAAAAGAGCTAAAATATTAGGGCAGATGATCAGGCAAAAACTTCTCAAAATAAGTGATTTCCAGGCTATTTCATTTGAAATGGTAAAGTTAGATCTAAAATTCGGGCAAATGTCGCTCGCTCCCAAAAAATTTGCGCGTCTCGTACACCTATGCTGTATGCTACAATCCAGAGACTGTGTTCACCGCACTATAAGCTAGCTTGAAGAGGATACTTCGCTTGCGGCAGATCAACAAGTACAATTTGAGTTTGTATTAAAATTAAAACAATGTCGCAATGTCGCACCCATTAACAATTAACTAAATTGGCATATCCTCAAATTTTATTATGAATTTAATCTGTCAAACAATGGAGTAACAGGTACAACATGCTACAATCCTGAGGCTTCATTCACTGTACACTCTAAAAAATGTCGGGACAAAATTGGTTTTTCAGATTCAAAATGGTTTTTTGAAAAACCAAATTTCAATGCAATAGAGTGTGGTGATCCTGATCAGCAAGTGCAGCAAACCAGCTTTACAAGTGCATGCAGTGCAGTGCAGGACTCGTGAAATGAAGTCGATATGTTGTGTGACCAGGTTAGCCAAGAATGCAGCATGCACAGGAGCCTTACAACCAGCCATTACAGTTGACCTTTCACCTGGTAATTCCGAGGGCAACAATCATGGCTTGCAACCACAAAGGCACCGCTGCAAAGATCGCGTTTTCTGGGCTGATCTTACAGAGGGTTCATGATCCATTGTCAACCGTGAAGGGAAATTCGTGAGAATTGCATCGTCCCAGAGTTCCTATGATTGTTTGTGAGAATCTGTTAGGACACAGTCAGAGACACTGTGTGCCTGAGATCAGACTTTAAAATCGTTTTAAAAATCACCAACCATAACCACTCAGTGCCACTCACCCCGGTCAGAAGCTATTAAGACTTTCACCTTCAAAGTTCTTCAAGTTATTGCCCAAGCATACATTATTCAATGCATGACGTTATCACATGATCTTACCCACGAAAGTTTCTTCCAAATACAAATATAGAGGGAAATCCTTCTGTCATAATGGCCCATGACAAATCACTGCATATGCAGTAAATGACAGATGCTGGTTTGACCTTCAAATGACTATCTAACATCATGGATTGATGCTACACACCAGAGACAGACAACCGTCACCATTTGGCATTTCAAAAACCCTGAATTTACTACAACAAGAACTAAATGTTGAGGAAAAATCACAATATCACACTGCAGCTCCAGGACTTTTTTTTTAGCAGAGCAACTTGGAGACCAAAATAAAGGTCCAGTGGACAAATATGGTTTCCCATGCAGTCATTGCCAAATTGGTATCACCTATTTGACAATTTCACAATTTGATTATCTTAATTTGCAGTTATCATGTGCATTTGGAACCTTCTATACACTTCTAATATCAAAATAATTTTTCAAGATACTTTAGCTCATGTCATCTTTCTGATTTCTGAATTTAAAAAAAATTGTCAAAATCCTGTTGGTGGCAATATGCACAACTCCTAACTTAACAGTTAGCTCACTTCAAACTCCTTTTGGCAAACATATATAAATATATCTAATGTCTTATGGATCTGGGCTCACGTGTATATTGTTCAACTGCTGCAGATCAATATATGTTGTGCATCATGACTTTACAAAGTTCCGTTGGTCTCCCAGTCAAAACTCATATTTTGAAGCAAGCTTCTCAAATTATTTTTGGCAGGTTAAAAGATTGTATTATTGAGCATTCAGATTTTTTGACAGTTTGTATGTCATTTTTATGAAACTGCAAAAGTTTTAGCTGATTACATGCTGCACAACAAGAAACCTCATCAAACTATTTGTGACATTTCTCTTTGCTTGTGAAACTGACATAAAATAAGGAAAGTCTCTACACCTGACTTTCCACATTTGAAGCAAGAAATGTGATCTTGTAGAGTGTAGACCATAAACTACCACTGACAAAAGAAATCTTGCTTTTAAGAGTAGGGTTATATTCATAAGCATTTCACATAACAGACCAACATGAAAAGCTGTGTTTTATTTATGGAGCCACATACCCTAACCTTCGTTACAGTTAGGTTGTTCAGTCAAACTGTTTCATAACTGACCCACCCACGTAGAAGTTTGAACATATTCGAAGAAAGACATAATTATATCATAAAAGACAAGCAGCAATGGACTTATGGATAGTGCAGCCGTCCAAGGCCAGTTCTTGTAAGTTGAATGTTAGAATGAGAATGAGAGAGAAAGTAGGAGTCCATAACATGACATGCAAGTTATAAAATTAATGTGTGGGATAACTAACTTGCCCATGGACATTTATTCAATGGAGAAACAATGTATTATCCAAGTAGCACCCATGTCGCTATAAAACCTGTTATGACTCATCATGTTGATCATACGGTCTTTATGGCATTATTGTTCCAATGATTAAAATGTGGCTGTCTCTGTTCAGGACTCACAAAGGGCAGCAGAATGCTGACAGTCCCTGGAAAATCGAATTGTGTCAACAACAATTTGATCTGTTTTGGACAGATCACAATATCAGGTCGCACAACAGCTATCCATATTACTATGCCAAACTACTTTCTCAGAGCATGGTTGCTCTCAAAGATCCAGTCCACTGCTTTGAAATGAAAATGTTTGGAAATCATGAGACAAAAAGAAAATTTTGAAACTTTAGCATATTCTTTGCATGTGAAAGGGATGATTTTACTCATCAGAAGTTTGATGGTATTCAATCTACTTATGCCATTTGGTGCATGTTAAATTGTGGTCAGAAAAGAGTAAAAAAAGAATGCTCTCTCACTTATTCACATGCCCATACAAAGCCAATGTTTTTGCTTTGTGATATCAAAAATGCTCATTTGTATTTATTCTGTTACTTTATAGAGATTTATTAATTAGGACAACAATATAATTTACAATTCATATAAGCTGTGTAACACTCAACAAAATGTCTTGTCCATGCCACAGGTGTGTATACTGGCTTAAAATTGAAGCCAACCAAAGTCAGATTAATCAGACACTTACAGAGTTTTTGGAAGTAAACTAGACTATCACTAAATGATGGAACTGTACTGGTTTCTTCCAGACACTGTCCAGTTTCTTCCAGAGATTGAAATTCTGTTGACCGCTCACAGGAGCTCGCAAATTTTGCACCCTATGTGGCAGCAAATAGCAGTCAACTCGTAAAAAGAAAATGTGGCATATCATCAGTACAGCAGCTATCACGACTCACAAGTTGTGTTTTTTCATAAGATCAAGTCAAGTCATTGAAGTCAAGTTTATTATTTCTTGAGGGTAATTAGGTTGCCACATCAAGGAGTTCCTAAAGAATTCATAATGCTGAATGTTGGTCTTGATGTATGAGGTCTGCTGAACATGGCATTAAACCTAGAACTTCCCAACACAAAAGAGAATGTATACAAGTTGTAAGGCATTGTATGTCATGGTATGTCATTCCACTGCATTAGACAACATTAAGAAATCAAATGGGTGACCTTAACTCTGAGGTAACTGTCACATCCAGCCAAGAGTAACGATCATAACACATTCTTCATACGTTATTATTCCCAGCCATTGTTAGTAAAGTGCTTTTGAAGTGATTCCCACAAAATTGATTGCTTGATCTGGGGTGATTTTACATCTATAGGCCCAGGTGTAAGCATAGGTCATATTAGCCACTCTGAGTCTGAGACCCCATTAATAAATAAGTGCCTAACTTTTTCCTGAGTAAGAAAGGAATATTATATCAGTACAACACTTTTTATTTGTTTATCAGAGCAGCCCAGTTAATAGAAATCAATGAAAACAGGTTTTATATGTAGGATTTTATAACTCTATGTGCATCCTTTGGACCCCAGGAATAGTACTTTGCCAAGCACAGTGAAGTGTTTATTGTGATAAGCAGTGAATAGTGACGTACAAACTTTTCATAATGCAATCCGGACAGGTATGTCTTCACATAACTCGCATCACTACATCTTATAATTTAGATTGGCATTTAGCAAAGTTCACTTCAAAACGGTTCAATTAAGAGAAATACATCATCTGCCTGGATCAGTGGATCTTGAGTGTATGGTTTGTCAATACATTGTAGTTAAACGCACGAGGGCTTTAATAAATATAATATCACAGTATCATACGTAAAAGATATATAGAAATTAATGAAATAGTTAACAAGGACAGGAGGCCACTTTAAGAAAATTAGTTTTCGTTGTCAAGTGACCCCCGTCAGGGAGAAAATAGACCGAGGAGGGCTTACCCAAAGTTGCACAAAATGACATAATTTTTGCCCACCAAAAATCTGTGCATTACATGCACTGAACTTAACTACTGATAAAGAATTGCAACATGATTTCGAAAATCACAATTTTCGGTATTTCCACATATTTACCACTACAAATTAAAGAGCATACCCATTATCCACATTACCGGACGTTAATATTTGTATGCAATAACATAAAGTTATATATACGCTTCTTAACAGGATCCTAAATTTCGAGCAAAAATAAACAAAACTGTGTTAATTGTCAATATTAATACAATGTTGTTAGTGTACTCTTTATTTTGTCACACAAGCTTGGTGATATTCAGTGCCACCCGTAGAAAAAATAATTTATTGAGATTTTACATGTTGTAATTTCCCATCTCAAGAAGTAATCTCTTAACACCAACAAGGATGTATCAAGTGTCTGTACAGAATAACCTGTTGTGGAATAGTTTAATTGCTTAGTTTTCTTATAAATATTCTTCCCAGTTTTCTCTGTATAATATATACTTCTGTTGCTGATACTAAGGATATTGAATGTCTGAAATTTCAATTTGTTACTCAGCATGTAATAAATCTGGCTTTCTGGAGACTTTGGCGTGAGGTTTAATGTTCAAACTTTTGAAGCAAAGCAATGTCAGAGCATTCTACACTTGTTATATATAGCTGAAAAATGACAAGAACTTACATTCCATTTTTATCTGCTTTTGGAGATCAACATGATCAATGACCTCAGTTTGAACAACCCTATCCATTGCATTGAAACGAACTGTCAATATGCCATTGAATAACTTGATATCTCATTGATACACACTTGGTGATTTGTTTTGATAGTAGTGAAAGTATACCGTATGACCTCACAAATCGCTTATGAATCTTAAAGAATAGCATGGCATGAATAAGGATATGACCACACAACGGACATTTCAGTATAAGCACAAGACATTCGTTGACGGTGAAGTAGGTCAATCAAACCTTGCAAGAGAAATTACATTTTCACAAAAACCAGACTGTCACAATTTTAGGCCAGCAACAATCCATCAGAATAGTGGAGGTGTTTTAATATAATTCCTTGTTCGATATATCATTATCAATTTAAGAATATGGTTGACAAGCAAGATCTTACCAGTGATCAAATATTATTTGCAGCCTGGTCAGAAGATAACGATAACCATGCTGAACATCTGCATCTGGAACTTAATTTCATATCAAATTTTTGCTAGATGGAACCGATATATATTGTTTCTTACTTTTCACCTTTACATCGCCTAGTCCCATAAGAATACTACCTTTCCTGCAAGTGAACGCAAATTTCGAATTTTGGGTAGAAGATGCTGCAATTATGGAATGGAGATAAACGTCATGAGCTAACTTTGGACAGCTCAGAAATCCTCTCAGTCACTATGAACCAAATAAACCATGGAATTTTGAATTCTAAATTATTATGCGATTTATGTCATGTTCATGAATGCCTTAGGAAAGTTTTTCAGGATTGCGTACTATTCATAATATGTTCATAATCATATATAATACAAAAATTTGTTCATGCTCTGATTGTGGAGAAATAAATGCACAATATAATCTCAAACACTACCAATTTTTTTTTCTTTTGGTTAACCGCTACATGTATGCAAAATAAGGAGGATACCACATACATGTGCATGTAACTGCAAGTTGTCACCCGTACTGAACCATATATGCTAGAATTTTCATATTTTTGGTAACTCGTGTTTGTGGTCTGTAAAAATTTGAACTTCTTTTCATTATAGTTTTGTGGTTACCATGTCTGGTGTACCTCAATTGGAATAAATATGACTTATGATTTTTAATAGAATAGATTCTCGCAACTTCTACATATAGTCTATATATAAAGGGTTTAATAAGAAAAAAGTGTCAATGTCAGAATGAAAGTGCTGACTGCTGATCCATCAAAAAATTGTCACGAATTTATCTGGTGCCATTATTTTTACAACACCTCACAAAAAAAGATCAAGGAGTTCAGTTTTCTATTTTAAGAGAATTTTTTTTACTTTTTCTTTAAAAAACATGCTTGAATGATCAAATTCTCTCAAACCCTAGTGTTGTCCAGTTCTTAGTATACTCTGAATGTTTATAAAATGAGGAAGTATAGCAATATATG